>CM068377.1:19361808-20694156 GCA_034770075.1 Aralia elata
CATACCAAAGCTACATAACCTTAATCTTTTTAATTATTTTCAACTCCTACTAAATAAATAAATAAATAAACACATTGACGATGTGTGACATTTGTTCTGGTATTATTAAAAGTGAAGTGACTAAAGGGTTGGGCATTCCACAACCATATACCCTATAGGTGGTCAATACAGATTTGACCCTACCATAAATATTTGATTTTGGGGGTATTCTTGGAAACTTGTCGGGGTATATTTGTCATGACTGAAAAAACCCATGCCCTGTGGTCGTGGTGAATTTAGCTGGGGAAAGGGGAGACAAATGTGACATTGGTTTCTCTGACTAAGAGAGAGAATATAAAAAGAAGGAATAGTATATGGTTCACCTCACACCACTATGCTAAGTACCCCACTGCTCCCACTTCTAGTTAATCATGTCTATTTTTTTTGGTCTTTTCTTGCTAATAATTTCTATTTTTGTATATGCTTTATTCCTTTGTTTTCCACTCAATCTCACAAAACCACGCGCTAAACATCAATTTAGTATTTGTTAAAAGGAGTAATATATATGAGTCCGGATTTTAACTATATCCTCTTAAATGGTATACCAAACATACCTCATTTAGCGACTGATCGGACCTATGACGACGGATCAAATCGTCGTCCGGTCCCTCGCTAAAGAAAGTATACTTGATACATCATTTAAAGGGGTATGCTTAAGATCCGTTCTCTCTCTGTATATATAGGCTAGTAACTTCTTGGATTTTGAGGGTTTGGAACGGGTAATTTGATTTAAAAACATTGCATTATTTTTGGAACTTTGGACCAAATAAATTATACTTATAAATTTAATTTGAAGTAAGTTTTGTTTAGATGAATACTATTTTTAAGTTTTGTTTAGATGAATACTATTTTTAAATATATTTGGAGTGTAACTCGGCTAGACCAACAAGTAATATATTATTATACTCTCTCCATCTATGGCAAAAATAACTAAATAGTTACTCCTTATCTCTTCAAAAATAAACGCCTCATTTTAGAAAAAAAATCAAGTAATTTCATGGCCTTTAGTAAAAATTAATATCGTCCTATAATACAATTGAAGCAAACAAGGCTTAGTCATAATTAAGAGGGAGATTTTGCTGTGAGCTCCTTAGCCATCAATATTGAACCAGGTGATCATCCCACATACTCCACTACAATTGCATTGCGTGACAATCAATGGTCAAAGCATTATTTTAATTCTATTATCAGCACTAACAATTTCTAAAACCGAGCGAAATAAGGTTCAACCTTTCTTATCAAACAATGGGAAAATAGCAAAACCTGTACTTGCTAAGTGAAAAATTCTGATGGTTTCCAAATTGGCTACTTTGATTTCACTGAGCCTCCTCAAGGCCAGAGGCTAGGCCTAACAAAATTTGTCTGAACCTGACAGAACCCTCTGATTCTGTTTTCAATAAGATCAGAATTTAAAATTTTTATTGAGTTAAGATCCGACATGAAAAATATCCTCCGACCCCGACCTGAATATATATATAATTATTTTTAAAATTAATCTTTTATATGTGTATATATATATATAATTACGTAACTATTTGGATTATTTTAATAAAAAATCATAACACATGTAATATAAAGTGTTGTTAGTAATACAAATATTGCATATTATTTGATTTTAAATTAAAAATAATTGCATAAAAGTAATATAAAATAATTAAAAAAATAATTTGAAAAAAAGAAAGAATTCGGATAGATAAGAAGGGATGGGGCAGATATGAAATATTATTTTTCGAGATGAACTGGGAGAAGGTACATATTAGCAAGCGGGTATGAGAAAGGGACTCCAGACTATGCTCGACCAGTTGCTGTTAGAACGATAGTATGTAAAATGAAAAATAATTTGGTTTTAAGGTTTATAAACACTATCTTTAAAGTGATAATTGTCTTCACTCACTTTGAATTTGCTATCAGGTTACAAGCAATTCACTTCCAAGATATAACAAAACCAACAAAATCTGTAAATAACAAAACTGAAGATTTTCTTTTAAAAAATACTATGAGACTTATTAATTTGGTAAATAGAAAATTGGAGGAAAATGAATGAATAATTTTCCTGGCAAAACTATCTATTTATAGATTTAAAAAAATAGTTATTCCCAGAATATGGTTGTTGGAATAACAAATTTTTTTTAAAGTGTCATGAAGGATAATAATCTGGTGTATCTCACTTGAAAATATTAAAATATTTAATCTCAGTCATTCGATCTCGCACACGCGCATGTGCCTTGTGCTAAGTGCGCTTCTAAAGCGCCACAAGTCGTCATGTCGCACGAGCGTTGCATTTGATTATGTCCATACTTCTCCTTTTGTCGTTTAGTATTAGTAAGGAGTCTCGCTGTATAAAATCAAGAGAAATTTTATATCTTTAATATAAAATACGAGTTTGTACCAATAACATTAAAATATATATATTTTACGATCTAATTTCAACACTCGCTATGCCTACTGGAGGCAAAATGCTAATTTATTTATGTATTTATTTGTTTTCCTAAAATTATTTCAGTTGGAAACTTGGAATATGATATTGATGCGTTTTTGAAAGTTTGGGTGGTCAAGGTATTGCTATTGACTACATAGAGTTTGAATTCTAAGTTTTCTAATCTAACCTGTGTGTTTTCTTTATGAAGAAAATGGAATGTTTCCACCTAACTAATTATTTCCGTATAAACAATCTTTTTCAATTTTGGCACGCTACGTAACTTTTTTTATTTGGAGGCGGTCAACACTTGCAAAAATATTTTGAAGAAATTAATTTCAAATGAGTATTTCAATATTTTCTCGTATTTAAATATTTTGATACCTTTAATTATATCATTTTGTATTTATTTTTAATAATCAAAGTACTATTTTTCTCAACTCTTTGTATGTCGGTACATGGTGGTAGTCATAATATAAACTCCGTCTATACTTTAGAGTTATTGACAGTAATTTTAATGTTTTTGTATACGGTAGTAATTCTTTTAATTTCCCAATGTCAATTTGATGAAACAATACGATGAAATAAAATATTTTTAAAATTTTTATAAAAAAAATCGACAAAAAATCGTGAAAAATTTAAAATATTGCTCCTTTTATTCCACAAAATAGTGTCATTTGCAATCAAACGATACAATAAATATTGTGTTTTTTTATTGATAATAATATAAAACGATACAATATACTCAAGTTTGTCATAAAAATTTTATCATTGTGCCACCACTATAAAATTAAAAATTTATTACATATAGGGACAAGTATAGGACAAAAAACACGTCATTACTATTTTAAATTTTGTAAATTAAATTCTTTTTTGAAACAAAGAAAATATTTATTTATAAATGTAAAATTACTTCTAATGAAATAAAGGATGAAATAATATACAGTACGGTATCTGGTTATTTATTTAATAATTTTGTACATAATGTTTTCGTCAAGAGTACTTTTGCCAAAAACAAAATTTTTTTAATTATTAAAACCCAAAAATCCACTCATTAAAAATAATTTTGGGAAGCCACAAAAAAAAATATTACCTCCATTTCATAATAATAGTCATTTTAACTTCATGCACATGAATTAAAAAAATTATTTAGTATTATTATTTAATAATTAAATTGTTACCGTTTTTATTTATTGTTTTTTCTAAAAACATCGAATAGAAATAAGAATAGAAATAGAATGTTAAGATATAATTTCATTTTTTTTACTACTTAATAAAATAAAAATAAAAAATAGTGGTAAATGGAGGGCATCTTTTTAAGTTTTAATTTTGGACGCGGATAAATAAATTAGTAGAGTACAGACTACAGACCAGTAGTTGTGTTTGGGCGAGGGGAGAGAGAAGAAAGTAGGTTCAATTACAATTACAGACCTCTCCAGACGGATGCGGTTAGGGTGAAGTTGAAAATCAACTTCACCATAGTGAGTTATATAGTTTTCCATTACATTTAAATTGTATTGTATTAAAATTACATTAAAACTATATAACTCACTATGGTGAAGTTGATTTTCAACTTCACCCTAACCAAACCCTCTCCAGACACACCCTACTACTCTCCATATCTCGTTTCTCGGTCCATTCATTCACGAATATCAAGGAATTTCTGCCTTTTCTTTCCCCATTTCCATTTTTATCCCCTTCTCCTTACTTTATTCACTCTTTCCCCATTTTCCCCGTGTTTTTTAATGGTTACTCATCTCCTGTGCTTCCTCTAGAGAAATACACTGCTCTGTATTCTTATGGCCCGATCGATCCAATTCCGACCCATCTTCACAATCCACTCAATTTCATAGAACAACAATAACCCATGTGAGCACTCGTCCCTGTTCCACTCACATCTTTCTTCTTCATTTAAAATTTAAAATTGAAAATTTTGATTTATCTGTGTTTAGTTTTTTTAATTCCTTGCTTCAAATGTAATCAATCTGATCTCTAACGTCCTCACAGTCGTCATTTACATAATGGGTATTCATTTTTGTGTGCTGGGTGTGTACCTTTAATTCATTTTTACAGGAACTAGGGTTCATATATCTATGCATAATATCTGAATTATATTCTTTTGTATGTTTCTTAATATATGAATAAGTGTTGTGTCGAAGACCAGGTTCAATGGGTGTGGATTGGGATCCATGCTGGATCCATTGTTTTCTATTTTGTTAAATTTTGTTACTGTCGTTGTGTTGGAAATATTTTTTTATATTTGCTGTTTTACTGATCTTGGTTGTTGTGTTTCTGTTTCTGCTTTGCTATTTTTAATAATATTTTAGGTTTTATATTGGAGTCAATATAGCACATTGCCTAGGGCTTAAAAAGTTGGTTTCTTGAGGTTGGGTTTCATGGGTTGAAGTCAAGGAATCATGGGCAGCTTCAGTGAAGACGACGAAGAATACCGATTCTTCGATGCTCACGATGACATTACTTCTATATCGGAATCAGGTTTTGACCATCCCGGATCAGTATGCAGTAGTTCTCAGTTTGATGTCTGGATTAGGGGTCCCAGGAGTGTTCAAGAGCGTCGTGGTGAATTTTTGAGACGCATGGGTTTAAGCTTGGATGATAAGGTTACAGGAGCCAATTCAGCAGCAGAGGTAAAGGATGGTGTCTTCAGAGGAGAGAGAGATAGAATTATGGAGAGTAGTGGAGCTGTGTTGAGAAATTCAATTTTCGAAGATGAATTTTCTTCAAGTCGATCCTCCGTGTCTAGCTGGTCTGATGATTCTTTGGATTTGTCAAGAGGTTTGGGCTCAAGGGAAAACTTCGTATGCAGGACTGCGAATATGGATGCTAGTATGGAGCGTGATGTAGATGAACAGGGGCAGCACATTACCCCGAGTAAAGTTAGAGTAGTGGGGAAAGACCAATTGATAACAGCTGATGATGGGGACACTTCTCGGTCATCTCCCTTGGCTCAGCAACTTGTGCAGAAAGAAATTAAGGTTGCTGGAAATATGGCAAGGACAATGAACAGAATGAAGGATAGGTGGTTGAGTAGGTTACGTTCCTTTTCATGCGTTCTGGATAGACAAGTAACAGCTGATGGTTTGAGACCCGGTGGGCCTGACCAAATTTTGAGGGGTAGAGTTCAGAGAGTGAGGGTTCGCCATTGCAAAAAACGGTTGAAGGAACTGTCAGCTCTTTTTGTTGGGCAAGATATTCAGGCACATGAGGGTTCAATTTTGACCATGAAATTCAGTCCGGATGGGCAATACCTTGCCAGTGCTGGTGAAGATGGGATTGTTCGTGTGTGGCAAATTGTGGAAGACGAAAGATTAAATGAAATTGATATCCCAGATATAGACCCCTCGTGCATATACTTCACGGTAAATCATCTTTCTGAATTGGCTCCCTTAATGACAGAGCAGGAAAAATTCAGTAGATTGAGGAGCCTGCGGAAAACAGCAGATTCTGCTTGTGTCATTTTTCCTCCAATGGTCTTTAGAATATTGGAGAAACCACTGCACGAGTTCCATGGGCACAGTGGGGAGATCTTGGATCTGTCATGGTCAAAGAGTAATGTAAGTTAATTCCAAATTGGTTCACATTTTATTTGAATTTAGTAGAATTAAATAGGTTTCTAATTATTGTTGTTCTTGATGCAGTATCTTATTTCTTCATCAGTTGATGAAACTGTTCGTTTGTGGAAAGTAGGATGTGATGAATGCCTTAAAGCCTTTCCACATAGTAATTACGGTAAGCCCTCATATGTTTGCTAGTTTTTATATGCCATATATCTATTTGAGAGATAGTAGGGCTGATTGTTTGATCAACTGGTGTGTGATTAAGTATAATCTTCTGTAAATAAAATAATAAAACTTGCTATCACAATCATAGTAGTAATAATGGTATCTGTTTTTTATGTTGATGAATTGCAGTGACCTGCGTGCAGTTTAACCCTGTGGATGATAATTATTTCATCAGCGGTTCAATTGATGGAAAAGTTCGCATCTGGGCAATTAGTGGTTGCCAAGTTGTTGATTGGACTGATGTAAGAGATATAGTGACTGCTGTTTCTTATCGCCCTGATGGGCAGGTTGGGTGACTCTCTGATTATTTTCATCTATTTAAAACAAGGATTTAAGTTCAGAAATGAAGGGATGTTAACTACAAGTCTTTGCTTGTCATATAGGGTGGGATTATTGGCTCTATGACAGGCAACTGCCGCTTTTTCAGCGTATCAGGTAACAATTCTACTTACTTTTTTTTAATGAATCAATAGTTTTACTCAAGAAAATTACTGATTAGGACATTGGCAATCTGCTTGACATAAACATTATAGCTGGGGTTTTAATGTACTTATGGACAATGGGGGTTAATTGATTTACAAAATAATTTGCAACACTTCTGATTTTACCTTTCAAGTTACTAGGGAAGATTCACATTTATCTTACCGTTGGTAGCGGATGTGATATTTTATTGATTGTGTTGTGGTTTCGCTTTCTAGATTTTGTATTTGGTTAGCTTTGTGCGGATGCAAAGTTGCAGATTGTTGACAGATTTGGGGTTCTTATCTCAATAGTGGATTCATCTGAAGCACATAAAATTTTAATTTCCAATATTAAAGTTTCTTGTGGCAGATATAAGAAAATGGTGGTTAGTTTTTGGCTGGCACCTAATGCAAGTCCTTCTGTAATTTGTAAAGTAAACAATACTGTTACCTAAACAATAGTTCTGCAATATTAACTCCACATCTTGTTTATTGTGGCTTTATTAATTAGTTATCGAGTTTGGTGTTTTTTTAAGCTCCTTTAATGCTGAAAGGAAATTAAGTGGTACAAATTTGTAGTTATTTTCCTCGTATGCATCTATTAACATATTTCAAATAAGATGAGGAGACTAAATGTTGACCAATTAGTTTGCTTTTTCTTGGATCAGATAATCATTTCCAACTGGAAGCTCAGATGTGCTTAAACAATAAAAAGAAACCCAACAGCAAAAGGATAACTGGCTTTCAGGTATTCATCCTTCACCTAGAGGTTCTTGCCTTGTTGCTTCTTGTTGCTATTTCTTTTATATTTGATTGTAGTGTTTCATTGCAGTTCTTCGAGCAAGACCCGAGCAAACTAATTGTCACTAGCGCTGATTCACAAGTTAAAATTCTTCATGGGATTAACATTATTGGCAAGTTCAAGGGTATGTAGATAGCTACTTGATGATTGCTTTTCTATCTTCGATTTCTACCGAGGTGATCTTTAAGGGTAGATACTATTATTTTTTACAAAAAGAAAAAAAAAAGAAATGCATTTGTTGTTTGCGTACCTTATCACTAGCTAATCTTGATTGAAGAATCCTTATAGTATGACCCCATGGTTCTTGTTGCATGCTAGAATTCTTTAAAACCTATTGGCCATTGAATGTGTTAGTTTTAATTGTTTTAGTTAATTATTTGTTGTAGTTTATCTTTTGGGGATATATATTTTAGTAACTAATAATAACTCTCTTTTAACTCTAGGCCTAAGAAGTACGGGAAACCAGATTTCTGCATCTTTCACCCAAGACGGGAAGCATATAATCTCAGCATGTGATGATTCAAATGTATATTTATGGAGCTGCAATGATTTGGAAAAATCTTCTGCATCCCAACCAAAAACCAGTAGATCCTTTGAGTGCTTCTCCACTGATGCCTCAGTAGCTATTCCTTGGTCTGGCTTGAAATTAGGGAGCTCAAGAAATGGATGCCATTTACAGGTTGTAGATGAGTGTTTGCCTAACATGTTTCCTTTCTCTTCATCTGCATGTTTCTCTATGGGCCAAGAGTTCTTCGTAGAGTCAATTCCGAAGGGGTCTGCAACTTGGCCCGAGGAGAAGCTTCCCTCTTCAAGGCCACGGACTCTACCTTCTGCAATCTGTAAATCGCAATACAAGTTTCTTAAAACTTCATGCCAGAGCTCATCTAATTCTCATGCGTGGGGTCTGGTTATTGTAACCGCGGGCTGGGATGGTAGAATAAGATCTTTCCACAATTATGGGTTACCAGTACCTCTTTAAGATCCCTTTGCTTGAGCACTCCTTTTTCAGTGATTGTTCAGTTTGATCATATTTGTCACTTTGGTCATGGGACCAAATAAAACGTGGTTCCTGGCACAGCAGCGCTGGTTAGTTCATATTGCATGTGCAGTGTATATGATGCTTGAAAATTCAGGAAATCTCAGTTGGCTCCTTAGATTTTGGAGGAAATCAGCCAGTAACTGACATACAGCTGAGGTTGCATTGTCTGAATTGGGGACATTTCAGTCTAATTATGGTATTCTTTAATTTGCTTATTTAAGAAGCTTAGCTCTGCTGGCCAAGAAAAGAAACAGAGTCATGCATTCTAAGAGGACCTATTTAGATGCATATCTTAATTATGGAGGTGGTTGTGGGACCTCGTGGAACCACATTCATTGTTAACCAAAGTGGGATGAAAGAGTGCACAGCCAGTGGTCGAAGTTCGTTTGGGAGAAAAATAGTAGGGCAGTTTCCCTCTCATGGTTTGTTGGCCTTTCTGAATGATTGAGGTGTTTGTCTGCCATTTGGTCCAAGGTGGGGTCGTTTACGGCTGAGCTATCAGAAATTAGAGCATATATCATTTTCTGCTGAATAAGCTTATCATTGCTGTTCTGCTCCTGAACGATAGTATTGCATTATGGTTGCTGATAGCAGATACTGATAAGGCTCTATACATCCGTTAATGTTTCATTCTTCTGTTGGTTTGGACCGGCAGTAAAAATTCCTTGATCTGGACTGGTAGCTAAAGTACCATGCGTACAGACCGGCGTTAATTAGCTTTTATTTCACTAACAAGGTCCATAGAATAGATACCATTTCACAATCTTAATAGCTATTATTTTGCACTAATTAGCCTCGAGTTTTGAGGGTTGTACCCCCTTAAACTTGATAGAAATCCTGATATCTAGAGAATGTGTAAATTTACATTTCTTCTATATAGAATTAGTATATCTCATTCCTTGTATAACCAGAAGCCATGGAAGTGAATACAAGGAGAATAACTCGCAAAAATGAGCTGAATGGTCCTGTGCTGTTTTTTATTTTCCCACAGGTTGCGTTCATGTTGATATATTAACGTTGTACTTTTTTACTGGTTGCCTTCAGTGATTTTTGTTTAAATTTGTAAAATGCATTGTCTCTATTTACCCTTTCTTGAACAAAACAACGGCAAAATTGAAGAAAACTCTCCGGGTGGATCTTCTTGATGAGCAGTTAGAGCTTGGATAACCTTTTTGATGATTTTTCTTTCTCAATAATTAACTTTTTCGAAGTGGACCAGAACTCATTAAAGTGTATATATGTTCACTTTTATTACTGTTAATTACGTTAAATCGACCCCCCCAAAATCTATACGTCACCTTCATGATTTGAACCTAGTTTTCTGATTATCAGGCACTACGATCCTGGAACCCACAAGTGCAGGATTATTCTTTTAATACTTTATTTTTTTTATTTTTTTAATGCCACCACCACGAAAGGAATATTAATACAAGTACAATGAATCATTACATAATTAATCTAACAATCTCTCAATAACAATGTTAAGTCACTCTATATTAATCTAACAACCTCTCAATAACAATGTTAAGTCACTCTATAGAAGAGAATACAAGTCTTACAAATAAGGAGAGTAAAATTCCACAATAAAGGGGAAAGTAGAAATAAAGTCTCACACTATAAAAGAAAAAACTTACCACAATAAAGAGAAATAAATAATATATATTAATAACCATAACCATAACAATTTCTCATACATGTACACACACTACATACATACATACATACATATATATATATATATATATATATATATATATATATATATATATATAATCCACAACTAAAGAAGGATGAAAACTCCTATCATTTCAATCCAATTCAGCCTTCCATTATGTAATCTAATGATTTAATAGCAGTCCAATCCGCACAACTGTTACATTAGGAACCTAACAAACAATTGTGTGGAGCCTTGCCCACAAAACAAATGGCCATCCTACCCCTCCATATGAAAAAAGAACTCATCTGTGTAAAAATTATTCTGATGGACAAAAAAAACCTTACAATCAATCCATTAACCATTTAAGCCATTAATTGAAGATCCATGCCGTGAAGTAGAAGAAGACCCATTAATAATGAATAAAAACGTACGAAAGACAACATATAACGACGGACAAACATATAGCGACGGACCGAACCTATGGCAACGGACCAAACCGTAGCCTGGTCCGTCGCTAAAGAGAGTATGCTTGGTATGTCATATAAGGGGGTATACTCTTGATCCTCTCCCTATATATATGAAAAAGTCAATTGTTAAGTAAGTCAAGTTCTGCATAACAATTTGCTAGGCTCCTAATAACAGTTATGCGAACGGGACTACCTTGAGCTCTTGGATCAACTAATGAACAGCTAAATCACAGTTGGATGGATAAGGACTCCCATCTAACTTTGAATGTGAATCATTCCTATATATATATATATATATATATATATATATATGTATGTATATATATATATATATATATGTATGTATATTCAAATTGTACTTGACAAGCTTTTAGAATTTCAACTTCCTGGACAAGAATGGCATAAGATTTCAACTACTTGATAGCCAGCAAAGAAAGTATTTGACTCTATATAACCCCCCCCCCCCCCCCCAAAAGGGGGTGGTGGCAAGTAATGAGGCTGTATTTTGTGCAATCAAGAAGCTCAACCTTGCTATACATATTAAGCTTACAGCTTTTTTTTACAGACAAACAGGTGTCCACATGTGACACTAAGATCAAACGTTTTCATGCAGAAAGGAGAATATCTGAATTGAGTTATATTTACAATTTTCAGAAAGCATATCTAAACTTGAAGGAGTTCTGGTTTAGTTAATGCTACTTCTCATCTATACCAAAAATATATATTAAATTGTGAATCGTGTAGCGTATCGTGAATCTTATCATAAGATACAGAAAGAAATACACAAAACACAATAATTATATATATTTAGGCATATAGAGAAATCAATTTATTGAACAATAAAGTATATTAGATTTAGTTTAATGTTAAAGTAATCAAATGAGCCACAAATTTTAAATATGAAATTTACAGTTTGAAGAGTTTAAACTAGAGGCTTAGTCAATAATCAATATTTTTATTAAGAAATAAGAGAAAATAGAGCTTATTTAACTTCTAAGTAAAAATTCAATATGAAATTAAGCTCCAAAATGGAAAGTGTAGAGCAAAAGACAATTTCAAAACTATGTATCTATGTCTCCATATAAGTATCAAGTATGAGGTATGAAAAAAAAAAAGAAAGTGGATACAAAAAAAAATTCATTCAAATTCGTAGATGTTTAGGAAGAAATTCAAAGTTGTATACAAAATCCATTGTTTTATGTACAAAAGCTATCAAATATCAAAACAATATGCAAAATCCAAAGCTGATCAAATTCAGATGGGTATAGGAATAAATTCTTCATCAACAAAAGACATTCATCTATAACAGAACTGAGATGTGTAGAGATGGTGATACACCATTTTCAAGAATAAATTGCACCCCTATACGTACATGCATACATATATACAAATTCTTTCCACAAACATAACAATATAAACCATTGCCAAGTTCACATTGCAACTTGGCAGGGCGGCCAATAAATCTAATCCAATCGCCCAGAAATACTAAAATAAATTATAAAGAGAGAGAGAGAGAGAGACATACATAAAGAATTTAAAGGTCAAACTTAATGAAGCCAAATGATACAACTGAGAAGCTAAAATTACAAGAAAACCAATCAAAAATATAAACTAAATACCAAAATGTGATAAACATTTAAACCCCTATAAAATCTTCTTCCGATATCAATTCAAACAAAAAAACCAAACTTGTCAATACACAAAATACGAATTACAACTATTCATTTTCTTCCTTTATTTTTTGATCAATAGAATTTAACATAAGAAAATAACCAGAAAGAGAGACCAACCTCAATAACCCCATACATATACTTATATAAAATCAAAATTTTGTACCAACAGGAGTGGATGGATGGATCGGATCTCAAACAGGGAGATTCTCGACGGAAATAGTTGTGGAAGCGGAGACACTAGGGCATTGCAGATTGGTGAGCATGAGAGGGCGATCTTTGGCCTCTTCTTCATCCTCATCGTCGGTATCGGCAGTCGTGAGATTGACGCACGAGCAGCGTTCAAGCGACGCAAAAAAAGCGGAGGCTACGCTTGTGCCAACCCAATTGGCTAGCCCATTCAGCTTATCATACGGAATGATGCTCGAATTCTCCATTGTCGTCTGCTTCGTTTGAATCGGCAGGAGGTGTTGACGTTGAAATCGAAAGCCCTAGGAGAGAGAGAATATTAAATTGGAGGACGGTTTTCTCGCTTTAAAACAAAACATAAGGAGGACGGAGCAGTGAGCACCTTCGGCTTTGGGTTTTGGCCCATTATTTTATTTAATTTAAAATTATAAATTCATAACTTCGATGCTCAAGTCAAATGGTAAGAAAACACCGAAATTGAGAATTTCCAAATAAAAGGAATTTTACCACCTTTCAAAAAGAATTACTGTTGTTTTGAAGGATCCTCTTAATATGTGCTCTTAAGCGTTAACATTGAGACGTTATATTATTTGTTTATGTATTAGTATTAGTAATGAACAAATACAAATGTATTGAGATCAACAATATTATTTTCGATACATTTGTATTTGTGCATTGCTAATACCAATACATAAACAAATAATATAACGCTTCAATGTTAACGCTTAACATGTGCCCTAAGGGCACATGTTAAGAAAACCCTACTTTAAATTATGTTCAGAAAAAATTAAATAAAATCACTAAAATCCCCATGATTCTAATCATGGAGTTGATCACAAAATATAAAGAAAGAAAGAAATATCACAAAGTTAATGAATTACTCATGGAGTTTGTTACAGATTATGTAAAATATATACCAAAATTTAGATTATTGAGTATTTAATTACTAATAATAGAAATTAGTCATACTTATGTAAAAGAACTTTAATTAAAATACTAAATTATTTGTGAAAATATCTTTAAACTAATAATTTTAAACTTAATATTTTATTTAAAATTATTAATATATATTTTTTGTATTTTTTTTTTAAATAAGGGATACATTTTTATTTTAAAATTATGAATTGACGTGATTTTTTTAATATTATGTTGTTGTTGACTTGTTGTTGTTGTTGTTGTTATAATACTATCACTATTATATTTCTAACCGATGTGAGAGATATGTTTAAAAAAATTAAAGATAAATTTGTGAAATAATGACTTCTTAAAGATAATTTTATTCTTACAAATATATTTTTTATGATTATCGGTTAATGTAATATTATGTTAAAATTTTCATTCTAAACTTTCCCCAACAAATAAAATCGAAAAACATTCTTTAAAAATAGTTTGAAAATTATCTGTTTAATACTCGTACTCAGATATTTGACTTAAAATCTGAAATATTTTTTTTTACTAATAAATTTAAGTCTAAGATTATAAATATTCTGTTATTCGTGTAAAAAAGAAGTTAAGAAGTCAAAAAAATGAAATTGGGACACAATTGAATTGCTTATCACGGAACGGGTTTGTATGAAACTTTGTATCCAAACATACAAGTGTAGGCCGTCCGACATGGCAAATTGGCAACTGGCATGCCACGCAAGAGAGAGATTAATGTACGTTCCGGATTACCACGGCACGGATGGATAAGTACCCAAGAGTCGAGAGAGAGAGAAGAAAAATACAGGCAGAGAAATGGCGACCCTTTCTGTACCAATTTCTTCACACAAGTTTTCTTGCTCCAGACCATTCTCAACCAAACCCCATCGCTCTCTGATTCCCGGTCGTCAATTTTCGATCCGAATCAACTGCTCCGGTGAGAATGTCACATTTATCCCAAAATTATCTATCCATTTGTTTAACAAGTATGATTTCAGATCAATTTGATGTTTATTTGCATTATTTTTGCCCTATGCTCGGTTTCAGATAATAGAATTACAAAAAATTATGTCTCTCATTCGAGATAGAGGAAGAATCTTTAATATATTAACTTCCTTCTTGTTTTTATAGTTAAATGTTTCACTAGCTGAGAAACAAATTAGCAAATGGTTAGTGGAGGATTGTTATTTAGAGAAGCGGATTAGAGCCTTAGAGAATTTTAAGTGTTGTGTATCCTGTTGATGTTTAATGGAATTGAAGTGCATGCAACTTTAATACAGTAATGCAAATTGGGATAAAGTTGGTTACTTGGTACTGGTTTTGTTGAAGTTGATTTGTTTTATACATTATGTTATGTTTGGCATCGGGGGTTTGGTTTACTCAATCAGATACAACTTACAAGAATTGAACTTCAGAAAATCAAAGTGGTACTTCATTTGTTACCTAAAGGCTAAAGCACATTGGAACCAAGGAAAACATAGCAAGTCCCTTAGCTACTGAGGAATAGTTTGTGTTATGTTTAGAGTTCTATACTATATTTGCTTATTATAGCTAGTTTTTATTTGCTTTAGTTTAAAATTTTATATCAATTAAGTGGCACATTTAGCAATTAAGTGAATAATTGCTTTTCCTTGTTGCCTTTTCTTCTAATTGTCTTTCTGTATTTTCCTTTTATTATTCTGAATTTAATCCCACCTTATTTTGGCTTTGAGCAAGTATATTTTGCTATCTGGTTATTTAGTTCATGGATTAAAACGCTAACAAATAGAATTCTGGTTGGTGTGCTTGGGAACAGCTACTAGTGATGGTTCTACTGCTAAAGAAAGTTGGTCCCAATTTAAGGAACTAAGGAATGTAGCTTGTGGTGTTCTTGCTGTTTGGGCTGTGACTGCTTCCTCGCCTGTAGTTGCTGCAAATCAGGTTAGGAATACTCGCATTTTATAATCAGTTTAAAAATGAAAATAAGTGAGCCATTTATCATCAACCTCCGTTCCCCTATATATCCTAGTGAATCAAACTTACTCCCAATGATATGGCATTTACCATTCAATGTATAAGCTCAATTGAAGCAGCTAATTATTCCAATTATTCTACAACCCCCTACTCTCGTATTAGTTAATCAACTTCTATCTTAATAATATCCCAATTGCAGTAATACTAATTCTAAAAATAATTATACACCTTAATTTCTGGTGTTATAAACATGCAGAGGCTGCCTCCTTTGTCGACAGATCCCGATCGATGTGAGCGTGCATTCGTAGGGAACACAATAGGTCAAGCAAATGGTGTTTATGACAAGGTAATCGATCTCCGCTTTTGTGATTATACAAATGACAAATCCAACCTCAAGGGAAAAACGCTTTCAGCAGCACTAATGTCAGATGCCAAGTTTGATGGTGCGGACATGACTGAAGTGGTAATGTCCAAGGCTTATGCTGTTGGAGCAAGCTTTAAAGGTAATTTCTTGGTCTTGCTGAAGTGGTAAGCTTTAAAGGTAATTTCTTGGTTTTACTGAAGTGGTAAGCTTTAAGGCTTATAAAAGTAGTTGGTAATATTATTTTCTTTAGAAAAAAAATATGTTTCGTTCAAATAGCTAAATTTTTCTGGAGCTATTTACCTTATACCTAGGATCATTATGTTGAACTTGTACAATGCAAATGGTGGCCGTGGATTGAATCATTTAAATGAAAAATTAAGCATACAAGATGTAGAGCAAGCCACATTAACTGTTTGATATGCTTTTGGAAATGCCAAATGCAAATGGAAATCACTCGAGTAGTTTAGACCTTGACCAAGTGATCTCAATTGTCCGCAGGCGTAGACTTCTCAAATGCTGTTCTTGATCGGGTCAACTTTGAGAAAGCTAACCTCCAAGGAGTATCGTTTAAAAACACTGTACTATCTGGTTCCACCTTTGATGAAGCTCAGCTGGAAGACGCAATATTTGAGGACACCATCATAGGTTACATTGATATTCAGAAACTTTGTGTAAATAAGACTATCAGTGCTGAAGGAAGAGATGCGCTGGGATGTCGATAGCCGGAGGCTGCCATGCTGTTCTTCTGTCATCTCAATGTCATGGATATATATATATATATATATATATATATATATATATAGGCTGCTGTTTTTGTTTTGGGGATTTAATGCACACCCCAGAAGAGTGAGTCATGTATAATGTTGAAGGCAAATATACATTGTTTATAATCTCTATACATCAGATTTATTATTCACTTCACTGTAAGAGAGACAAGGTAATTGGCGAATACTCTTTGGGGACTAATTTGTTTGAATTTTCATATACCTTGTGTAATCAAGTGTGGCATGTCAACCATGTTGTTTTTGATGCAAATGATGGTCAGCATGGTGCACTCTCTCAATGGTAAAGCACAATAGTGATTATAATATAATGGAAAAATTATTGTTGTAGCGCATCTGGTGTAGTGGTATCATAGTACCCTCCCACGGTACTGACCAGGGTTCGATTCCCTGGATGCGCATTTTATTGTTTTTTTTTTTTTTGAAAAAAATGAAAAAGGAATTCTTGATTGTTTTCTTACTCTTCCCCTCTTTCATTTCCACATAAAGCATGCATATGCAAACCTAATAGCTTAGCACCCCAAGAAATAAAAGTACAAAGAAGCTACTTAAAGATTCAAAAAAGTAGATATAAGCAAGCTCATCAATATACCTTTACGCACAACACACTCCAAATTATACTTTGCACCAAGAAATCCCTTGCTACAAAGAAAAGCATCTCCTAGGCAACACTATTTCTTCTGCTAACCATGCCTCATCTCATATCCTAACCATTCCCCACCTTCACCATACCACCCAAAAGCAGCCATGGAGAAAAATGCCACCATGGTTAATCTAGTAGTTTTAATGATTTTCACTGGAATACCACTTCTCATAGCATCAACTTACATCAAAGGTATAAATCCATACACTCGTTAGCATTTCAATAATGTTGTTATATAAAGCTTTATTATTTTCGTCTCCATAAATTACTAAACATGCTAACGTTTCCTTCCCTTTTGCTACTTAGGAGTGGAAGGAACAATTGGAGTAAATTATGGCACGATGGCAGACAACCTTCCTCAGCCGGCACAAGTCGCGCACTTCCTCCAAGAATCCACCATCATCAATCGCGTTAGGCTCTTTGACAGCAACCCCGATATCCTAAAAGCCTTTGCTTACACAGGTATTGCTATTACTGTCACCATTCCAAATGACCAAATCCCATCCCTCACCAAGCTCAATTTTGCTCAAAACTGGCTAAAAACTAACGTTGTACCTTATGTACCTGCCACCAACCTAATCCGAATTCTAGTTGGTAACGAAGTTATCTCCACAGCCAATAAGTTAATGATTGCAAATCTTGTCCCAGCAATGCAGACCCTTCACACAGCCCTTGTTGGGGAGTCATTAGACGGACGCATCAAAGTTTCCACACCACATTCGTTAGGCATACTTTTAACTTCAAGCCCACCATCTGCCGGGAAATTTAGGCCAGGCTATGACAATCATGTACTCAAGCCATTACTTGACTTCTTAAGAGCCACTGGCTCTCCCTTCTTGATTAACCCATATCCATTTTTTGGCTGCTCCATGGAAACTCTAGATTACACGCTCTTTAGGCCTAATTTGAAAGTGTTTGATGAAAACACAAACCTTACTTACACAAACATGCTAGATGCACAGTTAGATGCAGTCTATTCTGCATTGAAAATCCTTGATTTTATGGATATCGATATTGTCATAGCGGAAACTGGCTGGCCATCGAAGGGCGAGCCGGGCCAAGTTGGAGTTGATGCAGAAAGTGCAGCAGAATACAATGGAAAACTCATTCAACATGTGACATCTGGGGTTGGGACACCACTGATGCCTAATAGGACATTTGAGACATACATTTTTGGACTCTTCAATGAAAATCTAAAGCCTGGACCAACCAACGAAAGAAATTTTGGGATATTCCAGAACGACATGACTCCAGTCTACGATATTGGGATTCTACTGCCAATGGTAACTATTGCTGCCACCCATAAGACTAATACTAGGTAACTAGACAGAAGTTGTCTAATTTATCAGGACAAAACTTACACGGTTGTACAATACCTAGTTAAACTACACAACTTCTGTCTAGTTATATAGCATTTCCCTACCATAATACTGCTACAAATTCCTTCGGCTTTACGATTTAGGGATACATTTTCCTTTTCTAAGATGTGATTACTTATAATCCAAGTAGATTGAATACTTTAACTAATATTAGAAGTATGTTTGAAAATATAAATTCTTCTAAGAAGCGGTAGTTTTAGAAGTATCTATCTAATTTGGGGACGGAGGAAGTATTATTTATTTATGAATCATGATGATGGTACTTATATGTATAAAATTGGGTGTGGCAGGCTAAGGCAAATAATTCTTCAAACCCAAGTCCCCCAGTAGTTGGAGTACCAATGAGCCCACAGCCAAGTACTAATATGGGAAAACAATGGTGTCTTCCCAAATCAGGAGTGGAGCTAATGATCATGAGAATTTGCACCGGAATATTGATTATGTATTTGGGATGGGATTAGATTTGCAGACCCATTCAAGAAGGAATTAATGCCTATGCTTCTTCCTCCAAAACACGGTTCAAGCCCATGCTACCTAGTGGCAATGCCATGAATGTATACTACCAGGCCACTAGCAGAAGGAATGATTAAGACCGCGATTTTGATCAAACTTACTAGAGCCTTCACCATCTCCCGTAAGTATATAATTTCATTGCTATATTGATGAATCATGTAATATATTATGTTATTATTTCAGCTTATCTTTTTAATTTTTTCATAAATTTGCTGTTGCAGGCTATGGAAGATGCCTATACTAACAAGATAACATGGAGTTGGTGGAATGAAGAGCAGATATAGTTGTACACCCTTTTTTTTTGGTAGTCACATTTTGTAGAATAAAGGAGGTTGCTCTGTCTTTTTGTCAAAGAAAACATAGGTTGCTCTGTCCTTTTTTTCCCCCTTACTGTAATATATCCTTAAAAGAGTTACGCTTAAAGAAGAATTTATAGGACAAAAATTTTGTACAGTTTGTTTTGAGAAATATATATTGTGACATAATTTTCTTAAATGTTGCTTAAAGATTCATTACTATTGGTGGGTTTGTATGTGTTGTTGGAAAAGAAGAGGACTCAATAATTATTAGTTTCCAAATAAAAATTTAGATAAATAAGGATTACATAAAAACTTCTTTCGAAAAATGGGTCATTTCTTAAAAACACTCACTAAAAGTGTTGACGGTGTTACTTGAATCTGAAATTTACATACGATGCTCATGCTTTCATGATTATATTTATATCAAACTTCAATATCATTCAGAAATTTATCGAAAAAAACTTATGTGTATGTATATCAAGTTCAAATTTTAATATTCTAAACAAATCAACAAATGAAATAGAATTGTTATTTTCATAATATTTTTTTTTATTTTATAAAAAAGTCTCATTATAAATTTTTTAGGTTTTAAATTATATTCTTGTTACATGTTTACCGGTATGCAAGGTATTGATTATCACGGGGTGCGCGCACTTTACCATTCGACCGCAATAACGATTATCAACAGTCTCGTCTCGTTAGTGTGCGCGTTGTTTCTCCGGCGCCATTTTTTCTATCCTTAGATTTTCTCTCTCCTCCCAAACTGCATTTTAGGGTTTATGTAGTAGGTGACTGACTTACAGACACATTTTTCGCGGGAATCTCGACTCCTCAACTTCCAATCTTTCCTGCCACTGTATAGTTTTATGTATCAAAGAAACTATTAAACACATAATCGATTTAATTAATTCCAAGTTTTCTAGGGTTTTCCGTACAAAATTAGGGGTTTATAAATCGAAATCCATGGCTGAGTGGCAACCATATCTTCAATCAATAATTATAGGCTTTATTTTCTCCTTCCTCCTTGCAAAACTCTTCTCTATAATCTTTTCTTTCCGCGACGAAAATCTCCGAATCACACGCGCCGATTCGTCTGAGAACGTATTGGAACCTTTGCATAGTGAACCACGAAAATCGCCTGAGAAGGCATCGGCTGGTTCGAGTGCGGAGATTTCTAGGGTTTCTGAAAAGGAACCATTTTTTACTGAGCAAAAAGAAAAGTATGATATTACTTCTGACAGCGATGATGACGATTGGGAAGGTGTTGAAAGTACTGAACTAGATGAAGCTTTTAGTGCTGCTACAGCCTTTGTGGCCGCTACTGCTGCGGATCGATCTTCGCAAAAGGTTTCAAATGATCTGCAATTGCAGCTCTATGCCCTTTACAAGATTGCCACCGAGGGGCCATGTAGCACTCCGCAGCCGTCCGCCATCAAGATGACCGCAAGAGCAAAGTGGTAATGCTCTTTGTTATGACTTGTATTTACTTTTTTTTTTATTACAGTTTGATTTAAGGTTTATGGTTCTGTTATGTATAACTGGATGCCTGAGTGATAGATGCGAAGAGAAGAGTTGCTGGGTTATGCTTTGTACATACAGTTACATTTTTGAACCTTTGAAAAATAATATTTCTAGCATTGGTAGAATGGAACCTTTCAGTATGTTTTATTCTTCTGCGCTAGCATGAATTTTTTGTTTGTCTTTTTAATTCTCGTTGTATTCATTTGCATTGTCAAGAAGCATATGTTCTTGAATGAATATCCATAATTTTCACGTACCATCCATCTATGGGAACTTTTACTGTATTTGGGATTGATGAGAAAAATTATGATGCATAACTTTTGGAATAGACACTTGATAGCTTATCAATCAATATTTCTTTGGGAAATCGTTACTATTTACTCAGTTTCATATATCGTAATTGACTAGGAGAAAATTTTACTTTGTGGTGCTAGGCAAGCATGGCAGAAATTGGGTGCAATGCCCCCAGAAGAAGCAATGCAGAAGTATATAGCGATTGTTACCGAGTTATATCCTACTTGGGCTGCTGGTGGATCTATTGTGAGATAAATATTTTTGTCGTTTTGTTGTGTTGTGGTATTTCTGTAGATTCGCTAATCTTCTACTCTTTTTGGTCGCCTGCTTTCTCAATGCGCAGAAGAAAAAAGGTGGAGATGGTAGTGATACACAACATATGGATTCAAAAGGACCGATGGGACCTGTTTTCAGCACTTACGTTTATGAGGAAGAATCTGGAAACGAGTTGTAAGTTTTTTTTTAATTTTAATACGTATGGGGTTCTGCTATTATGATGTTTTCTGTTGATCTGAAGAATGGTCCCAGGAGTCTTCATATGTCCTTCAGTGTAAATATCAAGGCACCATATCAACTATGGCTTTGCCTACTTTAAGTCTATGACTACTAAAGTGTTGGTGTTTATTGATGTCTGAAACCCATCTTCTATGGTAAAAGTGTAAATCAATAGCAAGTGGTCAATATCAGTTTATCCTCATTGTGTTGTTTTTATTGCATACAGAAGGCCCATCATCTTACATCTAGCTAAATAGGCAATATGGCAATGTTAGTGATATAGAAATGGTTAAGTTTAAGCAATGGTTAAGGTACTTATTTTTATTAATTTCAGAAATATGGATGCTATACATGCCTTTGCAAGGGAAGGAGAAGTGGAGAACTTGCTTAAATGTATAGAGAGCGGTGTTTCTGTGGATGTGAAGGGTTTGTTATTTCAAAATTCTCCTTTCATTTATATTAAATTGCAGCTTTAAGTGATATATTTGTTGAGATTAAGGCTATAAAATGAACCGAATGGCTTAATTCGTGTTTGCTCAACTAAAAGTTCGATTCGAACTTGACTCGAATATACACGATTCAAATAGAAGCAATTTTTAAAGTTCGATAAATTACTCAAATCTCTTCAAATTGTAATTTTCTATTGATACTCGGTTCATATTCGCTCGAAAAATTCAAACTGCTCGGGCTCAATTCGAGATTGTGCTCGACTCATAGCTAAATGAGCTTCAATCAAATCTTATTTTATATTCGATAAATTTTATGAACCAAATTTGAGCAACTCAATACTCGGTTCGACTCGACTCGGTTCATTTAGATCCTTTGTTGATATTTACAAAAAAATTACCGCCTAGGTTCGATTAATCCCCACCTAGGTGCTAGGTGGTCCTCTACCACCTTGATTTGGCTAGGCGCCTAGACAGAATCAAATCTTTACTTTGAAACTCTACAATACTTAAATGAATTTGTTAAGCCTTAAAAGAGTGTTTTTTTGGTAATGTTTCATGTAAAATTTAAAAAAAATTACATATACTATATGTTTTGTATAATATAACAAGTATATACAATAGAAAAATAAATGAATGCAATCGCCTAAGAAAATGCCTAGTCCGTCAAGGAAAACGCCTAGGCACCACCTAAGCGCTAGGCGCCCCCTCCGCCGCCTAAGTCCGCCTAACAATTTTTAGAACACTAAGATTTTGTGATTCTCAAGATATGAGTTTGAAATCAAATTTGAGGCTATGCAATGAAGTAATTTCTCAAAGATGATCCTGATTTTCTTTGATAACTTGGCTCTATTAATTTAACATAGGTCAAGCTGAACTTTTCAGGTCAAAAGGGAAAAAATTGAACATCTCCAGACTTGCCTAATTAAAGATGTGAATAAACGAGATAAGTACCACATGTTGGAACTTGGAGCAAAATCTTTATGAAACTTCTTTAAAGACGGTATTTTTTTTTATTTTTTTTGTTTGCTGGAGGAGAGGAGGGAGGAATAAGATTTAATATGACACATAATCCGATGAAGTTTAGCAATAAAATAAATATGTTCAGGGAGTCTAAGTAATTTAAGTTGGCAAAGTTTGTGTCCAGGATTATGACAGCAATAAATGTTGGAATTGACCCATTAACAAGCTTACTTGGCTAGAGAACGAGTGTGGTCAGACATCAAGAGCCCTGGCTTAATTATATGCTGGTCTTTATTATTGAACATTGTTATATCTTGTTTATTTAATAATGGTGTTTATTTTTGGTCTTCTCTTCTATCAGTCTATGGTAGATTCTATATCTTTCTTGAAGCCTTTGAGATTAAAGGAACATTTATTACTAAGTTTTAATTAATCTTGGAAGGTTTCTTTTGGTCCTTGCATTCGTATGATTTTGCAAATTGAAAGAACTTCTGCATAGAGTTGCTATTAATTCCTTACCCCTGTTCTTGATCTGTATGTTCTGTGTACGGAAGTTTATTAGATGTCCTGACCTTTTGAGATAATTTTGTTACTAATTGCAGATAGTGAAGGACGGACCCCATTGCACTGGGCTGTTGATCGTGGTCATCTTAACATTACAGAAATTCTTGTCAGCAGGAATGCTGATGTAAATGCAAAGGTGACATGCACCATTTAACTATTACATACACCTTCATTATAGTACCTTCCCCTATATCTTTCTGTTAAACTTTTGTCAATCAGTACTTGTCATCCCCGTAGTAACCTCAAGTTATCACTGAAGCAAGATACAGACATTATTACTTTTGTGCATTTAGGTTACCACAAAATATTTTGTTGTTGTAGGGAAGATCATCTTAACTAGAATAAGTTTGCATTGAGACTATTAGAGTTTTTCAAAGTATAGATAATTAGACTTGTGCTCATTATGATAGTTTATTTTTTCTTTTCTTTTTCCCCCAAGTTTTTCAAGTTCCAAAGATACCTTTATGGGTGGTGGATTAGGTTACCCATTTTTCCTTTTGTGACACGTATTACTCAAAGTTCATTTTCAACGAATGAAAACTAGAAAAGCAATGCATTTCGATGTTGAAATTTTTAATTAAGTTATATATTTTAATCAAAGCTTTAAATTTCTCACAAGCCTTAATACTAGTGTTTATTTCCTGAAGGACAATGAAGGCCAAACGCCATTGCATTATGCTGCTGTTTGTGAGAGAGAATCCATTGCTAAGTTTCTCGTGAAGGAAAATGCTGACACAGATATGAAGGACGATGATGATAATTGCCCACGTGATCTATGTGACCTGAACTGGCCTTGGATGAAACCTGCAGTGACTGAATGATTATTAGCAGAGATGTACTGATTATCAGTTTTTGGTTCCCTTCCAGTTCCCCCTACAAATCAAATCATTGATAATGATTCTGGATGTACACACTGCTATATTTTTGACCCTTTAGCCTCTCTTCTTTTTTTTCTTTTTTTTAAAATGATGCATTGATATGAACAAGTTTTTTTACTTTTGATCCTTTTCCTTATAAATGTTATGGTTTATCATATTAAAGGGTTGCCAAGTGCTGCCTGATTTATGATTAAGATGGTTTCTGACTTTCAAATGACTGGGTTATGAACAACTCGTTGTGGCAATGTTACTAGTTTGTTACTGAATGTGGTGCAGAACTTGTAATATCCAAGCTTTGCGTCTATGGGGGTTCAATTTACATGGAATCCCCTAAACTGGATCGGGTGAGAGGCAGATTGAACTTTCATAATTATTAGTATCATAAAATATTAAACACAGTAGATCGCAATTGAACAAGTCGTTCCATGTATCAGAATTCCCATTAGCTGTTTTGTGGTGAGATCCTCTTGAAGTTTTACTCGTGAAAACCATTAGTAAGGGAAAGGAATTTAATTAGCTGGTGAAAACTAAAAATTCATGCTACTACCATCCAGAAAACAAGTTGCCCTTCTAAATTAAGGCCCTTGACCTATATAATTCCTATAGTCCATTTAAGGTCCCTTGTGGCTTGTCTCTCTCTCTCTGTGATAGGAAGAGACGAGGTGTTTATTTGTGTCTGAATGCCTCTTAATTCATCTGTCTCTGATTCGGTCAGAGTCAAATCTTGTTTGGTAATTTTTTTTTTTGCCTCTTAATCGTTAAGACAGAAACTTAAATCTTAACTATTAAGAGCTGTCTCTTAATAGTTTATTTAAAATTTATGGACAAAAATAGCCTCAATAAATATTGTACTCTTTCAATTTTAAATTTTAAGATTATTCAACTAAAAAATTTAAATAATTCAGATGTTAAAATTATAAAAGTGTCATTCAGATGTTTTATATTTTTTAGTTATCAAACAGTTTTTTAGATTCGGATGTTATTTGATTCAGATTATCTAATTTATTAAGATGTATTAATCATTCGGATCTTGATTACTCAATTTTATTAAACACCAAAATGTATCTAGAAGTCAGCAATAAACAAGAGATTAGGGACTAAAGCATGGAAAATAGATACATCATGAACTTTGAAATGGATTCCATTGCAGACAAATAAATTTATAATAAAAGAGATGTTACAAAGTTGTCATTCTAACATTTTATAAATATTTTCCTAATAACCGTAAGCAAGCATTAAAATCTTCACATATACACATCTTCAAAAATGAAAACGAAACAACAAAGAGGGAGTTATGGACACTCACCCTTGTGTTTGTTTCCTCTTTCTTCCTTCTTCTCATACAATATTAAATTTCCCCACAGAAAAAAAAATTAAAAAAAAATTGATGAAAAATCATTTTCTCTTTATCCTATTGTCATATCATTTGCCATCATATTCTTCTACAGCTCGTCATGTGAATCATCGTCTTCTCCTGCTGATCCTGCACCAGGGGCTCCACCAGACCTTTGATAAACAGCTGTAATAATTGGGTTGCACACAGCCTCCACTTCCTTAAGCTTTTCATTGTAATCTTCCTTCTCGGCACTTTGATTGTCATCCAACCACTCAAGAGCCTCCTTAACAGCCGTCTCAATCTTCTCCTTCTCTTCAGACTCCAATTTGTCAGCAAGCTTGTCCTTGTCTTCGATCTGGTTCTTCATATTGTAAATATAAGTCTCCAAGCTATTTCGGGCATCAATTTTCTCTTTAACCTTCTTGTCTTCCTCGGCGAACTCTTCAGCCTCGCGAACCATACGTTCGATCTCTTCCTGACTCAGGCGGCCCTTGTCGTTTGTGATTGTAATCTTTTCGGATTTACCTGAGGCTTTGTCTTCAGCCTTGACGTTCAGAATTCCATTGGCGTCAACCTCAAATGTGACTTCAATTTGAGGGGTTCCTCTGCTCAAACAAAAATAATAATTAATGTACGAAAACAGAGCGTCAAGCTTAGGAAGAAGTTACTGGAACTATTGGGAATAGGTACCTTGGAGCTGGAGCTATTCCAGTTAAATCAAATTTCCCGAGCAGCCTGCAGTCTTTTGTAAGACTCCTTTCACCTTCAAACACCTGTAAGAGAGTTGAGATCAAATCAGAACAAGTGAAACCAACAAAATCCAGATGAACGCCTCTTTGTAGACCACAATGTCAGGCATATGTAGCTCTTTCATCATGCAACAATATAAATTATGCCATTGTAAAGAGATAAGAGTACCTGAATGGAGACGGTCGTCTGTTGATCCTGGTATGTCGTAAAAGTTTGAGACTTTTTTGTTGGGATAACCGTGTTTCTAGGGATCAACTTGGTCATCACTCCACCAACCGTCTCAATACCAAGAGTGAGCGGGGCCACATCCAAGAGTAGGATATCTGATTGAAATATGCAAGACTGATTAGTCAGTTTCATTCTAAAGCAAGCTTGGTAACTCAATTTTAATAATAATATTTTCTAAAAGAAATTCTACAAAGAGTAGTACCTTTAGTTTCATCACCACCCTCTCCACTTAAGATGCCTCCTTGTACAGCAGCACCATAGGCAACTGCTTCATCTGGGTTCACTCCCTTGTTAGGCTCCTTGCCATCAAAATAATCCTTTAGAAGCTGTTGGACTTTAGGAATTCTGGTACTTCCGCCAACAAGTACAATTTCATCGATTTGGCGTTTCTCCAATCCAGCATCCTCCATGGCTTTCTTTACGGGTCCCATGGTCTTTCTGAATAGATCATTGTTCAACTCCTCAAAACGAGCTCGGGTAAGTGGTTCAGAGAAATCCACACCATCAAAGAGTGATTCAATCTCTACTCGAACTTGATGTTGGCTGCTTAAAGCTCTCTTGGCACGCTCAGCTTCCCGTCTCAGCTTACCAAGAGCTCTGTTGTCCTTGCTGATGTCCTTACCATGCTTCTTCTTGATCAACTTAATGAAGTACTCCATGATTCTCTGATCAAAATCCTCACCTGCACAAAAAATGAACCAAAATTTGTCACAAAATTTTGATCAGTGCCATCAAAATTTATCACGCAATGTGAACTTGAGATTCATCACAAAGCTCATAACACTATTTATGGAATATAAAAGCAGACTGTCAAATGTTAATTTACTCAACAACTATCAGCCTGTGTTAGAAACTTAAAGTAGCATTATTACAATTGGCTTTAAAGAAAGTGTTCTCTTTTCCAACTACTTAACAAGCATAACCTTTGCCGTTTAGTTAAGCCCACATACCACTGAGATATACAACTGCATCTTCTGTATGTGCATATGTGCAAGTAGATGAACCTTTGACCTCAGGTAACAAACATAGAAGAACAAATAATTTCCCATGTTGCACAAAGTAGGGTGTTTACCTCCAAGATGAGTGTCTCCATTTGTGGCAAGAACCTCAAAAACACCATTATCAATTGTCAAGATACTGACATCAAATGTCCCACCACCAAGGTCAAAAACAAGGATGTTCTTTTCGCCACCTTTCTTGTCCAAACCGTAGGCAATGGCAGCTGCAGTGGGTTCATTAATAATTCTTGCAACATTCAATCCAGCTATAACGCCAGCATCCTTAGTTGCCTGTCGTTGTGCATCATTGAAGTAAGCTGCAAAGTTCACCAGAGAGATTAGTCAATATATTAATTACATTCTCATTCAAGTATAGCTAAAATGAAGTGCTGAATCAGAAAGCTTCAGTACCAGGAACAGTGACAACAGCGTCCTTGATTTTCTTTCCAAGGAATGCTTCAGCTGTTTCTTTCATCTTTGTCAGAATCATTGCGCTTATTTCCTCGGGACTGAACACCTTGGTCTCCCCATCTTTAGTCTTGACTTGTATATAAGGTTTTCCATCCTTGTTCACAATATTGTACGGAACAAGCTTCCTGTCTCTCTGAACCTCTTTGTCATCAAACCTATAAAAGCCCTAGATATTAGATATCACCTCTCACTCAGACGTATATGCATAAACTGAGACAAAAAAGAAAAATATATTTACTTTCTTCCGATAAGTCTTTTGACATCAAAGACCGTCCTCTCGGGATTAACAGCTGCCTGGTTCTTTGCAGCCTCACCAATTAATCTCTCGCCATCAGTAAAGGCAACCCATGATGGGGTGATGCGGTTACCTTGGTCATTCGCTATGATCTCAACATGTCCATTTTTATAAACACCGACACAAGAGTAAGTTGTTCCAAGGTCTATTCCAATTACCGTTCCCAATTTGGTGGCTTCCTCTTTTGCGATAGAAAATGCAAACAGGCTTCCTGTTAAAGAATGATATGCACGTTTGATTTTAGTGAGTATATATATTCAGCCACCCTCAATCCTCTTCTTTTTCATTTTTTTTAAGGTAAGTGTAGCCCAAGTACTCTCAATCCCTAATTAATAGTAACAGGAATAATTGAACATGTCTTAGATGCATATTAGAGGTCAATTCTACAACAGAAGCTTCTTTAATGCTCTATTTCTATTCAAGACCTAAAGGCCCAATTCTAATCAACACTTCTTCTATTTTTTGGCACCTTAAAAGCTATTCAACTCAATTCTTTTTATGATACCATTTCCATTCAAGTTTTCAGGCCTCTTTTAAGTTTGAAGTACTAGACAATTCAGAAAATTCAAACTTGTAATGTAAAGTTCCTAGTACCCCATGAAATAGATTAAGCTAAAATTTCTATTCCTAAGAACACCAACATGTAAATTCTACCAACATATGTCACAAATCTTAAGCTATACAAGATAGGGTAAGAGACTTAAAATGTTTCTTAGGATAAACCATATTACAGTGTGTTCTAGGCAAGCAGACCTTAAATACTGTAAAAGAATGTTGCTAGGAGTTTGAAACAACAAATCAAAAACCTTCTCTTTAATCAAAAATTCGTAGGCAAAATTTATAGCTATGATCTCTACCCATATAAATACAGCATGATCTAGTCTCTACCCATATAAATACAGCATGATCTAGTCACTAATTGCTCTCCAAAAAATCATCTTTTTCAACCATATAAGTCCAAAATCAGTGTACGTCATTCCGAATACACTTTGTAAAATTGATATCAATCCAATACATACTGTACATCACAAAAATTTACAAAATCTTGTCCAAAAGTTAATCCTAATTCAAATATAATAATAATAGGAAATTGTTATTTGGACGAGGAAAAATTGATATTTGCCCGAGATCTCATCTGAGCGTAGGACTCATTTACTATTCACTTGAGACAACGAATTATTATTTTTTCCGCGAAAATATCAATTCCCTAATAATAATAGTAATAATTTCGCCCAATTTAACATCATTTTATCACATTTACAAAAGATCTAAACTACAATCATATACAGAAATGTACAATTCATGTACAAAATTTCACAAAAATTGGGAAGAAAACGGCGAAGACTTACCGAACAAAACGATTCCTAACACGATCACAGAGGCTCGACTCCTCCAAGCACCTACCATTGCGTTACAGCTTCTAATTCTCTCTCTTGTTTCTCTCTCTAAACTTTTAATTCACTGATCAAATGAAGTTTGTGTTCTTCGAATTTGAAGAATAAAATGTTAACGTGACCAAGTTTAAATAGCTAGTGACGAGTCCACGTGTTGGGTTGGTTATTTGTTTGAAGCTTTAAACTGACGAACAAACTTGTCATAGTTGCTGAGCTGGACCAATCAGGATTTACTAATGGACGTCGTGTAGCCAATCAGATTTGATCTATTGTTGGGACGATCTCTGCCGTTGGTTTGGAGATCCTGGTGGTGGTGGAATGAATTAGAAGACTTCGGAGAGAAGGTATGCTAAAGACATATCTGTCCTCAGGTTCCGTGAGATTTTCTCGCCGAATCTTGTATATGCTGCGATAAATTTATACTCCCTCCGTCCCAAATTAATTGCTTTTCTAGGATTTTTTTAAGTCAAATTGACTATTTTTAAAATTAATAATTAAGCATGTATAAATATATTTCTAAAATTATAAAAATTGAAATTAGTAATAAATTGTATATACTTTCTTTTGATTATAATATCTTCACCTATATGTTAGCAAAAATAGTAAAAAAATTAGTTTTAAAAATAGTCAATTTGACTTTAAAAAGTCCTAGAAATGCAATTAATTTGGGACGGAGTAATATTAAATTATAATTTTAAAATATGTTAATATTTTTTTTATTATATATTATTTGATTATTATTAATTTTTTAAAATTAATTATACAGATTTTTAAATTTAAAATTGACATAAATTTTTTGAATTTTAATCAATATAATGATGGATATTATAAATTATTTAAAAAGTATTATTCATTGTATATTTTATTATTTTATAATTTTTATTAAGTCATCACAATTTTGAATTTAAAAATATTTTAAATTAACTTTTAAAAATCAATAATGATCATATATTTTAGAATTGAGAGAAATATGAACGATATAATTATGAAAAGATCTCACTTACTATGCATCTTTCCAAAAAAATTATCGCTAATACTAAACTGACAATTAAAAAATCGACATAAATATTCGTAATATATATCATTTTACTTTCTCTACATTTTTTTTATTTGAACTCGCCTTTCAACAACAAAACTAATCGGAAAGGTCACCCATTCTAATGTCTCTACAAAACAAGATAATTTTTTTTTAAATGTTCTAATCTATTACTTCATCCGTTCTTGAAAAGATAGACAAAGTACAATTTTCACACATATTAAAAAAAAGTAAAAATAGAGAAAAGAAAATAAAAAAAATCTAAATAACATATATCAAAGTGATAAGTACTTTTATTTTTTATACTAATGAACCCCAATAAATGACATATTTATCTTTTATTTTATATACTTTATTTCATTTTTTTTAAAAATAATAAATATATATATATATATATATATATATTTAGTCATCTCTTTACAAACGGAATGAGTAAAATAATTTATCCTAACTTAGTAATATAGGTAGAAAAGAGTCTTACTGGCGGGCCAGTGGCCATCCATCAACAAGGCAATTTAAATAAATGAATAACACATTTATAAATGTCATTTTATTCTATACTATATTCGCTTCAAAATATGAGATAATTATTGATATTTTAAAGTTAATATGATATGTTTTTAAATTTAAAATTAATATAAATTTATTTATTGTTAATCAATACAATAATCAATATTATAAAGTATTTAACAAGTATTACTAAATATAAGTTTTATTGTATTTTTAATAAATTTTATTAATTTTGAATTTAAAAATATCTCAAATTGACTTTCAAAAGACAATAATAATTTTATAGATAAAATTTGTATAATTTTTACTCAGCATAATTGTAAGACCCCGAAAATTTTAATAAATAGAATTTAATTTTCTTCTTATTATTATTTTAAACAGAAAGGTGTTAAATCGATAATGATAAAGTTACTAGTGAAATGTGACCATTGAGATGTCTAGTAATAACGCTAAATCACTATTCACGGGGTACTATTCACGCTAAAATGCTTTTACATTTTCTTCGATCTTCGAATTACGTCATAACGTTTATATAAGCTGGATACGAAAATTATACGGTATAAATACGAAAGTACTATTCATACAAATATACTATTCATTTATACAAAAAGTCAAACTAGTATGTCGGGGAATATTCCTTCTGTCGGATATAGAAAGTGATAGAAATTGGCGGCAAAAACTTTAACCGATAACTGTTGAAATACCCGGTGATAAAAAGAATAGTAAAACGCGTTATTCCACAGTAGCACACGTTATTCTACAGTAGTACACGTATTCCACAGTAGCACACAGTGTTCCACAGTGTTTTATATTATTGATTCAATAATTGATAAAGTAGTAATTGCACAGTATCTTGATTCAATAATTGTTACAGTAGTATCTGCATAATATTTTATATTATTTGTCACGACACTGTAAACACATATTATTTGATATGATAGTTTAGCATTATTGACAATGTCTAGAAATTCTGTCAAGGAAAGGGGTTATTTAATTGTGCGCCATTTTTATGGAAGACCCCCTCTTTTCTGGGAATAATCTGGTTGTCAATATTGCGAGTATGTGTTATCTGTGATATTAATACATTTAACACAATAATACAGAAAATAGATTTATTAATAATAAAAATTTTGGTAATGGTTTTATCTTTTTGATAATGGTTTTATCTTTTTGATAATGGATTAATCTTTTTTGATAATGGATTAATCTTTTTGAAAAAATGGATGGATGATATAAATTGAAGAAAAAATGGATGGATGATATTAGTTGAAGAAAAATGGATGGATGATATAAGTTGAAGAAAAAAATGGATGGATGATATAGATTGAAAGAAAAAAATGGATGGATGATATAAAAAGAGTGTGATAATTAATGTGTGGTAGATATTGATTGCATTTACTATAAATAGGGGGGTTGAGTATAAGAAAATTTTCACACCTTCCTTGCTTATACTTTCCTCTCTCTCTAAATTTCTTAAGTTCTCCTAGTGTGCTAGACTATTTGTGAGTATTTGTGAGAATACTAGTATTATCCAAAGTTAGTAAACTTCATAGAAAGTAACATCCAGTTTAACGAAGGTAGGGAATAATCATTTCTTTCATACTCATATATAATATCATTTGCTTTCATGTTCGTAAGTGATATTATACTCATAAATGTTGTTATTCATTCTGTATTAATTTGTGGGGATAACCTGTCCGCGCGGATTGACGCATGCCTGGTGAACAACCCTTCGTATTCATTACTTATTAATCTTTTGTGGAAATAATCTGTCTATGCGGATTGCCGCATGACGGGTGAAAATCCATTTGCAGTTTCATATATTCTGTTATACTCGTATAACGTATCATTTCTTTTGTACTCTTTACAGGATATCTTTTTCTTTCACATTTCTCCATTTATGATAAGAAATCTTTGTTTGTTTCCAAAACCTTATTTTTAAATGGTGAAATTTCCTGAAAATTTAGTAGCTTAATAGTTTGTGCTTCATCTAATATCTTTTCACCTGAATCTTTCTATTTCGTTTTATACGTTATAGTTGAATTCTGAACTTATTTCTTGAATATCATTCTTGAATTTGACTCCACAATTTGGTCATCGTGTTGGCAATTTGGTCAATCTTCGACACTGATTAAATTATAAATCATTTCTTATCCTTGATCTCACTGTATTTATGTTTATATCATTGTCATCATCCTCATACTTAAATTGTGGTGATAGTTCTCTTTGGCCCGTAGTGCAAAGATGAACTGGTGTGACATGATTTTGACCAAACTGTGTATTGGTATAATCATGACCTTTGGCGTTACAGATAAAGGCTTCTAGTGAAAATATCTTTGGCCTGTAGTGCAAAGATGAACTGGCGTTTGGCGTGATCATGACTGGTGGTGTTACAAATAAATATCTTTGGCACGTAGTGCAAAGAGAGGCTGTTGAAACTGTTGATTGGTGTTACAAATAAATATCTTTGGCACGTAGTGCAAAGAGAGAGGCTGTTGATAATAAATTGTTGATTGGTGTTACAAATAAATATCTTTGGCATGTAGTGCAAAGAGAGGCTGTTGAACATGAATTATTGATTGGTGTTACAGGGATATAATATTGGTTGTGATCCTTTAACTTATAGAAGATGGTAGATATTATAATCTACTTGTCTCTTCTAATGGATTGTTCGTTCCGCTGCAGTTGTTGTTATTGAATAATATCTTTAAATCTCTGATTTATTTCGGTTGAAGGCTAAAGATAATTTTATTCTTCATTATCTTAGTCATGATATTTCCTACTGGGCTATTTGTGCTCACCCTTTTCCTTTGTTCTCTTCAGGAAAATAGAGTGTAGCGGGGACTAGCCGGGGAATGGAGTGATGGTTCGAGACAATAGGAGTATCTTAATACATTACTATTAGTGTGGAAATAAATGTATTGAGAATTTAAGATGTATTTATTTTGTGTTGTCGTATTTTGCACGACAAATATTAGCTGTAAATGGGAAAATTCGTATTTTTATTTGTATTTTTGTAGAATGTTATTGGCGACTCAAAATGGGTTGTGTGAACCTATTTTGGGGGCGTCACAGTTGGTATCAGAGCTTAGGGATATGATCTCTGGCAGAGATCTGGGATTAGAACTAGGAGGGGAGAGACGAGTAAAATCCTTCGCTAGTGTGTCCTACCTAAGCTAAACTTCTCTATTTAATTAGTTGGTCTTGTCGTAGAGACACGATGTGAGATGTCAATTTCTTTAACTAACCTTTTGTTTTGTGGTCGCATTTAAGAATGGTATTGAAAACCAGGAGATGAGCAATGGAGAAATTATGATAAAGAGGAAATGACATGGGAACTAGAATCTGAAATAAAAGCTAGGTATCCTTATATATCTCTTCGGAATGCCAGGTACGTACGTAAATTTCGGGGACGAAATTTCATAAGGAGGGGAGATTGTAAGACCCCGAAAATTTTAATAAAATAGAATTTAATTTACTTCTTATTATTATTTTTAAACAGAAAGGTGTTAAATCGATAATGATAAAGTTACTAGTGAAATGTGACCATTGAGATGTCTAGTAATAACGCTAAATCACTATTCACGGGGTACTATTCACGCTAAAATGCTTTTACATTTTCTTCGATTTTCGAATTACGTCATAACGTTTATATAAGCTGGATACGAAAATTATACGGTATAAATACGAAAGTACTATTCATACAAATATACTATTCATTTATACAAAAAGTCAAACTAGTATGTCGGGGAATATTCCTTCTGTCGGATATAGAAAGTGATAGAAATTGGCGGCAAAACTTTAACCGATAACTGTTGAAATACCCGGTGATAAAAAGAATAGTAAAACGCGTTATTCCACAGTAGCACACGTTATTCTACAGTAGTACACGTATTCCACAGTAGCACACAGTGTTCCACAGTGTTTTATATTATTGATTCAATAATTGATAAAGTAGTAATTGCACAGTATCTTTGTAAGATCCCGACTTTATGAAATAAAAGTTTATTATTTTATTTATGATAAATTTTTATTTTTTTAAATAGTAAGGTACTTAATTGTATAAATGATAGTTAAGGGTGTTATATGCGAATTATCTGATAAACAGTGTATGTCGGGGAATATTCTTTTTGTCGGGGAATATTCTTTTTGTCGGAGAATATTATATTCGGCACCGTACGACGGCGCCGAAATATCAAAATATTAGTGGGCCCCACAAATAACAAAATTGTCAACGATAGTGGGCCCCATTGTCGGATACTGAAAGGCGGACAGTATTTTGTCAACAGTATTATCACCGGCAACTGTTGAAATACCCGGTAATAAAAGAACAGTAAAAACGCGTTATTCACAGTAGTACGCGGTATTTCACAGGCACACGGTATTGCACAGTATTTTAAATTATTGATTCAATAATTGATAAAGTAGCAATTACACAGTATTTTGATTCAATAATTACAATAGCATCCGCATGGTACTTTTTATTATTTATCATAGCACTGTAACTCATATTAATTGTTATGATATTTTAGCATTATTGATGGATTAAAAGTGGAGTCTAACTTAGAGGTACCTAATTGAAATTTTAAAATTCACATGCTGTGAACTATTGGTTCACATGTGGGAACTATTGGTTCACATGTGGTAACTATTAGGGGATGTTATGCAAGATTGATAATACTTGGGGGATTATATTAAAAAGTAGAGGCAAAGATGAAGGTACTAAAGTGTAATAAGTCGAGCCCTTATTGTGCAATTAATGAAACTTGGTTTTCCTATAAATAGGAGGGGTTATCTTAAGAAATCTTCACACCTTCCTTACTTATACTCCCTCTCTCTCTCTAAATTTCTTGAGTTCTCTTAGTGTGCTAGGCTATTGTGAGTATTTGTGAGAATACTAGTATTGTCCAAGTCAATAAACTTCATAGAAAGCAACATCCAATCACTTATTAACGAAGGTATGGGATATCATTTTTTTCTCATACTCTTATGTAATATCAGTTGCTTCCCTATTCGTAAGTGATATTATACTCAGAAAGGTTGTTATTCATTCCGTATTAATTTGTGGGGATAACCTGTCTACGCGGATTACCGCATGACGGGTGAATAACCCTTCGTATTCATTACTTATTAATCTTTTGGGGAGATAATCTGTCTACGCGGATTACCGCATGACGGGTGAAAACCCATTTGCAGTTTCATATATTCTGTTATACTCGTATAACGTATCATTTCTTTTGTACTCTTTACGGAATATCTTTTCTTTCACATTTCTCCATTTATGATAAGAAATCTCTGTTTGTTTCCAAAACCTTATTTTTAAATGGAGAAAATCCTTGAAATTAGTAGAATATCCTTAATAGTTTGTGCTTCATCTAATATCTTTTCACTTGAATCTTTCTATTTCATTTTATACGTTATAGTTGAAGCATGAAATAATTTCTTGAATATCATTCTTGAATTTGACTCCACAATTTGGTCATCGTGTTGGCAATTTGGTCAATCTTTGATACTGATTAAATTATAAAGTTTTTCTTATCCTTGATCTCACTGTATCATTGTCATCATCCTCATCCTCATACTTAAATTGTGGTGAAAGTTCTCTTTGGCCCGTAGTGCAAAGATGAACTGGCGTTTGGCATGATCATGACCGGTGATGTTACAAATAAATATCTTTGGCACGTAGTGCAAAGAGAGGCTGTTGAAATTATTGATTGGTGTTACAAATAAATATTTTTGGCACGTAGTGCAAAGAGAGGCTGTTGAAATTATTGATTGGTGTTACAAATAAATATCTTTGGCACGTAGTGCAAAGAGAGGCTGTTGAATATAAACTGTTGATTTGGATGTTCATAAACAGGAATTGTTGATTGGTGTTACAGGGACAAAATATTGGTGGTGATCCTTTAACTTATAGACGATGGTAGATATTATAATCTACTTGACTCTTCTAATGGATTGTTTGTTCCGCTGCAGTTGTTGTGTTGAACAATTATAATATCTTTAAATCTCTGATTTATTATTGTTGAAGACTAAAGATAATTTTTATTCTTCATTATCTTAGTCATGATATTTCTTACTGGGCTATTTGTGCTCACCCTTTTCCTTTTTGTTCCATTGTTCTCCTCAGGAAAAGAGAGTGTAGCGGGGACTAGCCGGGGAATGAAGTGATGGTCCGAGATAATAGAAGTGTCTCAATACCTTACTAGTAGTGTGACAATAAGTGTATTGAGAATTTAAGATGTATTTGTATTGTGTTGTCGTATTTTGCACGACACTTAATATTTGTAAATGGGAAAATTCGTATTTGTAATTGTATTTTGTGGAATGTTATTGGCGACTCAAAATGGGTTGTATGGACCTATTTTGGGGGCGTCACAATCTTGATTCAATAATTGTTACAGTAGTATCTGCATAATATTTTATATTATTTGTCACGACACTGTAACACATATTATTTGATATGATAGTTTAGCATTATTGACAATGTCTAGAAATTCTGTCAAGGAAAGGGGTTATTTAATTGTGCGCCATTTTTATGGAAGACCCCCTCTTTTCTGGGAATAATCTGGTTGTCAATATTGCGAGTATGTGTTATCTGTGATATTAATACATTTAACTCAATAATACAAAAATAGATTTATTAATAATAAAATTTTTGATAATGGAATTATCTTTTTGATAATGGATTAATCTTTTTGATAATGGATTTATCTTTTTGATAATGGATTAATCTTTTTGAAAAAATGGATGGATTATATAAATTGAAGAAAAAAAGGAAGTATGATATAATTAGAATAAAAAAAAGTATGGATTATATAAGTTGAAGAAAAAATGGATGGATTATAGAGATTGAAGAAAAAATGGATGGATGATATAAAAAGAGTGTGATAATTAATGTGTGGTAGATATTGATTGCATTTTACTATAAATAGGGGGGTTGGAGTATAAGAAAATTTCACACCTTCCTTGCTTATACTTCCTCTCTCTCTAAAATTTTCTTAAGTTCTCCTAGTGTGCTAGACTATTGTGAGTATTTGTGAGAATACTAGTATTATCCAAAGTTAGTAAACTTCATAGAAAGTAACATCCAGTTAACGAAGGTAGGGAATATCATTTCTTTCATACTCATATATAATATCATTTGCTTTCATGTTCGTAAGTGATATTATACTCATAAATGTTGTTATTCATTCTGTATTAATTTGTGGGGATAACCTGTCCGCGCGGATTGACGCATGCCTGGTGAACAACCCTTCGTATTCATTACTTATTAATCTTTTGTGGAAATAATCTGTCTATGCGGATTGCCGCATGACGGGTGAAAATCCATTTGCAGTTTCATATATTCTGTTATACTCGTATTAACGTATCATTTCTTTTTGTACTCTTTACAGGATATCTTTTTCTTTCACATTTCTCCATTTATGATAAGAAAATCTTTGTTTGTTTCCAAAACCTTATTTTTAAATGGTGAAATTTCCTGAAAAATTAGTAGCTTAATAGTTTGTGCTTCATCTAATATCTTTTCACCTGAATCTTTCTATTTCGTTTTATACGTTATAGTTGAATTCTGAACTTATTTCTTGAATATCATTCTTGAATTTGACTCCACAATTTGGTCATCGTGTGTTGGCAATTTGGTCAATCTTCGACACTGATTAAATTATAAATCATTTCTTATCCTTGATCTCACTGTAATTATGTTTATATCATTGTCATCATCCTCATACTTAAATTGTGGTGATAGTTCTCTTTGGCCCGTAGTGCAAAGATGAACTGGTGTGACATGATTTTGACCAAACTGTGTATTGGTATAATCATGACCTTTGGCGTTACAGATAAAGGCTTTCTAGTGAAAATATCTTTGGCCTGTATTGCAAAGATGAACTGGCGTTTGGCGTGATCATGACTGGTGGTGTTACAAATAAATATCTTTGGCACGTAGTGCAAAAGAGAGGCTGTTGAAACTGTTGATTGGTGTTACAAATAAATATCTTTTGCAGGTAGTGCAAAGAGAGGCTGTTGTATAATATATTGTTGATTTGTGTTACAAATAATTATATTTGGCTTTTAGTGCAATGAGAGGCTGTTGAACTTGAATTATTGATTGGTGTTACAGGGATATAATATTTGGTGGTGATCCTTTAACTTATAGAAGATGGTAGATATTATAATCTACTTGTCTCTTCTAATGGATTGTTCGTTCGCTGCAGTTGTTGTTATTGAATAATATCTTTAAATCTCTGATTTAATTTCGGGTTGAAGGCTAAAGATAATTTTATTCTTCATTATCTTAGTCATGATATTTCCTACTGGGCTATTTGTGCTCACCCTTTTCCTTTGTTCTCTTCAGGAAAATAGAGTGTAGCGGGGACTAGCCGGGGAATGGAGTGATGGTTCGAGACAATAGGAGTATCTTAATACATTACTATTAGTGTGGAAATAAATGTATTGAGAATTTAAGATGTATTTGTTTTGTGTTGTCGTATTTTGCACGACAAATATTAGCTGTAAATGGGAAAATTCGTATTTTTATTTGTATTTTTGTAGAATGTTATTGGCGACTCAAAATGGGTTGTGTGAACCTATTTTGGGGGCGTCACAATAATCTTTTACTAAATGTTACAATGTATTTATTTTCATCATAAAAATTATTATTTGTTGAAAAGTGTCCTGGATTGTTATAAATTTGTTATATTTGAACATTGTGTCATATTTCTTTCAATTTTCTTGCTATTTCTTGATTTCAAACATATGCTCACAGCCTTGAATATTCTCTAGAGTTTCTCAGGGACATATGGAAAAACTCGGGGAAAGGGTTAAGAGAGAAATTTAGATATAACTTACTTTCAATCTTTTATAACGTGTATATTGTGCAACAAATTTGTTGTAAATTAGTATTCCTTCAGTTACAAATTATAAAATTATTTCTTAAAAAAAATTTAATTTCAAATATTTTTAAACTTAAAATTAACATAAATTTATTTAATTTAAGTCAATATAATTATGAATATCATAAACTATCTAAAAAGTATTACTCCCTCAGTCCCAAATTAATTATTTTTTTAGGACTTTTAAATTCAAATTGACTATTTTTAAAATTAATAATTAAGCATATATAAATATATTTCTAAAATTATAAAAATTAAAATTAGTAATAAATTGTATATACTTTGTTTTGATTATAATATCTCACCTATATGTTAGCAAACATAGTAAAAAGATTAGTTTTAAAAATAGTCAATTTGACTTTAAAAGGTCCTAAAAACACAATTAATTTGGGACGGATGGAGTACTAATTATAAGATTTATTATTTTCAAAACTTAAATGAATCGTATTAGTTTTAAATTTAAAAACATCTCAAATTAATTTTTAAAAAGTATATATTAATTTTATAATTCAGAACAAAATGAGGATTATTCATAGCTCATTGACTTCATTATTCTTAGTGGCAATAAATATAGTTACGCTACTTATAGTTTGATGTTACAAATAATATGTACATTTTGGTTTAGCTAATAGTTTCCATAAATAGTTTCAGGTGAAAATAAAATGGGAAAACTCGTGTCACTTTGTTCTGTAATTGTGTTGCCACAAATTTAAATTTCATAATAACAATCAAAATATTTTAGGAGTAATGTTAAGGGGGGTAAAAATGTATACTATCATACTTCATTATTGACCATAATCCAATTGCACCAGCATGATCAAAGCCTATAGACACTTCACCAACTGATCCAAGCCGTCGATATTGAAGAGAGAAACAAATCATGTGGGCCCACAATAAAAAAATAAACGTAATTTGACGGGTGGATTAATGGTTGACATAGGATAACTAGTGTGGTTAGGGCATTACTTAATCATTTGGCAGAAAGAATTATTAGAGAAAATAGACAGATAGATATACATTTGTTATTTGTAATTCAAGTCCACCTTCACATCCGCGTCTTCTCTCTCTAAAAAAACACACTCCCCCTCTGTTCCTCTCTCTAGGGTTTCAGCGCCGCTTTGTGCTCTTTGCGATCGGAGAGTTTAGCTTCTCCGGCTCTAGCAGTCACCGTCACCGCGAGCTTCAGGTAATTACGTTTTCATCTGCTTAAATTTTAATTTTTGATTCTTCATTTACGTGGAAGTAATTAGGTTTGATTACAATGGTCGATCTATTTTTTTTCTGATCTGATGCGTAATTTATTCTTCTCAAGGCTGAGTTCTGAATTCTGCAATAAAGGGTTGTCATTGATGATGTATGAAATGTAATATGTAGTTAATTTTTATTTATTTTGATTATTCTACTAAATATCACTGGATCGGTAAATTGTGTGTTTTTTTTTTAATAATGTTGAGCTGAACTGTTCGAGTTAGAAAGGTTGCTTATGTAGATATTTATTCATGGTTAGATTATCATTATTGATCGATTTAGTTTCCATTGAAGATGATTTTTTTTTCTTTCAGTGAAGCCGTTATTTTGTGGGTTGACAATTTCCTCTAATGGGCTTTGTTTTTACTTGTAATAAATTGTATTTTCAGAGATCTGTAACCATTTACTTTCACTTAAAAGGTTCTGTTATGGGCATATGGCTGATAAATTGTTTCACTGCTTTGCCTGTTTCCATAAACGTTGTTAAATGTCATTAGAATTAGCATTGCCTATAAAGATTTTCCATTCTGTTATTGATCTTCGCTTCTCCCAAGCCTTATTTATTATACTTGCGGATTCTGCCTGAGATTGGTTTATGAAAGGATTAATAAAATTATGAGACTTAGGTGTATCATTTGGGCAAGTAGGAAATGGGAAAGTACATATGCGGGGTTGATACTGCGGCAACTATGGCTAAATTGGTAAAAAACTTAATTACCTCAAATTCAAAACACCAAACCTTACCTTAGTTAAAATAAGCTCCCTTCTGTTATCTTTACATTTCTCCCAACATCAACAATTGGCTAGCTCTTTTCTTCTTAGTTTTTATTGGGGTAAGGAAAAAGAAGTGGGGGTACGTTGTTGATTGATCGAAATAGAATTGACTGATTCAATACTATGTTCAATTTCGTCAATTCTTTGTTGATCACTAGGATAATTAGGATTTGAGTGTGCTAGATTTATTTAAGTTTCTTCTATAATTTCTAACAGATGAGCTGTATCATGTATGATATTTTTTGCAGATACAATATGGCTACGGAGATCACCCTGATCCTTTTGAATGCACAATCAGCTGATGGAACAGTGCGGAAGCAGGCAGAAGAAAGTTTGAAGCAGTTTCAAGAGCAAAACCTTGCTGGTTTCCTGTTATCTCTCGCTGGAGAGCTTTCTAGTGATGAGAAGCCTGTTGATAGTCGTAAACTAGCAGGTTTAATTCTTAAAAATGCGTTGGATGCCAAGGAACAACATAGAAAGTTTGAACTTGTTCAGAGATGGTTATCGCTAGATGTGGCTGTCAAGTTTCAGATCAAAACATGCTTGCTACAGACCCTCTCTTCTCCTGTACCTGATGCTCGATCAACTGCATCACAAGTTATTGCAAAGCTTGCAGGCATTGAGCTCCCGCAGAAGCAATGGCCTGAGTTGATAGGGTCACTCTTGGCAAACATTCATCAGGTTCCAGTCCATGTCAAGCAAGCCACTTTAGAAACTCTTGGGTATTTGTGTGAAGAAGTTTCTGCAGATGTTGTTGAGCAAGATCAAGTAAATAAAATACTTACAGCTGTGGTTCAGGGTATGAATTCATCTGAAGGGAACAATGATGTGAGGCTTGCGGCTACTAGAGCTTTGTATAATGCTCTTGGCTTTGCTCAGGCAAATTTTACCAATGATATGGAGCGTGATTATATCATGAGGGTTGTTTGTGAGGCAACTTTGTCTCCAGAAGTTAAGATTCGTCAGGCAGCTTACGAGTGTTTGGTCTCCATTTCATCAACGTATTATGAAAAACTTGCTCCATACATTCAGGATATTTTTAACATCACAGCCAAGGCTGTAAGGGAAGATGAGGAGAGTGTTGCTCTTCAAGCCATGGAATTTTGGAGCTCAATTTGTGATGAGGAGATAGATATCTTAGAAGAATATGGGGGTGATTTTACTGGGGACTCAGATATTCCTTGCTTTTATTTTATCAAGCAGGCGCTACCAGCACTTGTACCCATGTTGTTGGAAACTCTTCTTAAACAAGAGGAGGATCAGGATCAGGATGAAGGTGCTTGGAATCTTGCTATGGCTGGGGGTACCTGCCTTGGTTTGGTTGCACGAACAGTGGGAGATGATATTGTGCCACTTGTCATGCCATTCATTCAAGAGAACATAGCCAAACCTGATTGGAGGCAAAGAGAAGCAGCCACTTATGCTTTTGGTTCTATCTTGGAGGGTCCTTTACCTGACAAGTTAACTCCTATTGTCAATGTTGCTCTGAATTTCATGCTCACAGCTTTAACACAAGACCCAAATAACCATGTGAAAGACACAACTGCTTGGACCCTGGGAAGAATATTTGAGTTCCTACATGGTTCTACTGTGGAGACTCCTATTATTACTCAGGCTAATTGCCAACAGATTATCACAGTGCTTCTACAGAGCATGAAGGACGCTCCAAATGTTGCAGAGAAAGCCTGTGGTGCTCTCTATTTTCTTGCCCAAGGTTATGAGGATGTGGGTTCGTCTTCTCCTTTAACTCCTTACTTTCAGGAAATTGTTCAGTCCCTTCTCACCGTCTCTCACAGAGAAGATGCTGGGGAGTCTAGGTTAAGGACTGCTGCATATGAGACATTGAATGAAGTTGTTAGGTGTTCGACGGAGGAAACAGCTCCTATGGTGATGCAACTAGTTCCTGTCATTATGATGGAACTTCACAATACTCTTGAGGCACAGACGCAGAAGCTTGTGTCTGATGAGAGAGAGAAGCAGAACGAGCTGCAAGGGCTTCTCTGTGGGTGCTTACAGGTCATTATTCAGAAGCTAGGAGCATCAGAACCGACAAAGTTTGCCTTCATGCAGTATGCAGATCAGATTATGAATCTCTTCCTCAAGGTTTTTGCTTGTAGAAGTGCAACTGTGCATGAGGAAGCAATGCTTGCCATTGGAGCCCTTGCCTATGCAACAGGTCCGGATTTTGCAAAATACATGCCAGAATTTTATAAATACGTGGAAATGGGCCTTCAGAATTATGAGGAGTACCAAGTCTGTGCAGTCACAGTTGGTGTGGTAGGGGACATCTGCAGGGCATTGGAGGACAAGGTTATACCTTACTGTGATGGGATTATGACCCAGCTCCTTAAGGACTTGTCTAGCAACCAGTTGCACAGATCTGTGAAGCCTCCAATTTTTTCATGTTTTGGTGACATAGCACTGGCAATAGGGGAGAATTTTGAGAAATATTTGATGTATGCAATGCCTATGCTCCAGAGTGCAGCAGAACTGTCCGCTCACACATCAGGTGCTGATGACGAAATGATAGAGTACACAAATCTTCTGAGAAATGGGATATTGGAGGCTTATTCTGGGATATTTCAAGGCTTTAAGAACTCTCCTAAAACCCAGTTGTTGATTCCGTATGCGCCGCATATCCTCCAGTTCTTGGATAGCATCTACATGGAGAAAGACATGTGAGTTCTCATTATTTCTAGTATTTTAGATACTCTATTTTGTGATGTTCTGATATGTAGTCTCTAACTTTTTTTTTAATCTATTTACTCTCAGGGATGATGTAGTGATGAAAACTGCCATTGGAGTCCTTGGAGATCTAGCTGACACTCTGGGAAGTAATGCAGGTTCTTTAATTCAGCAATCTCTGTCAAGCAAAGACTTTTTGAATGAATGCTTGTCCTCCGAGGATCATTTGATTAAAGAATCTGCTGAGTGGGCCCAGTTGGCCATCAGGCGTGCCATTTCTGTTTGAGATTGCTGCCGCTTGGTTTATATACCTTTCTTTTAGAAGTCCCTGCATGCATATGGGTGTGTCGAGTCGGTCCAGGATTGCATTCAACGCGTCGGGTCATCAACATTTTCTGACAACAGAAGGTATCTTCAAGTTGTCACTAACTCTTGCATCAGCACCATAGGTCGGGTTCTTTTTTGTTGGCAGAAGAGAAAAAAAGGAAGGGGGGGGATGGCTTCTCAGAACCGGGTGAAACTCTTCCTTGAAAAACAGTGTGATAATATCGGTGCTCAAAATTTTCTATTTGGGGGGTGGGGGGGTGTTTGGGGGGGGGAGAGATTTAACTGTTCCATCGCTGAATAGACCACTCAGGGTGCTCGGCAATTTTTTCTTCCTTGGTCTGTCTTGAGTATGCCCTTTGGCACCCTGGTACTGCCATCTTCTCCAAGTGGTACAAGGTTTGACTGTACAATTGCAAACTAATGGTCGAGTGCCATGACACAACAAATCCAACCCAACTGCTTGTTTTACTTTTTCATTCACTCCATTTTTTTTTTATAATTTTCTCTCATATGTTTTGGGTTAATTTTGTGTCTTGCATCGGTCCAAGTCATCCATATCTTGTTTCTCGCTGTCGGATTGCATATCATTATCCATATCTTGTTTCTCACTGTCGATTGCATATCATCTCTTTTAACTTTTTCCTTGTATACTTGGGGGGTTTGTTGTGTTTTTCGTTTTTTTTTAATTTTTTTTGTTGGGCTGGGTTGTGGGGGTGGGGTTGTAGGGTTGAATTAGGTTAGATTTATCCAAATTTCATTTAGGTCGCAACATTTTGCATCATTCATGGTCCATTTTCTTTAGCTGTTAATGCTAGGTGTTTTGTAAGTCAAGTGTTGAATACAATGCATCCATGAAAACATGTGTGCTGCCTTTTTTCTTGTTATCAAAGTACAGGTTTTTTCTCATGCTTTGGAATTTGTAATCCTATTATGATTCTCTATCAGTAGAGAGTAGTTTATTAATACTGAAATGTCACGGATTGTGATGACATTGAAAGAAACTGGGAATAGGATTGAAGAATCACTTGTTGGGGGAGGCAAGAGTATTTGTGATCTTGCCTCGTAATTTTCTTTTTGTTTTCAAGTGATACAATATTATTTAATGGATTATTGTGAATTTGTATTTAGTTCTATGCTTTGCTGAGTAATTTTTTGTTTTTATGGAAAAAATTCCCTCTTGCTCTTGCATGCATTTTTAAGTTGAAATTTGAATATAATTTTTTACTAATAAATTATTAAAATTAGAAAAAAATTGCAACAGTATCATTTAGGCATGTATTAAACAAATTCTTTAATATTAAAAGGAAGTTAACAAAAATTATGACCCGGGGATAAAATTCTTACTCAAAACTAACTACTTAACTGAAAAAGATGCATGTTGCAAAAACTTAAGCCAAACAAAGAAAGATGAAAAAGAAAGGTAATCCTAAAGTCCTTGTCCTGTCTCGGCAATCAAACAAAGCCCTGTAACTCATCTCTCTGTTTTCTCTATACAGATTACTGCACAGAACGATCTGACCACATAAAAATACCTCAAATTCTATAAAAACATTAACAAACAACTAGAAAGAAATGGCTACTTAATACTTACGCTGCTTATCAGCATCCATTCCTTATTTCTAGAAACATTTCTGAAGGTGTTTGGTCAGTCGGTCCGTTAAATAGGACTATATGAGTAATGCTAGAAGTCCTAAATGGTGTCTCAAATAATTATATTTTAATTTATTTATAGCATAATTAATCTGATGTATTTATCAATATAACTGTGACACATCATTTCCGACACCATTTGGTACCCCAAAATTTGGGAGGCCTAGCATTACTTTATAAATGATAGGTCTAGCTTTATTAGTCCTTTTAATGGAAGATGGTTCAGGGAAGGTGCTGCCAATATCTTTGAAGTGACTGGCATTCTTTAACAATGTAGTAGTGGATGTAGACCAACTTTCTTTTTCTTCTCCTTCAGGTGCAGTTGGTAACATGCATCTCTCTCTCTCTCAAGTGTCAACCATATACAATATTGTTGCAGTATGCAATGTTGAAAAGAACATTACAATGAAAGTGGGGGTTAAATAAATTGAAAACCATTATAAGCATTTTGAAATGAATAGCATGTACCATATTCAGCGGTTGGCTAGTGACATCAACTGCTATTTACAGCACTTAGACGTACACACACAAGCACAAACGCATGTGTGTGCTTGTGTGTGTGTGCTTGTGTGTAGGAGTCGATACATAGCAAATGGTGACTACAAATTTTAATTTGCTACCAGATCGTGTGTACCATTAATTGCAAGATCTAACAATCCAAATTTTAAAAAAGACGGATCTCTCACAACACTGTGTTGCAGAACAACTTAACTTTCATAGCACACAGTGTTGCAAAAAGAAATCTGGGCTGTCAAATCTTGGCAAATTGCAATGGATAGTGTAAAATTTGGTAGCCGGTTAAGGCCATAGCCACCATTTATTATGGATCAGCTCTCTATATTGTATATGTCGATTCCATTCTAATAATTGTGATATCATCTCGTTATTTTCTTTGTGCACCAGCCATTTGAAATTTCATATTTCAATATTGATTGCCTTACGCATCCACTGCTTAATTGACTCCTCTGTTCCTATACAGAACTCGGTAACTGGAGAACAGTACGAATTATATGGTAGATCACGCACGCATGAGTAATATATTCCTTTTCAGCTTCATGCATGAGGGGAATTCAAGGCGTTTTCATTTTTGACAGCTGACTATATTAAGAACCATGAGCATACCACGTGTCAGACATACTGTGAATCTATGTGGGCATACGGATGATAGCCAGGTGTTTGTTTTTTTACCATATGATCATAAATAAAATCTTTGCGGATTAAAGAGAGTTATAGTAGGCTAATTATGTTATCTATTATCATCATTACCGACGGTTGTGTCCCCCAGCAACAGCTGATTAATTTAATCTGTTGTCCTAATGCATGATTAGAACAGGATTAGTGTTAAGGAGTTAAGTGTCTGTGCTGTGTTGTCGACCTTTTGGTAGTGCTCCTACTAATGGCTCACCACAAAAGTTCAACCCTCAAAAAGCCTTCACACTGATTTCATTTGTAGGCCACTGTCCATTTCTGTCTCCCCTCACTTCCATTTCTAAAGTGACGAAAGCCGAAATATGAGGATCAGAGGCACCATGTAATTGTCATTCTGTGCCACATCGTCGGCCTAGAAAATGATTTCAAGAACTCAAGGACACAAGAAGGTAAGAGTTTGTTGAATGAAATTTCATTTGACTTGGAATAAAAGTTTCTCTACGGAAGAATGGATTAACAATTTATTCCTATGTAATATCTACGAACAACAAGATTGAATTAGAAATATTAACAAATTCTTGTGGAGTCCAACCAAATGAAAAAAGCTAACCCAATATGAAGAATTTCACCTTCCTCTCACCAAGTTTGGTGGGTCCCACCAGCGAAGGCCTACTGGGACGGTCTTTTGGCGTCTCTCTTGACCCACCCCTTAAAATGTATGTGCGCGCGCGCGCACACACATATATATATATGTGTGTATGTATGTCTATGGTAAACGGTATCTTAGATCGACCTAAAGATAATCTTAGGTTACTTTCAATACAACATCATTTAATCGTCAATATAATAATCTAATCGTACGGATATAAAGTGCATGTAAAAGTACGAGATTATGTAAAAAAATTGTTTGATTTGAAGTTATGCATCAACAACTTTATAACATTAAAAGATACTAAAATTTGAGCTGTCGAAATATACTTGTATATATATATATATTATTTACACTATTATAAAAATAATATTTTAATGTCTTTAATCAAACAAAATTTTACATACTCGCCTATTTTTGCATGTTCATTACATCGGTACGGTTGGATTATTAAGTTTTAGATTAAATGATGTTGTATTGGAAGTGACTTAGGATTACTTATCTTATGTCGATGTAAAATATCTTTTACCCTATATTTATATACATAGATATATGTGTGTATATATATATATACATACATACATATATATATATATATATATATATATATATATATATATATGTGCGCGCGCACCTTCCTCTGTTTTCTGTGGTATGTCACTTTTGTATTAAAGAGATTACTGGGGCTATAATATGCATTTTTTTCAGTTTAGCATCACCTAAAGATAATAATAGCACCTCCAAACAGAAGTCATGCAACTGTTGAAGCAAAAGGAGAGCAAGTAAAACCAGAAAATAGAATGATAATTACCATGAGCTATTCTCCACTACTGCATAGTATTGTGGAGGGAGAGAAAAGCAGATTGACTTATAAAAAAAGGAGAGAAATTAGGAGATATTTGATGTGAAGCTGAAAATGGAAGAGTTTGAGCCATGCAAGGGTTTTGATAAATGTGTCCACATGCAAGTAATTACTCCTATTTTTGATGTAACATTGATAATTAGTGCAGTTGACTTGAAGGTTGTGGCTTAAAGGTAATGCAGCTCATCATCATTGTATAGCTATTGGGTGGTATGCACCATCACAACAGCTCTCAAAGCCACTTTCTCTACACCCCCCGAGTAAGATAAAAGCAGCTCCCTCCCCGCCCTTTTTCTCCCTCTCATCATAAAAACATAGCTTCAACTCTAAAACTATCAAAAGAAACAAGCCATGGTTCCTAGAATCAAAATCTCTCTTTTAGTTTTCCTTGTACTCTTCATTTACTTATCGTCAGGTAAGCAACTTCTCGGAATAATCCTGTCCTCATTTTCATGTCTTTTACGAGCTGAATGTAGAGTATAACTGTTATTTTGTGTTCTACTTTCTTCTCTAGGCACCGTCAAAGGTTTCAGTAATGGCGAGAGCTCCGCGTACTCACTCCATGAGGTAACTTGATGCATGCATTGATTAAACGTATACAAACTTATACAATATAAAGTTCTAAACAACAAGATAGAATCGTCAGTAGATGAATGCAAGCTATAAAGAAAGGGAGAACAAAAGATAAAAACATGTTTTCTTCGAAGTTTGTCATTACAGTTTATTAGATTCAAGTTTCTTGAAGAAATTTTGCTAATTATTGCTGCGTGTTTTGTGAAGGAAGGAGTCGGAATAAACTCAAGGAAGCTTTTAAGTCATGATGAAGTGTTAGACTATGATGATGCTGGCGCAAATACTAAACATGACCCAAGGGGTAAAAGAGGGGGTGGTGGCAAGAATCCCTGACTCTATTTGCCCAACTTTTGAGTCCCAAGTGAACGTGCTTTTATTCCAGATAAATTTTGATTGTGAATGAGGAGACATAGTAAATATTGTACTTTCTATAGTATTATATTAGTATTTCGTATAAGTTTCTTTAAGATACTACTTATTTTGTAAAAGCCCTTATGAGGGCACAATAAGACCATAAAGGTGATTCAGAATAGTAGTTCAGAATTCACATGGTCTTTGTGTACTTCTGTGGCTATTGCCTATCTTACATATTAAGTTAAGAATAAATAATGTCTTTATGCTGCTAATAAGAAGGTGATTCCAAACAGGGAAAGCAAGATCTAGCAGTGAAATAAATAGAACTGATTCAATATCTATTCAAGTGTAAAGAACTCGACAAATCGCATCGTTAAGGACTAATCATTTGGCAATTTCATCTAATAGAGCAGTTGAAGCAACCATACCATCGCATCCATTTGTTCCAAAGAATACATTTTCTCGGATAAATTCACATTTAACCTAAGTTTTTAGGAAATGACTTGTCCTTGCAAATCTTTAGGTCACATTTTTGAGAAAATGGAGCTGTAGTAGGATATGGTATCATAAAGCTGGAATCATGCACTTACAGACATTCTACAGCTACATATGTGAGCATTCTTTACTTTTAACTCATTTACTGTTTACTTGTGTCTTCTCTATTTGTAATCTAATCGCATGTTGAAAAAGACAAATAATGCTTTATACTAGATCTACAGGATTGAAAGGATGGTCGGGGTGATGCTTGAATAGGCCAACTTCCAAAAACAACAAATAATTAAGACCACTGCATGAATTCAAATAGTATTAATCTTTTCGACAGCAAATCTAGGTTCTTCTTAGATCTCGATAAAGTTGAAGATCAAGTTTTGACATTTTCTGGTATATTTCTCATCTTTGAGATCATATTCTTAACTTTTCTCTCCTAATAATCATAGTTCTGACCATTACCATTCTTTGTGAATTGTAATTTCAACCTATTGGAATGAGAGGGATTATATTACTAGTAGTTTATATATAATGATGTAGCGGGGCCCAACCATGCAAGAGCATCCTATGAATATGTGGTTCTAACTTTTAAGCACTTATCAAACCACTAGGTAGTGATCAGATGTCTTGTTTATGCTACATAACATAAGATACAAGGACCTAAACTCCTTATAACTATTCATTTCCACTGGTTATAACATAACTTTCATTATCAAGCTTCTCATTAGTTTCTGCAGAAACTTAATTGTTCCCATTTCTCAAAATCTTCATGGAATTTCAGTTTTTCATTCAGGTCTTCTGGTGCAGATGCTCCGTGTTGTGGCCTGTTGGCCTCCTTAATTCGTTTATCAGCAATATCAGTCCTAGTGTGAGTTTACCATATGCCTTAATTATGATATGGAAGACCTGGAATTTTCATTAATGTACAGAGGATTTGATTAACCTTAACAATTTGGTGTTCAAATTATATTTATCCCACTTTTTAAAATTTTAGTGACCTACATTTAACTGTTCCTAATTCATTTCACAAGGTTCTCAATTCACACCACCATTCAAGCATGCAACAGCAGAAGTAATAGATCCAAGAACTAAAATTTACTAACAAATGAATGATACATATATTAAGCAGAAGCAGATGTAATCCTTGTAGAAGTAATGGGTTATGCAATTCTATTTATATTATCCATTATGAATCTTATAATAATTAAGATGGTACTAGATGTAAATACATACTAATAGCAATAAGATATGAGATGTAAATGTACAGAATAACAGCAAAAACAAGTGGAAATTTATGTTAATTATTTATATACAGTAACATCAGGCCTCAAACTCATAAAGCCAACATAGATGACATCCATATCCCAAATGACACAATACCTATCGTAGCAAAAGCTTGGCCCAATTCATAAATAAAATTTTGTTGCTGCAGAGGTACACTTTGCCAATCTGTCCTCCTGTAAAGTTAAAAGAACTTATTAATTAAGGGATGAAAGCTGATGAGAAAGAAAAAAAAAAGTAAGATGCCCCCTCATATCCACTCCAGTTCAGCCTGTGCTCATTGAAGGTGGACGAGCACTTAAATGTAATAAAGCTGTATGTACGACATAAGCCCTCTCATCCACAAAAATTTGCTTTCCACTTTTTATCTTTCCATGAAGTTTCACAAATTGGAAGCTTATATCGTAAGTAGTAAGAGTTCAAAAGAATATAAAAAAGAAATCTTTAAATAGTAGATCAGTTGTGAAGCAATTAGGTGATGGCAATATTGAACCTTCCAGCTGGAAGAGTGTGTGTAACAGTATTTCTAAAACCCATATTGTACAGTTAACTGATTCAGTAAACCCAACTTTGCTTAAGAAGTAGAACAGTGACATGGTACTGCTTTCAAATTAACAAAAGCATACCCTAAATCAGCAATCACAATTGTAATATTGTCCTGTGACCGCCGGTCCTGTACCATTTAAATTAGCAGATTAATAGAGAATTAAAAGTTCACCCGATTCTCTCACAGAAGTTCCTAAGGTATAAGGATACTGAGAGGTTGGAGGTAAACTATATATTTATATTCCTTACCAGAGCTACTTGTCCAAGTGCTTCACAAGCTATCTGTAATGAGAAGCGAACTAGTTAAAAATTGTCTGCAATATCATAAAACCACAAATCCCTGGTAAATAATTTACCTGAGCATTTCCATGTTTCCTGAGTTGTTCCCTAACAAAACTGACTGCTTCTGAGCTGAAAATAACCAATTGAAGGAGATGATACACTTTTCATGGGTAAAATAAAGAAAACAATATAATAAATATTTAAGATGCTACATCATGCTAATTTGATGGCAAGGACAGACCTGTTCATGTAATCCCACAAGCCATCAGATGCTAACAATACAAATTCTGCATCTACTCCAAGATCTACTTGAAAAACATCAGGGGAGACAGTAACCAAGTCTCCAGTAAATTTTATCCTGGCACAAAATATGCAACACCTCAATTTTGGAATTTAGCAGAAAAAAAATTGTTTCAAGTTTAAGGAACTTTCTGCAACTACAGTAGAAACCTATTGCAAGCATGTGAGAGATCCTACCTAGAAATAAACTTTGGGGACCATCTCCCTTCCTCAACACCCTTCTCTAGCATCCTTTCCATGAGTTAAGAAGTTTAAGATTGTTAGATGTATAGATAGTAATTCCTACATGTAAAGTTATCATACAAAACTTAATTACATGTTTTCCTGAAGTTAGACAAAAAAAGTAGAGACTGTACTCATATTTCTTTGTCTTAAACCGCATGTCACCAAAAGCACGGGATACAGAAATATCTCCACAAATTCTTCCATTGACAATCTGTAGATTCCATAAATAAGAATCATGATTAACCATAGATTATTGCACCCAAAAAAAAAAAAAAGCAAGGTTCTTATAACCTCCAAAGGTATTTAAATTGTAACAAGCTGGCAAATTTCATCTCAACAATGTGAAAGATAATAGCAGCTATGCAGACACCAGTCACTCTTGGAAACACATATACCAATATGTTGCGAGATCCAAGCACATGATATCAGAAATCAGAGTTCACTGTGGTTCATCCCCCAAAAGAAGAAGAAAAAAAGAGAATTTCCACTGTCAACATATAATCTTTTATCATGTTGAGGTATCTATGCCATGCTACAGTCAAGATGTCTTTGGGAAACATCAGAAATATTTATAAATGGGTGCAGAGCAGGATTTTGAGTCTCTGTTGATGAAATTCACAAGCAGGAAATATAATTCTTGAACTCTTGTCTAAGATTAATATTTCTATCGGAAGATGTTTTTAGTGTCAATATCGTTGATATACTTGGTGCCCACACATACTTGGCCACTATTCAACTAGTAGCCTATATATAAGGCTTTAGTACTCTTTGTAATAATATAACAACAACAACTATTCAATACATCTATTTTATCTCTAACATGGTATTAGAGCTAGTTTGATCTTGGGAGGCCTACTAGAAGTCTTGCTTTTGCCGCTAACAGCATATAGCCAGCGACGAGTATCTTTTCTTCTTGCAGTTCTTTTTCTATTTTTTTTTTAGAGAAAACAAAATAAAAATCCATGGTCGTTTATTTTTGTGGTGAAATAAAAATGGTTTGCCCTTAGTAGTTATTTCTTTGGTTGAATATGCATGTAAATGGATGGTGGATTAGAAAGTAAGGATTACACGGCCACGGGGCCGATATTTTAGGAAAGAATGTGTCCTTCAATTTTGTGGGAGGCTAGAGAGTCCTCCATTATTTCAGGAAGGCAAGGAGTCCTTCGTTGTTGTTTTTGAAAGATAGAGAGTCCTTCACATTTGTTATGAGAGACGAGTATACTCCATTATTGTTAGCACATGATATCATTGGAAAGTGGATATGTGAAGTTATATACCGAGGGTGAGAAATCAAAGTTATATACCGAGGGTGAGAAATCAAACTTTGGACGTAAAACAATCAATCTTTTTTCTATACAAATTGAAGAGGGCCTCGATCTTCGTAGTTGGTTTGAGTCTTTTATTTTTAAGATTATGTTATGTAACAAGTTGTAAGTCGTGATAAAAGACTTCCAACTTGAGAGGGGGTATTAGAGTATATTATTATTAGGCAAGGAGTCTTTCGTAGTTATTTCTCTGGTTGAATATGCATGTAAATGGATGATTGATTGGAAAGTAAGGATTACATGGGGCCGAGATTTTAGGAAGGAATATGTCCTAAGATTATGTTATGTAACAAGTTGAAAGTCGTGATATAAGACTTCCAACTTGAGAGAAAGTATTAGAATATATTATTATTAGGCAAGGAGTCCTTCGTAGTTGTTTTTGAGTCTTTTATTTTGTTATGTAACAAGTTACAAGTCGTGATATAATACTTCCAACTTGAGGGGGAGTATTATTATTATTATTATTATTATTATTATTATTATTATTATTATTATTATTATTATTATTACTTGATCACCAAGTATACTTGGTGCCCACACATACTTGGCCACTACTCAACTAATAGCCTATATGTAAGACTTTAGTGCTCTTTGTAATAATATAACAACAACAACTATTCAATACATCTATTTTATCTCTAACAAAGACATAACTGTTAGACATAACAACAGAAAAAAGAAAGGGAAAAAAAATGATTTTTATTAAAGATGCAACAGGTTACTCACAAGATGCTTACTACACTTTCGTCTAATCAAAAGGATTTCTTAAATGGAACAGATACAAAGTTGCATAACAAAGTCGATGCAAATGAATGAAAATGGAATTTGGAAAACACACCCATCCACCTGCTTCTCTGATTCGCCTAATTTCGTTAAGAGAAGCTTTGTTGCTTCCGTAGGGTCGATGGGAATTGGTTAATACTTCAGGTTTTCCAGATCGTGAAAGAACCTGCCCAACAAGTTGGCCCATACATAAGAGAGATGATTTTTATCGTGAAGGGCACTGCTATATTAGTGTTGAAGTAACTTTAAGCGGCTATGTAGAAATTGCAAACAATGACAAGCATTATGGTATGACAAGAATCAGCTACGTACCGCACACGAGTCACCAACGTGTGAAATGAACAGCATATCGTTGTTAATGAACAAAGCAGTGGCTGTTGAACCAGATTCAGTTTCCTCCCCGCTCGTCTCAAGCCTTTACAAAATGAAACAGCATCTAAACCTTCAACGCAATGATAGAAAATACAAAATCATACTGAGACATTATAACATGTCCATATTTCACTAAGACAATGTGAAATTGCAAGTGAAAACATAAACTGGCTTACCAATTTAGGAGCTTTTCATCAGCATTTTGAAAGGCATCCTGTAATGCCTTTCTGATTGCATTGAAGTTCTTTGTGGTCAGCAGCAGCCCACCTTGTAAAGCCGTAACACACTCTCTGTATAACTCATCCCTGTGTCCAGGATACTAAATTATATGTTACAACAAATTATGGCAAACGCAGAAATCAACACAGGAAATGAACTAATCTGAAGTTCTTCAATGATATCTTGAATGCATATATTATGACATATATATATGTGGGCATCTCATGAAATAGAAAATGCTCCATTTTCCTTCACATAACATTCTAATGTACACACTCATTCAGGATATGAAAATAATGAATATGAAAGCAACCACCACCAATGATAACAAAGGATTAGCCTTTGGAGTTGACAGTTAAAGAGTATTGTGTGGGTGATGCTGAGATCAGTTAAAGAGGTTTCGTTTTCGTGTGTGGTACTAAGATAAAGATTTGAGTTAGAAAGTTGAATATCTTTATATATTACACTTGGATCCATTTTATAAATTTAACATGGCATCAGAGCGAACTATCCTTTAAGCCTAGTGAAACACTCTTTTTAGTCTTCAATTTTACACACATGCAATCCTTACACGTCACGTGAATTAATTGATAATGAAAAGAGTTGACCTAACTCATTGTATACTAGACATACTTTCTAATGATATATATAGAGAGAGAGATTGATCCATAGCCAACGTTATAAATTTAACATTATCCTTACAAGAGATCTTAGTCGTCTATTCGCGAATTAAACGAGGTGTTGATTAAAGATAATTATAATAAGAAATGTGTGGTAGATATTTGTCCAATTTGTGTTATAAATAGAGGGGTTTAGCATGAGGCGTTTGTTGTAAGTTTGACTTATTATTCCATGGACCCACCACTTGCCAATTTGTTAAAACTGTCGGCAAAATTTTCTTACAGTGAGATCCTCCTTATTTGTTTTATTATTATTATTACAGAAAACTTTTTATATAAAACAGAAAACTTTTTTAATATATATAAAGTTATTTGTTTTATTAGAATATATTATATTATATATAAAGTTATTTGTTTTATTAGAATATTTTATTAAAAAATAAAAATCAGACGAACGTTTTCGTCATTGGTGTGCTAAGCCTACGCGTTTGTCAAACTTGGTGTGCTAAGCATTTTTCTATAAATAGGTTGCTCAGTTGAGTAATGAAGGAGGAGGTGAAATTTTATTCCCCACATTCTATGGTGGACCATTTTCAGATAATGAAATAACAGGTGTTTCAAACATAAGGGCATGAATCTGCTCCAATCCAGTTTCCATTCATGACTCTCTCTCTCTCTCTCTCAGCAAAATAGGTGTTCAGAGGATTGATCGCGTCTTTTGTTGATTTTCTTTTTGGGAATTGCTTTGGGAGTTTTAGTGTAATTATCTTTTGGGAGGACTTCTTTTAAGCCTTTATTTCTTAAGCTTGCATCGGGATTTCTATTCCCTTGCAGCTTTATATTAATGTATAACACTATTATAATCACTACTTTCAGTGGCTGCCAATTCTTGAATCTAGTCATACGATTAATCGCACACAACATAGTTGTGCAAAAGTTTTCCACCTTACCCCAAACACATCCTAATTATATTGATGAGCTTCTGCTTCAATAATTAATACTTAACACAAAATTGATAACTAAATAAGCACAGAAAACACAAAGAAACATGCATGGTGTAATTGTACTAGCCCTTGTATTAATTTAATACGTAAAACTAAAGACTAGCGAACAAGCAACGGAAAAAGCTCATAATTAACAAATTAAAGTAAGATAAGATCAAATTCACAAACCTGAGGAACTTGACAGAAGAGAATCCGGCATGGCCATCAAAAACAGCAGCAAAGGAGAAACCGTGAAGATCATCACCGGACCGAACAAGAACAGCATCATCTTCCATTTCTTCGCGGGCACCCTGTAATTTGGTTGAACCCCATCTAATTCCCTCTACGCCTGTTAATGAAGACGGCGCGTCAATTGCGATAGCTGAGCAACACCGGCCTCCTCCTCCTCCTCGGCCCTTGACGGAGATGTTCTTCTTGGTGGGGGTGGTGGTGGTGTAGCCCAAGTTGCAGGTGATTCTGTTTAACAGAAACCTCTGCAATTGAGGGCTCGATAACGCCATGGATTGGACTACAGGAGTTGTAAGAACTCCAACTAGCTGTGAAGCTTAGAAGATAAAATAAGGAAAATATGATTTGTGTGAAGGAGATGAGAGAATCAAGACAGGCCTCTTAACTGCTTTTAACGGATTAGATTTCGGATTTTATCCACTTGGTTAAACTTTTTTTACCGGTTTTAAACTTTTACTAGTGGATAAACCGGTTTTAATCCAACGTTTGACGGGTCAAATTTTATCTCGACCCGCAATCCAGCTTTTGACAAGGTTATCACTTATCATTTTTCGGAAGGAGTCCACTTTTAATATTTACTACTTTCATTCCTTCTTGATGAGTCAGTCTTCCACGGGGTTAGGCTCGGGAGCTTAACCCTTCCACTTTTAATTTATTTTTTCTCTTGTGCTGGGCTGCTGGGCTTGCAGCTTAGTTTTTTTTTTGGGCTGGGTGGTTGGACTGCTAAGTAAGTGTAGGCTTTTTTCAAGTCAAGCCAGACTCAAGCTTTCCCTAAACTAGGCCAGGTTGGACATTGGGTTCAAAACTGCTACCTGTTGGGATGCCTACATACCGAGTTTTTTCAGACCAAACCTAAGTCAGACATCGAGCCCCAAACTTTTCGTGAAATTTGTGTTTACCAAAATTCAAAACAAACACAACTCAAGAGTAAGCTGAAAATTTTAGTTATATAAATAACTTTTTTGTATTATATATTATGGGTCAACTTGATACACCACATATTTGTGTAAAAATCATAATAAGTTATCAATTTTATGATAATAAAGTTCAGATCTTATAAGTATTAAGTTTAATACATCCAACATATGTCAACGAGAGTTTGACTATTAAAATTTTTTCCACTTTAAAATTGTACTAGTTGATGAGTAATGATAACGTTAAATACACTTGTCTCACATAAAAATATATAAAATATAATAAATTGTTATTTAAAAACTTGATATTTCGAAAAAATTAAATATTTGAGAAGATATAAATCTCACATTTAAATGAACCCATTATAAAAATAATAATATATATTTTTAAAATAGCAATTCTATGTCTTTATATTCATAGGAAAATGTAATTTACACCCCCAAGTTACTGAATTAGAGTTGCAAACAAGAGTTCCCGATTTAATGAAGTAACCTATAACCGTACGTACCGGAGAGTGGAACAGTTAATTGTCTACATGATTACACTAGACTAGAGTCTAATCCGCCGACATCACCTACCATAAACAACACTGCTAACAACACTCAGCACCACCACCACATACAGATATGGATATGGATATAGATGCAGATATATAGAGAGAGATAGAGAGGAAATGAGGCTGAAGTGGTCTACTACATGGTACATGAGCTCAGAACTTATGACTCTGCTGATGAATTCCTTTTCCATCTAATCTAGGGTTTCAACTTTCCAGTTTGCAAACAAAAGAGAAAGGAAATGAAAAGAGAATTCTGAACATCCTCCCAAGGAACCCTAAAACTCTCAACTTGGAGAACAACGAATCCTAGCCCGTCACTGACCAATCTGACCTGAGATTTGAGAAAAATGGATAGATCAAGATCTAAGCGGTACTACTACGACCAGGACTACGATCCCCAACCCCTACCAAGGACCAAACAACGGTACAATAACAACATCGGCAGCCAATACGCCGCTCCTCACCACCGCCGTAAACTTCAAGACCCTAACTTTATGGTTACCACGAGTTATCGGATTCTGTGCCATGACATTAAGGCCGGTGGTGTGATTGGAAAGTCCGGTAGCATTATTAAGGCCATTAGGCAGCACACTGGGGCTTGGATCAACCTGCATGAGTTGATTCCCGGGGACGAAGAGAGGATCATCGAGATTTCGGATACCCGGAGGCGGGATCCGGATGGGCGAATGCCCTCGTTTTCCCCTGCTCAGGAGGCTCTGTTTTTGGTACATGAGAGGTTACTTGAGAGTGATTGTGGCCCTGGTAATGCGGCCTTTGGAGGTGACGAGGAGGAAGAGTATGGTCAGCGACGCGGCGGCCGTAATCGGGTGATTACGAGGCTGGTAGTATCAAGGGTGCATGTGGGGTGTTTGTTGGGGAAAGGAGGGAAGATAATTGAGCAAATGAAGATGGAGACCAAGACCCACATTAGGATTCTTCCTAGAGATCATAATATACCTCGGTGTGTTGCAGTGTCCGAGGAAATTGTTCAGGTTTTGGTCTGCTTTGAAAGCCTTTAGTTGATATTTAAAGATTTGAGCTTTATCATTACGGTTTAATTTTGAACCAAAAAGCAGCAACATAAGAGGTTGTTGAATTGATCATACTGTTGCATATTTAGTTTCATTGTTTGAATAATCTTCAGCTGAAGTTTGGTCAGATGAGTGAGTATCTGCTGGGGCTATACTGCTTTATCAACTCACAAGCACTAATTAGAAGCTGGAAGAGATCCATTTCCAGCATTGATTATCTTTTCTGATAATTATTCTTCCATAACCTGGGAAAGTTAACTCATATAGATGTTGACGGACATGGTAACTAGACAGGAGTACAAATGAATGGAAATTCTGGATATATACTAACAAAAATTATTCTGGACACAAAGGACACTAACACAAGTGTGTCATTGTAAAGGAAATAAATTCAATTTGTGTGCTTTGGGTGGGAATTCTTGAAGTACTTCATGATTGTAGATTAGTCAGTGTATTATTCGTTTCATTATCCTGATGAACCTTAGCTGCCGTAATTATACAATAGATACAACTAATGCTGCTGTTTTATTTAACGTTTTCATCTTATCTTATGGTTTTTGTTTTACAATAAGTGTAAGCTACATGCTTGGCCAATGCAGGCCAAGTTGAGCAACCTTTACTTTGGTATGCAACACTATTAATATGATCAAACTCTCTCTTACAGGTACAAGGTGATATGAATGCTGTGAAGAATGCTATAGCAATCATATCCTTGCGGTTAAGGGAGAGTCAACATCGTGATCGCAGTAACTTTCATAGTCGATCACCAGAAAGGTTCTTTCCTCTTGATGATGATTATCACATGAATCATACACCACGTAGAACATCTATGGATGGGGCTACTTTTGGATCTCGGTTATCTGCAAGTTTGACTGGTGGTAGAAGCAATAATTATCCCTCCCGCCAATCTGCCTACAGAATAGAATCTGGACCTGAACCTGTGGCTGACAGTGCACAGTCATTTTCCGGCGAGGAACTTTTATTTCGAATACTTTGCCCAGTTGACAAGATTGATAGTGTTTTTGGGGAATCGGATGGTTTCATAGAATTGCTGCAAGATGAAATTGGTGTTGATGTTAAGGTTGTTGATCCTGTGGTTGGCTCAGATGAACAGATAATCATCGTGTCATCTGAGGAGGTGCCTGCTATCCCTATTTTTTGTGAAGCATGTGGTTATGCTGTTCGCTATACTACTTGTGTAGTTTTAAGTTTTCTGGTTTTGTGAAAAAGTTGATGACCTTACTTTAGTCATCTATACCCTTTTCAACTCTTAAACTTTGTTTTAAGGCTTTAAGATTGTTGTGTTAACTTTGAAAATATTGTTATGTTTAGATACTAAGACAAGGGTCTCAGTTGCTGTTGATCTTGTTTTTGATATTCTCTCTTTCTCTTGTACAAGGTTCTGAAAATTGTTTTAACTTGTAAATTTATTTTAGGGTCTGGATGACGAGCTGTTTCCTGCTCAGGAAGCGTTGCTGCATATTCAAACTCGTATTGCTGATCTTGTTCCAGAAAAAAATAATATTATTACTACTCGATTACTTGTGCCATCTGGTGAAATTGAATGCTTAGAGGGAAACGATGGATTATTATCTGAGTTGAGAAAATATACCGGGGCAAACATTCAGATTCTACCTAGGGAAGAACTTCCAGTATGTGTATCGGGGAATGATGAGCTTTTACAGGTTTGTTACTATATGCTTTAAATGCTAAGAAGGCACATACTCTTTTTTTGATGCCTCGAACATTGTTATGTATTTGTTTTGCGGAAGCATTTTTTATGCTGCGTATGCAGGGATAGATACATATGGAGCATTATGCAGTAATTATATGTGAAATGTGTATGAATCTAAGAAGTGGAAATCTTTGAATGGTAGTTGGTAGATAAATTGTTGGACTTCAGTTATATCATAGCATGTCTTGCTGTAGGGTTTCACCTCTATGAATTATAGACTGAAACTTCTTTCCTTTTCTGTATCTTGCATCTTGTCCTCCACCTTTTGTTGATTAGCGGATTGTAGATTTCACGTACATATTGAATGAAATGATTTTAATGAAAAAGAATCCAGCCTTAAGGTCCATAAGGCAACTAAAGTGGGGCCTGTGGAGAGTCCTGGTTCAAATGCTGCCATTCTGAGAACTTTTTACATCTACAGATTGTAGGGGATATCAAAGCAGCCCGAGAGGTCCTTTTAGAAGTGACATCAAGACTTCGGAATTGCCTGTATCGAGAGTTCTTTCAAAAGGATATGCCCACGCCTCCGATGCCTGCACCCAGTCCTGTAGGGAGGGCACTAGGATTGGAGGCAGCTTCTGGCAACAACACAACTCCATCTCAGGAAACTTATTGTGGGAATGATCTTCCCACTACATCCTACCAGAATGTGCAAACTGTAGCAACAGCACAGCCCACAAAGGTAAATAGATTAAGAATTGGTATTTCTTTTGATAAATATAAGCTTACTTGTAAAAAAAATATGATCCTTTTTTTTTTCATTTTTTCCCATTGATGGCAATGCACTTTTCTTAGTCTATCTGAACCTAAAAACAGACTGGTCAGACTACAGGAATCGTTTCACAAGAACAGGGTTACTTAGTTGAGCTTAAAATTTTCCAATAATAGATACTGCTATTAAAAAATGAATGCAAAAGATTAAGAGAAGCATTGCTGACTTAACGTAATAGAGAAACCTATCTGTTTCCTCTAAAGCCTGGTGCACTTCAATTGCAGTTGTAGAAAATTTTGACTTTTGTTTTTTTAAAGTTGTAATGTTGTTCTGCAGGCCTTTGGTGGTTCTAGCGGTGAAGCAGTGAAGCGGACCGAAAGTGAACGTCGTGAGGATGTTCCAAGTATGGTAAATAGGTATTGAATCTATATTCAATTTGCTAATTGGAGTCTATCAATAGCATTGTCATTTTTACCTTCTGTCTATATTATTTTTAAGAATTTCTTCTCCCTACTAGGTTTCATGGACCACTAATCACGAGGAGTACACTGGAGGTTGTCATACCACACTATGCAGTCCCCAAACTCATAACAAAATCAAAAAACAAGCTTGCTCAGATCAGTGAGGTAAGCCTAATTTCTCTGCACTTTCTCTACTTTACTGCGTCATTTTAGATGAATGAAATGTATCTGTAGTTTGATTTATGTTGTAATTCAAACAGTTATCAGGAGCAACTGTTAAACTGATTGAAGATGGATCGGAAGCAACGGAGAATGTCATTCAAATATCGGGTACTCCAGAACAAGCTGAGAGAGCCCAGAGCTTGCTTCAGGGATTTATCTTAAGCAGTAAGTCTCTCTCTCTCTCTCTCCACAAGTGTTTGAGAGTGTATTTAATCTCTATAATTGATTTCTCATGATAGGGTCTTACACCTAATTTTTTTCTCTCGGTATTATGATTATAATGCAGCCCAAGAAGATGATCCTTAAAGTGGAATGAGGAATATGGCTAGCTAATCAGGGACAAATCTAGCTTTTTCTATATATATTTTGATTGTAGTGCTATGGGCTTGTTGTTGAATCCTTTGTTACAAATTTGATATGCTGCACTCTGGCGGAAGCCCACTTGTTGTATAATGTGATAATAGTGACTGGAGTTTCCGGGCAAGGCTGTTGCTTTCCAAGTTCTAAAAGGGAAGGGAAGGATAAAATGTCTTAACAAGGAGCGGAGGCCGATAAAGTTTTCCATCTTATGGAACCATAGTATCTTGTTTCGCATTCTTGAAAGAAATACAGGTTGCTTCTCCTTCTGCCATTGCATTAGCATTATTAATATTGATGCTTGTTTCTAAGAAGTCGGTGGTAAATTAATAGACATGAGACATCATCATGGAACTTTACAACCCAAGTTTCTCTCCGCTCCGGTACAGGAGTGATATCGTTCACAAATAATTGTAATTGTGTCGCTAAAATTGTTACTAAAAATAATTTATATTGTGTTGCTAAATGCATATTGGAAAAATTAAGTGAGAGATGTAATGCAGGGGATTTTAATTCAAAAATAATAAATTAGGATCCTCTTCATTATTTTTTTCACATAATTTTTCATAATCGACATTTAGTGACACAAATACTATATTTACCATCACAATTATTGTTTAGATACACAATTTTTTTATGACGAATTTTGTTGTGTCGTTAAATATAATATTTGTGTTATTAAATATATATCGATAGAAATTAAATGAAAGGTGTAATGAAGAAGATTTCGTTCCAAAAATGATGTTAACTATATTATTGGAATTGTTCTAGTAACACTTAATAATCAAATGGCACTAATTATTTTGAAAACATAATTTTTTTTCTTGTAATATCCGCCACCCAAGAGAAGGGGAAAGGGATCTTATAATATAATGTTTTTATTTGTATAGCTTCACTAAAAATTATTGAATTTTACAACTTAAATACATAGGATTACCTCAGTCTTAATAATATTCACTTTTTTTATTGCAAAATATGATTTAACAATGTGACAAATTATATTTTAAAATAATACTTCATCAATCATTATAATATATTATTATATTGATAGTAAGAGATAAGTTCTTCTCATAAAATAAAGCTCTAACGATCGCAACTACAAAATAAAATATTTTCATAGACTCCAATCATTTTTTTAAACCTAATAGACTCTTTTTTCATCTTTATAGTTCTATATTATGTAGAGACCAAATTCATTAAAAAAATTATCACCTATAAATTAATGTAGCATAATATTATAAGTCTAGATCATAATATTAAAATACGAAATAATATGAAAATATTAATATTTTTCAAATATCTTAATCTAATGTGAAAAATAAATTTAAATCTATCTATCTTTTTATATTTTAATATTATGAGTCTAAATCATAATATTAAAATACGGAATAGCATAAGAATATTAATAACTTTCCAAATATCTTAATCTAATGTAAAAAATAAATACAAATTCATCTATCATTCAATATTTTTTATAATTTAATTTAATATTAATGAGTAGAGATTTAATTCAACATAAAGTCAGTAGTCATTTAGTTGCATTCAATAGAGTATCCTTAAATATCTATAACATCTTTAAAATAATAATATTTACTTAATATTATACTAATTTTACGATCTTTCTCTTTATCTATCTGTATATATTACATACGAACAATAAGATCTTAATGTATTATTATTATTTTATTTTTGAATTATTGAATTTTTGGACATGTAATTATTTTTTTAATCGATGTTTTTGTAAAAACAATATTGCTAAGCTTTGAGTCTATTACAAAAGTACATATTTTTTTTTATTATAATATATATTATTACAAATAAAATGTATAATGTATATTAAAAAGTAATATTGTCCTTTGTCAATTTTTTATTAAATTTGAAACAATACTTATACGTATATAAAATAGTTTAAATAGTAAATTAAACTTTTAATCTATATCATAAGGTGATAAAAAAGAACTATCATTCACACAACTATTCAGAAAAAATATTGTAATCCCAAAAATTAATCTACATACACACATATATATATTGTAACAATTCATAATAAGTATTTATTAATAACTCTGAAGATACTTATAATATTTTGCAGTAAAAAATAAAACGCTATACATTAATAGTTATAATATATGAATATTTTTTTAATATTATGCCTAACTTAAGTTTGACTAAGGTTATTTAATAAAAATGACGTAGTTTTATTTTTTAGGGTTAAATTTTTTTCTTTTAGTGTTTTTTTTTATAAAATAATTGTAAGTTTTATATGAAATTATCAACATTTCATTAAAACTATTATATAGTGTTGGCTAAGACATGCCTTAAATTTTAGTTTTTCATAATATAAACATATACACATAAACATATATATAAGTGTGCAAAAGTACTTTAAAAAATTTATTTTCAAAAACTTCCATAAATTTCACAAAAATTCAAGTAAATAGTAATAATAATAGCTACCATATAAATGAAATATTTTATCCAAAATATATTATTTTATTAATACAAGGGAAAAGAATGAAAGGAGTTGAAACTTAAAAGTGAAGGGTATCGGTTCTCTGCCCAACTGAACCCTACGTTGCTCTACTGCCTCCTGTTGCCACCACCACAGCCACCGTCGGCATTCGTGGCTGCCGGCAAAATATCCGCCCCCGCCGAGACAACTGGTTCTGTATTCTCCTCCAGCAGAAACCAGGTATCCCATCCTCAGGGATGTCTGTGATTTAAATTCTGTATCAATCGGCATTTTGATTGCCATTTTTCTTTTGGAAATGTTTAAATTTTTTAATGCATCTTTATATTTTTGTCTGATGGAGTAAATTTTGTTAAATTCTATATATCTATGTAGCTACACAGATGGCTTATATCCATTATTGTAGAAACATAATCCGGCAGAGCTCTGATCGGGTATTGCATCACCCAATATTATTTGCTGGGCAGGGTGTTAGATACAGAAAGTTGGAAGTGATTCTTACAACTGTGAGTTACTCATTTTGCAATTTATTAGCTCTCCCCTTTGTTATCTTATTGAACAGTTTAGTTGGAAATGTTAATATGGATTACAGACTATAGACAAGCTTGGCAAAGCGGGAGAGACGGTGAAAGTAGCTCCTGGACATTTCCGCAACCATCTGATGCCCAAATTGCTTGCCGTCCCAAACATTGACAAGTTTGCTCATCTCATCAGCGAGCAGCGCAAGGTTCTATTTTTGTTGATGCTTATTGCGTGTGTATACATGAATATATATGTAGATAATTCTTATAATCTGAATGTGGTATCTCTTAAACTGTACCTTGGAGTCTTTGACAGTTATGTATGAGAGTTTTCATATGCACCCATCATCCTTTGTTATGGCTTTTTGTGTGACCTCTAGAGGCTGTGTGTATCAGAGCTAGGCAGATGGATATATGCCTAGCTTGCATATACTTGTTTAGATGATTAGCATGCTAGAGCCACTTGTTTATATATATATATATATATATAGATGTCTGTATGTGTGTGTGTATTGGGGAAATTTGAAATTAGAAACTTGTTTTGACTATTTATAAATTCGGGGTAGCATGTTTGTTAAATTGGGGGTACCAAGTTAAAATTATGAGGATAAGTGGTATAGGTTTTTTCTTCTTTTTTTTTTCCTTTTTTTTTGTTGGGGTTTTTTTTTTTTTTTTTTTTTGGGGGGGGGGGGGGGGGGGGGGGGGGGGGGGGGGGATGTACCCCATCCACTTTGTACGTCTGCTGAAGTACATACTATTATCCTTCAATGTTTCAGTTGATAGTGAGACGAATTTGCTAATTGGAAGTGTTTCAAATGATTAACCTTCAATGTTTCAATTGGTAGTGAGTCTAGTAACCTCTGCTGACCTTAATGTTCCTGCCTTTATTGCTCTTTCTCTCTCCTCCTCTCTTTTACACACGCAAACATATTGCAAACGAATGGTCAATAGTATATTTAATGTGGACCATCTCAATGCAGACGGCATCTGACAGTTTGACATTAATTTATTTTCTTAAATCCTACCTTTGGGTGTGTATTGCAAATTGCTGTTTGTATATTCGTCTAAATTCATTCTATATAAGTATTGCTTAGCTTATTTCTTCATTTTATGAGAATTTTAATGTCTGATGGAAGTTACTGCTGCGCTATCCCTTTCCCAACATTATTGCTGCTATTTTATCTACTCCACTTATACAGTACACATGTTATGAACTTTTGATATCATCTTGACTCACCTTAGTCACATACTTGACATGAACTTTTCAATCTTTCTTTATACACTGAATCTATGGTTACCACTTTCTTTCATTAGATTTACCAACCTAAGGAGGTTGAAGAGGTTAAAGTTGTTCACAAGACGGAGGAAGATATAACCAAAGAATATCAGACAGCAGCAAAACGTCTGGACAATGCTAAGCTGGTTGGTCTTCTATATAGAAGCTTTTGATTGCTATTGTTTTTGGGCTGGTGTGACATGTTGGAGATTTCTTTGATTCTTAGATAATTATATATTTCATTTTGATACGAATTTGACCTTGATCATCTTGAGTTTGAATTTCATAGATGGGTGAAGCATTTTGTATACATGCTGACTTACATTATTAAATGATTGACAACAAACCTTTCTTCAGATTGCTACTTATCACTCAAAAGTAAGACAACTTTATCAAAGTTGAAATAAAAATATTTGATGCCTAGTTGCTGTTCAAATTCAAAAGTTGGGTCTAGAAGCATACAAGGAAAACCTCACAATCAAAAAGTTCAGGAGCATGAGATCTGACTGAATTAATTTAATTATAACTGTTTGTCTTTAAGAGTGCTACTTATATTTTGCTTCAGTAAACTTGTTATGCTTCTTCAACAAGCATTGAATTTATGATACCTGCTGACATTTTGTCAAGGTTCTGAGAAGGTTCATCAAGGTTGACAATGAATTGCGGGAACCGGTGACAAAAGATGAAATCGTTGCTGAGGTATGTTCTGCGTTTTTTCTTTGTTGGCTTTTTATCTTTTGTCAACTTGTTGATGAGGTTTGTTAGCTTTTTTTGCTGTTGATTTATCAGACTTGGTGTCTGAATTTGTTATCTGTTGGGTATTGTTTTTAATACATTTAGTTTGTCCTTCCCCCCCCCTCTCTCTCTCTATATATATTTATATATGTATAATATATATATTACTCTCTCCGTTCCAAATTATATGATCATTATTGACTTTTGAAAGTCAATTTGAGACATTTTCAAACTCAAAATTGAGATGATTCATTAAAAATTACGAAACAGTAAAACTTACAATAAGTAATAATTTTTAAATAGTTTATAATATTCGTCATTATATTGATTAATATTAAAAGAATCTATGTTAACTTTGAGTTTAAAAATCTCTTAAGTTGACTTTAAAAAGTCAACAATGATCAAATAATATGGAACGAGTGGAGTATATTATACTTTCATAGAGAATAGGTAAAAACTATCTGTGTGGTGGTAATGGTGATTACCATTAGCACTAGTGATGTAAGTTGTGGCAAATAGCTGTTTGGAAGGGCACACATTTTCTTCAATGGAAACTCCTTTTGCTTCAACTAGATAGAAAATTTATGATTTATTTTGAGGGAAATTAGTTTCAACTTCAGTAGGTAATAGAGTTTGGTATTAATTGTTTCCTTCATCCTACCTTATCTGTTTTCTTTTCTGGAACAAACAAAAATTATTGCTATTTTGTTGCTAGAAATTTTAGACGTATAACCCAAAATATGTCAGTTGTAGGGAATATGACCAATTAATCTCTCCTGTATAAACATTCTTTTCAGTTTTACTTTGTTTGCAAGTGAAAATATGAGAATGATACAGAAATGACATGTGAAAGTTGTATCTTGATATTAGAGACCAGCAACCAGTCTCGTCATCTGCGAGACTGGTTTTACATATATAACATATGAATTAGGGCTGGCATACACACATTTTGCTTTTAAGTTTGGAGTTCAACACTGAAAGGCTCATGCCATTTAGCCTGCTTAACAGTGGTCCTTCAACCTCATTGGTTAAGTTCATGACAATATATGTATTTAAGTGCCTTAATTAATCCAAAAAGCTGAAAAAAGGAGCAAGTTCCAAGCAAGTGCAGAGGGGAGGATAGAGGAACAACCTTCTCAATTCTCTTACCATTCTGATGTAAAAGTGGGCATTAGGCGTTGGATTTATATTGTATTTCGGATATAGAAAACATTGACCTTGCTAAGTTTAGTGAAGAGTTGAGATGTTGTGTCGAAAATTCTGTTTTGGTAAGTAATGCACCAAAGTGGAAAAAAGGTCTGCACTGCAACCCATGGATTCTGGTTGTAAATTTTTGTTGTTGCAATTCAATGAAAAATGTTGCTTTAACATGATAATGGTGGAGCTGGCCAGTATATTGTATCAGGATAATTTACGTGTTGACTTTTCACACTTTATAGGTAATATACAAATTCTGTTTATGTCGTGTCAGGTGGCAAGGCAACTCTCTGTGCGCATTGAACCTGAAAACCTACATCTGCCAACTCCTTTGCCATCTTTGGGAGAGTTTGAGGTGCCGCTCCGCTTACCAAAGTCCATTCCTTTGCCAGAAGGGAAGGTTCAGTGGACACTTGATGTTAAAATCCGCAGAAAATGAATGAAGGGTTTCCTATTGGAAGTGGACACTATTACCCAGAATGCTTCAGGGATGACAATTTTTGGCCTTACAATTGAGAATTATTTGTAGTACTGAATCTAAGTCTGTCTAGTGTTGAACCCAGCAACAATATAGCCACTTGATCTTATATTGTAGACCAGAGATGGATTCTGGTAATGTGAGAACTTTGTTTTTGTTTTTTCCCCTTTTTCTTGCTACTTGTAAAGTAATAAAATGGGATTTATCAGAATTCTGTTGGTCATTATTTTCGTTCTTTGGAGTTTGGGTGACAGAATTGTGTGCATGTTTCATCCTTTGAACCTTAGGCTGATGACTTATAAAGGAGTCTATTATGCATTGGATATTCTTGTTTTGCGGTGGTTGTCAAGGGACCTGCTAATGACTTGGGAGTCTATTATTCACGCATTGGTACTTGAATAAGCCTATTCGATTGCTACTTGCTGGATACGGGTTAGGGAATATGTTTTGCAACTGCAAAATTGAACAGTGATATTAAGAATTGCCATTTTTAAGCTATTGATACTTTTAACATTTTACCATCTTAGTTTCTATTACTCCTATTTTGTGCAAAGTTGGATGCTTTTGTTCATTTGTTCTACAAAAAAAATTCTAAATTAATCTCAAGCTCCTCGCAAATTTTAAGGCACTAATGTTGCTCCAAGTGTGTGTAAATTTATTTCCACATAAAACTATATATATACATGTATGGATTGATCCATAGTCAGCGTTGTGAGGATAAAATTATTCTTATAATAGATCTCATCCGTCAATTTACGAATCGAACAGTGTAATAGAATTCCAATCCACATTATAATATGAGGGAGCCCGCAATTTAGTTCCGTGGACGGAGACCCACTATGTCAGTATACAAAAAGACTCTATTTTTAAAAGTAATCCTTGTCCGCACAATTAAACTGTGAATTAAAGAGATTTTAAAATTGGGCGAAATCTTTCTTTCTTTGTTTTTAACAAAGTAATCCTCGTTCGCACAATTAAACTGCAAATTGGAGAGATTTTTTTTACATCAAATTGTCCAGAATCCTCTTTCTTTGTGTTTCCAACAAAGTGGTTGGCAAATCTCTATTATTAGTTTACACATTAACTACCCATTTTGCTTAATTAGTGAACTTTTGTATGGATTCAATAATACTTACACAGTATTAGATGAACGAGAAAGGAAGTGAGAGAGAGAGAGAGTAAGAAAAGGACGAAAGAGATAAAGAGAGTTAGTTTTATATAGTTTAACAATAAAGTACCAAATTTATCACAACTATGGGCATACATGTGATGTTATGTGAAAATTAATTAGTATCACAAGAACATGAGATCTTCTTATAAGTATTTTTTTTGACCATTTTGTTGGAAACAAAAAAAGAATAATTTCGTCCAATTTGACGTAAAAAAAAAATCTCTCAAATCTATAGTTCAATTATGCTGACGAAGATTACTTTTAAAAAGAGAGTGTACATTGACATAGTGGGCTTTTGACAGAACTAAATTGCGAGCTCTTCGATATTAAAGTGCAGATTGGAGTTCCATTACACCGTTCAATCTATAAATGAACGGGTGGATAATATTAAGTTTACAACGTTGATTATAGATTGATCCGTGTATATATATATATATATATATATTGTCTATTTCTATATTAAAAATATATTTCTAATTTTAAACTATAAAAATGACATTAAATTTTTAATATACTATTATTTGTTTTTAGAAAGATTAAATATAGTAATGCCACTATTACTACAATCTAATAAATGAAGGAAAAAATCTCTCTTTTTACTGAGCTAAGTCGGCAGAAAAAATAAGAATTAACTAATACTCTACATAAAAAAAATTAGTTTTCCTTATGTTCTCCTAGCTCCTAGCTCCTAGCTCCTAGCTCCTTGAATAAAATCCGTAGCGTTGAATTGTATTAGAATAGATTTTTTTTTTTTTTTTAAAAGTGTTGGGGAAATAAATTTTCGTTAAAATCATCTCATTCAAAATTTTTAATATTTTCTATATATTGATGCCAATTATTGTAGTGGTTTATGATTATTTATAGGGTATCTCTTTCTATTAATTATTTTGGGGAAGAGCTAAAGTGCAGCGTGATCCTATGGACCTATAGGCTATACCTATAGTTATTCTATTAAAATAATTAAATATGCTCAAAATTTCCGTTAAATATTGTAGATCATTTGGGCGTTATTAACAAAGAAAGGCGAAAAAAGAATTCTTGTGCAGAAGCTAATGGAGCTCTTGCATATCACATCACTTACAAGTTACCACTTGGAAATTTCTCCAACCTTCTTATGTACTCTATATATTTGTATCGTAAAGGAGAAAACTTTCAATTTTAGATGTTTTCCTTCCCAATTACAGAAAATATTGCTTTTTAGTGCAAATGAATAGAAAGACTCGATATTTGCCTTGGTTTCTCTTTTAGATCTCATGAATCAACCTCTTTTTTTCCAGCAATTCAATTCTGTATACCCATCTCCATTTGCTTTCGAACAGGTATATTTTATTTTTTATTTTTCTGTAATCTTCAGCATATACTGAATTAATCCTTTTGGTCTGATCTTCTTATTTCTCATTAACTACTAAATCCTGATTCTAAAATTGACCATATGGAAATTCAATTGTTGGGTTTTCTGAATTGTTTGATGAAATCATATGTTCGCCCTGAAAACTAGGCGGGTTGTGGTTGATATCTAATATGAAGACATATGCATTACGCGATATGGCCTAAAGAAGAGGTAAGTTTGTGCGGTGTGAACCAAGGAAAAGATTCAAGCAAAAATGGCACTTGTTTTGTAACTGTAAGTCTTGATTGATATATTTAGCAGCAAAATATTTGTGCCCGAGTTCGTTTACTGAACATTTAGGTTACAGCATAAAAGGTTGATGTTTTCCACATAAATTGATGGATTTTTTCGGTATTATTTACTTTAATTATGTAAGTATGGAGGAAGCATGTGCCAAATGATTTACCCACATAACGTTTAACGACTATATGCATTTTCTTAAAATAGCCCAAAATGAGTGGTTCTTCTGGTTTCTCTCTCTTTTTATGTCAAACAACTTGAGAGGTAGATGCATAAATAACTTCCATTGACTAACAACATTTCTTCGGCTTTATTCACATCACTTGAATAAACCACGTTGACTTCAAACATGCATGTGTTGAGTGCATGGCACACCCTTGATTAATGACAAGAACCTTGATTTGTCTATGTATAGGAAAAGGATTTAGACAGCAGTGATTGTTAGGTTGTGCTTTCATTTTAAACACGACATGTGGGCCATAAGGATCAAGTTCATATAATTTCAGGGGATTTTGGATACTTTTCTGTAATGAACCGATGCATCTCTAGAACTGTTGAGATGGTTGTTGGTTTTATTGAACAATACTCCCCCAATTTTTGTAGTCTAGGTTTATTATACTTACATGCACTATTTAATTATTTACCTCAGATGTAAAGAAATATAGTAAGAAAGTAAACATTGTTAAGCTTAAGATCAGAATCTCAAGTGCCATCTGTATTTCCGAGTGCATTCTCTTTTTGTATTGTTCTCTGAATAGATTTGTTATCTTTCAGAGGCTAGTAGGGTAATGGCTGCAGCAGCAGCAAGGGGAAATTGGCAGCGGGTTACTGACCATTGGTCCACACAAGAAGATGCTTTGAGAGCTTCTAAATTGTCTCACAACCCGTCTTCATCATCAAAATTGGATTCTGATTGCAGTCCCGGTGATGCAGCAAAGGGTTTAGATCATTCTGTCCCAGGCTTCATGCATGATGAAAAGTACTCAAATGCAGAGCTTCGAACTGAGAAAAAGTGGTGGTTACACCTGCAACCTAACTGTGGCCACACGAATAATTATGCCAAAGATCAATTAAATGTCTTGGATGCAGAGTGCAGAGTTTACAGTACTGCAACTGAGAATCAAGATTTGAAATTAACTGGGGAGAAACAACTTAATGAGGAATGCGATATTCAAACTTATCTCAACACTGCTACGGGTTATTTTGTGGATAGTCCCCGGAAAGCTTTTCTGGCTTGTATGGAGAATGACCAGGATGATAGAATGCAGGAACTTAAAGCTATAATGAGAGATGATTTGCAAAAAACACCCATGAAAAAGGAGATGGAGGAGTTTTGGTATGCAGATGAGCATTTGTTGGACTTAAACCCTTGCAACTGCTTAGTTCATGAACAATCTGAGAAGCTTTACTCTGAACTGGATTCCCATTGGATTAGAGTTGAGAAGAGTGAACCGTGGTGGCGTACAACTGATAAAGATGACTTGGCTTCCTTGGTTTCTAGCAAAAAACTAGAGCAATTTGAAAATTGTGATCTTCCACGACCTCAGACCAAGCATTACCAGAGTGGGCCATCTGAATGTGTACAGTGTTTTAATCAAGACATGGTTCCTGCTTCATTAGATCAAACGGCAGAAAAAGAGATTAATCTGGATGAGAATGCACTGGGAACTCCCACTTCAGTAAGCATGGTTGAAACACAGTGCATTATGGGTTCTGTACAGTGCTTGCCAAGTAGTTCAGACATGCCATTCAGGTATTGCTCTATTTAGCATTTCTATAATCAGTTCTGCTTACCTATTATGTTCTTTTTCAAGTTTTTTATTGAGGGGTTTGCGGACATTAATGAGTTTACTTCTTATTTGAGAAGAATGTGGCATTTGATAAAATAGGAGTGATGCTAGAATCTCCATGAAATAATGTTAAGGATCTGATTGCATCTTTATCCGAGGGTTATAAAATTCAAGAATAACTAATAACCCAATAAGTGCTATTAAAACACAATGGCCTCATTTTTTGGATACTTTGTAAAACTTACTGGCCTATGCATACACTTACACCCACACAAGACACCTAAAACTCCCTTGGTTTTGTTGTTTGTAAAAGCCAGAACCCAAATTATGAGGATCAGTCTTGTGTAATTGAAAAGACTCCTATATTATGAGGTTGCACCTCCATGTTACCTTAGTGAATAGATTTAGAATACTTTATTAGTTTTCCACGCTGCATATCTTTTCTTGCTTTCTATACCAACTGGAGGTTGGATATTGATTCTAGTTGATGAAAAACTGATTTTAAATGGTAAATTACTTTTTTTCTACTTGTTCATACTACAGAAAAATCATCCCTGAGAACTTCAAATTATGCAGAAGTCTTCTACTGTGCCCTCAGCCAGCTGTTTTTCTGTTTTGTTATACTTTTTGTATTGTAGACTGTCGAAGTCGTATGATTTTTACTCCCTTTGTGATATGTCTAAACCAATCATATTTTAATGTTTATTTGGGGGGGGGGGGGGGAGGGGGTTCAGATGCTAACATTAAGATACGGGTGCATTTCAATATTTGTACTCTTTAACTCAACAATTCAACACCTAATTCCAGCGGCTTGGGCCGGTGGTTACATGGATTTGTCTTTTCCAGTTGGCTATTTTAATTATTAAATATGAAATGCATTTAACCTCTGAAAACTCAACTAAATGCTAACAGAGATCCAATTCTGAAGAAAATGTGACGCATTTTATTTTACTATCTGTGATGTTTTGTTGACTACCTTGGTGTTATAGGCCCTTCATAATCTCTTGCTAATATTGGTTGGACTTTGGTGAACTATCTATGCTTGGTGGCCTTTAATTTTTGAGTCTATGGATTAGTTTTTATCATCATATTAGTTTAGCAAGGAGGTGGCAAGGCCTTCTAAAGTTGTACAATCCAACCAAAGACAACATCCTGTAACTTATTCTCTCCTGGCATGGGTGATGACAGACATTGAAAAGCCATGATCGTTCCTAATTAATAAGTTAGTAAATTATATAACTATACATTCATAATAATAAGTGTAAATGTTGTTTGTGATTGCATGATGCACTAAGAAAATATCTAGTGTGAGAATGCTAATTCTGATAACAGGGCAGCCACTTTGAGCAAATGATGCTGCAAATTAGACCCAATTAAACCTCGAAGTACCTCAGGACAGTTGGGACCAACACAAACTAGTAACAGTTTTATCTTCATACAAAGTTTTTTTTCCAGAAAATGAAATCAGTAAGAAGTTGTCGCAACAACTGTCATACATTCTAAATATTAATGAACTCATTGAAACGACAATATCCATCGGATGGTGAAGCTCTTCCATTTGATATTCATGTGAGCAATATCCTTCTTGGTTAATTGGTCTTCGTATACATTGAATAATAATTATGCTTCTTGGTTAATTGGTCTTCATATACATTGAATAATACCAGCCACGCCAAAAAAGAGAAAATAATTTCAATCCTGAACTTAATGATGTTTTTATCTACATGGCTGATAAAATCTCGACATTCTCTATTTACTTTTGCCGACAAATTTATGAACTTAGATTATTTGTTCACCTTTTAGCAGAAATGATGGTTTTGCAACTGATGTGGATGAGGCAGAAAAGCTGCAAAAGCTTGATAGTGATTTAACCAAAGCTCAGTTACTAGAGGCACTCTGCCATTCTCAAACACGAGCAAGGGAGGCTGAGAAGGCAGCACAGCAAGCCAACGATGAGAAGGAGCACATCATCAAGCACTTTTTCAGACAGGCTTCACACCTCTTTGCTTATAGGCAGTGGCTCCAAATACTGCAGATAGAGACCCTGTGCCTCCAGCTTAAGAACAACAAAGATGAGCCAACTTTCGGTTACTTTCCAGCTATGTCACCATTCCCAATCAAATGCAGGCAACTGCGGAAGGGTCGAAGAAAGGCTACAAAGAGGAAGGTGGAGCCACCAAATTACAAAATAAGCAGGGGTGTAGTCGCTTTTGCTCTGGGCTTGAGTCTTGCTGGTGCTGGTCTGCTACTTGGTTGGACTATGGGTTGGTTATTTCCTGCTCTCTGAACTATTTCTGGTTATAACCTCTTGCATGTCCCATTGAGAAGATGGCGCCGACTTATGGGTAAAGTTGGCAATCTCCCACTTGTGTGTATAAGCAAGTTTTAATACTTCTGTGGTAAATAGTGCTTCTCATATTTCGTATATAGTATATCCATGTGCCTGTTTTTCAACAAATGATATTTCATGGTGAACTCTTACTGTAGAAATTTGTACAAAGGATGTTTTGAGATGTAAATATGTATATATAGGAAGTACAAAATATTGGAATATTGTGGCAATTTATTCTTGTGAGAAGGGAAAACGAACAGGTTACGTTAGTTAGTCTATTATTTACGAATTTATGCACTCATAGGCAATTTGATAGGCATTATTCTCCAAATGGCAGGTCAGGAATCTGAGTTTCCAGTTTGACAAAGTTTTGCACGAGTGATGGTAATATTTGACAATTTGTTGGTTACCTATTATCTAGAATAAATTCTTATCTTGCACCCAGAATCAATCTATCAAATGTACTACCCGCCATAAAAGTCTTAGTTTTAAATCACAATAATTTTAATTATTGTAAATCATTTAAAAGTATTACTAACTATGAAATTTGTTGGAAATTTGAATATTTCTTCAAAATTATAAGTTAGGATATTGCAAGTTGAATTCAAAATATTAAAATGTTATTCAATCTCCAAGCAGAATTAGACATGTAAGTGAGATTTGTAAAAACATCAATTCTCTTTTCTTAATTTCCACAAGTTTCACCTAGTTCCCAACAAAAATACACTTTAAAAAAAAAAAAACGTTAAACATGGATTGATTAAGGTCTGTCTGAGTCTCTTTCCTGCATGCTTCCACACATGATATTGACTTTGATCCCAGCTGCCATTGCCGACCGTCCTACGTGGCAACAACTAACCATCGGTTATTCGCCACGCGCTCATAAAAGTCCCAATTAAAGACCCTCCAATACAAAATCAAAAAAGAAAAAGAAAAAAAAGAAAAAAAAATCAGAATTTACATTTGCATTCTCTTCCACTGTTCCGTAATCTAGACACATTTCACAGTTTCTCTCTCTTAAACCTCTCCCCCTTTCTCTCTCTAGAATTCAGATGCCTTTCTGTGAGGTCGGAAAATACCAGAGCGGCGTTGACGCAGCTGGGAACAATGGAATCAAGATTTTTTACAGAACGTATGGTCGCGGACCCGTCAAAGTCCTGATGATCATTGGTAATAATTCTCTCTCTTTCTAGCTGTCCTATAACTTTTTGAATTGGGTTTTGGCTTAATTTTTCTGGGTCGGTGATAAGTTTTATGATTGATGAGCAGGATTGGCTGGCACCCACGATTCATGGGGTCCACAAATTAAGGGGCTCACCGGAACATTGACGCCTAACGATCACGATTGGCCGGAAACTGATCGGAGCTCAGCTGAGGATGAAAATAGTGTATGCAATGAGGGTCATATAGAGGTCTGCGCTTTAGATAATCGTGGAATGGGTCGAAGCTCTGTACCCAAAAGAAGATCAGAATATACGTAAGTCTGTGTTTTTAAAAAATTAAAAATTAGTTATTTTCGCGTCACTCGATTGAAACTGGCATTTGATAAGTATTTGATGGGATTTGGAATATTTAGGTGTTTTGGGTTATAATTTTCCAATTTTTTACAAAGGAAAGAACTTGTCATTTATTCTCCGGCCTTTTTTACTCTGTTTCATTGCCGAGAAAAAATGCGAGCAGAAAAGTTTCTGAAGTATAAGTATCCATTCAACTGAGCCTAATGAGGGGAGGTTTTAGCTTTTTTTGTTAGTCCAAAGTGACAGAAAAATTATACTATCTCGTTTCAATTTTAAGCTTTATCAGACATAAAAATGTTGTCTTTACACTCAAAATATTGTTCTTTTAAATGCAGAACAAGAATTATGGCGAAAGATGCAATAGCTGTTATGGATCATTTGGGTTGGGGACAAGCACATGTCTTTGGCCATTCCATGGGTGAGTCACCTCTCAGAGCTTTTAGTTGACAGTATTAACTTGTTCATCTCCAGCAAAATTGTTATTCTACTTTTTATTTTGACTTTGAAAACAACATTCTTATTTATATGCATACAACGGAATAAACGATAGACAGAGTAGGACAACTGTTATGCCGGGGACTTGCTTTACCTCTTTAAAAAAGAATGTGTTTTTGCTAAACTTTTTTATCAGAAATTTGTGAAAGAGTGTGAACATGGGATGAAGCACATTGTCTAAGTTTGTTTTAATTTTTGACAACCATCTTTATGACTCAACATAGTGTACATGTGACAGAAACTTGATCCTGGGAGTTTATTTTCATTACCAAATTGTAGTAATTGTGAATTTTGAAAAGGGAAGTGGCGAATAAGTTATCAGGCTCACTCTACTGCAGGCATATTTATTTGAAATTATGGATTATTACGTTGAAGATATTGCTCTAAATAGAGAAACATGCTGAATTCATTTAATCAACTCAAGTAGTTGGTTAAAGATATTGTTGAGTTGAGTACTGATACATGGATTTTTCTGGCTCTTTCCTTTATGTCATACAGGAGCTATGATAAGTTGCAAACTGGCATCAATGGTGCCTGATAGAGTCCTGTCCTTGGCTTTGCTGAATGTAACTGGTGGTGGTTTTGAATGTTTTCCAAAGGTATCATTTTCTTTGGTACCATGCAGCTAAACTAATTGAAAATGCCACTTGCCATAGGTCCTATGCCGGCAAAGGTAGCTGGGTGACAGCTAAAATTATCTGCTAGAAATCAACAGGCGAATAGTCACCTAGGAATTCTGTTTAATTACGCGTATGGTTGTTCATTTGGCACATTAGCTAAACGGATGTGTAACTAAATTCCTAATATTTGATTATTATAACTTGACCCATTTTAGTTTATTGATTTTAACATGCATTTTTCCTGTCCTTAATCCTTCTCTTTATCTTTTGACCAGCAGCGAAATATATATACCACAGATGATAAACTATAAAACTATTTTCTTTAACCATCTTGCTTCATGCTTTTATTCTGTGAGCAATGTATAGAAGTGGGTACAGCTAATAAATTTAGCTTCTTTATTTTATTTTATTTTTATTTTATTTTTATTTTTTATTTTTTCTCCGTCCAAAGGCCTTTGCACATGCTAGTTTCTTTTGCAACATTATTAGAAACTTTGGCACTCTCTTTGTTTCTTTAAATAGTAGTCAATGTTCTAAACATCCCCGCCTAAGTCCGATTAATCCCCGCTTAGGCACTAGGCGGTCCTTTCCGCCTTGATTTGGCTAGGCATCTAGGGCCCCGTCTAGGCAGAATCAGACCTCTACTTTTTAAAGCTCTACAATACTTAAATGAATTTGTTAAGTCTTAAAAGATTGTTTTTAGTAGTGTTTCATGTAAAATTTTAAAAAATTACATATACTATATGTTTTGTATAGTATAACAAGTATATACAATAGAAAAATAAATAAATAAGATCGTCTAAGAAAGTGCCTAATCCGCCTAGGAAAATGCCTAGCCAGTGTCTAGGCGGCCTAGGTGCTAGGCGGCCCTTTCGTCTAGGTCCGCCTAACGATTTTTAGAATGTTGATAGTTGGTCTTTCTTACTTTTCCATCAATGAAGACAATCCATTTTGTGGACATCTGGGGAGCCCCAGAGCAAAATTTTAGTAAGGCCTGCAATATTTGTTAAGAGTTAAGTTCAATGTAGGTATCATGCTGATGGATACTAGAATTTCCAACATGTTTGTCACGTGGATGCCAATATTTACAAGCTTTATACATAATTTGTAGTGCATACATTATGATATCTTTTGTGAATCATGGTAATGTATCGGCAAACTGAAAAGGGCTAAAATTTGCACCTAGCGTACTGCCTTGGAGGTTGGAGCTGAACAAGAAAGTGGGAATGACCATTAGCTTTTACAACCACCAAGAATTCTTTATACACTATTTTGAACAACTGGAGTTGTATAGAAATCCTATATGAGAATTAAAGTTGAATAAGTGACTGATTAAACAAGATGCTGAAGAATTAACTAAGTTGTGCATTTCTTTAAGTTTGATGTTTTATCATATTTCCTCGTATCCTCCAATTTTTCAGCAGCTCTTCTTTTGATGCTTACTTATTTTGTTTGGTTCATGTATTTATCTACTTGCTAACAAGAATCAAACATTTTCTTTTTTGCAGCTTGATCGTCAAACATTTTCCATTGCTATCCGGTTTTTAAAAGCAAAAACTCCTGAACAAAGGGCAGCTGTTGACTTAGACACCCACTACACAAAGGTTAATAATGTTCTTAGTCTTGTTTATCAATTTCCCACTTTAGGTCATTACGAAATGATTGAAGGGGATTTTTGGCGACGTATGCAGATATATATATATTTTTTCTTTTTCATGTTTTATATAAAAACTGGCATGTTTATGTGTGTATGTGTTTCGTCGCCCTACCAAATTAAAGAAGTCACTATCAAGCAAATCGCTCTTTTTTGATGTTCTGCTTTACCTCTGCCGTTGTCTAAAGGGTTTGGGAAGCATGTGAAAGCTTGTAAACATGAGTTATATTTTTTTCAATAACCGTCGCCTTTCTTCCATTCATGGGACTTCGCATTGAAACTAGTTCTAGTTCGAATTGAAGCATATGGCTGCATGCTTGCTGTGTGGATTTTGACAACTAATAGTATATGATTTATCTCCTGTGCAGGAATATCTTGAGGAACTTGTTGGATCTAAAACCAGAAGATCAATTTTATATCAAGTACGGAACATTAAACTGTTTAACTTTATGATTTCTACAATATAATGACACTGATCTGCAATATTTTATAACGGACCAGTTTACTCCTCCCCTCCTTCCCCATCCCTCTCCCATAATAATAACTATTTGTATTGTTTGTTGGTAACCTTCACTTCCTGTCATCTGTTTTAGCTCTTTATTAAAATTGGCCATTTAGGTAAAATATTTTCCTAGAGAATTAAAGTAGAATTGAAAATAAAGGGAGTTCAAGGATTTAGTGGCTAGCAAGATTGCAGAACCACCACTATGCCACTACACAATTTGTATGCTTTACTAACCTTGACTTGCTAGTAATTCTAACAAACATTTTTGAGTGATAGCATCAATTTACCAATTAATTCTATGTTGTAGCAGTATGCTACAACAAATCTGGAGACAATAGCCTGCTTGGTCCCGAATTATGAGTATCTTGCTTGCAATCTTCATGTAAAAGATCTAACGTGAACAAATGGATTGGTTAGTTTGGCAGTGTCACCTTTATCACTCATACCAGTTCTGTGCTACACTTTATGAAGATTATCATCTTGAAAGTCATAGCAATTAGGTGAGATGCGGTTATGCACTCTTCAAATCCATTTTTTGAGAAGTGCTGGCTATTGTGCTTTTCTGGGTCTCTGAGATCCTATGATGATATATGTTGTGTTGAAGGGATATCTATAATGCAATGGGATGAGTAAAGCCCGCTTTAGCAGTGGGATCATTTTTAGTCACTCATTGAACGATAAATCACTACAGACAATTTCTCGGTATTTTCTCCTTTCATTTGAAGTGACCATAATAGCTATATATTAGCGTCAACTCTGATTTAGCTGCGAAACCTTCAAACTGAAACAGTCCTTCCTTACTGGTGGGGATCGAGGGATGAGCACATCCTTCAATCCTGGAAGTCTTGCACTCTTACTAGAGATATGATTCTTAGCAGTTTAAACTGCTAAATTTCACAAAGAGTGGCATTTATTTTTTCTTCACGTAGAGGACACTATCAATTAGAGCTTTCGAAATAATGACGTTACAAGGTTGCTATCACCTGTTCAGGAGCAAGATATCCTTATCATAAGTTCACTCACTACTTTTGCAGGAATATGTTAAGGGCATATCAGCAACTGGTATGCAGTCAAATTACGGTTTTGATGGTCAGATCAATGCATGTTGGACACATAAAATGTCTCGAATGGAACTTGAGTCAATCCGCTCTTCTAAATTTCTAATATCAGTCATTCATGGCAGGTATAATTCTAATCTCAAAGACTTTTAGTATTCATTCTTTTCACCTAACCATATCTGCTTAGATAACTGAGACAAGTCTTTTGGACGTCTAGGGATGATGTTATTGCTCAGTTACGCCATGCAAGGAAACTTGCAGAGAGACTACACCCTTTTGCTAGAATGGTAGAACTTCATGGTGGGCATCTTGTGAGTCATGAGAGGACTGCAGAGGTAAATATGCTGTTTGCGATTAATTTATACAAGTAGCTATACATTTTATTGGCATTGTTGGAACCTTGTAGTTTATAATTATGTGATGTATAAAGATCAGGTATCATGGGATTCTTGAGGATTTGCTAAAAAAGAAGAAAAAATGTGTCATTCAGACGAATAGTTATTGAATTTTTTTTTTCTTTCTTAATAGAAAGATTGTCATAGAACTTATTTTAAAAATCCAAATTTGCAGTAGAATAACTTTTTATTGTTCAGGTCAATGAAGCTCTTCTTGAGTTGATCAGGGCATCAGAAAGTGAGATAGACCCACTTGAATGGACTAATTTGCCCCAGCCCAGCCCCGGTAAGAATCCCAAACTGAATATGAACTTGTTTTTTCCGCATTGGTTCCTTTTTAGAATGTTCATAAGTTAGTAGGTGGGTCCACCAATATCACCTACTAAAACCCTGATTTCCTAAAGGCTATGGCATGAAGTTGCCTGAGCTCATGTTCTCTCCCTTTGTGAGTTTTTCAAGCTCAGTTGGTGTCACTAGTAAACATGGAATGGTCTTGTGGACCATAAAACCCTACCGTACCTTACCCTTATACCAATGGACATGTAATGGGATTTTCTAGGGATTGTTCTTGTTGATGACATTTGATTTAAGGAATCCTTGTTTCATAAAACTCGTGATTCTGATAACAGAAGCAGAATGCTGAAAGTTATCATGATGAATGATTTTAAACAGACCAGATGAGAACTACAGTCACTTGGAACAAGAGATCCTCTAAACATCCTCTTTTGTACTTGCTTTTGTATTATTTTTTAAGATCATCTTTAACAAATCTCATCATGTGCTTACAATAAACTCTCTTCGTTTGTAGGGTGGATAGTGACAAGAATATCATTATACAAAAGAAATCCCGAGGGAGGAAGCAATACAAATTTGATCTTTGGCATTGTCGAAAAGCTATATCTCTTCCTTCTATACCTCTTTGGCCTCCTTGTCTTGGCATTTGAGCATATACGGAGAGCTATAAGTAGTTTAAAACCAGTTAAAGTGGAAGCGGCCCTGACATAAGCTTCTATCGACAAAGCAATCATTATGTTTCGGTAAGTACTAGACCCTATATCCTTTTCTACTGAAAACTCATCGAATAAGAGCTGTTTTCTAACCATCTGTATCTATTCTTTTCGCAGGGGGTTTATTATGACCCGTGTAATCCGCTTGTAATACCAATTTCCACGTATATCTAACAAAAGAGTATATAGGAGAGATGCAGCCAGCTCAGTCTCAGTCGAGAATATTATCTTTAAAAACAGCCAAATATTTAAGGCAGATACGAGAACACTAAAAAGAATCAGGCAGAATAGAGGGAGAATAACTAGCATTTCTCTCACCTTGCATCTCCTTTTTCTTGTGTAAAAAAGGCCTACAGTTACACAAGACCTACAGTTAATATTCATAGAAAACAGGATATCTCCCTGGTAGTAATATATATATATATATATATATACATATATATATATAACTTTAGGAGGTTTTGTATATGTTCTTCTGGTGGCCACCTGATATCTCACCGTTGAAACGAAGATTGCTATTTGGCTAGGCTATTAGACCGTTCGTTAAACAGTTTGGATGTTTGACGAATATGGTCAATTATGCTGTTGCCCCCCTATTTAATAAAATAACTTTAGTATGAGAGAGAATTATACGATGACATCCATGTGATGTTGTGTGAATATTTTAAAAATAATAATATGTTGAATGCAAATAATGGAGCCAAATCAGATAGCATGCAATGACAGAAAAATGGCATACACATATCATTATATCAAGTTATCAACTCAAAAGATTACTATCATCAACTTACCAGATTCCATATGCAGTTTGATTAGTACATACTTATAGTTATAACTTATATACATGGTGGATAGGTCAACAGATAATATGTTGGCTAGCAGAAAAGTTGTGCAGAACTGTGTTAAAATAAACACTACTGCTCGGATAACTGTTCTATATATGTCGACTAATAGTCAGCCTTGGCTATGGATCCGTTTCCATATATCTTTCTTGTGTATATATATCATCAGTAACAGCCTGCAACAATAATAAAATATGTAGCTTACATATATAGCAAGGGAAAGAACATGTATGCTTGCAAAAATCCCTACTTCTATGCCATGAAGTTACTTACTTTTTGTTCACAAAACAAAATCTCTAACATTTTACATAAAACAACTGAAATTAAAGTTTACTGTGAGAAGATAGAGGAACTTGCCTGGTAAAAAATTGCATATGAAATCATGGAGGAGAGAAAAATAACTGAGCTAAGATGAAGAAGTTTGGAGTGGAAGAACAAACTTCTTTATAATGTATATACTTACATGCATATATATATATACACACACACCCCACCTGGACCAATATATAATAATATACCACACGAATATTCTAATATGCTTACGCCAGAATATTTAAGCATACAAAATAAAATAATGGGAAAATAAATTGCCACTAGGCTCCCCAGTCCTTTTCCTCTTTCTTTCTACTTTGCAGTTTTTTCTGCTTTCTGTTATAATTGGCTCATCAACGCCAATCTGGTACTCTTTGATTGAACAGAGAATTATTCCTTTATCCTTTTCTCGTCATTCCCTCGTTTCAAGAACTTCATTTTGGAATTTTAAAGACAATATATGAAATTTTAAATTAAAATTTGAAGTGACCTATTTAATGTTAATTAATGTAATTTCAAATATTATAAAATTTTAAAATACTCTAGTTTACAAAATTAAGTTTTGTCATATTTAAATGAAGAGAACGGATCTAAAGCATACATCTTTTAAATAATATACATTTATTAAAATACGTTGTTTTGGAGATTCTTTTTTTAAAAAAAATAATATTAAAAGAGAGCGATCCCACTTGCTTTTTTTTTATTTACAAAAGTACCACCCATGGTCTCCTTTGTTTTTTAAAAAAAATCTCCAAAACGACATAGTTTTAATAAATGTATACTCCCTCCGTCCCAAATTAATTGCTCATTTTTGACTTTTTTAAGTCAAATTGACTATTTTTAGAATTAATAATTAAGCATATATAAATATATTTCTAAAATTATAAAAATTGAGGTTAGTAATAAATTGTATATACTTTCTTTTGGTTATAATCTCTTCACCTATATTTTAGTAAAAATAGTAAAAAGATTAGTTTTAAAAATGGTCAATTTGACTTTAAAAAGTCAAAACTGAGTAATTAATTTGGGACGGAGGGACTACTATTTAAGAGAAATATGTTATTTAAGAAGTATGTTTTAAATTCATCCTTTTTAAATGAATTATATTAATTTAAAATTAGATGAATTAATTTTTAAAAAATCAAAAGAAGTTTTAAACGAAAGGGAGAATATATAGCGACACAAAAAGAGTTGCGGCTTGCGGGGGACATTTTAATATTTGATAGTAAAATCTTAAAAAAATATATAGGGTACTTGATGGAATTTCTTTTACATAATTTCGAGTAATCTTTGTAGTTTCATCGATTTTAATGAATTTGGATTCCCTCTGTTACGCTTTTGTTCTAATTCCATCTAATACACTATATTTTTATAATTATGAATAATATAATTAAAATTGATAACAGTCAACTAATTTATTATATTGCATAGCATAATTATTTCAAAAATAAAAGTAATATTACATTTTTCACCATTTGATGAATATGTAAATTTAATTTTAATTGATGAAAATTCTTTTAAACTTTTAATGGTGAAAATATTTTTTATGATTCTAATTTTTTGTAGAATTAATCTTAATATCATCAACTATCAATTAACATATTTTGATCATTATTAACAAAATTATTACGATTAAATAATTGGTGTAGTGAATGAAATTAGAAGAATTGTGTAATAAAGGGGAACCAAATCTGATTTTAATAAATCGATTTTTCTTACTTTCTCACAAATTCAAATAAAAAAAATTGGTATTGTAATTAAAATATTCAGAAAGCCGTTTGTTGTAAAATAAAAATAAAAAAAAAACTGGTGAGGCAAAAGGAAAATTAAAAAGGGAATATAATTGTCCTAACCGGAGCTTCAGATTAGCACAAAACCCGATTTGGAGTTTGACATTGCGTTGAATTAAACCAAACCAGAAACCAAGTTGCCCTAACCCTAAATTCTAGAAGGCAGATTTTAGCTTGTTGCTGCTATCAGTATTGGCGTCGGAGCTGTTCTCAGTCGTATTTGGGTTTTACCCGAAAATGGAAACTATTGCTACTTCTGGCACTTCACTCGATGGACATAACCTTCCTTCTCAATGGGAGTTCAGCTGGTTTGTAGACACACTTCTCAGTATTCTTTAAATTGCAATTGGGTTTTTCTTGTTGTGCGGTTTTTGTGCATGTCTTTTTCTAATTGTATTCAAGATTTCAGTTGATAATCAGTTGTGGGCTTCTTTATTTCACTCTAGTTATTTAATTTTTACCTGAAAACTGTGCAACTTCTGTTTTTCTGTACATTCCTCATTCTGCATTAGAAGATTGCCTGCCAATTAAAAAGTTCTTGGCAATGTTCATATGGTTGCTTTTGGAATATGTAAGAAACAAAAGAAAATACCTTTGTTAGTTTCCAGTTACTTAGATTTGGAATTCTGGCTGCTTTATCGAATTTGTTTTGTCGAGATTTGTTTAAAGGAAAATAAGAGTGCAAATCCTAACATAGGACTTCCAAATAGTTGGTTCACTGTTGTATAACTTTTGTTGTAGGAAAATTGATTTTGGTAGTTCAATGTGGCTGTACTGATTATGCTTTATTGCACTCGGTGCTCTAGGAGACTTTTTCTGGTCGGTCCCCAACTGCCAACTTATTTCATATTTCTCATCATTTTACTTGAAACTTGCGTAAACAATGATTAGAAGTTGTATGCCCAAATTTGCTGTTCATCATGTGAAGAAACATATATAATGACTGAATGCAACTGTGGTCATATGCATGCCTCGGAGCTTCATTTATATTTTGGTTTTGTAAGTTCTTGGACAAAACCAGTTCCCTTTTATCTAGATGCTAACACTCGACACACTCTGTCAAAGAGGCATTGAACAATATTCTTTCTGTTTTCCTCTTAAATTTGGAGAAAGTAGTTACCATGGTTTCGAAAGAATGTGTAAATTTTCCTAGAGATAGTAAGACTCACCTTAAGCTGTTTGTTGGATTTAGAATCCCTTTCACCTTGTAATGCAACTTGAAATCATGTACAGTAGTGATTTGAAGTAATTGTTATCAAATAAAGGCATGCTATTTTCTTTCTATTTAAGTGATTACAAGAATTTGATCTACAGTGACTTGGAGATAGATTATGGGTCTGAGGAAAATGCTAGAATAATCTATTCAGCATTGGCTGTTGATAAGGAGGTAACTGTTTCTTGATGCTCTAACCATCTTGTGCCTATGAACTATACAATAATTAGATTCTTATTAAATTTAGTTCAACTGCAGTTGCAGCCAGACAAAGTCAAAAGGCATATGTCAGTAACCAATGGGAAGCTTTCAGTGTGAGCTCATTTTTCTCTCTACAACCATTAATTTAAACGCTTTTTTCCTCAAGATATGCTTTATTTTTATTTTTTTTTGAATTGATGCTCTGAAAGAAATAGTTTTTTTTTCCCGATAAGTTCTCTGAAAGAAATAGTTGAATAGGGTAGGGCAGTATCAGAATAGGGAACTCACTACAGTTAATTTTTGGTTTGATTTTTATTGGCAAGCCACCTAAGTAACAAAGAAAACAAAAAATATTTTTTGTTTAATGTTATCGTTAAATATGGGTGTACAGTCTTTGCTTACCTTTTTTTATTGGGTATGATAAAATTTCCTTGCAGTAGTCATTTACAGTTCATCCATGCCTCACTTTCCATTTTCTGTTCTCATTTTGGCACAGGCATTTTGAGGCTGTTGAGGCAAGATTTCTTCGAGCATCATATAGTGCTTTTGTAGACGTACTTACACTAGCCACGAAAACAATTGAAGAATTCGGTCAAGGAGTGTTGTGATACCTGTTCATCAGTTGCCAATTACTATCATTGTTGGTTTTCTACATGAATTAGCTGTACCTTATTACTATTAATTATGGATTTTCAGCTTTAATTGAAGTTTTGTGCCTTGGTACAATACTCTTTTCTCTCTCTGGATGCGCTTCTGTTTTCTTCACGCGTTAGTTCTAATTTTAGCAAGTGGTAGCACAACTTTGGCCTTTCCTCAAAACTGCACAAAATGGGAACCATAGCATTGGATTTGTTGAAGACAAATTTCCATGCAAAGATTCAATCCTCTTGGCTGAACTGTTCAGCATCAGATTAAATGAATTTTTTATAAAAAGGGTATCAAGGGCATATAAATAAATGTTACACAGAGAGGATGTAGTGGAATCCAGTGTATTCAAACCGAGCATCATTTGTTGTATATATCTAAGTAATATACAAGCTTGCTGGATAAACTGAAAATGGTGTACATGGTAAGTGATGCTTAGATATTAAAGGAAAAAATGATACATTTAAAAAGTAGGTATCAAATGGAAAAGTTGAGAAAGCAAGCCACTGTCATGCTAGCCTTGTTTCCACTTCCTATTCCTCTCTTTTCACTATTGTTATAATAATCAAAATTCAATTTTTTTTTCTTAAAAATATATATGTATAATCAGTATTCATCTAAGTAAGTGTATAGCATGTCATCCTTCTTCGACTTTCGTCTACTGAGCAACGCCTTAAGGAGACGTTTACTTTTGCTGGGGATTTGATCAGTCTCTCTGGGGCTTCCTCTATCAGCATGGAGACGCATTGAAGCTGATTTTCGAGGCTCTGAATGATACTGGTGCATATGAAATGAAACCCAAGCATTAATCAACACATGGAAAACGAATTCAATGGTAAGAGCAACTCTAGAAAGATAAGGTTGTTTGCTGACAGATCATGTAGCTAATTGTTCTCTCGCATAGTGTGGGAAAAGAAATAAGAATAAACAGACAGAAGAATCTAGTGCATACCCCTTGTCTAGAATTCGGGGTAATAGGCCGACTCAGATTTGGGGTGGTTGATCTTGAATTTGGAGTGGTGGCTCTCGAATTTGGAGTGGTTGGCCCGCTAGAGAAAGATCCAGAACGTAAAAGTGGAAATCGATGTGGTGAAACTGTTCGTTTCTCTGGTTCATTAAGATTGACGTGGAACATACATTAGAAAAGATAGAAGAATTACAAACACAGAGAAACAAAGGCGTAAAGAGAAGTTATGAATATATCAATGATGCAAAATTACTGCACACAAACCTAGATCCTTTTGGGACATATTTCCGGTGAATAAAAAATTTCCAGGTTGCTGGGAAGGTCGCAGAGAAGGCGACTGGGACCACCCTTTGCTGTGTGTCAGTAATTTAAAAATGGTCAAAATCCAGGTAACTTAGATAGCCATGTAGAATACCAATTTGATGAACTATAATATGTAATACAAGAGCTTACATAAAAGGAATAGATATCAGTATGCTATAGTGGAAGTTACCTGATTGAAGATGGGTGGGTTTCTCGAATTGTAGCTCGAACAGCTTTGGAAAATATCAAGTTTATAAGTACATCACCACAATCTAGCTTAAAGCAATAGAAATCATAACAACGAGATAAAACAAAAAGCACGCTACCATTCTTAAATTCATGCCAGTCATCTTGATCATCCAGACTACAACCTTCATATTTTAGTTTCGTTTGGTTTGCACCACGCGTCATCTCCCCAGCTGAACATGAAGTATAAATAACAGAAAAATAATATAATCTCTTTATAAGTCCCACAAAATAGAGACAGGAACTTATCCAAAGAAACAAGAAGTATATTCGAAAAATGTACATATAAAGTAAAGAAATAAGAAATAATTGCCTGGCAATATATAATGCTTATGATACTTGGGGGTATTTATCACCAGCGACTGCTGGGAGAGGCCCTCACGATCAATATATGTCTGGCATGTCCGTAGTCTCTAATTAATCACATCAAAAGTATGTAGAGGGTCAGCATTTCATATAAATTTTTATTCCTTTTACATCATAGAGCACAGTTCCCAATACAGCTTGATTGAAGATTTTATGAATCTTCAATACACCAGTCTCATAGTATTACAGTGAAAAGTCTTAATTTTCTCCAAGCTAGTGCAACATGGAACACATGAATTATACAATATATCAAGATCAATCAGGTCTAAAATCACAATGTGTGCCATCAAAAATTTTAATTTTAAAAAATTGTGAAACTTGTCCAAGAATTTGAGTAACTAAAATGACCGATCATAAGAACTTTATTCTACATTCCAAGTATGAACTTCTTCATATGGAAATCCATTTAGCACAATAATTGAAACCCTTAGATATCCCTCTAATCACTAAAGAAGGCCTAGTGTACCTGTTCAATGCAAGATACGCGTGTCTCCATTCCAAAAACTTCATCAACTTTCTCATCCAACAGATCATTAACCTTGTAGGTCACAGAGCCCAAATGGTCCACAGTATTCACAAGGGCTTTAATGGCGTAATCTTTTAACGTATTAATCACTCTGCGTGAAGTTTGAGGAATACAACAACAAAAAAAGAAAAAAAAAAAGAGAGAGAGAGAGAGAGAGAGTTAGGATTAAGAATTCCATGCTTTAATCTGCAAAGACCAATAGCCCTAATGTTACTCACATCTGTTTTGAGTCATCATTGGTGTAAGATGATTCAAAATATTCAGCGGCTGAGTACAACTGCTTTCTCAGATTCTTCAAATCCTGAATAAAAAGTTGCAACAAGTTATTTTAGCTAAATTGAAAAGTCTTTTTAGCATCGGGCAGACTAAAGGTATTTTGTATGAATAGCAGCATTAGCTAACAAGCCAAAATGATGCACGTTACATGCTTGGACCGGCAGTTACCAACTGCTAAAGAGTATTGTATCTTACATCGCCAATTAGATTTTGCGAAGCAGGGACTTATTGATGCAACAGTAAAGTAGTTGGCCTGGATACAACTGAAAATGCAGTTCTTTCATGTAGAATACATAAGATAAGCATGTACAAGAGATTACCTTAAGACTATCCGAAAAGAGCAAGCTCTGGTGCATAGAAACCTCATCGTAGTTGGCTGGTTCTCGGGGAAGGGGTATTGAATCAGATGAAGCCATTGTTTCCATTATTGAGATACTTGTTACTGACAATCCCTTATCCTGAAAAAATCATTCCCACGACCGTAAATCCTAACCAAAAACTAAATCCAAAAATACCCATATAGAATGGGATGATATTCTATTTCTGATTCTATGTAAGATTCTGCAACATAATTCATCCTTGCACCCAATATAAGAACCCCCATTCAGCAATAAGAATTATAAAAAACTAAAAACCCCTGAAATAATAAACAACAATAAAATGAAAAAGCAATAGTCTTCTGGTACAAGTTAGAACTAACAAGGAATCACATTTCTTGTTGTAAAGCAGATAGTTATTGACCTAAATACAACACAAAGTACAAATCAATTTGTTATCAATACTAAAGCAGAAAGATTAAGCCAGAAGAATGCCTTTAATACTTGTGCAATCACCCCCTAGAAGAGAAACATATCCACAAACTTGCAAACAGAAACTTTAATAATTCTGCCAGTCTCAAAATCCCTTTAATTTAACATCCTACATTTAACCATTACACCCTCATTGGCACTGAATCCTTAAAAACATCAAAAGTTATACTCTTTCAACAAAATAACTCAATTCGATAACAGGGTTAACCAAGAACAATGGAAATAAAAACGTAAAGAGTATATTTGCAAATACAATATCGGCCGTAACTTCTAAAACATCTTCAATTTTAATCTAAAAAACCCACAAGTAAAACTAGTAAGGAACTAAAGAGACTGACTGACTGACTGACTGACCAGGGTCTTGTTCAGCTGGAGGAGCTATAAAAGCCAAACCCAAAACTAGCCCTTCATCTTCGATTGTGAATTGAAGAGTCCCAAGTGGTGCAGAAGGACAAATGAGACATAAATTAATGGACAGAGGCCAACGAGTTTGATTGGGTTTGTAAAGATTTTGAGTTAAAACACAACAAAAAAAGGAAAGAGAAAGGTACATGCCATAATTTTGCAGTATCCAAAATTTATCCCTCCTCTGTCTATCTCATCATTGCCATTTCCCAGTTTGTGGGTCCCTGGTCACTTCCTGCAAAATTTTCTTATTAGGTAGGGTGTCAATTTTTTCTATTTTTTTATTTTTTTTATCAATATATTGTGCTTATTATATTGAGATTATTTAGTTACTACTAGTAGGCTTCTAATACGTTTAGGATAATAATATATTATTTGAAAGTTTAAATATACTGCATTTTAAATTTAATAATATTACGGTGGTTAGAGAATTATTATAAAAGAAGATATAAGACGATATGTATGACTTTAGTTGATTATAATCAATGGACCTATTCATGTATTGGTGAATTATCTATTAATTACAGTTTGATATATTATTTTATAAATTAATTTTTATAAGTGTAACAGGACTAAATTTCCAAACACATTCAATTCTCTAAACGCTAGATGAACCAACACAAAATTGGAAAAAATAAAAAATGCATCTGGGGCAAATCTTGGATATAATTATTTTAATGAAGTTTCTTAATATCATATACGTATTAACTTAATAAGACTATTTTAAAAGAATTGTTTAGAAATTATGTTAAAGCGTGACATATAACATGATATCATATAAAAATTGTTGTTTTTGGGTAGTGAAGAATTATGGAGTATTACGTTGACCAAATCATTACCCTTTTTCAACAATTTATTTAACATTAAGAAGAAGAAGAGCTGATAATTATTTCTCAAAAGGGCATACACTGTGCTCGGATTAATTATTACTCTTTTCGTTTCAACATCAAATATACAATTTAATTTTTGAGATCAAATAACGATATTAAATTTTAAATTAATATGAATATATTTAAATTTAATTGATACAATAATTATATTCGTATAATATATAACAAAAACTATTAATTATAAAATTTATTTTATTTTAAAAATTTTGGGTCATATTAATTTTAAATTTTAGTTTGTTATTTTTAAAAATTAAATTATATTTTTAATTTTGAAATAGAGGGAATAGTATAATTATGACGGTTGACTGAAATGTTTATCGTTCAACACTGATTAGTGATTACCTGATTCCCCACGCCCTCTTTTATTTTAAGGCACGCCAACCTAGTAGATTGTGTGGCTTCATATTTGACAACGCGCCAACTTTATGTAGTGAGACTGAGAGGGACATGAACAACCCTCCTAATTAGTTAGTAGAACATTCAACAAATAAATTAAGAAAAAATTACCTTTTTAAAATCCAGTGAGTAAATGAAAGAAAAATAATTTAATATTAAAAGTAATAAAAAAATTAAATTATTTTTAACTTGTTTATAAATAATAAATTTAAAAAAAAACAAAATTTCTCTCAAAAATGTCAAAAAAGAAGAAGGAATAAGTGGTACTCATTAAGACTATAAAATGAACTAAATAGTTCGAGTTCTATTCGTACTCGCATAATTAAAAGTTCGATTCGAGCTCGACTCGAAATATAAATGATTCAAATATGAACAAATTTTAAAGTTTGATAAATTATTCGAATCTCGTTAAATTGTATTTTTTTTATTGATACTCAAATCATATTCGTTCGAAAAGTTCAAAATGTTCGGGCTCGATTCGAAATCGTGCTTGACTCGATAGCTAAACGAGTATCAATCAAATTTTATTTTATACTCAATAAATTTTATGAACTAAATTTAAATAAATCAATCCTCGACTTTACTTAATTCATTTATATCCTTACTCACTTTATCCTTCGTTCCATTTTGCCAACCCTCACGAATCGCCTAACCATATTTGACCAATTTCCAAATTGTGTAATTTGATGTGAATGAGGTTCACGCTCTTCTACCAAGGTGGGCTACACCAAATTCTTGAAAACGTTATCTTCGACATACTCATATTTTGGTCGTATAAAGTATAAATAAACCACATTCTCACCTTTTCAATACCAAACTCGCATGTACACTCTCTTTCACATTCGGATTTTATAAAGTTTGAAATACTCATTGATTATCATGAAATTTATAAGTTTTTGTTACATATTATAAGAAATATTATATTTTACTAAAGAATTGATATTTTTATAATAAAAAATAATAACAATTACACAAATTTTTTTTACATATATAATAAATAAATTTCACATTTATATGAGAGATACTTTATAAAAATATTAAATTTTATTTTAAAAAATATTAATTCCTTATTAGTATTAGCACACAAATACGTAGTAACAAACTAGAGTTACAATACAATATTTATTATAATAAATACAACAAAAATTTATAAACTTTATAATAAATATGGATGTAACAACCTCATAAAATTTAAATTCCTAAAATCCAATCTCAATTGCACTAGATATTACATTGTACGAATTATGTTATATCTTACCACAAACTATTATATTATTTTTATCATTAAACATAAATATAATATATAAATAAATATAAATATATGAATTATCTATTAATATATCTACTCACAACGAAAGTCAATAATTTTAACTCCGCCATCAAGTTCTAAGAAAATGTTAAGAGGGAGTTAATGTAGACTCATTTATATACTTCGGTAATTGTTCCGCATATACGTAACCTCCTCCTCCATCATCATCGATAAAATCTAATCTTATTGGGATGCGCTTGATTTACATTGATTATCACTTATCATAGATGGTCAGTTTCACACATAATACATGCATAGCTTGGTTATATTAGTATATGCATACATACGTACATACATACATATAACTACGTAGTATATGCATCATTGTCACATGCATGCATGCGTGTGTAAATAGTTTACTCTCGTATATCGTGTAAGTAAGTCTATATGAATATACGTGTACCTTCATTCTAAAATTAAAATTTTAATTTAATTTTTAAAGTTAAACGATAATATAATAAATTTTAAATTTGATATAATTTATAAAATTTTTAAATAATAAAAATTTTGTGATTAATAGTTTTTTTTATTATAAACTATATAATTATAATAATTATATTAATAAAAATTTAAATAAATTTATATCCGTTTAACTTCAAAAATTAAATTATATCACTAAAATTTTAGAACGGAGAAGTAGTTATTAATTAAGCATTAAGAGATATACACCCTGTTGTGATTGGTAATTGTTGAATAATTAATTAATTACCATAATTAAATGGATTCCAAAGTTTTATTGCAACTCCCACAACCGCGTCTTCACCAATTCCATTTAATCTCACTCCCCTCCCTCCGGTCCTCATCAATTTATAAATTAACCCTTTACATAAGCCCCTTCTACTTAATTTCTCTCATCATCAACATATATATACCTACCCTATTCTCTATCTAGATCTTTCTTACTCCCAGAATGAATTCCATAGTGAAGGTGGAAAACCAGGATGATGATTTTATGTGGTTTAATTATAATTACTACTTGCAAGATCAACAAACTCCAGGGTAAGTATAAATGATGCATGAATAATTGTGAAAACCTTATATATGCTACTAGTTGGATGATATATGGCTAAGTATGTCTGGTTCTGATATTAATTTATATCCTAATAATATAATATAATTAATAATATATAATAATTTATTCAATTCTAATTCATGCATGCATGCATTGCTTAGAAAAAGCACCTTTAATTAGTTACCAAGATTTCCCTTTTAATTCCTTTATAGCTTTATAATTAGCTACGTTTTAATTTATTTTCTTAATTTGTATACAGTTTATCGGAAGACTATTTAGCATTTCCAGATAGCTCAAGTCTTATACAATTTGATCCTTGCTTCTTTCCTCAACAAAACAAGCACATTAATTCTGAATTTAGCTTAGAAGGTATCGAAGAAATTAGGGGTGATATATATAGTACATTTGATGCTAATTTTTCCTTATTTCGTGAGGATAATATTGTGATGGATCATGCTAAGCCAATTTACGCGACAACGTCGACTCCTCAACATCACCATGTTTATGACCATTACTCTGCAAATCATGTTAATAATGTCGGAAATAAATTGCATCAAGTTGTCGAAAGCGGAATGAATATTAATATTCATGAAGAGTACTACTTTATAAGTAGTTCAAGGGAAAATAATGAGGAGGAGGTAATATTAAACAGGAGAATTAGGCAAAGTGGAAGGTCAAAATTATGTGGTGCATTGGAACTGGATGAAATCAAAAAGTACTTTGATTTGCCCATAACAAAAGCGGCTAAGGAACTTAAGGTTGGGTTGACTGTGTTGAAGAAAAGATGCAGAGAACTTAACATTTCCAGGTGGCCTCACCGGAAGATCAAGAGCTTGAAATCCCTCATTCATAATGTTAAGGTACGTTACGTACTTGTAAATATATAAAAAAAGTCAGTTTCATGCATGTAGTACTTAGTTATATATCATGGGTGTAGTACTTCGTTGAGTACGATAATTAATTCTTCTTAAAAAAACAAAGTACTACCATAATTAAATTTAATAACTTCTGCTACTCGCTATGAAATATTCATTTCAAAGTCAGTTAGTAAAAGTTATGATTTAGAATTTATAAAATATACTCCCCATTTTGAGTTTTGGAGGCATATCAAGGTTTGCGAACATTAATACACTATTAATATATTTTTGGATAATAATTATTTAATTAATTAACTAAGTAAGTGCAAGTGTATCTAGGCACATTTAATTATGGCTAAGAAAATGTCAAGAAGTCAAATAGTATTTATTTTTTTTAATTGTATGTATTGTTTTCATAGATAGGTCTCTTGACAACCACTTGATTTGTTATTTATTGTTACGAACAATTAAAGTAACATTGACAAATGGAGCATGCATGTTTATTTTTAATTTGTACTTTTGTGATTTTTTTTTAATTTTTTATGTTTGATATATTTTAACTTGTGTTCTGTTATATATTGAATTAATTAGGAGTTAGGATTGACAAATGAGATAGAGATGCTAGAAGTGAACAAGAGGATGGTTGAAATACTGCCGGAACTTGAATTGACCGAGAGAACCAAGAAACTGAGGCAAGCTTGCTTCAAGGCCAATTACAAAAAAAGAAGACTAATCATGTCTGCCGCTAATTCTTGACTCTCTCTCTTATATATATATATATATATATATATGTATGTATGTGTGTGTGTGTGTGCGCGCGCAACTGTGCCGTTAGTTAGGCACTTATCTGTTTTGTGGCTTACTCGGTTTTTAAGATGTGGCTTGCTGTTAATTTTCTCTCGTGATCAACACAGCAATTCATTAAAGTGCAGATGCACAAATCAAATATCTTTATATTGTTTCGCTTTTTGATCCTTATTTGTGCAGTACCTAATTATTACTCCTTCCATTTTATAAACGAGTCATATTTATAAAATTTATAAATATATATTAAGAATTTATTTTTATTTTATCTATACTCTTGAGAAAATAATACTCCCTCCGTCCCAAATTAATTGTTCAATTTTAACTTTTTAAAGTTAAATTAATCATTTTTAAAACAAATCTTTTTACTATTTTTGTTAAAATATAGGTGAAGAGATTATAACCAAAAGAAAGTATATACAATTTATTACTAACCCCAATTTTTATAATTTTAAAAATATATTTATATATGCTTAATTATTAATTCTAAAAATAGTCAATTTGATTTAAAAAAATTAAAACTGAGCAATTAATTTGGGACGGAGGGAGTAATATGTTATTTAGAAATGGTAATGGCATGAGGATGAAATTTTTGATGACAAATTTAGTCAAGGATAATGACATTTTATATTATTACTATCCATAAAAAATAATTAAAGGAGACGCTCAATCTTCAATGGATGCCTAAGAGCCTCAGACTAACTAAACCAAGGTAAATTTTAAAATGTTTTGGGTAAAAATATTTTAGTGTTTTTCTTGTGTTGTCCAGAATCAAAAAGCAGATTCAACCATGCATGTATCAAAAAGTCACCATTGGTGTACAATAAAGTAATTAAGTAGATTGAATATTTAAACTGAAACCTAATTTCGGAGAATAATATTTGAGTTTAGAAATGGATAGACATTAAATGTCGGCTAGTGGTCCAAGTTGGCTAATCAGAAGATCATAACTTCGCAATAAACTGAGATAGACATATATATTATTCTTTTCGTTTTAAAATTAAAGATAAAATTTGATTTTTAAAATTAAATAATAATATATTAAATTTTAAATTTATTTAATTTTAATTAATGCAATAATTGTATAATATATATATATATATACACACATACTAAATTTCAATTTCAGTATATTTATATATAGCAATAAAACTGATCCGTAGTACTTATTGTTGTTACAAGAATAAAAGGTGTGGTATCACGTGATTAATTAGTTACTAAATAATTTGGCAGCACGCAGCTGGTACATACGTAGTATAAGATCTATCATCATAGGCTCATCTTCCTCATTTTTTCCTGTCTGCGCTTCCATGGGACTGATTGCTTTAAGCTTTCATAAATGCTCGACTGCAACAACCAAAACCACAACAAAAAAAAGTAAATACAACTAACTGAAAGACTAGTAAAGTTCTATAAAAATAGTATGAATTGTAAATTTACAAATATTAAGGATGTCTCTAAAACTAATACTCCCTCCGTCCCAAATTAATTACTTTTCTAGGATTTTTTTTAAGTCAAATTGACTATTTTTAAAATTAATAATTAAGTATATATAAATATATTTCTAAAACTATAAAAATTGAAATTAGTAATAAATTGTATATACTTTCTTTTGGTTATAATATCTTTACCTATATGTTAGCAAAAATAGTAAAAATATTAGTTTTAAAAATAGTCAATTTGACTTTAAAAAGTCCTAGAAATGCAATTAATTTGGGACGGAGGGAATAAATTATTAGTTAAGTAGCGAAGAAATTAAAATAATATTCTTGAAGATATTGTTTTATTTTATACTACGTAATATCAGTTGAAAAATAACTCTTTTTACAGAACAATTTTACTATGTTTTTATAATCGAGCAAGTATCAATTTATGTTTGATCTGTTTTTTTTTTAACAAGTATTTTGAGAAATTGCAATTAATAAATATAATGCTGATCAATATATAGTAAACCTAATTACTTACTTACCAAAAGGTTAGAAGTTGTTGTAGAAGGGAGGCTCAAGAAGCTGCTTGATCTCCTCCTCCTTGTCATCCTCACTTTTGAATCACTACTTTCAACCCCAAAAGCCCCTACACTAGATGAAAAGTCCATACTACCCTGATCAATACTGCTTTCCTTGTAACTCCCCCACCTCCAAGAGGAGAAATTAAACCTCTCTTTCCTCCCAAGTGTACTCGACCTTTCCTCGTGGGGGCTCCTCCTAAATGTCCCTTTAATACTGTTATTACTCAAAGTAAATGATTTGGACTGCGATGACAACAAGGACCGGCCCGTATAAGGCCCGTCCAACACCGTAGTGGGAGAGGGCATATTGGTAACTTTAGTAGTTAGCCTTGGAGGTGGTACTAAGCACCTTACGGTCTTGGACTTTAACGGTGGACTATTTCTTCCATCACCGCCGGCAGCGTCGGCGGTGGTGACGTCGGCTCTGGGCTTTCCAGGCGCCTCCTCCCACTTGAACGGAATGGAGGCTAAGGTTCGCATCGGCGGTGTTAGCATTCCAGGTGGCTCATATTTTTTGGTTGGAAATGAATTATACAAAGAGAGCTTTATTGGTGTTGAGCTCGCTTCATAGCTATACTCTGCCTCCTCCTCCTCATCAATTAATCCCATTTCTCTCTCTCTCTCTCTAGTTTCCTTTCATTTATCTCTCTCTATATATATATTTAAAGAAGTGGGTATATATGCTTATGTATATAGATATAGATACAGAGAGAGGTGATGAATGTGGTAAGTCCAAAACGCTCAAACAAGGGGCCGGGCGCTTCTTCTTCACGAGAAAACAAACGGTTAAATAACTAACGGGTTATTCTTACGTGAATGTTTAATGACAGAATTGTCCTTTGAATTGGTGAACGATAACGACCTGTGTAACGGTCATATATATATATATATATATATATATATGGTATGGAGGGGACGATGTTTACCCAACATCTTACTTATTAATACAAAGTTCATTCAACATAACACAATTATTTGGACGGGACGTGTCCAAAAATTTTTAACCTCCCCTTCTTTAGTTACGTGAAATTTTATGACTGATTAATTATTTAGCCGGCATTTTGTAATCTTTTAACTAAATTAATACTACTAATATATATGATTAACTAACTCATTACTTCACTAACTACATTTAAATTAATTAAATGTATGTAGTCAGTACTCCAAAAATTAATTAATTAGACATTACTAAGAAAAGTTGATACCAATTTTAAATTAATCGAACTCCTTGCTTTTCTTACTGTTGAATAAATTTTTGTTTATAATATAATAGGAGTAACAGAAAAATGAGGAAATATTGACTAATTATGCATGCTATAGAGTCGTAATTCATTAATTAATAATTGTGAAGGGGATATATATATATATATATATATATATATATATATATATATCCGTTATATGTGCACCATCCTTACGGATATCCTTTCCCTATCGTAGAATAGATTAATGCACACAAGAACTTCATTTCCATCTATTATACAGATTGACTGATTTAAATTCAAAGGTATGTATATACCGTAGATTAATTACTACTACACTAGCTAGCTAGATTATATAAATATAAATATAATAACGGAAATAATAATATAAAAAAACAACCCTAATTTATTTGAGGTCAAATTTCACAAGTCCAACGTTACTAAACCATATATATATAATATGATCCATAACATGTATTTGTTATGGATCATTTTGCTATTGATCATTACTAGGCATACACTATCTCCATCGTTCAATATAAAAATTAACGGTCGAGATTAAAGCAAGTCCAATACTGATAGTAACGGACGGCGGTACTATTTTCAGTGTCATTCACTACTATTAGTAGCGGACGTAACTCGTCGTCAGCTACTAATAGTAATGGACATGAATTTTTCAGTTCTAATCTTGACCGTTGGTTCTTATATTGAACGATAGAGACAGTGTATGTCCAGTAATGATTCATACATAACTATGAATAATTCCCCATATATATGTGTGTGTGGCTAGAGCGTTGTTTAGTTTTAATTAGTCTAAAGTTGTACGTACCAACCAACCAAATTAAAAGGAACAATAGTTTTAATGTTGCTGAAAACATTAGTCAAGGAGAGAGAGCGGAGGAAAAAAGGAAGAAGGCATCCCATCCCCTTTCCAACACCAACAGCTTAATTACGTATGTCATCTTCTTCTACCTTTTTGTGGGAGGGGGTATTATGCATCTTCCTACCTGCCTTAATTTCTCTATTTTCCACTCTTCTTTTTTATTTAATTTTTTTTAGGACTATATGTTAAATGTGGTATATCAAATAACTTAATAATTTCTGTCGGGAATTAATGTTGTAAACAATTTATCGTTTACATTTCACCAATATTAAAGTATTAATTAACTTTAGAAGTGAGACCTTAATTGATAATATTAGATTTCATGTTCCATTCTTACTTCAATTTTTCCTATCTCTAAGGACTAATCCGAGAATTATAGTTGGGTCACTTGATTAAAACAATATTTTTCTAATTATTAAAGTAAATATTCTCTCTGTTCAACTTTACTCGTCCTAATTGACTTTTTAAGATCAAATTGACCAATTTTAATATTAATAATTAAACAAATGTATTAGAAATTTTGAAATTAAATAAGTTGATTTTGATAGTATATTGGATGTTTCTTATGATAATAATTTTTTGCCTATATCTAATAAACTTAAAAATAATTTGTTATTCTAAATATGTTTAATCTGATCATAAAAAATCAATTAGAACAAATAAAATTAGACGGAGTAAAATTTTTTTAGCCAACTATGTTCATTAATGGACTCTAAATACAATTCAAATTGTTTGATTTTTTGTTAAGTTACCTATGTTGCATATTGTTATAGATGACGTAAAATATTAGTTTTACCGACAATCTTTGGAATACATACATAAACTCACATCATAGATAAATTAATTAAGAATCAAGAAATTATTTTAATTTTTGTTTTGGACAAGACAAAGTAATTAAGTATCAATAATTTCAAAGTCACGAAGTTAAGTGTAAAACATTACAGAAATATTTTGAGAATAAGGGGGTCAAGGAATTAGATTATTAGGAGCACATTTAAAAGTCTAGAATTTTTAGAAAGTTCTAAAACGTACAAAAATTTTGCCACAAAACAAGAAAATTCTTTTTTATTTTTTCTTGAAATACCACAAAATAAGGGGCCAAAGAAGTGGTCGTTAGTCATTCCAAACATTTATCTCCTCCTTACCTAACAGCAATCGAATTGCTCTGTTTGGTCACATCTATACCCACCAGCCATTTATGTTTGAGTTGTTGAAATCACTAATCAATGCATGAATTGAAGGTCCATCTCACTGTAGGATCATCCCATATCTCATCAACTCATATTTTGACTTTTTAATTAATGTTACGTAGGTGATACTTTTACCAAAAAAATAATAATAATAATAATAATAATATTCTAGTAAGACTACGTTCCACTTAAATAGAGTGTTGCAAAAATAACAAATTTTCTCGCGAAAATAACACTTTTCCTATTTATCTAATAAATTATTTATTCTTTCCGTCTCATAATAAACGTCTTAGTTTGACTTTCATGGTCAACTTAATTATTTTTAAAGTTAATAATTTTTTTTAAAAAATTCAAAATTAGTGCCGAGAGATTATGATCATACATACTGATAGAGGAATACCACACGTGCGGCGGGGGGATATTATGATCATACTGAGAGAGGAATATGACGAGCGGGGGTTGGGGTCAGTACCGTTTGTAACTCAGCATATATACCGGTGTGTATAAAAGGAAAGATAAATGCTGATTAAGGGCCTTAAGGCCATGTATATGAAATGAAAGATCAACAGAATAAGAACAATGACAGGTAGTATGGGGTTAGAAAAATTATGTGTTTTTTGCTATATGCATCAGAGCCCAAAAAAATATCGAAGATAAGAACTTCCGTAATATATTCTTTTACGTATTAAATTGATAACAGGAAGTAACCAAATTTCTTTCTTCGTATATATGAATTATGTAATTTTGCTATACATATTGCTCTAAGAAATTAACCATATGGAAAAAACTACTTAAACCACCAAACGAAAGACCTGTGTGAAGGTTTTGCATGGGCTTTCTTTACAAGCTCACCGCTTTTGACGCAGCTACTTTCTCAGATGAAACATGCCCTCACAAGCCAGGGTCCCCTCAAGATCCCCAATAATTCGAGCTATCCGAACTTCAAGGCCTCTTTGAACTTCCTTGAAGAGAGTTCCAAGGCTCTCAGCAAATCTCTGCATGTCAAAGCTGGCAGGCCCGTCTAATCCAGAAGCAATCTTGGATTGTGTTTCCATCAATTTCTGTCCTGTGGCAACTATGTATCTCTGAAGCTGAAATGTCTCGTCTAGGAAATTCTCCAGCATTTTGGTTCCCACCTTATTTCTTGCAACACCAGGACCTCCACTTGTGAAATCAATATCATTCTCATGCTGTACATCATGCACAAATATATATATATATATATATAAAATAAGCGGATACTTATATATTAAAGAACTAACCAATTAAGCTAATATCAACTTGGACATAATTCTTCACTCGTATTGCACTATAAGAATAAATATAATATGGATAAAACAAGTTAAACTGATGGAAATCATCACCGTAGACCCAGGGACAAATCTTTCACTCACTTGAGAAGTGTAGACTTGAAAGATTCAATGTTGGTAAGAGTTAATCAGAATTCATTTTCTTTAAACTTTGGCTCAATGCTAAATTAGGCTTACCATTCGCTTGCAAAGATCATCAGTCTTTCCTTGGAGGGAAAAGTATCGGCCAACTTGTTTATTCAGAAAAGACATCAGCATACGGAATCCCTTGATCCCAAAATGTCCGTTATCATTGCCTTCGCTGTCATCACAAATTTCTTGCTTTCCGGTCAATCTCTCAAACATGAGTAATTGCTGCTTTAACCTCTTGATTTTGCAAGAAATCCCAAGATCATGAAGGTCCATCCTCCATGGTTTATCAATTTTCTTTCTCAAGGATTGGCTACCTGATGGTACCTTGTCATCATTTTTAACCACCTCTGAACAGGCACATTCCTCTTGAATGGAGTCTGGATCCAATGTAACCACTTTTTCTTCTTCAGATTCTTTTTCTGGAGAGTGTACCGTCAGAACTATATCCTTAGAATGGTCTTTTGTTTCGGCTGCTTCTTCCTTCTTACTCTCGACCTCCTGAGAGATTTCATAATAAGTTTCTTGCTCTTTCTTCCCTGGTTTTCTCTTAACAATCTTGACTTTGGACCAAATGGTATCGTGGGTTGTAGCTAAATCATGTGATAATGAGTTTAAGTTAGACTTCTGCAAATTTGGAGGTTTCAACTTCAATGCTAACCGTTCTTTCAGTGATTGCAATTCTACTTCTCGGTCCAATAACAAAGCTTCCAGTTTCAAGTTGTCTTGTCTGAGATGTGAGAGCTCGTGGTTTAGGCATTCAACTTGAGTCTTCAGCCGCTTTAACTCAAGTTCCATACTCAGTGATCGCCAGCGGAAACTTTTTAATTTTTCATCTTTCAGTCTCAGTTGTTCCGTAAAAGCATCAATTTCTATGTGATGCCTCTGCTCGAATGCAGCTGCATATTTTTCTGCTTCAGATTGAACCCAACCCTCCAGCTGTTTAACAGCTGATGTAATAACTTAACATAAGAAAGAAGGGTAAAGATAAATAAACTAATGCAAAATCAAAAACTTAACATTTGGATGGGATGCAGGAAATAAAATGAAATTTTCTTTTCAGTTGGTTATGCTCAAAACTTTGAAGAGAAGTCAAATAAGACAGTATTATAATCACAGTTGGCTACATCCTAGTTGGGAATCCATACAATTACATGCATATGTATGTAAGAAATCAAAGGGTACATTAAGAATGTGACCATACCTGGTTCTTCAGTTCCACAGGATTTGCATTGTTCACATAAGGGGGAGAAACCCTTGGGCTCTTCTCGAGGTTCAGCTTGTTCATACTCAGTTAGGATTGATCTAGTTCTTCCAACATGGGGAGGTGCCATTGCATTAGAATGCATCGCCATTCCACCCAAAGAAGCCTCCAGTTTTGACTTGGCATGTCTAGACAACATATTTCTCAATGAGTGCCTTTCAAGCCTTGACTCAGAAACTGCCCTCAACCTTTCTGTTTCCAGCTCAGCTTGCTTTCTCTTATTTTTTGACAATTTCAGCTTCTTCAAGAGCATTTGCTTCTCTTCTGCATCCAATTTTGATTTCCTCAACATGGCTGACAGAATCTTGTCTTTCTGTTCCATGTCCTTGCGCATTTTAATAAGATCCACGGATAGTTTTTGAGTCATCAATTTAGACTGCTCTTTTTGCTCCAAAATTAAATCAACCTCTTGTTTAGCTGCTTCAACTTGCTTGACAGCCCGACCCATCTCTGCTTCAAGCTGGCGCTGTGTCGACACAAGCTCAATGAAGGCAGTCTTGTGATTCCAAAGCTCAGCAGAATGCTCTTGAGCCACACTTTTCGCAGTCTCTCTCAGATCCTCAGCAACAGATTCAGCCCTCTTTATTTTCTCTTCAAGCTCCAAAATTTTCTGCTCTCCCTCCTTCAACAAATTATCCTTAGACTGCAAAAAAAGCTCCTTCTCCTCTAATTGTTCATTCAGTTTGGTAATAGCTTCATCCTTTCTTTTCTCAAGAACTCTCAATTCATTGATAAGTGCTCCAATTTCCTGTCGAAGGTTCTTTCTTTCAGCAAACCAGCCCTGCTCATGAGCCGCGAAAATGCTGACAACTTTCTCATTAGCTTTTGCATCTTCACTTCTCCTCCTCTTTAGCTCCTCAAGTTCTCTCTCAGCATTCTCCAGTTTTCGGAGAAGCTCACACTTTCCGCTCTTGGTTTCTTCTCTCTGAACTCCCCAAACAAGCAATCCCAAGAAATAAGCACTTCCTCGAATAATTTTATTTCTTGATTCTAACAGTTCATCATTTATAGCAGTAGGCTCCAACAAGAGCCTGAAAGCCAAGAATGCGCAAGAAGCACCAAAAAGCATAGGACTCAAGCTATCACTTTTGTGCTCAGGTATATGTAAATATGAACTTGAGACCGCCTCTTCACCCATTACTCGATAATATGAAACTTCTATTTTGGAAAAAGTCATTTAAAAAAAAACAGTTAGAATTTATAAACTGAACTGAAAGCAAGAAGTTAGAATTACCTATAAAATTCATATGAAATGTGGCTTCTGCAATTCATGTGAGAACAGATAGACCTTTCAAAAATTAATAATTTAAAACAGCACAAGAAGCAGGACCACCATTACAATCAACAGCAAAAGCATAAACAAGGGTAATACAAAATAACACAATAGAATTAACACTAAAGCAACAAAAGTTAGAGAAACTAAAGGCTAAAGCTAATTTAACTCAAAACCAAAACAAGAACTTCTTTCTGAAAAGAATACCCAATACAATTATTTATACAGAAACCATGATACTGAAATAGGAAACCAAAATTACAGGGATTAACTTACAAGATTCAAGGGTTTTAGGCTTCATCAACTTGAAATCCATAAAAATGGCTCTTTTTTAAGAGATTGAATTGCAGCTCACAAGCAACAGAGAATCAATGGACCCAATACAATTATATATTCAGACACCATGATACTGAAATTTGAACCAAAATTACATGGATAACTTACAAGATTCAAGGGTTTAAGGCTTCATCAACTTGAAATCCATAAAAATGGCTCTTTTTTAAGAGATTGAATTGCAGCTCACAAGCACCAGAGAATCAATGGTGATCCAGAGGCACCGCCACACCCAAATGCAAAATGTCAAAATCTGATTATTATCTGCTTATTGTGGAAGTTATTCAATATAAATCATCAGAGAATGCCAAAACTGTGATGGGTTTAAACTTTACACGTGTGAGATTGCAAAATCAGTTAAAAAGTGTTGGTACTGTAACTGAATAGAGTAGGGGGGAAAAAATAAGAAACTTGTTCCTGTTTTTCAGTGAAGGCTGACCCATTTAACCCCACTTTTCAACTCCTTTTTCCCTTTTGTTTTCTTCTTCGGTTTTGCTCATGACTGATATAAGGAGCAAAAGCACTAAATCCTGGTGATTTTGTCACCATTACTAAGTATTAAACTAAAAGTCAAAAAATATATATAAAAAGGAGAATCACACTCAAACAATTTACTGTATACAATAATTTTGTATCATGCCAGGGTGGCTTTACCAGGCTCTCTCTCTCTCTCTCTCTCTCTCTCTCTCTCTCTCTCTATATATATATATATATATATATATATATATATATATATATATAACACTGTAATAGAATATAATAGAATACCTACATTCCTAAAACATTATGGTATGTGATATATCTACAAGGTTCTACATGGTCACTCACGTTAATGTGAGACCCATCTACTGAGGAAGATCGTGTGAAAATTCCATTCAATTAAAATGTCTCACTCTTTACACCTCTAAATTGTAATAGATCATACTGACTTTCTTGTTCTAAATAGAACCACATAATTAAGCTGAATATGGACCACATTAACCTATAGTTGAGGCAAGCAAACATTCCACAAACAGCGCAAATTATGTAACCCATTTGGGCAAATTACCCCATACATACAAGAAATACTGGCGAAAGAAATATAAATACGAACATACATACATACATACATACACGTGTGTGTGTATATGTATATGTATATGTATGTATGATTAGTACCTGTGAGAGGTGGTCCAAATTGGGAGGGGCAATTGGGCATGTTACTGGTATGAGACCATTTAGCAATGCAATCAAGAACATCACTTTCAGTTCATCATCATCAATATGATGAACATGATAAGGCCGCCCAAGAAACCAGGTCTTCATGGGTCCAGAGGGAGTGAACGGATATGCGTTTGGGTTGTTTGATTCCTTGACACAGACCTGTAAATCAGGAGCTTGTTCAATAAAAGCTCTATTACATAAAAATGATCCACAACAAGTTATAAAAACGGTTAATTGCGAAAGTTTCCTTAAAGTTTCATATAATTCCACTTTTAGTCCTAAAGTATCAATTTTTTCAATAATATTCCTTTAAGTTTAATTTTTTTTATAAAATTGTTATCTTTTAACATATTAATAAAACTATAGGTCAAAACTCATGTTTTATATTGTTGAATACTTGAATGCACACTTAATCCATTCTTAATGTACGAATACAACTATATATACATTATATGCAACGTAAATAACATAATTACGAATGATTTCAGACATGTATGTAAAAGATTTCGACATATAATTTTACCAATATGTTAAAAGTGAATAATTTTACAGAAATTTAAAGTTAAAAGAACACAATTAAAAAGGTTGATATTATGAGACTAAAAATAAAATTTATAAAACTTTGAAGAAACCTTTTACAATTAATCCTTATAAAATAGGGTCCTTCTAATATACGTCGTAAGGGCACACATTATATCCTTGATTTCTGTGCATATTCTCTTGATATACACAGAAATCAAGAAAATATTCTCTCGATTCCTATATATATAATATGTGTGCACACATTAAAAAAATCCTATAAAATATACCAACAACGACACCACCACCCTATTTCTTCTTTCCTCCTCTGTTGTCAAGATCTGCCCTCGGAGTCTGGGGTTGAAAATTAGGACATTTCCATTCATTTATTTCTATATAACAGTTCCACCAAAAAAATAAAATCTATATAACACTAAATTAACATTTTGAGAAAAGAAAAGCTAAAGTTGCAAGGCATGTTGAGTCTACAGCTGAATAACTTATTATTAACCCCATCACAATGTTTTAAGTGGTTGAAATTACTCCCTCTGTGATTATTGTTACGGTGACAAAAAAAATTTATAAAAATTAATTTACAAAAAGATATGACAAAGTATAATTTGTTGATAATTCATCATACATTGGGTTCAGTGATAAAGTATAATCGATCACATTATTTTATATTCATTTTTTGTAATTATATATTTGTCACCAAAATACTATTAATAATAGAAAGGAGGGAGTATTTAGTAAGGTCAATTAGTATAAAAAATAAAAATATTCATCACTTTATATAATTTTATGTGACCATTAAAGATAAATTTAAAAGTTTATTTATTTATTTTTTTAAAATTTTTATTTTTCTTAATATGTGTGTAAATTATAATTTGTTCATTGTTTTAGGAACGGAAGGAATAATTAGTAAAAAAAATATGAAGATCGGATGATTATTTTATTTTAAACAAATGTGTCTTCTGTTATTAAAATGAACTGAAAGTAGAGCTGCAAACGAACCGAACCGTTCGCGAACTGGTTCGGTTCGGTTCGAGTTCGACTAGAGCACCAAATCGAGTCGAGTTCGCACATGGTGTTCGGTTCGATTGCTCGATCGAACATGTTCGCGAACCATGTAGTTCGGTTCGCATGTGTTCGCGAACAGTTCGAGTTCGGTTCGACTCGATAAGTTCGAGTTCGGTTCGACTCGGTAAGTTCGAGTTCGGTTTCGGTTCGATTAGCTCATGTTCGGTTCAATGCGTTCGAGTTCGAGATTGGTTCGAGATGTTCGATTTCTTATGTTTAAAATTTAAATTGTTTCTAAAATTCTAAATATAAATAATTTGGTTATTTCATGTTAAATTCTAATGTTTGTCTAATTGTCTTATCCCAATAATGGTTTAAAGTTGTATAATTTTCTTTTTTATTACTTAAACATCTTTTTGTGTTTTTAATAATTTGATTATAAGTAATAAAGTAAAACATTTTTATTAAATAATTAATGTGTACCTCTTCACCTCTATTTTAATTAAAATAATTTTAATACTTTTATAAAAAATTTAACAATGATTGTTGGATTATTACAATTTACATCTCTAATAATTTAATAAAGTATAACCCATGCCATAAATCACAATAAATAAAGTAATTAATCACGATACAATGACAATTTGATATTAATTAAAGAATGATACAATACAATACAGTTGGTTACATTTCTGATTTACATGACTTATTGAAATTTTCAAATCGAGATAGAGAATTAGAAAATTCAAGTCATCAGTATATCGAAACTTCACTCTAACATAGTAATAGTCATTGTACAATTACTTATAGTACCGTACTATTGTTTGCATGAAAATATAAAATTAAAATAAGTATTAATTTAAATTATAATAAGCAATTTTTTATATAAAAAAAACAAAACAAAGTCTTTAAATAGTTTTGCATCGTTTATCTTAGAATCGCAGTTAATTTATATAGTTTTTAAATAATATAATTATGAAAATTATAAACTTATAGTTATTTATAAAGTAAATATCAAGATTTATTGTATTCAAAAATTAATTTATCACATCACTTGATCTTATTACTTATATTTCAGAACGAATGAAATATTTGATACTAATACGTTATTACATTTCAACTTTTTCAAGGTTAACAATATTAGTCTATTAAATTAATCTAAATCAAGTTAATCAAACTAAATTTCACATTATTTTAGAATTCTTAGAATTTTATAATTTTATTATAAAAAAAATTTAATAAGACTCTTGTTTTAATGAAATAGATAAAATATATATTCATTTATTCTAAATTAATTATGTAATAAATAATAATATTGACCACTAATCCACTACTACTAAGTTAATATTTATATATATATATATGATTAATATATATATATTATATATTTATATCTGATTCCGAATTAAGTCTTATAGTTATATATAAATAAGTCTTATATAGTGTGATATAACTTATAAAACTTGAAACAAATGTTCACGAACTCGATTGGTTCGATCATGCTCGCGAGCAACTCAATCATGCCAGCGAACTCGATCATGCCAGCGAACTCGATCATGTTCGCGAACTCGATCATGTTCGCGAACTCGATCATGTTCGCGAACAGTTCGCGAACACCAATCGAACCGAACTCGTACACAGTTACTGGTTCGATAGAGTTACTCGAACCTGTTCGAGTTCGACTAAAAGTGTTCGAGTTCGGTTCGAGTTCGTCAGAGTTCGGTTCAGTTCGGTTCGTTTGCAGCTCTAACTGAAAGTCTTTCACAAGAGTATGTTGGTCTATATAAAAACAATTATCATGTTCTCATATTCTTTTCAGTTTTCACCGTATTGATCTGGGATTGGGGGGAGGTCCGGTACAAATTTGTACCGGACATTAGTGCTGTGTAATTTGGATCGTTAGATTGTTTTAAAACAGATCTAATGGTCCCAAATTATTTCCCTTTTCTCTCCTCTCTCCTCACAATTCCCTTACCATTTCTCTCTCCTCTCTCCTCTCTCCTCTCCGTCCATTTCCCTTTTCTCTCTCCTCTCTCATCTCTCAATACTTTCTCTCTTCTACTCCACAAATATAATCTTATTTTCATACAAGTGTAGTTAAAAAAATTATAGCTAATGGTAAAAATAAAATATATTTACTATGCAAAATTACATAAACAAAAACTCTAACTTTAGTTTAAAAAAACTAAATGTAAATTTATTTTTAAAAATAAAAATATATAGAGAAAAAAATGGAATACAAATACCACCTCATATCATCATTAATCAATCACTCTCTCTCTATAACAAAAGAATAACTCAATTTATTTTTAAAAGTAAAAATTATGGTGTAATTTAAATATATATCAAAAAAGGGTGTACCATACACCCTTTTTTGATATATATATATGGTACACCCTTTTTTGATATATATTCAAATTACACCATATTTTTTTGATTTTTTTTAAATCCATAATTTAAATATGTTTAGAATTAATAAAAAAAAGCAAGCTAACTATGAAATGTCAAATAAATGTCTCAAAAAAATTGTTCGCATACAATTATTTTTTTTAGAGAGAGAGTGATGGAGTAATAATGACATGGGGTGATAGTTGTATTCTATTTTTTTTCTATATTTCCCACATTTTTTTATTTTTTAATTCTTTTCAGGGAATCATAATTTTCACTTTTAAAAATAAATTTACATTTAATTTTTTGTAAATTAAAATTTGATTTTTTGTTTATATAATTTTGCATAGTAAATATATTTTATTTTTATCATTAGTTATGATTTTTTCAAGTGTACTTGTATGAAAATAAAATTATATTTGTGGAAAAGAGAGAAGTGGGAAGTAGTAAGAGAGGAGAGAGGAGAGAGAAAAGGGAGAGGAGAGAGGTAAGAGAAAAGAAAAGGAACGGAGAGAGGAGAGAGAATTGTGAGAGGAGAGAGGAGAGAGGAGAGAGGAGAGAAAAAGTAAATAAATTAGGACCATTAGATTTGTTTTAAGAAAATCTAACGGTCCAGATACTACACCGCACTAATGTCCGATACAATTTATACCGGACCTCCCCCCGATCCATTGATCTGACCTTCCTTTGCATAATTGATAATACTCAGCTCATACTTTTTGCTAGGTTGATCTCACGTCCATTTGCATAATACTTACTCACTCCTTTTCATAACAAGTCATTTATATGACTTGTATAATTAAATGACTTTTATAAAGCTGTATATTTAATTAAAAAAATATTTATTTTATAATTTTATATGTTAAATTTTTTATTATAAAATAAAATACGTGAATAATTATAAATGATACTCCCTCCGTCCCAAATTAATTGCTTTTTTAGGATTTTTTTAAGTCAAATTGACTATTTTTAAAATTAATAATTAAGCATATATAAATATATTTCTAAAATTATAAAAATTGAAATTAGTAATAAATTGTATATATTTTCTTTTGGTTATAATCTCTTCACCTATATTTTAACAAAAATAATAAAAAGATTAGTTCTAAAAAAAGTCAATTTAACTTAAAATGGTCAAAATTGAGCAATTAATTTGAGACGGATGGGTAATATTTTAATAATATATTTTATATGATACTTCCAGCTTCGGCGATATATAACCAACTCTATTTGATTCCATTTCACCCAATAAAATCTACTTATTTGACTATTTGACCCTAAGTCGCCAAATCAAATAATCACGCTTTACGAACCCAATTCACGGTTACGATAGGCAGCTCATACCATTCCATATTACGAGTAATTTCACGCTAGACTCTCTCTTTATCTTTGATACTCTTTCTTAGTTCTTCTGTAACGGTTGTTGCTTCAGCGCGATCCAATCGAAACCCTAATTTTCAATATCACGCCCGATCGTCGACCAACAATTTCGAACTCAATTAGAATTCTAGGGTTTGATATGGGAGAATTGAAAATGGAGGAGATGTCTCTGCCGGCTCTGTTCGAAGAGGCTCGGAAGATTCATCTAATGGCGTCTGAATCTGGAGCTGAAAAGGTTCAATTTTTAACATTATTTCACAAGATATTTAGGGATTTTGATTTAATATTTTAAATTGTTATTTTCGTTTGATTGGTCTGTTCGCAGGAAATGGTGAGAAAGGGTTGCGAAGCATTGAAGCAGTGCGAGGAAATGGTAAGCAAGCTAGGGTTGTTTTCGGCCAACGAGTCCAAAGATGATATTAGCACTACAAATCTCAAGTATCTTCTGGTATTTCTATGCTCTTCTTTGTTTCTTAGTATCAACTTTAAATTCAATTTATGGTGTGTTTGCTTAGAAAAATTCCAGAGAAATAGAAATAGAAATGAAAATCAACATTTTCTATTATATTTCCCTCATCACTAATGACCAGGATTGCTAAAACTGGCATATCTCAATTTTAGTAGTTATTGCATACAAATTTCACTATTCTTTGTTTCATAGAACATATTGGCAATAATGGGAAAGTCACTTTGAATTGCAACCTTTAGTTGCATTAGGCTTAGCTCAGTGATGTCCTTTTCCTGTCTTGTACCCAACACTGGCAATCTAAAGTGAAAACCGAAACTGATTTCATATGTATTTTCTTAGCATCTAAAAGGAGGCAAAATTGGTTTTTAATGCTGGACACCATGTCTGACTGTCAAATCTTTAATTTAAAAAAAAAAACATAACAGACATTCAATTTGTTTGACTTCCAGTTTCCTTTTTAGTTATGTCAAGATTTATTTATGAGAAGAACCATAATCCTGTTTAGAGGTAGTGTGACGAGTTTTATTTTCCCAATACTAGTTTATTACCTATCTGAGAATTTTAAATTGAGTGAGATTAGTATGAGTTATGATTGTGTACTGTCTCTTCATTTTACATGTCAGGTTTTATCGGCACCATATCAAGCTTCTATTTGTGGTTAAACATCCGTTTGTCGATTTTATGATTATTTTTGTGTGCCTATAATTTTGATTTTCTGCTTTTTCTTCCTTTTTTTGTGTTCTGCTTTCTCAAGCTGCAATGTATACCACACAATGATATCAGTTTGAGTTGTTCCGGGTATTTATGAAAATTATTTCCAGACAGTCTGGTTTTATGAAGATTGTAATATATACTGGGATTTACTCATGATTTTTTGGTACAGGTGCCATATTTTCTTGCTGAGTTGACTGAGAAAACTGCACAAGATGACAGATTACAAATTCTTAAAGCTTCGATAGCAAAGCTAAAGGTGATATTCATATACAAAAGATAAAATAAAATAAAAAAGTCAAAAGGTGAATGTTGTTTTGTGCCAGAAGCATATAAAGAAGCAATTGTAACGTAGCATAAGAGCCTTTACATTATTCTTGTGAGTTTTAAAAGGGTGGATAAGAAAGGAAGGATTGAATTTTAAAAAAATTCCTTCCAAATGTCTCGTCTGTGAAGGTTTTTTATGGAGAGAAAGTGAGGAGAAATTGGTGGAAAATAACCCCAACTTTCTACCCAAAACTTTCCACTCAAAATTGGGAAGATTTGGGTGGAAAGCTATCTTAACTCTTTAAAATAAATTCATTATCCCCGTTCTACCCTTAAAATAACAAACACTAAAATTTTTATTCCTTCCATGTTCACTTTCTCTCAACTCACAAAAACGAGGAAAGTTACTATTTCTCCCCCTCTTTTTGTCTTCTTTATTTTAACTTTATCCTGTTTTCTTTTCTACCCAAACTCAAAAGCAGAATGTTAGGCTTAGGAATTTATTAAGTTTCTGTGTTTGCTAATGCATATGTTTGATAAAGCTACTTTTGTCTTGTGTTATACTGAATATTATTCATCTGGCCACACTCTAGGAATTTATTTCATTTTGTGAGGCAATGGAGCTTGTACCAGAAGAGGAGTTAGAAACATCTGCAATAGGGGGGCCTAACTCTAATGTGGATCGGAGGGCTAAGAAGGTGACTGTAGTATATTTATATATTGAAACTTCAGGTTGAATGGATTTGGAAGCATTTAACTATAACTGAGTGCTGATCTGAATTACCTATACAGATTGCTCGGTTTAAGCGACAAAGAGCCGCAGAATCAAAGCTGCTGGAAATTAAGGAGCGGAAAGAGCGACGCAACCGTTCAACTAGAGCGGCTGCCTTATCTACTCCAGTTGAGGCAGGAGAGGAAGATGAACTGGATGATGATGGAGAGGAAGAAAGAGAGGTTAGTTCCAATATTTTTTTTCAATTTTTAAGGACCTTATTAGTGCCCTACTATATATTGCAAGATCTTTAACACAATCTCTTCCTGACTATGAACATGCTTATAGATAGTGCATAACTTTCTTCAAAATTTGTGTTGACTGTTAATATTGTATTAGAAATAATTTGCCTAAATGTAATTTTCTTGAACAATTTTAGTTTCAAACTTTCATGGTTATCCATAAACTTCTGAAATTGCAATCTTTTTTCCTTCTTCCCCCTCCCCTGGATGCAGGCATGGCTTGTTACCATCTCTTTGGATATCTGCAAGGTTGATCCTTAATTCTTTTTTTACTTCTGCGTGTGTTTGAGTATTCCTTTATGGTTATTATCATATTTTTTTTTTCCTTACTGCCATTAAATCAATATTACAGGCGTTTGATCTTTTGGAAATGCTGAAGAAAGAGGAAGAAATGCTCACTGCTATAAAGGAAAAGCAATTACAAGTACTGATACTCTGCTTTTTTTCTCTCTCTCTCTTGTACTGGTGCTAATTTATATGTACTAAATATGTCTATACACATTTTTATGCATGCATAATTTTTTCTTGAAATGCCCCTAGTGTTTTAACTTTTAAGATCTTGTTACTTACCAATAAAATATGTTTATGGATTATACATAATTGTATTTGTCTCAATTCAGTCAATAAACTGGTAATAATGATTATTAGTCAAAACTTTTTGGGAGCCTTCCTGAAACCACCACTTCCTATAATTTGCTCTTTTTGAAAGCAGCCTGCAAAACAAAATTTATGGTTTAGTAGCTATATATCGTCTGTCATGATTTGAACAAGTAAGCATTAGTTGTGAACAATTTAGCTTCCTGTCATTTCGGTTATATTGTACTCCCTCTGTCCTAATAAAGAATTCTGCTTTCTATGTATTTTAATATATATGTATATAGTATTTTATTTCCAGGATGGCGGAAGTATTATAAGTCCTCTCTCCTTTTTTTTGGGCATTATTGTGGAGAAGAAGGGTAAGGGCAGGTAGGGGCTGAAGTATGCTAAAAGAATGACGACTAATCATCATGTTAAATGTATATTATGTATAGATCCTTGTATAAATATCACTTAGTAGTCCTAATTTCTTATGTTGATTAAGCCATCCCTTACATCTGGGAGTAAATTTGATCAATGTGTTTTATCTTAAATATCACATTGATAGATATCACATATCTATCAATGTGTTTTAAATTTGATCTTTATGTCAACTAGAAGTTTTTAACTTACAATATGTTAATTGCCCTGGAGGCTTTTCTCTTTTTCTCAAGTATGTTTGAATAACACTGAAATGTGCTTTACTGCCTTGTCTCATCTTGGTATTTTTTGCTAACGTACGTATCTAGGAATCACAGATTTATTAATGTTTTCTAAATTTAATCTTTATGTCAACTAGAAGTTTACATCTTACTATATGCTAATTGCCCTTGAGGCTTTCCTCTTCTCTCAAGTATGTTTGAATAACACTGCAATGTGCTTTGCTACCTTGTCTCATCTTGGTATTTTTTGCTAAAGTACGTATCTACGAATTCATAATGATTTCCTACTGGCAGGAAGGGGATGAGGAAATTTCACAGGCTGTTCTTGATGAGCGAACCAGGACAGCAGAAGCTTGGCATCGTGGTGCTGCAGCTCGAGCTCAATACACGAAACCAGCAGCACCCATTACATGTGCTACATTTGCCCAAGATGTTTTAGAAGGGAGAGCAAAGATTTCACAGGCACACGAACACAAACACCAGCAACCATTGATGTTTGGACCAGCAAGTCTTGTGGGTGGAAGAATAACAAGTGAAAGGGAAAGGATGGCAGCACAGGTTTTCCAACCTGGCCACAGGTGAATATTTTAGCATTGATTTATTGATACTTGAATGGCTAAGAAGTCAAATTTGGTACTTGAAATGCTTACCTAGATTTTATTTTATTGTTTATGGTGGATTATTTAGATTGCCTACAATGAGCATCGAGGAGGCTGGATTAAGAGAGATGGAGATAATGAATAATTGGCAAGAGAGAAATGCTAAGATGATGGAAGAAGCCAATTCTTCATGGTACAATGATGGTCCAAAATTGAGGCTGGGAGAAGAGGACGACGATGACGATGATGCTGCACAAGACAAAGCAAGGGCATGGGATGACTGGAAAGATGAGAACCCTCGTGGTGCTGGCAATAAGAAGCTCACCCCTTGTGGTTAGGCGGCAGCAGCTACCTATAAGAGTGTTCAACTGATATGAAATTAATAAACCACTTTTATTAAGAATTCCCCTACTCCTGTTGATGTTGTCATACCAATTTTGTTATTACTTTTTGTATAGAGTATTGCAGTAATTTTCATTTATTTTTTTGTTGTGCTTTATAGTTGTGAAATGGAGAATATTTCTCTTCACATTTTTCTTCTGGCTTGTTTGGCTATAAAAGGAGACTCACAAATCTTGATCAAACCATCTAAATAATAGATTAAAGACATTTTCTAAAAATATTTTGGATATTGAGAAAACACCCATATTCTTGAACAGAAGTTGCGAACTACACAGCTAGGGGTTGATCAGTCGACTGGAGCATTCCAAACGATCTCCCCAAAATCTATCCAAACAACAAGGGATATAGGGAGAAGTGGAAAGGTCCATCACATTATAATGGGTTGAGTGTTTCCTTGGTGCCTACTTGCATTCTAAATTGGATCACGACTAAATTCTGGTGATAAAAGATTGTGGGTGATTTTAATTTGCTATGCCAAATCGGTAACCAAGTCTAAAATTATGGATGATATTTCCATAATGGTAATAAATTTTGTAGCTGCACCATTATACATCCCAAATACTTTCTGGTTAAATTCCAGATTCTAAGTGTTAAATTAATTTAAACAAACATCCATCCATAACATCCACTCTTTCCAACTTCTTGAAACTCAGAAATGTCGTTGTAACATTTATTCTTTTCCGTGATAAAAAGGGTGCCTGAGCCACAATCACTGCTTAAACATCGCATTGCATTGCGCAGTATCTTCTTTGAGTTGTTAAGAAAAAATACATTGACCCCAAGTTGTACCAACTTATGTCAATATGTACTGCATGATTTGATTTTGTGACATCAACGAGCTTAAGGCACAATAGATAACAAAGTAAACCTCTACCTCGTGGCTCGTACTACTACTAATTAACAACTGGTTGAATTCAATACATGTATGGTGCTGATAATTACCACGGAAGACTTACAGGCATACTCTGAAGCTTTTCATATATGATTTAGCTCATCATTAAACCTACATAGCATCTAAAGTAACGGATGCAGTATAGTTGAGGAGAATCAACAGCTATAAATAATGGAAAAGAAGAAGGTTAAACTAGTTTGTAAAGATTCACTTTATACATCAGCATATATGTTGACAACATCCGGAACAGAAAGTGTTGCTTACAATCTTCATCATAATTATTAATTAGCCTGTTTGTCATTTCCAGATACAAGAGCAGAATAACCCGCAGAACTTTTTAAAGAGAACAAAAAGCATTAACAGATCAACAACTTTCATACATGATACTAAGAGCAGAAACCGAAAAAAGGGAAGGAGAAGGATCTTCTTCGTAGTAATCCACAACGTAGCTTATTCTTGTTATTTGTAAAGCAACAACATTTTATATGTAACCAACATGTTATCAGTGGTTATACACAGACTATAGGCCTCAGCATAAGAACAAGCTATAGCTATATAATTTTGTATTCAGACTAGGACTTGGTTTGTATAGAAAGGAGACCAAAGTGACATTACCAGTCAAAGATGCACAACATTTGAGAACTCATCACATAATAAACAATACCCATCACTTAAAGCAATAGAGCCATTCAACCAGCAATGCATTTAAAACCCCGGCAAATCCACAACCAAATCCCGAACAAGATACAACACACGATCAAGTCCAATGACAACACAATCCATAGTTGTTTCCTCCAAACACGCTTCGCCTTGTCAACAGCAAACAACCCATTCTTGTTATGGCTATTGACCAAAGAAAATTCTCTGCTCAAAGTAATCCCATCATCAGAAGACACATCCACCTTGTTTTCCCTGGGTAAATCTTTCTTACCTCCATTCATCTCCCCGAAAAGCCTCTTTTTCTTCTTTGTCAAGTTCTTCCCCGATCCCCCTAACAGGGGCATTGACCCAATTCTCTTCTCTCTCACAGAACCCAAGTTTTCACCCTCATTGTTCAGAACCATTCTAGCAGCATCCGGACCTTCCAAATCCAAAGGCGAAGGCAACAATTGGCGAAACACCGGATTGAATTCCCCTTGGAAGCAATGAGGGTTCAAAGTAGCCAATCTCTTGAGCGGATTTTGATCAAGAATGAGATTGAACGAGCCCGTTACGCTCTTGAGGAAGGAAACACATGACGATTTCTCAAGATTTGCATCGAAGATTCCAAAGTAAACAAAAGGGCTGTCAATTAAGAACATATAAATCTTGTTTCGAATGGTATGAGAGAATATGGAGTGAAATTGAGGGATTTTCTCGAGGCACTTGAGAGCTAGGGCGCCAAGATCTGCATCCTTTGAGTTGAATTCAGCAAGAATGGTAGTACCTTTCGCAATACAGGCGTAGAAGATCAAATTCGGATCCGGATTAGTCATCATTCCACATTCAAAATGCTACGATCAATAACCAATCAAATTGAATCCAAATTCGATCACCTTATTATCAAAAAAATAAAATAAAATAAAAAATTAAAACCGGCGCTTTTGCCTCGTTGCAGTAGTATTCATCTATACTTCCAGTCTAAAGCGGGGCGGTTGATTGCATTAAGCTGGATGGCGTTATTCGATGCGTGTGTGATCGGAAAGAGGGGGGGAATTGTAGAGACAGAAATCTAGGGTTTGGAATCTCTCTCTAATTGGGGATGACAGCGATGAAACAGAGAGGTTCTCTTTCGGCGGGAGCCATCGGAATTTCTTGCTGAAAAACAGAGAACGGAAAACTGAATAACGTCTTCCGTCCCCAAATGGAGGCACTGGCACTAGCCCAACCCTATAATTTTGGTCAAATCCTATCACACCCCTACATTATAGACTTCTTGCTTAATTAATAAAACCTGGGTTTAGCCCGACCCGATTGAAAATCGTATCCATATTTACAGAATTGATTTTACTCACATAAACACATAATACCACCACTTCTTGCTTAATTAATAAAGCCTGGGTTTAGCCTGACCCGATTGAAAATCATATCCATATTTACAAAATTGATCTTTTTGTGTACAATTTTTTTGAGTTGGACGTTGGTTAAGAAAAAAATTGATTTAATTCAATTCATAATTAACAAACTCAGGTAGCTTAAATTAGTTTGTCTTGCATTATTTTATTATGAATAAGTGTGTGTATACTACTCCAAACACTATATTTTATACTATATTGTACATTCAATCATTAAAAAAATAAAACTTAACACAGAAATTCACGTCAAATCCCACTTTTTAATAATTAAATATATAAATGTCCTTGTACTCTTTATGGCTGACATATTCATTATTATTTAGATCTAAAAATAGATAGTGGGGGAAACGAATAAAATAACAAGAAAAAAAAAGTTACAATAATATCATGCTTAGCAAAATATAATTATGGGTTAATTTTAGTTTATAAAATTTGATTATGATTTTATTTAAAAATTAAAATTACATTATTTATTTTTAATATGGATTGTATGAGTTGGAACCATATAATTATGAGCCAAATATAGGTTAACCCATGTTTTAAATCTTAAATTTATTATTATTATAGTCCAATTAAATAAATTATTTATGATATTTAATTTCTATATTTTTTCACCTTCTATCTCTAATGTTTTATACACTCTTTCTAAAATTTTTATACACTCTCTCTCTATAAAATTTATACACACTCTTTCTCTAAAATTTTTATACACTCTCTAAAATTTAATTACTTGCGGTGCTTCATTTATTTACTTGTGGTGCTTCTAAGTTTTCTGTTACACAAAATTAACCTTTTTTTCAAGCTCATGCACCAATTAAATCTGAGAATTAATTAATCCAAATTTAAAAATTCATCAACGTCGATTAGAAGAAAAATACCTAGCACGTGATTAATGTAGAAGATAATAAGTGGCCTAGCACCAATTTTAACATATGTAGGAAAGAAAGCACATTTATTTAGAAAAGTTCGTTCAACTAGTAATACTAAATAACTTTAAATTGATATAATTTCGTTCAAATTTTAAAAACAACAAAGATGATAATTAGTAGTACTTTATAATTAGTTTACAATTGTTATATTTATTTGTATTAAAACTAAATAACTTCATATCAATTTTAACTTTTAGGATATCACGAATTAACTCAAAAAAATCAAAATGTATCTCTAATTTTGTAACGGAAGGAGTAATATTTTTATTGATCTTGGTATATAATGATATAATGTCATAATAATTTTATTATTATATTATTATTAAATTAACAATTTTTTTTATTGAACATAAAATAAGTATATATTTCTAATAGTTATAAATTTAAAAGTTAAATTATTTTGGTAGAACATAGAGAGTATAACTTTGTTTCGTTGTTAAAGAAAGTGAGTGCAAGCTTGCAGTTTTTATATATACGAAGAATAACAAATTATGCTTCAGTATAAGCTTGATTGAGTACGGTGTGATGGAATCTCATAAATTTAATATATTTCAAACTTACAATTTGGTGGAATTAGAAAGAAGAAGCAGGAGAAGATGAAGTGAGAGCTAGGAGGCTTCGATTGCTAAGATATCTAAGTAGGAACCTAAAAAAATAAAAATGGGTCAAAATCAGTAAATTGATTTGGGCCCCTTTTTTTGAAAAATATGAGTTTAAATTTTAATCAACCCAAACAATTTATAGTAGTTAACCAATCCAGATAGTTCTAGTTAATATTTATCAGTTTATAAATCAAATTGCCAAGCCTAGGCGATAATTTTTCCAAAAAAATAATATAGTGGTGATACATAACAATAATTTATGATAGCAATAATATCACACATATAATGTCTTATGTAACACAATCAACCAAAATGCCGTCTCCAGCCATGACCTCCCATTGCCCTATCATCACCCCCACTAGAATCAGGGCTATAGCCTCCCATCCATTTAGCCTGCCCATGAAATCCATTACCTTTTGGGCTTGGGCTCTTTGGGACTTGATAAGTTATCGTTCCTCCACCAGAACTGGATGAGTCACCATTACCCAGCCCAAAAACCGGCCCTCTCTTTGTAGATGGATTCCACTGGTTCACTGATGGGCCTCGCTGCTTGCCTGACCCTGAGCTCTGACTTCTCACCTTGGCTTTTGCTGATTTTGTTGGGGCCATGTAGCTAGGGACACCATCCAAACCAGACTGTCGATGCGGCCTAGTTGGATATTGGGCTGATTCAGCCATGTCCGAACTGAGACGGCCATTGGTTGCATTTTCTGCGCCCACTGGCATAACCAAATCCATTTCCACAGTCTTCTCAGACATGTTGTCAACAAGTGTCATGTGGGAGCTATCATGAGGCACTAAGTTGCGGGTGTGGTAAGGTTGTGATGCCATCCAATGCTCTAGCCAGTTCCATCCCCATTGCGGTTTTTCATGCTCATTGGCATAGTATTCAACATCATCGCCATTTGGATCCGAATGCAAGAATTCACTTTGTTGTTGCTGTTGCAAATTATAAAGTTTAAACGCCAAGGGAGATTGCCTACAAAGTACATGTTCTAGTTTTGACCCAAGGTAATTGACAAGCGGGGACCTAGTATTTCACTTTAAGGTTTAGGGAATAAAACCTTGAATTTACTAAGAGTAACTTACCAAAAAAAATTCTTGACGGAGACCGGTAGCATTATAATTTCTTCCCATAAGTGAGCAAGTTTTATTATTCCTTGCCTATTAGGTAATATTTAAATCATGTGTTTGGTCTCTAATACCAATGATAAAATGAGCAGAGCATTTAGAGTTAATATGTTTCCAGGTTTCCTAAAACACCCTAAAAGTTAGAGAAAACATAATTATCATAACTAACGAACCTGATAGGCAAAAGCATAAGCGAGAGCCCTCTCCCTTTTCATCTCAGCATCATGTTTTCTCATACTATTTTCCTTGATTTTCTCCATGGTCTGATTCCTACCATCCCAATCTTCCATCTCATAAGTTTTTCTCGGGGTCCTCCGTTTACGCTGTTCTTCCTCTGTTGCTAATTTGTTTTCTTCTTTCTCAACTCTTTCCTCGAACTTTTCATGTGCTAATTGGAGTCTGCGTGCACGTACTCTTGCCTGCACTCTTACCAGTGCCTGCATGCATCGCATAGTCATTTGTGCTTGCTTGCGAACATTATGGCCCCTTACCAATGCTTGCAGCCTTACTAATCCCTTCAAAGCACGCAAAGCACGTCTAGCCTACAAATTCAATAATACAGCCCAATTAAGTGACTAAAATCATTAATAAAAATAGCAATTAAATGCTAAAGCATTCGACTCCAAGCTTAACTTATCAGATGTAGACTTTGTATTTTCAACATTGTAATCTTTTACTAAGAAACTATTTTAAGTAAAGCTGCAGAACTATCAAACAATATATACTCTGGTGTGTGTTTGTCAAAGAGGAAAATAAAGAGTACCAGATATCCTCTGTAATATGATTGTATGAGTATTGCAGCTCGTTCTTCCTTAGAATGACGTCCATAACCGGCCAAGCGAACAACTTTAGCAGCTGCTTGAGCAGCTGCAACGGCAGCTTCAGCTGCTGCAGCAGTTGCAACTGCAACAGCAATAGCATGATTTCGATCCTCGGTCACCGGAGAGGAGGAAGACTCATTACTGTCAGCATTTGTGGTATCTGGCGAACTCTCTGCCGGAAAATGTTCAAATGACACAACCTCAGGCACATCAAGTTGCCATTTGTTTACATTCTCCTTCTGAAGAAATTAACCATACAATTGCTTAGTGAAATAAGTACTACTGTAATACCGATATGTCCCATATTAATTCCTAATGTAAAATTAGTGTCACTTCAAACTAGCACGAATTCTTGGACTGATTGAGATCTAACACAGGGAGCACATGATTATCAATATATGGATGATGTGAAAGCAGAGGTGGCATGAAAGTAAAATGTCATGAGCTCTGTCAAGTTTTTGATAGTGGAGGGGGACCATATGCCCAATTTGTCGAGTAAATGTGGATCCACCAACAAGTCCCCCATCAATGACCTAAAAATAAATATGATGAACACACACACACACACACACACACACATATATATATATGAATAAACATTTATTTAATGGATTAATTGGTGTTTGGCCTTTCTAACGAGTTCAAAATACCTGTTAAAAGGGTGATCAACTAAATAATCAATTCCACGATATCATTTTCCTAATTTATCAACATCCAGTTTACTAGTTTGCTACTGTGCATCGAATGCAGCAGGAACCATGCATTTGTTAGGTGCTTTTCTAGTTCAATGTAAGTAACAGCAGATAAAAAAAAATAATAAAATGGAGGCAGCTCGTCCTAAATTTCTAAAATCATTTAGAAAAACTTCGACCCTCAGATTAAATTTTGGAATTTATTAAGCAATTATCTTCCTTATAGATATACAATATATATATATATATATAGATAGATAGATACATGTATGTGTATGCATACACACAATAGGAAGTATGAACTGACCTTCTTCTCCGGCAAGTCCTTGGGAGAAGGCTTGAAGACTTTTTTCACAGTTGAAAACCAGCCATTACCTTTCTTCCCCATTTCCGGCGAAAGAATTAATTGACCTCTCTCTATTCAAAACAAAATTCAGAAAACACAATCACATAAATTTCTGCCATTTATAAATTGAAATCCTAGACAACTAGCTTGATCCTGAAAAATTAATACAAAATAGTTAAATATAAAAATAACAATTGAATTAAACTCACATACTTGCCCAAAAACAAAAACAAAAAACAATAGAATTGAACTAGAAAGAGCAGAACCGAATATATCAAACCTGTGATGGAACTAAGTCATTTTCTTCATCCCCTCCAGTTTCTTTAGAATTTCTACTACCATCAAACGTAAAACGGAAAGATGGGGGAAAATTGGTAGAGGAGAGAGAAAATATGTAGGTAGTAATTGCTTACCCGCGCATTTGCCGTTTGGTATTTATCACTCTCACGGGGGGCTGCTTGCTGCGTACTACATACAGTTGGGTTTTGCCAATGGGATTCTGACACGTACACATTGCCCTCCTTCACAGGGCTTTTGATCGAGAAATTACTACTAGTATTATTTAGTTTTAGAATTATTGTGGAGTCATATTTTTACTCAATTTTTTGTTTTGCTTAGAGAACACTGATGAGAAATTTTATATTGTAGTAACATTTCTGTCATTTATGAGCCCCTTTTGAAACTGCTGAATCTAAGACTTAAATGTAATTAGTATAATTTTACGTAAAAACTGATATAGTTAAAATTTTACGGTGTTTTTATGTATTTCAAATTTTTTTTTTAATGTGATCATAATTGCGATATATGTGTATACGAGGGATATGTAGAAATAAAAAATGACATCACCATAATTTACTATATTTTATCGCATAGATTTACGCATTAGTTGCAATTCAATTTCGTCACATATTTATCAACATGTATATTATTTTTGAAAATTTAATAAGTAGAATGGTTTTAGCCTTAACCAATTTCTCAACAAAAAAATATATATATAATTTGCTAACGATTTTTTAACTTATTATTATATTGAAATTTATTTAGGACATATATTTTATGTAGAAATTTATCCATTTGTTAGCGTTATTTTAGAGTAAAATATATTACTAGAATTAATATTTAAAATATTATATTCAAGCTTATCTTGGAAATTTGTTTTTTTCTTAACAAATAGTTAAATAGGTTCCCAATTTCTAAGGGAGGTAGCACAATATTTGTTGCTATTCATTCTCCGTCTTTGGGGTCACAAGGCATTCTAAACAAATGTTGTCCTTAATAATTTAGCCTGACCAATCAAACACCCAAGAAAAGCCAAAAAAGTAAACATAGGAGGATGGAATTTTATAAAATGACGATATTGTTAATATATATATATATATACACACACTTACCTAACATATACAGATGTGTTATTGACAAAAGCAAGTTGGTTGTGTTATCAAATTTATGGGACCTCTACATTGAAGGCAAACTTTCACATACTTTATAGTAGAGTCGGGTTCAAGAATGGACGAGCCTGTTAACGGGCTAGTTTTTAGCAACGGACATGTCCGTCGCTAAAGCCTTTTTCAACGAACATATCCGTTGTTATTGGCTTTAGCGACGGACATGTCCGTCGCTAAAAGCGAGTCCGTCAACGAGCTCGTCCGTTACTGAACGGCTCCGTTCTATAGTATATAGTAACACTTATTCTAATTATTAAGTTTATTTTTATTTTTGGACGTATAAAACTCTCATTTTTGGACGTATTAGAAACATATTTTTTTATCACATGGAGTTGAGATTTTTTATTTATTTCTGAAATATCAATTTGGAAATAGAGTATGAGTACAATGAATTTTCATAATTAAGTAAGTATACAATCACAATTATAATAATTAAAGATTAACCTAAAAGAAAAAATACACGTCATGTAAAAAAAAAAGAAGGTAAAACTCGATCTTGACCTTATTAAATCTCATTATCAAAAGTTGAGTTTAAAAGTGGATATAAAAGTAAAAAAGCATAGGTTTGGTAGATGTTGATATTGATGCCAATTTGCTTGCATCTAAAGGGAGATTCAAGCAAAACCTAATTGGAACAACTCGTAGATAATTATTGTGTATTAGTTGTAACATTGTACATAGACAATTTTATGATACGGGTTGATTTAGTTTGGTAATAGGTAGCATTCAGTACATTGGTATGTGTGATAAAAAATAAAAATAAAAAAAGCAACAGTGTTTTATGCTTATTTAAGTTGACAAATTAGGACAACAATTCTTCCCTAAAGGTTTCTAGATAAGGGTATAGATATGGACTCTCTCTTGGTTTAATCACTTTATAATTTCAATTATATTCTTTTATTTTAACTTAATTTTTTTTATAATTTTTAACGTACTTTAAGACTCTCTTTTATTACTTTCTTATATTATCTCCGCTTTGAGTTGTAAATTTAGTACAAATTTTAATTTGTACCTTCCACATTAATTTTATTTTACACACATTTTAGTGTGTGCCCAGATACTAATGTATAAAAAGTTACCCTGTAATTTTTGGATTCAAATGTTAAAAAGAGACAACCATAATTAATTCAAAAATATGTTTTAATCTAGTGGCCAATGATTTAATTAAGTATCATATCAAGTTTGAGACTAATTCATTATATCTATACAACTGAAAGTGTGGCAATGATAAAGAAGCATGATTATTATTGTGGTCAACCACCCACCTAAAATGGGAGATCTCAACAACTAGTTGCAATCATGAGGCATAAACATTCTTTTTACATCATGTGTTAGCATTTGGGAAGATCATACACCTAATTTTTAATATATATATATATATATATATATATATATATATATATATTCATAAATGGAGTTTGAGGTTCAAATAGACAAGTAAACCATAAAATAGTGTTTGTTTATTTTTTGTGGTTTTATATTTTCTCTTACTTATAATAAATTTTTATTATGTGCTAGCTCATTCAAATGTTTAATTTTAGTATCTGTTGACTCATACTAATTATCTTTTAATAAAATTTCAAAAAGAATATGGGTCAGTTTCGGATTCTTAAAAGTCGTTTGGAGAATGCCATGAAACGGTGCTTTTCAAACTATTCACATAAAAACAATGTCCCTAAAGTTATAATGGTGTGTGTATATTATAATTTTACATCTCTATTTTTTTTTATTATGTGGATAATTATAATTAGTAATATTTTACGATATATTTAATATAATAAGTTAATTTTATAGTTCTACCAAAATTCAATATATTGATATAGGTCACATTCGTAATTCGATAAAATTATTTCATAATATATAGCAGAACTCTTTAAATTATTTTCTCATATTGAACTCTTAGGACAGAGGTGCCGATTCAACTAGTATTTTAATATATTTATTTGCTTTTAGTTATTCTAGAAAAGCATTCAAACATTTTTGATATTATTTCAATAATTATGATAATCAAATTTATTTCAATAATCATAGTAATGAAATCATTTCAATAATCATAATTTTTTTCGGATTAGAAGTGAATTCGAACAAGTTCGCGATATTAATATCTACCTTATTTTTTTATATGTATATTTTTTTGTTTTCTTTTTTACTTGAATATTTCATATTTTATATTCATAAATTTATGTGTGTGAAAATAAAGAGAAACACGGAGGCCACAACTATATGTGTTGCCATCCTAGGAGGCCTATTAAACTTTAATTTGAAACGTTAAGTTGTTGGGCCGATATCTTGGGCCCTCAATGGCTATTTCCCGTATCTGGGTTTTATGGTATCGTGTTTTTGTATTTTTTTTGTTTACTGAATATCTTTTATTTGAAAACCCTTGTTTTGTAATTTGGTACTTTGAAGGTAAAATATTCTTCTAATCTCTTTCGATTTTCGTCTTCAATCGAGTTTTCCAGATCAGTGTTTGCCGTTTATTGTTTGGATTCGGCATCGTTTGACTTTTGTTTTCCGGTTATCGTCTTCTTTTCTATTTGGTGTTGCTGTCGTTGGTTGTGATCGGAAGTGGTTTTTTGGCGGTCGTCGATTCTTATTTCAGGTTAGTAATTGGCTACTTAGTTTAATTTTGTATTTTTGCATTTATCATGTTATAATATTCATGTAACATTTGTCTATTTTGAATCTGTTTTCTTTTGTTATTTCGTTTGATTTTGTATAGGATGGTTTCTATAAGAAATAGCATTGTGATGGTCGGTGAAAATAAGAATGCTGGGAAGGTTAAAACACGTAAAAGAAATAGGGAGGCTGATTATTCGGTTAATCCTTCAAAGAGGAGACATTTCTTAAAAAAGAGTAAGGAATTGATTGTTCCAAAATCTGATTTCGAAGTTGAGCCAGTTAAAGTTGGTAATGAAGCTCAAGATTATGCGGCAAATACTTCTTCGAATAATATTTTTAGAAGTCAAAAATATATGAAGGTGTGTTTTTTTGATTGTTTTTAAAAGTTTGGTAACCTTATTTGTTGTTAGTTGTTTAATTTTTTTTTATAATTCTAAAGTTTTTGTTTTTTGGTCATTATTGCTTATTTTTTTGGTAATGATTTGTATTTTGCAGATTTGGGATTTATACTACGACGAGCGTCATCGAAATTTCAACGGAAAAATTGTTTATTGGTCCGATATGGAGGTGTCCAATCTGATCATGCAGAAATTGTCTGCATCTCAAATGGAGATGTTTAAGTCGTCGTGTTTTGGAAACTTTGTAAATCTTGGGAAGCCGATGATGTTTTCTCAATTAATACATCAGGCATTGGTGAGGGAGGTTTACCAAACCGATAAGGGGGAAATGTGGTTTATGTTTGGTGAGACACGTGTAAGATTTGGGTTACCCGAGTTTTGTTTGATTTCTGGTCTGCGTGGTCAAGGGGATGAAGATATTTCAGTATTTAGGGGGAGGGAGAATCAGTTGGTTGAAAAGTTTTTTGGGGGTGAGGTAGTGACCCGCAGCAGTATCGGGAGGGTGTATCGGGCTGCTGTATTTGATGACGATGAGGAGGCAGCGAGAATGTCTGCCATATTGTTGGTGTTCAATTTTCTCCTAGCATCTGTTTCGGAAAATCATGTGGATGAGGTATTGCTTAACTACATTTCTTATGGCGACCTCAACAGTTATCCCTGGGGGAAATTTGCATATGAGATGACAAAGAGGTCATTATCCATTGCTTTGAAGGGACAGTTAAATAAAGGCAGTAAGGGCAGTGTTGTATATAATTTTTTCAAAGACAATTATTGTAAATTGTATAAATTGAACGGAGTGCCATATGTGTTTCAAGTTTTCTTGTTTGAAACCATTCCTACTCTGAAGGTTAAGGGTTTCTGCATCGATAATAGGCTTTCAGATGTTAGGTTATTTAGATGGAAGGAGTTGGGAAAGGCTCCCAATAAGGGCAATCTGCATGATTTGGTTTTTGGTACACCACATGTATGTTGGCTACCTATTGCATTATATTTGGTTACCTGTATATATATATTGTTGGTTACTTATATTTATTTATTGTTATTGTTGTAGTTTTTTTTTTAAATGTTCAATGTTTTTATAGATGCCTTATTTAATGTTTTGAATTTGTTTCAGTTGATGATTCAAATAATCAGCCCTACGGATTCTGAGAAGGAGCAATTGAATTTGGATGGATTTCATTTTCATTCTGGGAATTTTAGTGCTGTTAAAGTTGATGCCGTTAAAGGGGGTGAAACCAAAATGGGTGGAGATGGTTGTTTTACCCTTGATGATATTAAAAATATTGTTGATGCACGGATTAGGCCGTTGGAAAAAATGGTGCTTGAAGTCAAGAAAGAAGTTGAGAAGCTTAGGGCTGATTTGAAAGTCTTTCATTCTGAGATTTGTAACGACATTAGGTCAATTTTGACAAAGCATTTTGGTGTCCAAACTCATGTTGGTGTGGATGGAAATGAGGATGATGATAGGCATGATGATGATGATGAAGATGAAGTTGATGACGATGTTGGTGGTAATAACAGACATGATGATGGTGATGGTGGTTGTGCTGGGGACGGTGGTATGAGTGGTTTTCGCAATGATGTCGAGGACGACAAGGTTGAACACATGTTTTTTTTATATGTTTTTGTTTTTGTGAGTATTAATTGTATTTATTTTTACAGGATCACAAATACAATGAGGAAACAAATTTGAACAATTTAAGCGGTGCTACGGGGAAAGAAGTTGTTGTTTATACTCCTGTTCAGGTTTGTGTTGGTTTGAACCCACACGCGCGCCGCCGCCGACCGACCGGTCGGGCCGGGCTCGGGCTCGTGGCTCGAGGCTCGTGGTTCGTGGGTCTGGGTCCTTGTATATATTTTTTGGACAAAATTTATTCAAAATTTATTTATTTTATTTTAGTTCTATTATCAAAACAAAACTGTGTCGTTTTGATAAATATTATTTATTATCAAAACTGTGTCGTTGCGTCAATATTACGTGCGCTAAACGAACGTCACAAAACTATGTCGTTTTTGCCTGAACGGACGTGCCCTTTCTGACAAAGGCTAAAACTACGTCGTTTTGGTCTGAACGGACGCGCCCTTACTTGCCCGAACAGACATGCCCATTCTGCCATGGCCGAACTGATGCATTTCATATCATTTCAACTGGTTGTGTCCCATCAGATGGGTCACGAATCCTTCCTATAAATAGAGTAGGAGGGGCGGCCATTTCATTCATTCATTCTTCGAAGCATTAAGCATTCTAAATATTCTAGTCTCTGTTATAAACAGTTCATAGTTATTTCAAAGAGAGAGGCAAAACATTTATTTCGGTTCGTTGTTTGTGTTATCAGTTTCAATTATTATTAATTTTAAGTGGCAAATATATTATTAAATATATATCTTCTATAACAGGATGATGAGACATACAACGTAGGTTTAGATAATTATTGTATTAATTTTTTCTTCTACAAAATGAATTTTTTGAGTGAATACATCTTTTTGTTGAGTAAATTAATTATTAATATGAGTTTTTGTTGTTGTTGTTGTTGTTGTTGTTGTTGTTGTTGTTGTTGTTGTTGTGTATGTAGCATCTGTGGAATTTCACTCCAGATAAAGATTTGCTCACGAAACTTCCAGAAGAGTACAACTTAGAAACTGCACTTGTTGATTTGATAGTAAGGATGTTTCTGCATTCAGAGGTGAATTTGTTTCATGTTTAATTCAAGTTCATATATTTGAATGCTTACTATTTTTTTGTATATCAGGACAATTCGCTTCAAGCAGTTTGGTTGAATAGCAATGATGAAAGAAAGCTGGTTATGTATGGAAATACTTGAATGCCTGCTTAATTTGTTGTGTTGATCTCATTAAAATTTTAATGTCGATTTACTGTTTTTGCTAATGGTTATAAGATTTGTTTAATAAACATACTATCTAAGCTATATCTATTTTGTTATGCAGTTTTATAGGATTCTCTGGTTTGATGACACAGAAGGAATAGTGAACATGATACTCCATTTGGCAGTTCATTACATGTTTTTTTTAATAGCTAAATGATTGAGAATCTGTCAAATTAATGTCAAGTGGCGGCGTGGTTGTTTTGTTTCTCCTTTTTTCGTCCAGGATTTTATCGCGTTTAAAAGAGTCATCCAATTTAATAATTGTGCATTAGGTTTGAGTATTCTTAAAGTAAATCGGGGAACAAACCTATTAGGTACTTCTCCATTCCATGTACAAACTCCTGTGGGAAACAAAGCTAGCCTTAAATCATATATGCATGCATACGCACACAAACACAAATATATAGCTGGATTTATATCTGATCTTGTCTCCAAAGAAAGATAGATTATCACTGCTTGCTTTGAGTCTATTAAGTCATTACAAATATGGTTTGCATGATTATTTTCCTTTCAGCAACCAGTTTTAGCTACCTCTATGAAAATGAAATGAAAAAATTCTGCCAGCAGCTTTACTAGTTGCTGCCTTGGTACTTATCATTTTTAAAGATTCTCTCCTATAGAGGAATGGATAGTTATGTTTATTTATTTTGTTTCTGTGAGTATAAGGTTCATAATAAACTCTTTATTGTCAAAACTTATCGTATAATACTAACACCATACATTATTCCAGAATGCTGCTGCACATTTTTTGGAGTTGCATTACTCAATTCAGTAGACAGAATTTTGGATGCATTAATCGTTCTTGAATGAGCATTTTTTTTTGCCATACATGATATTCTACGCTGATAAATTACTTTATTTGCAGTGTTGATATCAGCGAAGATTACATTTCCATTTTTGACAGTGGCCCTGGCATGGATGCCAGCGACGAAAACTGTATTGTACAGTGGTAAGATGTAGATTAAGTGTTTTGACGTACATATGATTTCTTGGGACTCGAAGGTTAATCATCATGTTCATTTCTACTATTGTAGGCTATGAAGAAAGTGTGTGTTCATAAACTTCTAATGATGACTTGAGCTAAATATGCAATCTGAATGATGATCACGCTGTTGAACTGATTCCCTTGGGGAAAAAAAAAATTAAACTATAGCCATTAGGAGGAACTGAAAGGGTCAAGGGGAAAGAATACAAATGATCTTCACTATATATGGAAGAAAACATGTTACTTTATATATATTTGTTCTTTTTTTTCTTTTTTCTTTTTAGTTTTTCATATGAAAAGGAGTATATCATTAATCTATTAGGGTACTCACTTTTGGTTGAAGATTCAGCATCTAGAATGAAACTAAGGAATTCATCGTAACGAATGCATGAAAATCAAGTTGTACCATAATTAAAAACCTACCTTTGTTACCTATAAAGTTACATAAATCATCCTAAAAAATATCAAATGTCATTACTCGTCAAATTCCCCCTTGGAACATATTCCTTCCTATCCTTGCGACCGAATTTTAGCCCTCAAAAGTATGGAAATTTTGTAATTTTCACATAATGACTGGCATGAATGTGTTATGCTCTTGCTTTAACATGGTGTTTTGTGGATGGTTTACTTCTTTTATCATCTTGTACTTTTCAGGGGAAAGATGGGTGCCTCGAAGGACAGATTAGCTAAAGAACAAGCAGTAGGTGTCAAACCTCCATACCTAATGGTAAATTACCAATTTATGTTTATTTTTAAAATGCAGTCATACTATATATACACACACTCACACATAAATTAAAGGCATACATATAGTTCACATATTTAGGCTGATCTTTTAAATGTATTGACAATTTACTGGCTAATTCATTCGAGAGCTTTATTGGGTTTCTGCAGCCTCTCTTTGGTATGTATGGACCTGAAGGAGCTGTTGCATCAATGCAGTTAGGAAGGTATGAGTAGGAAAAAATAGTGTGTTTGTTTTTTGAACGTATTCATGTTACAACAGCCTATAAACTTGGCTTTACTTTTGTCTGTTACCCTGTTTGCTGCCTTACTGTAGGTGTGCACTGGTTTCCGCAAAGAGAAAGGAGTCCAAAAAGGTTTATACCTTTTATTTTGATAGGGATTCTTTACTAAGAAGTTCCACTACAGAGCATACCTGGAAGGTAATCAAGTTCTTTTTACACTGTTTATGCTATAATTAAGGCTGTTCCTCTGTGTTTTTTTCCCCTCCAATCTTGATTTATTATTTTCCTTTTCTTTTTTAATGTTAGACAAATGGTAGCATTCGGGACCCTACAGAATATGAAATGCAGAAATCACATCCTGGAAGCTTCACAAAAGTAACTATTGGATCCGAATGTGTTTATCCTTATTTACCTTGTTTTGCATTGCTAATCTCATCATGCATGTTTATGCGTTTGAAAATGATATATATATATTAATCCGCATATTGTCTTATGGAAAACATCGCGGAAGTCTACTGTTATTTCACAAAATGATTCTGACAGGTTGAAGTATTTGAGCCGAAAATCATAAATTGGAACATACCACAACTCCAATGCAGATTAAAGGACATTTATTTTCCATATATTCAGGTTTGACTGAATCAACAATATTGTTTCATGGTTATTTGGTGTCTGTAATCTGTTCTGTTGTGATGTTAGTCGAATGCAATTATAAGTGATGCTACCTTTATTCTTCATTGGTATCATTTATATATGCCCACTGCCCAGAATTAATTTTATAAGTGCCCTATGTCCTATCTATTTGGTATGTTTATGCTGCGTTATTCCAATGCGCAGTGTGATGAAGTGGCTGATGCAGGCAGAACCATCAGACCAATTGAGTTTCAGGTATGATCGATCTATAATTAACACACTAGCTAGTAGTATTTTTTTATTTATTTCTTAAGAAATTTCGTGCTGATGTCCAATTCATTTTTAAGATTTTATTTATTCTTGCTCTTGTAGGTCAATGGAGTTGATTTAGCGGAAATAGAAGGAGGAGAGGTTGCTATTACCAATTTGCTCTCCTGCAATGGTCCGGAGTTTGTCTTTCAACTTCATTTTTCTCAGAATCAGGAGGACCATGTTGATGTTGGTAAGCAGTACTCTACACATTGCACTTAATTTCTTCACATGTTAAGGAGTTTTGTTGATAAAAATAATTAAATGACGGTTTTAATGGTGTACTAGTAAGTTCTTGTCTAAGACTTGTACTCCTCTTCAGGATCATCAAGTGCAGCAGCATGTCAAGAAGCAAATGCACGGCTGAGGTGTATATACTTGCCCATTATCCAGGTGTGTGTGTATATTTTTATATGAAAACCGGGTTCAGCACTTTCTGAACAAAAAACAGAAGAAATAAACTTTGTCCTTTGTACATTTATACTTGTACAAGATATAGATATATATATATATATATATATATATATATATATATATATATATATACACACACACACACACACACAGGGCTCGTGCCTTCAAAATAGGACCTTCGAGGAACTTATTCTTATATATCACCCTCTATTATTCATTTGGACTTTGTTAAAACAATATATAATATTCTTATATTTCTACCCTAGTCCTTCTGAATATTGCCTCCGTCCTATTCTAATTGTTGTTAGTATTAATTTTAGTTTAACTTTGTTCTACAAATTTAAGACTTGACAAAATAATACTTAAATAAATATTTTATACATTTCATAAAAAGAGTTTATTTTTTTAGTAATGAAATTAAAATTACACAACGTCCTTAAATTTATAATTAAAATTTCATTAATGAGACCTTTTTTTATGGAATATAAGGAGTATTATATTTTTAATATATTCAAATATAGTACAAAATATAACTTTTGAAATTTCAAAAATACATAAAAAAAAAATCCCTTGGGGTTTAGTTGAGGTTAGTATTGTTAAATTCAGATTTAGGGTTTAGGTTTATTTTTGTTTTTATTTTTTGGGTATGGAAGCAATTATATGGAGTACTCTGTACTCGGGTTTTTAATTAATGCCTAATAATGATAGGGTAAAGAAAGCATTGACAGAATTTTAGAGAAACTGGAAGATGAACAATCTGGAGGAGTTGGCGAAACTTATGAGAGTTTCAGTCGCGTTTCAATCCGGCGCCTTGGACGGCTTCTTCTGGATGCCCGCTGGGTGAGCTGTTCTGAATTTTGATTGATTATCTATCTGCCTGGAACAAAACCTACCTTTTGCTTTTATTTTAAATTAAGGAGATAGTGTTGATTAATTAGTTACTACATATTGAAATCAGCAACCTTGTTATATCTTAATTCTCAGGCATGGCTTCCTTTTATGGAGCCGGGGCTAAGAAAGGGCCATGTGGCCGATACATTGAAGAGATGCTGCACCAGGGTCAAATGCTTTATTGGTAAAACTGAATGCTTTGAACTCCATATTTTACTGGACTTAATTTTTAAGCGATACGTCCACGCAATTCTTTCAAATTTTGTTTTTGCATCATTAAAATGTTAATTTAACAATCATATGGACTTGTGGGATGCAGAAACTGATGCTGGTTTCAGCCCGACACCATCCAAGGTATGTCATGAAGTGGTGTATTTTTATTTCTTTATAATAAAAACGATTTTTTTTTAATTTTTTTTTTTTTTTAAATTGCAGTCCGTTTTTGGTTTCTTTTACTACAAATCAAGGAATTGAATGTGGCATAGACATTATTCATGTAACCTTAATTTCTTGTTATCTGGAGTTTGTAGAGTACTGTAGGGGTACTGCAGGGACAGGATATCTTTATGATATTGTTGCGGAATATCTATTGCTAGATCACAGAGTTGCATAATTGTTACTTTATGTTCAGCGTGGTGCATATTAAATAGGACCCATTCCAATTGATTTCAAGAATTGCTTTATTTTCTCTGTAAACTCCCATGTCTCTTTATGACGCTGATGATTGAATGCATTTTCTTCTAGACCGATTTAGCACACCAACATCCTTATACAACTGCTTTAAAGAGCTTTGGAAAGAAGCCCTTTGAGAAAGAGAAAGGTAATACTTTTGTAGTCTATTGTGAATTTAATGTACTTGTAATTGATTTATGTTGATGATTTTATTTTGTTTTTATTGTAACTCACCTATTAACACATCTTTAATTGACTAGTAGAGGTGCGTGTCGAAATTTATAAGGACGGAAAGACATTGACTCTTCCGCAAATGGAGAAGCAGTATCAAGAGTGGGTCTTGCGTATGCATGATTGTTATGATGAAGAAATAGTTTGTGGCGAGGATGAACCTGTTCTAGTTATTAACCCCTCAAACAAGAAGCAGCTAGGTATCTCTGCTGATGGTAAGCTTTTAAGATACAATAAAATGTGATGTATTACATTTCTATAAGTATCGTATGGTTCGTCTTTACTTTTGTTTAAAGTAAAGTATTTCATCTGCTATTTTTTCTTTTTTTGATCTTGTTTATTTTATGGATCTCTGTAAGTATGAATTTTGTAGATATTTAATATAAAGATGCTGCTATTCAAATTATAGTTGTCAGGGTTCATAGAATTGTACGGAGGAAAGGTACATCCTGGCAATCAGGGCAGAAGATCAAAGTTCTGAAAGGAGCATGTGCAGGATTCCTTAAAACTAATATCTATGCCATATTAGAATTTATTCTCCTTGAAGGTTGTCAAGGGGATGCTGGTGGTAAGTAATCTATTAATAATGTATATTTGATTTGTTCTTTTTTATCTCTTCAATGTTTCCATAGTAGTAATAAAAATTGTGCTAAACTGGTAGTGTTACTCTTAGGATACGTTTGGAACTCAGAAAAGGCGGTGGAAAAGAAAAAGGAAAATAAATATATCAAAGAAAAGAACTATCTTAATGAAGATAAATTTAATTATCTATATTTCTGAAAAATCTAATACCAAGAATAATGTTAAATTTTAGTGTGATAAATGGTTAAAAAAGGTCCAGTAATTTGTTAAATTTCATTTACTTTTCCTTTTCCCTCAATTTTTCAAAGTTCCAAACATTTCCTTATGGTATATTTTTTTACCAGCATTATGTTAATTGATTTGAATGTGCACCAATGATATAATCAGAAGTCCAGGGTAACTAAGTATCAAAAAGTATTATAATTATTTTTGTTTCTCATTTCCTTCTATCTTTTTTTTTTAAAGGGGAAGCTCGAATAATTTGCAGGTATATCGTCTTCTACATTTATTTTAAACTAAACTTCCTTTTTTGTGCTTATTCTCGTAATTTTAATCAGCTTATTAATTATTTATATTATTACATCTGTACTTGCAGGAAACTAGGTACCCCAGATGGAAAGGGCTGCCTCCTTGCAGCAAAAAGTGATGGGAATTTCACTCTAGATATCCGCGACTCTGTCATGTTACCTATCAGGGTCATTGATTCTGGAATGGTTAGGCATTTAGTTTCTACTGTTTGTGTTACTTTTTAATTTATAATATTTCTATGTGATTGACTAATTTTCTGAACCATGGATTATTCATACTAGTTGATAGTTGTCGATGATGCTAAATGGAATACACAACTTGTGAAGCAACACCAGATAACTCCTTCCTCTGTTGATCTAGTGAATGCAAGACATTGTCAAGAGCTGGAGGTCGAAGGGGTTAGTTCACCATGGCCAGCGTCGTTATATAATTTTAACATAATAGCTACATGATCTTTGGAATTAGTTGGATGACTGATAAATTGGCGCCTTCTTTTTCGTTTATATTTTTCTACGTTATCGTTGAGGTCCCAAATTCTCTCCCCACAAACTTCTAGTTTGGTGATGAGTGCTGCTTTGATAATTGTGAACTCTTATACGTAGGTGCATGTAAAGGAAGCTCCAAAAGTAGCATACGAGTCCCAGTGTTCAGATGGACAGATCTTTCCTCTTCAGGACTCATCCACTTTGAAGACTCCAAAAGTCGAGCATGACAATGATCAATCCCCGCATAGAGCAATCATGCTGCTACCTGACTCAGCTGCTTTTAAGGATGTGGGAAAGTTAGTTGGATTGCTTAAGCGTGACCAAAAGGTGTGCTAATAAATATAGACTGATAGTATATTTAGGACAAGTGTTTGACAGACTTGACATTCACCATTATTAGTCCTTGCTCATCAGAAATGGAATATTGAAACTGATTTGGGATGAATGTACAGAAGAAATAGTGTTGTTTTCTGTGCACTTGAGAGCTTAAACAGCTCCATGCCTTACTACATCCCCACATGCTCACCAAAGACTTGCATTCACTTGCAAATGTTTTATTCAATGTGCGTAATTATTTTCTTTAAATCATTTCCATTTGTGAGATATGCTTTCACCTTGCAGGAGCTTGAGGATGATGTTTTCAAGTATGGAATTTCTATTGGACAACGTAACGAGAAGCTTAAAATTCTCCGTGGTCGGCAGTCAGTAATTGAGCAATACTTGTCCAATATTCAAGGTTTTATTTCCGTAGCCCTTTTTCTATTAAGTAAATTACTATAAAAATTAACTTAGAAATAAAGAACAAAATTACTATAAAAATTCCAGAGCCCGTTATTAGTTCTCTCTTCTTTAACTCAATATGAAGGTCTTAAATTGTCAATTTCAACCCCACTCAATGAGTAAATACTCAATTTTAGTAACAGCATCCAACGCTTAATACTTTTTTATGCTCGGGAAGTAGATCTTGTTCCGCCTGATATCTCCCTGAATGAGACTTGTGAGAGTGGTCATTCATTTCTTATTTCAGATTTTGAATTCTCCACTACTCTGATACTTAACCAATGGCTATGGGTGTTCTTCATATAACAGTTATTACTTCAATGTGCCAACATTCTTCTCAAGTTGTTACTATGATTAGTTATTATTCGTGTCATATTATTTTTATTTTCTGTAAACTCAAAAAACACTACTTCATGTTTCTTCCACTTAGAAGCTGACAACAGTTTTAGAATGCGTCAATAAAACTAGTATTACATTTGAGGTTGAAAGAACTTTGCCTAGATAATCATGTAACTAATGTGATGAGCTACTCATTTAAATCGTAGGGTGGTATGAAATACCTCCCACTTACTTAGGAAGCATTTGAGACCATTTCAGGAAAATATTCCTTAAGATCTTATAAAGGATGTCTTACCAGTGACGACTAATGATACCATACCACTGATTCAGGGGAAGATCCCACTTTTAGGGATAAGTTGTCTGCGTGCTTAGAATGTTACTTCTGGTTTTGCTAAATAGTTCCATTCTTTCTTGTTTTATGCTCCCAAAAATTGATGTCATAATAGGGATTCTTAATTATAAGTTGTACAATTTGTCTAATATTGAGGTTTGTCTATAATTCTAGATGATCATATATTGTTGATAATTTTTCTTTCCATTGAATACAAAGATAAGATTTTTTTTGTGGTTAGGCCGAAGGCACCTTCTTTTGATATACATGAAGTCTAACAGCTTTGATACATATACGCCCTTGATTTTGGCAAAATGAAAGCTTGTTAATCAGATTATTTTGTTGGATAATATGTGTTCTGTATCCATGTAGGTTGAATCTCAAATCATAATTCTAGTCATCAAGTAAAAGCTCGTCTCTATCTATATCAATCCAAAATCAAACACCATGTAACACATAACACATTGCATTGTATACAGTTAAATAATAGCTCTCTGTCATTCTGACCAGTAACTTCCTTCACTTTGAGAAATGTTTATTTATAGTGCCATAAATGTTTGAAATTTTGTTTGTTGGGAAAATTTGTTGGGAATTTCGCTTATAATTCCACTGTATGTATTCAGCTATTAACATTTTTGGAACCCTATATTCACTTTCCAGCTACAAGTCAAAGTCAGTTTCATTCCTCTGCGCATACCACGTGCATGATGAGGTTAATTGAAGAAAATAAGTCAAAGTTGAGACGGACCATTGATGAGATTGAGGAAGAGACTGCGTGCTATAACCGAGAGGTGGACAAGTTTACAGAAAGTAAAGACAGGTATAACAAGTTCTTGGATGAGAAGGCGCCGTTGCTGCAAAATTTGAACTGCATATTCAACCCCAATGAATCATCATCCAACACTCCTGCTGATCTATCTTCCTGAAATATGGTGTTTTTTTAGAAAATCTGTCGAAGTTTCATTATTGTACATTATCAGACACTCTCATAGGATATTTTTGGCTGAAGCGAAAGTTTGAAAGATTAGATAGATACTATACAAAATGATGCTACAATTGGATGGAAAGAAAAGAGGAGAAAGTGAGAGAGTATATAGATTGATTACAACACAATCGGTAGTAGTGTACATAATTGATACCATTATTGTAGATTCATTGAAAATCTGGCAGCTGTTTATTACTTGGGGATCACAGTTTTTAATTATTTATTTTTAGCATAGATGCCGTTTGTAAAGGAGATGGAGAAAATACTGCTATTTTTGGTATTAAAGTTCCATTTTCAGCTTTGAATATAATGCTAGGGTCTTCTTTATTACCTTGATTTGTTAACTAATACTCTATCCATTCTATCATTCTATAATGTAAGCTCATTATTGTTTTTTTAAAGTTAATTTATGACTTTTTTTTAAAATTTAAAATTGACATGGATTCTATTAACTTAAGTCAATAGCATGATGACTATTGTAAATTATTTAAAAAAGATTACTCATTGTAACATTTTTAATTTCATAATTGTTAATTAATTATCTCAATTTCAAATTTAAAATTTCAAAATATTTCAAAATGAAGTGATTTATAATTTGAAACGAGGAGGAAGTATCATCTTTTTTGGATAGTACTCCTACATGTTAAAGGCATAAAAGTTCACCTCAACTTTACCAATCATTAATTGTTTGAAAAATTAGGAAATTTTAGGTTAAAACATGACTTTAATTTATACTAACATTTCATAAAATTTTGCCATGAATTTCTTGTTGTTAATAGTTCGATTGCTGTAGACAAAGCTGTAATTTAACAACATTTTAAACTTTTTTTATTATCAATAATGCCCAAAAACTCATCAAACACAATACTTGAATGCAATCACAAAGCTTTTAGTATGAGGGTGCATTTGTTTTGCGTCGCATCAATATGGCCATAATAATGTGTCTTGTTGTGTTGACGTGGAGTTTCACCTTATCTTGGGATATAACTATGGAGTAATAACGTTAACAATATCAATTATACACAAACAATTATGTATACATAATATAAAAAAATAATGTTAATGACATTAATTATACATAAAAAAAATTATACACACAATATAAAAAGAGAGAGAAAATAGAGAGCACGATTTACAATTGAATGTTTTACACATTTTAATTGATAAGCAATACATGAGTTCTACTCTTGGTGCACAACTTTTGTGTGCACATAGTATTATCCTATAATTATGTTAAAAACTAGTAATCACAAAATTTATTTAATTCCAAACTTTAATGAGTCATACAAATTTTGAAGTTTAATATGTCGTCGTTTGAACTCAAAAATCAAATTACATATCTAATCTCGGAACGAATAGAATATTAAAGAATTGGCTTTAGGAATTATATCAACAAGCTCACCAACCCCATGCAAAACACGGGCGATATGAATGATAATTTATTATATTAATAATTTTAAAAAATAATTGTGATTTCGAGAAAATATAGTTGTAGCTATTAAATAGTTAAATATTTATTCAAATAACTAATGATTGAATTATATATTGTAGGTTCCTTCAATCAATTATTAATTAAATATTTGAATGGATTATTGTAGATTTATTTAGTTATGATTATGAGAAAAGTAATTATTTTAATAATTTTATTTAAGCTTGGTTTCTTTTGAATACTTTATAAATTTAAATAGTATATATTTAATTATTAATTATTATAAATTTGTATAGCACTTGTACTAATTTGAATAGGAAAGAAAAAAAAATTTCTTTTTTTCTATTCCTCACAGAGATAAAAATATTTTAAAATTTAGATATTATTTATGCTAATATGAATTAGGAAAGCTATACGATCTAAACCAAATCAAGTTTATGCTTTTAATTATAAGTTGATAATGAAACACACTTCACATAAAAGGAATAAATAAATTTAGCTAAATGATAATCAAACTTGAGACCTAAAGATCAGAGTACCTCGGTCTTAACCACTAAGTTAAGATCTCATCGACTATTAAAATTTGTATTATGATAATCAAATAAGGTAAAGAGCTAATTAAACAGGATTACCAAGTTTCATATTAAAAATTATGACAATTAGCTAGATCAAAGATCATTAAATGCGTTTACTATATACTTTAGTCTACTAAAGAATATAAAATCACACTCTTGGTCTCTGCCTATTTTGATACCAGGTTTGGTATCAAAACATATATAGTTCTCAGCCACCAATCTTTGTACTTAATACTCCCTTCAAAATGTATTAAAAACAAATCTTAAGAGTATTTAATGCTCCCTTCAAAATGTATTAAAAATAAATATTAAAAGTAATAACATCAATGGTCATATTCCTATTCTCAGTCACCGATTTTGTATTTAATGTTCACTTCAAAATATATTAAAAATAAATATTAACAATAATAACATCAATGACTCATATTCTTACAATTTATTTTTAACAAACAATTAATTATTTGTATATTTGGTGATGCTTAAATCCTTTAATGCAGTCAGAAATGTATTAATAGTAAATATTAAAAGTAATAATGTTGATGGTTTATATTCCTTCAGTTTATATTTAACAAACAGTGAATCATTCAAATTCCTGGTGGTGTTCAAATCTTGATGGCAAGTGTCATATTCCTGGTAATGACATAATGACCAACTTAAATACATTGTTACATACAAAAAATGGAGAAAAACAATAAAAAGAAATTACATAATGTTATTAGACGATTAAGATATTAATAGCAGATGTTGGGCAACCAAGTCATAACAATCAAGTCTGACACAGTTAAGTTTGTTTTTAAGTGATACACATATATACTGATTGTTTCCCCTTACTATATATTTTTTTCCCCATATTTTTGCCTCTTGTAATTTCTAAAATTGTTGAATTACCATCCTATAGTGATATTTCCAACTCTACATAAAATAACATGTGTATTATGCTTTTAGAAGAGTTTATAAATTTTTGATATTTGGTTAGTAAGCATTTAATTGTCTTTTTTCACCTAAATATAATAACATAGTCGTTTTTTACTCATAATACAATAACAATTAAATACCAAACAAAACACATTGTTTATCTCTTTTTAACGTCAAACTCTGTTGTGTACTATTGCACCAACTTTTATAATTATTAAATAAAATAATTACATTATAACAATAAATCTGTTATCAATAATTTTTTTGGATAAATATTATGGCACATTTATAATTATTAAATTATAAATTTCAAAAACAAATTATAAGGTAAAAAGAGAAAATTATACACATATAGAACTAACAAAATTCTACAACAAAAAACCTAACATCAAATAAAAAAAAGTAAAAAATTAATATAAATTCAATTAATTATGCACAATTAATTCATTAAAAATCGTAATATAAAACAACACATGAGTAATAAAACTAGTAAAATTAATTTATGAAGGTTTTGACGATAAAATGTGCTCAAAAGCAATTAGTCACGATTACTAGGGAGTCGCAAACAACTTTAATAAACAATGTATTGATATTAACATAACTTTTTTTGAAATATGATAATTGCTCCAGAAACTCAGTAAACACAATTAATTAAAGGAAAATGATAATATATTACAAAAGTTTATGTTGACTTTTTGTCGGTTATATGGATAAGTATTAATGATAATTTTTTTAGAAAAAGACGCGTAAGTGGAATACTCTTATAATTTTTACCAATCTTATGTATTGATTTTATAATTAAATTTGACATAAATTTATCGCAATACATAATAGGATTTATAACTAAATACTTAAAATTTGATTATAATGATTACGACTATTAAGTGGGCTCAAAAACCATGGCTTCAGAAAATATGGTTATTACTCCCTCCATTTCATAATAATAGTCGTTTTAAATTGATGTACATGTACAAAGAAAATCATCAAATAATAAAGATTTGTACGAAATTTCATCACTAAACTTTTATGAAAAGTTGAAAACTACTAATACAAATGAGATAATTTATTAGAATAATACGAGAAATTAAGGGCGATATAAGAAAGTAAAAAAATTATCATCCTAAAAAATTATAAACCAATAAATAAATTGAAATAATTTTTTTTCTTTTAAAAAGTCGTTTATTATTATGGAGTGGAGGAAGTAAATCTATATACCAAAAACATTTGAAATTACGAGGACCAATCAAAAGAAAATTAAATAATTGATTAGTATTGTAAATTACTACCTCTGTAATTCTATTAAAAAAAAGTCTCATTTTTGATCTTTTAAAAGTTTCAAAATTTTAAATTAATATAAATTTATTTAAATTTTAGTTTTGATATTTCAAAAATTCCAAAATTTTATATTAATGTGAATTTGTTTAAACTTTAAAATAATTCGTATTATAATTAATATCCCATAAGCTCTACGAAAAGAGTCTTATTTATTAAAAAAAATTGTTTCACAATATTTGTGATATTATAAACGATATAATATTCTTTACTTTAACAACACAATTTTACCAACAATTTTATTAACTTAACTGATATTGTAATTAATGTTTGTAAAATTTATAAATAAGAATCTTTTTATAGAAATGATGGGGGTACTATCTACAATAATTTACAATATATACAAATATATTTATCAATTATACTAAATTAATATCAAATTCAAAATTTGAAAATACATTATATTTAATTATACTACTCGTTCATTCGAGTACATTTTATTTTTTAATGTACAACACAAGTAGACAAAAAAAAGTCGGTGGACAGTGAACCTCCTTAATCCGTACTCCTACAGTACAGTCTAAAACCAATGAGCTCTTAATATCTAAACAACACCTGGGTGCACCATACGCACCCCCTTCATCATTACTCTAGCTAATACTTGTGGACCCCACAAAAAATGACTTGCTGCTGTTTAACTTGCACACGCTGTGCATTTTAACCGTAACTGAAGCAGAATTGGACCAATCCCCTGCCGTTTCGCAAATTGGTGCCACGTGGCGTTGCAAAAGCCCTAAACCAGTGAACACTACGCACCCCCGCGTACGTTAGACGGCAGCCTTTTTTCTACGTTCATAATATCACAAACTAAGGATAACTTGTGCCCGAAGTCAAGGTACAATTAATATAATACTTGAGTACTGTATCTAATACTTTTAAACTCAAAAATTTAATATAATAATTGAGTTCTGAAGGCACGGTGCAACTAATCTAGCTGAGATATTTTACACCCTTTAAATTTTAAGAGTGTACAATAAGTTTTGAATGCATAAAAAAAATGGCCCTTCCGACTTAGATTGAATGGAAAATCTTAAGGGATAGCAATATTATATGCTTTGGTTTCAATTTTCTACCTTTTATCTGACAATTTAGCTTTTACTATGCTGATTTCAAGGCTAAGAGTGACATTCAATTAGAAAGTCAAGCATCCACCAAAACTTTGTCAAGACAATTATCTGCAAACTTCAGTCAAATTCTTTCACGCTATGATATTATCCTCAAACTATAAGCAATTCATACATGGTGAACCGAACCATTTTTCTTACAAATTAGAACACGTAGGACTAAGATGATGAGAGATAGAAATTAAAATTTTGAAATAGCATGATTCTCCATTGAAGTCAGATCTGTGCTTCAAACAGCAATCCTCAGGACAGGGCAAACATAATTGACAGTAGGGGTGGGCAAAACTTTCGGTATATTCGGTATTTAAGGTATACCGAACCGGACCGAACCGACCGGTCCGGTATATATAAAACCGGTTCGGTATATACAATTATAAACCGGTTTTCGGTACCGGTTCCGGTTAGCAATTTTGCATGACCGGTACATACCGAACCGTACCGGTTGTACCGGTTATAAAAAATTAAGGCTACCCAAGCCAAACTTTTTCTTAGGACATCCATACCAAGCCTTATGAAATTAACTAAAAGTCTCCTCTATTTATAAAATAAATATAAGACTAAGGGAGACATATTAGACAATTTGAGACTTATTGTATAGTCTTCTCTATTTATAAACCAAAAGTAAGAGAAGAGAATGCATATTAGACAATGTGGGACTTATTGAAAATTTGAAATCTACATTGGCTCCCTCACATGTAGTGCCCTATTAGACAATGTGGGACTTATTCATGTGTAAAAGAACTTGGTTGTTAAGTCCCACATTGATTGGATAATAAAAATTTAAGGAAGTTTTCCTTATAAAAAGACTACTAAGTGAAGATAAAGATGTCAAGTCCCACATTGGTCAATTAGAAAATGTCTTAAGGAAGTTTTCTTATAAAAAGACTACCAAGTGAAGTTAAATTTCAAGTCTCACATTGGTTAATTAGTAAAAGTTACCAAGTGAAGGCAAAGTTTTCAAGTCCCACATTGGTTAATTGGTAAAAGTCTTTAAGGAAGTATCCCTTATAAAAAGACTACCAAGTGAAGCCAAAGTCTTCCAAGTCCCACATTGGTTAATTGGTAAGAGTCTTTAGGAATTTTTCCTTATAAAAAGACTACCAAGTGAAGCCAAAGTCTTCAATTGGTAAAGTCTTGAGGAAGCTTTCCTTATAAAAGACCACCAAGTGAGCCAAATTCGTTAAGTCCCATATTGGTTAATTGGTAAACGTTTAAGGAAGTTTTCCTTATAAAAAGACTACCAATTGTGCCATAGTTTAAGTCCCACATTGATTAATTGGTAAAAGTTTTAAGGAAGTTTTCCTTATAAAATGACTACCAAGTAAAACTTAATCAATGGCTTAATATTTAAAAGTTTTTAATTTTGGAAGTAGACCGGTACAAAGTGGGTATAAACCGGTGCCGAACCGGTACCGAACCGGCTAATCGGTTCGGTATACCGGCTCAACCGGTTCCGGTATCGGTTTTTGATTTTAGGTATATTCGGTTTTCGGTTCGGGACGGGACGGTTCGGTTCGGTACGGTTAATTACCGTTGAACACCCCTAATTGACAGCACAGTTCTTATGGAATGTTATTTCAAATGCAATGTCTGTCCAAGTTCTACAGTAAGATCATACATGTCAACCATTACAAAATTTATCAAAGAGGTACAGAAAAGTTGATGTTCATATATACATGTATCTATCTGTGTCTCTGTACATGAAAGTGATATGGTCAACTTGAGCCTCTATTTAATTTACTTTGATAAGTCTAAAACATAACCAAATGAATGAAAGAAATAAGGTAACCTCATCGAGGTAATCAATGTTAAGATCACCAGCGCCATTAACATTTCCAAACATGAATCCCAAAAGACGATTACCCTCTCCAACCTCTTCATATTCTTCCTCATCATCTGCAAGACAATTTTCAAGAATCTCAATAATATGTACAGTGCCACAAATTATAGCCATATTCTTAAACTGCGCTAAACTTTCTTCTTCTTCTTTTTCTTTTAAAATGGGACATACTTAGACATCACTGACATCATACCATAGTAAAACAGAAAGCTTTCAAGATGACCAAAATTAATTACCTTAATCCTGACGATCCTCGAAAGTACAAACCCCATGTTGTATCAACAACTCTGAAATACGAGCCTAGCAAAATTATCGTAAAAATATGTACTCCGAATAAGTAACTTCTTAATAAAACTGATGCAGGATGTACAGGCAAAATTTTCAGCATATCGCAATAACAAGGTTCCAGCCGGACAAACCCTAAGCGCAAAAAATAGCACTATAGAGGGGATAATCCAAACACACAAAAAAAGGGCACCTTTTATGCAAATTCTCTGACTCTCTGCAAAGCAAAAAATTATGAAAAATTATTCATCGGCAAATTAGGGCGTCCCAGTCTGATTTGATGGAGCTTTTGTCCGAATCCACTCAAATTTTCTATATGTACTCTTCTCCTCGGTAACCAACCTCCTCCACTCCTCCACTCCTCCAAACAATTCCTCCATCTGCCTCCGGCGAACTCTCTGTACTCTTTCGATTTTTTCGATCTATTCTCTCTTACCCCTCCAGATTTTCGATCGTTTCTCTCCGTCTGCGAACTTTGCGTAAGTATTTAGCTTGCATGATGGGTCTAAATAATAAATAGGTATAAAGAAGACTGGTATTTATGTGGGTTATGAGCGGATAGATTTTTGAAAAACAATATTAAATTGGGGAAAAAAATAAGAAATGTACTAGTGACCGTTCGATGTTAAAACTTTAATTGATTTAACATCGTCAGATATATCGTTTAATATTATAGATATACAATTATTTACATTGGCCTTTCGTTTTCCCCTCCGTACAATTATTTACTCTTTCTCTCTCTATCTTTATTTAGCTCTCACTTTCTCTCTCTTAAAACCCTTCACTTCACCTTCTTTCCTTTTCCAGAACAGAGTATTTGCAGAGGTAAGAAATTTTTTCCATAAACGTACGCTTATGTATCTGTATATAGATAGATATATAAAACATGTAACAATATATGTTCGTTGATCATTCTATCTATATCTGTATGGTATAAATTTAGGCTCTGTTTTTGTCTTTGCAGCTTGAAGTTTGTCATGGAAACTAAGCCGTCCCAAAACAGAGTAAATAAGAGGCCTAATGAAAACAGTCACGTTAATTGGCCTAAAAAGAAGCCATCACGGTGCTCAAACTTGATCGGCAATGGCGTTGAAAAAGTATACAAATTTCGGGTTCTTTTGCCCAACGGTGCTAGTTTGGGTTTGAAAATCGTCGACCCGGTTGGCGATAAAATGGCAGTAGTGGGTTTTGCTGAAAAAGTGAAAGAAGAGTACTCAAGAGTGAGACGAACAGAGTCAAAGAAATACAGGAGAGAAATCAACTGGAAGAGTCCAGATTTATGTTTTGTTGATGCCTTCGAGAATAAAATAGCACGTGTCTTTGATTTTAAGAATTTCGAACCAAACAAGCTATATATCTTAAGGCTTCATGTGAGTTTTATTAGTGTTTTTAGTGTTTCAATTGTTTTTTTTTTTGCCTCTGATATTTGGATTTTGTCCTTTTGTTTATCTAACTACTAACTACTAAGCCATACATTTAAGGCTTCATGAGAGTTTAATGTTTCTAGAATTTTAGTTACCTTTAGGTTTACTTATCTTTTTTCCCCCTATGAAATAGGATGGAACTAAGGGAGATGACACTTATGAGGTAAAGCATGCAATCATGGTTTGAGTGATTATGTCTTTAAGTCTTTTTGGAGAAAATAATAAATCTGAGTTTTTATCTTGTGTTTGTAGAATATGTGGGATTTGACACCAGACATAGAATTGCTGAAAGAGCTTCCCCAAGAATACGCTTTTGAAACTGCACTTGCGGATTTAATTGTAAGGATTTTTGAATAATTCAGAGGTGAATTTGTTTCATTTTTCATATGATCTGTTTGGTTGATTACTACTATTTTCTTATTAGGATAATTCCCTACAAGCAGTATGGTCTAAGAGTAGTAAGAGGGGGAGACTGGTTAGGTATGAAAACACTTGAATGCCTGCATTGTTATATTCAACTTTTATGCACTGTCTTAGCATATTCTTAATGTAAATTTGCAGCAGTTTAATTGAGTTACACTTTCTGTTCATTTGGAAAAAATTTCTAACCTTATCATAGATATCTAAAAAAGTACTCTTGTTCTGGGGTGGATAGGTAGCTTCCTTTTGCATTTGGAAATAAATTGAAACTGGTACATGAATTTCTTTTGTTCGGTTCTGTGCAAGTTCTTGACAGTGGAACACACCACCAACTGCTCCAATTAACACAATATTTAACAGATAAATTGCATTTACTGTTGGTCTATGAGTGACTCCTGTTTATGCGTCAGTTATGCTCTTAATTTCTGTATACTTTTTCTTTATTTAGTATTGCTTGTGAATTTACTGAAATTTTTTATGTGGATGCTCGTGGTACATTAGTTTCATTTTACTTATTATAAAGATCAATTTACTTTTTAAAGCCATTGTAGCTAACATTCTTTCGAATATTAATAATATAAAAACTGTCTTTGAGCAGCTTTATAGTTTCTATCTTGGTAAATAGTATTTTTTGGATATTTTCTTCTTCAGAAGATTGGATTTACAATTTGATGTGAGTGTTACGGATAAGATGTATTTGTTTAATATGTTTTTTTGTGACAAGGTTCATGTCCTGCTTTTAGTTATCTATACTGTAGTACAGATATTGCATGCATTTTGCTAGACCTCTGCTGCACATTTGATTGGGTTAGGTTACTCAATTCAAGTGATAGAGTTTTAGCTGCTTTAATCATTATTGATCCAACAGTTCACTGACGTGAAACTCAATGCTGACCAAACACTTTATTTGCAGTGTGGAAATCAGAGAAGATAGGATTCTCATTTTTGACAATGGCCCTGGTATGGATGCTAGCGAGGAAAAATCTATTGTGAAGTGGTAAGATGTAGTGATGTTTCTGCTTAAGTTTTATTGGGTCACAAAATTTAATAATCAAGTTCACTTCTAAACTGTTGGCAAGGAAGAAAGTGTCATTTTGTATGTAGAAGGAATGTGACGCCCCCAAATCCCTGTACTTGCTACAATGAATCTGGTGCTCACTTTACTAATTTTAACCTTAAGTTTTAGATATTCTATACTACTATATATATCCAAGGTTCAGAGTATTAATAATAGGATTGTTCTTGGAATAGGACTCCCCATAATATTCAATACCCTCACTAGATACATATCTTTATAGAGATACCTCTTTATATTGATATTTACTATATATCTGACATTCACAATATTAATAACAAGCTTGTTCTTGGAACAGAGGAACCTTACGATAAAGATTTCTCTTTACCGGTGCTAAATCTCTGTGCGTACAGAACTCACAATGTTATTTAATATCCTCATTCAGATGTATAGTTCTGTATCAATATTGTATTAATGTTTGATTATTCCAAATTCTATCAAAGTGAATTTAACAACGTTTGATGATAACATGATATTATTGATATAAGATTCGATTACAAGGTTTACTTATTCATATTACAGAAGTCGTTATGACTACAACAAAAGACAAGCGAAAAACATGTAAACTAGTCTACGCATTTCTTCTTTCCCCTTCTTCTTAGAGCCAGAGCTCTCGGGTCTATCCTCTTTAGCTGCAAATGGGGATTTATTTGCAAGAGTGAGCAAGTTGCTCAACAAGTCTAAACAATTGGCATATAAGTGCACTCACACCGATAAAGAATTTAAAAGCTTTAAAGCTCAATAGAAGATATAACAATTGTATTGACATAGTAAGGCTGAGTGGTAATTAAACCAAGAACTGTTCGTCTGTCTTTCGATTTAGAACCATACCGTGGATATCTATAGGGGATCAGCCTAACGACATCCTATGTTATGCATATCATACAACACCAACAATTCAATGACAGTGTTTAAATCGGTTACCCGACACATCATATTTTCCCCAATGAGTAAGGGTTTGTTCATCTCAATTTACTTTATCATACTGAAATCGCCCCAAAACAATTTGGTTTGACCAAAAGCTTAAATAAAGAACACAGTTCAATATTTCACGAATAAACATTCATTTCTCAAGTTATGCCGAAACAAATAGCAATAACTTTCATATCAAAGATTTATAACACGTTGTTGCACAAAGTGCATAAATCAAGTTTAAAGCAAGTAGATATCAACTTAGGATAGAAGACTTGCCTCGATGCGTATTTAAACAATAAGCTTAACTTGTTTCGTAAATCCTACACAATTTTAAGTGTATACGCGGATTAGTTATAAGTCTTATAAATGCATGGTATGACTATTTTTATAGGTGGCATAAGCACCAAAATTCTCTAACAAAATCCTTATTCTTAGGCTTAAAATCCTGAATGGTGGCAGATTATTTGGCAGTCTGACCCAACATCACTAAAACAGTCATAACTCTTTTATAAAAAAAAACATTTTTGTGTGATTCTTGAGTCCATTCTTATCAGAATTTCCCCCTCTACAACTTCCATTTAGGAACCCAAAGCTGATTCCCAACAGAACTGTACAGAAATCACTAAACAGTGGACTGCACAAACATTGTTTTTTATAAATCTTTGATCTAATTGGTAAAACTTGATGCCACAAGCATTAATTTGCTAGGCTACCATGTTCTACCACTTTATAACATCAAATAACAAAATCATAAACCTATCATAAAACTATTTATGCATAAATCCATGATTTTACTCAAGAATATTTAAAATAATTTAAACATAGTAAACAACTAGTGTTTTGATCTTTTCTACTCTATACTTGTTTTGAGTTGAAGTATGATAACAACTAAGGATTATCATACTTCTACTCTAAACATAAATGAATTGAGCAATGGTAACTACTATGATTATGCATATTTCTACTTTAGTTATTAATCGAAATTAAGCATAATAACAACTGGGACTCTACCTCTTGGAGTGCAAGCTTTAACCACAGTTGTTCAAGACTTCAATACTTGAGTATAAGGACTATTCTCACAATAACTCTCAATATCTTCTCTCAATATCTTTGATGCAGAAAATTAGTGCAAGGCTTCAATACTTGAGTATAAGACTATTCTCACAATAACTCTCAATATCTTCTCTCAATATCTTTGTTGCAGAAAATTACTTGGTGAAATGGTAAGAATTTAATGAAGGAGAAGGCTTGTATTTATAGGCTAGGCAAGGTTAGGGCATAGTAGTCTTTTAGGCCACAAAATATCTAACAATGAAGTAACAAACTTTGCTTCCTCAACCAAATGGCTGACCATTTTGGTCTTCTTTTAATGTGATATCATGCTTGTATCATCTCTCCTATGATTGGTTGATTTAGGATCACATGGATTGGTTAGATCCTTGGCTTTGATTGGTTAATCACCTTTCACATGGATTGGTTTACTAGTTAGCAAATGTAACTAAGATGACCGTATTTGTTGACTTTTACTATTCATACGGTATAATTTTCGTATTATCATCGTATAATTTCTGTATTATAAGCGTATTTATGAATAGTGTTTTCTAGTTTATAACCCTTAGGGTTTAGGTTTCATTTCTAAAATAAAAATAAGTGTTAAGGTTGAATACATGTACCAAAACAAACAATCATACACATGAAACCACATAACACATTCTTTGAATCATAATTCAATATTTAGTATTCATATAAAGTTGGATTACAAATTCTTAGAAGTTCGGAATATTACAAGGAACATCAACTTCTGATGGCGAGTTAAGATAGCAGATGCAATTTGATGGGTGGGTGTGGTTGAATTGATTCTTCAAGAAAAACTGAATTACATTCGCTAAGATTAACTAAGGATCAATAGGAAAGAAACCAATGATAACTGATAAGTACATGCATGAAGCATATTGCTACTAAGAGTGACCTGTCCTTACAAATTTGTTTTCTTTCTGAACGCTGCCATCAGTAGTCCCTGTTTATTTTTGTTAATAACTGCATGAGAATTATGCAACATATTGTTTTCTTTCTATAATCTGTGTACTTAATTACTAGTTATAATTTTTTACATATAACAAGTTCTCACCCAGATAATTGATTTGTTATAGTACTCGTCATTGGCATGTGAAGTTTCAGCCTCTAAATTGAAAATGAGGTGTTCGTAGTGAAGAACTGATAAATTGCAAGAAGTTGTCCCATAAAACTACGTGTTATCTGTAAAACTAGATAAATTATCTTAGAATGACAGATGTCTTTGTTCTTTAGTTTTCCCCAGGATGTAATCCTTCCTCATAGTCTTGAAATTATTCCTTCACTGAAATTGTTGCCCTCAAAATATGGTAATCATATGATTTGTACTAAATGTTTTTTTTCAAGTCGGTAATTCTGTAATTTTCATAATAACTGCAATGAATGTTATGGTCTTGCATTTGACATGGTCTTTATGGGTGGTTTGTTTCTTTTATTATCTTGTACTTTTCAGGGGAAGGATGGGTGCCTCCCTGCACAGATCGTCTAGAGGACAAGCAATAGGGGGCAACCCTCCATACCTAAGGGTGAATTATAACTTTGTACTTCCATCTACTTGTGTATTATATTTGAAATACTTAGTGATGATCTCTACGTCTATCGGTAATTTAATATAAGTGGTGGAAAAATAGGTCTTGGAATTCTCAGAATTCATATGATTTGACAAATAATTGTAAATCAGTTCTTGCTGCCTATGAAAATGGATATATTAATAATAGTTTTGTATGCTGAAAGGGTTATTTAATACTGCTGTTGTCTTATATTTCTCCCCCATTCTTGTTAATCCAAGCGAATTGAAGGTTATAAGAGGGGGTGTGCACTGCTGTGATAGAAATCGACTCCGTCATTAAGCTGACATTTCAGATCCATTCACATGGCATGGGTCAAACTCTTGTTTTAGTCCTCTTTGCTTCATTATTAGCAGTTTCGCACAATGCTCGATTGTTCAGCACTGTGAAATTGAAGCGTTGGGATGAGATGAGTCAACTTGAACGATAATAGTTAGAAAGTTTTTTTATTACTGCTAACAAAGAAAATACTTATTTAAAATTGAGGCCCTTCGTTTAAGTTTTATTTTAAGGTCACAATGAACTATAGCAACCACAATCTCAAAATATTTGGAAAGACTGCATGCATAACTTTCTTGGCGGAACCATTGCATGATTTGCTTGTTGCTTCATTTTGAGAGTTTTGTTGATTTCTGCAGCCTTTCTTTGGTATGTTTGGATATGGAGGACCTGTTTCATCTATGCATTTGGGAAGGTATGGCCTGGGAAAAAGAATATGTTCACTGTTCTTTTCTCAGATTCGTGTTACGGAGACTTATTATCTTGGCTTCCATTTTTGTCTCCCTGTTTGCTGCATTATTGTAGGCGTACTGTGGTTTCTTCCAAGACTAAGGAATCCAAAAAAGTTTGTACCTTGTATCTTGAGAGAGATGCTTTACTAAGCAGTTCTGGCTCAGAGCAGACCTGGAGGGTAATCAAGTTATTTTTACAGTTCATACTCCAGCGATGATGCTGTTCTTCATTCTTTGCTTCTTTTTTCAGTTTTGATTGTTCTACTAACTCTCACTGAACTTTATTCATTGAATATATTGTAATTCTAGACTGATGGTGGCCTTAGAGACCCTTCAGATGATGAAATAAAGTTATCACTTGATGGAAGCTTCACAAAGGTAACTACTTTTAATATGTATATAAAAATTCCCCCTCACCATTCAAATTAAGTTAGTTTATTTCATTTTCCCCTGTTAGTACATGATGCATTCTTATTATTTCTTCAATATTGATTTTTTTCACAATGTTATGCATTCAGAGAATAATTCTTCTTAGACATCTCATTTTATAATTGGTCATTGATCATATGATTCATATCACTTCTTATGGTTCGAAATAATCATAGCTTCTTGATATAGAATACAAAACTTATAGGTAAACTATCTTATAAGTCCTGCTAAATTTGAAACTTGGTTTTTCTCTGTTTTCGTTCTTGTTTATTTGTGAAAGTTTTTGCTAATTGTATAGTTTAAATGATAATTATCTTTATTTGCATTCTTAACCTCATTATGTATGTTTAAGATTTGAATATGATTTACTAGCTTATCGGCTATGGCTTATGAGAAACATCCTGGCAATAAGGTTCATGTAAATTTTTTGCATGTTCACTAAAATAACTTTTATGGTTTTTTCTGCCAAATGACCTGGCAGGTTGAAATATTTGAACTGAAGATGAAAAGTTTGCACATATCACAACTCCAGTGCAGATTAAAGGACATCTATTTTCCATATATACAGGTTTGACTGAATCAGCAATATTTTTTCATGGAGATACTTGTGCATGTTATGTTGTTACAAGAATAAAATGAGGAAAAGACTTTGTATTAATACTGGAAAACCATGGGATCACTCATCCATCAAAGTTAATGCGGAATAAGTAACCCATAATGCTAGGCTTGGTATACTGCATATGACTTGGGTATGATTTTTGTGTGCGTTTTTGGATGTGCTGCACAATAACACGGATCTTATAAAGCAGAGTCTAGACAAAAGATAAAAACAGATAAAATCCGCTACTTGAGATTTGCATGAACCAACTTTTGAAACTAAATTTAATTCATTTTTGGGAAAATCGGATCATGCCATAGTGGCTTGTTCCTTTCTAGATGTAAATGGTCCCAAGTGTCGTGCGTTTAGCATTCATGTTCATGCTTCCTCTCCACTATTGATGCTTCCTTGAAAGTTGATATAGCTTATGCCATCAACAGGATCAATATTTGAATTTATTGAAAACCGCAAATAAAGCAACTTGTTCACTGAAATTTAAATTGTATCATGATGACAACGGCAATATATCATAGCCATCTTCTAGTTTGTGCAAAGGCCTCAGATTCTGGAATTTTCTCATATATATTTGAACACCAGAATCTTTTCACTGGTAGATCATTAAAGTGATATTACCTATTTTCTGCATTATCACTGTTTGTGTCGCAAAATTAATAAAGGTAATGTTTCCTATATGGTGTGCTTATGTTCTGTTATTCCAATGGGCAGTGTGATGAAGAGTCTAATACAGGCAGGACCATCATGCCGATCAAATTTCAGGTCTGATCTGTCTGTCAACACTATTTTATTCTCTTTTTTTCAGAAATTTGTTTGTTTTTCTTGAAACTGTCATAATATGTCCTGTATTTTATCCTGTGGTGACAATTTTTTTGCGTTGTTGCTGCTTCACTTATAAAGATATCAATCTGCTGATTTTGTAGTGCTTCTTACTTGCCTTACTCAAATTTAGTTTTACTGGAGGACTTTGTCACTTCTTATTTTTTTTCGAATTAATGAACTCCTTCTCCAGTGTCTTATGCATATAAGCAAAGTTTTGATGTTCAGTATTATGAATTTGACTTGTTAAGGAAGCCTATGTAAGAAAGGAAGTGAAGCTTTCCTGAATAACAATTGTATGAAAGAAATAATTTTTCTCTTTTGTTTCTACTTTTTAGGAACCAATTTGAACTCTTCAACTTAAAAAAAATTAAATAAAAATTAGTGGTTTTATGGTCAACTAGAAAGGTTAAATTACATTTAGTATTTTGTTATGAGAACCATCAAAAATATATTTTTTGACTTATCATATATATATATATGAAAGTCAAGCCATAGACAAGTGTCTTTACCTTTGCAAAACTGTTTAGTTGACAAAACTAAACTACATTTATTTCCTTACCTTTTAGAGTAAATGATATTTCATCTTCTCTTCTTCAAATCACATGTCTCTACCTCGTGCAACATCAGCTGGAAAGATGAGTGTTTCAATCATATAACTGAAGCTGTTCTAGCATTAGCTGGCTCATCATTTCTCAAATAGCTCTTAGTTAGCAATTTGTAAGCACTTAATTATGAAGGAACTTTTCTCCTAGCCATGATATGTGATAGCTCCAAGGGCGAATCTAAATCCTTTTTTTCGTAATCCCAAGAATAAAATTTTTCGAAGGCAACTAATTCCTGAAAACATATTCTCATCTCATCAACTTATCGAAAGGAAGCCATTGTTGCAGAGATACTCAATCACAGGGCTGTAGCCTTTATTTGCATATCAAAAGTATTCTTCGGCTCACAATGATCTGCTTCTCAATAAGTTATTTAAAATGAAAAACATTGAATGATTGAAAATAGCATATGCTAAAACTTGGATGAGCAAGAGTAGAGAGATGTGTGATTAAAGGGAGGGAAGAAGAAAGATGGTGAAGGCAAAAAAGAGACAAAGAAATCAATTTTTTTTAATTAACATAGGTACGCAATTTGTTAGGTGGCTCTAGAGAAGCTTGTCTAAGGCTAGCCTTAAAATAGGTCCCTCTTATGTATGTGTTTGTGTAGAATTACATATACATGTTGGCATAAACTAATAAAACTCGATTATTTTGGTTTCCCATCGAACTATGTATGTGAAGGAAATCTCATATGTATAAGATGAGTACTTTTGTAGGTTAATGGCATTGATTTAGCAGAAATAGAAGGTGGGGAGGTAGCTATTACCAACATAAACTCCTGCAATGGTCCGGAGTTTGTTTTACAACTTCACTTTTCTTCAAGCCAGGATCCCATTGCTCAAAAAAGTCCTGGTAAACACTCTACACAGTGTTGTCATATATGTGACTAGCAACGTTGTGTTATTTGTTAATTGGCTGACAGTTTTCAGTACTTTTAAGTATCTAAGGCTTCTACTCTCTCAGGATTAAGAGCATCTCCAGAAGCAAATGCACGGCTAAAGTGTATTTACTTTCCAGTTGTCGAGGTATTACTATATATCTACCCTTATTTTTCTCTTCGCCCAAAATTGATATCTGTCTCTCTCTATATATATATTCATTTGTATAAAGATTTATACATGAACTTGCATACACTCGCACAAATGCATGCACCTATACACCGCTCACATTCATACACACGCACACTCACTCGCGTTCATGAATACATACACTTGCACACGTTTATGCACACAGAAACTAATACGCAAAGACATGCATATATACATATATATTTGTTTTCGCATGTTTTAATCTTATGGTTAATAAAGGGTAAAGAAAGCATTGAGAGGATTTTAGAGCAGCTAGAAGCAGAAGGATGTGGAGTTAACGAAAATTATGAAAGCTTTAGTCACGTATCTATTCGGTGCCTAGGTCGTCTACTTCCAGATGCTCGCTGGGTGAGCTACTCAAAACTTTCAGTTTCAAGTTTCTATTAATTTCCATTACAATATGTAAATCATGGAATTTATGATGTCATTTTGATATCCAAGGTATGCGTCATACTAGCTACACTTGAAAATAAGGGATAGACTAATAATTCATAGATATTTGTGTAGCTATTGATGAATTTTATTGATGTTTAGAAGGATAATGTCATATGTATTAAATACTATTTTTTGATGATTTATTTTTTAATATAAACTTTCAAGATTAATTTTTTTTATTAAGAAAAATAAATGAAATTAAATTAGGTTTTATTGTGTCCTAGACTTGTAGGCAAATAGAAAAGATTCAAAAGAGGGGTGCTATTTCTGGAGGGAGTATCTAACTCCCAAAATAAAAAATAAAATTAAATTAAAAAAAATGCAATTTAACCAGCGGATGTAATATTGAATTCTTTCTTATCTTGAGACTCTCTTTTTACTGTTTAGACCTGTCCTTAATTAAACATAGTAATTGAAAGCCTTCTTGAATTTCCAAGTGATGCATACTCCATAGATTTGTGTTCACTCTTGCAACCTGATTTGATCCCATAAAAAGAACGACTATCAATATTGGGATTCTGAACTAGAGGTGGGAGAAGTTTTATAAGTTATTGTTGCTTGTTAGAATATGTTAGGTGGGAAAACATGTTTCCATGTTTTCCTCCCCATGTTATCCTCTCCATGTTTTCCTATATTGTGTGCTATCCTATTTCCTATATAAACCAATGTAATGCTATGTAAATACAACAAGAATAAGAGTAATATTAGATAATGGAATTATTCCTATTCCTTATACTTATATGTTCTATTACATGAACACTCTTAGCATCTCACTTTCTACATGGTATCAGAGCTCTGATCCTTTATCAGGTGACTTTTTCCGGCAACTTTTCCCGACAAGTTTTTCCAGCGTGCCTTTCCTCTCTCCTCCTTCCATCTGCAGTGGTCGACTTTTCCGGCGACTTTTTCCGGCGACCTTTTTCCGGCGGTGATCCATTGATTTTCAGCCGCTTCTCGAGTGTCCAATATCTCCCCTTTGTTGGTTTTCTTGTTGGTCCTTGGCTGTTTTCTAGCTTTCTTCTTTGATGCACCATATTTGCTATGCTTTCTTCCCATATGTTACCCATTGTTGATGTCTCTTCCAACATGGAATCCATTGTTGATGTCTCTTCCAACATGGTCCCGGGTCTGAATTGGTTAGAATCTGCAACTATGTTGTTTGCATCTTTCTGATTTTTTTTTCCTTTCTTTTTTTTGTCCTCCTTTTTTGTCAAATGCACTTTATTTTGTCCTTTTTATATAAAACTGCATTTGAGGGGGAGATATGAGATATGAAGTATGAGATATGATATGGTCTAGGTTGCATGAGGGGTTGTTCATGCTACGTCATGCTCATTTGCAGCCGTATGGTTTTTTGCTTCGCTTCAGTTTTTTGTCAAATGCACTTTAGTTTGTTCCTTCTATGTAAAGTTGCATTTGAGGGGGAGTGTTAGAATATGTTAGGTGGGAAAACATGTTTCCATGTTTTCCTCCCCATGTTATCCTCTCCATGTTTTCCTATATTGTGTGCTATCCTATTTCCTATATAAACCAATGTAATGCTATGTAAATACAACAAGAATAAGAGTAATATTAGATAATGGAATTATTTCTATTCCTTATACTTATATGTTCTATTACATGAACACTCTTAGCATCTCACTTTCTACATTGCTTAATTATTGACATCTAGCATTGTAGTCCATAAATGGGGTGTTATTAGGAACCGTAATATTTTAAATTTATTCCCATGATGTTTTAACTTACTAGAGCAGTTAAGCTTGTCTAAATAGATTGGATCTTCTAAGAACATTGGTAAACATTATTTCAACTTGTCCATTGAAATTGTTTTGTGGAGTAAAATTTTGCACCACTGAACATTGAAGAAACTACAGAGTTTAAGTATATTACCTATATATGCATGTACATGTATATATTTCCTATTCCTAGATGTCTGGAATGATTCTTGTTTTGGTTGATAGCAATTTATAAAACTGAAATCAGCAATATATCAGGCATGGCTTCCTTTTATGGAGCCCAGGCATAGAAGGGGTGATAGAGCGCAAATATTAAAGAGATGCTGCTCGAGAGTGAAATGCTTTATAGGTAAAAGTGATTGCTTGAGTTGATATATTGCGCACCTAATCTTCATATTGATTTATGTATTATTTTTTTTTTTGCGTCATCAACATGCTTTTGCAAATGTGGTTGCAGAAACTGATGCTGGTTTCTACCCAACACCCTCCAAGGTATTTGGATTGGTTTCCTTTCCTATCAGTTGTTACATAATAGCCATGTGAACGTCAATGAATATGCATCATTTGTGTGGTGTATTTACCTATATGTCCTAAAGGTTTGTGAGAAGGGAAATGCCATAAAAGTGGAAGGCTATTTCCTTCATTGTAGTCTATTTTCTGTCGTTAGTCGTTACTCCTGAAAATAAGTTCCAACTCTCACTTACCAAGAATGACCTTTTACATTATGGTCAATTTATAGTACCTATGTTACATAAGTTTTTGTCTTCATTTACCTAATGTAAGATGATAGATAGAGGTATTGTAGGGATGGAATATCTATTGCTATATCACAGAGTTGCGTAATTGTGACTTCTTCATTTGATGACCTGTGCAGCATGGTGCATATTTTATTGGACCCATTCCATTTAATTGAAGTATTACTTTTATTTTTCCTATAATTCATGATGATGATGAATTCATTTTCTTCTAGACTGATTTATCACATCACCATCCTTATACCACTGCCTTAAAGGACTTTGGCAACAAGCGTCTTGAGAAAGAGAGAGGTACTTTTGTCGTCTACTGTAAATTTATATTACTTACGATTAGTTTATGTTGATTTCATATCATTTCTACGCACTCAACTATAAGCACATTTATATTCATTTCTAGAGGTACATGTCGAAATTTATAAAGATGGAAAGACATTAACACTTCAGCAAATGGAGAAGCAATATCAAGAGTGGATTTTACAGATGCATGATAGTTATGATGAAGAAATTGACTGTGGCGAGGATGAACCTGTTCTTATCATTAACCCCTCAAACAAGAAGCGGCTTGGCATCTCTTCGGACGGTAAGCTTGTAAGATATAATACAGACTGATGTACTAAATTGCTATCAGTGTTGTATTGTCAATATCTTTGCCTTTTGATTGATGCAAACTCTGGTTCTTTATTAATTCATGTATGCTTCTTGTAAACATTTATCATAACTTTGCTACAATATAATTTATAGTTGTCAGGGTTCATAAAATTGTAAGTAGGAAAGGTACATCCTGGCAATCAGGGCAGAAGATCAAAGTTATGAAAGGAGCATGTTCAGGAGTATACAAGAAAAATATCTATGCAGAACTAGAGTATATTCTCCTTGAAGGTATTCAAGGGGATGCAGGTGGTAAGTAATCTCTAAAGAACTTGTATATGCTTCAAACATTTTATATTTCTTATTTTTCATAGTAGCAAGAGAATATAGAACTTTTGGGTAAACAGATCCCGTACCTCTTACAGAATCCTTTGCTGACCTGCATTTATGTAGAAGGAGCTGAATGTACAACAAAGACATTATTTAGTATAATCACTGCTCCAGATAATTATTGAAGTCATCCTTGACATTTTGAGAAATCTAACCTTTTCTTTTTCCCTTTTTTTTTCTATCTATTTTCACTAAAGGGGAGTCTCGAATTATCTGCAGGTATACTGTTATTTACATTATCTTTTAAATTAATTTCTTTTCTTTTTTTTGTGTGCTTATTCTCGTTTTTTGAAATAATTTCTACTGTTTGCTGTTGTTACTTTGGTACTGGAAGACCAATAGGTACCACCGGTGAAAAGGGTTGCCAACTTGCAAATGACAAAGATGAGAATCCCAGTATAGATATTGGTGAATCTATTTCCTTGCCCGTTAGTGTTATCGATTCTGGAAAGGTTAGGCATTTAGTGGCACATACTATGTGTAAATTTTACTTGTTTATTCTTCTTCAGGATTTTCTACTGTTTCTATGTGGTTTGAGTAATTCATTAAATCATGAATTGTTCACACTACTAGTGTCTAGCTATTGAAAGTACTGAATGGAGTTTACAACTTGAGAAGCTACATCAGAAAACTCCTTCCTCGATTGACATGTTGAATGCCAGTCATTGTGAAGAGTTGGAGGTCAAAGGGGTTAGTTTTATTATGTCTATTTTGTATATAATTTTGTAGTTGTCTTTGCTATCAGATGGAGTACTGATTTTGCAGCATTCTTTATCTTTTTTTCTTCCAGATTGATCTTATTTTGTACATTTTAACCAAAATATATGTTCTCCTTACAGGCATTACCTTTTGATGCTGTAGTTGATGCCGGACATGTTCCTCCAGATGAAGTTGTTGCAGTTGTCCGTCCTACCTCTTTTAACTCTGTGGGTGCCTCCAAGACTTCGGATCAGAAGTATATTGCAAGAGTTGACTCCGATATGGCTATAGAAATCAAATTTATGGCTGAAGATAAGAATATTCAAGAATATACTCATATTCATTCTGCTCGTGTTTCACCTTTATCGCGTAAAGGGATTCATGGTCTATATATATTCCCATTGAGATCAAAATTTCCAAATTTATTTGAGAAGGCTGGTGAATATAAATTTTCCTTTCATCTTGTAAGTAGTGTGTGAGATTCTTAATTGTTATTTGGTCTCCCTAGTTACGTCACTTGATATATTTCACAGATTATATATTTATATCTCATGTCTAAACTTGGATTTTGCTGCTGTGAAATTCTGTCAGATAGACTCAAGTTGTAGGAATTATGTTAAAAGTGTAGAGGTTAAAGCATTGTCTCAGGCTAGGAGGTGGGGGCTCGTAAATGATATGCAAAGCCCTGCACAATGTAGTGTAAGGTAAAGTACCTGCAATCTGTTTTGTGACTGATGTATTTAACTTAATGCATCTGATGTACATTAATTCGTAATTATTCTGGAGCATCTCCTTTTGTTTGCTCTTTCTTTCATCTTAAATCTTTATTTTATTAAACATGTCTGTATTCACATTTTTTCCCCCATTTAATTGTTCTTTTTGGGTTGCTGGGAAGACTTTTTCCTTACTCCATAAATTTTGTAATTGTCGAAGGTAAATCATTTATAATGCTACATGTACAGGAGAATAAAATGTGGTTACCATGCTGAACGTGATGCATCACATATCCATCTCAATGTTGGAACATGCATGCAAGTAATATTGCTACAGAACTAAATAAAGTAAGACATGTCAAGCTACAGTAAGAGAATATAGAGAAATTTAACTTAGTTTCTTGTAGGTTAAGTCTTAAATAGCACTATCACAAACTGGACACTCACTTATATTGACCAATACAAGTACACATGTTTAATATGTGATCCTAGTCAAGGCATGTGTAATCTGCATGAAAGTCAACTATCAGGATCCATGAGTAACTCTTAGATAATAAGATGGAGCTTGTATGTTGTCTTAGATAAAAATGAGCACCACTAAGGATACGGCACATGCATTTATGCCCAGAAAAGTTTTCTCCTCCTAAGCACATAGAATGCTATTTTCATAATCAGAAGTTTTTTTGGTGCTTGTACTGTTGCTTGATTTCGCAATCAATAAAACACGTGCAAGTATACGCGGTCCACAAGTAATATAAGATAAGTAAAGTGTCGAACCCACGAGGAATTATGTTAAATAATTACCAAATATCAATCGCATGAAAAATTAATCTAATTTAAACAATGACAATATGGTTTGGATTTGTTGTTGATTAAAACTAAATAAAGATAATTTAGAAAACACGTTTAACTACACACAGATAAAGTTCAAGATAGAAAGATCTAAGATTACAATTTCCCCCAACTCTTCATTTAAACATCATACTCTCTCTTGTTTAGTAAATTAGAATATAAGAATTGCTATCCGAGCAATCACAAGTATATATAAGCCTCTTTCGATGGTCGAATACGTATTTCCTATTGTGGTGTATAGATATATTTCTATTCTACACACTAGCAAGAATCTCATATCAAGAACAATCAATAAGACACATGTCACGTAAAATCTCATTAACCGTTCTATTAATTACCAACTTTCACAATAGAAATCATTAAGCAAGGATTCTCAATTGAATACATGTGGTATTTAGGTATATGTCTATCCTAAATACAATCAAATTATCAACCCTCAAGAATAATACGTAAGACTCACGTCACATAATCTCATACATTATCCATAAAGAATATCCAACTTTCACATGAATTCATAACTAGGTCTCAACTCATACTTCTTCTCTCAATTCCATATAAGTTACCAAGATAATTACGGGCCAAGCAATTAATCCTTAAGCAAAGGTTATGAACTCCAATTCATGTAATGACTAACTACCAATCAAAGAGAGAGCATTCAATTTAAACTACAAGTTGGGTTCCATTGCAATCTTAGAATGAAGAGTTTAGCTCATATTCAATCTCAATAACATCATAATCTGATTATAGTACATGGTTTGGAATAACAAAATAAGAATAAAGAACTAAAACATATGAAGAAACACCCCTTTTGTGATGAGATTCCCGAATTGGTGTGGTGTAGTTCTTCTTCTCCAGCTCTTGCCTTCCTATTTCGTGCTTCTCGCCTCCTTTAGTTGATGAAATTCAGATAATTACTCACTTTGCTCCTTTGTTCTTCTCCTTTTTCTCTCAAACCCTAGCCTCCAAATTGTGTAGCAAAGCTTGAATGCCCCAAATCTTTCTCCCTGGATGCCTGATAATCTGGTTACTCTCTCTCTTCCCATTTCCATCGTGCTCCCGAAATTGCTCCAATGAATCCACACTATCAGCATACGCGACAAAAGCTAGCCTCATTTCTGTCCCGACTCTGTCACCCCGACGGTAAAATTAAGCCTTGGAGGCTCGCCCGGCGATAGAAAATAGCTTGGGGACGCCGCCCCGACGATGACCTCGCCCCGGCGATGGACCCTACTGCTGGAATTTTGCATTTTTGCTCCAAAAGTTCCACAATTCCACAATTTCCTACTTAGAGTCGCTTCCTGCACAATAATGAAATAACTAGTGAAATAGTGCTATAAATGCTTAAAGATAGCCGAGAATTGAGCTTAGAAAACATCCCTTTCGTAGGTATAAAATCCACTCATCATGTACTCACCTTTTCTCCTAGATATATTGTTGAGACAGATAGGGACACACCCAAATAACGTTTCTTGGGTTAGCAACACATTCTTGATGAACCTTCATCACCTTCAATGTCGAGATACAAATTCTTCTATCTTACAAAATAATTGTAGAACGACTGCCAAAAAAACATATGAATTGTAGGTATATGAGAAACCATATTATAGGTTTTACTCTTGCAGGAGTGAGGTGACAGAATTTTTTTTATAATGGAATGAGCGTTAGAAGGGAAGAGAAAGCATCACAGTTGGGTTTATATATATCATATATGTCGTATACATGATGCATATATTGATTAAAACTTTATACGATGAAAAGTTACAAATTTCACTTTGGATGCATATGCTACCATATGTAGCACAGCAGTTTATATCCATTGATATTGTATTTCTTTATTGATTTTTATTTGTCTTGCATGTTTCTGATTGGTGTATCTCATCCATGTCAAGTGCACTCTCTGTATTTATGTTCCATTTACTAATTGCACTAACTTCTATAAGTACTAATATTGCCCTAACTTTTGAATTCAGATGCTTTATATATTTTTAAACAAGTAAATTTTCTCTGTAATCTATCCAATTTGATTTCAAAATTATTCCTTTGATATTTAACAAGTTTAAATTCTCTCTCTATTAGTGTCGATGCCTGGTAACAAAAATTACTTGTTGGACAGGGTTGGTTCATATTTTCCCTCGTTTTCTATCGCATGCTATGATAGATACGACAACCGTACTCCATTCACATGTGTCCCTGAAGTGATGGTCAAAATTTGTTCAAAGCGGGCTGTCCTATCGCGGTTAAACAAAATGAATACACATTTATCATCCAATAAATTAGCTCTTAGAGTTGAGGTATGATCTATCTACTACTGTTTACTTCACTTCTTGTGAAGTTTGATAAGTCACTTTACCCGTATCTGTTGTGCAACGGTATCTTTTTGTAATTTTTTTAGGACTTATTGGTTGAAAGTTCTGAACTGGACAAGATTCGCCCAAGGTATGAAGCCAATTTAATGATATGTTCAGAAGGCGAACTGTTCAATGTATCCATTCCCTGCCAAGGTGTCTGAATTATACCAAAGTTGTTGGATTCATTACTTGTATTTCCTTTATGGACCTTAAAATAACAGATGACCTAATTTTTTGAAAAATAATTTTTTAATTTCTCACGGGATTCTTACTTTCTTATTTGCATCAGTTTTCCCAGGATCATTACAACATGTTAAAGCCAAACCTAAAATTTTTATGAAGCATCTACTTCCTGGAAATGTTGTTAAGAAGCTTGTATTAGAGGTAATGGACATTCTAAGTGTTTTAAGCAATCGTTCTGTGGTTTTTTGAGAATTTTGTGGTCGTGTATCAAGATTGTTATCACCATGCTTTTTATCGTCTCTATCTTTTGGTTGTTCCACTTATTTACTCCTTATTTTTTGTTTTTAATTTCAGTGGCAACTTTTAAATTTTGGTCCGGCTATCTAACCTAAAGTGTCAATGCATGTTTAATAGGTGTTTGATGTATATGGTAATCATGTGAAAGAAGATTCGGAAATCCTGTTAGCCATGGATGGATTTTGTTTACAAGACAAAGCACCTTATATCCGTAAGGTGGGTATAGCTGCTGAACTTGCACTCGTATTGTATTACTAAAATTTTCTTATTCAAGTAACTGATCTCTTCAAAAAGTAATATTAATTTTAAACGTCTTTGAGAAAGTACTTGGTACTTTCATGAGTGTGCTTCTCCCATTATTGTTAAAAGAACAACACCAATAGATTATGCTGCTAATATATGTGGCATAAAGACTGTACCATACAAAACTGTGTTTAGTTACAGAATTAAAAGTAGTGATGATGGTGGCACTAATGGACATGATGACATTTTATTATTTCAAAAGACAAAATTGTGGTAAAGAATTTTAATTGGTTACGACTAAAGCCATTTTCCTTTCCAGATGGTGTTTGTTTGCTTCTTTTTGCTCATCCTATCATTCAAGTTTATTCCCTACTTTTTTATACTCCCACCTTTCCAAAAGACAGGATCAATTTTGACTTTTGAAGTCAATTTGAGATATTTCCAAATTCAATATCAACATGGATTCATTTAATATTAGAGAGTACAGTTTCAAATATTGTAAACTATGAAAAATTTACCTATAGTTGCAATATTTATTATTTTCAAAAGTTGAATGAATTAAATTTTTGAATTCAAAAATATCTCAAATTGACTTTAAAAAATCAAACTTGAACTTTTATATTTTGAAACAGAGGGAGTACATTGTAATTTTAAATTTATACTTTTTTGGTTGATTACCTTGCAAGGTAATTTATTTATATCTCTCAGCATATAGATATATCTAATCAAATGTTATGTTGGGGTAAATCCTTTCCGTCAGCAACTAATGTTACCATGTCATACTTGCGCTAGTGTTTGCTGACTACCTTATATGCTTCTTCAATTTTCCCTCTTCTTTAGGTTTTATTATAGGTCAGTTTCTTTGAAATGTTGTAGTCAGATCAGTTTTTTGTTCTCTCATCATTTTGAATACCACCATTTGTGACCATGCAGGTGGATAATTTTGGGTGCGTTGATCTTAGCGGCCTCTTGAAAGTTTCAAATGGTTATGGAGAAACGGGTATGCACGTTCTTTCCACTCTACATATGAACATTTACCAATCTAACTGTTGGCATCAGTTTGGATTTACATTTGACATTATATAGCATCATAGTCGTCATTTAATAAATTTTCCATAAACTAATAATTATGAATATCTATGGTATAATAGTAAAAGTGTCATCTCTGGTTCATGTGAATATGTTTGGCAATCCTTGTTTCAATAGAGTTTCTTTTTTCTTTTTTTGGGATCCTTAACATACCTAGTACTTCATATTTCTTTATGTTGGAAATAATAATGGAGAATATTTTTCTTCACTTTATTCCAATATTTCTCCACCTTTTCCCTATATTCTTCCTTATGTTTTATTCCATGTTTCCCACTCCATGTTTTCTTCCTTGTATTAGCTAGCATGTTTCCTTATATTAAGGAACATGTTTTGTCTTAATTATTTCTTCCAATTGTATAAGTAGGTAACCTTGTAAGCTTTCTAAGTAATCAAAATATATGAAATGTAAGTTCAAGTGTCTCTTTCTAACATGGTATCAGAGCTGATCTTTTTTTTCCGGCGAACTTTTCCGGCGAGTTTTCCGGCGAGTTTTTCCGGCGAGTTTTTCCGGCGACAGTCAACAGTGTAGCTTTCTGAAGCTTACCCGCAGTTTCTAAAAAAAAAAAAAAAAAAAAAAAAAAAATGGGTGAAAAATTAGAAACTTCAGATTCTACTCCAATGATGATTTTTCAACAAGAAATCCCTTCTGCAATTGGGGTAAAACTCAATGGCACCAATTACCGTCTTTGGTCCAAAGTTCTTGAGATGCATATTGCTGCCCGTGAAAAATATGGCTACATCTCTGGAACGAAGAGTGCACCCAAGGATTCAGATCCTACGCATGAAAAGTGGAGGCTGAAAATGCACTAGTAAAATCATGGCTCATCAATTCTATGGTCCCTGCCCTCATGATGAACTTTATTCATTGTGAGACTGCTAAAGATGTTTGGGATACTGTAAAGAAAACGTATCATGATGCTTCTGATGCTTCCCAGGTTTATGAGTTAATGAAGAAATCCTTCCAAATGCGTCAAGATGGCCGACCAGTGACCATCTATTTCACAGAACTCAACTCCACCTTTATGGAGCTTGACTTTCGTCGTCCTAATGACATGGCAAATCCATTAGACTTTGCCAAATTGAAGAAGCGTATCTCTGAAGAACGCGTCTATACATTTCTTGCTGGACTGGATCATAATCTTGATCAAGTATGTGGACGTATTCTGGCCACATCACCTCTTCCTGATATTGATGAAGCTTTTTCTATAGTTCGTAGAGAAGCACAACGCCAGGTCACCATGGCTGTCGAAACAACTTCAGAAGCTTCAGCCTTGGCAGTTAAAAGAGCTCACCATTGGCCAACGACTTCTTCAACATCGTTAGAGAAAAAGTGTTCTCATTGCGATCGTAAAGGTCATGAGAAAGAAACTTGTTGGAAGATTATAGGCTATCCAGAATGGTACAAGTTGAAACAGGCTGAACGCGAGGGAAAAAAATCCTCCCAAGCTAACTCAGCGTCTACTAAAACACCACAACCATCCCAAGTTTATTACAGTAAAGAATCGTCTCACGAAGATGACGATTGGTGCTGGTAAGGAGATGGAGACCTTTACAAGTATTGTCCAAACTGCCGGAATTGCTATTCATAGACGGAGTTACTGGTCACTGCCGGAATTGCTATTCATAGACGGAGTATTGTTCACTGCCGGAATTGCTATTCATAGACGGAGTACTGTTAACTGCCGGAATTGCTATTCACAAACGGAGTTTTGTCCAATTGCCGATCGTTTTTCAAGCTGAGAAATAGGAGATTTCTATTTATCAGCTTGAGGGGGAGTGTTGGAAATAATAATGGAGAATATTTTTCTTCACTTTATTCCAATATTCCTCCACCTTTTCCCTATATTCTTCCTTATGTTTTATTCCATGTTTCCCACTCCATGTTTTCTTCCTTGTATTAGCTAGCATGTTTCCTTATATTAAGGAACATGTTTTGTCTTAATTATTTCTTCCAATTGTATAAGTAGGTAACCTTGTAAGCTTTCTAAGTAATCAAAATATATGAAATGTAAGTTCAAGTGTCTCTTTCTAACACTTTATTTTGGTTTGACTCTTTCGAGGCATTTAGTACCTCTATATGACTTCTGCATTCTACTTAAACAATTTCAATGTTTGCAAGTGTCTGATATATTAGCGGGCTAAACTACTTTAGGCTCTATGGTTCCAAAAATAGTTGTCAACTACTCCCTCTGTTCCAAAATTGGAGATACATTCTCCTTTTTAGTCCTTTCCAAAATTAGAGATACATTTTTATTTTAAGACTGTAAAGTTACACGATGTTCCTAATTTGCCATTACTTTTTTACTAACATTTTCAATATCACACCATCCCAACCGAATTCCTATCTAATACTAAGGCGGGAACATAATATTATCCTTAAAAGTCGTATTTTTACAAATGTATCTCTAATTTTGGAACGGAGGGAGTATTTTAATCGATGGATGATAATTATACCTTCTTCTTTTGGCAACCATCCATAACTATGTGGTTTTGGGTTGGATGCTCTTATGTAGGTAGGTCAGGTCTCTTAGCCATTTTCATTTTCCTGTGGATGCCTGCAATAAATACGTTCTGTCTTGTTTCTTTCAACTCCTCCAACCTAGTATATATGAACTATGGGCTACAGCACCCATATGTTATGTGACAAGTTTTCTTGTTTGTTCTCCAAAACTAGTATGTATGAGTTATTGGGCTACTCTACTCATAATCATAAGTTAACATAAAATTACATTTTCTCCTACAAATAGTTTTATTCTTAAAATTATTATTTTAAATCTACATATTGAAAAAGGTAACCTTATTGCGTTATTCTCATTCTTCATATGTGGGGTGACAATTGATTCCTCGTCCTTCTAAAGTCTAAATCATAGGATCATAAAGATAGCATTTGTATTTTATCTTTACATTTCATTTTGCTTTTTGTATCCTTATCATTGAGGTGATTTTTTTTTTCTTTTCAAGTCAAATTCATTTTGAACAACCTTTTCTTCTACAGTGTCCTTTTCTGTCTTATTAGACAAGAAAGTAATTTTCAAGGAAGAGTCTCAAACTCAGAAAAGGGAGATAAGAATTGCGTCAATGGTTTGTAACTTGTTTCTTCTCTTCCATTGTCTTCCTAATTAGCTGAAGTTCCTTACCTACATTTTGTTTCTCTTATATTCTTGCTCATCAGATCCCTGAGAACTGTGCTGTTGGTTCTCTACTCGAAAATGTTGTGTTTGAAATTGTAGACTCTGAGGGTGGTGTGGATGAAACCATTGATGATGATGAGACAAATGGCCTGTTCCACACATTAACATTGAACTCTGAGACAATGGATATAGATGATTCTGTGCGATACAGCTTTCGTCATGGACGCTGCACTGTTCGTGTCATACCCCTCCCCCAAAGAGAAGGAACTTTCTCCTTTGTGGCTGCTTACACTCGTAGCCCAGAGCTCAACGTGGTCATCAAGGTCACAAATTCTTCCCCGTAAACTTTTAACAGGTGGTGATGAGTGCTGAATTGATATTTGTGAATGTGTAGGTGAATGTGAAGGAAACTCCAAAAGGGGTGTACGAAAGTGTCCAATCTCAATGTTCAGATGGACAGATCTTGCTCCTCCAGGACTCATCCACCTTGATGACTCCAAAAGTTGAGAATGACAATTTCCTTGATCAGTCTCCACATGGTGCAATCATGCTGCTACCAGACTCAGCTGCTCTTAAGGATATAGGAAACTTAGTTTTATCTCTTATGAATGAGCGAAAGGTAAGTGATAAGCGTAGTTACATTCACCGTTATGAGTCCTTAATTACCAGAAGTGGGATTTTGTTATTCTGTTCACTTGAGAGCGTAAGCACCTCCATGCCTTTTAGCTTAATGACCACATTCCCACTTGCTCAACAAAGATGTTTATATGTGCTTTTACCTTGCAGGAGCTTGAGGACAAAGTTTTCAAGTATGGATTGTCTATTGGACAGAGTGAAGAGAAACTTAAAAAGCTTCATGTTCAGAAGTCTGCAATTGAGGAAGACCTGTCCAAAATGCAAGGTTTTAATTCCACAACCCGTTAGTGGCTGTCTTCTTTAACTTTATATGTAGGTCTGAAATCGTTGATATGACCCCCGATCAATAACTAATTACTCATTATTGTCAACAGCCTGCAACTTGTTGAACCTTTTTCCAATAAATATATTGAATTGAGTATTAGGAATATGATTCGTGGTGGTAAAAGAGGGTTCCTTCATTAAGCAAGTGGTATAATTTGCTAGAAATACATCAATTTGCAATAGTATACTTCTCTGCATGATAACTTTGTGCTACGGTCGACTCTTACTTAGTTGGAGGACACTGCACCGTCTATAATTTGTAGTATGAACAGTACCGAAAACTAATACCAAAAATCCATGTAATGATTTTTGTGGTTTGAGCAATGCTCCGTTAAACATATTCTTGGCTATGTTTTAACGTGATTTCCAAGAAAATAAAACTTAACGTAGTTGAAGTGACTTGGTGATCTCGGTTCATATTGCAGCTTCCATGGATGTTGCTTTTGATAATGATTTGGGCTATTTACCTGAAAAGGAGGTTATGATTGAAAGGATTGATTCCCACGGTGACTCAGCAGCTGCTGTTGTCTGCAAAATACTTAAAGAGCAAAGTAGTGATTTTTTGAAAGATATAATAGGTGTGGTTGCGCTTCTTGGAACTGTTCAAACCAATGAGCTTGGCAGGTCTCCCATTTTACGTTTGTATGTCACTTTGATGAGCATGCAAGTTAACATGTAACTTTGTATTTGATCTTTCTATATTTTCCTTGAAATAGGATTTTGGCAGAGTACCTGGGTGAGGAGCAATTGCTTGCAGTTGTATGTAAATCCTATAAGGCTGCAAGTGATCTTGAGAAGTATGATAAAAATGGAAATGTGAATCGCGCATGTGGTCTTCTAGCATTGGCTACTAAATGTGGCAAATCTTTAAATGGGCGTTACAATGTTATCTGTCTGGAGGATATAAGGTACCATCAAGAACCCTTGTAGATGCAGTACTGAGCAATGATAGTAATTGCTGGTTGAATTAGTTTTCCTAGTATTGGTGATTTTCTCAACAGTGCTAACTTTTCAGTTCACGTGGTGGAAAACTCTTAAAAAACTACATCCCAGACTGTAGAGAAGTGTACACTTGAATATGGATTGGCTTAATTAATACTATGATCCTGATATTCAAGTTTTTGTCTGGCAGGCCATACAAGGGGGAGTTTGACAATGATCCCCAGAGGAAGCTTCTGTTGCAAGATCCTACGTTACAAAATGGAAAAAGTCCACCAGGTTTTTTGGGTTATGCAGTTAATATGATATATATAGATGTTCATCACTTGCACACAAGGACTGCAGGTAAGGGTCTTCGGGAAACCTTATTCTATCGACTTTTTGGTAAGCTTCAAGTGTATGAAACTAGAGAACACATGAGAAAAGCACAAGCAAACTCTTGCATACCCAATGGGGCAGTTTCTTTGGATGGAGGCATCATGAGAGGAAATGGACTTCTTACTGTCGGATGTTGGTATGTTAATAATATTCAATTGATTTACATGTGTTTTCAAGTTGTAGTTTGTCTTTGTTGTGTATGCTATTAGACTTGTTAAACTTTCCTTCTTAAGATCTTTCATCCTTTATTTGTTTGGTGTTTATAAAAACATGTATCGACCGTTTTTTGTCGTTGAAAGTATTTCTTGTGACATGACATGGCTGAGTGCTTTTGATTGCTTCAGTGCACCACATATTCACTTTCCGGTTGTCACGCCTCATAGTCAATGTCATTCCTCTCCGAGAAACATTCACATTCTAAGGATGATGGCAGCAAGGAAATCGAAGTTGAGAGACACAAATGATGAGATAGAGAGAGAGGACAAGACCTGTAATAAGCACAGGAAAAAGTTTATGAAAAGTAGGGACAGGTATAGAAGGTTCTTGGATGAGAAGGCACCCTTGATGCAAAATTTGGAACTCAGCAAATTCTGCATGAACGACTCATCATCATACAACACTCCTAGCTAGCTCATCATCCATATATCTATCTATCTTCGTGTAGATGATTTTTGCAGAAGGTCTTCCAACTTGTTTTTGTACATTTTCATGGTCATATAGCAAGTTTTATTGCTCAACTGAAATTATGCATGCATTGTTCAGAATGATACTTGTGGATGGGCTGAAAGAGAGAAGAGACAAACACAATTTCCAGTGATTTCTCTAGCGTAAATACATCATTATAAATTAAAGGTGTTGTACACTATGAGCATATTTGGATTCCTCGTGATTATTGCATATTTGGTTTATCTCATTCTAAAGTATTATAGTTCTTACAAAAAAAATAAACAAGCCCCTCCCCCTTTGCTATTCAGAATTTAATATACATCTCCAAAAAAATGTGATCCTAAACATTGAAATTTAGTTTTAGTTCTAAATTAATAACCAAAATTTGAAAGTCAATTATAACTTGCTACATTTAGCATTTTGCTTATCAATTAACTCTATAATAGTTTTAATAATATTATGTTTTTAAAAAAATATTAAATATTTCACGGACATTGAGAGGAGACGTTTGGCACTGGTCATGGATCATCTATATTCTTTGTAATATATTAGTCAATGGAGTGTGTGAGAGACTAGTTTTTTGAGAAATGATATATATGCTTGGATTGATCGAACCTGAAAATTCACGCGATAAGATATAATAAATTAAGGTAGAGTTATACTTAGTATACACATACGTTACAATTTTAATTCGACTGAAATTTTTTACAATATATAACATGACTCAATTTCTTTCGGGGAAAATTTTCATAAACAAAAGTAATAGTTGCACAAGTTTTTTCTTACATGAATAATAAGTAGACATGACACTTACAAGGGTACTTGTAAAAATATTAAATTTAGTTGCGGAAACATTAAATCTTTTTCTAAAATTAGAAGGTGGAGTAGCTTGGCTATAATTAGTTGCAATTGTTGTGAATTATTTTCATATTTTGCCCATATCAAAGCCCCACGTCAATATACTCCTATAAAAGTAAGTGTTTAATTTTGATTTTTATAATTAAATTAAATTATTAAAAAAAAATGAATAATCAACTGTGACTTATAAATTACATAATATTTTCGGCTTATGTATTACAAAAAATAAAATCTAATTGTCTTTTTAAAGTTGATTTGCAAAATTTTCAATATTTAAAAGAATGTAGTTAATTTTAGTTATATAACCATAGTTATTACATTATAAAAAGTTTGACTATTATTTTCTTTTATTTTTAAAATTTATATAAATTTAAATTTCAAAATTACACAAATTAATTTTAAAGCATCACAATGTAGCTCTTTTTTTTCCAGTTTAATGGAGGTAATAATTACTCTCTCCATTACTTTTTAATTAACCTGTTAGATGTAACACACATATTAATATATTTAATTATTGCGTTATTTAATTGATTATATTAAATATAAAATTTCAGTATTATACTTTTGAAATTTATTTATAAGAAAAAATATATTATTTTTTAATGTCTAGGAAAATGAAATGAAATTACTAATTATTCTTTAAAATCTACAAGCGAATGGATAGAAAAGAACAAATCTTTCTCCTTAAAAAGACATAAAAAATACACATGATTTAAAAAAAAAATAAAAATGCTATTAAATTATTTAATTATTAATTTTTAGAATTAATTAATTTGACCAATGTTAAATTAGGACATCTGGAAGGAGGAGGACTGATTTGCTTGCGCACTCCGATGCTCTGAGCCCGTAGCGTAGGCCGAAACTTATACAAACAAAAACAGTGAAATTCCAGTGAGAGAGAGGCGGTGACTGTAAATTCAGTTTCAGGGATCATGTATCAACCCAATTATCAGCAGGCATGTTTTCTATCTTGGATCTTCTTTAGGGTTTCATACATTTCATAGTCGAGTTTTTTGGTAGTTTTATGATGTTTGTTTGTGCTTCTTCTTTGTATGCATTTTGTCTTTGATCAATAATTCTGCAGTCTCGTCTCTGCATGTCCTGTTTCTTAGTTCTTAGCAGTAATTTGGGAGAACAAAAATGATTTGTTCATAATTTGTACAATTAGTTTCTGGTGATGTTGAATTGTGCTTTCTTGATAAGTATGGGTTAAGGAAATTGAATGAATAGGGCCTCATACTATACGCTGTACTCCCATACTATAAATTGGTTCAATTCTAATGTTGTATATGATACATTGCACTCCCTGTGGAACTCCCTTCTAAGGAAAATTTTAATTTACTATAACTGACTGTCGAACTTAATTTTGATTCTAATATCAATAGATTTTGTTCCCTTTATCACAAGTGTGTTTTTCTTTAGTTTCTGCAAATTTATTGTTTGTACTGTAGTGGACTGTAAACTTTCCTTGTATAGGTAGTTTTGTCACATTTTTCTTTGTTAAGTCTTGTCTTAACTGATTTGAATGCCGTGTCTAGTTTTCAATACTTCCACAGCCTAAGTATTTGCATATTCCAGGTAGTGGTAGCATGTTTATTAGTAACTGTGACTGGTTACCCATTTGATTGGGGGCCTTCCGGGAACAAACTACCTTTTTTTTTATATTGAAAGATAGAAACAAGTTTTCACGGCTCTGCATCGATCCCTATGTATCATATTTGTGCATCTGTGTAGAAGTTATAAGACAAAAAGAAATAGTTCACTACTTTCTTTCTTTTTTAATAATAAGTATATTTTACGACTTTTATCAGTTTATGGGATGTCTGTCAGTTTCTTATAAAATAAATCTTAAGATACTTGATGATTTTTTTCCCCCCAGATGTCGGTTCATACAAATGTAGCATCCGTCCAAAATTCATTGGCATTAATCCCTGTGGGTCAGAATGATTCTGGTATTACTGCAAAGGCTGAAATGGAAAATGGGGCACTTTCACACGCGGAAGCGGTTGTCAATAGTACTAAGGTTGTCAAGGATATCAAAGCTTCACATTTAATTATCACATGTATATGATCATGATATTAGATATATTGTCTTTTAACCTTTATACTAGTCAAGTACTCAAGTATAAGATTTGAGTCATTGATCTTCTAAGATCATGGTGTTTATGTCTTTATAATTGTTTATATTCTTTGAGAGGTTTTGTGGTTAAGCTATGTAATGTACTGTTGCTTTAACTATTGCAGAAATTTCAGGATGATCTAAAAAAGCTAGGTCTAAGAATAAAACAACATGAAGACAATATCAAGTTTTTAAGGACTCAGAAAAACAGCTTAGATGACTCCATTCTAGATCTGCAAGGTATGCACTATTTTAAGTTTCATTGCCAGCATAAAGTTTACTCTCTTTACAATAGAGAAGGTTGGAAATGAAAGAGTTAGATATACAAATACTTATTCACACTGCTTATAAAATAGCATTTCATCTGTTCCACTGGAACTTTATCAAGTTTCTGAAATAACATTTGCCAGGCATCAGCTAATGGGCAGGTACACATGGCATTACTCAGAACTTGAATGATATCCATATCTGGAATGCACTGCTCCTCTACTTTCCTGTACTTACTTTCCTAGCCTTTGTAAATGACACCTTTCATCTTTCATCACAACCCAACTACCCACAAGGATTTGTAAGCATCATTTCATGACATCTTATTGCCACATAACAAAATCTTCTTCTTCTTCTTCTTCTTTCTTTTTATTTTTTTATTATAGATAGTAAGGAGTGAAACTATACTTCTAGGTCTATAGTAGTGTTTCTTTTGATCAAATAGACATCACTTCAGCAAATTAATCTTTTCAACTTCATAGAATATTAAGACCTTGATTCTACAGCAAGAACATTTTCACCTCATCATTGTTTACATATGACTTCTGCTAACATGTATCAATCAGTTACTCTTGGCAACTATCATTCATCAACTGGACCTATGACTGAAAGAGAGGACCTTCCCGATGTACAGAGTGAGGAAGAAACAGTCGGACATATTTTAAGGCACGAGAAATCTGCAGCTGGCATTTTGTTGAAAACTCGCAATGGCACTCAGGCTTCTCATATTCCATTAGTTAAGGATGTGCTTGGAATTGTTGCAACACTTGGCAAGGTCGATGATGATAACCTTAGCAGGTAAGTGTGATTTTTCAGTTTCTGTTTTTTGTTTCTCTTAATTGTGAAAACTGTAATACGCACCATTCCTCTTATTCTACAACATTCCCATTGGTTTCAAGTTGTTTTGGTTTCACAGTGGGCAAAGACTTTTTAGCTCTATTTTTTGGTACAGTGATATATATTCTGTTGAGCTATTCAGACTTCAGTGCTGCGAATTGTCTCTGACATGTTTATTCTTCATCATAGTAGCTTGTGTAAGTGTGGTAGTGTTTTTAAAGCCTTAAAGGGTTTCTAGATGGGTCTGCTTCTTCTGCTTATGGCCCCGTATAATCTGTTGGTGATTCATGTCACCTTTTTCTGATCTCATTGATATAGATTTGCGCGATAAACTAAATTTGTTGTGAACTGAGGAATTCATGAAGAATATTAAATGTTTATTGAGGCCATGTTTGTTTCAAGACGAAGATACGGTGTATAACTTATCCTCAAGATGATAAATGTTTATCCAATCATTTTTTCGTTAATTGGATAAACATCTGATTTGGGTGTTGCTTTTTATCAAGTTTGGTGATCAGTCTGCAGTGGATTAAAATGGTGCAAGGACTTTTTATGTCCATATCCTGAGTGGGCTTAGTACCATGGCTAATACTGACCCCTCCCCCCCACAACCGAAAAGAAAAACAGAAAAGCAGAAAGGAAAATAAACACTGTTAGTACCCTATTAAATCAGATGAAATAGTTTTATCTCGTTTCACTTTTTAAATCCAATTGAATGAATAATGATAATTCTATAAACATTAATCCCTCAGGACAAACATGGTCTGAGGAATTCTATAGAGCTTCTAGTGTTATTTAGAATGGTTGATATATTGGTATTTTTTTTAATTGAACCTATAATGTTTTTGCGCTAGGCTTCTCTCGGAGTACTTGGGTACAAAAACCATGTTGTCAGTTGTTTGCAAGACCTTTGATGGCGTTAAAGCTATGGAGTCTTATGACAAAGAAGGCTCTATAAACAAGATTTCTGGTCTTCATGGGCTTGGAGCTTCTATTGGACGGACTATAGATGGGCGATTTCTTGTCATTTGTCTTGAAAATCTTAGGTATGTGGTTTATCGTCTTCTTTTGCAATGCTGCACCTGTTTTTTCTTCGCTTTCTCACCCGCACAATTTCTCTCTCTCCTGTCCTTTCAGACCATATGTTGGAGAGTTTGTAGCTGATGACCCACAAAGGAGGCTTGATCTTCTAAAGCCGAGATTACCAGGTGGAGAATTTCCACGTGGCTTTCTTGGGTATGCTGTGAATATGATCCATATTGAGAGCTCAAACTTATTCTGTCTTACAACCGATGGCCATGGACTTAGAGAGACTCTTTTTTATCATCTCTTCTCACGCCTGCAAGTTTACAGAACGAGGGAAGACATGCTGCAGGCTCTCCCGTTTATAACTGATGGTGCCTTATCTTTGGATGGTGGAATGATAAGGAGTACTGGGGTGTTTTCCCTTGGCAATGGGTAAGAGATTGATTTATAGCAATATCACTATCTTATAACTGCTTATTGCAAAATTTCCATTCATATTCTTCTCTCTTAAAAAGTAACAAATATAGCAATTCTGATTGTAGTTTACAGTTTTCTTGTTACCAGTATTCTTTAGGCAAACCACTGGTTTTTGAACTTGTGGAGAATTTCAATTGAAGAGCCTTGTGTATATTAGTTTTGTTTTCTAATAGATAATTGTTGTCTGCTACATATATATTCCTTTTCAATCTTCCTAAAACCAACTTTACATGATATTTGTTTAAATAATTCTTGTATAATGGCTTAATTTATTAGTTAAGTAGATAGAAAACAAAGTCTGTTTCTCAGAAAAGGGTTCGTCTTAGTAAATTCATCTACTTGTCAGCATGCTCTAGGTATAGTCTCTCTTTTACTTAAGTGGATTTCAGTGGCAGGATTTTATGACTCTGATGATCATACAAATTTGGCACTTATTTGGTATTAGGATTTATTTAAAGTTAAAGCAAAAAATCCCATGAAAATAAATCATATAATGAACATTTGCACTAATTATATATGTGTGTGTGTGTGTGTGTGTATATACATATATATAATTGTATTCTAAGTAAAGTTTCTTTAATATGCAATTATTTTCTTTGAACTGCTTCATCTTTCTTTCTTCAATTTTTCTGATTTAAGGGAAGAAGCGGATGTAAAGTTCCCAAAACACTCTGGGAAATCAAGTCTACCTGAGAACTACTATCGAATGGAAAACCGGATAAAGGATAAAAAATGGGAAAAGGAAGGAATTCTGGAAGATATTCGGAGAGAGCAAGTACTTTTGGACAAGGCAAAGTTCAACTTTGATATGAAGAAGCAAGAGTTTGTCCAGTTCCTAGCACAAAGCTCGCAATGTGTTCAGATTCAGGTAATACCTTGAACATATGTTAATTAGCAATTATGTCTGGGATTAACTGATTCCTTTCAACCTATCGCACTAGTCAGAACTCAGAACCTCTGCAGGAAAAAAATGCCTAAATAATTTTGTGTTCATTGGCAGTGCAATTTACTTGCTCCATTTTCACATGTTTTATCATATTTTAGAGCCCATGAAATGGAAAAACAGCTTCATGAATCTTGTGTACTAGTCATAGATCAATATTAATCAGAAATCGGTATAAATATTGTGATCTTAGATAGCTAGTGGCCATGGGTTATTTTTAGTTGGAGTGTTCTATCCGGGGTAGAAATTTCTTGTTCTCGAGGGGTTTTAAAATGCCAATTCAAAGATACAGATTGGATGCTGACTTAGTAATCTTATTAGGTAGATAAAAACTATTCAATTTAAGAAAACCTTTATTCTTTATACATGCTGCAACTCAATATTTTATCAGAAGGTGGTGTCAGTAGTTAGATGATCTGATTAGTGTTTATATGTTGCAGTAAATTGTTTCATTTTTATTATGCATGGACAAAAATGAAGATGTTTTCTTTTATAATGTGTAGCATCAGATTCCAGTAGGGCGAGAAAGATTGACCCCCAGATGATATATATGAATAAAGACGAGCACATTCCCAAAAACCAGCTCAGGAAATGAAGAAGCCTTGGTAGCACCGTTTACCCACTTTTGCTCCAGAATTGTTTATCCGGGTCATTGTCTGGTCATGGTGGGAATGCCAGGCTTTTTCAAGTTATCAATGAATCTAGCTAAAAATTCTTATTGTCAGGTCTAAGTGGTCCTTTTTCATTGAAGGCAAATTTGTACCGGTAAAACTGTGTTGATCATCAAATTAGTACTGTTAGTTTGCTCTTTTATTGTCTCTTGATCCCTGGGTGTATTTATGCTGCAAACCCAGGAAGGGAACATGTCAGGTCAGTTGTACAAACAGATGATGCTCTTAGTTTTTCATTATACTCTGTACAATTTGTAGTTTTTTCTTCTTACTATGAACCCTCTTTAATCATAATGCGTAGATTTTAATACTGATGGCGCTAAATGTTGGAATCCCATAGACTAATCAGCGCCCGCACAGAAAACACGAAAGTAATCCCTTCCGTAGTTCTTGTAATCCTTCGAATTTTTTTTTAATTTTTTTGTGAAGATAGTAACTCTCAAATTATAATTTCGAAATTTGTTATTACAAAAATATTGTAAAAAAGTTTTAAATGGGCTTCGATAGCTACATTTGTTAACTGCAATTTGTTATTACAAATATATTGTAAAAAAATTTTAAATGTTGCCCCAAGTGAATATTTAACAGAAAGACAACTTTAAGTCCAGGCAAGGGAAGACCTTTTTCTTACAAAAATGAAAAGTTTTAGTAAGGTTCCACCGAGACTTGAACTCGGGTTACTGGATTCAGAGTCCAATGTCCTGACCACTAGACCATGGAACCTCTTGGGATGCAGGGTAAAATCTTTTACAGATAGAAAAGTAGCGGAGTCTGACAACAGATGTCATTCTGATTTATAAACCATTTGGACATCGGCAACCACGGCAAGTAATGGAAACGTGTGAACATAAAATAGCTTCTTTGTTTTTTTTCCTTGTGAACATAAAATTGCTCCGGCATTAACAAAAAAAAAAAGAGTTTTATTTATAAAATTTTGAAAATTAAAATTTAAAAAGCTTAATTTTAAATATAAATTATTATCCTGAATTATTGACTTTTTTTTACTTTAATAATTATTATCTATACTATTATAAGCAAGTGATCACGAAATTCGTTTTTTTGAACATGCTCAATTATATATTGAGGACGTGATTTATCAATTAAGACAATCAATATTTTTATATGTAATTAAAAAAATATTATTTTAAGTAATTTAGTCACATTTATTGAACATGAACAGATAAAAATTCATAAAACCTTTTGATTTGGTTTAATATTGAAAAAAAATTATTTAAAATAAAATATTATATATTTATTTTCAGAGTTGAAAAAGCCTGCTTTTTGTTATAGTCAAAATTGACAAAATAACTTTTTATATTTTCACTATTTTGATATTTAACTGTTAAAGTGAATTTGCTTTTTTTCAAAATAAAAACAATTATGAAACATAAGTTTTTGTATTAGCAATTTTTGAAAAATACGAATAAAAAGCAAATATTTAGAAATGTAAATAATTTCATCCACAATATTAGGGAATCCAATTCTAGATACTCCTATTTTCTGCGACTCGTAAGATATTCTCGAGTAAAGACATCCTCCCTTTCATTTTCATCTTTTATGTTCTTTATCGGCTTCGCCTCTCTATTTTTCTGTATGTAATTCTCCTCTGCTACAAAATCTCAATCATACATACATAGATACTACATGATATTCTCAAAATCAAACAAATACCCACTTTAAGAATCACCCCTTTCTCTCTCCAAATCCCCTCTGTGACGCCAGAATCATCCCTGTAATACCCCACAGCCCAATTTCCATGGCTGCTGCATTAAGATCAAAATCATCCCGATATAAAGCTTCTTTCACTGTTTCTCAGTTCAAATACTTTATACTCGATCACATGTACGCCGGCGCCGGCCGTACGGTTAATTTTCATACCAGTTCCAGAGCTGAATTGGACGATTCTTTCAGTAATACCCCTTCTTACCATTTCACCTCATTCAATCCCGTATTGCTTCGAGGCAAGTTATTCGATACTCCCAAGTATTTGCAGGGGTTTTATAAGAATAAGAGGAGGATTAATATTGCCAGTAGTTCTTCTTATGGGGACCCTCCTGAAGTTTGGCAGCAGCCTTCTGGGGATGGAATTGTGGTCCGTCCTGGTGTGAAATTAGCTCAAATTCGCGATGGGGAAGGCTCGAGTTCCGGTTCGGGTGGTGGTGGTGGGTTTGGGTCAAAAGATGAGTCTTGGGGAGGATCAAATTTGGGAAATGAATTTCCGACACCGAAGGAGATTTGTAAAGGGCTTGATAAGTTTGTAATTGGGCAGGAAAGAGCAAAAAAGGTAAATTTAAAATTTTCTGTCAATTTGTTTTTATTTATTTATGTTGTTTGGTTTGAATTTAATCCTTTTTTAACGGATGGATATGAAAATGGATATTATGTGTTGGAAGTATCTGTGCAACTAAATAGAAAGGAACGGGATTTGTTTGGGATGACTTACTATTTTGTTGTTATGTAGTTATTTTGGTTTAGCCAATTTGATTTATGCTTATTAAATAATCATGATGTTTTCTTTGATTATTTATTTATTTTTTCAAAAATGACATTGTTATTTAGGTGCAATAGCTCTCGAAACTTCACTCACATTGTAATAAAGAAAGACAGTGTTATGGTTTCTGTGATATACTTTTAAGGTATTTTTGCAATAAAGGCTATAATTTGAATTTTTTTGTAGTAAATTTATATATAAAGTTATTATTTTTTATTTTTTGGATATCTGCCTGTTTATAATGCTGTTACACACTTACACTGTTAAAGTTTCTTCTGAATTGCATTTGTATTATCATGGTCACTTAATAGTTCCCTGATTGCAGGTGCTATCTGTCGCAGTTTATAATCACTATAAGAGAATATCTATTGACACTTCACAGAAGTATGTAGCTTTGTACCTTCCACTGCCATCAAATTTTTTTTCATGATTATGTTCTTCAATTGTTTTTCTTGGTATATTATGTTGTTGAAAAAAACTTGGCAAAAAAAGAAAATGTTGCTGAATAGAATTCCCAAGTTCCTGGTTAGTCTAAATCCATGTACATTGTTCCGTACAAGGCTCTGATGTAACTAATGTTACTGACACATTGAGTGTCTCATATATATATATATATATATATATATATATATATGTTGATGGATGAAATCTAAAAATAAAGGAATCATATATATATATATAGGGCGGATCAAAAACATAACTCTTAAAGAGCATAACTAGCATAACTACCTTTAGCGACGGACAGACGACAGTTTTGTCCGTCGCCATAGGTCCTGTCTGTCGCCATAGCTTTTAGTCGCTAAAAGCTATGGCGACAGACAGGACCTATGGCGACGGACAAAACTGTCGTCTGTCCGTCGCTAAAGGTAGTTATGCTAGTTATGCTATTTAAGAGTTCTGCTCTTGATCCTTGTTCTCTCTCTATATATATATGTATATATATGTGGGGACCGATCCATAGCTAACGTTGTAAATTTAAGCCGTTTAATCGCACATCTAACAGTGAGAATTATCCTCCATCCGCACTTTAGTTTGGGGGTGCCCGCACTACTAAAGTGCGGATTCAAAATTGACCAAAACGCCCTCCAAGATCCGCACTTTAATAGTGCGGATGGTAGGTTTAAGAATATTAAATATATTCTTATAATATATTAAATTATTAAATACATTATTCCCCGTCCGCACAACTAAAGTGCGGACGGTCTAGCGCCTTTAACAAAATTCTCATACAAGTATTTTGCAAAAGAAAATATCATTAGTGAACTTTTACCAATTAATTTACCTATTTGCATAAGCATAAGATTGATGACATACATTCATGCTCAAGAGAGGAAAAATATGTTCATGACATACATCAACCTTGACATCTAAATGGACAGAAGAAAAAATTACGTTCCGATCTTCATCCTTAAGCTAGAAATAAAGCTGTTGCTCATCTTTATCCATTCCCATGGATAATTCCATTGAACATTGGAAAATCCAAATGGGAATATCTCTGATTTGTACTCGAGGCTTTGGATCTGAAACAACTCTAACTCCTTGTCGATTGTTTTGAGGACTAAATTACTTGAGCACTTTGTTAAAGGCACTTGACCGTCCGCACAACTAAAGTGCGGACGGGAAATAATATATTTAATAATTTAATATATTATAATAATATATTTAATATTTTTAAACTTACCGTCCGCATACTAAAGTGCGGATCCTGGAGGGCGTTTTGGTTAGTTTTGAGTCCGCACTTTAGTAGTGCGGGCACCCCAAAATTAAAGTGCGGACGGGAGATAATTTTTACCGTTAGATTTGCGATTAGACGGCCACGATTTGTTGTAAGGATAAACTTAAATTTCTAACGTTGGCTATGGATCGGTTCCGTATATATATATATATATATATATATATATATTTGTGGAAAGGAAGAGGTGCTTTTCTTCCTCCAGTTTAATTGAATTAGAATGAATCCAACGACATGTTAAGTCATTTTACAATACTAGCGGACATGCTACGTATGAAAGTTGTTTGAAGGTCAAAGAAGTGGAGAAATATGGGGAAGGCCTTTCCTTCAATGCATCCACTTTTGCGAGTAAAAGATTTGGTGGAACTAGAGAGGAAGGCACTCTACCTCCACCGTTCTTTGCTTACTTTCACTTTTCTGTCCAACCAAATAGACCTGGATTTCCTTGATAGGATACCATGGATTGTAGTTCCTGTGTTGGTAACATGTTTGTCCCAAGTTGTGTTTGCTAGCATCATTTTTCTACATGCATAAATGTAAATATATAGTTCTAATTTGTTACTACAACTTGGAAAGTTAGGTCTACTGGAAATTCTGGCATTGACAAAACTGATGCCATAGATAACGATGCAGTAGAACTCGAGAAAAGTAATATCCTTCTAATGGGGCCGACAGGTTCAGGTAATATGCTGACTGCTAATGTCCTATCCTTGGATTAGTACTGAATTCTGATTTTTTCTTGTTGTCAAGAATTTGAGATTCTTGACAATTAACTTCTGATATAATTGTTTGAAATTGGTCGTAAGTCAAAGTTGTGACTCGACGAGTAACTTGTTGACTATGAGCGCTCAAAACTTTACTGTCGTCCTGTCATTTTATATATTAAACATCAAAATTTGTTTTGACAATATGCATCTTATCTACTTATTTGTACTATTTAATCATTTACTTGTGATGTTGTTTGAAGGACAGGGAAGACATTACTTGCGAAGACCTTGGCTAGGTTGGTGAATGTTCCTTTTGTAATTGCAGATGCTACTACCCTTACTCAGGCAAGCTTTATTTTTATTTTTATTTTAATTTGGGGAGAAGTCTTACTCAGGCAAGCTATTAATTTATTATTGTTGTTAAAAGTAGGAGGCTTTTCTTATGTTTTTCTTTCTCCTGGTGACTTGATGCTTAGAAGCTTAATTCATGCTGAACCATCATGTTCTTAAGAAAGTCATTTTTGAGCTTCATTAATTTATATAAGAAAAGTAACTTGGTTCTCATAAGTTTCTCGAAGGATTTCTTGATTTATAAACCTAGAGATGCAGCAGCATATACCTGATGGTAGAAGCAAATAATCTCTCACTTTAAAAGAGACTGATATCTACTAGAAGTTCCAATAATTTGTAAAATGTATTATTATTCTTAGAAGCACATCAATTTGGTTCCAGTGTAGGAGGATAAATCTTTCTCGCACCGATGTCAAGTTTAGGTTTCATACCAGCTGCGAAAGAGAAGAAAAGGAGGAAATGCAGTTTCCTGTTTCTTATACTGTTTTGCCTACATGCAGATTTCGTGCTTGGCCTTTATGACTTAAAGGAGCAAACTTCTTTGTGCTCTCTCTGTGTGTGTGTGTGTTATGTCTGCGTGCATACATGCAGACTCAAGAAGAGCGAACTTTTTGTGCTGCTTACAACTTACTAATTAAGATATTATCAGAAGGAAAGGCTAATAATCCTTCAGATTTTTGTAAATATATTTACACTTTCTTCCACGCATGATGCATATAAGTTTTGATTCGCTGTCGGAGGTCTGATTTTAGTGCAGCAATCATAATATGCCGTTATTTGCAGGCAGGATATGTTGGGGAGGATGTGGAATCCATTTTGTACAAGCTCCTTACGGTAAATTTCTTGAAGCCTAGTATTATGTGATAGGTGCAGAGTTTGATAAATTGTTCTTTTGTATTTCTTGTGTGTTTTAATTTGGGGGCTAATGATCATGCTTCATTATTCTAATTTTTAGCATAACTGTATTTCTATCTATATTTTATTTATTTATTGATAAAAATTTTTTAGCTATTTATGTTCCATCTTTTAATTTCTTGTTAGTTTTTTTGGTCTATTTCTATTTTCTTTTTAATTTTCCTTATTTATATTAATCCTATGTACTTTCCCAACCTTCCCTCCAAGAGTCAAATCTAAGGATCTTCAACTAGCACTAGCTTTTTCGGTGCCTTTATGATGTATTCATGTTAAAGGAATGTATAAACTAATGACATTTCCTGATTCTGTGAGTGCTTCCTGTTCTAGAGAGTTTTCTCTAACTTGCTCCACTTTCCCTTATGTGGGAAAATTTTGGATACTGGAAAAAGTTTTTTTTATTTTATTTAAAATAATAATACTAGCGCAAAAAAATTGATAAAGTAAATTGGAGCCTTTTCATGCCTTGCAAATTCAATACATTGTCTTTGACAGATTAAAAAGGAATTTAGTTTCCTTTAAAAAAAAAAAGAAAAAAAAGAAAAAAAAGAAAGAAGAAGGAATTAGATTTCAGAAAGTAAGACTTCTTTGTTATGGATTTGTGACTCTTTCACATTTCAGGTTGCTGACTATAATGTAGCAGCTGCCCAGCAGGGTATTGTGTATATTGATGAAGTTGACAAGATCACAAAAAAGGTTTTCCTTCATATTCAAGGCTGAGAATTATTATGCATTTTAACCTTTAAAGACCTTGCACAACTTATTATGTGCACTTTTCACCTCTTTCTCCTTTATGTGCAGGCTGAAAGCATTAATATTAGTAGAGATGTTTCAGGGGAGGGTGTCCAGCAGGCATTACTAAAAATGCTGGAAGGGACTGTAAGTGTTAAACTTTTTCATCTATTTCTATCTTGGGCAATACCGTAATAGTTGTTCCATTGTCAATTCATACATCACCTGTCTTTGCAATGCGATAAACTTTATTTCCACCCGAGAAATTCTAGAGCAACTAATAGAGATATTCATGCTCAGAGCTTATATTTTTGTCCCATAAAACTTATAGCTAACAATTTCAATTATCTTGTATGTAGTAGTTGATCTTTGACTATATGTTACGTCTTTGTGCTGTAGACATCTTCCTTTGGAAATACTAATGTTTTGAAGTTTGATCCAAAGTTTAGTGATCACTGTGTTATTATCTTTACATAAAACTGATTAGGTGTTGGTTAATTATTTATTTTATGTTAATGTAGTACTTTCTGAATGCCTTTTCGGCAATTACTCCCCTAACTATTTCTTTTTGTTCTGTTTCTGTATTGCCCCGTCAAAGCTGTTATATTTGTGTAAGTTATTATGTTGGAATTGCTGAGGACTCTAGTCTGTATTCTGATCTCATTAATTTTGAACCTTCTCTTGCAATGCTTAGTTATGTAGAAAGAATTCCCAATCAAATGCAGAAAACATAAAGTCTTACTGTCATATGGTTTATTCACTATGCTTCACTTATCAGTAAAAAATAAAATTATATTTTGATCTATGCTGTCTCTTCTGTTCAGATAGTCAATGTCCCAGAAAAAGGAAATCGAAAGCATCCCAGAGGTGACAATATACAGGTAATAATGAAATATGTGTATATATGTATCGTGTGTGTGTGTGTATATATATATACTGTTTTTCTAACACAAACTATGAAGAGCCTACATTGCTTTTAGAAATAAACTAGTTTGGGTGAAGATATGCCCAACCAAGATTGCCTTACATGAACAGAGTCAGTTACAACTAAAAAAATCCCATATGACTATCTAAGGAGATTTTCAACTGTTTTCTGGTCCATCTATTTTTGTTACTGCATTACATACGCACCAAATCTTAGGCCGTTGATTCTTTGTAAGAAAACTGAGTTATGATTTTCAAGAGCAAACCTACAGTACATAGACTTGTTTGAATGTGTGAATACCCTTGCGGCAGTGTTTGTCGCCTGTCAAATGGATAATGTCCCCAGGTACCTTACGGCTTACCGCGCATGACAGATGTTCACTATGTTGCTTGGCTGCTAGAGAATGATTGAATCCCTCCTTTTGGGCATTCTGTAATGCATGAGACAGAAATGTGTACTAGCAAATAAACAAATTCTCCTTAAAATTATGAATCTTAACCGTTTTCCCATGTCCTCATATTTGGGAAACGAATTGGATCCAAACCCAATACATGTATCCAATTCTATTTGACATGTGCATGCATACACCTTTCATGCACATGTATTGGAAAATCTAACGCCTTCACTGTCAGGGTTAAGTTGCCAGTGCACTACAGTTAAGATAAAAGGCCAAAGAATATTTCACTCTGTGCTCCACCGCCACTTCACTATCATTAATATGAAATTCAAAGAATTTGTAAAATAAAAAATTGCAGATAAAATGATCAGTCAAGGAAATGGCCATAGCAACAAATATTTAACTTTTCCTCTGGTGCCATTTTCGATTCCGACACTTTGTGATTCAAAATTCTAGTGTTTGAAGCATGTAATCGTAGAACAAGCTTGTTGTAAAACGCGGAAAATGAATCTTCTTTTTTCTTCCTTGTTGTTTGCATCATAGCTATAAAGCAATACAAGGAAACCAACATTGATCTCCCCATATTATTCAAGCAATTATTAGATTTATTCTTTTGATGTTTTCACATCAGATGCAGACTGTCTTAAGTCTAATAATTCTGACATGATCTCTCTCTCTCTCTCTCTCTATTTCTTTGTGTCTCTCTCATGTGGTAAATGACATGATTGGTGCTCTAGCTTATAAATCAGTTTCTAAATATTAATGCAGTTTATACTTTATATTTTTCCAGATCGACACAAAGGATATTCTCTTTATTTGTGGTGGTGCCTTTATAGACTTGGAGAAAACAATTTCAGAAAGGTCATACTATTGTAGTAATTACTGCCTCCGTCCCAACTTGGTTGTCTCCTTTACCTTTTCTGGATGTCCCAAAACCTTCAACTTTGTTTTCAACTTATACTGCCATTACCACTGTATCCAATTTTGGTAAAAAAGTTTTGGGGCGTGGCCCTATAAAGGTTAATCTTTGAAATCTACACAACTTCTTACTCCAATCTCGTTACTTTCTATAAAATGTGGAAGTCAAATGGGGACAACTTGATTGCGAAGGAGGAGGGATTATAATTTATACCCTGTCTCTTTATTTTATATAGTAAGTACTATCCCCTCTCTTCTTTTCACATGAATGTTAGTGCAACTTGAAGTTTTCTGCATTCTATTCAGGCGCCAGGACTCTTCTATTGGATTTGGAGCACCAGTGCGTGCAAACATGAGGACTGCTAGTGTCACACAGGCTTCTGTGACGTCGTCTTTACTGGAAATTGTAAGATCACTTGTGCACACATACATGCACAAACAAACATATAAAATCATCTGTTTTACATGTCCCTTGAATATGATTTTGTGTGAACCATTACATTCACAGGTGGAAAGTAGTGATCTTATTGCATATGGTTTGATTCCTGAATTCGTTGGGCGGTTTCCCATTCTTGTTAACTTGTCTGCTCTCACTGAGGATCAACTTGTGCAGGTAATATTTCTGTTTTCTGGAGCAAATTTATGACTTGTCTGATATGCGATTATGATCATTTCGAACATGTTTCTTGTCATGCCAAGGATTCTTGATAAGATAATTTCAAAAAATTTCAACTACCTCTTTCCCTTGGTCCCAAGTGAAATATGTTTTTGGAAAAACTTGCGGATTGATTTTTGGGTCATCCTTATTGGAGTTCCTCCTTATAACCATCAATTTCTGTTAAGTCAGATCACATTAACTACTGAAAGAGCCGTTCTGTCTTTCCTTACAAGCAACAATGTTATGTAGGTGCTAACAGAGCCAAAAAATGCACTTGGGAAGCAGTACAAAAAAATGTTTCTGATGAATGGAGTAAGTGTTTCTTCTCAGGCTCCTCTTTGCATTTGATGTCTAGATTGGCAGGCAATTATTTTACATGTTTCCTGCATTATTTTATTAAGCTCGCTTGGTTTGAAACTTCGCTAAATTCATCATTCATTTTACTCGATACACCTGGTGTGACAGGTTTCTGGTTGAGACAATGTAAATTTTTAGGACAAGATTATTAGCTGATTGTTTTTTGCAGGTGAATCTGTATTTCACAGAAGGTGCTTTGAGAATGATTGCTAGGAAAGCAATAACCAAAAACACTGGTGCTCGTGGTTTAAGGTCCATATTGGAGAGCATTTTGATGGATTCCATGTATGAGGTTCGTGAATGCTTCTTCCTTCAGTGGTTTTAACTTGCTGCATAAAATTTTGAAGTTGTGGAAGATGTTTCCAATTGAATTTTTCTGGTGGCGAGTCTCAAGTAGTTCTTGTGTTGGAATTGCTCCACTCGGAATTATTGGATTTAAATGCAGATAACCTACCTGTAGTTTGCCAAAAATCCCACAACCATCTGTGGAACTAAAACCTACGCATAAACCCCTGTGATTTGAGGCTAACTGCAAGAAACCATTACATCATAAATCATTTATTGACTGCAACCCTTCTTCTCACTCGAAAACACCCCAATAATCTTATCTATAAGCATTATTATTCATTCACCAGCTGTTTCATAAATCATTTATTGACTACAAACCTCCTCTATACTGTTCATTTACTCTATCACTTTGTTTCTACCGTACAAAGTGTGTAGTACAGACGAGCTACTAGTTTTGTCTAAAACTGTCCCTTCTTTACAGGAGTCTTGATTGTCTTAAATGTCCCATTACGCTCGTGCTCATAAAGCTTGCTACGTCAAAAATATATATAAAATTATTAGCATGATCCAACTTAATGTGAGATAAAGCAAAAGTAAGAAAACTAAGCGTTGACTACTTAGGTCCCCGGGGGTGGCAGAGTTAGAAAGGGGGCTGCTTAGGGATCATCTGTCTTTCTATTTATTAGTCAAAGCAATTTTAGATTTACACATCGTTTATTAAATTTTTATCTGTACACCAGCAAATTAAAAGATAAAACTTGTGAGTTGTTCCCACTAGAAATTCACAATTTTTTCATGAAACTCTTGCAGATTCCTGATGTGAGAACAGGTGATGACATAATAGATGCTGTTGTGGTTGATGAGGAAGCTGTTGTAACGGAGGGACATGGGTGTGGAGCTAAAATCCTGTATGGTAGGGGTGCATTGAACAGCTATCTTTTGCAACATAAATTAAAAGATTTAGAGGTGCGTTCTACTTAGCGAGATTAATCTTCTCGATCACTACCTTCCTACTAATAATACAAGAGCTTGTGATTTTTATATATTTAATATGTTTTTGTGGCGTTTACAGACAACTGCAGAGGGATCTGATGGAGAACCAGAGGTTGAAGCAGAGCAGGAGGTTCCTTCTATTGTAGCTATGTAATTCAACTCTAAGATTGATTTCCATTATCACCCATGTACAGTGTATAAATTTTAATAAAAATAATCTTAAGCATTATGATTTAATTCTTCTGTTATTGGTCTTTTAGTTCAATAATCAGCAATATGGCATCATCCATTTTCTAAATGGATGGTGCCCATGTTTCCACATGAAGATGTTTTAGGTTTCAATTGTGATTGCTTAAGCGGGAGTTGGTGGGTCCTGATAATGAAGGAGGGGTATCCCATATGATTATAAATTATAATAGTGAATAATTTTATGAGCACTAATTATACACGAAGAGTTGTATACCGATGGTAAAATTTATGTAATGCATACCACTGATAAGGTGTAAAAAATTTAAATGATTCTCACTAATCTCTTTTCTTTTATTTTTTGTGATATTTGTATATAATTTTTTTGTGTATTATTTGTATACATAGAACTACTCAAGTTGCATGAATTTTGCTACTGCTTGCACTTATTATTAATGGTTTGTTTAATCCCAAGGTGTTTAGCCTGAGGAGCCCATCATTATTTTACAAAACCTTTTGCCAAGGTTTTGATTATTTTTACCCATTTCTTCTCAGCTCACATTACTTTGCTACTCCAGTTTTTCTGTTTTAAGGTGATCTCTAGGAATTTCTTGAAAATTGACATGCTATTTTATTTTTATTTGTTATTGTTTTTCATGGAAATGGTAATAAAAGATACTCCCTCAGTTAGACATACACAAAAGTCTTGCGGTGGTCAAGGCCCGATCTAGTTCAATTTGATCTAAAAGCTTCGAAGAGACTACTCTTTCAAACATAAAGTTCGGCCCGACAAAAGGCTCCGGTCCGGCCTGGCCTGAGGCCTAGGTCCATTTCGAAATCCGAGTCCCGCTTGATTCGGTATAGTAAACAGTAAGCAACATATAATTTGCAGACATATTTTTAAAATTTTAAAGACACGTATTTGTAATCAACTCGTTATTGTTTAAGTTATTTGTATTTTTAAAATTTAAAATTATAATTATTTATCAATGAAGTTTAAAATTTTACTTATTTATGCTTATAATACATTAGTTTTAATTAATATATTAATAAAGTTTAAAGTTTTAATTATTCATTCTTGATTTCTTGTAAATATATTTAATGGATATACATCTTCATTTAAATTTTCACTTTCACTAAATTCTATTAATTTTTATTTTATTATTTTTATTTTTAATATTTAAAATTTTAAAAAAAATGTGGGGGGGAGGGGGAGAGGGGGTTGGACCGAACCGGATTAGCGGCCACAACAGGCTGACTTTTAAGCTCCAGAGTCCGACTTAGTTCGGTATGACAAATTAAAAGTTTAAGTCTGGTTTGACCTGGTCAACGGTTAAAGCTTGACAGGCCCAGACCGAACTAAGTTGGTTTGTCTTTTTATGCACCTCTAGTTCTCTATTCCCTTTACACCCAATTTTTTTTTTCTCAATGGAAACTGCTCTCTTTTATTGAATTTGAAGCTCAACATTGCTGTCATCTATTTGCCTAATATCAACCATAGAATTTTTTTTCTCGCATCGCATGTACTCTTAAATAAATCTCATAAGTCCGTCGCTTATAGTAACACTTTGATACTTGGATTGGTTCATTCACCAAAGTTGGGCTGATATGTATCCCAAATGATACTAGGGATCGGGACACAATATTGCGTGTGTAATTTAAATCAAAGAGACCAAATGAGAGCATGCGTTTTGTATATAGACTAGTATTTGTAGTACACACTATGTGTGTATAATTATAATTATAATAAATAAGCCATTGACGCAATTGGTAAATTTATATCACACTATCTTTTTTTTTTCTCGTTTGTCCCTATAAGTTTAGTTATATTACAATTGTGTCCTTTTTATATTAACTTTTTTATCTTTCTATTTAGCCCTCTAAATTTTATTTTACCCTACATAATTTACACACGCACGTGTGCTATTGAGTATAGTCTATAATATTAGGGGAGAGGAATTTGAATAAGAAATGTGACGTACAAATGAAAATATGGGAAATATTTTAAGGATAAAGAGTGGGAAAGAGAAAAGAGATTTAAAAATAGATACAATCTAAAAAAAAACAATTATTTTTCCTAATCTCTTTTAATAAAATAAATAAATTGTTAATTTATATATCAACTTATTTTTTATATATTGTAAAAGTTTCTAGCCAAATTCTATTTAGTCCTGTTATATATTGCAAAAGCTTTTAGCCAAATTATGATTGCGATGTATGTACATACATAAAATATGTAAGAATTAAGAATAATCTCACTTTAATTTATTGTATTTTATCGTATACACTTACACATTGATCGCAATCTAACTTGGTGGACGTATATATCATTTTCCATAAGAATATACTTCAGAATTGTAATCTGCATACAACTTTCGTTGTAGGACTATTTATAATTTTTAAAAAATGGGTGCCAAGTTTGATCTTTATTTCCTTTTCCTTTTTAACCGACAAAATTAACTGAAATCTAATAACCGTTGGATTCCCTTCTATTTCCAAGTGACTTCCAAATTTGGACGCTGATCCTTATTCCTCTATTCCCTCAAAAACCAGAGAGAAAACAAAGAAGGATTAAAAAACAAAAAGAAGATCATTTTTTCCGGGGCCGGGGGATAAAAGTTGCTGTTTGGTTTTCGGAATCGATCCCTTTCTTTCTTCCAACTTCTTTTGCTTCTTCTTTCTCTCTCTCCAAGTCCCACCCTCCCCCGAAAGCAAGAAAGAAAGAAGAGACGAAGGAAGTGAAAGAAATTTTCTCCAGAAAAAAATAACCTCCAAAAGAAAAAACTGATGACGAATAAGTGGTGAATTTGTTAAGAGATTTTGGGGAGGTGGGTAATTAGTGAAAAATGGATTTGGATAACATAGAGTGCGTGTCATCTTCCGATGGAATAGAAGATGATGAGATCCACCATCCTCAGAATCATCATCATCATCCTCATCAATATCCCTCAAAGCCTCACAGTAATATTGGCGGCGCAGTGCCCGGAATTACTCCGGCAACCACCGTCCATGAATTACTAGAATGTCCTGTTTGCACCAATTCTATGTACCCACCGATCCATCAGGTTTGCTTCCTTTCTGTGTCTTTTTCTTTTTATTTAAATTTCAATTTTGTTGTTCTTTTTCTTTGATTTTGATGATGATTTGGACGATGGGTTTTGTTAAATTTTGAAATTGCGTTGAAATTCCAGTATAAAGTCTTGATTTTTATCTGAATTTTGGTAAATTGGATGGTGGACAAGGACACGAGGTTTTGAGGATCTTGATTTGGAATTGCCATGATTGGATTGGATTGGATTGAATTGCTTGGGTTTGATGCTGTTTAGTTGTATCATTGCGAGTTGAATGTATTGCATAGGTTGGTAGGTATACCTGTAGATATATGCTGATTCAAGAAAGAGAATTTTAGATATAGGTTCATTGCACCTATGTCATTTGACTTTATGAAACTGGTAATACACAATTTTGGTGGTGGTTAACAGAGTCTGAGTTGTGTTTCAAATGCTAATGTATGCGAAGATGCCAATAACAATTTTCTTTAGAATATCTTACAATCCAAAAACAAAAGTTTATTCAAGGAAGAAGGAAGGAAGGCGGGGTGTTGCTGATTAGGCATTTGCAGTTTGCTAGTCTATCTGTTCTTCCATTCCAGAGAATAGTGATTTTACATTTTAAAAATTATTTTCAACAGACAATATCGTTTCTTCTGCTATCTGTAGTATCAGCCCATCTTCAAATTGTTAGTTTGCTTTTCTTGATAGTTCAAATTGTTGTCATGTCTCATTCTTAGCCCCCTTCCCCCATCCCACAACTAAAAATATAAATAGATAGTTTAGAGTCAATTTTTTTTTGGATTTAATTATTTGGGATTGAATTTTTTTTAGTGGTTTGCAAACGAGCTAGTGTTTCTATTTCCACTCGCTGGTATATTATATTAAAGATTGCTGTTTTTACAAGTAACTTACTTCCTTGCAGTGCCACAACGGTCACACACTGTGTTCCACCTGTAAAACACGGGTGCACAATCGATGTCCTACTTGTAGACAAGAGCTTGGAGATATCAGGTGCTTGGCACTGGAGAAGGTAGCAGAATCACTTGAACTCCCATGCAAGTATATTTCATTGGGATGTCCGGAAATATTTCCATATTACACCAAGCTTAAGCACGAGACATTGTGCAATTTCAGACCATACAATTGCCCATATGCTGGATCAGAGTGTGCTGTTACCGGCGACATTCCTTCTCTGGTTTCCCATCTAAGAGATGACCACAAAGTAGACATGCACACGGGATGTACGTTCAATCATCGTTACGTAAAATCCAATCCACGCGAAGTTGAAAATGCCACTTGGATGCTAACAGTAAGTAATCCTTTTTGAGAACGGTTTCAATGAATAAAACAGCTGAGAAATTATATATTTCCTCTATATCCTTTCTGCTATCAATGAATAAAACAGCTGAGAAATTATATTTTTCCTCTATATCCTTTCTGCTAATCGTGTATCTAATCATGTAAAACTGAGCCACAACTTCTTTGTGAAAGCTTTTGAACCTACTGAGCTCGAGTTAGAGCTATGAGCTATAGCTACTGAGCTCTCCATAAAACCTTAATAGATCCCACCAAGTCTTACCATGTAACTTTTCTTAGTTACTTAACAATGTAGTGCCTTGTAGTAGGTGAGCCATCCTATTGATAGGTTTGTTTATGCAAAGATTTGGAAACCACAAGGAATCGAATCTCATATTATAGTCTTTGAGAGGAAATTAACTTTTTAACTAGGAAACTAAATAAGTAGATGTTATAGCAGGAATAACACTATTTTCGGATTATAGTATATTATCATCATACACTTTCTAGTATATTGTGCCGTACAAGAGGGAACAAATGCATAGTCTGATTTCTACAGACCTTCACTTTTTCTTATTGACAAGAAGATTAGTAGATTATTAAGTTCGACAGTCCTGAATACACTCGTCATTCTATTCTTATGTTATTTCTCTTTCTTGTCATTTGTTAAAACAATACAAAGTATGTTGAATGCTCAGGTGTCCGTGTCTCTCCGTTTTGTTTTGTGCCAGGTCTTCCATTGTTTTGGTCAATATTTCTGCCTACACTTTGAAGCCTTCCAACTTGGCATGGCCCCTGTATACATGGCGTTTCTCCGTTTCATGGGTGATGAGGCTGATGCTCGGAATTACAGTTACAGCTTAGAGGTAGGAGGGAATGGCAGAAAGCTCATATGGGAGGGTACCCCACGGAGCGTCCGTGATAGCCACCGCAAGGTTAGGGACAGTCATGATGGCCTTATAATTCAGCGAAACATGGCACTCTTCTTTTCTGGCGGAGACAGGAAAGAGCTGAAGCTTAGAGTTACCGGAAGAATATGGAAGGAACAACAGAATCCAGATGCTGGGGTGTGCATACCAAATCTCTGTAGCTGAAAGTAGTTAATTTTGATTGATTTATATGTTTGTTTGTGACAGTCCCTTGACTGGTGTTCAGTTGTGATCTTGTTCTTTTGATGTACTTTGGAAAGCAGAAAAAAGTTGAAATACACACTGTTGAAGCTTAAGCTGATTCTTTTCACCTTAACTTCATTCTCAAAAATACTTGTGCTTTGGATCATTTCTTAACACAAACAAAAAGATTTATTTATTTAATCCTCAAGTGACCAGTAGTAAATCAACTATCAGTCTATCACCACCCAACTTAAATACCAAACTAAGATAATATCATAATATGGATAATCAAGATCAGTGATATTCATCAAAGATCTGTCAAGTAATGCTTGATTTCAGAAACTACTTTAAATTAATAAATGTCTAGGTCAAACATATTTTCAACACTTGGACCAGTGAATTTGCATGTATGCTGGTTTTGACTTTTGACAAAATATATAACGAGTCAATGTTTCGAAAAATAAAAGAGTAACAAATGTTAAATAAAGTATCAAATTTATAACTTACTCTTATCTTAAGTCACCAATTACCCAAAAATAAAAGAGCAACAAATGTTAAATAAAGTATCAAAATTATAACTTACTCTTATCTTAAGTCACCAATTACCAATGGATAACGACTCTGTATCAAACTTTCAATATGGATTCTTGCTATAAATGATTATGAGTGTGAAACCGTGAATACAAATGGTCTTACATATAATCATAATATATGTTCATTAATCAGAGAGTATTAATCCTATTAGGGGTATTAATCACATTGCTTAAGACTGGTTGAAATTAATAGGAGAACTTGGTATAAAATCACATAGCAACGCTATGCTCAATCAGGGCACACAATAGATAATATAGTGGATTTCCTTCTATTTTCTCAAGTTATTCTAGATGTAGTTTACACAACAACAATTTAGAGTACTGGACCTAAAGATGGTTTGGCTCTCAAATCATAAGGTGTTCCTCAAGTAGGAGTGGGATAAAATACCGAAATAATCCCCATTAACATTGTTTCAAACGCAAAATCACACAAAACCACAAATTTGTCAGATATTTCTTGGTTACACGAATCTCCAACTAGAAAATACAGTAAAATCATTAAAAAAATACAGTAAAATCATTAAAAACATCATAACTTAATCGTCATTATTTCCATCTACTAGCACTAAAATGTAACAAGAGAAGTAGGAGATATTATGCTCATAACTTAAAACTACTAATTAATGAAGAAAGCAATAAAAAAGATAATCTGTTTCCAGATCAACATTTCTCCATTAGATTGCAAATTTTAGCTCTTACCTGCTAACTAGCACTAGCACTATCACTATTAGTTGCAACTTCTGCCTCAACCACATTATCACCATTCATTGCCTCTGGCGAGTTGGCATCCACAGAACCAGTCTCTTCGAGTTTGTCTCCAACACCTTCTTTCCCTGCTTGCACCTCTTCATTCACAAAGGTAGCCCCAACAGCATTACCAGTTGCCGGATCCGAAAATGACTTCTTCGGTAGCAAAGATGAAACAGCAGCCCTTGTACTAGCCTTAGCTCTTTCCGCAGCTTCAGCCTCCCTAGCCGCAGCTTCAGCCTTCTCTCTTTCTACGTCCTCCATAAGCTTCACCAATTCCTCCTCCCTCCCTTCCTTACCCAATTCTTCCTTGACAAACTCTTGCAATTCTGTTGTAAAATCAGAAGGATCACCCCTCAACATACAGTCCACAATTTTAAGCACCTCATCATGCTTCCCAACCTCAAATAGCGATTTCATCATAAATTTATAGCTTTCATCATCCATCCTCAACTTATCCACCATCATATCAAAAAATGATTTTGCCTCGTCAACCTTCCCAACTTTAACCAACCCATTAACCAATCTATTATAAACTTCCAAATTAGGTCTCAACTTGGACTCGACCATTGTCTTAAAATACTCAGCAGCATCGTCAGGACGATCCACTTTAAAGCAAGTATCCATTAATAAAACAAAAGTAAACTCATCAGGCTTAACCCCCTTCTCACTCATACCTCTGTAGAGCTCTTCCCCCTCAGCCAACAAACCATTGTTACACAGATGCTCAATCAAATTATTATAAGATAATGTATCAGGACCACACCTCTTCTCCCCCATATTCTTGAATACCTCAATAGCATCAGTAAACCTCCCTTGCACGCAATACCCGTCAACCATCACATTGAAGCTCCCTAAATTCACAGTCAATCTCTTAGGAGGATTATGCTCCCTCATCATCCTGTCGAATAACCTCAATGCCTCATCAAACTTTCCGTTTTTACTCAAAGCATCCAAAATGTTATTATATGCAACTGCACTCATCTTAATCTTAGAATTCTCATTCTCACCCACAGCCTCTTTATAACACTCCATAGCCTCATTCTCCATTCCCCGCAAGAAATACCCTTTAACCAAGCTTCCATACACAATACCATCTGACACCAACCCACCTAGTTTCTCCTTCAATTCCTCATAAAGATCAAAAACTCCATCAGCATTCAATTTCTTTGCCTGACCTGACATCAAATAGGAATAAACAACTGGGTCAGGGGCGAAACCCTTGGATAACATTTCATTTTTGATTTCCATAGCTCTTTCTAATTTATCGTTGTCGATGAGGCCTTTGATTAGAATCCGGTAAGTGGTGGGGGAAGGGTTAAAGGGGGCATCGTTGATGAGTAGTTTGTAGTGTTCTAAAGCGGTGTCGGGTTTGCGACAATCAAGATAGGTGTTGATGACAAGATTATGGGTGATGACGTTGGCGGCAACATTGGCCTGGGTAATGAAGCGATGAAGCTGTAGAAGGTCGCCGTAGCGGGACTGACGGAGTTGGGCAGCCATGACGGCGTTGCAGGTGAATATGGTGGGTTTGCAGTTGGAGTAGACGGAGTGACGGGTTAAGAGTGCTGCTTCCTCGAGGTCATTTTCTCGGATTAGTTTTAGGATTCGATTGTGGAGGTTGAGGCGATTGCCGGTGAGGACGGAGGCGTGTTCCGGGAGTTTTGGGACGTTAGGGTTTTGAGGGACTTGCGGGTTTGGGCGTTGTTGAGGTTGTTGTTGGCGGAGGGAGTTGAGAGGGGGTTCGATGCGGAGTCGGCGTTTGCGGCGGCGGCGCTCGGCAGCGGCTTCTTCCGGAGTGGCGAAGGAAAGGAGGCGAAGGGAGAGCAGTGATGGTGGAGATTTGGTTAAGGTTTTGAGGTGGATGAGGAAGGTCGGCTTGGAGAGTGCCATTGATCGATAATGTGATTAGAGAGATGTGGAGATGAGGAGACGAGGATTTATTAGGGTTTTGCAAGGGAACAACGCAGGAAGATATTCTCTATTGGGCTCAACAATTCATTCAATTTCGAAAAGAAGTTTCCACCCATATGGAGGCAGGGGAGGACCTTTCCGTTACTATTTTAATATGGGAACTCATTGATGGACCTGATTGATCAACCTACTTGCATTATAGTTTATAGTATTGGAGTGATATTGATTAAAGTTAAATAAATTTATATTACATTTAAATTTAATATTATCTTAAATAACTATAAAAGTCTGAACGATTTTTTATATTTTAGAAGGAAAAATTACCAGTTTTATTCATCAAATTTCTTCAAAATCTATTAAGCTACCGACTTATTTAATAATTTAAACTATAGGTAAACAGGTCCCAACAACGTATATTATATTAAGTGGTTCTGGACGGACCGATTTATTGAACGTGAGTCCAATTTTCCACTTTTCACTATTTATCTTTTTTTTTCACTCTCTACTTTTCACTCTAATTTTATCTCTCCCTTTTTCACTCACATTCTTTCTTTATCTCTCTCTTTCTTTAATTAATTTTTTTTCAAAAAAAAGTTTAAAAAGATTGTCAACATTTTTTGAAAAAAATTAAATAAGTAAAAAAAAATTGATGGATTAACATTAAATAAGTAAATAAAATCTAGTTGACAATAATAAACTTTGGTATAAATAGTAGATATGCACATTATCATGAGGTAAAAAGAAATTCATCTCAATTTAACTTTCTAAAAAAGTATTGTTAGAGTAAGAAAAAGAGAGATAAAAAAAAGGAGAAAATTTTGATAAGTGTATATAGTGAAGAAGAGATAAAATTGGAGCAATTTTATCCATTGTGCCAATTTTTTCTCTCCAGAACTCTAATCCTTAATTTCACCACTTACCTCCGTTCAACAAGTCTCATTTTACCTCCGTTCAACAAGTCTCATTTTACCTCCGTTCAACAAGTCTCATTTTACCTCAATTTTATTAATTGTAAAATTAAAACTAATTTCTTCAAAAAAAAAAAGAATTTTTGTAAAAATAATGTTAAAAATATATGCGTGTCCTTGCAAATTTTAATATGCATAAGAAGTGAAATTATACCATTGAATGGGAATTAGACTCCACACTGTTGCATAAACAAATCTATAACTTACATGTTGCATAAACAAATCTATAACTTATAAAATTTGTTTTGATTCATTTAAACAATAACTAAGTTGGTTCACATATATAAAGAATTATAAAATAAGTACTTGACTAGATAATTTGAGAGTAATAATTGATTACATAATTTGTTTGTGAGGAGAGATATAATATAAACTCAATCCCAATCACCATTTATGTCGTATACGGATTATTAGTAATACTAATTAATAAAATAACCTACGTATAATACTCCCACTTGGTTGATTATAAATATATAAGAATAATTAGTAATAGACTAATAATTATAAATATATGACAATAATCACTAATAGACTAATTTATAATTAGTTTTCTCCACCATCTCAAATATTAGTTAATTAAAAATATTTGATGTGTTTGATTTCATCAATAACTTACATCATTTAGAGTATTTGATGAATGCAATAGTTAGTATACTTTGACCTATGGATTTATACATTGTTAAACCTTTTTTGTAAATTAAATAAATTGATTATAGTAATTTAATTAAGTGATTTAGGTGTAATTTAAAAGTTGGTAAATAATCAGAATTAAAATAGAAAAAAAATTGTACAAAAAATATAATCTAAGTGTTTAACTTGATGATTTGTAGGTGCTCCTTGAATTCTGTAAATATTCGAGTTAAAAAGAAAGATTATAAAAAAATTGGGGTCAAAATAGTGAAGTTGAAAAGCAGATGTAAAAGAAGATTGAAAACGCAAAAAAACAAAAACAAAAAACAAAAAATAAAAAAAATTGGAAGAAGTTTAAGAATGAGAAGGGGCTGCTATTTTGGTAACAGAATTATTGTTTGTTTGTTGATTGGTGCAAAAGAGGTCCATGGGATCCCCTGTCCAATTTTCCTGTCGAAAATTTCGGTTTGCTTAGATTAATTGTATTATATTAGCACCCGTCCCTCCCCTCACGTGCACAAGTACGTAAATAAGTCTAGGCGGGCAGGTTTTTTTGGACATAAAAATTGGACATTTTCATATTGTCTTGTTTTGGAAAAAAAAACAAGCAAACATGAAAATGTCCAATTCCATGTCCAAAAAATCCTGTCCGTGTAGGACTACTCTAAGTACGTTGACAAACGTAAAGCATATTTGTTTTGCAAATATGTTACATACATGTCTTTGTGTTTTTAGTTTGTATTACTTTTTGAATAAATATTTGAGAAATAATTTATATGTCAACAAATCTTCCGACAAAGTTGGATGACGATGACTAACGTGAACTTTTAAGCGATAATATTAGAATAAATTAACTCGAATCTTATCTTAATTTTCTTCTATTCCATGGTACATATGCATGTCTAAGATACCTTAGGCATGTTTAAGGTTCCTACCCTGAGCAGGCAGGAGCTATTTATCTTCTTTTTGATGCATCACATGAAAACATTAACTTTGAGTTCTTGTGCACTCAGATTTTATTCAGACCAGGTATTTTTATTTTTAGTAAAAGCATGGTCACTTGATGCCTTTGATTTTACAGCTTTGGCATTGTTCCCATTGATTTCGCCTCAAATTTTCTTTTGCCAGGGCAAATTACTTTAAGATGAGTGCCTTTATTTTTTCTTTCCCCCTTACCAAGAAAAAAAAATGTAACAATATGTTATCACAATAAATATCAACTACCACAATCAATTGTTACTACCACAAAAAGATATGTTATTGTTTGATTTACTAACAAGTAACAATCAAAAACATTATAGCTTGCAACAAGACCATCATATGTAAAAACATGTCATCCTTTCAGGGTGATTCATACTTTATAACCTCACACTGGGTACAAAATCTTTAAAACTGTATATGGTTAACAGTCTCAAAACAAAACTCAAATAATACATGCGAAGAAACATGAACATTTACAGCTTAATCTTTGTTTTCTGACGTGCCAATATGGATAATGAAACTCGGCAGTCATCATGTTAAGTAACTTTAAAGTGCCAATTCTATGACTTCATGTAAAATTAACTTAAATAATGCAATTCTATGACTACTTGGGAAAAGAGTGAGAAATTCCACTACTAAAAAAGTGGAGAACAAGTTTTAGGATGTGGAAAATGTGTAAAAATTTCTTACAACATGCATATTGATATTCCAATCATCAAAACCTGACCCCAAAAAGACCTCCCCTAGGGCTGCTTGTCAAGGTTTCCTTCAATATTACTCGCTCTCTGCAATAATTTACCACTTTGGCAAGTCTTGAGAATTGTCCTTGGCGTTACGAGCATTTTTCTTTAGCTTCTCTCTTGCTCTTCAGTTCAATATACCTTTCAACCTCACCAGATGTGCGGTAGCCAGAAGCCCGAGCTTCCTGCAACAACTACTTTTTATCTGAATACTGGGGGTGCATGAAATGTTTTTAAATTCACCATGCTGATATGCAAGATATGACAGCTTGAGTCAATAATTGGATCCTTAAAGAACGGATTTGAAGCAGCATAAGAAATAGTAGAACATTTTATCTTCCTAGTTATTCTAGAGTATTATGACTCGATTAAAATCTGTCTCGTGCCTTCTATAAGAACATATTGTAATCATTGTTCTTGTGAAAGAGAAACATTGCCAGCGATACTTGTTGTAGTTAAAATTGCAAAACAAGAACAGGCATATGAGCCAACAGCTGAATTTTATTTATTTATTTTCAAATTCTGGGTAGGTGGAGCTTATACATAATCAATAATGTCTTCATTTGAAACAAGTTTTGGTAAGCATGCCTTACTGCAGATTTAAATGCGAATTGGCACGCCAGGAATCCCAACTTCCAAAGTATTCTCGTAACCTAACCTATTATGTTGTGTTTGGTTGGCATGAATGGAATGAGCTGGAAATGGAATGACCATTCCTTCCGGAACGACTTAAAATATGTTAGTTATTTTTCATTCTTTTCTAAACAGGTGGGTTTATTTCATTCTATTCCAACTTCGGTCATTTTTCACCCGACTTTATCCTCTCCGATCGATCCTATCGCCTAGTTTCGCCCGCCACTCATGTCCTCCATCACAATTACATGTCCCTCTTCTCTCTTTGTGATCTCCTTTATCTCCTACATCTATCCTCTGAAATTGATTTTCGTTTTCTAGGGTAATTTTTCGTCTTCTGCTATTCTGTTGCTCTCTTTCAATTCGGTAAGACATCTAATCTCAGTTTATTTTTTGTAAAACATATTCAAACTCAAAATTGAGATGAATTTCTTTAATTTATGTCAATACAATTATGAATATCATAAACTACTTAAAAAGTACTATTGGTTATACGTATTAAAAACTTAAATGAATTATATCAATTTTAAATTTGAAAATATATCAATTGACTTTTAAAAAGTCAATAATGATCTTATAATTTAGAACGGAGAGAGTACTACATCCAATATAAAATTATATCTATTTTTTGACTTTTTAAAGTTAGTTTATAAAATCTTAAATTTAAAATTTGATATGATTTCATTAAGTTTTGTAAGTAATAAATATTGTTTTTGATTTTTCAACATCAGTCGGTTCGGACTTCCACTTAGTTTCACCCAAGCTTCGTCCTGGTCATGGATAGATCACCCCGGTTCAGGTCCATAAGTAGTGACAATTGCCCTATGAAGACTCGCTTTCGCTACGGCTCCGGTGGGTTCCCTTAACCAAGCCACTGCCTATGATAAAATAATTTATACTAAAATTAAACAAGAAGTTGTCGATTTAAGTTCTGAAATTTTATACATAAACAAAAGAAATTGAGAGATACAACTCACCAATGGAATAATCATCCCCGCCTTGTGTAGTCTATGTGCTTACAAGTTACAAGTTGCAACAATTGATTCCTCCATCCCATTCTCTGGGTGTAGATGGATTTGTTTATGCCAAACCGCTTGCACCCCCGAATAGCCACCTACTACTTACTACTAACTACTTACTAGTAGATCGAGTATTGACAAAAATAATAAGGTATTGAAACCAGTGGCTCAATAGTCTATACCATTAATTAAAATATTTCTTATTGTATAAGTTGAAAAAATAAAACTTTTTCATCAGGAACAAGAACAAAATTTCCTAATGTATATGAGAAAATTACTCAACTGCCACATAAATTTATCAACTAATTGAGTAATTATATTACAAACATAGATTACGCATAATAATTGCTGTAATTTTCGTTGTCATAATATATATTATATGTATAGGAAGGAGTATGTATAAAAAAAACTCCTTAATCCAAAATTCTAAAACGTATTTTAAATATGTTCTCAAATGAATCAATACTATAGATTTAAGAATTTAATTAGGGACATGTGATTTTAGATATGATAGTAAAATAATAATAATAATAAATTTAAAATATTAAGTTATTATATAATATTGTTATATATTTTTTTTAATTTTAAAACGAACAAACATAAAAATTATATTTTTATTTACGAAAGGAGTGGAGTATATACTATATACTCATCCTAAAAAATCAGGTTCCATTGCAGTAATAATAATAGGCAAAATTGGCATTCCAAAAATAAACAGATCATTCCAATTCCAAAACCACTCCTTTTTCCCACAGGAAATAAATATGGCCTCCTGTTTTCGTCAAACTTTGTGCTCTCTCACTTGTACTCACCGCTCCCATTTATCTCTCCCCCTATATATACGCATTTCAAACACAATCAAATCATCTCCAACGAAATCACCAGTCTTCAAAATTAAAGCCGATCAGTCCCAAAATTAAGATCAAAGAGAATTCGAAGAAGAAAGAATATGGCAGCAAGCAGAGCATGGATTGTTGCAGGAAGCGTTGGGGTAGTGGAGGCTTTGAAAGATCAAGGATTTGCGAGATGGAACTACGCTCTCAGGTCCATTCACCAACATGCCAAATCCAATCTCCGGTCAGTTCCTCAGGCCAAAAAGCTCGCTTCTCCGGCGATGGTTCCTAAAATAATAGAGCAGGAGAAGGCAAAGCTAAAGCAGCAGCAGCAGCAGCAATCAGAGGAGTCTTTGAGAAAAGTCATGTACCTCAGCTGTTGGGGTCCTAATTGATAATTAGCTAATCAACAGCTATTTTGTAAATTATTACTACACAATTAGAATATGTATCAACTACTTTTTTTTCTTGATCAGATCATTCTATTTCTCTCCCATATGCCTGAGAGGGCTTAACTATTACTCTAGCGCTCTGTTCTTATAGGCCTTCAACAGCTCTTGCAAAGACTCTGCTCATGTGCCTCAAGCTCATGATCTTTCTAGATCTAATTAATTATCCGCTAATTCTTTATATGCACTAAATGCTAAAAAAATAAAATCAAGAGGGTATTTTTTTCTCTTATCAACAACAAGAAGAAGCAGCAGCAGCATATTGCCATAGCCTCTGTTTAATGTTGACCTGTTTTGGCGTACAGAATATACGATAATCAAGAGTAATAAATTACGCACAAAATTGAAAAATCTCCATAAACTTTCTATAAATTGAATTGCACAAGTTTGGTAATTGTAAGATTGATGGTAGTAAGAGAATCTTGCCAGTAGCATTGACAAAGACCCAACCCTCCTAGTGGATACAGGTTCGATTCTCCCCCTCCCCCTAAATTGTAAATAGAACTGACTTTTAGAACAATGCTTTACAATCTAGAATTCAAACTTTTTATGCATCTCAATAACATTAGTACATTACATATACCGATACATACAAAAAGACATCAAATTTTCTTTTAACACACACACCCCCACCCCAAAAAAAAAAAAAAAAAAAAAAAAAAGAGATCAAAATTGATGGGAAAAAAAAAACTATATATTATATATAATGGGAAGAGTCACTTGAAGCTACTTGGGCCCCAACAGATTAGGTGCAAAACATTCTCAACTTTCTCCGCTTCCCTTTTGCGCTTTTCATCATTCACAATATAATTACTAGTACTATTCACCTTCTTCACCAGCTCTCCGGCACCCGAGACCCATCTAGCATTGTTGGATTTGCCAGATTCCGACCTAGATCTCGCCATAGAAGGCTTGAATAAGGGGAACATCATGCCTCTTGAATCGTGTTTTCTCTGCCCTGCCAATCCAACTGATGTATTATGCCTTTTTAGCAACTAAATTAGTATTTTCTGAAAACCAAATAAAGGGTGAAAAAGAGACAGAAATGATGAGTGCCATATATGGGACACTTGTTAAAGAATCGAAAGCCACGGAGTGCTTGAAATTGAATTGAGACCCGATGATTGTGTTGAAACACTTGGCTGCTGCATGCAAATGGGCTCATTCCTATATATACACAACACTACTAGTTCGTTTGTTTGCTTTGCTTATTAATTAGTGGCAAAGCTACACGTGCTTTCAAGTCTTAATTTCCCCAAATAAGCCTGTGTTTTATGTAAATACCATCGGGAAACGAATTTATATAGCATAGAACTACAACTCTATAATACTTATATAATAGAGGTCATACGAAATGTAACTTTTTTCTAAACAAATACGACTTATTTTCGTAAATGACTTATTTTGAATTGCTTGAAATCAAGATCTAATTTAGAAAGCCTCTTTTTCACAATGTATGCCATTTCAGGCACATATCACTATATCCCGTCTTCAACACAAATCATGATTCCAAACAATTTATGTAGGCAGTTTATACAAACGAGTTGTATTGATATAGAAAGAGCTAGTTTCAGATGAATTTAATTATACACACTTATACAGTTAAAACTATTTTTATTATACTACTAGTAGTCATTATTATTGATTTTAAAAAATTCAATAATAATCTTATATTTTAAAACGGACGAAGTATTACTTAGGTATTGATAGAGGTCTGTGGCAGAGGTATATTTACTAATTTTCTAAATTTCTAAAGTACATAGTAATACAAAATCTTGTTATTTTGAAATTGTTAATTAGTTTTATATAATACATATGATAATAGAATTTGTTTTATTATATTAAAATACTCCCTCCGTCCCAAATTAATTGCTTTTCTAGGATTTTTTAAGTCAAATTGACTATTTTTAAAATTAATAATTAAGCATATATAAATATATTTCTAAAATTATAAAAATTAAAATTAGTAATAAATTGTATATACTTTCTTTTGGTTATAATATCTTCACCTATATGTTAGCAAAAATAGTAAAAAGATTAGTTTTAAAAATAGTCAATTTGACTTTAAAAAGTCCTAGAAATGCAATTAATTTGGGACGGAGGGAATAGTAAGTAATAAGGGGAAAAAATGACCTCAACCTTGCAAGGAAATGCATACTAGTTTTTGTATAATAATCCCAATGCAAATTGTTTTTTGTTTTTGTTTTTTTTTTGTTTTTTTTGGTACAAGAGATGCATAAATAATATTACATCTATTCCCTTTTCGTGTTTTTTAATGCATGTGACCGTAGTTTTATCCTTTAGTAAATTGACTTACAAGAAGTCATTCTTTTTTTAGAGGAGTTCAACGCCATATAAACAAGAAAAAGAATAGATCAGTCAACAGTGTTTAAGGCAGCTTTGCGAAAGACCACCCAACCCCCCGGGCAAACACCTGCCTGTTATGTTTTCTCAAACACTTTCTAGTTCTGTCAGGTAAGACAATTGCTTCAACACCATTCTATTTTCTTGGAATTATTACATAATTTCTACTCCTATAAAGTTGCATAGGACCTGATATCACTCCCTCCGTCCTATAAAAGATGACTTTAGTGCATTTTCATGCAAATTTAAAAACTTAAATTAGAAGAGAGAATTTTAAAAACTTAAATTAGAAGAGAGAATATCAATTAAGTTCCAACTTTGCCTATGGTGGACCCTACATAACAAAGGTAAACATTAGGAGAAAATATACCTAACGCGGTATATACACCAGCATGAGAAAAGTCAGCATATTGTCACTTTTCTTTAGGTTTAATACTGGAAGACCGTAAGAATTTTATTGGAAGAGTTTATTTGGAAAGCATAGGAATAAAAGTAAAAAAAAAAAAAAAAAAATCACACTCACTTTCTTCTTAAAAATGGGGAGATATAGAGGCGAAAATTTCATCTGCGGTAATTAGTTTGGAATAGTTTTACGGAAAACATAAAAAAATAAATTAAAAAATAACAAACAAAAAGCTCACATTTTAAATATCCGGAGATATGGGAAGAGAAAATTTTATCTACAAAACTTTATACCCATACTGCCCCCAATCATTAACTGATGTTAGTTCAATGGTAAACCAATTCCTCTCGCTCCTGTCTATAACTAGCCACCCTGAGACTTGTGGTGGCTAGAGCAGACCATGGAACAATGATGCATTTAATATATCAAAAATTTGTGTTTACCCCGGTCCTCAAGTTTAAACTCTCTTCCATAAATATCTCTCTGCTTTTGAGTGGGTAAATTTGTCCCAAAAGTGCGGGTATTAGAAGGTTGCCTTCAACATTACCAATTTTCTTCTTCATGTAACTGATTCTTATTATGCTTTTATGCAAGCACATATTACACACACAGAATTGCAGTCAGGAAAGCTCACATCTTACATAAAATATAAAAGATAAAACATAAACACCTCCCACGCTTGAGCACAGTTTTTTTTTAAAAAAAAAAATATTTTCAAAATAATCATGTGAAATAAAATAATCCTGCTCTAATCCAATCAAGACAACTTATAATATCTTAGGAGGAAATGTTAAAATCTTTTGAGGGAGAGAAAGAAAACCTTTTGAGAGAGAGAAAGTGAATAATTTAGAGACAGAAATTTAAAATTTAAAACAGAAAAGTAAACTATTGGAAGAAACAATGCTAATTAAAAACTTTTGAAGGAGACAAAGTACAAATCTTTCGAGAGAGAGTTTAAAACTTTTGAGTGAGAGAAATTTAGTAAATTAGAGACTGAAATTTTGATCAAGAGACAGTTAAAATATTTTGTGGGAGAGAAAGTTAAAAACTTTTGAGCGAGATGGTGAATAATTTAGAAACTAAAATTTAAAATTTTGGATAGATTAGAAGGAAAAACTTTTGAGGGAAAGTATGTCAAAATCTTTTGAGGGAGAGAATCATAAAATCTTTTGAGAGAGGGAGTTAAAATCATTTTAGCAAGAGAAAGCAAATTGTTTAGAGACTGAAATTTTAAATTTTCAAGAGTTAGAAGTAAAAAACTTTTGAGGGAGAGGAAGTGAATAACTTAAACCTAAAATTTTGCAAAGTTAAAATTCCAAAGATATAAGTAAAAACTTTTGTGAAAGAGAGAATGTTAAAAACCTTTCACGGAGACAAAGTTAAAATATTTTGGAGAGAGTTAAAAACTTTAGAACAAGACAAAGTGATTAATTTAGAGACCGAAATTCAAAAATTTATAGGTGAGAAGTAAAATCTTTTGAAAGAGAGTTAAAAACTTTTAAGGCAAAAAAAAGTCAAACTTTTGAGGGAGAGAAAGTGATAATTTCGAGACTGGAACTTAAAATTTTGGAGAGAGAAGTAAAATCTTTTGAGAGAGAATGGTAAAAACTTTTAAGAGAGTGATAGTTAAAAACTTTTGAGCAAAAAAAATTTAATAGTTTAGAGATTGAAATTTAAAAGTTTGGAGAGGAGTAAAATTTTTTAGGCATAGAATGTTAAAAAAATTCCAAAGATTTGAAATATGTAACTTTTAAGGGGGAGAAAGTGAAAAAGTTTTGGTAAAGAAACTTTCAAGCGAGAGAAAGTGAAAAATTTAGAGACTGAAATTTTAGAATCGATTTGCCCCCTAAACTTTATTTTGAATTAAATACACCCTAAACTTTGAGTTTCAAAATAACTTGCACCCTATACTTTAGTGCAAAAGGTGCAAATTGTATTGAAACTCAAAGTTTAAGGTGCATTTAATTAAAAATAAAGTTTAGGTAGCAAATCGATTTTAGGGTTAAAGTTTAGGATGCAATTCGGAATTTAGTCAAAAGAATGTTAAGAAGTTCAAAAGATAGGAAATATGTACCTTTTGAAGGGGAGAAAGTGAAAAACTTTTAGGAAGAGAAATTTCTTGAATGAAAGAAAGTAAATAATTTAGAGACTGAAATTTTAAATAGTTAGTAAGAGAAAAAAAATAATTAGCAAGAAAAGTTGAAAATATTTTGAGGGAGGGAAAGTGGCTGGAATTTAAAATTATGGAGAGAAGTAAAAACTTTTGAGGAAGCCAAAGTTCAAATCTTTTCAGAGAAAGTTAAAAACTTTTGAGCGATAAAAAGTGAATAATTTAGAGACTAGAATTTAAAATTTTGAGCGAGAAAAAGTAAATAATTTAGAGACTAGAATTTAAAATTTTGGAGATATAAATAAAAACTTTTGAGGAAGAGAAAGCTAAACATTTTTAAGTGAGAAAGTTAAAAACTTTACTTCTGAGAGAGAGTTAAAAACTATTGAGCGAGAGTGAATAATTTAGAGACTAGAATTTAAAATTTTGGATAGATTAGAAGGAAAACTTTTGAGGGAGGAAAAAGTAAAATCTTTTGAGGGACAGAATGTCAAAATCTTTTGAGGGAGAGAATCATAAAATCTTTTGAGAGAGGGAGTTAAAATCATTTTAGCAAGAGAAAGCGAATTGTTTAGAGACTAAAATTTTAAAATTTCAAGAGTTAGAACTAAAAAACTTTTGAGGGAGAGATAGTGATTAATTTAAACCTAAAATTTTGCAGAGTTAAAAACTTTTTTAGGAAGAAAAGTTAAAAATTTTAGCGGGAGAGAAAGTTAAAAAAGAAAGTGAATAATTTAAAGCTAGATTTTGAAAACAGTTAAAAAGTAAAAAGTTTTTGAGAAAAAATTCGGAGACAGTTAAAACTTTTAACCCTTTGGAGAGAAGCAAAAAGTTTTCAAAGAAGTAATATTAAAAACTTTTGAAGAAGCAAAAGTTCAAATATTTTCAGGATCAAAGATCAAAAATTAAAAAAATTTGAGCGAGAGAAGTGAATAATTTAGAGATTGGAATTTAAAATTTTGGATATATAATTAAAAACTTTCTAGAGAGGATTTAAAAAAAAATTGAGGGAGACAGTTAAAATCTTTTGACGGAGAGAAAGTTAAAAACTTTTGAGCAAGAGTAAACTTTTTTAGGAGGAAAAGTTAAAATCTTTTGAAGGGGAAGAAGGTTAAAAACTTTTGAGCGAGAGAACTTGAATAATTTAGAGACTATAATATAAAATTTTGGAGAGATAATTAAACACTTTTGAGAGGGAGAGAGTAAAATCTTTTGAGGGTGAGAGTTAAAAACTAGAGCAAGAGAGTGAATAATTTAGGGACTAAAATTTAAAAATCTAAAGAGATAAGTAAAAACTTGAGGGACAAAAAGTGAATAATTTAGAGACTGAAATTTAAAATTTGGAGAGTTAAGAAGTAAAATCATTTTTACAAGGAAAAGTAAAAACTTTTGAGAGAGAAAGTGAAAAACTTTTGAGCAAGAGAAAGTGAAAAAGTTTTGAGCAAGGAAAAGTAAATAATTTGGATTGGAATTTAAAATTTTTGAGAGAGAAATAAAAACTTTTGAGAGTGAAAATGTTTAAATACTTTTCAGGAAGACAAAGTTAAAATCATTTGAGGGAGGGAGGGAGGGTTAAAAACTTATGAGCGAAAGAAAGTGAATAATTTAGAGACAGAAATTTCAAAATGTGGAGAGAATAAAAACTTTTGAGAGAGATAGAGAATGTTAAAAACTTTAGAGGGAGTGAAAGCCAAAATCTTTTAATGCAGAGAAAGTCAAACTTTTGAGCGAGAGAAAGTGAATAATTTAGCGGCTGAAATTTAAAAATCTAGAGAAATAAGTAAAAACTTTTGAGGGTGAAACTGAATAATATAGAGACCATAATTTAAAATTTTGGAGAGATAAATAAAAGCTTTTTTTAGAGGAATGTTAAAATCTTTTTTAGGATAGAAAGTTTATAATTTAGAATGGAATTCAAAATCTTTGAAGAGATAAGTAAAAACTTTTGAGAGAGGGAATTTTGAAACATTTTTAGGAGGGAATATTAAAATCTTTTGAGGGACCAATAGTTAAATCTTTTGACGGAGAGACTGAAATTTAAAATTTTGGACAGTTTTGATGTAAAAACTTTTTTAGGAGGAAAAGTTAAGATCTCACGAGTGAGATAAATTTAAAAACTTTTGAGCGAGAAAGTGAATAATTTAGAAACTTGCATTTAAAATTTTGGAGATAAGTAAACTTTTGAGAGAGAATGTTCAAAAAGTTTTGTGGGAGGGAACGTTCAAAAACTTTTGAGAGAAATCGAATAATTAAGAGTCAGAAAATTTAAAATATTGGAGAGAAAGAGTAAAAACACTTGAGAGAGAGAGTGAAACTTTTGAGCAAGATAAAGACGTAAAAATTTTGAGATCTAAGAAGTAAACTTTTAAGGGAGAGAGTTAAAAACTTTTGAGTCAGAGAAAGTGAGAAAGTTAAAATCTTTTGAGGGAGAGAAAAACTTTTGAGTGAGTAATTTAGAGACCGAAATTTAAAAGTTTGGACAGATAAGAATTAAAAACTTTTGAGAGAGAATGTTACAAACTTTTGAGGGATTGAAAGTCAATCTTTTGTGAGGGAGAGAGTTAAAAAACTTTTGAGTGAGAGAGAGTGAGTAATTTAGAGACTGAAATTTAAAAGTTTGGACAGATAAGAAGGAAAAACTTTTGAGATAGTTAGGCTTTAAAGGGAGAGAAAGTAAGTAATTTAGAGAGGCATTTCAAAATTTCAAGAGATAATAAAATCTTCTGAGAGAGAGAATGCTAAAAACTTTTGAGACTGAAATTTAAAACTTTCAAGAGATAAAATGTAAAAACTTTTGAGAGAGTTAAAAAAAATCGAAGACAAGAAGTAAAAACTTTTGGGAGAAAAAAATGAAAATTTTGTAAATATAGGAAGTAAAAACTTTAAGGGAGAGAAAGTGAAAAGCTTTTGAAGAAGAGAAAAAAAATTGAGATTGAAATTAAGAAAATTTGAGGGTAAGAGGTTTTTTGAGGGATAGAAACTGAATAACTTCTGAGGAAGAGAAAGGGAAATAATTTTGAGTCAGAGAGGGAAAAACTTTTGAGGGAGAGAATGTAATGTAAAAAACATCTGTGGGAGAGTGAAAAACTTTTGCAGGCGAGAAAGTTCAACATTTTGAGGGAGAGAACATAAAACTTTTGATACTGAAATAAAATAAAATTCTCCAAATAAAAAGTCAAAAACTTTTATGAGGGTTAGATTTTTTTGAAAGATAGGACATAAAAACTTTTAAGGGAGAGAGTTAAAAACTTTTGAGGAGAAAATGAAAAAATTATAGACTGAAATTTATGATTTCGAGAGATTAAAAGTAAAAACTTTTGCGGGAGAGAAATTGACAATTTTGTAAAGATAGGAAGTAATAACTTTTAGAGTAAATTTCAGTTGACCACCTGAGAAAGTGAATAATTTTACAAACTGAGATTTAAATATTTCGAAGGATAAGTAAAATCTTCGAGAGAGAATGTTCAAAAAGTTTAGAGACAGTGAATAATTAAGGGTCGGAAATTTAAAATTTTGGATAGATAAGTAAAAACGAGAGAGAGAGAGAGAGAATGTTTATAATTATGAAAAACAGGAAGTATACACTTGATGGAGAGAGTGAAAACCATTTATTTAGCAACAAAAAAAAAAAAAAAAAAAAAAACCATTTTCAAGCAAGAGAATGAAATTTTGATATTTAAAAAGTAAAAACTTTTTAGGAGTCAAAAGTTTAAAAAAAAATTGAGAGAGTGAATAGATTAGCAAAAAATTTAAAAATTTCAAGATAAGAAGTTAAAATCTTTCAAGGAGAGATGGTGAATAATTTACAAACTGAAATTTTAAATTTTGGAGAGCTAAGAACAAAAAACTTTTTTGAAAGGACAAAATTAAAATCTTTTGGGAGAGAGTTAAAAACTTCTGTGCGAGAGAAAATGAGTAATTTAGAGACTGGAATTTAAAAGTTTGGACAAATAATAATTAAAAACTTTTAAGATAGAATGTTAAAAACTTTTAAGGGAGAGAAAGTAACTTTTGAGCAGGAGAAGGTGAGATTTTGATACTAAAATTCTAAACGGCTTCTTAATCCGGGTAGTTTAGGCTTTGACATTCTAAAAACGTTAGTACAACATTTTATTTACTTGGCTTTTGGCCAAATGAAAGATGAAGAAATCTACTTAAGAAGATAAAGAACCCTAGAAGCATAGACAACCATAGAATTAATGATTTTCGCTAACCATTCACTACATATACAACTGGTATAATCATCCACCACCCACCAAGTTCATTCACAGAGAAGACTCATTTTTATTCATCAAATCCTAATCAAATATTAATGAATATCATCAAATCTTTTTGTGCTTCCTTTTCTTCATTGATTTCGAAAATCCGTTTGTGCTTTCTTTTCTCCATTGATTTCAAAAATTAAACAAACTTGCAAATCACAAAAAAAATCTAAGTTCTTCATACCTAGAAAATCGAATAAAACACCTTCATAATCTCACTCTTAGCAATTACTAGATCAAATATGAGCATTTAAAATGGATTAACAGCCCCAAAACATCACTAAATTAGTGCCAAATCAAGCTCACAATATCTTCAAAAAGTCATACCTAAATGGCTTCTTCATCCAGGTAGTTTGGGCGTTGATATTCTATAGAAGTTAGTCCATCAACAGTTTATTTACTAGGGTTTTGGCCAAATGATCAAAAAGTTTTGAGGGATAGAATGTTCAAAAACTTTTGAAGACGGTGAGTAATTAAGGGTCGAAAATTTAAAATTTTGGATAGATAAGTAAAAACTAGAGAGGGAGAGAGTGTTTATAATTTTGAGAAATAGAAAGTATACACTTCTGATGGAGAGAGTGAAAACCGTTTGAGAAAAAGAAACTTTCCAGCAAAAGAGTGAAATTGTGATATTTAAGAAGTAAAAACTTCTTTAGGAGTAAAAGTTATAAAAAAAGTAAGACGAGAAAGTGAATAATTTAGAGCCAAAAATATAAAAAATTGAAGAGAAAGATGTAAACCCTTTGAGGGAGAGCTATAAGAATAAAAAAGTTTTCAAAAAGGAAAAATTAAATCTTTTGAGGGAGAGAAAATTAAAAACTTTATGAGATAGAATGTCAAATACTTTTCAGGGAGATAAAGTGAGTAATTTAGACACTGAAATTTAAAATTTTTGAGAGAGAATGTTAAAAACTTTTAAGGGAGAGTTAAAATCTTTTGAAGAGAAAGTAAATTAGAGACCGAAATTTAAAAATTTGGAGAGATGAGAAGAAAAAACTTTTGAGAGAGAATGTCAAAAACTTTTGAGAAAGAGAATGTTAAAAAAGATTCGAGGGAGAGAAAGTAAAAAAACCTTTTGGGAGAGTAAATAATTTAGGGACTGAGATCTAAAAATTTGGAGAGTTTGAGAAGTAAACTTTTTTACGAGAAAATTTAAAAATCATTCAAGGGAGAGAAATTTAACCAATTTTTCAGCGAGAAAGTGAATAATTTTAAAGACCGACATTTAAATACTCAGAGAGACAAATAAAAATTTTGAGACAGAGAATGTTGAAAAAGTTTTGATGGACAGAATGTTCAAAAGCTTTTGAGACGGTGAATAATTACGGGTCGAAAATTTAAAATTTTGGATAGATAAGTAAAAACGAGAGCGGGAGAGAGAGAGAATGTTTATAGTTTTGAAAAATAGGAGTACACACTTTTGATGGAGAGAAAGAAAACCTTTTGAGAAAAACAAAGAGTTAAATGCAAGTGCATCTCCCAAGTTTACCGCACTTTGCACATTGCATCCTATACTTCAAAACATGACACTTTGCATCCCACACTTTTAGCAAACCAGCACATAAAACTCTCCAGTTTCAAAATCAGTCGCTAAAAGTGACCGGGTTAGTGTTTAAAAGTGATGCATTTTGCACTTTTAGTGACGAATTTTTGGTCGGAGGGTGTTATATACCAATAAAAGTACGGGATGCAAAGTGTTACGTATTGAAGTATAGGATGCAATGTGCAAAAATGGGGGTAAACTTGGGGAATCAAAATGCATTTAACTCAAAAACAAACTTTCATGCAAGAGGGAGTGACATCTTCATATTTAAGAAGTAAACTCATTTTAGGAATAAAAGTTAAAATTTTTTGAAGGAGAGAAAGCGAATAATTAAGAGCCAAAAATTCAAAAATTTGGAGATGAGAAGTAAAAACCTTTGAGGGAGTGATGGAGAATAATTTAGAGACTATACTTTAAAATTATGGTGAGCTAAGAAGGAAAAACTTTTTTAAAATGAAAAATTAAAAATTTGGAGAGAGCGAGTAATTTAGAGACTGGTATTTAAAAGTTTCGACACATGAGAATTAAAAACTGTTGAGACAGAATGTTAAAATCTTTCAAGGGAGAGAAAATTAAAAACATTTGAGTGAGAGAAGTGAGTAATTTAAAGAGACTGAAATTTAAAATTTTGGAGAGACGAGAAGTTAAAGCTTTTGAAAAACAATGAAAAAAACTTTTAAGGGAGAAAGTTAAAATCTTTTGGAGGAGAAAGTAAACTAGAGAGACAAATTTAAAAATTTGGATAGATGAGAAGTAAAACCCCTTTGAGAGAGAGAATGTTAAATACTTTTGAGAAAGAGAAGGTTAAAATGTTACGAGGGAGAGAGTTAAAATAGTTTTGAGGTTCTGTAAATAACTTGGGGGCTGAAATCTAAAAATTTGGAGAGTTAAGAAGTAAAAACCTTTTTTTGAGAAAAAAGTAAAAATCTTTCGAGGGAGAGAAATTTAAAAACTTTGAGCGAGAAAGTGAATAATTTTAGAGATTGTGATTTAAATATTTGGAGGGATAGAATGTTCAAAAAGTTGAGTCAGTAAATAATTAAGGGTCGAAAATTTAAAATTTCTGATAGATAAGTAAAAACTAGAGAGAGAATGCTTATAATTTTGAAAAATAGGAAGTATACACTTTTGATGGGGAGAGTGAAAACCGTTTGAGAAAAAGAAACCTTTAAGCAAGAGATTGAAATTTTGATATTTAAGAAGTAAAAACTTTTTAGTAAAAGTTTTTTAAAAAAAAATAAGCAGAGAAAGTGAATAATTTAGAGGCAAAAATTTTAAAATTTGAAGAGAAAAGAAGTAAAAACCTTTTAAGGAAAGATGGTGAATAATTTACAGACTGAAATTTAAAATTCTGGAGAGCTAAGAAAATAAAAATTAAAATCTTTTGAGGGAGAGAGTTAAAAATTTTGAGCAAGAGAAAGTGAGTAATTTAGAGACTGAGAAGTAAAAGTTTTTAAGAGAAAGAATGTTAAAAGCTTTTAAGGGAGAGAAAGTTAAAATCTTTTGAAGAGAGTAAATTTTATTCCGAAATTTAAAAATTTGGAGAGATGAGAAGTACAAATTTTTGAGAGTGTTAAAAACTTTTGAGACAGAGAATGTAAAAAACTTTTGACAAAGTGATAGTTAAAATCTTTTGAGGGAGATAAAGTAAAAAACTTTTTGAGAGAGTAAATAATTTAGGGACTAAAATCTAAAAATTTGGAGAGTTAAGAAGTAAAAACATTTTTAGGAGAAAATTTTAAAATCATTCGAGGGAGAGAAATTTAACAAACTTTTCAGCGAGAAAGTTAATTAAGTTTAGAGAGCGACATTTAACTATTTGGAGAGATAAGTAAAAACTTTGAGAGAGAGAATGTTGAAAACTTTTGATGGACAGAATGTTCAAAAAAGCTTTTGAGACGATGAATAATAACAACTCAGAAATTTAAAATTTTGGATAGATAAGTAAAAACCTTTTTTGAAAAACAAAGATTTACATGCACTTTGCATCCTCCAAGTTTACCCATTTTGCACATTGCATCCTATATACTTCAAAACGCGAAACTTTGCATCATGCACTTTTATTAAACCGGCACATAAAACCCTCCGTAACAAAATTCGTCGCTAAAAGAGACGGGGGTTAGTGCTTAAAAGTGACGCATTTTGCACTTTTAGTGACGGCTTTTGGGTCGAAGGGTATATGTGTCGGTTTAGTAAAAGTACGAGATGCAAAGTGTCACGTATTGAAGTATAGAATGCAATGTGCAAAATTGGATAAACTTGGGGGATGGAAAGTGCATTCAACTCGAAAAAAACTTTCATGCAAGAGTGAAATTTTGATATTTAAGAAAACTTTTGTAGGAGTAAAATTTAAATTTTTTTGAGGGAGAGAGTGAATAATTTAGAGCCAAAAATTTAAAAATAGGGAGCAAGAAGTAAAAACCTTCGAGGGAGAGATGGAGAATAATTGAGAGACGAAAATTTAAAATTTTCGAAAGCTAAGAAGTAAAAACTTTTTAAAAATGAAAAATTAAAATATTTTGAAGGAGAGAGAGTGAGTAATTTAGAGACTGGTATTTAAAAGTTTCTACGTATAAGAATTAAAAACTTTTGAGACAGAATGTTAAAATCTTTCAAGAGAGAAAGTTAAAAACATTTGAGCGAGAGAGAGGGAATAATTTATATATTGAAATTTAAAATTCTGGAGGGACAAGAAGTAAAAGCTTTTGAAAAAGAATGTTAAAAACTTTAAAGGGAGAGAAAGTTAAAATTTTCTGCATAAAAGAAAGTCAAAATCTTTTGGAGAAGAGAGTAAATTAGAGACCAAAATTTAAAATTTTGGAGAGATGAAAAGTAAAACCTTTTGAGAGAGAATGTTAAAAACTTTTGAGAAATAGAAAGTTAAAATCTTATGAGGAAGAGAAAGTTAAAATACTTTTGAGGGAGAGAGTAAATAACTTAGGGACTGAAATCTAAAAATTTGGAGGCTTAAGAAGGAAAAACGTTTTTATTAGAAATAAGTAAAAATCTTTTGAGTGAGAAAGTGAATAATTTTAGAGTCTGAGATTTAAATATTTGGGGGGATAAGTAAAAACTTTCAGAGAGAGAATGTTCAAAAAGTTTTGAGACAATGAATAATTACGGGTCGAAAATTCAAAATTTTGGATAGATAATTAAAAACGAGAGAGAGAGATAGAATGTTTATAATTTTGAAAAACAGGAAGTATACACTTTTGATAGAGACGGTGAAAACCAAGAAAAAGAAACTTTCAAGCACGAGAGTGAAATTTTGATATTTAAGAAGTAAAAACTTTTTACTCCTAAAAAGTTTTAAGGAGAGAGAGTGAATAAATTAGAGCCAAAAAATTAAAAATTTGAAGATAAGAAGTTAAAATCTTTCAGGGAGAGATGGTGAAAAATTTACAAACTGAAATTTAAAATTTTGCAGAGCTAAGAACAAAAAACTTTTTTAAAAGGAAAAATTAAAATCATTTGGGAGAGAAAGTTAAAAACTTCTGAGCGAGAGAAAATGAGTAATTTAGAGACTGGAATTTAAAAGTTTGGACAAATAAGAATTAAAAACTTTTGAGATAGAATGTAAAAAACTTTTGAGCGAGAAAAAGTGAGTAATTTTGAGACTGAAATTTAAAACTTTTTAGAGATGAGAAGCACAAGCTTTTGAGAGAAAAAATGTAAAAAACTTTTAAGGGAGAGTTTTAAGGGAGAGAGTTAAAATTTTTTGAAGAGAAAGTTAATAAACTAGAGACCGAAATTTAAAAATTTGAAGAGATGAGAAGTAAAAACTTTTGAATAAGAGAAAGTTCAAATATTTTGAGGGAGAAAAAGTTAAAAAACTTTTGAGAGAGTAAATAATTTAGGGACTGAAATTTAAAAATTTGGAGAGTTAAGAAGTTAAAAAAAAAGGAGAAAAAGTTAAATCTTTCAAGGGAGATAAATTTAACAAACTGTTGAGCGAGAAAGTGAAAATTTTCGAGACTTGCACTTGAATATTTGGAGAGCTAAGTAAAAATTTTGACAGATAGAATGTTTATAATTTTGAAAAATAGGAAGTATAAACTTTTGATGGAGAGATGGTGAATAATTTAGATACTGAAATTAAAAATTTTGAAGAACTACGATGAAAAAACTTTTTTCGAAGGAAAAATTAAAATCTTTCGAGGGATAGAAAGTTAAAACAATTTAAGCAAGAGAAAGTAAGTAATTTAGAGGACTGGAATTTAAAAGTTTGGACAGATAAGAATTACAAACTTTTGAGACAGAATGTTAAGAACTTTTGGAAGAAAGTTAAAAACTTTTAAGCGAAAGAAAGGGAGTAATTTAAAAAACAAAATTTAAAATTTTTGAGAGATGAGGAGTAAAAGCTTTTGAGAGAGTTAAAATCTTTTGGAGAAGAGAAAGTTACCAAATTAGTGACCGAAATTTAAAAATACTTTTGACGAAGAAAAAGTTAAAATCTTTCGAGGGAGAGAAATTTAACAAACTTTTGAGCGAGAAAGTGAATAATTTAGAGTGACATTTAAATATTCGGAGAGATGAGTAAAATTTTTGAAAGAGATAATGTTCAAAAAGTTTTGAGGGACAGAATGTTCAAAAACTTTACAGACAAAGTGAATAATTAAGGGGTGTGAAATTTAAAATTTTGGAGAGGTAAGTAAAAACTTTTGAGAGAGAATGTTTATGATTTTCAAAGATAGGAAGTATACACTTTTTATGGAGAGAAATTGAAAACCTTTTGAGAAAAAGAAACATTCAAGCAAGAGAGAGTTAAATTTTGATATTTAAGTAGAAATTTTTTTAGAGTAAAAGTTAAAATCTTTTAAAGGAGAGAGTGAATAGTTTAGAGCCACAAATTTAAATTTTTTGATAGATGAGAAGTAATCACCTTTGCGGGAGAGATGGAGAATAATTTAGAAACAGAAATTTAAAAATTTGGAAAGATAAGAACTAAACTTTATTAGAAGGAAAAATTAAAATATTTTGAGGGAGAGAAAATTGAAAACTTTTGAGTGAGAAAAAGTGATTAATTTAGAGACTGAAATTTAAAAGTTTGAACATATAAGATAAAAAAATATTGAGGGACAGAAAATTAAAATCTTTTGAGCATAAGAAAGTTATTTAGAGACCGAAAATTAAAAATTTAGAGAGAGAAGGAAAATATTTTGAGAGAGAGAATGTACTTTTGAGTAAGAGAAAATTATAATCTTTTGAGGGAGAGAAAGTTAAAAAAAAACATTTGACAGAAAGAAAATAAATAATTTAGGGACTGAAATCTAAAGATTTGGAGTCAAGCAGTAAAAACTTTTTTACGAAAAAAAAGTTAAAATATTTCAGTGAGAAATTTAACAAATTTTTGAGGAGAAGGTTAATAATTTAGAGACTAACATTTAAATATTTGGAGAGATAAGAATATAAAAGCTTTTGAGAGAAAGAATGTTAAAAACTTTTATGGGAGAGAAAGTTAAAATCTTTTGGAGAAGAAAAGGTTAGTAAATTAGAGACCGAAATTTTAAAATTTGGAGAGATGACAAGTAAAAAAATTTGAGAGGATGTTAAAAACTTTTTGAGTAAGAGAAAGTTGAAAACTTTTGAAGGAGTGAAAGTTAAAAAACACATCTGACAGAGAGTAAATAATTTAGAGACTGAAATATAAAAATTTGGAGAGTTAAGAAGTAAAAACCTTTGTTACGAAGAAAAGTTAAAATATTTTGAGTGAGAAATTTAACAAACTTTTGAACGAGAAAGTGAATAATTTAGAAACTGACAGTTAAATATTTGGAAAGATAAGTAAAAACTTTGAGTGAGAATGTTTAAAAAAGTTTGAGGGACAGAATGTTCAGAAAGTTTAGAAACAAAATGAATTATTAAGGGTCTGAAATTTAAAATTTTGGAGAGAGAAGTAAAAACTCTTAGAGAGGGAATGTTTATAATTCAGAAAGATAGGAAGTATACATTTTTGATGGAGAGAAAGTGAACCTTTCGAGAAAAAGAAACTTTCGAGCAAAAGAAAGTGAAATTTTGATATTTAAGAAGTTAAAATCTTTTGAAGGAGAAAAAGTGAATAATTTAGAGCCAGGAAATTAAAATTTTGGAGATATAAGAAGTAAAAACTTTTTAGGGAGAGATGGTGAATAATTTAGAGACTGAAATTAAAATTTTGGAGAGCTACGATGAAAAAACATTTTTAAAAGGAAAAATTAAAATCTTTTAAGGGGTAGAAAGTTAAAAACTTTTTGAGCGAGAGAAATTGAGTAATTTGGAGACTGGAATTTAAAAGTTTGGACAGATAAGAAATAAAAACTTTTGAGACAGAATGTTAAAAACTTTTTGAGGGAAAGATAGTTAAAAACTTTTGAGAGTGGGAAAGTCAGCAATTAAGAGACTGGAATTTAAATGGTTGGACAGATATGAATTAAAAACTTTTGAAACAGAATGTTAAAAACTTTTGAGGGAGACAGTGAATAATTTAATGACTGAAATTTAAAACTTTGAAGAGATGAGAAGTAAAAGCTTTTTAAGAGAAAGAATGTTAAAAACTTTCAGGTGAGAGAAAGTTAAAATCTTTTGGAGAAGAGAAAGTAAATTAGAGACCGAATTTTTAAAAATTGGAGAGATGAGAATTAAAAACTTTTGAGATAGAATGTTAAAATCTTTTAAGGGAGAGAGTTAAAAAAAATTGAGGGAGTGAAAGTAAATAATTTTGGGACTGAAATCTAAAATTTTGGAGAGTAAGAAATAAAAAAATAGAAGAAAAAGTTAAAAAAATTCGAGGAGAGATATTTAACAAACTTTTGAGCAAGAAAGTGATAAATTGGAGACTGACATTTAAATATTTGGAGAGGAGTAAAAACTTTGAGCGAGAGAATGGTCAAAAAGTTTAGAGGGGTAGAATGTTCAAAAACTTTTGAGACAGAGTGAATAATTAAGAAGCTGAAATTTAAAATTATGGACAGATAAGTAAACTCGTGAGAAAGAATGTTTATAATTTTGAAAGATAGGAAGTTTACACTTGCTGGAGAGACTTTGAAAAGCTTTTGAGAAAAAGAAACTTTCAAGCAAGAAAGAGTGAAATTTTAATATTTAAGAAACAAAAACTATTTTAAGAGTAGAAGTTAAAATCTTTCGGAGGAGAGAAAGTGAATAATTTAGATACCAGAATTTAAAATTCTGATTTGATAAGAAGTAGAAACTTTTTAAGGGAGAGATGGTGAATAATTAAGAGACTGAAATTTAAAATTTTGGATAGCTAAGAAGTAAAAACTTTTTTAGAGGAAAAAACTAAAATCTTTTGAGTTAGAGAAAGTTAAAATTTTTGAGATAAGTAAAGTTTAAAAACTCTTGAGAGATGGCAAATGTTCAAAAAGTTTTAAGAGACTGAATAATTAAGAGTTCGAAATTTAAAATTTTGTAGAGATAACAAGTAAAAACTCTCGAGAGAGAATGTTTATAATTTTGAAAGATAGGAAGAATTCACTTTTAATGGAGAGAAAGTTAAAAACATTTGAGCGAGAGAAAGCGAATAATATAGACTAAAATTTAAAAATTTAGAGATATAAGCAGAAACTTTTTGAGGAAGAGATGGGGAATAATTTAGAGACTGAAATTTAAAAATTTAGAGAGCTAAGTAATAGAACAGTTTTAGAAAGAAAAATTAAAATCTTTTGAGGCAGAGAAAGTTAAAAACTTGAGGGAGAGAAAGTTAAAAACTTAAGGGAGAGAAAGTTAAAATATTTTGAGAGAGAAAAACTTAAAAACTTTCGAGGGGAGAGGAAGTGCATAATTTAGGGGGTGAAATTTAAAAAATTGGCAAGATTAGTAGTAAGGACTTTTGAGAGAAAGAATGTTAAAAACTTTCAAGGGATAGAGAAAATCTTCTGAGGGAAGGACAAAGTTAAAATCTTTAGAGCGACAGAGTGAATAATTAAAAGACTGAAATTTTAAATATAAAGTTAAGTAAAAAGTTTTTTAGAATGACGTTAAAATCTCAAATTTTGAGAGAGAGAAAGTAAAAATCTTTTGAACGAGAGTAAGGGAATAAATTAGAGACTAGAATTTAATACTACGGATAAAAGTAAAAATTTAGAGTGTGTTAAAAACTTTTGAGGGAGACAAATTTTAAATCTTTTGACAGAGAGCTAAAAACATTTGAGCGAGAGAATGTGAATAATTTAGAGAAAGATATTTAATCTTTTGGAGAGATGAGAAGTAAAAAACTTGATGGAGATAATGTTAAAAACAAACAATTAGGGAGACTAAGTTAAATTATTTTGAGCCAAAGAAATTTAAAAACATTTGAGCGAGAGAAAGTGAGTAATTTCATGAGTGAAATTTAAAATTTTGGAGAGAGGAGAATTAAAAACTTTTTTGAGAGAGCGAATGTTAAAATCTTCTGCAGTGTAAAAAATTGAGCGAGAAAACGTAAATCTTTTTGAGGGAGAAAAAAACTTTTTGAGGGAGAGAGAGTTAATAAGTTAAGAGACTAGAATTTAAAATTTTGAAGAGAAGTAAAAACTTTTGAGAGAGAAAATGTTAAAAACTTATGAGGGAGACAAAGTAAAAATCTTTTGAAAGAGAAAGTTCAAAACTTTTGAGACTGAAATTAATAGACTTTTGAGGGAGATAACGTTAAAAACTTTTCAGCACGAGAGTGAGAAATTTAGACACTGAAATTCAAAAATCGGGAAAATGAGAAGTAAAAACTTTTGAGAAAGAGAATGTTAAAAGCTTTTGAGGGAGACAAACTTAAAATCTTTTGAGGGAGACAAAGTTAAAATCTTTTGAGGGAGACAAAGCTAAAAACTGAGGGAGAGAGTGAATAAATTAGAGACTGAAATTTAAAATTTTGGAGAGATACGTAAAAACTTTTAAGAGAGAAGATTAAAAACATTTAAGGGAGTGAGAGTTGAAAACTTTAAAGCGAGAGAAACCGATTAGTTTGGAGATGAGTAAAATTTTTTATCGACAGTGTAACAAATTCGAAAGATAAGAAATATGTAATCTTTAAGGGGAAGAAAGTGAACAACTTTTGGGGGGAAAATCTTTCAAGCTGAGAGACTGTGAATAAAACTGGAATTTTAAAATTTGGATAGATAAGTAAAATTTTTGAGGGAGAGACAGTCAATAATTTAGAGATTGAAATTTAAAATTTTTGAGAATTAAGTAAAAACTTTATTAGGAGGAAAAGTTAAAATCTTTCGAGCGAGAGAAATTTAAAAACTTTTGAGCGAGAAAGTGAATAATTTAGAAACAAGAATTTAAATTTTTGAAGAGACAAGTAAAAACTTTTGAGAGAGTTCAAAAACATTTGATTAAAATGTTCAAAAACTTTTGAGAGAAAGTGAATAATTAAGAGTTTGAAATTTAAAATTTTGGAAAGCTAGGGAAGTACAAGCTCTTGAGAGAGAATGTTTGAAATTTTGAAGGATAAGAAATATAAACTTGATGAGAGAGTGAAACTTTTGACTTTGAGAAAGAAAGACATTCGAGCAAGAAGTGAAATTTTGATATTTAAGAAGTAAAAAAAAATTAGGAGTATAGAGTTAAAATCTTTAATGGGATAGTAAGTCAAAAACTTTTGAGCTAGAGAAAGTGAATAATTTAGATATTGAAATTTAAAATTTTAGAGAGATAAGAAGTAAAAACTTTTGAGGGAGAGATGGCGAATAATTTATAAACTGGAATTTTAAAATTTGGAGAGCCAAGTAAAAACTCTATTAGAAGGAAAAATTAAAATATTTTGAGGAGAGAATGCTAAAAGCTTTTAAGCGAAAGAGAGTTAAAAAAATTTGAGATAGAGTTAATAAGCTAGAGAAGAACTTAAAATTTAGAAGAGATAAGTAAAAACTTTTGAGAGAAAATGTTAAAAACATTTGGGGGAGAAAGTAAAAATCTTTTTGAAAGAGAAAGTTAAAAACTTTTGAGCCTCTAAATTTAAGACTTTTGAGGGAAAGAATGTTAAAAACTTTTGAGCAAGAGAGTGAGTAATTTAGACACTGAAATTCCAAAAATGGGTAGATGAGAAGAAAAAACTTGAGAAAGAGAATGTTAAAAGCTTTTGAGGGAGACAAATTTAAAATCTTTTGAGGGAAACAAAGTTAAAAACTGAGGGAGAGAGAGAATAAATTAGAGACTGGAATTTAAAATTTTGGAGAGATAAGTAAAAACTTTTGAGAGAGAAGATTACAAACATTCAAGGGAGAGTTAAAAACTTTTGACCAAGAGAAACCGAGTAGTTTGGAGATGAGTAAAATTTTTTATGGAGAGTGTACAAAATTCAAAAGGTAGGAAATACGGAACTTTTAAGGGGAAGAAAGTGAACTTTTGGGAAAAAAAAAACTTTCAAGCAGAGAGACTGAATAATTTAGAGACTGTAATTTTAAATTTTGGATAGATAAGTAAATCTTTTGAGGGAGAGAAAGTGAATAATTTAAAGACTGGAATTTAAATTTTTTTGAGAATGAAGTAAAAACTTTATGAGGGAGGAAAAGTTAAAATCTTTCAAGCAAGAGAAATTGAAAAACTTTTGAGTAAGAGAGTGAATAATTTAGAACCTATAATTTAAAATTTTGAAGAGACAAATAAAAACTTTTAAGAGAGAGAATGTTCAAAAAATTTTTATTGAAAGAATGTTCAAAAACTTGAGAGAAAGTGAATAATTAAGAGTGAAATTTAAAATTTTGGAGAGCTAGGGGAAGTACAAGCTCTTGAGAGAGAATGTTTGAAATTTTGAAAGATAAGAAATATACATTTGATGGAGATAGTGAAACTTTTGACTTTGAGAAAGAGAGACATTCGAGCAAGAGTGAAATTTTTATATTTAGGATATAAAAAAAATAGGAATAAAAGTTAAAATCTTTAATGGGATAGTTAAAAACTTTTGAGCTAGAGAAAGTGAATAATTAGATATTGAAATTTAAAAATTTGGAGAGATAATTAGTAAAAAAAACTTTTGAGGGAGAGATGGCAAATAATTTATAAACTAAAATTTAAAATTTTGGAGAGCCAAGCAAAAACTCATTTAGAAGGAACAATTAAAATATTTTGAGGGAAAGAATGCTAAAAGCTTTTGAAAGAGAAAGCTAAAAACTTTTGAGCTGAGAGTAAATTTTAGACTTTTGAGGGAGAGAACGTTAAAAACATTTGAGCAAGAGAGTGAGTAATTTAGACACTGAAATTCCAAAATTGGGTAGATGAGAAGTAAAAACTTTTGAGAAAGAGAATGTTAAAAGCTTTTGAGGGAGACAAAGTTAAACTTTTTTAAGGGAGACAAAGTTAAAAACTGAGGGAGAGAGTGAATAAATTAGAGACTAGATTTTAAAATTTTGGAGAGATAAGAAAACTTTTGAGAGAGAAGATTAAAAACATTTAAGGGAGTGAGAGTTAAAAACTTTTGACCAAGAGAAACCGAGTAGTTTGGAGATGAGTAAAATTTTTTATGGAGAGAATGTAAAAAATTCAAAAGGTAGGAAATACGGAACTTTTAAGGGGAAGAAAGTCAACTTTTGGGGAAAAAAACTTTCAAGCTAAGAGATTGAATAATTTAGAGACTAGAATTTTAAATTTTTGATAGATAAGTAAAACTTTTGAGGGAGAGAAAGTGAATAATTTAGTGACTGAAATTTAAATTTTTTTGACAATTAAGTAAAAACTTAATTAGGGAGGAAAAGTTAAAATCTTTCAAGCAAGTGAAATTGAAAAACTTTTGAGTGAGAAAGTGAATAATTTAGAACCTATAATTTAAAATTTTGAAGAGACAAATAAAAACTTTTGACAAAGAGAATGTTGAAAAACTTTTGATTGAAAGAATGTTCAAAAACTTTTGAGAGAAAGTGAATAATTAAGAGTTTGAAATTTAAAATTTTGGAGAGCTGGGGAAGTGCAAGCTCTTGAGAGAGATTGTTTGAAATTTTGAAAGATATGAAATATACATTTAATGGAGATAGTGAAACTTTTGACTTTGAGAAAGAGAGACATTTGAGCAAGAGTGAAACTTTTATATTTAGGAAGTTAAAAAAAAAATAGGAGTAAAAGTTAAAATCTCTAATGGGAAAGAAAGTTAAAGACTTCTTAGCTAAAGAAAGTGAATAGTTTAGATATTGAAATTTAAAAATATGGAGAGATAAGAAGTAAAAACTTTTAAGGGAGAGATGGCGAATAATTTAGAAACTGAAATTTTAAAATTTGGAGAGCCAAGTAAAAACTCTTTTAGAAGGAAAAATTAAAATATTTCGAGGGAGAGAATGCCAAAAGCTTTTGAGCGAAAGAGTTTAAAAAATTTGGTATAGAGTTAATAAGTTAGAGAAGAACTTAAAATTTTAAAGAGATAAGTAAAAACTTTTTAGAGAGAAAATATTGAAAACTTTTGAGGGAGACGGTAAAAATCTTTTGAAAGAGAGTTAAAAACTTTTGAGCGAGACAAAATTTTGGACTTTTGAGGGAGAGAACGTTAAAAACTTTTGAGCAAGAGAGTGAGTAATTTAGACACTGAAATTCCAAAATTGGGTAGATGAGAAATAAAAACTTTTGAGAAAGAGAATGTTAAAAGCTTTTGATGGACACAAAGTTAAACTCTTTTGAGGGAGACTAAAAACTAAGTGAGAGAAAGTGAATAAATTAGAGACTGGAATTTAAAATTTTGGAGAGATAAGTAAAAACTTTTGAGAGAGAAGATTAAAAACATTTAAGGGAGTGAGAGTTAAAAACTTTTGACCAAGAGAAACCGAGTAGTTTGGAGATGAGTAAAATTTTTTATGGAGAGAATGTAAAAAATTCAAAAGTTAGGAAATACGGAACTTTTAAGGGAAAGAAAGTGAACTTTTGGGGAAAAAAAACTTTCAAGCTGAGAGACTGAATAATTTAGAGACCGGAGTTTTAAATTTTTGGATAGAGAAGTAAAACTTTTGAGGGAGAGAAATTGAATAATTTAGAGACTGAAATTTAATTTTTTTTGAGAATTAAGTAAAAAATTTATTAGGGAGGAAAAGTTAAAATCTTTCAAGCAAGAGAAATTGAAAAATTTTGAGTGAGAAAGTAAATAATTTAGAACCTATAATTAAAATTTTGAAGAGACAAATAAAAACTTTTGAGAGAGTGACTGTTCAAAAACTTTTGATTGAAAGAATGTTCAAAAAGTTTTGAGAGAAAGTGAATAATTAAGAGTCTGAAATTTAAAATTTTGGAGAGCTACGGAAGTACAAGCTAATGTTTGAAGTTTTGAAAGAGAAGAAATATAAACTTGATGAGAAAGTTCAACTTTTGACTTTCAGAAAGAGAGACATTCCAGCAAGAATGTGAAATTTTGATATTTAAGAAGTAAAAAAAAATTAGGAGTAAAAAGTTAAAATCTTTAATGGGATAAAAAGTTAAAAACTTTTGAACTAGAGAAAGTGAATAATTTAGAGATTGAAATTTAAAATTTTGGAGAGATAAGAAGTAAAAACTTTTGAGGGAGAGATGGCGAATAATTTAGAAAATGAAATTTTAAAATTTGGAGAGCCAAGTAAAAACTCTTTTAGAAGGAAAAATTAAAATATTTTGAGGGAGAGAATGCTAAAAGCTTTTGAGCGAAAGAGTTAAAAAAAATTGGTATAGAGTTAATAAGTTAGAGAAGAACTTAAAATTTTAAAGAGATAAGTAAAAACTTTTTAGAGAGAAAATGTTAAAAACTTTTGAGGGAGACGGTAAAAATCTTTTGAAAGAGAGTTAAAAACTTTTGAGCGAGAGAAAATTTTAGACTTTTGAGGGAGAGAACGTTAAAAACTTTTGAGCAAGAGAGTGAGTAATTTAGACACTGAAATTCCAAAATTGGGTAGATGAGAAATAAAAACTTTTGAGAAAGAGAATGTTAAAAGCTTTTGATGGACACAAAGTTAAACTCTTTTGAGGGAGACTAAAAACTAAGTGAGAGAAAGTGAATAAATTAGAGACTGGAATTTAAAATTTTGGAGAGACAATTAAAAACTTTTGAGAGAGAAGATTAAAAACATTTAAGGGAGTGAGAGTTAAAAACTTTTGACCAAGAGAAACCGAGTAGTTTGGAGATGAGTAAAATTTTTTATGGAGAGAATGTAAAAAATTCAAAAGTTGGGAAATACGGAACTTTTAAGGGAAAGAATGTGAACTTTTGGGGGGAAAAAACTTTCAAGCTGAGAGACTGAAAAATTTAGAGACTGGAATTTTAAATTTTGGATAAATAAGTAAAACTTTGAAAAACTTTTGAGCGAGAAAGTGAATAATTTAGAACCTATACTTTAAAATTTCGAGAGAGAATGCTCACAAACTTTTGATTGAAAGAATGTTCAAAAACTTTTGAGAGAATGAATAATTAAGAGTGAAATTTAAAATTTTGGAGATCTAGGCAAGTACAAGCTCTTGAGAGAGAATGTTTGAAATTTTGAAAGATACGAAATATACACTACATGGAGATACTGAAACTTTTAACTTTGAGAAAGAGAGTCATTCGAGCAAGAAAGTGAAATTTTAAAATTTAAGAAGTAAAAAAAAATTAGGAGTAAAAAGTTAAAAACTTTTGAGCTAGAGAAAGTGAATAATTTAGATATTGAAATTTAAAATTTTGGAGAGATAAGAAGTAAAAACTTTTAAGGGAGTGATGGCGAATAATTTATAAACTGAAATTTAAAATTTTGGAGAGCCAAGCAAAAACTCATTTAGAAGGAAAAATTAAAATATTTTGAGGGAGAGAATGCTAAAAGCTTTTGAACAAAAGAGAGTTAAAAAACTTTTGAGAGCGAATATTAACGACTTTTTAGCAAGAAATAAGTGAAAACTTTTTGACACAGAGAATGTTAAAGACTTATGAGGGAGTGAAAATTAAATCTTTTGAGGGAGAGAAAGTTAAAAAAATTGAGCGAGAGGAAGTGAATAACTTAGAGAGTGAAAATTGAAATTTTGGAGAAATAAGCAAAAACTTTTGAGGGGGAGAGAGTGAATAATTTAGAGAATGAAATTTAAAATTTGGGAGAGTTAAGAAGTAACAACTTTTTTAGGAGGAAAATTTAAAAATCTTTCAAGCGAGAGAGATTTGAAAATTTTTGAGAGAGAGAATGTTCAGAAACATTTGAGAAAGTGAATAAAAGAGTCTAAAATTTTAAAATTTCCGAGAGAGAACATGTAAAAACACTTGAAAGAGAGATCTATAATTTTGAGAGTTAAATGCACTTTGCATCCCCAAGTTTACCCTATTTTGCACATTGCATCTTATACTTCAAAATGTTACACTTTGCACCATCACTTTTAGCGAATCAGTACATAATACCCTCCGAGCCAAAATTCGTTGCTAAAAGTGCAAAATCCGTCACTTTTAAACACTAACCCAGTCACTTTTAGAGACGGATTTTGGACTTCAGTGTGTTATGCCAGTTCGCTAAAAGTACGGAATGCAAAGTCTCACGCTTTGAAGTATAGGATGCAATGTGCAAAATGGAGTAAACTTGGATGATGCAAAGTGCATTTAACTCTAATTTTGAAAGATAGAAAGTATACACTTTTGAAGGAGATAAAGTGAAAAACATTCAAGATAGAGAATTTGTAGTGAGTGATATTTTCATATTTAAGTAAAAACTTTTTAGGAGTAAAAGTTAAAATCTTTTGAGCAAGAGAAAGTTAAAAACTTTTGAGCAGTAGAAAGTGAATAATTTAAAGACTGAAATTTAAAATTTAAGAGAGAAGTAAAAACTTTTTAGGGAGAGATGGTGAATAATTTAGAGACTGAAATTTAAAAATTTGCAGAGCTAAGTAAAAACCTTTTTAGAATGAAAAAATAAAATCTTTTGAGGGGGAGAGAGTGAATAATTTAGAGACTGGAATTCAATGGAGAAATAAGAAGTAAAAACTTTGGAGGCAGAGATAACAAATAATTTAGAAACTGAAATTTTAAAATTTGGAGAGCCAAGTAAAAACTATTTTAGAAGGAAAAATTAAATATTTTACGGGAGAGAATGCTAAAAGCTTTTGAGCGAAAGAGAGTTAAAAAAATTTGAGATAAGAGTTAATAAGTTAGAGAACTTAAAATTTTGAAGAGAAAAGTAAAAACTTTTTAGAGAGAATGTTAAAAACTTTTGAGCGAGAGTAAATTTTAGACTTTTGAGGGAGAGAACGTTAAAAACTTTTGAGCAAGAGAGTGAGTAATTTAGACATTGAAATTCCAAAATTGGGTAGATGAGAAGTAAAAACTTTTGAGAAAGAGAATGTTAAAAGCTTTTGAGGGAGACAAAGTTAAAATCTTTTGAGGGAGACAAAGTTAAAAACTGAGGGAGAGAAAGTGAATAAATTAGAGACTGGAATTTAAAATTTTGGAGAGAAGTTAAAACTTTTGAGAGAGGAGATTAAAAACATTTAAGGGAGTGAGAGTTAAAAACTTTTGACCAAGAGAAACCGAGTAGTTTGGAGATGAGTAAAAATATTTATGGGGAGAATGTAAAAAATTCAAAAGGTAGGAAATACGGAACTTTAAGGGGAAGAAAGTGAACTTTTGGGGGAAAAAAAACTTTCAAGCTGAAAGACTGAATAATTTAGAGACTGGAATTTTAAATTTTGGATAGATAAGTAAAACTTTTGAGGGAGAGAAAGTGAATAATTTAGAGAATGAAATTTAAATTATTTTGAGAATAAGTAAAAACTTTGTTAGGGAGGAAAAGTTAAAATCTTTCAAGCGAGAAATTTAAAAACTTTTGAGCAAGAAAGCGAATAATATAGAACCTCTAATTTAAAATTTTGAAGAGACAAATAAAAACGTTTAGGAGAGAGAATGTTCAAAAACTTTTGAATGAAAGAATGTTCAAAAACTTTTAAGAGAGAATGAATAATTAAGAGTGAAATTTAAAATTTTGGAGAGCTAGGGAAGTACAAGCTCTTGAGAGAGAATGTTTGAAATTTTGAAAGAAGAAATATAAACTTGATGAGAGATTGAAACTTTTTGACTTTCAAAAAGAGAGGCATTCAAGCAAGAGAGTGAAATTTTGATAATTAAGAAGAAAAAAAAAATTAGGAGTAAAAAGTCAAAATCTTTAATGGGATAGATAGTTAAAAACTTTTGAGCTAGAGAAAGTGAATAATTTAGAGATTGAAATTTAAAAATTTAGAGTGATATAAAAACTTTTGACGGAAAGAAGGCAAATAATTTGGAAACTAAAATTTTAAAATTTGGAGAGCCTAGTAAAAAGCCTTTTAAAGGAAAAATTAAAATATTTTGAGGGAGAGAATGCTAAAACCTTTCGAGTGAAAGAGAGTTAAAAAAATTTGAGATAGAGTTAATAAGTTAGAGAAGAACTTATTTTGAAGAGATAAGTAAAACTTTTGAGAGAGAAAATATTAAAAACTTTTGAGGTAGACAGTAAAATCTTTTGAAAGAGAAAGTTAAAAACTTTTGAGCGAGAGTAAATTTTAGACTTTTGAGGGAGAGAATGTTAAAAACTTTTGAGCAAGAGAGTGAGTAATTTAGACATTGAAATTCCAAAATTGGGTAGATGAGAAGTAAAAACTTTTGAGAAAGAGAATGTTAAAAGATTTTGAAGGAGACAAAGTTAAAATCTTTAATGGGATAGAAAGTTAAAAACTTTTGAGCTAGAGAAAGTGAATAATTTAGAGATTGAAATTTGAAAATTTGGAGAGATAAGAAGTAAAAACATTTGAGGGAGAGATGGGGAATAATTTAGAAACTGAAATTTTAAAATTTGGAGAGCCAAGTAAAAACTATTTTAGAAGGAAAAATTAAAATATTTTGAGAGAGAGAATGCTAAAAGCTTTTGAGCGAAAGAGAGTTAAAAAAAATTGAGATAAGAGTTAATAAGTTAGAGAAAACTTGAAATTTTGAAGAGAACTAAAAACCTTTTAGAGAGAGTGTTAAAAACTTGAGGGAGACGGTAAAAATCTTTTGAAAGAGAAAGTTAAAAAGTTTTGAGCAAGAGTAAACTTTAGACTTTTGAGCGAGAGAACGTTAAAAACTTTTGAGCAAGAGAGTGAGCAATTTAGACATTGAAATTCCAAATTTGGGTAGATGAGAAGTAAAAATTTTGAGAAAGAGAATGTTAAAAGCTTTTGAGGGAGACAAAGTTAAACTCTTTTGAGGGAGACACAGTTAAAAACTGAGGGAGAGAAAGTGAATAAATTAGAGACTGGAATTTAAAATTTTGGAGAGATAAGTAAAAACTTTTGAGAGAGAAGATTAAAAACATTCAAGGGAGTGAGAGTTAAAAACTTTTGACCAAGAGAAACTGAGTAGTTTGGAGATGAGTAAAATTTTTTATGGAGAGAATGTAAAAAATACAAAAGGAAGGAAATACGGAACTTTTAAGTGGAAGAAAGTGAACTATTGGGGAAAAAAAACATTCAAGCTAAGAGACTGAATAATTTAGAGACTAGAATTTTAAATTTTGGATAGATAAGTAAAACTTTTGAGGGAGAGAAAGTGAATAATTTAGAGACTGAAATCTAAATTTTTTTGAGAATCAAGTAAAAACTTTATTAGGGAGGAAAAGTTAAAATCTTTCAAGCGAGAGAAATTTAAAGCTTTTGAGCGAGAAAGTGAATAATTTAGAACCAATAATTTAAAATTTTGAAGAGACAAATAAAAACTTTTGAGAGTGACTGTTCAAAAAGTTTTGATTGAAAGAATGATCAAAAACTTTTGACAGAAAGTGAATAATTAAGAGTCTGAAATTTAAAATTTTGGAAAGCTAGGGAAGTACAAGCTCTTGAGAGAGAACGTTTGAAATTTTGAAAGAGAAGAAATATACACTTGATGGAGATAGTGAAACTTTTGACTTTGAGAAAGAGAGACATTCGAGCAAGAGAGTGAAATTTTAATATTTAAGAAGTAAAAAAAAATTAGGAGTAAAAAGTTAAAATCTTTAATGGGATAGAAAGTTAAAAACTTTTGAGCTAGAGAAAGTGAATAATTTAGATATTGAAATTTAAAAATTTGGAGAGATAAGAAGTAAAAACTTTTGAGGGAGAGATGGCGAATAATTTAGAAACTGAAATTTAAAATTTGGAGAGCCAAGCAAAAACTCTTTTAGAAGGAAAAATTAAAATATTTTGAGGGAGAGAATGCTAAAACCTTTTGAGCGAAAGAGAGTTAAAAAAAATTGAGATAGAGTTAATAAGTTAGAGAAGAACTTATTTTGAAGAGATAAGTAAAACTTTTGAGAGAGAAAATGTTAAAAACTTTTGAGGTGGACAGTAAAATCTTTCGAAAGAGAAAGTTAAAAACTTTTGAGCGAGAGTAAATTTTAGACTTTTGAGGGAGAGAACGTTAAAAACTTTTGAGCAAGAGAGTGAGTAATTTAGACACTGAAATTCCAAAATCGGGTAGATGAGAAGTAAAAACTTTTGAGAAAGAGAATGTTAAAAGATTTTGAAGGAGACAAAGTTAAAATCTTTAATGGGATAGAAAGTTAAAAACTTTTGAGGTAGAGATGGTGAATAATTTAGAGACTGAAATTTAAAATTTTGGAGAGCTTAGTAAAAACCTTTTTAGAATGAAAAAATAAAATCTTTTGAGGGGGAGAGTGAATAATTTAAAGACTGGAATTCAAAATTTTGGAGAGATAAGTAAAAACTTTTGAGAGAGAATGTTAAACACTTGTGAGGAAGAGAAAGTAAAATCTTTTGAGGGAGAAAAAGTTAAAAAACTTGAGCGAGAACAAGTGAACAATTTAGAGACTGAAATTTAAAAGTTTGGATATATAAGTAAAAACTTTTGAGAGAGAGAGAATGTTAAAAAAATTGAAGGGGAGAAATTCTTTTGAGAGAGCTAAAAACTTTGTAAGGTGAATAATTTTGAAGGAGAGAATGTGAATAATTTGGATAGATAAGCAAAAACTTTTGAGAGGGAGAATGCCAAACACTTTTGAGGGAGATAAAAGTTAGAATCTTTAGAGGGAGAGTAAGAAAGTTTTGAAGTTGAGAAAGTGAATAATTTAGAGACTGACATTAAAAAATTTGGAGAGAAGTAAAACTTTTGAGGGAGAATGTTAAAAACTTTTGAAGAGAGAATGTTAAAATTGTCTGCGGGATAGAAAGCTAAAAAAAACTTTTGAGCGAGAGAAAGTGACTAGTTTAGATACGGCATTTTAAAATTTTGGAAACATAAGTAAAAATATTTTTAGGGGGAAAAGATGAAATCTTTTGAAGGAGAAAATGTTAAAACCTTTTGAGCGAGGGAAATTGAATAATTTAGACACTCGAATTTAAAATTTTGGAAAGATAAGAAGTACATACATTTGAGAGAACCTTTTAAAAACTTTTGAGGGAGAGAATTTTGAGTGAGAGAAAGTTAAAATCTTTTGACCGAGAAAGTGAATATATTAGAGACTGAAATTTAAAATTTTGAAAAAGATATGAAGGAAAAAATTTTGAGCGAGAGAAAGTGAATAATAAAAAGACTGGAATTTAAAATTTTGGAGAGAAGTAAATTCTTTAGACGCAGATGATTCAAAAACTGTTGATGTAGAGAATCTTAAAATCTATTGCGGGAGAGAAAGTTGAAAAACTTTTGAACGAAAGAAAGTGAATACTTTAGAGACTAAAATTAAAAAATTTGGAAAATTTAGTAAAAACATTTTTTGGAGGAAATGTTAAAATCTTTTTGGGGGGAGAGTTATAAACTTTTGAGCGTTTGAATGTGAATAATTTAGAGATTGGAATTTAAAATTTTGGAGATAAGTAAAATTTATGACATAGAGAATGTTAAAAACTTTTGAGGGAGATAAAGTTAAAATCTTTTGAGAGAACGAAACTTAAAAATATTTAAGCAAGAGAACATGAATAATTTAGAAATTGAAATTTAATTTGAAGAGTTAAGTCAAAACTTTTGAGCGAGAGAAATTGAATAATATAAAGACCCGGAATTAAAAAATTTGGAGAGATTAGTAAAAGCGCTTGAGCTTGAAAATTAAAATTTTGGAGAGAGAAGAAGTAAAAACTTTTTTTAGGAGAAAAACTAAAAATCTTTTGAGGAAAGGAAACTTCAAAACTTTTGTGAGAGAGAGAGTGAATAATTTATAGACTGCAATTGAAATTTAATTTGGAGAGTTAAGTCAAAACTTTTGAGCGAGAGAAATTGAATAATATAAAGACCTGGAATTAAAAAAATTGGAGAGATTAGTAAAAGCACTTGAGCTTGAAAATTAAAATTTTGGAGGGAGAAGAAGTAAAAACTTTTTTTAGGAGAAAAACTAAAAATCTTTTGAGGAAAGGAAACTTCAAAACTTTTGAGAGAGAGAGAAAGTGAATAATTTATAGACTGAAATTTAAAATTTTAGAGAGCTAAATAAAAACTTTTGAAAGTGAAAGTTAAAAACTTTTGAGGGAGAGAGGGTTAAATTCCTTTGAGGGAAATTTAAAAACTTTTGACTGAGAGAGTGAATAATTTAGGGAATGAAATTTAAAATTTTGGAGAGGCAAGAAGTTAAAACATTTGAGGGGGAGAATTTCAAAAACTTTTGAGGGAAAGAATGTTGATATCTTTTGAGGAAGTTAAAACATTTAAGCCAGAGAAAGTGAATAATTTAAAGATTGAAATTTAAATTTTGGAGGGTTAAGAAGTAAAAACATTTTTAGGAGGAAAAGCTAAAATATTTTAAGGGGGAGCGAGTTTAAAACTTTTGAGATAGACAAAGTGAATAATTTAGAGACTAGAACTTAAAATTTTGGAGAGAAGTAAAAAAAATTTAGTGTTAAAACTTTTTGAGGGAAACAAAGTTAAAATCTTTTAAAGGAGAGAGAGTTAAAAACTTTTGAGCAAGAGAAAGTCAATAATTTAGTGACTGAAATTTAAAATTTTGGAGAGATAAGAAGTAAATAACTTTTGAGCGAGAGGAAGTGAATAATTTACAGACTTAAATTTAAAATTTTGGAATGTTAATAAGTAAAAACATTTTTAGGAGGAAGAGTTAAAATATTTTGAACAGAGAGTTAAAAACTTTTGAGCAAGAAAAAGTGAATAATTTAGATGCTCTAATTTAAAATTTTAGAGATACGACTATAAATTGAGAGAAATATTGTTAAAAAATTTTGAGGGAGATGAGAAAAGGGACTGAAATTTATAATTTCGGAGAGATAATAAATAAAAACTTTTGAGCGAGAAAAAGTGAATAATTTAGAGACTGAAATTTAATTTTTTGGAGAGTTAAGAAGTAAAGGAAGAAAAGTTAAAATCTTTGAGGGAGAGAAAGTTAAAACCTTTTGAGCAAGAGAAAATGAATAATTTAGATAATGAAATTAAAAATTTTGAGATAAGTAAAAGCTTTTGAGGGAGAGAATGTTAAAAACTTTTGATGGAGAGAATGTTATAATCTGTTGAGGGAGAGAAAGTTAAAAAACTAATGTGCAAGAGAAGGTGAATAATTTATAGACTTGAAATTCAAAATTTTGGAGAGTTAAAAATCAAAAACATTTTTTAGATGAAAAGTTGAAATCTTTTGAGGGTGAGAAATTTAAAAAACTTTTGAGCGAGAGAAAGTGAATAATGTAAAAGCTTTTGAGAGAGAGAATGTTAAAAACTTTTGATAGAGAGAATGTTAAAATTTGTCGAGAGAAAGTTAAAAAACTAATGAGCAAGAGAAGGTGAATAATTTAGAGACTTGAAATTTAAAATTTGGGAGAGTTAAAAATCAAAAACATTTTTCGGACGAAAAGTTAAATCTTTTGAGGGTGAGAAATTTAAAAAACTTTTGAGCGAGAGAAAGTGAATAATGTAAAAGCTTTTGAGGGAGAGAATGTTAAAAACTTTTGATGGAGAGAATGTTAAAATCTTTTGAGGGAGAGAAAGTTAAAAAACTAATGAGCAAGAGGAGGTGAATAATTTAGAGACTTTAAATTTAAAATTTTGGAGAGTTAAAAATCAAAAACATATTTCGGAGGAAATGTTGAAATCTTTTGAGGGTGAGAAATTTAAAAAACATTTGAGCGAGAAAAAGTGAATAATTTAGAGACTAGAATTTAAAATTTTGGAGAGATAAGTTAAAACTTCTGAGAGAGAAACTGAATAATATAGATACCGGAACTTAAAATTTTGGTTTGACAAGTACAAACTTTTGAGTGGAAGAATGTTAAAGATAAGAAGTACAAACTTTTTAAGGAGAGAGAGTGAAAAATTTAGAGATTGGAATTAAATAATTTTGAGATATAAAAAGTAAAATCTTTTGAAAGAGGAAGTTAAAAATTTCGGGAGAGAAAAAGTAAAAACTTTTAACAGAGAGAAAGTGAAGAATTTGTAAAGATAGGTAGCAAAAACTTTTTAAGGAAGAGAGTATATAAATTTGAGGGAGAGAAAGTAAAAAAAAATTTGAGACAGAAAAGGAAAATTTCAGTAAGGAGTCCTAAAGTTGGGCCGATTAGAGGCACAATCATAAACAAAACTTCCATCAAATGCAACACACCAACAATTATTGTAATACAGTCTTCAATATATGATTCAAAAAAAATCGAAACTGCACATTTCAATGCTCCTAAAGTTGGGCCAATTAGAGGCACAATCATAAACAAAACTTCCATCAAATGCAACACACCAACAATTATTGCAATACAGTCTTCAATATATGATTCAAAAAAAATCGAAACTGCAGATTTCAATGCACCATGCAAACAAGGCAGAGAATGTACTTCCGTTCCAAAATACAAGATTACTTGCCATTCATAAATTATAAAGAACATACAAAACGCAAGTTTTCTTATATTTTGGAACAGAGAGAGTATATCTGTATATAGCATCAAAGATTGATAGAGAAAGAGGGAGAGAGCAATATTTCTTACCTTCGTATCCTAATTTCAACATTTATCTTTGCCTTCATTCCCAGCACCATCAGTGACTAGAGCCTTCGGACTCTGATATATTACTTCACCAATTAACCCAAATTCCTTAGCCTCTTCTGGGGTCATAAAAACATCCCGATCCATGTTCTTCTGAATTACTATCCGGTATGCTTTGATTACAACGCACTCGGTGCATCCCAAACACAAATAATATGCTTGGTGTGAATGGTCATATCTTTAGCCCGTCCACTAGACCCACCCAAAGGCTGATGAACCATCATTGTTGCATTAGGGAGAGATCGCTTCTCACCCTTTGCACCAGCAGCTAAGAGGAGAGAACACATCGATGCAGCTTAAGTGCTTAACCCATGCATGTTGTATTGATCAGAGATCAAATGTACTGCATTGTATCATATATTGCAAGACCTATACAAAAGAGTACAAATCATAAGGTATGGAAGAGATCTGTTGCAACGTTATATCCCAAATCCTAACTAACATGCCTCATGGTCATTGGTCCTCATCAAAGTTCAAAAGTAACAACAAAAGGACAGTTATCTAAAATCTTTATTTGTTTCAAGTTCATAATATGAGCTAAGGTCAGCATCACTAAATTGAAAAACCTGCAAAGAATAATATGATCATTTTAGACTAGTTGCAACAAAAAACAATGAAATTTCCCCCTGATCCATTATGACTTTCATCAAGTCATATGTACATGATACATTTTGAAATTGTTAAGGATGTGAGAAACCCCAATAAAGGTCAATCATAACTACAAGAATTGTCCTCAGAAGTGTTTAAGTAGAGAATTGACTCTAGTTGACAGTCTAACACCAAAAAAAAAAAAAAAAAAATCTCATGAAACACATTGACTCAAAATTATATTAGTTTTCACTTTTCAAGGTAGCCCCGTAACCCTAATTCAAGGACTAGCAACTGGAAGCATTATCCATATAGTGAAAACACTTCAGAGAGGAATTAATTGTACTCAAATTGCATCTTTCCGGTTTTCTATATAGGCCGAGTGAGTAAAGCCATGTATCTGATAGTCTTGGCATATAACCACTTTAAGGAAAAGCAGAAAACTACTCCTGTGGTGACTAAGACCGCAATACTAGAAAACTACTTGTCTGCCCACCTGACAAACTACTTGACTAATGTATCAAATCTAGTTTGCATAGGAAAAACATGCATCAGGCCAAATATTCAGTATTTGAAATTGACAATTGTCCTCTGCCGAAACATTTTTGCCAACACAACTTACCAAGAAAAGAAAAACAGAGGCCCTATAAACAAACAAATTTTTAACCCATTGTATGTGGTTTAGTCTATTGGAAAACAAAAGTAGGACAGTCTTATTCACACGCCAGAGGTTTGGCTAACAGGAACAATAATGAACCTCAAGAGAAAATTTCTAGGCCAGTTTGTTGTATTGGTAGATTTAGTAAGGTAACTTCAAGCCTGGTAGCATGATAATTTACATAATCACAGTATATATAACGATCCAGTACGACATCAACCAACATACTAACTAAGAAGCCATCCTATATTATTTTTTGGTTTTGAAAGCAAATATGAGTTCGTTTCCATAAATATCCCTCATTTTAGAATTTCGAAAAGCACCTAACTGAATGCCCTAGACTCATGCCAAACACAACAAACACTAGTATATCAAAAAACAAGTTTCATTTTAGTCTAAGTTATAATATATAGTGTGTGTAAAATATATATATACCTCGTCATACACATACACAAACATAATGGATTAAACAGAGTACTTAAGTTCGTATTTTTTATCAAACTCTCCTGTTAGACGGGGTCAACAAATATGGTTTCCCAGCAACGTTATGAAACTATATAATCAAATCAAAAATAAAGGTATATACATTAACCACAAAACACACACACACACACACATATATATGAACCCTAAATAAAAGTTTATACATTAACCACAAAAATAAAAAATCAAGAACCCTAACCCTAGCCCCAATCGATGATTTGATTATATAAAAACAAAAGAAGAGAACCCTAACCCTAGCCCTGATTGATGACTGATTATACGAAAACAAAAGAGGAGAGGGAGTTGATATTACCATATTATCTATCCTTGTCCAAGCTTTTCAAAGGAGGGCATAAAGTGATTCAAGAAAAAATAATTTAAAAAACAATTCTAATATTACTCTTTTCCCAACAAATCATGACTCCAGACATCATGGGCAAATCATGGGTTATCATAGAATGCATAATCCAACCATAAAATAAATTACAACTCCAAACATTACCAAATTCAACCAAAAGTCGAACGAAAGATATAGGAAAATTGAGTTTGTTAAATTAACCTGAAGATTGGTCGGAAGAGATCGGCTGCAAGAATTCCAAAATTCCTCTTGTTCAAGCATCTTAAGGAAGTTATCGTCTACCTCGCAGATCAACGGATGGAAGAGGGGGTTTTAGGGCTTCCAATTAGAAGACTGAATCGCTACTAGTGCCGCCGATGGTGAATCGCTACTGGTGCCGCCGGTGATCCTCTCTTCGTACGAAAATGGTGGATCTGAGTTTGTTGATAGAGAATCGGTCGCGTATTTCTGCGACGGCATTAACATGGATAAGGACATCTTATTCTGGTGACTCCACCGGAATAATATCACCGGTATAAGATGTCTGGAGTCTCTGAAAAAGTTGAATAGGAAAAGAAAGCGAGGGTCTCAGACTCAGAGGACAGTGAAGTAATGTACCGTTATGGCCTGGCTTGGGTTTAACGCAAATACGATTTTATTTTTTATTTTTAAAATTATGGCGGTGGTCCGCGGATCTTCTCTTTTTTTTCTTTTTTTTTTTCTTTTGCTTTTTTAGTTAGATGGCTGATGGCCATTAATTAATACATATATAAATAAATCATTTTATTAAGTTTGAAATAATAGAAAATATATTTTAACTGTTGTAAATATATAAAAAAAATACTGTAAATATGACTTTAATTGTAAAACTATTATAAATTCCATTTTAATAAGTTCATAAAAAAAATATAACTTTAAATTTAAATGAGCTATAGACAATAAATAATATATAACAATTTAATTTGTCAAAAATTATAAATTGCATCGCAATGAATTAAGAAAAATCAAAATATCTTACTCCTTATAAAAGTGCATACCAATGAACTGCTTAATTTAAATTTAAAAAGTGTTTTAAACTGATTTCTAGAAAGTAAAATATTAATCTAATATATTAAAACTTAAGGTGTATTATGTAATTAGGTATTACCAAAGTTCAACTTATATATAAGGAATGATTGTGACAATAGTAAGTTAAAAATAAAACGAAAACAAATATTGTTAGCAAATTTCACTTTATCAATCAAGAAACAGGTATGATGACGATTTTGAATATTTTTACTTAGTCGTTACTTAAAATTATGAACGGCTTTTAAATTTGTACTTGGTCATTTTCACTGTTGGAGATAAACATTTCATATGGAGTGCAATTGTCGACCTTCAAATTAATGGTCGAAAAAAATCAACTTATTGACCATTTATGCTGAAATTGAAATCGTTATTCGAGTTTACAATGTTTTTAAAATTTAATAATGATTTTAAACTTTGGAAGGGAGAGAGTATTATTTATGTTGCTAACATTTTTTAAATAATTACGTATGTTTACATTATATGGTTTCATGACAAGAAAATGGGTCGGCAAAAGTCGGAATAATAAAAGTTATAGATAGTGTAAAGGTACATCGCGTCCTAGGCATTTGACACACAAAAAATTGATTATTGTGATTTTATATGTTTATTTATTTGTTGAAAGTTATGTGAATAATTAAAGTTGATAATATTTTAACAATGTATTTGATATAGTGTATCAACCATATAATTTTACCAACTCTCACAGGGCCGGCCCTGAGTTTTTAAGGGCTTAAAGCCACAACGAAAAAAATGGATCATTTTCGAGTCAGTGGCTTTTCGTTGTGGCGGAACCAAGACAAAATTTGAGGGGGGGTCAAAATTTGAAAGCGGTTAAACTCACTTTGATTCACTCAATCCACTTGAGTCATATCCTAATACATGAATAAATGTTTCTTAGCTCACCACATTAGCTATTTATGAGTTTTTAGCAAAATCTTCCCATTCAAACATTTTATCAAACAACTTGTCTATAATGTGAAAATTTTTAGATTTTACAAAAGTTTAGGCATGGTTTAGCCCATATTTCTTCATAGAAATCCTTCCTTATACTTTCGTATAGTACATATTCTCATTACCTAACCAATTCCACAACTAATTCATATAAATATATACCAATTTTACATATGGATTTACCCAATTTATAAAAATATAGCAAAAGTAGATGGATTACCTCTTGAAGCTTGGCATAATTGGGGGCCCTAAAAATAACATTTTTTTGGTGGGCCTAAAGCTCCCGCACCTCTGGTTTTAGGCCAGGGCCGGTGCTGAACTCTCATATATTAATATATATCGCAATCGTAATTTAATAAAAAAAAATCGCATTCATAACATAATTATTTGACACGTGTTTGTCATCTAGTTTTCTTATGACGACTCTTATATTCCTTTTTATATTTTACCATCCATACTACAGAATTGTCATAAACAAACATAGTTGTTATTGACTATTAATTCTACATAATTGTTACACGTAAATCATGTAACATCCACTTTTCTTTCCTTTCTTGTTTTTTTCTAATAAAATTAAAATATGATATAGGTATCAAGCAAACCAAATTCTCAAAAAACTACATCTATGATTTGTTTCTACTTTTCACTTTAATTGATAAATTAGAAGTCTTAATAAAGTTGGTTTAGGAACTAAAATATATTTTTTGTCTCTGTCAATCGAGAGAAGATAAATTTGTTGAAACCTTTATATTAATCATGATTATTTAAGCGTCCAAATTAGAAATTAAATGATGTTCGTTTATATACAAAGAAAATGCTTTTTTATATATGTTTTGTCAGCGATATTAATAAGAATTAATTATATAAAAAGAATCACAAAGGATAAATAAAACCACATATCAAGAAACATCAATCGTCTTTGACTAATTACATTACATTATGTAATTAATTGATGCGACTATAACTGAAGATTATTTTCTAAGTAAATTATTAAAAATATATATATTCTTATTTTTAACTTTTATAAGACGATGACAATCTGTTGTTTCCTATATCCTAATTGTCTTTAATTTAGTGGTTTCCTTTTAAGTTTTAATTTTTTAATTATCGATGCAGATGGATTTTTAAATAAAAAATTGAATACATCATTTTGAGAGTAATATATAACCATTGACCCCATTTCCCACATCTGCCATCTTATAAAACATTGACTAATATTGTAAAATAGTATTTTATATGTGTGTGTGACTCTTAACATGCAATATTTTTGTCTTTCTGTATAACACCCAGTAATATTAACACATATATGAAAAGAGTCATATATTTTTTAAAAGTAATTTTATATGCACAAATAAATACATAAATAAACATATACAAAAATTATTATAATTGTAAAAAAATAATGTATTATAATTGTAAATATTGCCTGTAATCATAGTATCATACCGTGCTTTTGCTGATTAAGGGCCTAAGAGAACATAGAAAAGAGGTGACGTTGAAGATTCGAGAGCCTTGTCTTTCAAAATACATTTTCTTAATTTGTCCACATCATTGACAGCTCTAGCTATATTAATTTTATAGTGGCACAATTTATGATTCTTCTAACTGATAGTATTTGATTATTATGGGTATGGATATGGATATGCACAACAAGGAAATCAATATATTATATTACTCCTTCCGCCATCAATCAATGTAATATTGAATCACATTTAACATATGATTAGACCTGTAAATATAAGTATACCTCATTTGTTCAAAAAAACAAAAAAAGTGTCTTACTAAGTTTTAAAAAAAATTATTTTTATCAGGATGATAAAATATTTTTAAATTTATCATCATAATTTCATTATTATATAACTATCACTAAATATATAATTATTTTTATAGATAAACATGGCCAAATAATAACTTTATATAAGAATTACAAATAGGACTTTAATAGAAGAAGGCAGGAAGTAATCATTTTTTTTAAAAAAAATGATTTATATATTGATCAATTTTGTATCAAATGTGAATTAAATTAACGTGGAATGTCCCTTTTTTATATTCTCATATCTCATGTATTTATATACATCAATATTTAATATTAATATGAATTTATTGTTTTATATAGCAACACTTTTATTTTTAATGATTTTTTTTTGCTAAATGTTTTAATGAATTTACACAATTATATGTTATATAATTCTAGTGAAATAGGGGGAACTTGCAGGGATACTATAGGAAAACATATATATGGGACACTTATTTTTATTTTATTTTTATGTAATACCTTATGTTGATTTTGATGAAAAATATATTCAAACATCTATTCTTAATCAATAAAAATATAATTTTTACCACTATGTTAACATCTTTGATCTTTGAATAGAGTAACCTAAGAACAATATTTATTCAACTGTCATTCGCTCTCTGTATAAATTTATAGGAAGTATAAACGTATTATTCCTCTAATTTCGCAAAAAAAAAAAAAAAAAAACCTCACTTAGACTTTTAAAAGTTAATTTATAAAATCTTAAATTTTGAAATTATACAGATTATTTTGATCTTAGTTACTATAAAGGTTATTTTTGTATACAATTGTACAAAAAATTAAATAGTACCAGTTACAAATTTAAAAATTAATAGAAATTATTATAAATTTTAAATTTTGCAAATTAAGTTCAAAATGTCAAATGAATTCTTTCTTCTTACTTGACATGAAAAAAGATCAACGCACTATTGCTTGTTGAATGTCAACATTTTCACATGTTAGAGATATTTTTTGTCTGTTAGAAGGAAAAAAAAAATATAGTGCAAAAAACAATTTGTGCAGTGAAAATTAACTACTCTCATAATAAATTTTAACTTTAGTCAAAGTTAACTATTTTTAAAATTAAAAAAAAAATATAGACAAATAGGTTATGATAAATTACATATAATTTGCTACTAAACACGAAGATTCTTTATTTCAACAATTTAATTAAATATTATTAAATCAAATGAGAAAATTTGTTCACCGAGAGAGAGGATACTATATATAATCCCATCATTTTCTTATAATGGCACATCAATTGTATACTTATATTATGCCATCTATATAATATTGACAATTTGACACTATAAAATGTGATATGATATCAGTAATTTTCAAATTCATAAATTTGTTTTATATAACAACTTGGTTATTATTGTAATACTGAATGTGTTGCCGACTATAATTTCTTTGAAAGGGAACTTTATATATATATAGAGAGAGAGAGAGAAGCGCTTCAAGTTGCAAATATTACGTTGACCAACGTTTGTAGGTCATTTTTAATTGTGTAAGTTTTTAAATTAATAGTACGACCACTGCTCAATATGTAGACGTTTACGTTACCTCTTCTTTTTTGGAGAACATAAACACTACATAGCAGGCTAAACAATCGTTTTGGTACTTATAGCTAATAATTGGTTTCAATTTCTTTCATATATATATTTCTATAATAATCCCTGATAGAAAAATAATTTAGTCCTTTTATTCAAAAAAAAAATGATGCTGTAACTTTTTAAAAAATATAAATAAGTGTCAATACGGATATTTTTTTATAAAGATAAAGAAGTCTTTTTTATCACTTTTTTTATTATTAAGTGATATTTCAAACTTCTATTTATTTTTTTTCCATGTAGTATATTTATAAATTCATTGATTTTGCTCCATAACTTAATCATGTCTTTGTTCTTCGTTGTTTAAATTATTATATGACGTTCATACTCTCTAAAATGTAAATATGAGACTAATTATTTTTTACATTTTCACACTATTTTAGATTCTTTAAGAATTTGCATTTGTACAAAACAATAAGTATAAAACTTCAATTTATTTTGCTTCTAATGCTTCAATGATCATAACAACACAATGAAAAGACAAAATAACGACGTTATAAACAGTGAACATCTAGAAAAAAAATAATAATATAAACAATAAATATGCATGTCTAAAAAATAAAACAATAAACATGAGATTACATGCACAAGTGTAAATTAAGAAACATAATTTATTCGATATAGAGCAATATAAATGTAAGTCTAATTTTTTTTTTTTCAAAAAAATGATTCAGCAATAATTACTACTCAAATTTTTATTTATTACATTAAATATCCCAATAAATAAATTCAAAATCTTAATACTAAATATCCAAAAAATACCACTTATTAAGTTTAGAACTTGCGATGCAGCAAGAATTACTATCCTATGTATACTATTAGTTTGCATTGTCATAAGTATTGATGATCTTCTTGAAGAAGAATCTTCTTTTTCTTTTTTTCAAATAAATTTGTACACAAAAAAATTCTACATAATTTGTTAGATTACTAATTTATACCTTATCAATGCCCGCTTAGATGATTAAATAAATGTCAGCATATTTGTTTTAAAAAAAAAAGAAAAGCCCATCTTTATCATATCTTTTCCATTTCTGGGGAGTAATTTCTCAATCCACCGTATTAACTTTGGAAAAGAAACTTAAGATTGGAGAGTAATTTTTGTTGGTAACAAGCAAGCTTCGGATTCATGGCTGCTGCATATGGTGGAGTGACAAGAACATGGTCCAATTGAGAGCAAAAAAGGAAGGTAAAATACCCAATCGAGTTATAACTCACCACTTTCTTTGCCTTGTGTTTCAAACAGAAAACGCGGATGTTAGCGTTTGGGCTCATGCGTTGAAATGTCCCGCGTTTGCACATCCGAACAAGATTTGTATAGTGTTTGCGGTCTAAACGCTTGAAACGCAGCATAAGCCATGTAACCGAACATGCACATGAATACACACATTTTTAGTTTTATTTTTTATATATAGAAAAAAACAAACAAACACGCAAGTATAGAGAGATTTTGTTTCACTATGTTTGAGCCATATATATATACTAGCGGTAAACCCGTGCCTCCGGCACTAATTTTTGTTGGAGAAAAAAAAAATGTAGAAGAAGAAGGTATTGGAGATAGGGTTTGAAGAAGAAGAAAAATGTAGAAGAAGAGGAAATAAAGAAGGAGAAAATAATGAACGGTCAGATTTATGCTAAACTTTGGATGGCTCAGATGATTTATTAGATGAGCGGGAAATTCAAAATCAGTTGTATTTTGTTATATATATATATATATATATTTACATATATGGTAGATTAAATTTTACTTGTGTGAGAAAATAATTTGCGGAAAAATATTTGTGAAAAGATATATTCGCTCAGTTTTATTTTTATTTGTCTTTTAAGAGAGAAATTTTTATTTATTTTTATCTGCTGTTTTTTAAATTAAGATCACATTATTGTTATTAATTTTTTACCTAATATTAAAGTTACAATCGGAAACATAAAATTACTATTAAAAATTATTATTTTTAAAACATATGAATAATGCCCAAGTGTGAATACTTTAAAATGTGAAATAAACATAGTCTTTCTATATATTGTAATGAAAATATAATTTTTGTTATGAGCAACATGATAACATAATTTGTAAACCAATATAAATATATAAGTACTTAGATTATTTTTTTTTGAACTTATTCTATAACAGAATTCTAGAGATACATTTAAAATAAAGGATTGCGAAAAAATTAGAGAAAGCTTATTTTCAATCTATATAGCACTATTTACTTCTAATTTTTACTAAGGGAGAGAACACTTGTAAGATAATAAGAAATGGCTTACTATTAATATATCTCTTCATAACAAAATTCTACATATTTTCACCGCAATATAAATATTTTCCGGTAAACAACAAACTAAAAGGAGTATAAATAAAGAAACCCATAAAACATCTGCTCTCAGAGCTGTCCCAACATCCCCAGACCACACACCGCCCCAGGTCAGTTTCTCTCTCTCTCTCTCTTCTCCTGCATATTAATTCATGTTCTGTTTCTGCAACTTTAAATTGTGGGTTTTTATTTTTCCAATGTTGGTTTATCTTCAATGGAACAAAAATGGCTAGTTTTACTCTTAGATTTGCCCATTAATATGTTTCTTCAACGAGTCTGTAATACAACTTTGACTTAAATTTTGCTGAGCAGCATTGATCCAGAGACTAACCCAGAACTTCAATTATTTTTTTTAGCTTTTTTTTTTTGTCAATTTAAATTTCCGAGGCGAAGGGCTTGTTTGTTTCTTTCTAATCTAACTGCACAAAACGCAAATGATTTTGAATCTAAATTTTTTTTGGCTCAGCCTATTAAATCGTCCAAAGTTAAATCTAACCCTTCTTCGTTCATAGTGCCAGAGGCGGGAATACTAGTCCTTTATATGGGAATGGATTTGTTTCTGAAAATGCGATTTTATTACTCTCTTTAATTCCATTCCATTGTGTTCTTCTTTATAAATTTAAGACAGATTATATGTCTTGAATTCTTATGAAGAAGAGCTCATGAAACTTGTCAATGTCATTTAATTATCTCTCTTGATCCTATAAAACCAACCGGTACTAGTCCTTTATGGCTTTTGCTGCGAAAAAATTAGTGATATTAATTGTATTATCGCGCTCAAAAAGTTTAAGGCTTCCAAGGCAGACTGCTTGAGATTCAACTACAATCTAATAGATTTGCAGGGGGACTGGATATGGGTTTCGAATTTAATCTTACTTCAATTGGGTTTTATGAAGTTTAAATTTTTTATCCTTATCATATACTCCCTCCGTCCCATAATATATGACGTTTTAGATAATTTCATTTGTTCCAAATTATTTGATGTTTTATATAATCTAGGAGAATTAACTACAATTTTTTCAAAATTATCCCTAATGGGAAAATGTTACAAATGAGAGAGAAGGTGTGTTTGAGATAATTATGATAAAGGGTATTATAGATAATTAATACTATATTTAATGCTATACAATCGTTTCCTTAATGGTTGTGCCAAACTCTAAAACGTCATATATTATGGGACGGAGGGAATACTTTTTTCTTAAATATCCTTTTCCTTTTGCTTATTCTATTGTACACAAGTTCCTTATTATCAGTAATTGAATAGTTGATCAGGAGAGGTCAGATTTGCTTAGGTAATACCTTTTGGTTGATCTGCCTAATAAGTGTAGAAATATAGTTGAATATTATTTTTTCCCAGTTGGATGATTCGGAAATATCCACCACTTCTTTTGTTTTTTTCCTTGGGCATGGACTATCTCTAACTGATCCCTCCGTCTCAAAATAATATAAGAGCAATTTATTAAAAATGTAAAAAATTAAGGAGAACTTATTCCTTTGAAAATAAGGCACTCCACAATCACTTTTTATATGTTTAAAAGTCATTTTGCTTATATATCATGGAGCGAAATTAAAAGTCTTTTGCTATTTTATTTTGGAATAGAGATTAAATTTTCTTTTCCCCCTTATGAAACATTTTTCAAATAAATGATGGACAATTTGGTAGCTTGGTCCCACAAAAACCTTGTAGCCTTATAAATATTGTAAGATGAATAGTGTTGGATAGGGCTGTCAATGAGCCAAATCTTGACGTTGATTTGATCTGCTCCAATATAATTTATTGGATCAAAGCTCCTGCTCGTTTATCTACTGATTTGTGATAAATTGATCCATTGGATTTTAAATGAGCAAAATTATGGATCTGATTTGATTTGACCCACTGATTTACCAAAACAAAAAAATCTCTTATATTCCAATTTCCTACTCGTGTAATAGTTTGTGGCTCAAACTGGGCTCAAACTGTTTTCAAAAAAGAAACTGACGGAGAAAATCTCAATCCAAACACCAAACATAACATACTATTACTTCCCATTGTTCGTTCCACCTGCAGTTTTCATACTTTGTGATGGATAATTATAGATAATATTCCACCATCCTTCAAAATCACCGACCAATAACAATAATTACCAAACTCAAATTGTAATAATTCCAGAAACAGATTACCTTAATTAGTGTCGCTCACTTGCTATTAGAATGAAAATCATCATAATAACCACACAAGACGACTTGGAGATGATACTAGCACAACTGATTTATTTGTTTATTTTCTTTAATTTCGCTTTCTTACACTGCTAAGGTTTTTCTTCTTTATTTATTTATTTATTTATTTTCATGTTACCTTGCAATCTCAATGACCCATGTGGAGCTATATTTGGTTTTGATTTCTGGTTTATATATCTATAGAAAAGTTGTATTTATATTAAATGAAATCTTTGTTTACTTTAAGGGAATTTATATAGATATGTTGTATTTAATTAAATGAGATCTTTATAGAAAAAGTAATTTTGAACATGAAAAAATTGAACTTTTTGGATAGAGAAAGTGAAAAAATTTAGTGAGAGAAAGTTTGAAAAAATTAAAGTAAGAAAAAGTAAAAAGTTAAGAGAGATTTAAGTAATATTATTTCATAAGTTAATATAATTTATAAATAATAACATTTTATAAATTAATATAGTTGTACAAATAAATTTTTTTTAATGGATCGATTTGGATTCGTATTGTTGGATCAAGTGAATCATTTGATCCATTACATAATGAATTAGATCATTGATCCATTATCACACTTGGTGGATCATGCTGGATCAGAGCATGATTTGTTCTAATCTGACCTATTGACAAGCCTAGTGCTGGATGACTTTAGATTTCACTAGCGTATTTGACCGTTAAACTGTGGGTCCTAGTTGCCTAAATTAGAATACTAGCGATTCTAGATTTCACTAGTGTGTTTGACCGTTAAGCTGGGCAAACATATAATGATTAGGCCTTGTATTTGTTTTACTGTCACATTCCATTTGATTCTAACTTTGACAAAGCATAAGCAGTCAGTCATCCAAGTTAAATCTCCCAGTAATGCTTGCTTCAAATATGGTTTGTGTTATTAGAGTCCTGGCCTCGAGGCACTTGGTCTTCACTGCCAAAATTTCTTGATGGACAGAACTGATTTTCTATGATGATAGTAATTTAGGTTCTGTGGTTTTACAACATATCAATAATTGAATTTCCAAATTGGTAGAATATGTAATTCCGTCAAAATATTATAAAAAACATTCGATGGTGGGTTGCTCTTTGCCACACTCATAACCTCGTATAGTGTTTTTTTACTTTTTTTTTTTTTTTTTTAAAATAATCTTTTTGACATGCATTCTGTTATCTCCTACCGAATTTTAGCAATTTACGCCATTGAATCAAGGAAGTTGATCTTTATGTTATTGTTATTTTCAGATGATCTCATCAATCATCCAATCTCCTGAATTTTGCCACCTTTAATGGGCTGCTTTTGCTCAAAGAAAGAAAGACGTACACCTGGTTATGAGGAGCCTACTGTTCTTGCATCTGAAACATCGTGTGAGTATTCATCGTGTCTCAGTTCTCAAATTACTCGGTTGGCTTTAAAGATATATGTTAATCCTGCTTATCTTGAACATTTCAACAAAATGTCCGAACTACAAGTAAGCAAGACAATTGGCTACAACATAATAAGAAAGCATGCCAATTTTGATAAGTAGGAAGCGTGCTATTTTAGATTGATAATGTATAGTTTTTCAATTAATGCCTCCACGAGGACTGAACCTGAACATTCCCATATAACTATGGAAGGGAGGATTTCATACCACTCGAACTAGAGCTCAGTGACAGAAGCCTTACCGACACCCATTGCATAGTTTGGCCCCAATTAATGTCAGTCAATAAGAAGCCTAATCTATGCCCCCTGGTGATTATGGACTATCTATGGACAATGAGCTCCAGCTGCAGAGCTCAGGCTCAGAATTACTTTCTGGATGCATTTCTGAGGATAGATGTGCATCAATCTGATAATCTAAAAAGATTTCCGGTAGAAGGAAATAAATCTTTTGATAAGTAGTGAAAAGAACTAAATTTCCCTTCCTCTCTTTGGTAGTAAAGAAAATCTTAAACGGTGCTGATAAGTCATCCTGTTAAAATTTTAACATGCATGCTGCAACAATAAAATTGATTGCATTAACTTATGGTATTATGTCTATGCAGTTACAGTGAGTGAAGTAGAGGCCTTGTATGAGCTATATAAAAAATTAAGCAGTTCCATTATTGATGACGGGGTCATTCACAAGGTATGTTCATCGGGTTGCAAATGAAGCTGAAAGTCATAACTTAGGTATATATGGATAAACCATCTAATATTACAAGCACTCTTTTTCTAATCCGATCAAACTTAATATTGATCATTCAATGGGTTTAGGATGTTGGATATACTGAATACCGACTTTTATCCCATCTTTTCTTCAGGAAGAGTTTCAGTTTGCACTCTTCAGGAACAGAAACAGGAGGAATCTCTTTGCTGACAGGGTTTGTTTTTCTGACTAACTTATGGCTCTTCTATTGTTTAAGTGCACCAAATCTTGTGTTCTCAACGATACTCTGCAATGTCTCTTCGTGGAAGAGGTCTGTAAATATGGCTGCTAAGGGTAGTTACTGCCTAATTCTGAGTTGTTCTTATGTAATATAATCTCTAAAACAAATGCCATATCTGGAAAGAACACAGAAAAACTTTAGATTGCAAAATTCCCTTTTACTACGACTACTCATATGGTTATGCAGATATTTGACTTGTTTGATGTCAAACGCAATGGAGTTATAGAGTTCGGAGAGTTTGTCCGGTCATTGAGCGTCTTTCATCCAAATGCACCAGTATCTGACAAAATCTTATGTAAGATTGATTTCTAATTACATTTGATAATTGTATAATGATGAATCTACTCTAAATTTATCATAATTCGGATTTTACTAGTTTACCTCCATCTTCTAATTTGCAAATTGTTTTGACAGTTGCATTTAGACTGTATGATCTAAGGAACACAGGCTTTATTGAGAGAGAAGAGGCAAGTATTGTAAACTTTTCAATTGTTCTTTCTTTATTCCTAGTCATCTCTTCTCTCTTAAGTAGGAACCATATGATAATAAACTACAAATGTGCATAAGACTATCGAGGGATAAATTTGATACAGTTTGTTGTTAAGGAACATAGTTTTTTAGTGTATTTCCTCAACTTTCATTATCTCACTACTCTAGATCTAGGCTTTAGAAAATTACTGTTGCTTAAGTTATTTTTTCCCTTCAAATATTGTTCTCTGCCTGATGCTATTGACTTCGTATTGTTTGACAGTTGAAGGAGATGGTATTGGCACTCTTGCATGAATCAGATCTGCTACTTTCAGATGATGTTGTCGAAATGATTGTGGATAAGGTGCAGTTTACTCTACTTTGTCGCCTGCTCTTTCATGCTCCCTTATTTTAAATACTGATAACTTAATGTCCTTAAAACAGACATTCGATGAAGCAGATACAAAAGGTGATGGAAGAATTGATCAAGAAGAGTGGAAGGAATTCGTAAAAAAGAATCCTTCTTTGATTAAGAACATGACCCTTCCATATTTGAAGTGAGTAATAATTTCCTTTGCATATAGAATTACTATTTTGAAACAAAGTCTTTAGGATCACAGGGTTAATCAAATCCTTGAACAATCCACAAGCTGAATTTTCTTGGTAATTTGCATCGTTATATTGTCTTACTCTTATACAAACCTCAAACTTCCTAAACCTCTCTCCCCCTATATATTAATATATATCCAAACTCCAAACCATCGTTACAAGTCAAAATTTCAATTTTAAACCAATGTTTCCATAATCTCATGCAAACTATTACCCTTTTTTAGGGGTGGGGTGGGGTGTTTGGGAGTGGGAAGGGGGGTGTTTGACATCCTTTGTATTCACTTAAATTACCAAAACAATCTGCTTTACTTTGGTGGTGTATTTTTCAGGGATATTACCTTGGCTTTTCCAAGTTTTGTGCTGAAGTCAGAAGTTGAGGATTCCGAAATGTAGACTTGTAATAACTACATCCATTCTCGTTCCCAATCTCATATGCACGCAGGATGAACATTTTAAGCAATCCTCCTACTAAGGAGGAGCTTGGAACAGCTTTAGTCGCTATAATGACAAATCTTTGGGGACTATTTAAGAACCTTGGTTCCCTCCCAACAAGACCTTGAATAGCAGCACTCACTGTCCAAGATTGCTGTAGCACTTCATACGTATTCTGCTTGCCTGGCTTTAGTTTCTGAACATTTCGTTCCTTCAACTGTAAGAGATTAATTTGTACAGAAGGTTCATAATTATATGGTATGGTTTTACCCCAGCTTCTATTGCAGAATATCAGCCATGGGAGTTTTCATTGTAATATACCAACTGTTATCACAGTTAATATCGTAGATTATCAGCCATGGGCGTTTTTATTGTATCGTATACCAAGTTTATCACATTTTGGTCCTTCACTCCAACAAAACAGGGAAAAAACACTGATGGATGCTTTTGCTAAGGAACAATTTGCTGTTTATAGTTGCAAGTCCCGGAGGATATATTTTTATTCAAATGAGTGGTGACAAGTTCAGAATTAGCAGTGCAGTTAATGGCTGATCCTTAACAATATAAATTTCTTGATCTACAATTTTTGCAGCTGTATTCTTCGGAAAAACATTTACAGTTTGATAAGGTGTCATTCTTAGTAAAGTACAAAAAAAAAAAAACAGAGAAGGGGGTACAATAATAACTAGATAATCAAATTCAGTTGTAATTGTTAAACACAAGATTTACTTTTATTGAGTTAACTCAGTTGAATAATATGAATCACTATCGAGTTAATTCTATTAATCCTTCAATCAATTGAAAAGTGAACTCAAGACAGTTTTTTAAATATATGTATTGATTTAATCTAAAATAATTAATTAATATATCTGTTCGCAACAAAAATATGCTTATTTTAGTCACAATATAGACATTTTCCGAGAAACAAACAAACTAAAGCCTGTCTTTGGGGCATGAGAATTTGGACTTGAGAATGGGCATCTCATTTCCATACCTATCATATCCATGTTTGGAGTCATTTTTACAAAGTCTATCTATTTGGGAATGTCTTTCCTAATAATGCAAGATATCCATTTAACGTGGGAATCTGAAACTCACCATTAGGCGTGGTATTCTCGTACCCAAGGTTTTTAGATTCGGACCGGTCATTGAATTAAAAAAAGTACCGAGTGAATGGATCATTAGTCCAACTAGTGATCGAACCGTTATTGACTCAGTGATGTCATTAATATATAAAAATATATATTATTAGTAATTAATAAAATTGTAAAAAATCTAGTTTTTTATGAATTAGAACATAATAAAGTTGACTTACAATATTACTAAAACTGGTTAATCTTAATATTAAAATTTTTTTGGCACAAAAAAAAAAATAAAAACCAGGTTACTGGGTCAATTAACCGATTTTACTGGTTGAACCACCTATTCGACTGGTGGGTCAACTGAGTCAACCGATTTTTGACCAAAAATAATTTATTGATTTAAACCGGACCGGAGTGCCGACTGATTCCAATTTTTTCGGTCCGAATTTTAAAACCATGCTCATACCCGTTACCTAGGAATGTGTTAGAATAGATAATACATATTTTTATCTCAAAACAATTATTCACCATCTCTTTACAAAGTGATTTTTTTCTCTCCCTAAAAATCTGTATTACATTTCTCTCTCTAAATTTTTTTACTCTCTCTAGGATTTTAATGAACTCTCTGTCTAAAAATTTGTACGCACTTTCTTTCCAAAAATATGTACTCACTTCATCTTTCTAATTTTTTTTTTTACCATTTTCTCTTGAAATTGTTTTACTCGCTTTCTCTCACTAGATTTTTTATTTACTTTCTTTAAATATTGTACTCACTTTGTATCTCTAATTTTTTTTACTCATTTTATCTCTTTAATAATTTTATTTACTTTCTCTCTCTAAGAATTTTTATTCATTTTCTCTATCTAGAATTTTATTCAATTTCTTTATCTAGATTTTGTTATTTACTTTCTCTCTAAATTTTTTTATTCATTTTCTCTTTGCATACATTTTTATTCAATTTCTCTTTAGCTTATTCATTCACATTTTCTCTATCGAAACTTTTATTCACTTTTATTTACTTTATCTCTCCAAATTTTGTTATCCAATTTTTGTTTGAAAAAAGGTAATTCAATCTCACTTTCTCTCTTTAAACTTTAATGACCTCAACCCAATAAATTACTCATGGAGTTTATCTATTTGTCATATTTAATCATATTAGGTTTTTTTATTAATAATAATTTTTATAAGAATTTATAATATTTCTTTCCGTTAAATGAGCATACCAAATATTAGTGGTGATAATTTTTAACATGATATGATAACTCGACACAAAATAAGAGAATTTGTATTGAGTATAAACAATTTTCGTGTCATAAATAGGTCGACACGTTCAACAAAAAATTTAAATAGATCAAATACATATAATCAATAGATTAACACGTTTAACACGATTAGACTCGTTTATTTAAAATAAGTTAAAAATATAATAAAATGATATGACGTTGTAATTTATTTTAAATATTGAGTTTTAATTTTCTTAGTTACTTTTCTAAACATGTTATCTTACATTTTGTTAAATATAAATTGTTGTTATGAATAAATTACATTTTTATTCGATAAATAAGTGAATGATGCTATTTTTTTAAGTTAAATTTTTTAATTTATATACTAAATAGGTTAAAAGGGTAGACACGTTTAACGCGATTAATATTGTTAGTGTTAAATATCTTGATACGATTAATTAAATGAGTAATGTTAGTGTAACATATTTAGTGTAGAGCTCTTCTGTGCAGACATGATAATTGAACATGAACTCTTTATAATTTTACTTATTTGTATTTTGACCCTCTATTTTATATAATGGAGGACAAATAAATAAAATTGTAAAAAACTCATGTTCAATTATCATGTCCGCATAAAATTTTTATTTAATGTAATATGACGAATATCTATAACTTAACACGACCCGAATTTGTCAAACCGGACGCAATTGTTGAGCCTATCAAATATTGGAATGAGAATGTAATTCTAGCACATAGTTCTTTATATATCCAAAATTTGAATGAAACTTCCCACTGTTCCTAGAAATCTCATAGCCAATTATCAAATTCCTATTCCCGACCAAACATTACCTAAAAGGATTATAAATAAAAAAAACCCATAAAACATCGACTCTCAAAGCTGTCCCAAACATCCTCACCGCCACAGCCCACAGGTCAGTTCTCTCTCTCTCTCTCTCTCTCTCTCTCTCTCTCTCTTCACCTGCATATTAATTCATGTTCTGTTTCTGCAACTTTACAGTGTGGGTTTTTATTTTTTTAATGTTGGTTTACCACTTTACCTACACACTCTGTTTTTTAGTTTGGAACGGAAAAGAATAGAATGAAAAACTTAATTATAATGAAAAAAGAAAGAATAAAAAGTTTGTATGTTTTTTTTTTCATATTGTTACTGAACTTATAAAGAAACGAAAAGAAAAAACTTAAGTTTTAAATTTAAGTTTACCAAGTTATTCTTATTTTAATTTTATTATGTTTATAATATAGAGAGTATAATATGGATTATAAAAGATAATCTAATATTATTTATTTTTAGTTCAAATCTATTCATTTTTAGACGAAAAAGTTTGGCCAAAAAGTGACTAAATTTTATGTCTATTAAAAAACTTAAAGTTTTTCGTTCATTTCATTTCTTTTCCATCCATTTCAGAACTCTGTAACAGAGTGTCAGTGGAGATTTCTGGGTTTTGATTTACTTTTTAAACTTGAACCCCCTACGTTTGGTTTGGAAGATATTGTAGGAAATGGAACAAAAATGGCAAGTTATACTGTTAGATTTTCCCATTAATATGCTTCTTCAACGAGTCTGTAATACAACTTGACTTAAATCTTGCTGAGCAGCATTGGTCCAGAGACTGACCCAGAACTTCAATTATTATTATTATTATTATTATTATTTTTTTTTATTTTTTTTTCAATTTAAATTTCCGAGGCGAAGGGCTTGTTTGTTTCTTTCTAATCCTTTATATGGGAATGGATTTGTTTCTGAAAATGCGATTTTATTATCTCTTTAATTCCATTCCATTCTGTTCTTCTTTATAAATTTAAGACAAGATTTTATATATATATCTTGAATTCTTATTAAGAAGAGCTCATGAAACTTGTCAATATATCATTTCTATCTCTTGATCCTATAAAACCATCCGGGACTAGTTTTTTATTGCTTTTGCTATTAAAAAGTTAATGATATTAATTGTATTATCAAGCTAAAAAAAGTTTTGAGGCTTCCATGGGAGTCAACTACAATCTAATAGATTTGCAGAGGGACTGTATGTGGGTTTCGAATTTAATCTTACTTCAATTGGGTTTTATGAAGTTTATTTATTTATTTTTTTAATAAAAAAATATCCTTTTCCTTTTACTTATTTTATTATACACACGTTTCTTATTATCAGTATATTAAATACTCCAGTTTATCAGGAGAGGTCAGATTTGCTTACGTGAGACTTTTGGTTTTATCCTTTAAATATATTTCATATTACGCGAACAAGATAGGTAGGCTTGTTTATGTTTTCCTATAGAATTTGTACGTGTCATCTTACATGAACTCGATGGTTTGTGATCAGTTGAGGCTTTTCATCAAATTTCAATTTGATTGAAGAAGCGTAAATTAGGTGATCTGATTTGATAGAATTAGGGAAGTTGATCGTTGTTGGTAGATTTCAACTATTTTATATACAAAAATTCTATGTGTACATGAAAATTGGACATGAGTGTATTTGAATTTCACTTATTTGTATTTTAACCCTCAATGGTGGATAAAAATATAAATAGGTGAAATTCAAATACACTCATGTTCAATTTTCATGTCCGCCTAGAAGAACTCTTTTATATAAAATGTCAAATTTGGATATATTTTAATATTTATATCTCAAAATAAAATATATTCCCTCCGTCCCAAATTAATTGCATTTCTAAGACTTTTTAAAGTCAAATTGACTTTTTTTAAAACTAATTTTTTCACTATTTTTGCTAACATATATGTGAAGATATTATAACCAAAAGAAAGTATATACAATTTATTACTAATTTTAATTTTTATAATTTTAGAAATATATTTATATATGCTTAATTATTAATTTTAAAAATAGTCAAATTGACTTAAAAAAGTCCTAGAAAAGCAATTAATTTGGAACGAATGGAGTATTTTCTAATCTTGAAATGAACAAAAGTAAAAAATATATCTATAAATTTGTAACAGAGGAAGAGTAGAATATTACTTTTGCCTGGTTGAATAGTTCTGAAATATCCACCACTTCTTTTGTCTTTTTCCTGACTCCCTCCGTTTCAAAAGAATATAAGATCAATTTATTAAAGACTAAAAAAAATTTAAGTAGAACTTATTCCCTAGAGCAATTTATTAAAGACTAAAAAAAATAAGGAGAACTTATTCCCTTGAAAGTACGGCACTCCGCAATCACTTTTAAAAGTTTTAAACTCATTTTTCTCATATATCTTGGAGCAAAATTAAGTCTTTTTGCTCTTTTATTTTGAAACAGAGAAATTAAAATTTATTTTTTCCCCCTAAGAAACATTTTCTAAATAAATGATGGAAAATTTGGTAGCTTGGTCCCTTATACTCCAGTAAATATTGTAAGATGAATAGTGCTGGTTGACTTTTTTATTTTTTTTTTTGTTAATTATAGTGCTGGTTGACTTTAGATTTCACCAGCATATTTGAACGTTAGATTCTAGATACAATATTACCTCTGCTTGATTCTAGATTTCAGTAGCGTGGTTGACCGTTAAGCTATGGCTGCTGTGCGAACATATACTCAATCTGACTTACAATTTTTTTTTCTCCTGACAATAATTATATAAAGTAAATAATATTCGCAATTTTAAAGAAAAATAACTCATCACATTTTATGGAACCATTAAAGATTAATTAAAACTTTTTTATTTTTTAATTTTATTTTTCTTAATTTGTATAAAAAATACAGTTAGGACATTTTTTTTAATGACGAAGAGAGTAATGACTAGGCCTTGTATTTTGTTTTACTGTTACGTATATATCTATCTATCTATATTATAAAGCGTTTAGGGAAGTTTGGTGATTTTTGTCACATTTTTTTTCTCATTTGCCCCTACAATTTTAGTTATATTATTATTTTGTCCTTTTTATATTATTTTTTAATCTTTTTAATTAGTCCTCTAAATTTTATAAAATTCTTACTTTATCCCTTATAATTTATACACGCAACGCATGTGCCACCGGTGCTAGTATATTATAAAGCCTCCGGCGGTGGTTTTATGATTTTATGTTATGTTTGTTTTTTTCCCTCTTTTCCCTCTATAACTTTAGATATATTACTATTTTATTCATTTATTATTATTATTTTTTTATCTTTTTATTTAATCCTCTAAAATTCATACTTTACACCCATAATTAAATTAACGGATGCAGCGCAAGTGTCAACGGGTACTAGTTCCATTTGATTCTCACTTTGACAAAGCATAAACTGTTAGTCACGGGTATCCTCACCATGAAAGAAAAAAAAGTGGCATGCAAACTTTTAGAAAAAGAAAAGAAAAGAAAAGAAAAAAAAGCAGTTTACATGTTTTTGGTTTTTTGTGTTAGTGCTTAGCTTAAGGGTCATGGGAGGGAGTTTTCTTTACTTATAAATTGCATCAAATGTTGTTGAAGAAATACACGCATCTGAGAGCAACCATCGGACAGTTAGAGAGAAAATATCCGAGAGAAAAGAAAAGAGAGAAGAAAGCTTCTGCAAAAGCTTTAGAAAAACAGAGAGAAAATAAGATCAAACAAATAGTTATTTTGTTTGGGTTTTCATTACATAGTTATTGTGGTGAGGTAATTTGAGTGTGTACTCAAATTAGGATATCTTTGTATTCTCTCAGTTTATTCTAGTGAATTTTTCGGAGATCGTCCCGTGGTTTTTACCTCTTAGTTATAGAGGGTTTTCCACGTAAAAATCTTGGTGTCTCGTGATTGGTTATTTCTTCTCATCATTTCCTGCAGTGGTTATTATTTTTGGTGGAACTGCAAATTTAATCTGTTTGGCATGTAATGAGATTTTTGGCCATTTAATTTATCAAAGGCAACAGTATTTGGGAGGTGATTTTTCCCAACAATTGGTATCAGAGTTAAGGTTATTTTGCTCAGTTGTTTCTGATAAATTCTATGGAGGAATCAGGTGGAGCCATGATTAAATTGACCTCTTCAAATTTTTCGATCTGGAAGTCCAGAATGGAGAATATCCTTTACTGTAAGGATTTATATGAACCGTTGGAGCTCGAGGGAAAGAAGTCCGCGGATAAATCTGAGGCTGATTGGAAAAAGATGAATAGGAAGACTATTGGTCACATCCGGCAATGGATTGATCAAAGTGTGTTCCACCATGTTTCGCAGGAAACGGATGCTCATGCTCTATGGACAACACTAAAGTCCATTTACGAGAAGAAAAATGCACAAAATAAAACTTTTGTGATTCGAAAAATTGTGAACTTGAAGTACAAAGACGGGAGCAGTGTGTCGGAGCATATGAGTGAGTTTCAAGGTCTGGTGAACCAGTTGTCTACCATGGAGTTGAATCTTGATGATGAGATTCAAGCTCTTTTACTTCTCAGTTCATTGCCGAACAGCTGGGAAACTTTGGTGGTGTCTCTAAGCAATTCAGTTCCAGCAGAAAAAATAACCATGCAGTCGGTCAAAAACAGTCTTCATAATGAGGAGACTAGGCGAAAGGAGCAAGGTTTTAATTTCGAGACACAGGCTCTTGTTGCAGAGAACAGGGGCAGAAGCAATTTCACGGGATCTCACCAAGGAGATAAAAGTCGTAGCAAATGCAAAAATCACCGGAGCAAGTCAAAGACCAGACAAGACGATACGTATAGATGCTTCTATTGTAATAAGGAAGGTCATTACAAAAGAAATTGCAAAAGCTGGTTAGACAAGCAGAAAAATGGTGAGCAAAGAAAGGTTGAGGAGAAGAACACTGCAGCCACAATCACCGAAAATGTTGTGATTCTTTCATTTGGGGAAGAAGAATGTTTGCATGTTGATGATCAGAAAGTTGATTGGGTGGTAGATACTGGTGCTTCGTATCATGCTACACCCAAGAGGGAATTCTTCACAACTTACAAAGCTGGAGACTTTGGGTATGTGAGAATAAGGAATACTGATCAGTCCAAGATTATTGGAATTGGAGATGTTTGCATTCAGACAGGTGTTGGTTGCACTATTACCTTGAGGGATGTTAGACACGTTCCTGATTTGCGTCTCAACTTAATTTCTGGCATGCCTTGGACAGAGAAGGCTATGAGAATCACTTTGGCAGTGGAAAGTGGAAGCTTACCAAAGGCTCTATGGTGATTGCAAGAGGTGCTGCTTGTTGCTCATTGTACAAGACTCATGTGAAGGTGTGTTCTAGTGAGTTGAATGCAGCGGAGGATGACTCTTCGCCAAACTTATGGCATAAGAGGCTTGGCCACATGAATGAGAAAGGGTTGCAGTTATTAGCAAAAAGGTCACTCATTTCTTTTGCTAAAGGTACTGTTTTAAGCCCTTGTGATTATTGTTTATTTGGGAAACAACATAGAGTTTCTTTTAGTAGTTCCGCTAAAAGAAAATCAGAGTTACTAGAGAGAGTATATTCTGATGTATGTGGACCCATTGAGGTTGAGTCTTTGGGTGGAAATAGGTATTTTGTTACCTTTATTGATGATGCTTCAAGGAAAGTGTGGGTATATTTGTTGAGAACAAAAGACCAGGTATTCTAGCATTTTCAGAGTTTTCATGCTACGGTTGAAAGGGAGACTGAAAAATTATTGAAGTGCTTTCGTAGCGACAACGGAGGGGAATACACATCAAAGGAGTTTGCTGATTACTGTAATAAAAATGGCATTCGGCATGAGCAGACTATTCCTGGTACCCCACAACATAATGGTGTAGCTGAGAGAATGAACCGCACTATTATTGAGAGAGTGCGATGCATGTTGAGAATGGCTAAGCTGCCTAAGTCATTCTGGAGTGAAGTTGTTCGTACTGCTTGCTATCTGAGTAATAGATCTCCATCAGCGCCTTTGAATTTTCAGATTCCAGAAGAGATTTGGAGTGGTAAGGATGTGTCATATTCTTACTTGAGAATATTTGGGTGCAAGGCTTTTGCACATATCCCCAAGGAACAAAGATCGAAGCTTGATGACAAGTCCACTCCATGTGTTTTTGTTAGTTATGGAGATGCAGAGTTTGGATACCGGTTATGGGATCCAGTGCAGAGGAAATTATTCAAAAGCAGAGATGTGGTGTTTCATGAGCACCAGAATTATGAGGATTTTGATAATGTTGTACAACCCAGAGATAATAGAGTTCCAGACCTCAGCGGAATTCCTTCTCCATTACAGAATGCCACAGTTGGAGAAGGAGGGCAGAATGAAGATTTGACTGATACAAATTTTCATGATGGTGATGGGTTAGATGTAGAGAGTGTTGATCAGGGGGAGCAACCTGACATTGAAGAACCTCAGCTAAGAAGATCCACAAGAGAACGTGTACCATCAGTCAGATATCCTTCATCTGAATATCTTTTAGTTGCTGAGGAAGGGGAGCCAGAGAATTTTCAAGAAGTTAAGACTCATAAGGAGAAGAGCAATTGGCTGAGAGCTATGCAAGAAGAGATGGATTCTTTACACAAGAATCACACTTATGAGTTAACTACACTTCCAAAGGGCAGGAAAGCATTGAAGAACAAATGGGTGTTTAAGCTCAAGAAGGATGGTGAAAAACTAGTGAAGTATAAGGCTCGATTAGTCGTCAAAGGTTTTGCTCAAAAGCAAGGTATTGATTTTGAGGAGATTTTTTCTCCGGTTGTGAAGATGACTTCTATTCGAGTGGTGTTGGGGTTAGTAGCCAGTATGGATCTTGAGCTTGAGCAGTTGGATGTGAAGACTGCATTTCTTCATGGCGATTTGAAGGAGGAAATCTACATGGAGCAACTAGAGGGTTTTGAAGTTAAAGGGAAAGAGCACTTGGTTTGCAGATTGAAGAAAAGTTTGTACGGCCTGAAACAAGCCTCAAGGCAGTGGTACATGAAATTTGATTCATTTATGGTGGATCAAGGTTATAGTAGAACAGTTGCAGATCACTGTGTGTATGTGAAAAAGTTCTCAGATAGTAACTTCGTTATTCTGTTGCTATATGTAGATGATATGTTGATAGTTGGGCAAGATGCTAACATGATTCACAGGCTCAAGGGTGAGTTGTTCAAATCCTTTGATATGAAGGACTTAGGCCCGACTAAGCAGATTTTGGGCATGAAGATTGTTCGTGACAGGAAAGCCAAGAGGTTGTGGTTGTCACAAGAGAAGTATGTTGAGCGGGTACTTGCAAGGTTCAACATGGGTGATGCTAAGCCAATTAGCACACCACTGCCCAATCATATTAAGTTGACAAAGAGTATGTGTCCCTCTACTAAGGAAGGGAGATATGCTATGGCAGCAGTTCCTTACTCCTCTGCTGTAGGGAGTCTTATGTATGCAATGGTTTGTACGCGGCCGGATATTGCTCATGCAGTTGGTGTTGTTAGCAGGTATTTGTCAAATCCTGGTAGAGAACATTGGGAAGCAGTTAAGTGGATTCTTAGATACTTGAAAGCTACTTCCAGTTTGTGTTTGGGTTTTGGTGGTTCGAGTCCAGTCTTGGAAGGTTTCACAGATGCAGACATGGCAGGTTCTGAAGAGAAGAAGTCTACTTCGGGGTATTTGTTTACTTTTGCAGGGGGAGCTGTATCGTGGCAGTCCAAGTTGCAGAAGTGTGTTGCTTTGTCTACAACTGAGTCGGAATACATCGCCGCTACAGAAGCAGGCAAGGAGATGTTATGGTTGAAACGGTTTCTCCAAGAGCTGGGTTTGACACAAGATGAGTATGTGATTTATTGTGATAGTCAAAGTGCAATTGACTTGACCAAGAACGCCACTTATCATAATTGTACCAAGCACATTGATGTTCGTTATCACTGGCTTCGAGAAGTGATGGAAAAGGAGTTGATGAAAGTCAAGAAAGTTCATACCGACGAGAACCCCTCAGATATGCTAACAAAAGTAATTTTGCAAGGAGTTGGTCGGGATGAATTCCAAGTGACGGGGTCACAACAAATATTCTCTCATGGGTTCGGAGGGGGAGATTGTTAGTCACGGGTATCCTCACCATGAAAGAAAAAAAGTGACAGGCAAACTTTTAGAAAAAGAAAAGAAAAGAAAAAAAAGCAGTTCACATGTTTTTGGTTTTTTGTGTTAGTGCTTAGCTTAAGGGTCACGGGAGGGAGTTTTCTTTACTTATAAATTGCATCAAATGTTGTTGAAGAAATACACACATCTGAGAGCAACCATCGGACAGTTAGAGAGAAAATATCCGAGAGAAAAGAAAAGAGAGAAGAAAGCTTCTGCAAAAGCTTTAGAAAAACAGAGAGAAAATAAGATCAAACAAATAGTTATTTTGTTTGGGTTTTCATTACATAGTTATTGTGGTGAGGTAATTTGAGTGTGTACTCAAATTAGGATATCTTTGTATTCTCTCAGTTTATTCTAATGAATTTTTCGGAGATCGTCCCGTGGTTTTTACCTCTTAGTTATAGAGGGTTTTCCACGTAAAAATCTTGGTGTCTCGTGATTGGTTATTTCTTCTCATCATTTCCTGCAGTGGTTATTATTTTTGGTGGAACTGCAAATTTAATCTGTTTGGCATGTAATGAGATTTTTGGCCATTTAATTTATCAAAGGCAACAGTATTTGGGAGGTGATTTTTCCCAACATAAACTGTCAGGCATCCAAGTTAAAGTGTAGTCAGTCTACCAGTAATGCTTGCTTAATTCATATATGGTTTGGGTTATTGGAGTCCTAGCCTTGGAAGTACTTGGTCTTCACTGCCAAACATAATTCAGGTTCTGTGGTTTTACAACATATTAATAATCTTTTTGGCAAACATTCTGTAATCTCCTACTGAATTTTAGCGATTGAATCAAGGAAGATGACCTTTATGTTATTGTTATTGTCAGATGATCTCATCAATCATCCAACCTCCTGAATGATGATGCCACCACCTTCAATGGGCTGCTTTTGCTCAAAGAGAGAAAGACGTACACCTGGTTACAAGGAGCCTACTGTTCTTGCATCTGAAACATCGTGTGAGTATTCATCTGTGTTTCAGTTCTCAAATTACTCGGGTGACTTTAAAGATGTATGTTAATCCTGCTTATCTTGAACATTTCAACAAAATGTCCTAACTACAAGTAAACAAACATAATAGGAAAGCATGTCAAGTAGGAATGTATAGTTTTTCAAATAATGCCGCCATGAGTACTGAACCTGAACATTCCCATATAACTATGGAGCTAGACCTTAATGACACCCATTGAATAGTATGCCCCAATTAATGTCTTGGTCAATAAGAAGCCTAATCAATCTGTTCCCCCTGGTGATTATGGGACAACGAGCTCCAGTCTCAGAGTTCAAGCTCATAATTACCTTTTGGATGCATTTGTGAGGATAGATGTGCATCAGTCTGATAATCTAAAAAGATTTCCGGTAGAAGGAAATAAATCTTAAGATAAGTAGTGAAAAGAGCTAAACTTCCCTTCCTCTCTTTGGTAGTAAAGAAAATCTTAAACGTGCAGATAAGTCATCCTGTTAAAATTTTAACATGCATGCTGCAACAATAAAATTGATTTCATTAAGTTACGCTATTATGTCTATGCAGTTACAGTGAGTGAAGTAGAGGCCTTGTACGAGCTATATAAAAAATTAAGCAGTTCCATTATTGATGATGGGGTCATTCACAAGGTATGTGTCATCGGGTTGCAAATGAAGCAGAAAGTCATAACTTAGATATATATGGATAAACCATCTAATATTACAAACACTCTTTTTCTAATCCGATCAAACTTAATACTGATCATTCAATGGGTTTAGGATGTTGGATATACTGAATACCGACTTTTATCCCATCTTTTCTTCAGGAAGAGTTTCAGTTTGCACTCTTCAGGAACAGAAACAGGAAGAATCTCTTTGCAGACAGGGTTTATTTTCCTTACTATTATTCTCTAGTTACTTATGGTTCTTCTATTGTTTAAGTGCACTAAAATCTTGTGTTCTCACGAAACTCTCTAGTGTCTCTTCTTGGAAGAGGCCTATAAATATGACTGCTGAGAGTAGTTGCTGCCTAATTCTGAGTTGTTCTTATGTAATAATTTCAAAAGCACATGCTATATCTGGAAAAAAAACAGAAAAACTTTAGATTGTAATATTCCCTTTTACTACGACTAAGCATACGGTTATGCAGATATTTGACTTGTTTGATGTCAAAGGCAATGGAGTTATAGAGTTTGGAGACTTCGTCCAGTCATTGAGTATCTTTCACCCAAATGCACCAGTATCTGACAAAATCTTATGTAAGATTGATTTCTAATTACATTTGATAGTTGTTTTAATAATGAATCTGCTCTAAATTTGTCATAATTTGGATTTTACTAGTTTATCTCCACCTTCTAATTTGCAAATTGTTTTTGACAGTTGCATTTAGAGTGTATGATCTAAGGAACACAGGCTTTATTGAGAGAGAAGAGGCAAGTATTGTAAACTATTCAATTGTTCTTTCTTTATACCCAATCATCTGTTATCTCTTAAGTAGGAAACCGTATGATAATAAACTACAAAAGTGCAAACCTACAGAATTAAGACTATCGAGAGATAAATAAACTTGACACAGTTTGTTGTCAAGGATACAGTCTTTTTCAGTGCATTTCCTCAACTGTCACAATTTTTCTGCTGTAGATCTAGGCTTTAGAATATATAAGTTGCTTGAGTTATTTATTCCCTCTAAAAGATTGTTCGATTTTGGTACCTTATATGTGCTTATGGAACTTTATTATCTGCCTGATGGTTTTTACTTTTGTCTTATATGACAGTTGAAGGAGATGGTATTGGCACTATTGCATGAATCAGATCTGATACTTTCAGATGACGATGTTGAAATGATTGTGGATAAGGTGGCAGTTTACTCTACTTGGTCACCTTCTCTTTCATGCTCCCTTATTCTAAATACTGATACCTTTATGTCCTTAAAACAGACATTCAATGATGCAGATACAAAAGGTGATGGAAAAATTGATCAAGAAGAGTGGAAGGAATTCGTATCAAAGAATCCTTCTACGATTAAGAACATGACCCTTCCATATTTGAAGTGAGTAATAATTTCCTTTCCAGATAAAATAACAATTCTGAAACGGAAATCTTTAAGTTTGAAGTGTACTTTCAATCCACAAGTTGAGTTTTTATTGGTATTCTGCACCATTTACTTGAATTATCATTTACTTTTGTGTTGTATTATTTCAGGGATATAAACTTGGCTTTTCCCAGTTTTGTGGTGAAGTCAGAAGTTGAGGATTCCGAAATGTATGCAGACTTGTGGTAACTACATCCTTTCTTGTTCACAATCTCATATGCATGCAGGATGAATATCTTAAGTAATCCTCCTATTAACGAGGAGCTTGGAACAGCTTTAGGCTCTATAATGACAAGTCTTTGGGGACTATTAAGAACCTTGTTCCCTCCCAACAAGCCTCTGAATACCAGCAGTCACCGCAAGAGATTAATTGTACAGAAGGTTCATAACTGTATGGCATGGTCATTGTCTTACTTCATCTTCTATTGTAGACTACAAGCCATGGGCGTTTCATTGTAATATACCAACTTTTATCACAGTTAATATCATATATTATTAACAGCCGTGGGCGTTTTTATTGTAATATATATACCAAGTTTATCACCGTTTGGTCCTTCACTCACCAAACAGTTTGGCCTGTTCTTTTAGTATTCAAGAATGCCAAACAAAACAGGGCAAAAGATACCGATGGATGCTTTTGCACAGGAACAAACTGCTGTTTATAGTTGCCAAGGCCCGAAGGATGTACATCTATTCAAATGAGTGGTGGCAAGTTCAGAATTCGTTGAGCTGTTAATGGCGGCTGATCCTTAACAATTTAAGTTTGTTGATCTAAACTTTTTGCATCTTTACACTCGGTTACTGAGCTCTAAAACGAATGGAAAAGAAAGGAAATGGACAAAAAACTTTTCAATTCCTATGTTGCCGAGTTTTTTAATGAACAAAAAAGAAAAGAAATGCACTAAAACTAAGTCACTTTTCTTGTCAAATTTTCCGGTCAAAAAATAGAACATTTGGATGAAAAACTAAATTTATACCATCTAGTTTATAAACATAATAAAACTAATTTAAGGGTAATTTAATAATTTAAATGTGAAATTTAAGTTTTTCTTTTCTTTTCCTTTATAGTTAACAATGTGAAAGAAAACTTGCTAATTTTCTATTTTTTTTCTTTTCTATTATAAATTAAGTTTTTCATTATTTTCTTTTCCGTTCCAAACTCAGAGATAGAGTGCTATTCTTCAAAAATCATTTACAGTGAGATAAGGTGTCATTCGTTGTTTAAGTAAAAAATTATAAACAAATAAAATAAAAAAATAAAAATAAAAAGTCGGTAGAAGGAAACTAATTATCAAATAATCAAACAATAAGTAAACTTATATTAGAAGTGCATTTTCTCTGTACATTTCAGGGCAAAATTTTAAATTGGTATAATTGAACAAACAGAGGACATGCTGGGAATAGTTTGAAGTATTTTTCCTTTTGCCTCTCATACCCCAAATGCTCTCTCAACACACTTGATAATGAATCCTGGCTCTGCCCCTGCTTCAGACTTGCGATATGGGATGATGGTGCATCATGAATGGTGCATTAGATGGAATTTACGTGAAAAACTCAGTTTTTGTAGTCCGGCAGGATATCTGTTCCATGACAAGTAGGCTGGATCTCCAAGAGGCCTGCATGAGGAACAAGAACAGCCTTTAACTTCAACTTACATTACAAAAAAACTGGGGTAAGACGAAAAATGCAAAAGATGGAGAAGAGCTGGCTTGTGATCGAGTGCGACTGTTAGTTAAAAAAACAAAATTCTTTGATTATCCAATAAGAAATGCCAAATGTTGAATAAATCAGGATCTTGAAGTTAAAACTAGTGGTGCAATATGCTATGTTATGTATTTCAATTTAGAACAAGGAGAATTTTTCCTAAGAACTTAACTATGCAAAAGCAAGGCAATGAAACTTGAAATGAATCATTTAGGGTGCCAATTTAAATGAATAAGCTTGAAACCATTGATTTTACTCACCTTGGCCTAACAAGATACATAATGATGAAGCATATTGCAATAACTAAGGAGAGTCCTCCAATAGTGAGGTATGCTCTGCCAAGGATATGGTTTTTTCCACCCATCCAACTTGTGGTTGAAAGAACCAGCACCTTTTGGCCCCCATATTTGTAGGTGTTGTAGTTGTTTTCTATTACAACTGTTATATTGTCATTAGCTTCAAGATCCACTGTAATCTTCCCATAAAGCTTTCTGAAAGTTGGTAATGCAGCTGTTCGCATCCAAACAATAAGATCCTCTTGCTCGCTCAACTGTTGCATGCAATCCGCATAAGAATATTCAAAAATTATTTATAAAAAATATAAAATAAAACTTGTGAAGAAGCGACAAGATAGGTCAAAACACAACATGGTACCATTATGTTAAAGAAAGCTTTAATCTTTTTATCAATTACTCCCACTTTTTTACTAATTGTGATGGGCGTAATTTTATATTTTAAAGACCAGCTACACCATACTGTTTCCTCCCATACCAACTATACATCATTTCAAAGATACTTAACCTTAATGGGTTATAATGGATGTAAATGGAAACAAGTGTATACTTACAGGTAAGCTCTCATCGAGTTTTCCGCCCCCAATGCTCATAATTCCTCCACTCTGAAAATTTTTAGGATAGACTTGAGAACCAAATTTATATTCTTTATCACTTCTCCAAGCTATGTCCTTTTTATCGACTTCTAGAACTTTATCTTTCACCGAAAATCTATATGTGTCATTAAACAAGCTCCAAGCAATGAGACCACAAGGAATGATTGGATTTTCTGAACTTGCTATAGGGTCGCAATCTTTTTGATAACCTGCTTCTGTAGGGATGCGTAACTGTTTGACATTTCTGCTTTTGACATAACTAAGAACAATATAATCATGGAGTCAGGAATTAGGAAAGAAGTTTCTAGTTCTACTCCATCAAGAAGTTGAGTTGCATCCATTAATGACTCGATTCAAAGTATATACTAGCAGTACAAAGTAAGGCAATAGAAGTGGTGAATAAAAGTAGACCAGAAAAGTACAATTATCCATGCATTCATGTGGTAACACGGAACCAATTATAAGCATCTTACAAACAGTAACACAAAATTTTATACAAGAATATATGTGACAACTTCTCTCAGTAGATTCTCTTTAATTTCCCCCTCAATAATCTATTCAAGCAAGCAATCATATCAGAAGCATCTATGCAGGCAAATAACTCAAAATGGTAATAACCAATCAGTCAGATATTGATAAATGAGAGAGTGGCAGACAATCTTGCTCCATATCTATCAGGTTTGCTTTCATTGTACAGGCGTTAAAGTATTCTGCAGCTCAACTTCAACACTTTTCTGCCTCAGAAAATTACTCTCAACATCTTTCCATAATTGAGACTTGAGGAGGTGCTGATAAGTTAACAGGACAAAGACAGTCGTTTTATTTCATTCAAACCGCAATTTTTTTTTTTTAAAATAAATAAATAAAATTATACCACTACCCTAAGGGTGAGGGGTGGATAAACCACCGGGTATGCAATACACAGGGCAATCCCATAATAAATAATGTGCGAGTGCCTAAGGAGATCATTGCCAAAGAACTAATATAATAGAAGGCGTCCAAATTCCCAATAATACAGCAGGAGTTGTTAGATAGCAAATCTCTTTCTTTATCCTGAATTAAAAAATAACTACGGGAAATCCGATCAACAAAATTATATGACATACCGACGATGGTTCTGATAGAAATTGTCGAGCTGATAATAAATGAAAACGGGATTTTTCATTTTCTTTCTAACCTGAAAAGCATTTGGCCTGAGTATTTAGATGGAGAGAGAGAAATGAAAAGGAATAAAGACTTGAAAAATGTTAGCACTGGGAAATTGGACTAACCGTCAAACTCCTAGTACAGGTTTTGTTAGTTGTGTTGCTTTCAATATATTCAAGAGTCTCTTTTTCGTCAGTGAAAGGACTGCACTTATCATCGTAACGTTCTAAAATTTCCTCCACCTACAAGCCCAACAAAAGGAGAGATCATGAATAATATTAATTTTATACTACTGTCCAAAAAACTTCGCCAAGTCAATCATGCGAGGACTTTTGATTTATTACCTGATCTGCTGCAGACAAGGAGGCAAGGCCAACAGGGATGAAGACAACGCCAACAAGGATAAATGAGGCAATGACCTGAAGCCATGAGAGAGAGTGGTAGTCCACTGGCAGGCATTAAATGAAACATTGTAGGGAAAATAGCTTTAATTTGAAAGGAGATTGATCCAGATATACAATCAACCATACCCATCCTGGGGTCAGAATTGGTTTATAAGCAGGAAGCTCTTGCTGCGAAAACCTAGAATCTGAAACATTTAACAGACAGCATAAATGATCATAAAAAAGAAACTGCAGCACAAAGACAATTGCGAGACTTTTGAATAATTCTCCGAGTAAATTCAATTCATTAAGGGGGGGGGGGGGAAGAAAAGGAAAACACTCAAAACTAAGATCAGCTTGAATCGTTTGTTTTGGCAACGAATAGAGGACACTTCTTGACTGAGCTACTTAACAAGTGACAATGATATGTTGAAGACACTTTATGGGTGGGCTAGAATTGGCTTTAAACATTCATAACTCCCATGAAATTATTTAAAGGCCTAAACCCATAAGTTAGAAGAACTCAAAGCATAAGAAACTTCAAAGATGTTCAATATTGCACATTTAAGCAAAGCTAACAATTGATCTCCCCACTAAAGAGCATTGACTTATTATCCAAGGAGGTTTCATTTGAGTTGGTAGTTGATCAACCACACAAGGTCGCTACTTAGTATTACTTTTTTCATCTCTTTCTCTATTTCTTTTTATGCCTCCGGAACTGCATTAGAACTTTTAGTGGGATTGAACAAAAAGCATTTAGCCATGTTTTGTAAATAATGAATTTACTCCATCTACGTTGGCTTCAACTCTCCAAAACTCTAAGGAATTTATTCAAATCTAACGTATGATATTCGATAAATGTTGCCTGTGCATAAAGGGCTTAATATTTATCTAATGTAGCTGGTTTTCTGCAATGAATTATTCAACTATATCATCACCAATATTCTTGATAATAGCATAGAGTTTTTTTTTTTTTAAAGAGCACAAAATCGTCACACAAGCCATGTAATTCCACAAAAAGAATTCAGTGATCAGTTTATTCAGAAGCAAGATCTTCACAAGCACTACAACACTTGAACATTTATTAAAGATCAATAGCTAACCAAAACAAATGTCACATGTTCTGGCGCGAGTATTAAACAGGTAATCAGTTGAATGAAAATTAATGCAACAAAACATCAGAAATGACATTCATAAACAAAGGGGTAATCAATAATTTAAATTAAAAAAAAAATGAAATAAAAGAAGTTTAAGATCAAGTAAGAGTGAACATACATTTGGGTTTCTTGGAACTCTTTCTGGAAGATTGAGAGCCCTCATCACTCATGCTTTATCATATATATTTCTCTGGAGAAATTATGGAAACCTGGGGACAAAAATTAAGTGTTGGTAAGAGAGATGAATTATAGAGAATAATGGGTGATTTGAAAAATAAAATAAAATGGAATTATAACCATAAGAGGCAATTCATAAAATTTCTGCTCTGTGTTTATGAAAAATGAAAACACCCGATTTTTGTCTTTAATTTAATTTAAGGAAGTAGAAGCGAATTTTGTAAGATTTTTTGTTAACCCAATTAGTTGAGATGAGAAGAGATGGGGTTGTTTAAACGAAGGAATTGGTTGAAAGAACCGCAAAGCCATAAATCATGCGCTCAGTTCGCACGAAGGAAATTCTCTCTTTCTATGCCATATTTCCATGTTCTTAAAATGGAAAATTACAACAAAATCCCTTAAGAACAATGCTTAGTTTTCATGGGTGCCCTCTTGTTTGTACAATTACACATTAAACGACACTTGAAACTAAGAAATCCTACAAAAAATAAAATTACTAAAAAAAATTATCCATTTTCATAGCCTTTTTCTTTCTTCGTAATATTAAATTTCTATAAAAGACATATAAACAAATTGTACAAGGCACATTGTCATTGTAAAGACTTGTAAAATATTTTTATCTTTAACGACGCAACTTGAAGACTTAAAAATAAAATTCAAAATATATTTGAAATTTAATAATTTTTGTATTTAATTAATATTTAATACTCAATTTGAAATTACTAATTTTGAGTTGTCAAACATGCTTAATGTCTGGATTGAATAGCAACACAAATTATACATATTTAACTTCTTTTATTTTTTCTTCATTATTGTGGTAAAAATTACTTAATTCAATTCTATAAAGGTTTATCATATATAAATTTTGATAAGCTAGAAAAAAAATTAAGAAATTAAAAATAAGAGCTACACGACCTCTTAATTACGTTTAAAATAAATTTTAAATTATTTTTAATCATGTTAAATGTGTACGTTACCTTTAATGGCATATGTAATCCTTAAAAAGATTGACCTTTTAATTTAGATATAGTAGATCAAATTTCATGCAGTCATGCATTCAAAGACAAAAGGATAGAAGCATGTCAATGCGCAAAATCGATTCCCAATTTTTTTTTGAGAGGGTCTCTTCTCTAACACTCGGTTTCTAAGTTTTGGATGGAAAAGAAAAGAATAAAAAACTTGAAGTTTTCATTTGTGTTATTTCTGAGTTTTTAATAGAAAAGAATAAAAAATTTAAAAAAATTATTTTCTTGCGTTTTTGAGTTCCAATGAACAGAAAAAAACAAATATCACTTTTATAAATTTCCCCTTTTATTAATTATAACCATGAATAAAAATATGCAAGATAAATTTAATAAAAAAAAAATTTCCATAATCAAATACAAATATTCAAATAAATGTTAAACAAAAACTACTTCTACAAAGTCATTGTTATACCATACTCAAAAGTCATCAAACATCTAACGGAGATTATTCATCAATTTTTTTTAATCTAATTATAATAAATTTAAGTTTAAAAAAACAACAGGATTCGATTTTTTTTTATTGTTCCTATTTCGATTTGGGAATGAAAGCTTGTAGGGTTGTCAAATATATATATATATATATACACACACACACACACTCTTCTCAATCCTTCCTTCTTTCTTATTCAGTAATTAAAATCATTCTGAGAGCTATCATATAATTGAGTGAAGTTGATATCATTCACCAATATTTCGTCATTCGTCTTCAAGCATAGGTAAACCTTAAAAATCTCTCTTATATATACACGGGTATATGTATATATACATATTCATGCATAAGTGTTTAGATGTTAAAAAGTTAACAATCCACCTGTAACACCCTCTTTCCGAAATAAAAAGAAAGGTTACACACAAACACAACATAACTAATAAATTCATAATAAAACTCTAAGCCACAAAAAAATAGTCTCATAACTGTTAAATGTCATAAAATAATCCATAATAAAATCGGCTCAAATCACAATACAAACTAATTATTATAACTCCAAACAAACTAATATATTATAGCCTAAACATAATATTTAAATCACTAGATAGAAGGGAGTTCTCATCACACTTGTCCTTGATCCCTCTGATTACCCGCTGGAAGAAAAACACAGCATGAGTCAAATGCCCAGTATGGATATAGAGTACAAGAATAATGAAACGAAATAACTAACTCAATTAAGTGAACTAAACTGAAACGAACAAAACTAACACAACGAAATAATAGTCTAAATCAAATGGTTGGGTGTTATTTCATACCGAGCTCAGATGAAAACAGAAATATACTTTGCCACACAGACAAGTCAAATAATGTCATACAGACAATCAAAATAATGTCATACAGGCAAGTCACACACATTGGACCGCGAATCTAAATGCATGTAAAATCGGAAGGCGTGTTTGGCACAAACATCACAAATTTACAAAACAGAACAAAACAAAACAAAACAGAAAACTAGGGTCGACCCATACGTCTCTCACAACAAAATCACCAAATGGCCAACTCCCACCGGAGCACAAAACGGAGACGCCGTGGACTGATCACACCGCCATAGAAGATGTCATACATCGGTGCCAAGACGACATGCCTGTGGTACCCCCACATGTGGTTATAGCTCAGATATACTCTACGGTATATTCTAACAAAAATATCGTGTCACAACACATGCGACACAATATCAACACAAGGGTTCTAATATGTACATGCTAAACTGAACGAATCATTAACTCAAAGTTTTTCAAAAATATATTAACATGTACATTACTACAACATCAAAATAATTTTAAACATGATACACTAGTCTAAAGAGTACAAATATGAGTTTCAAATATCAATGCCAAAATGAACTATCATAATAAATTTCACACGGAACAATTATGTAAAACATTAACCAATTTCGAAATGGAGAACAAAACGAACTAATTAAAATTAAAAGAGTCTCGCTGAAAGAGTATAAAATCCGTGCATGAATTAAGCAATGTAATACTCAGATATAATCTCAAATATTATTCGTTAAACTCTTTCCGTCCGAACTAATTAAACAAAATAATAATTAATATAAGTACGTTTGCAAAATTATTCTTTTCATCTTTAACCCTTTCACAAACTCATATTATTATTATTATTATTATTATTATTATTATTAAACAATTTGTTCATTAATTCAAACTTGTATACTATAATATTATAAAATACTATTAACATTAACACGACAGTATTAATCTATCAAATTAAAACATATTATTATGATACTTCCGTTGCAGTAATCATTTATAATTAATTAATAGTTATAAAACTTAGTTAGAGAGATCTCCTGCATGAATCTAAAATCAGAATAGTAGTCTTACACTTTTCCCACTTCACGAATTCTTTATTCTGCTATTAACGAGTATACTCGTGGGCCTTCATGATTATGAATATGTGCTCAAATCTTAATGTACTAATAAAATTACCGAATGTATTTTAAATCAACCACTTACCGAAAACGAATTGGATACTTCTTTTCTGCCGCCGCTGTTCCTTCCTCTCTCCTCAATCAGTTCGTAACACATGTATCATGTACGTGAGGAAGATTAGGCTTTACTTATTATTATTAATTAATATATTTTATTAACTCTCTAAATTTTAATAGAATTTATTATTACTTACATATAAATTAGACCCAATTATTATTAAGGCCCAATTTTACCAAATTAATTTATCTATCACTTATTAATATTTATTAGCCACATAAATTAAATGACAAGTTAGACCCAAATAACAACAAAGTCCAATTAAAATATAAATTTAATTGCTATTTTATTTATTTCTTTTTTTTCCGGGTATTACATCACTTATTAATATTTATTAGCCACATAAATTAAATGACTAGTTAGACCCAAATAACAACAAAGTCCAATTAAAATATAAATTTAATTGCTATTTTATTTATTTCTTTCTTTCCGGGTATTACACCACCACTTCTAGAGGACACGTGAATGATTTTTTTTGAATTGAAGTCAAGAAGTCTCTTTCTCTGTTGGGGACATGAGTTGTAATTTAAAATTTATTATATTGAAAATTGAGGATTATAAAAATATTACTTATTTTAATTTCTTTTCCGTCCAAGGCCAATTTTGGACGGAAAATTTTGGCAGGAAAGTGACCAAGTATTTTATTCATTTCTTTTCTTTTCCGTTTATTAAAAAACTCAGAAACATAGGAATTAGAAAGAAAACTTAAATTTTTCGTTCATTTTTTTCTTTTCTGTCCATTTTAAAACTCAGAAACAGAGACAAAATTATTATTTTTTCACCATAATTATATATACTATATTGCAATAAAAGCGATTATTATAATTCAATCAATCGATCAATATCATTAGCAGTAATAGTATTGTTAATCATCGGTTAATAGTAATAAGTGAATCGTTCATCTCTAATATTTGAGTTCAAATCTTATTTATAATCTGATAATTAGTAATAACTCTGAGAATTCTTGAATTTAAGTTATTCGCGAAGAATTGTTGAATTTAAGTGTGGACAAAAGTGTGGCATAAGTTCTTTCAACTGTTTATGCCACAAAAGTGTTGGATACCTTCCCTATTTTCCATTTAATTTAAACCCAAAAATTTCTAAAAATAAAAATAAATAGTAACAGCAGCCAAGAGTAGAGTACTGTATTATTTTATCACATCCTTTTTCCTCTCACCTTCGGAGTTTGGACCTCTTTTCAGTTTTTTAACGATACTCTTTCCTTGTCACTCATCAACTTCAACGATTAGGGTCCATAGTCCACAAATTCAAACCCTCTGGCATAAGAAAATCCGAATCCGATCTTCACTACGGATCCCAGGTTAGATTCCACTCGCTCAGATATACCTATATGTATACATTCATGTAAGATTTGATTGGAGTAGTGAAGTGAATAGATAGTGTTGGAATTGGATCATCTATCACCACCCTTTTCTTATGTTATTGTTCTTCTTTAAAAGAAATTATGTTTGTGTAATTTGTAGAACTCTCGGCTCAGCTATCTTGAAAATCATTACTGCACTACTTTGTAATAATAAATTAGATAGGTTTAATATCTGTTGCCTTCAGTTTTATGCCTCAAGAAAGAATAAAGTTAATGAATTGCATTTCAAGTTTGTACCTTTTTGCGAAAAATACCCTATTCGAAGACTTCCATTTTGTTGGTTTGTGATTCAATCTTCAATTGCGTTATATTTTATTAATTTTATTTTTTTTCTTTTCAGATTTGTGTTTATCTAGTGAGTATGCATAAGGTGTGCAGTTGTGGATTACCTTTTCTGTAATGCGATCCACTGATACAACTAAAACGAAGAATTTGAAACGTTCAAGAGAGATGACTGTGACCGACGAAACTGTTGCAAAAGCTCTTGATGATGGTTCCAATAGCTTTCCTATTGAAGAGATAGTGCATTACCCGTTGCCTGGTTATGGGGTTCCAACTTCAGTCACTTTTAGTCCGGATGACAGTGTGATTAGTTATTTGTATAGCACGGATAACTCTTTGAATAGGAATCTGTTCGTGTTTGATCCTACTACTGGTAAGCAAGAACTGATTTTTAGTCCTCCTGATGGGGGTCTTGATGAGGATAATTTGTCTCCCGAAGAGAAGTTGAGGAGAGAGAGGGTGAGGGAGCGTGGGTTGGGGGTCACACGTTATGAATGGGTGAAGACGAGCTCAATTAAAAAAACAGTGATGGTGCCTTTGCCTGCTGGGGTATGTCCTGTTATATCTCATACTAATAATGAGTTTTTGTATTGAATTTTTAGGTTTAAATGATTGCAGTCCATCTTGGCTGTTGGCATCTTATATAAGATTTCTTGCATTGTGATCTCAGAGTTTTATTTGTGGTACTTATTAAATGTGATAATATTGAAGACTACTAATTGCATTGCTACGGTGTTTCCAGATCTCATTTTCTTATTTATTTACCATGAAGATAGTTTATGCACTTTCATGTCATACTGGTAATATATATAATTATATTGACACACATATAAAATCATACATTTTAAGTTATACTTCCTCCATTCCACAAAAAGAGTTCCATTTGCAAACTTATAAACTCTAAGGATATATTTTTTGTTCCATGTTTATCCTTAATTTACTGAGTGTTTAGTTTAGTAGTGATGATATGATACTGAAATTGTGATGGTAAACTTGAAGACAGTGTCATTTTATACTAAGATCAAAAGAAAAAAAATGGGGATCTCTTTTTGGAACAAAAAATTTGGCTAATGGGACTCTTTTTGCAGACTTGCGGACTGAGGGAGTAAATAACCTTTTTTTTCATTGAATACTTGCTTGTAATTCTTAAATGTCTAGACGGTTTCACATGAGAGTATAGACATTGTTATGGGGAAGTCGATTTTGAGTGAAGGGTGAATTTTGTTACGGAGTGAGATTAGTTGCACTTGTTTCTGAATGTAAGGGCCCAAGGGGTATGTTTCCCTAAAACAATTGTGGCATTACTTTAAAGACATGGTAATGGTATCACCTAAAGATTTCGTCTCGCTTAATCAATACTAGGGTGATTGCATGTGCATGTTAAGATTCACATATACGTTGAGGAGTAAATGGAGAGAGGAACACACAAATTTAGAGGGAAAGACAGACAGACAGAAGAAATGTGTAATAGTAACTTATGGTGAGAGGAAAAAAAGGATTGGTAGAGAGTTGACTTAATTTTACTTGTCGTGCATTTTTACAGGATTGAATGTTTGTTTCTGTATATATGGGCAGATATTTTTCCAGAATCTTTCTTCACAACCAGAGCTTAAGCTTCCAAGTGCTCCGGCCTCTCCGATTATTGATCCGCATCTTTCACCAGATGGAACCATGCTTGCTTACGTTAGAGATCACGAACTGCATGTCTTAGATCTTTTGCAGAATGAGTCAAAACAGATAACTTCTGGAGCTGACGGAAATACCTCGGTGAGCGTTCATTTCCAGTATCGTTGTAGAATTGGGTTTTCATTCATTTCACAGTATGGAAATTTCTAATACATTTGTAGTTTATCATACATTTTATGGCATGCCTATGTTGAGGAAGATGGGACAACTTAGAATTCTGTAACCATTGTTGAGTATGTATCATCTTGAATATGACATCAATTACTTCTTGTTATTGCAGACACATGGCGTGGCTGAGTACATAGCACAGGTAAGATTATTTTAGTGCCTCTTTTTCATCTTCTTATAGTTAAGGTATAGCCTGTAAGCCTTTGGGGAGCTCTTTTCTCGATTTTGAGATGACAAAAGTGCAAGACAGTCAAACTGCTAAGTAATTATGCTTAAATTCTTTATAGGAAATTTTAGGAGTTACCCTCAAATTTGCCTTGTTTGTTGAGTGTAGGAGGAGATGGACAGGAGGAATGGCTACTGGTGGTCACTGGACAGCAAATTCATAGCTTTTACGCATGTTGATGCATCGAAGATACCTCTTTTCAGAATTGTGCATCAGGGTCAAAGCACTACTGGTCCAGATGCACAAGAAGACCATGCTTATCCTTTTGCTGGGGGGCCAAATGTTAATGTTCGCCTTGGAGTTATATCTACCACTGGAGGTGAGGTAACCTGGATGGATATTTTCTGTGGAGAAAAGGACCAAGCAAACAACGATGAGGAATATTTGGCTAGAGTCAATTGGATGCACGGAAATATTCTCACTGCTCAGGTTTTGAACAGGTCTCATTCCAAACTAAAGATCTTGAAGTTTGATATCCAAACAGGCCAAAGAGAAGTGCTCTTGGTTGAAGAACATGATACATGGATCAGTTTGCATGACTGCTTTACACCTCTGGACAAAGGACTCGGTAGATTTTCCGGAGGATTTATTTGGGCTAGCGAAAAAACAGGATTCAAACATCTGTATCTTCATGATGCAAATGGAGTTTGCTTGGAACCAATAACTGATGGTGATTGGATGGTGGAGCAAATCTCAGGAGTAAATGAGGCTGCAGGTCTTATATATTTCACTGGAACCTTAGATGGCCCTTTGGAATGTCACCTTTATTGTGCCAAACTGTTCCCTGATGGGAGCTATCCCTTACAGGCCCCTGTAAAATTGACTAGTGGCAAGGGGAAACATGTGGTTGTGATTGATCATCAGATGCAGAGATATATTGATATTCATGATTCCTTGGACTCACCCCCCAGAATTTCACTTTGCTCCTTGCATGATGGGAGCATAATTATGCCTATTTATGAGCAACCATCAGGTGTTCCAAGACATAAAAGGCTTCAACTTGAGCCTCCAGAGATATTTCAGGTGCAGGCAAAGGATGGAACTTTTCTATATGGTGCCCTATATAAACCTGATGTAGCAAAGTTTGGACCTCCGCCATACAAAACGATGCTTAGTGTATATGGTGGTCCAGGTGTGCAACTTGTCTGTGATTCTTGGATGAACACAGTGGACATGAGAGCTCAGCATCTAAAAAGCAAAGGCATCTTAGTTTGGAAGGTTAGTTTTTACTGTACTTGTTATGTAACTGTTTCTAATCTCTATAAAACTAGCTGGCTTATCTTCTTAAGAACTTTTCTGCTGTATACTTGCATTCCAGTAATGCAATTCTGAGGCATGCTACATTTTTCAGCAATGCCTACTTCCACCCTTTGCAAATGGCAGCTACTATTTATGTTTTATATACCTTAAGCTAGCTTTTGTTCCATATGTTATTAAGTTCGCTTGTTCATTCCATGCATAGTAAAATATAAATAAACTGGAAAAGAAATTGTTTTACAGATGGATAATAGAGGATCTGCACGTCGTGGACTCAAGTTTGAAGGTGCCATCAAGTACAACTTTGGTCGTATTGATGCTGAGGATCAGGTGAGTGGAGCTGAATGGCTCATTAAACAAGGGCTAGCGGAAGCTGGCCATATCGGATTGTATGGGTGGAGCTACGGCGGATACCTCTCAGCTATGGCATTGTCAAGATTTCCTGATGTTTTCAGATGTGCTGTTTCTGGCGCTCCTGTAACATCATGGGATGGGTATGACACCTTTTACACTGAAAAGTATATGGGGCTGCCTTCTGAAAATCTATCAGGATATTCATTCGGTGCAGTGATGCACCACGCGGACAATTTCAAAGGGAAGTTGTTACTAGTGCACGGGTTGATTGATGAAAATGTTCATTTTAGGCACACTGCTAGGCTTGTGAATGCATTTGTGGCAGCTCGAAAGCCTTATGAATTGTTGATTTTCCCAGATGCTCGTCACATGCCTCGTCCTGTCAAGGACCGACTTTATATGGAAGAGAGGGTCTGGGAATTTATTGAGAGGAATTTGTAATGACCTTCATAGCTTTTTATTTCAACGTTCGAAATAATCTCTGTTGTTATTTTCCGTTTAGAGAACAAAAAGAGAGGATACATGGGCCTTGAACCCTCAAATTTCCTTCACATCTTTAGCAATTTCTACCAGAATACTAAAAGGCTTCCTCATTGTAACTTTCTGAACATTTGTACCAATGGTTTAATATACTTTGAGATCTCCTGATATTGATCTGTTTCGATGTTGTCTTGTATTTTGTTAACTATGTACAAAATCCCAGAGAATCCATTTCGACTTGGTGAACCATTTTTTGGTCCTCCCTTCTGGTATTGTTGAAATTCTGCTTTGATTTGGAAACAACAGGGATTCTGGGAAAAAAGAAAAATTGAAATTGACAAATGTTAACTGACATATCTCCATGACTGAGGCAATTGAGAGCTTATGATAAAGATGATATGAAGAAAGCAAGCATAGAAAAATTAGCAAAAGCTGGAAGCAGTGATAGAAATTGTCAGATGGTTCAATGTCTATTTGGCGCGGAGTGGTGCAGACGTGGAGACGTGCAGTGAGATTTGTACCTTCAAAATGTAGGATTTTCGACAAAACTGCTTTTATAAGAAAGCTAAAATAACATAATTTTTTTTGACAGAAGTGCTTTTATAAGAAAGTTAAAATAGTGTTCGATTACACAATGAAAAATGCTTTAAAAAAACCAAAAACTTAATTATGAAAATTTGTGTTGTATGAACTTATAATTTTTCTTTAACAATTTAAGGTCAAAACTCAAAAGTGTAAATTGTATTTCGGCCAAAAGTGTTAATTTTTCTGTTTCTTGCAGAAGTGCTTTTTTAGTCAATACCATACATATTTGATTGTGAACTCAATGAGGAGTTATGATAGAAGATGATTGTATAATAAAAACACTAAAAAATTAGCTTACGTAAGGCAATGCATCACATCCATACTTTAATTATTTTTTTTCCCTTTGTATTGCAGTACATTTACATGTCCAATTTTAAAGTTACTCCACTACTTAATTACCAACTCAAAATCAGAGAATATTCTTTTAAGAAAAATTGTTGATCCAAGAACTGGACATCCAAATCCAATTAACATTCTGTTGCAAGTGAGAGATTTCAGGGTTATGCACCCACTACTTTAATGGAGTCCAAGGAAATTGTGTTGTTTGAGAAGAAATGAAAAGAGTATTCTAGCCTTTTTATTCAAAGAGGGATTGACGCATGCCTGGTGAATAATCTTTCATAATAATTAAGTTGATGAGTATAATATTTTTGTATTAATAAAAAAATCGCATGAATTTTGAATAAATAACATTTATTATTACTATAAGAACTTATTTGCAAAACTCTTTAGTGGCTAATATAATTTTATTTTGAGTTATTAAAAACAAAGCGATGCGATGTCTCACTAAATTAGAATTATTTATGTAAAAATAATCTGAAAGTGTAGCAAATTTTAACATTTTATGTATAATCTCTATACTTTATTAATAGTAGTTAATTGATATTTGAAACAAATAATTTAGGAAACAAACGTGGCCTAAAACTGGTCTACAATTGTTTTTTTTTTCAAAGTATAGTTGTTACTCAAATAGTAGGATTGTAAAATAAACAAAATTGTGAAACAAACAAAAATACAAAATTGTAAAATGCCTTCACTTTGGGCATGTAACGTTTTCTGACGTGGCAAATGGGGATTGGTTTGACATGTAATGGCCACATGCTGCTACGTGATATTCAACGTGGCGAAGAAAAAGATTCATTCATCGTCTAAGTAAGGAAAGTCAAAACACTTACCAGATGGGACTAATGAACACGTCAATTTTCCATCCAAACTAACGGTAATTACAAAAATTGCTTGATTGTGTTATCTTCCTTATTACCCATTATACCCTTTATTGTCACCCCAAGTAAAATGGAAATAGTAGTGGAATAAATACATCTTCTTCTGTTTTTTATTTTTTTTGAAGCCATGGAATAAATACATCTAACTCATAATTAACAATAATAAGCTAATAATATATCAATATTAATAAGCATGTTTCTTCATTCAAATACTTAATTACAAAGTATATTGCTAAATTAAATGAGCTTTCATGTCTAAAAATTTTCATTTGATCCTCCCAATAAATTTATTGGATTTAATCAAGGAAATTTTTGTGTCAAATCAAAAATTACCAAATTCTTTTGACATTTTGCCCATTCTCTCTCTAGTTAGATAATACTAATCTTATTGAGAAAACAATATTTATAGTTCCCCGTATTTAAGTAATATACGCACTAGATTATACGTAATATTTTTATAATAGTTATCACTGCTTTACAAAATGACCGACAAAAATTCGAGCTTAAACCTCCGTCCGCTTTTTCGATAAAGAATACGTATTCGAATCAAGACGAAGGCTCCAATCATAAAAAATGATAATTACACAATCTGTTAATAGAATAGACGTAATTTTCGTATAACTTAGGAGTACATAATTATATTATATGGATTCAATTTTAAATATTAGTAATAATTTTAATATAATGTATTATATTTCTAAAAAGAAAAAGTGTTGATGTAATTATTACAAAATTTATGTTACGCAATTTTAATTAATAAAATCAGGCTGAAAACATTGGTTTTAAGATGATACAAAAATTTTATTTTGAATGTTTTTAAAATAACCATAAATGGGTGATTTTGTGTGGTAAGGTAAGTTCCAGAAGACCGAGTTTAGCAATGTAACGGCGTTTAAGCACTCCGTATTTTCCGGCAAAGGCACCTTACTCTACTATAAATTGGGAATTTGTTAGTCACTTTCACTGATCATTTTCCCTATCCACCACATTCCACAGGCCATAGGTAAAAATTTACCTCTGAGAAAAAGAAGAACAAAAATCTTGGGAAAAAGTTAACGGAAGAAATTGACGAGATTTAGGCATGGAGTCTGCATAGATATTTTGTCGTCTGATCGGCATTTCCCAGCAATTTTTGTTTTCTCCTGGTACGGTTTCACAATCTTTCACATTTCCAAGCAAAATTCGTTCTTAAATCTGAACCTAATTTCTTGTTTACATTATATAGGATTTGCAATTGTGATTTAAGCTTTGAGCTTTGAGTGCATTTTATGGCTCAATTAAATTCAAATATGGATGATAGTTTTTGCGCTATTTCTGGATTTTGGTTGATCGGTTTTATTTCTAGGTCTCTTTATTTGTCATTTTAAATTTGGTATCTTATGGTCAAATAATTGATATATTTTTTAAAATTGGCCCATTACCATGCATGGAAGAATTACTAATTTCTAGGGTTTGCTCCTTGGGGAATTGTCAGTTATGAGATCACTTTTGGTTTCATTCTGATAATGGGTCTTTGGGCAGATATCTATATGGATGGTCTATTAATTTTTTCATATGTATTTGTGATTTTTGATGGGTTCTTGAACTTACAAACTTTCTAACTTTGATCTATATAGGGTACATTAATCCTGATATTCTAGTACTAATATACAATGTCGATAGCCAGTGTAGCTCCAAGTCCGATTTATGATGGGTCCTTCAATTTCCCTGGTAATGTCTTGGATCAGTTTGGACCCTGGTCTAGCGAGTCGATCTTGATTTATCTGAACGTTGCGGGGTCTGTAATTCCCATGCGGGTCCTGGAGTCGGATTCAATTGCTTCTGTGAAGCTAAGAATCCAGAACTATAATGGGATTTATGTGAGAAAGCAGAAACTTGTTTTTGATGGGAAAGAATTGGCTCGGAATAGTTCTTGTGTTAGGGACTATGGGGTCGCGGATGGGAATGTATTGCACTTGGTTCTTCGACTTTCAAACCTCCAAACTATTACGGTTCGTACTGTTTGTGGGAAGGAGTTTGAGTTGCATGTGGAGAGAAAGAGAAATGTGAAATATGTCAAGCAGCAGATTGCGGATAAGGGGATAGGTTTTGTTGATCTTAAAGATCAACAACTAATTTGTGATGGTGAGGAGCTTGAAGATCAGAGGCTCATATCATCTATTTCTAGAAGCAATGACGCCGTGATTCACTTCTTGGTCTGTAAGTTAGCAAAAGTAAGGGCTAGACCCGTGGAGAAAGATGTTGAAGTTTCCATTGTGGCATCAGATGTGAAAGTGTTGGGGACTGAAGCTGTAGATGGGGGAGAGCCTCAGAGGGGGACCCGACTTGGGAAACCTCAGGTTGTAGTGGAAAATCTATTGCAAAAAGATTTTGTTCTGGAACCACTAATTGTTAATCCTAAGATTAAACTGACACCAGCAATTAAACAGCTAATTAATGGAACGTTAGATGGATTAGAGAGGGGTAAACAACCGGTTAGGTCTTCAGAAGGATCAGGGGGTGCTTATTTCATGCAAGATTCTTCTGGTCAGAAGTATATTTCTGTTTTTAAGCCAATTGATGAAGAGCCAATGGCTGTGAATAACCCTCGAGGGCTACCGTTGTCCACCAATGGTGAAGGGTTGAAGAAAGGGACACGAGTTGGGGAAGGGGCATTGCGGGAAGTTGCAGCATATATTTTGGATCATCCAAGAGGCGGGTCACGCTCTTCTTATAATGAGGAGAAAGGCTTTGCTGGGGTTCCCCCCACAGTTATGGTCAAGTGCCTGCATGGAGGATTCAATTACTCAGTGGGCTATGAGCATGCTACCAAAAGTATTAAGATTGGATCGCTACAGATGTTCAAGAATAATTGTGGAAGTTGTGAGGACATGGGTCCTCGTGCTTTCCCAGTGGAGGAGGTACATAAGATCTCTGTCTTGGACATACGATTGGCGAATGCAGATCGGCATGCTGGGAACATTCTAATCAGTAAAGATGGTGATGATGGTCGAGTTACCCTCATTCCAATTGATCATGGCTATTGCTTGCCTGAGAATGTAAGTTTGTTACTCTTCTCCCTCTTAATGTTTACCGAGTGATTTGAATGTTTTGTTAACGTTCTTTATATTCTCGTGAATTGCTTGTCATTTTCCTGAAAGTTTCATTGAGACTTAGCATAGAATTAATGCATGTTTTTGCTGAAGGCAACTTTATTGACTTCCGCGATTGTCCTGTTAATATATATGCATATGTGAGTTATAAAATTTCTAGGCTTTATCCTCTTTTTCTGCCTGTATAAGTTTTGGATTAAACCAATAAAGAAAAAAAAATAAAGTTTTGTTCATCATATGCAACAAACTGGAGTACGAGGATTGTTATGCTTACAAAATTTATTAGTTTTAAACGTTTCCTAAATTGAACTTTTCTTTTTAGTCCTTCTGGTTTCCACATACTTTGTTCTTATTCTTATCCTCCTTGCTGTAGTTTGAAGACTGCACTTTTGACTGGCTCTATTGGCCTCAAGCTCGGGAGCCTTACTCCCCTGACACAATCGACTACATAAAGTCACTTGACGCGGAGCAAGATATTGAACTGCTGAAGTTTTATGGATGGGACCTTCCCCTTGAGTGTGCGCGCACCCTTCGTATATCAACCATGCTTCTAAAGAAAGGTGCAGTGAAAGGACTTTCTCCATTTGCCATTGGAAGCATCATGTGCAGGCAGACACTAAAGCAGGAATCTGTGGTTGAGCAGATTGTTCGAGAAGCACAAGAAGCAGTGCTCCCAGGAACAAGCGAAGCAGCATTCCTTGAATCTGTTTCATCAATCATGGATATTCGCCTTAATGAGCTCTTTCCATAGGTCCATGGAATATACATACATATATATATATATGTATATGATATGTAGTATGAGTCCATATCTTTTCATAGATGATGGATAATGGGGGCTTGGTACTCCATTTTTGTGGCGATGGACTGCAGTTTCTGTTTAATACGAGGATTCTGCTGAATTTTGTAACCATCACTTCCACGTTGTCCATAGATACTTACATTTCTTTGTTTTGTCCAGATGTAAGCCGCCCTTATGCAGTAACACCCCCCCCCCCACCAAAAAAAAAAAAAACAAAAAAAAAACACACACTGGGATTGTCCTGAAACTGAAAGATTAACACACATTTTGGTGTGTCTAAGAAATACTCAAGCTAGTAATAATATATGTTACTTGCACCTGTGCCCTTGTTTTCTTCAGAGTCAATTATATTGTGTGCACTCTTCTGTTTTCTTTTTTATATTTTGTTGAGATGGTGCTCAGTTTGGATAATTTTGCCTCGTATCCTGGATGAACTCTGGGTTTTATTTCCGCGTTTTATACGAGGGGAATGCAACCTTCACATCTTATCTTACTGAGAGAAAGAAGGGGGCGGGGGAATCTAAAAGAAGCAAATGGAAAACTATAATGTTGGCTATAGTAAGTTCTATTGTTTTTTATTGCATAAGTTATAAAAAATATTATATTGATAAGTTCTATAGTTTTTTATTGCATTGGTTAATGCAACATTTTTTATAACTTATGCAATGACAAGTTATATGAATTTATTATGATGAAGTTGGTGGTTTTGTGCTAACTTTACCATAACCGGATCATAAAGCAGGTTCTGGTGTCATTTATTGGCACATACATAGTGTTGAACCAAGTTATGGTCCTAGCCTGGCAAGCATGATAGCTAAAGCCCATCAGCTTTGTCACCTCTAGCCCTTGGTGTCAATCTAATGAAGAATATGGTCCAATAATCCAGTAATATAGTTTTTTTCACCCCTTGGTTCGACGTAGCCTTAAATATCTGAAGTAGTCTGTACTACAGTACTAGTATATAGGAATCGTTTGTACAAGTACAACTCATTCTTTCAATCAAACAAAATTTTCTAATTAGCTCTAGTCATCAACTTAGTACTCCTTTTATTATTTGATAGCCTAAACAAGATTTTATTTAGTTTTTAGTTATATCATCTACTAAAAAGCTTGCACTTTATTTCTTATATATAATTTCTTCATATTTCAAGACACACACACACACTGACACACACACACACACATATATATATATATATATATTGCGAGGTCCACTGTACTTTAAATTGCTCAAATATACTTTTAAAGCAGTGAGTCAGTTGGACCAGATGGTCCATTGATGGATATCACATACATATATCAATATATACATAAATTTTCAAACTTGGCCAACTTGCCTATAGTCTATAGTACATACTACATACATCCCATTCAACCAGCTGGCCATTTTTCATTGGCTTTTCCTTTTCTTTTTTTTCTTTTTTTTTTACCTGCAGCTGGTAAATGTTGCCAAATTGAATTCCCATTGTTTAAAGGAATAACAAGCTACATGTAGTACATGCTTAACTCCACAAACTTTTATTTTTGATTTCAAGAGATTGTTCTCTCTTTTTGACTTTAAGGCAGTCCTTTGCTAAAAAGAAATAAAAATACACAAATCCTTGTGACATTTGAGCAAATATCATTTAAAACCTGTCTCTCAACTACCTAACTCAACCATTATAGTATATATTTAATCTGTTCTTCAGATTGGTTCTATTATTATTATTTTTTAAAAATAGGACTTCTTTTAGTAGCAGAATACTCAATTCCCAATAAATAGACATATTGATATATACATTAATTATATCATCTTAGATACTCCATTAAAAGACTGAGCTTGGAGATGAGATAGACCACCTGATTTTCAAAATTTGCAAGCGGTCCTTTTATTAGGCTGGCCATTATTACCAAACTATTTTGGGCCATAAAACCTGCCTCATTGCTGACTTTAACCTGGCTTTGCCCCTTAGCCACCTCATCTGGGTAAATTAAATTGGACCATAATGAGCTAACAAATTTGGTTATTCCAAAAAAGAAAATGTGTAATTATTAATTTATTACTACTACTATAATGCTTGATCACTAGTATAGACAATATACTACTCTCTCCGTTTTTTTTACTTATCATTTTAGATAATAAAACTTGTTTCTTTTTATTTGTCGTTTGTAAATTTTAAAAAAGTATTAATGATAAATTTTTCAAATTATCCCTATATTAAATATCAACTTATTTTTCTTTCATTTTTTTCAATAAATTTTAGAAGAGTAATATTGAGATGTTATAACTATTTTGGTTAATGAGACAAAGCATTTACTACATTTCTTAATTTTTGTATTTTTTTCTAAAACGACAAGTAAAAAAGAACAAAATATTATGTATTAAAATATTTTTTTAATTTAAAATATAAAATTAATATTGAATTTGAAAATGTTAATTTTGAGAACTGTGTTTGAATCTATAAAACATAGCACTTTAGTTTTCTTGATTACTACCACAGTACCACCACCGACAGGTCCGACAATATATTAAAGTAGATTTTTCCATTCACAAGACGAATATCAACAATTCAAACAGTCAAATGATTAAATTACATTATTGCCTTTATTCCGGACTTTATGACAACAAGTACTACTAAATTCAAACTGTAACACCACTATGTTCGCACAATAAATCTTTGAGTCAGATCATTGAAGGAAATGCCATTTTTGACTGGACTAATTATTACAATTGTGAAAAAAATAAAATACAACAGATAAATTAACTATATACTTACTATCATACCCAAAAGAAAAAACAAACATAAATTAAAAAAAAAGAACCTTCCATCCCTTATCCATATCGGTAGTCTTTTGTGGATGTTAATTACTTAATTCAATTCCCTGTAGCAGCAATACACTGTAGTTTAAACTGATAAACCAGCCAAGAAAGCCACTCCTGTGGCAGGTAACCATGACGATCCGAATATAAATTGTGCCACGGTGAATCTACCCGCCTCAATCGGCGACGTGATGACCCGATACCCGGGCCACTTTACGCGTTGCCCGATGGCCCCACCGGGACCATAGTTCATATACTCACCATAGTATAATGTATCAAGTGCAAATGTTGCATTCCACTCTAGCCATCCCCTAGGATGAATGTGATCTCCCATGTTTGATAACATGTAAACTGTCCGAGAATATAATTTCCAGGGGCGGCCTAAATATGTTGGGAAGCTCCCTTTGGATGCCTCTAGGTCTGCTGTTGCTAGGAGTCTGCAGGCATGGATTGAAATCCCGGTGTTTTGATTAGGGTCTTTTCGATTTTGGGCAGTGATTGTGTTCTTCTGGGAGGGCATGGGCTTGCGGGCAAACATGCTGCAGTTTTGAAACACCACTGCTGCATTTCCAAATATGAAGTCCACTGTTCCATAGATGTCACATTCACGGAAGAATTGGCGTTGGGAGTGTACGTATAATGTGTCTTGGTAGCCGATAATGTTGCAGCGGTACACCACTGCGTGGTCTGCACCAACACGAAGAGCCACCGCTTGGTGCTTGCCCGGTCCTGCCCAGTTCTCGAATGTCATGTCCCGTGCAATGAAACCAGCCCCAGTTGCCGCTGTAAGTACATATGTCAACCGAGTTAAAGGCTACTAGTACTAATATCTTTCTTTATGTGATTATTCCGAGTTAAAATTGACATGCAATTGAATAAAGCATATATATTTTAAAGAGGAAAGCCAAGTGGGCATATGCAGAACAATCTCGACCACGAACGAGATAGATACCCATGACCCCCGCACCTCCAATAATGTGATACGTATGATGCCGTTTAATTTAATTTATACTCAAGCCACCCACACCCAACATTTATGTCACTGTCGTCGGTCTGTCTATATATCCATCCAAGCGAAAGGAAGACAGATTTAATAATGTATATATATGTAATGGTACGGACACGAATGAAAATATATCATAACACCTCCATTAAGCTAGGGTTGTTTAACTGAAACAAAAATCTAGCAGCAGCATTACAGAGTGTCTGTCCTAGTAGTGTGCACGGTGTATGTATTGTATTACAATTTACACATCATTATTATGTCTTAATTCAGTAAATATATTTTTATTTTCTTAAAAAAAAGTCGACTTATAATATCATGGCAATGACAGTAACGGTATTCCCGTGACGACAGCATCGATCTAGCAGCCACAAGAATTATTAGTTGGCGTAGTATAATTAATGAATAATTTTTAAGCTGTGTTGTGACTCAACAATGATACGATGGAGTATCCAATGCATGCATGCGTCAACATCTAACATATTCACATCCACTAATTGTTAATTAGCTTGAAACACATGACTACGTACATTAATAATACAAAGTAAGTACACTACCGATATATTGGGAAATTACAATACAATTATGACTCTAATGTGAGGGCAATGGAGTCATTTTGTGGTAAATAAAAATCAAAACTTGGATAAAGACTGGGTACAAAAGAGTAGGTTATTAAATGATTTTCTCCGATCCATAAGTACTTTTTTTCACTCATGTGCTGGGGCTGGGGCTGGGGCTGGGGCTGGGGCTGGGGCTGGGAGAGACAAATTAAAGGGTTATACTAGTAGTAACAAACAGATCACATGCACCTTGCATCACTATTACTTAATTTCTATAGCAAAATGTTTGTTTGTTAAGGTTTTTAACCGACCGACCGACCGACCGTTTCAAATATAATTACGCAATGCAGATTATATATTCAGTCAATCCTAACCATGAAAATTATATCTTCAACTCTCCTGTGTACGTACGTACTTACTACATTTGTGTTCACGTGCTCTTTTCTTTTGTGTGTTAATAGTATATATTGTATATAGAGTTCGTGAACAAGTGAACAACTAGTAGTACACGTAAAATTATTCTTTTCTTAAGCTAAACAAAAAGTAAATAGTAAAGGTAAGATGAAAAAGGAGGAGGTGGAGGAGAGAATATTTACCAAAGGACGCGGTGTGGAATGTCGTCACGTTGTCCAGTATGCTTTTGCCACCTGAGATTACGGTTTTACCCTTCCCGTCACCAATGAACATCAAATTTGTTTTCTTCCTCCCAACCTTCAAATTATTTTCTTCATACCTTTGTACCAAAATCAGGGGAAGATAATAATAATAATAATAATAATAATAATAATAATAATAATAATAATAATAATAATAATAATTACCACATGCACATGCTATGTTACACAAAGTAAAATTCAAATGTAAAATGTTTAAAGTGACATGATGATTGAACTTTAGAATTAATCAATCAAACAACCAGTGGATTGTTTTTTTCTTAATTCCCATAAGAACAAAAGCAGGGAGGGAGATTAATGTCATTTCCCCCCAGAAAAAGTATTCTTTTGCCAAAAAAAAAAAAGGGAAAACTTTCAGAGTAGATTTGGAAACTTACTTTCCTGCCTTGACGTAGATAATGATCCGCCGAGTACTATGCTCAGGCGCCTTTTTAATCGCCTCCGCAATCGTCTTGCACGTGCCGTTACCGTCTTTCGACACCACTATATCCGCTTGTATCGCCGCCACCGGCATGTCCAACAGCCTCCTCTCTCTCCTCGACAACCACCCGGGAAACTCGTGCCGTTCGTCGGATTCCAGCAGCCTCCGGCGGTTTTGTATCGGCACCCCGTTAAAATCGTCGCTATTGGTCGCCGCGAATATTGCCAAGCAATTACTCACCAATTCCGACAAGTCTTTCAATCTATTTACCATCTGATCCTTCACGTACCCCCTCACATCGGAGAACCCTTCCGCGCACGTGTCCTGGTTCGTGAGTGCCGCGCTGAGCCACGTCAGCACGTCGCTGGTGGACCCCACCGGCTGCGAGGTCCTTTCAGGCGGCGGCGCGACGGAGGTGAGGGAGCGCGAGAGCTGGTCAACGGAGTCCTCCAGGAGCTCGAGGCAGTCCTCGTAGGCGGCGCGTGCGCGCGTGTCCATCTGAAGGTTGCTGATCTCGGCGGAGGTATAGAGTGCGCGGCCGAAGTGCTGGAGGGTCATGTTGACGGAAATGTGGACGAGGTCGATGTCGGTGGCGGTGGTGGAGCCGGGAAAGTCGAGGAGCGAGTTGACACAGAGAGTCGGGTACCGAGTCTTGCTGCAGGTTCGGGACATGGCTTGGCTTGGTTTTCGATGGGATGGCGCCTCTGATTCTCCCGAGGCTCTGGTCCGGAGTCCGACAAGGACTGCCACTGAGACACCCGAGGCCACTATAAGGGTAGCTGCAAATATTAGGAGGAACTTGAGCTTAGAACTTCTGTGGGTGGTGGAGCCTGAGGTGGCATTGTCCTGTTCAGTCTCACGTTTAGAAGATCCTGGCTCGGATGATCCGAGCCTCCCGTAACCCATTTTCAGATATAGAAATGTGATGTAGCAGATTGAATTTTTTAACAAGTATATGAGTGAGAGTACATATATGGATATAGACCGAGATACAGAGTGTGTGCTATGTGCTATATATTGAAGATATATATATTTATAGAGAGAGAGAGTCAGACTGAGGAGAGAGAGAGATGGGTGGTTGTGAAGTCTCTGTCTCGAGTGTTAGCTGTATTCTATTTCCAGCACTGCCCAGTGGGCTACTAGACTCTGGAATTTGGATCAGAAGAAACTGGTTTTTTCTTCTTAAATTTCTACTAAAACATTTTTAATCCTTGGTAGTAATATACACACTCTTATTTCTAGTTCTAGAAGGAAAATCCAATCCTTTGTAGTGGCATATATGGGCCTATCATTGTATAGCTATGTTTCTCAATAATACTCTCTCTATTTTAAAAAAAAAATCTCATTTATAAAATTTTTAAATATTATATAAAAAAAAGACAAATTAATTACATGAATTATCGTACAAAAACAACGTCGTTTTGTATAATTAAATACACTCACTCTAATGTTATGTACAAAAAAATATATTTTATAATTTTTTAAAGTATTTTTATTATATAAGGGCACCTCATGCAAGAATATTTCATATATATTTCTATAAATAAAAGTTGTTACTACTCCCACCATCCCAAATTATCTATATTTTTGACTGTTTGCATACTTATTAAAAAATGCAATTAGTATACCAAATTTATCACTAAAAGTACAATTATATCCATAATTATGCATGTCGGGGGATTATACACTTATGGAGAGAGGGAGAGAGAGAGAGTAAATGAATAAGGTAAACTTATAATTTAACCGCTTTAATTGTTTAGAAAAGAGCAAAGTATAGCTATTTTGATACAATAAAAAGTCTTTAAAACATCAAATCAGATAATTTGAGATGAACGGAGTAATTTACTAGTCCCTATAATAATGAATTATGATAACAAACTTGATAACACAATAATCGGCTAAGCATACGTAAACTTGAAGAAATGCTATTAACCTTAAAATTAAATGCTATAACTCCTTCCGTCTCTTATTATTTGTTTTTTTAGAAGTGGACAAACATATTAAGAAAAAAAAAATTAATAATATGTTTCTTAGCTAAAAATAATTTTAAATATCAATATTGTCCTTGCATTGAAAAAAGAGTGCTATTTATTGAATAAAAGTAATAAGAGAGCCAAAATTATATTTAATACTTGAGATAATATTAAAAACTAAGTAATTAATACTTAATTAAAAATTTTAAATTATAAACATTAAAAGACAAAAACACTTCTCGAAACGACATTTAAGAAGTGACAAAGGGAGCACTTTATATAAGTAATTAAGGCTAGACCCCAAGGTGTCAAGTTCCTCTTTTATATGCACGGCAGCAAGGGTAACAAATGATGTCTTATACTGAATGAAAGATTCAAATTAAGTTCGTAAAATGAACAAATAATTCAGGTTTAATTTGTATTCGTTTGACTAAAAGTTCAATTCGAGTTCGACTCGAAATATAAATGATTCAAATATGAGTAGATTTTAAATTTTGATAAATTACTCGAACTTGCTCAAATTGCAATTTTCTATTAATACTCAGATCATATTTGTTCGAAAAATTTAAATTACTCGGGCTCGATTCGAGATCGTATTGGACTCAATCGCTAAACGAACCTCAATCAAATCTTATTTTATACTGGATAAATTTTGTGAATCAAATCTGAACAACTCAATACTCGGCTCAACTCGGTTCATTTACAGTATTAATTCAAATTATTCAATTGTTTATAATTTATGATCAATTTTATGTGTATCACTTTCTTTATTTTCGAGTCATTTTCCTCTATTACTAGTTTGGAGGAATGTTGCTTTAAAAATAATTATTGTTCCGGTTATTTGTAGAATTCTTTTTACCGGTGAGTAAAAATTATTGTTTTTATTGGTGAGTAAAAATTATTACATTAAGAAAGGAAAGACGAAATTTTGAAGTGCGGTGCGGCTATTGATCTTTTTCGGGTGCAACTGAAAGAAGCTTTTTATAAATTAGCTAACTGCACCTCACCAACAACATCTATGGAGTCGTAGACTAGTGGACTAATTGTTATATAGGGGTGACATTAATTAATACTCATCTTCCGGTCATATATGATCATACGTTCATACAGTATCCATATATATAGTGTATGTCGTTGCATTTATATATTGGTCGGTTGGGAACTGAAAGTGATGTATCATTATTATTCCAACGCAATCTAGATTTGTCCAAAGTTATTTAACCCCGGGATTTATTTAACCTAATGGCTAAAAAGTGAATAAGAATTATAAAATTAAATATATATATATATATATACACACGTGGCACTATTACATGAGACTACATAGGACATGAAATATGAACTGAAACGATAAATTTAAATTTGAAAATGTTACGTGATAAGTTCATGTCGAATGATAAATTTAGACGACGAGTAATTGTGTAATTTTAAGCGATAAGATAGAATAACAATGTTTAGATTCATTCTTTATGCATGTCCGCTTATTACATGTATTTACATATGTCGATATTTGATATTTAACATAAATTTATCGTGTCACATACAACGATACTTATCTAAATTTAATTAAATCACGAGAGATTAATGTTAAAATTTAATTTAGCTGAAACTTGTTGTAGTTGTTTTAGGACAAAAACTCGATCTACATGTTTGTTCTAGGACAGGAGGTCCACTAGGGTACAATACCATTACCACTATACTATGACTATCACTAGCTTAGTTTATTTAGGATTTGTTTGGGATACGATATGCATAAACATAAGGTTCTAAATCCCAACACATTTTAGACGTTGAAATTGACAGTTGAGTTTAATCAATCGAATTTTGGAAAACCAAGAAGGGTGTTACTTTTTGACAATTTTAAATTCTACAAGTTTAATTAAATAAAGAATAAATTAGAAATTAACCAATCCAAAACTTGGCATGAAAATGAAGAGAAAATCAGTCTTCATGTTTTCACTTTGTTAGCTAGGGCCTAGGGGGGCCTGGGAGGGAATTAAGTTCAGTGGTCAATTGTAACTAAGCTTGCTGCAAACATGAGAGCTAAGCTACCTATTCTGGATTCTGATGATACTCATGGCTAGCTTGATTAATCATGTATTTTGTATTTTTCAAATAAATAAAGAAAATAACAATCATGTTTTTTTTTGTTGAAAATTGTCAGAATATTCGTATTTTCAAATAAATAAAGAGTAAAAATCATGTTTTTTTTTTTTGAAAATTGTCAGAATATTCGTTGATAATTTCACTGAGGTACATATAGTAGTATTATCCCCTCCCTAATACTAGTACTTCCGTCCTACTATAAAGAGTGTTTTATATAGGAATGTGAATTGTGAGGTGCTTAATAAAAATTTTAAAATATTCACATATGAACCATAAAACAAAATAAATAAATAAAATGAAAGAGGACTCTCTTTTCCAAACAAAAAAATTATTAAATATCTCAATATATAGCATTTCGGAAAAATGTTATCAATAAAATGAGAATTTTTACTTAATTTTCTTTTTAGACATTTTAAGGTGGATTGGAAGTTTGGAACACACTAAAATATTCTTCATAGATTTCTTGCAAATATGATACTCCCCCGTTCGTTTTTATTTGTCTTTTTAAAGGATTTTTTTTTCTTTTTATTTGTTGTTTGTTGTTTTTTTTAAAAAATATACTAATGACTTAATTTATAATGCATCCCTCCATTCTAAATTATAAGACCAATATTAATATTTTAAAAGTCAATTCGAGATATTTTTAAATTTAAAACTGAAATAATTCATTTAAATTTTGAAAATAATAAATTTTAACCAGTAGTAGGTTTTACATAGTTTATAATATTCATAATTATATTGACATAAATTAAATGAATTAATGTCAATTTTAAGTTTAAAAATGTTTAAAATTAACTTTTAAAAATTAGTATTAATCTTATAATTTAGAATAAAATGAATACGTGATATTACTGTATCTCTTATTATAAAGCGGCTCTCTTGAGCCACTTACGTGACTTAGTAAATTTGTATTACATTTTTTTTACGTCTACAACTTTAATTATGTTATTATTTTATTTTTAACATATTAACTTTTTATATTTTTATTTAATCTTCAAAATTTTGTAAATTTTTTATTTTAATTTATAAAATTTACACGCGCAACACCGGGTGGTAGTTAGTAGTGCAAGTTTAGAGAGCTCATGCACCGACAGCTGAATTCATATGACGGAGAGGGATGATCTGCGGCTATAAATAATGGAGTGTGTGTGTGTATATATATATAGCATTGAACGTGGCATGTTCTCTTCTCTATGCATGAATTAATGTCGTCACATCAATTGACTGTAGAACGCGTAGCTGCTCACAACAAATATACTTATAAATATATTTATCTCATCCGCACTATTAAACTGCGGACGAATGTTTCATTAATTATTTGATCTACGAATAAACGGTCACGATCTTTTATAAAGATAATTTTAAATTGATAACGCTGTCAATAAATCAGTCTCATATATATATATATATATATATATAATTTGGGTGTTGGTTAAAAAATTACAAATAATTACTAGTACAATAATTTGATATCAAACGGGAGCTACAAGTAAGTAAAACACTTTTTAGAAAATATCAATATCGTCACATGAATTATAAATGTGTGAATATGATACACCAACAAATCTATAATTCCTAATGGAATAGGTAATAAGGTACTTTGCCGCTCACCACTACTAAAAGTTAAATTGGTGCTTGTTGCACCTCAGTATAATTTGTCAGATTTATTGGTATGTCACATTGTCACTAAACCGAATAGTTAATTTAATTAGCTTAATAATTTGACTCATTAATAACCAATGATTGAAAAGATTTGACTACGTTATTTTAGCTAATACTACTATATTATCGATACTCTTCTTTATTTTTATTTTTCAAATAAAAAGACAATGTGTTTTGTAATTGTTGATCAAGAAATGAACTACAATTATCCCAACCGTGATGGTACAACTTTTTAACCATAACATAATAACCAGTTATGGTGTTATCACGCAGGATTTTTGATGAGGGTGGACACATTTATAATTAAATAAAAAATAATAAAATTCATTAATTATAAATTTCAATCGTAAATATATAAAAGTCGCTACAAAATTATTCTTTAAAACTTTAATTTTTGAGTTGAGAGATAATTAATTGACTCTTGAGTAGGTTCATCAGAAGAAAATTCAGATCGATGACGTTTAGTAGCGCTAGTTTAAACAAAATATTTATTCAGGTATTTATTTCTTCTTGTTTCAAAATACCAAATACAAATTTACAACATAATAGAAAAAGTAAATAATAAATTTAATAATATGAACAAATCAAATACCCACTAATATGAACCTAAAACAAATTATACATTCACAATTCACATCTTTATTGATTTAATTAATACAACATCAAATAACGTACATATCGAAAGCTTCAATATGTACTGTAAAATTAACCGGCATGTATGCATGTACTAATTACCATGAATTAATAAAAATAAATAAAAATTATAATTAACTACTCATAGATAATTAATAAAAAATAGAGAAATTTTTTATGATATTTAATTCTAACCTTAAAAATTGAGAAAAATTAAATAGACTCATGAACACAAAAATTAAAATTGAAATTTAAAATAAAATATTAAAAATATTTAATTGTTGATAAGTGATCTAATATTTTTTTTTTATAAGGTGGAGACATCTTTAGTGCCCACCCTTACCTACATGTACATCCGCCCCTGGTGTTATCTGATATTGTCATCGTGACATCGTTTAGTAATTGTTATGTTTTTTAATTTATTGTTTGACACAAATTGAAAGATGGGTAAAATTTTAGGGCTACATTTGTTTGTAGAAATTACAGATATATATATGGTTATTTATATTAATTTAACACTATTAAAGATTATTTTATTTCATAATTAATCTTTTACTTAATCACATAAATTATTTGTTATTATTTTAAAATCATTTAATATCTTAAAAAAATTATATAATATTACATTTTCACTTAAGATTATAATTCATCATCATAATCTTAAAAATGACAAAAACTATAGTACATGAGATGATATAAAAAAAATAGGTATAAAATAAAAATAGTCTATAATAATATTAAATTAGTATAACTAATTATATTTTACACATTTAGTAGTATATGTAGCCAAGTCAAGTCAATCCGCTGGTGGTGGGTCCTAATCTAATTGTAATGTAGGAAAGCCCAACAAACAACCAGTAACTTGAGCATGTGCACACTACTATAGTGGTAGGGAACATACAGCCAAACATAACCTATCACTTTGTTTAATTGGGATTCTACATTTAATGAGAAATTTCTCACATATTAATTAATTAATTTATTATTATAGATGCTGATTTTAATGCTAGTATTATAGAATCCGATTTAGATAACAATTACCTTTAATTTAAGCATCTTCTATTCTCTTCAAGTGATTGTTGTTCAAGTGTTGATGGATAATGTTTCATGAAAAAAGAAGTATTGATGGATAATGTACAAATTTGTGATATACTAAAAATATTTTTTTTATTTCATATACATTCCTAAAAAATAAGAAATTATTATTTTAATAGTGTGACGTGATAATAAAATTATAATGATAAATTTGAGAATGTTAGGTACATATATTGATAATTTTGTGATTGTATAATAAAGTTAGACGAGTATAATAAAGCTAGACAAATGGAGTACTTGATTTATATATAATAAAAGTAACTCATCTATATTCATAGGATTTATATTCCTAAAAAAGAAAAAGAAAAAGACTACACATATTATTTTGCTGACGTTGGTCTAAAATTAAACAAAATAATAGTGGAAAATAAGATGAAACCAATTGGCTTTCCCTATCTCCCTTTCTTAATCTTTATGAACAACACACACTATTCCATGTGCCTCTCCGCGTGGAGCGAGATTATTGGGATTTTTTATTTGGAGTGTTTTGACCAATGGAGGACTATGATCAATCAACATTCTTAGCTCTTTGTGCTCCTAAATAATGACGATAATGATGATAACCATTTAAACGAATTAAGGAAAATGGTAAATTAAGCATGGTATAGTAATTGTAGTTAGTAGTATGGAAAGTAATAACAAGGCTTTAACCTGAGTTTCAACATGGTATGGATTAAGGGTGTATTGGGGGAGGAGAGGGGCAGTGGTGGGTTGTTATTATAATTTGCACTGGACCGAACATCGAGGAATGATGGGCCTCAGGTCTGTACGATTCTCTTTGACGTTTTTTAATTACTTATTATTTTTATTGTAGGCATTGGGCAGCAAGACCAACGTCAATCAAAACTTTGTACCCACTGCGTCAAGACATCCGCACTAACTAACTAATCTTCTGACTATTTGTATCTAAGGACTGATATTTTCACGTAAAAAAAAAATTTATTTTTATATAATTTCTTTTACATGAATGATAAATAAATTTTATGTTCATATAAAAAAAAGTCGTGTAGAACTATCATTTTTTTCATATAAAAATATCAATTTCTTAATATAAATAGTAGTAATTAGATCAGTTAGTGCGGATATCTTGATGTAGTCAGTACAAAATTTTGTTTGTCGTTTTACAATGTTTGTTAAAAGTAAGAAAGCTCTATGTGTACATGTACATATACATGCAAATGGTCCATAATTGGCATATTATACAACCTACGGTTTTCGACCTGTTTTAAAATTGTCTTATATTTTTTCGGCAATACAAAATAATGGTTTTCGAACGCAAGTAGCATCATATTCTACTTTTTAAACAAAAATTTATATTTTTAATTAAATATATTTTAATTCAAACCTATCAGTACGCAATGACTAGAAATTTTAATTAACTTGATTTATAGTCCAAAACTTATATATATATATATATATATATATATATATATATATATCTTTGATTTGATTTTGAAACTACTAACTAAGAAGGAATACGTACATATAGGAACAACAAAACATATCTTGGACAGAATGTTGGTTATTTCCAAAGAAGTAAGGGGTATTGGAGCCATGCATCATTATCTTTTTACCAAATAACTTCCACTTCTACGATTAGTCTAAACATGCATAATTGTAGATTGACTAATTATTAAAACCACTTTATAATTTGATCACGTTAAGCTAGATTGGGTTGGGTTGGGTAGATCAGACATTATAATCTCCTTTCTAAATCAAAGTTCAAAAGGTGCATTCCGCGAATCTTCTTCTACTTTCAACTTCAAACCATTTAACTTCACATCAACTTAATTGTTTCAAAAAAAAAAAAAAAAAAAAAGTTCCCACCAACTGGTTCCTTATCCATAGTTATATTCCGGATCGTGTCTCTGGACCTAAACTGCATGCATGGGCCATAAATGATACCTACGTTCGAAAATTAAAGATATAGTGACTTTTTAAAATTCAAAAGTGATATAATTTAAATTAAATTTTATAAGTAACAAATATTGTAGTTAATGGTACTTTTTAGCTAGTCTATACTAATTATATTTGTTTATACTAAAATAAAATAAATTCATATTAATTTTAAAATTTAAAATTTTACAAAATGACCTCAAAATCAAATGGAGGGAAATATTTCTATATAAAATTTTACTCACATCAATACGGTATTCGTTTACTACAAATATGAGAAGAACATTGTTCACTTTCCGAAAAATCAATTCCCTAGATTTGTAGACGAAGACCGATGAAACTAAACAGCTACTAATAATTTTTCATGATTAGTTTGGTGAAGTTATTAGGGCCAGAAGCGAAATAAATCGGAAAAAAGGGCTTTAATTAGAAATTAATGATTGATGGTTCACTCTTATCTGTAATATGATCGACATTAGTAGTCCACAATTAATGCGGTAGTGGACCATATTGTTGTATGTCTGTCTGTCGTAACTGGATTTAATTTTGGCAGTCCGTTTACAACTAATTAGAAAATCTAACCACTCCCCGTCTAACATCATTCTACCCTACTCTATTCTATATGGTTCCAGGCAGGGCCGGACGCACTCCCAGGCCCCAGCCAAGGGGCCAAGTGTCCGGCCTTTGATTTTTAACTTTCTTTATATATGTAGTGTTAATATTCTCTCCGTCCCATAATATATGATGTTTTAAATGATTTTATTTGTTCTAAATTATTTGACGTTTTATATAATCTAGGAGAATTAACTACAATTTTTCTAAAGTTACCCCTCATGAGAAAATGTTACAAATGAGAGAGAAAATGTGTACGAGGTAATTATGATAAAGGGTATTATAGACAATTAATACTATATTTAATGCTATACAATCATTTCCTTAATGGTTGTGACAAACTCTAAAACGTCATATATTATGGGACAGAGGGAGTATATGATAAATGAGTTTTCTTAACTTGTGCCCTTAGGGCACATATTAAACGTCAACATCGAGACGTTATATTATTTATTTATGTATTGGTATCAGCAATGCACACTCTTAAATAAAAAAAGAAAAGAAAAGAAAAGAAAAGAAAAGAAAAAAAACAGACATAATCTAAGAGCAACCTACTGAAACTATTTTTTCACAAAAAAAATTATTTCATACTACTGAAAATAAGATGATTATAAAATAATTTCAAGAAATAAATACTTAAGAATTATTTTGTAGCGGCTTTTATGCGTTTTTAATTAAAATTTATATTTAATGAATTGTATTATTATATTTTAAAATTTTAATTATAAAAGTGTTCACCTTTGACAAAAATTTCAGGAAGAGATATAATAATTATCTACATTAAATACCAATTTTATTTATAAAGTACTAAATATATAATATAAAAAATCTTGTAAAATCCAGCTCTGACAATTGTCACAGCTGGCCTTAAGTTGGATCCCCCCCTGTATTGTTCAATCATAATTGATTATAATTATTTATTATTATTGGTGGAACTTGTATTATTTGTTCTCCGGATTCCATTGGTCCATTCCTTAAAATGAAGCCCAAAAGTTCTAAACGGACATGTCTTGAATAAAAGAAATTCAGCTCAACTAAAGCCCAAAAGGCTCAAAAGTCCTAAAAAAGGGATAAGGTTAAGACAAAATCGAGCTAAAACATTAATATCCAATCGTTTTGTTAAATTAACAAAAAGATTTTTTTGTTACTTTGGGTCCAAAAGGTTGGAACCAATTTCTTTTAGGACCAAGGATGATGTTATAGGGCACCCGGCACCAGATGACATGAATATTCTTTCTCCATCAAGAGTTCTCCATATTTTTCAACGCATGAAATTTCAAGGGGGAAGGTTCGGCTAGGTCATAGGAGCTGAGATTATTTAAATAATGACGCCTCATTTAAGACACTAACGTCTGACATGTAAATAACATCCAACACAATGATTTATACAACAAATACACAAATTTCCCAGTCATGACGGTAATTTAGGTACCATGTTATGAAGATGAAAACCGTCTAACTGAACTTGTGTAGCTTATACTGCCACTGATAATCTGGTTTCCACCACTGGTGAATTCCATGAGACTCTTTGAAATCCGTACAGGGATTCATATTCAAAGTCAGATAAGCTGAAGGAAGGAGATGTGATGGTTCTATATCTTTCCCCATTGCACTTGACAATAAACTCCCTATTGAATGCTTCGTCGCAATTCTCCCAATTCCTCCGGCACCCATTTGGACCATCTTTTCCCTTTGCTCAAAATACCCCACATACTCTGAGCAAACAGGATCAGATGGATTCACAAATAGGTAGGGAATCCAAGTAGATAATATGGTAAACGAATCTTCTTGTTGAAGCTTTTGGCGCGCACTACTAACAGCAGCAGCAATTCCAGCCGTGATGACGCTGTTTGCGAATCGAACCCCATTCTTCACCTTTTCATTCTTGATTTTCTCGATTGGGGCCGACATGTAGGGTGGATTGAAAAGGTAAGTTTCAATAGGACAACCCATCTTCACCATGTTTTTTCCAGCCAGCAATGCTATTGCTGCACCTAAAGAGTGCCCGGCTAACCAGATGTTTGCAGCTCCAGCAAAGGAGACTGTGTCTTGAACAGCTTGCATGGCGATCTGAAAGCGGGAACTCGTATGGAGTCTGTTACAAATTAACTGGATGTCCAACTTTAGATCCTGTGACCTGTTGCTGCCCTTGGGAATTGTGCCTCTAAAAGCAATAACATATCTTGGGGGGTTTTGGTCTAAATAGTTATGGTAGGAAGGAGGGAATTTGAACTCGTAAATGGCACCAAAGATTGAAAGATCAGCATCATCCACTAGTGCGCGGATTAATTTAAAATGGAAGAAGTCCCACCAGGGAGTAGCAAGAGCTTGAGGCCCTTGGCGTTGCTGTTGGCGGTCACGTTCTAGAATGTATGTCCCCTGTACCAAACTGGCAGCAATGGATGTTCGATGATGTGAATTTTTCCTGCAAGAATTTGACATCAATATATATTTTCTCAAAAGGGATTTGATCTGAAAAAAAATTAAAACCAAAAAGACTACTCAAAATAGGAAAAAACTTGGCAACAATGGACATTAATAAATGATTGTTTAGTTAGAATTTTGCTGGAACTAATGATTGAAAAACCATTGAACTTTTGTCAAGTCATCAAAAAAACATATAAAACTATTTTATTTTTTTGCACCAAAATCACTGAACTTTCAAACAACAGTAGGAATTATCTCAGCAAGTACTGGAATTGTTTACACAATACTGAACTGTTAAGGCCGTGTCAAGAAGTCAAACGAATCAAGCGTAGATGTAAAATCATCTTACCAATCAATTGCAGTCAGGTGTAGTGCTCCTGAAATGCTAAAAATTTCCCTCTTCGAGGCCATTAAAACAGAAGTACTTATTTCTTTCTGCCTGCCTGATCTCGGTTGGGACTCTGTCACAAGGTGGAAGGAAAAGCAGATACATAAGCAGCTTTAAGGTAAGAATTATATGTAATTGATGTTTGCAATGCACAATCAATGCAAACAACAGACTAGTCCAGACCAAAAGCATGTCCCTATGTGAGCGTCAGCCCCAATCAGGGTTCAACCCATGGTGTCCTCTCTATCTCTTCCCTTTAAAACAGACTAGTCAACGGAAAGTGAAAAAAACAACAAAAGTTTCCTAATTTTATCACAAAACTCGAAGATATCACTGAATCAAAGTGTGAGTGCAGTGCGGACCAAAACTATTGACCGGGAAATCAAGCAGCTGCTACTATAACACATTCTACTAAGGATATGGGGAATCAAGCAGCTAGGTAAGAAATCAGATAGGACTTGTTTAATTTATGCAACACAACATTCTGATGTAAAACAAGCTAATCAAATCTACTCAACCTATTCAATCTACTGCAGCCGCAACATTTCTAGACTACATTCAATATGCTAAAATCATGAATCAAACGACATCAAGTCTTCTTTAAAAAGTTCAGTCTTTTAGCTTTACCCTTGTACATCTCAGAATCGAATTCATTTTTCATTAACATGTTTTTGATGCAGGGTATTACAGAACTTCCAAATCCATTGATCCCAACAACTATTAGACTTTTTATCAACTACTATATGTCCTAATTAATACTGAGAGTTCATTCCTAAACTTGATGATAATAGCTAAGATATGACTTATTTTATAAGCAAGGTTTGGGTTTTCTTGGCTGCACAACATTCATGAGATTCTAGTCCAATATTAGTGCATTTGCCATGTTCTGCCACCAAGCTGAGAAGTACTCGTACTTGTGTCATAGTAGTGAAATTGGTACAGCTCAAGAAATCATATATACCGAAGATTCTCTATTTCTCAAATTAGAACATGAGCTTTAATCCTAAACTAAACAAAAGATTGGATTTGATACAATTTCTCAAAGAACAAATTACAGCATTGGAAAAGTTATCAAGAACAAATTACAGCATTGGAAAAGTTATGTTTAGAAGTCATATATATCAACACTTCACATGAATATACCAAGAAAACGAAATGCAGCCAACCAATCAAAGAATTAATATAACCACATATGCAACAAACCAAAGTGGGTAAAATTACACAAAATTCTATACAACTACTATTAGGAAGAAACTTACCCCCAAATCCAATTAAGCTTGCAGTTGAAGCTCTTTGCAGTTTGATCCCCTAATCAAGAATAATATACATGTATAATACATATGAAAGTCAAATGAACGTGAGATTCACAATAATCAAACACAAGTTGTTGAGTTTTCTATAAGAAACAAAACCAGGAAAGATCAGTGGGAACGGGTATGCAAGTATAAAGACTTTGACTTTTTGCACAAGAGGGTATATAATTATATAAATCTTGTGCTCCACAAATAATTATGAAAATAAATAAATATGGATTTTAATATAATACAATATTAGAGCAAAAGTCAGACTAGAATAGTTATTTCAGAATATACCCACCATACCAAAGAAGCAAAAGATGAATAATTTAAGTAAGTCTTCGGTAGACCTGGCAATTGGGCTGGGCTGGCCCAAACGGGCTGGGCCAAAACGGCCCAGGTTTCGGTGGGCTGAAAAAGTGAAGCCCAAAGCCCATTTTTTTGGTGGGCGGGCTGGGCCGGCCCGCGGGCTTAGGCCATTTTTACAAAGGATTGAGCGGGCTGGGCGCCCACGGGGCTGGGCCAATGTTAGGCTGGGCTAAATTTGGACGGGCCAAAAAGGCCCAAGTTTTGACGGGCTAAAAAATGAAGCCCAGAGCCCAACTTTTTTTGGGCGGGCTGGGCCGGCCCGCGGGCCTGGGCCAATTTTGCCAGGTCTAGTCTTCGGTAAAGGGACAACGGAAATCTTTCTAAGCATCTTTTTATCAAGTAAGTCTCCGTGTGTTATTGTATTAGCTTGGACCGTGAACTTTGCGAGGAAAACTCGCAGAAGAGAAGTGTGAGAAACTCACATAAGACATTTTACCATGGACGCGCTTTCTCTGTCTTCTCTCTCCTAATTTTTTCTTTGAAATGGCAAGTTCACCCACACGAGACATCCCCATTAATTGCTGGGAAAAAAATCAGACTTTCATTTATTTTTTTTCTCTAATTAATTTATTTTGATTAATGTAATACACTAATTCTCTATCGGTCTCAAAAGGACAAACAAACTATAATTTATATACATATTAAGAAAAATAAAATAAAATAAGTTTTAAATTTATCTACATGACTTTTACTAAATATACTTTATCTCGTCTTTTTGAATTAAAAAAATTTATAACTTTAATAATTCTTTTGAGACGGAGAGAGTAGTTAATATAAATTATTTAGAAATTATTATAAGTACAATTTTTTGTTGTATATGTGAGATTTATTTTTTTGGTTATGTGAAACTTGATATTGTAATTGTTATTGTTTATTAAATAATGATAATTTATTGTACTTGCAGCATATTTCTAAATTGGAATTTTTTTAAAAAAGTATAAAATTGTTATTATTGTTTATTAATTAAGTCTTTTCATTTAATTTTTTATTTTTTAAATTCTAAAGTATTTAATACCATAGTTCATTCAATTTCTTAGATGACCCAAAAGTGAAACTATTATTCTACTTATTTGAACGTATTAATTGTGATCAATGACGGAGGCCTTGTAAACATTAGCTTGAAAAAACATGACGACTGGCGTTGGGCTTCGTATATCTAATTATGACTGAAAGAATGGAATTAAGGTACGTAGAAATAGAAATGGAGTAGTGGATGAAATGAAAAATAAAATGAAATTAAATCGACAATCTCCCTAGGCAACGAAAATAATTAATTTGACACATGAATGAGAAATCGAGAATGATTCATTTTATCATAATAAAATAACTAAATACATTTTATTCATTACATTGGACGAGACATACCATTTTTTTTTTGATTCGTATAATTCAAACGCAACATAAGTAATATTTTTCTTGTCTCACAAAAAAGATTATTTAAATTTTATTCCTAGTTAATGCAATATTAATGTGAATTTATTTAATTTTAATTATTACAATAATCAATTGTAAACTACTTGAGAAGTATTACTAAAACTAATATTGTAATTTAAAAAAATAACAGAAATTTACATGTAATTTAAATTTTAAAATTCACAAATTAACTAAGATTAAATTAAAGTGTGACTCATGTAGCTATGCGAAGTCACCACATTAGAAGATGAGGCACTAGCCTAGCCTACCCTGGTGCACGTTCTGTTGTTGAACCCTATCTTTGACTAATACAAGTGTTGAACAGATTTGTTTGGCCCCTCAATATTCTCAAAAGTTATTTCGCATTTTATTATTAGGATGCCAACATTCAACAACTTACATACCTGAATCATAAAACAGATCCACAATTTAGATTTTCAGAACAAAGCATTAACAAATATATATTTCGTTACAATATATAAATGAATTAATAATGAATAAAACCCCGAAGTCTCGCTATCAAGTTTGCATGACAAAGGGTTTTACATGATTTTTAGAAAATCCAAGGAAACAAAATGATCAGTTTGAATTATTCCACATGATTTAGAAACATATATATATATATATATATATATATATATATATATATATATATATATATATATATTCTGATACCAAGATACCAAATAAAGATAAAAGTTTCCGGCACAACTTTACGTACAACTTTTAATACATAAGATATAAATGTGCTGGCTTAATATTCTCAGTGGCACTCATATTAGTTACCAAATAAGCCGTAGGGAGCAAATGTGCTGGTTCCGAGCAATACAACCGAAAACAGGCTCCCTACTGAATTCTGCGTTGCTAGCCTCTCAATACCACCAGCACCAATACTCACCATCTTAATTCTGCCTATGCTCAAAATACCCAATATACGCGGAACAAATTGGATCATGTGAATTCAGCAAGATTCACCATATTTGGACAGCTTCCATTGCTTGCTTAACCCGGGAACATTTTTGGACTTTGTTTTTAACAAATATGAATTGAAAATCTAGTTTTAAGTCTCGTGGTCTGGTGTGGTGTGGTGTGGGGTTCAGTGAGTGTGCCTCAGCTCGAAAAGCAATGACATATCTTGGGGGATTAATTGGAAAAAGGGATTTGGTGGGAATTTGAAGTCAGCTCGAAAGGCAATGACATAATTTTATACGTGAGTTTTACTTTTTGAATTGTACTCGTGTACTGTTTACTCTTTGTAATTTTATCCTTAGTCCACATAGAGGTAATCTCAAACCAAGTGCAAACGAGTTTACCAAACTAGATTTGTTAAATCTCAACAAATCAGACCTTGAACAACTAAGCTAAATAATTTTACATTAGCAAGACGGAAAGTGGGTAATGCGGTTAATTACTTAATTTGTGGAGTTTACCAATCAGTAGCAGTCAAGTGTGCCGGTCCTGAAAGATTGAAAAGTTGTGTGAATTTCTGCAATTAGAGAGATGAAGAGAGAGAACTTGCTATATCAATGCAAGAATGGAATCATGAACCAGAACAACCAAGCAATATACAGGTTGCTGGTCCAAGTCAACGGGTTGTAATACAATTAACAACACACAAGTTGCTGCACATATAGAATGAACACCAAAACAATAAGATTAGACGAGAAAGAGAAGCTAATACATAATTAAGTCAATATTAGAGGCAATTATTTATAATATTGCTGAATTAAGAAAAATAATTTGTAATAACATAGTGGTAAAAATATTATATTATATACTTGTAAGCCTAGATCAAATCAAATCAATGCTATCATCACTTTTCATTTTCATTTTCATTTACTAGGATTATATTTTTATTTTAAACTCCCATTTCTAAAAATATCATCGTGAGTATAATGAATTTTTATAACGAACATCAATTGTCATAATTATAACATCAATAAATAACACAATAACAGTGAGTAATTATAATAAACATTTGGAAAAAACGCAATTTTTTAAATTTGAACTTGAGATCGTAGTGCCTTAGTGCTTCATTCTTAATCATCAAGTTTTGATCTCAATATTGACCTTGTTATTATTTTCCAAATGTCAAACATTAATTATTTAACTTAATTCGGAATAACTAATGAATGTTAATTAGTCGTTATAAATTACTCTTTATGTTCCAAATTTATGTGTGAATTTGACTTTTTTTTAGCTAAATAAAAAAATCTTAAAATTTAAAAATCATAACAAATTTATTTTATGTTAGCACAAAATAACAATAACTATCGTAAACTAACTAAAAAGTATTATTAATTATCATATATATAATTTTTAAAACTTAAATACATTCATAAGTTGAATTTTAGAATTTTATAAATCAACTCAAAAAATTAAATAAATCTTTAATTTTAAAATGTACTGCGTATAAATTTTATCGACAGTAAAGAATTTATTCTCATTATAATATATTAATATACAACATTGAATAGATGTACCAAGCCAAATTTGTAAGTACAGGCTAATCACACGTTGAAGATATGGACTGTGGGCCTGGAGGCGCTGTCTAATAAAGATATGAGAACTGGGGACCTGGAGTCATTGTCCAGTAAAGATTAAAGATATGACTGTATAACTGTATGTGGGCCTCTAAGCATTATTTAAAGGGACAATTACATTTATTAGTACATTTTTAAAAAATATTACAACAAAAGTACATACATAAAATATTTACAAAATTAGTACATCTTCAATATTTAATTTACAAATTAGTGCATTCTTATCCCTTCAATTTAGTTGAGTGATTTAATTATAAATTTCAAAATTCAAAATTCAAAAGGACACATAAAAGCTAGTATATTGACAGACTAACTTCCTGCATTCCTATCTCCCCTAACCGGCATAAGCCATAGATAAATAATAAAAATACCTACCTAACTGCTGCATCATCTTTTCACTTCTTTAGACGAACAAATCGTGGTGCTGTAAAAGAGTAGCTTTACACTAGCCATCTAGATACAATAACTTCTTTGACCATAATGTCTTCTTCCATTATCCATTTCCTTCTATTCTCCCCAGCAATTATCTTCTTATCTGTCTCAAATGGACAAAAATTACCAAAACCAAAAGCATCTGCATTTGGAAGTTCAAGTTGTTCTGCATCTGGAACTATTTTGAAAGTCTTCCCATTTCGAGTTATGTTACACAAGAGAAGTTGGGCATCGATGACATGTTACACAAGTATTGCGGGGAATGAAAAATCAAGTACATCAGGGAATTTACATGTTCAACCAATCATTCTGAAATTACTGGTCACGTGGCTCTTTGGAATGATTCATTTAAAGGATGATTGCATTTTGGAGGTCTGTTCATATTATTTTTTGTTCAACAGCAAGAGACTTCTACTCAGTGTTATTATGGTGTATAGAACTTAAGGTAAGTAGATAATTTTGATAACCAAACTTTCATATCAAGGTAACCAAACCTTCATACCAAGGTAACCAAAACTTCATACCAAGGTAACCAATACACCTCCACACCTGCAGTTTTTTCATAGTGCAGTTGGTAATCAAACATTCATACCAAGGTAACCAAACTTTCATACAAAAGTAACCAATCCACATCCACACATGCCATTTTTTTATAGTGCAGTTGATAACCAAACCTTCATACCAAGGTAACCAAACATTCATACTAAGGTAACCAAACCTTAATACCAAGGTAACCAATCCACATCCACATTTGCAGTTTTTGCATAGTGCAGTTGGTAGCCAAACCTTCATACTAAGGTAACTAATTCAGTTTTATTAGGTTACATTCATAGTGCAGTTGGTAACCAAACCTTCATATTAAAGTAACCAAACATTCATACTAAGGTAACCAAACCTTCATACTAAGGTAATCAATCCACCTCAATACCTATAATTTTTTTATATTGTAGCTGGTAACCAAACCTTCATACCAAGATAATCAAACCTTCATATCAAGGTAACCAAACCTGTTTTTCTGTCTTTTGATTAATCTATTGATGGTCATTGGGAAAGAATGATCCCGTATTATTGTTTTCCTCTGAATTGACTTATGAACAAGGTTATTTCTTTTTTTTTCTTTCTTTCTATTACTTTTTATAAAATTTTAGAATTCATGGTATATGTTCGAACTTCGATCCTGTATCATTACAGATTTCGATCTATTCGGACTTCGGCTATTCCGTATATTATATGTTCTTGCTCTTGAATTCTCTTTGCGTTGGTATCTGCGGCTTCTTCTTCTTCTTCGATTTGTTTTGGTTTCTAGATCGCAAAGATTTGGTAATTGCCGAATATGGCAGTTACTTCTCCTTAATTTCAGGTTTCCTTATTTTTCCTTATTGCACTCTTTTTGTAATTAATTTGTCCTTATTGCACTCTTTTTGTAATTATTTTATAAATGCACTAATCTTGTCATTTTTAACTAATTGTTGTATATTTTTGTAAAGAACTCTTATTTAAATCTAACTACACAAAAATGGACAGATCTTTGTGAACTTCACGTCAACTTTATAGTTTGGGCTCTCAAATTTTTAGTTATATTATATATTTGAAGTACATTTGAGACTTCGTAATTAAGAAATTTAATATTATCCTTATACATCTGGCTATTGTAAAATCACGTAGTCACAATTCTACCATCGAAAAAATGTATTGTTCATTTCGATAAAATCAAATACATATATTATCATTATATTGTATATTTAAGACATATTTAAATTAAACTTCTTAAAAAAAAACACATTGTTCACTTCGACAAAATCAAATATGTATATCATTATTATATTATTATATTATATATTTGAAGCACATTTGAAACTCATAAAACTATCCTTACATGTTTAGATGTTGCAAAGTTATTAATAAAATCTTGCTAATTACTTAATAATCAATACAAAAATATGCTATAACATAACTAGTCCCATATTTTAGGCTATATCAAGTGAATTTCATATTTAAAATTCATTTCCTTAGAATTTTCAAAATTACAATTTAATCACCAATTGCTGCCAATGACATTCAAAAAATTTAAAAATAAGAATTAGGTTGCAAAACATTGTATTAATAAATTTTTTCAGTACCAAAAATAATTATATATTTTTTATTAGTTGTTTTGAAAAAAAAAATGAAAAAAAAAAATTGGGTCCGGATTTTGATCAGGTCCGGGAGTCCGGACCTGATCCTGGGCGTATATGTATGTGTGTGTGTACAATGTACTTGGCGACTCACATAATATATATATATATATATGTGTGTGTGTGTGTGTGTGTGTGTGTACAATGTACTTGGCGACTCAGATACCAAGATTTTATGTAATTCATAAAATTCAACAAGCAATCGGTATATATATCACAATTAAGAAGGTAATACTCTTTGTAGTAGTAGTAATGGGCTAATAATTTGTTTGCCTAGATATAAAAAACAATATAATTAAGAAACGAACCAAGAATAATACTTGCCATTTGTACAAGGTGGAATATTAAATATATCTTAAATTAATATTTAAATATTTAAATGTTTTCTAAAAGTTTTTAATATGAAAAATTTATGCCTTTAAAATTACGACGGCCCTACAAATTTAAACATTTCGCAAATATTCAAGTTTATATCCTTAAACTTGTTTAAGAGAAAATAGAAAACCAATGCCTATAAGTTGATTTTTTTTTATATTTTAAAACTACATTTGTTATTGTGTAGTTAAACACTACAATAACTTTAATGAGATAGCAAAATAAATATATTTTAGCAATGTACTCCCATTCCAAATTACTCAAAATTAAAAGAGTAAAATACAGTGATACCCCCTCTAGATAATCATAATAACATTTACATTCTCTCTAGTTTTTTAAGTAACAGTTTGTAGACCTGCAAGTTTTTAAAATTGACTAAATAGATAAAGTTACATATTTACCTTTGTATGTTATCAAATTTTAATTCTTGAATAATATATATATGTTTAATTATCTTTTTTTAATACAAAATATTTCAATTATAGTTTTATTTGTAATTAAGACTAATTCAAATTGTTGGTAACCTATAAAAAAACTAATTTAGTTTAATTAACATATATTTTTAGATAACTGATACAAATATTAAGAATTTTAAATTAAATTATTATCGGAGTTGTTCTAATTAGAGTGATTGAGTATGCTGATAGTTTAGTTTTTGATATTTAACAACAAAAATTATTATTTGAATTCTTAGTTTCATATTATGATTTTTATGTGTTAAATTTTCTTGAGTATGTTAACATTTGAGATGTTTATGATTTTAATTACATTTTTAGTACAATTAGTGTTGTTTTTGTGCAATGTTGAGTAAAAAAATATAATAATATTTATTATTGTATCTATCTTGTAAAAAGATTTGTATTTTAATATATTTTCTCTTTTTTTTGAGTCAATATTTGTCATATTTACTGTAAATAATCATGCCTAAACGTGACTTATGCTTAGTTTAATATTTGAGAAAAATAATTAATACAATTTTTAATATTTTTTTGTTATGAATAAGAAGTTTCGTTCTGTAAGTTTGTTTTACGTAAATTTTAATATTTGGAAAAAATAATTATAATTGTTTTTTGCGTTAATTTGTACTTTTTATGGGTATTAAAATTTTACTTTTTAGTTACAAAAAAAATATTTGAATGTATACTACGTAAATTTTAATTTTTGAGAAATTTAATTAGCAAAAAGTGTATGACTTTATTTTCATGAAAAAAATGAATATTTATTATTTTTTGACATTTATGTTAATTATTGCATAAGTTCATAATTTAATTAATTAAATCAAGTTAAGTAAAAATTATAATATACAAATTTATATTTAGTGGATATATTAAATATTATAACTTGAAGGGTATATTAGACATTATATTAAAAATATTTTTGGATATTACTTAGTCAACCACACTAGGGGTAGTGAATATTACATATCGTAGATTAAAGGGATAATGACTGTTATTTGAAAAACTTGAAGGGTGATGAATGTTATTATGATTATCTACGAGAAATGTTAGTGTATTTTACTTAAATTAAAATAATTTATTAAAAAAAATTATGAGACTCAAAATTAAAATTGAGATGATTTATAGCTAATTGCGTCATGAGCGCTAGAAAGTCTCACTTATAGATAGTTATTCAGATATAAATTCTTCTCAACTACTAACATTTTGGTAGATGTACTTGGTTGCACTTTATAGAATATAATATACTCTTTCCGTCCCAAATTAATTGCTCAGTTTTGACTTTTTTAATTCAAATTGACTATTTTTAAAATTAATAATTAAGCATATATAAATATATTTCTAAAATTATAAAAATTGGGATTAGTAATAAATTGTATATACTTTCTTTTGGTTATAATCTCTTCACCTATATTTTAGCAAAAATAGTAAAAAGATTAGTTTTAAAAATGGTCAATTTAATTTTAAAAAGTTAAAATTAAGTAATTAATTTGGGACGGAGAGAGTAATATATACTTAAAATTTGAGAGCACTACTGAAACTATAAAGTTGATGTGAAGTTCACAAAGATCTGTCTATTTTTGTGTAGTTAGATTTAAATAATGCTTAGAGGCCCACCGACAGTTATACAGTCATCTCTGTAATCTTTATTAGACAATAATATCCTCAACCGTTTATTATTATTATTATTATTATTATTATTATTATTATTATTATTATTATTATTATTTAATTGGTAGAAGAAGTTTAAAAATACTTGAGATTATGAGAATGCTCTCTTTTGTAAGGAGAAATTTTCAGTTATTATTGATGTGATAAAAATATATAATTGCAAGTGCACAGTATTAAATTGAAAAATTCGTAAATGCAAGTCAAACCCATAGAGATTAGATTAATTTTAAAATATTTTTAATATTTATTTCAGGCGAATTAAAAATAAAAGTGGAGAATTAATTAACTATAATTAAACTAATTAGAATATGAAAACTAATAATAAAGAAACAATCCAGAAATCCGACTCTATTAAACAATAAACATAATAAGTAATTCAATCTTCTCTATTTTTATAACTTAACAATGATTTTGATCTTCCTTCCCTTTAATTTAGTAATTTTATAATTAATGTGGGCAAACATCTATGAAAATTTAAGGATTAACTATAACACATCAAAACTTCTTTAAGCAAGCATAGATTATGAAAAACTCATATCTTAACAATAATCTATCAAAACTTCTTAATTAATTTAAAATTTCATAAGAACTATAAAACGAAAATATTTCAATAATGAAACATGAAGGTGAAATAAGTTAAACATAAAAGCATAAATAATAGAAGAAATGGAGACTATTATCATGAATAATTATTTACTTTCATCTTCATCCTAGATTAAAAAGAAATTAGCTAGATATTAAAGTAAATAAACTATCTAAAATAAAGAAGAAGAAAAAGAAGATTAAAAATAAATAAAAAAACTCTCTTTATTAACGACCATCCAACCAACGTACAATAAAAATTCCTACTCCTACTCCTACTCCTAAGCTAAAACTGTACTAAACTAATACATAAAAATACATAATGTCTAATCTACTAAATCTCTTTTGATAATCCTCTATAAAGGTATCAAAGTTCAATTAATTCATTCTAGGATAGAAAGAATTAATTTCCTACTGACAATCAACTTTCTTTAAAGAGATCTTCTAGATGTACTTTCCTTTCCTTCATTGGATTTGACTTGCATACCAATATTGTTCCACCTCCTTCTTTCTCCTTGTAGGATCCTTCTTGTTTCTTTCCTTCCATGAATAGGAGTATTAAATATTGTTTGATCACTAAGATTTTGACTTTATTGTAACAAAATATTAAATCCTACAAAACAAAATAAAACATATTAATTAAATAAACTAATATAATTAAAATGACAAAATTAAAGATGATAAAATGTATGAATTATATCTCTACTAAGTCCTGCTATGTATTGCGATAAATTTAAGTCGAATTACAATTGCGAAAATTATCAATAAATGATATTAAAAAAAATTATAAGAGGACTTCATTTATTATGCATCTCTCTAAAAAATTATTACTAATACTTATCTACGTAATTGGTAATTAAAAAATCGACATAAATATTCGTAATATATATTTATATATATAAAGATATATATATATATATATATATATATATATATATAGGGCAATATGTAGGTGCACAGCTGTGCACTACACAGTAGGGCTATGACGACGATTTGTTGGGCTATGCCGACTGTACTACCGTCGCCATAAGTCTATGCCGACGGTAGTACCGTCGTCATAGCCTAAAAACCGTCGCTATAACCCTACTATGTAATACACAGCTGTGCACAAACATTTTTTATATATATATATATATATATCATTTTCCTTACCTTTATATATTATATAGACATAGATGATTTGTTTGCCGTGATAAGGTGGATTACATGTATTTTATATTAATAATATTTAAATATTTAAATGTTTTCTAAAAGTACATCTAGCTCTTGTAATATAATTAAAAAATTTATGGTTTTAACAGTACGATGGCCCTACAAATTTAAACATTTCACCAATATAGAAGTTTATATCCTAAAATTTGTTCAATACAAAATAGAAAACCAACGCCACACATTTGCCTATAAGTTGATTTCTTAATTATTTTAAAAGTACATTTGTTATTGTTTAGTTAAACACTACGATAACTTTAATGACATAGCAAAATAGATATACTCTAGCAATGTACTCCGCTTCCAAATTACTTAGAATTAAAATTTTTTCAAACTTAAAATTAAAATAATTTATTAAAAAAGAATTTTATGACTTCCAACCTACCAATTTAAAGAAAAGGGCACTTTAAATGCTTTCCTTTTTCTATTTTTTTTAATCACATTTTAAATGCTTCCTGATCTAGCAAATCGTGACATGAGTGTTGGAAAGTCTCGCTTAAAGTTATTTAGAAATAAATTCTCCTCAACTACATTTTGGTAGATTTATAATATCCTCAACCGTTTATAAAAAGGTGTCAAAACAAAGCTTAAATTAGAACAACAAAATATTTCTTCCACATTTGAGGCAAATATAGGTAGGCTTTAACTCGATTTAGACTATAATATGGAGTCAAAAAAAATCCAAGGCCTTAAACCGGTAAAGACCAAGAGACCTGATGAGGTGATCACGGTGGAGGACGAGCCGCTAAGCCCGGCTTCACGGTTGTTTCAGATACCACGCTTTAATTGCTTTGTCATGGCTACAATGGGTTCCAAAATTAAGTGGGACGTTAACCGTGTTAAATTCGGGTTAGAGAATTCTCTACCCAAGCATCCTCGTTTCTCCAGTTTGTTGGTAAAAAATACTCGCTCCCTCCGTTCCTAAAAAATTGACTTAATTAGTTTGTTGGAAAATTTTTATTACTTACTTAAATAACACTTTATTCCAAATTAAGAAATGGATTCAGAGAGTTGACTTGCACTTAATTGAGTTGTTGATTTTTTAATATATATTACTATTGACTTTTTAATTATATATGGTTAATTTCTTAATTATTATAAGGTGATGGACGATAAGAAGGGTGACAAAATGGGATGGAGGCGGACGAAGGTAAATGTGGACAATCATATATTTGTCCCAGATTTGGAGGCTGATATGGAGGAGTCGGTAGCAGACCAATTTGTGGAGCAGTACATCTCAGATCTTCATATAACCTTAATGGACTACTCCAAACCGCTCTGGGAATTTCACATTTTGAATCTAAAAACATCGGACGCTAATGGTGTTTTAGTTCTTAAACTTCACCACTCACTTGGTGATGGCATTTCTCTCATGTCTAACCTCTTAGCGTGTGCTCGAAAAACATCTGATCCCAATGCATTGCCTACTCTTCCAACTACCAAAAAATTGGCAACCACTTCAAGCAAACCAATAATTATTATAATTATTGGCTTTTTCTTTACCATTTGGACTACCATTTTGATGGTTTTCAATACTTGTGTGGATCTCATGTTTTTAATTGCCACTGTGCTGTTTCTGAAAGACACGGACACTCCTATCAAAGGCGCATCATCATCAGGGGTTTCTGGGCTGGGTACTAGGCGATTAATGGTGCACAAAATTATTAGTCTAAACGACATAAAACTTGTCAAGACTGCAATGAACGCGGTCGGTAGCTAGATCAATCAATTTATTTTATATATGTTTAAAATACCTTGTTTCTTATATATATATATATATATATATATATATATGTGTGTATATATATATATATATATGTATATATATATATATATAAGAGCACAATGACACGCGACATGCAAATTAAAGAAAATACAGCAAATGTTTAATTCGCCTTTATTTTGTTTTTCTTTCCATTTGTTTTTCATAATTAAGCATATTTATTTATTTATTTACCTGGTTTATAAATATTGGTAGACCATTAACGACGTTGTGGTAGGAGTAACACAAGCTGGCCTTTCTCGCTATCTAAATGGACGATATGGTGAGTACTTAATTTTAGATATGCAACGTACTTAATTTTGTAGCCATGCATTTCTTATAACCATTTAAGTTGTTTGTAATCCACACTAGGCGCTGGCCTCTGTGCGCATCTCTATACTGAATTTTAATACTATTTTCGTTTTAAAATTAGATATACATTTTGATTTTTTAAACTCAATTCGTAAAATTTTAAAATTTAAAATTAATATAATTTCGTTCAAATTTTGAAAATAACAAAGGTAATAATTAGTAACACTTCATAGTTAGCTTACAATTGTTATATTTAATTGGTATCAAAACTAAATAACTGCATATCAATTTTTCATTTTAAGATTTTGTGAATTAACTCTAAAAAGTTAAAATATATCTCTAATTTTGAAACAAAGAGAGTAATATTTAAAAAACACAATTGTGTAATATTGATATATAATATGTAATTGTGTAACACACACACTTGTTTCTGTTTGTCTAGCAAGTAAGGCGCAGGATGAGAAAAGACATGATATGGCAAGCAAAGAGAGAGATTATCTGCCTAAAGGAATTCGCCTCAGATCATCCCTCTACGTTAACTTGAGACCATCTGCAGGAATTGAGGTAATTAATAATTTGAATGGCGTCGTGCAATATACATGTGTAACACACACATATTTATTTGCGCGCGCGCACACACACACACATATATATATATATATATAGAAGATGATCAAGAGTATACTTCTTATATGACATATCAAGCATACTCCTTTTAAAAAGTGACGAACCGGACGACGATTTGGTCCGTCGCCATAGGTTCGGTCCGTTGCTTGTCCAGAAAGAGGAAGACTCAATGATTATTCGTTCATCAGAACCAAAAGTAAAAATTTTGGTAGATAGGGATCACATAAAAACTTCTTTCGAGGAATGGGCCAGACCGGGTCATTTTTCAACAACACTAGCTAAAGGCCCTGACACTACCACTTGGATCTGGAACCTACATGCTGATGCTCACGATTTGATAGTCATACCAGTGATTTGGAGGAGATCTCTCGAAAAGTCTTTAGTGCCCATTTCGGCCAACCCTCCATCATCTTTCTTTGACTGAGTGGCATGTATTTCCACGGTGCTCGTTTTTCTAATTATGAAGCATGGCTAAGCGACCCGACTCAAATTAGGCCGAGTGCCCAGGTGGTTATAGCTTTCAGCGACGGACAATATATAGCAACGGACAAACATATAGCGACGGACCGAACCTATAGCGACGGACCGAACCTATGGTGATGGACCAAACCGTCGCCCGGTCCGTCACTAAAAGGGGTATGCTTGGTATGTCATATAATGAGGTATGCTCTTGATCCTCTCCCATATATATATATATATATGGGTAATGATCCATAGTATGTATTTGCTATGGATCTTTATAATTATAGGGAATACACCATCTATATCATTAAAAATAAGAATGAATGATCATGATTAGAAATTAAAAATCAACGTCCGTTACTAATAGTAGCGAATAGTAATCAAAATAAGGGTTTTGCTTGACCAATAAATGTTTAGGGTTTAGCTAATCAGAATAAGAGTTTGGTTTGACCAATAAATGTTTATAGTTTATTAACTAGGATTTAGTGTTTATTAACTTGGGTTCAAGGTTTATTAATTGGGGTTTAGGATTTATTAACTAGGATTTAGAGTTTATTTACCAAAGGTTAATAGGGTTAATAAACCCTAAACTCTAGTTAATAAACCCTAAACCCTAATTAATAAATCATAAACCCTAGTTAGTAAACTCTAAATATTTATTGGTCAAGCCAAACGTTTATTCTGATTAGTTAAACCCTAAATATTGATAAAGTTAAATCTTTATTCTGAAAATCGACATTTATTAGTAAAACTAAGCCTTTATTATGAAAATCGATGTCCGCCACTATTAAAAGCGGAGTTAAGAGTTTTTTTTTATCGTCCGCTAATTAGTAGCGGAAGTCGATTTTCAGTTTCTAATCCTGATCGTTTATTTTTATTTTCAATGGTATAGATGATGTATTACACCCTATAAAAATTCATAGCAAATATATGCTATTAATCATTGGGTGTAAAAAAAGTGTAGTTGTACGCAAAATACTACCTCATATCACAAACTAATTACATATAAACTGCATACCTTATATTTACCACTCCTAACATTACGTGTCCCATAATATCGGCAACACGCCTACACTATCTACACTGCGTAGAGTGCCAAGTATGGAATTCAACCAACCACGATGAACACAATGTCCTCAAATATATATCAAAATGTAACCGAAAACTTACATCATTACACAAATAATACATAAAATTTCTACATAAGTTAGCTCATAATATTATTAAATTTTATCCAAAATATAAACAAATTTACTAGAAAATATAACAAATGATAAAAAAAATTATAAACCTTACAAAAGGTCCAAAATCAAGTAAATCGGATAAGAAACGTATTTAATATAATTTTCGAAAAGTACTGCTGGAAAATATGGATAGAATATGCGCGAATTTAAATGTAAGGAAGCAAAATCCATACCTTGATTACTCAAAATTGACCTTCAATCATATTGCTCAAGAACCCTAATTGACGATTTACATAAACTCTAATTTAGAAGTATAAACAAATATAACTCTAAAATTGAATAGATAAAATGGATTAACATAACCACGAACAATAATAATTGTATCTTTAATTCAAGAATCCTAATTTGATTAGTCTTCCATATCAACCATCCCCCGTGTTTTTAATTTTCTCTTTCGTTTTCTACTTCTCCTTCTCAGTTAATGTAATCTCTTTCTTTCTTGATTAAAACTATATAGACCTTTGATTAGTTTTCCATATCAACCATCTCCCGTATTTTAATAATGTAATCTCTCTTTCTTTCTTATTAGAACTATATAGACCTTTAATTAAGCCCGCTAATAATTTTAGTTCACAAAACATCTCATTAAATAATATTAATGAAATAGTGAAGCCCGCTGCACTTAAAGTAGATAAAATACTTAACTGAACCTTATTTTATATTTTAATTGTTAATGATGAAAAAGAAAATATAGAGAAAATACATGATGTTAAGGTGATGATAGCAATTATCCTGTCTATAAATTATATATAAAGTGAAAATTAACAGGCAGCTGCTGAAATGATGGAAAGTGAGTCCAACAACATGAAATCGGGTAACCGGTTTGGGCATGTTCTTCTTCCGTTGGACATTGCAATACGAGGAAAGCCTTTAGATTATATTCGCAGAGCTAAAGCAAGTGTTGATCGTAAGAAGCTCTCATATGAGGCTATTTGCACCTTTGCAGCTGTTGTGTTCATGTTCAAGTGTTTCGGACTTAAGGTACGTACGTATTAATTAATAATAAATTAATTTGTGTGTTAATATATATATATATACACACACACACACACACACAAAAATTTGATTTGTTATAATTAATTACATGCAGCCAATAGCTGGTTTGCTTCACAATATGGTATCGAAAACAACAGTTTCTTTCTCAAACGTGGTTGGTCCGCAACAAGAGATTAGTCTTTTTGGTCATCCCTTAGGTTATGTTGCTCCTAGTGTTTATGGACTGCCGCAAGTAAGTATATATATATGCATGCATGTATATATGTCTCTATTGGATTATCTTAATTCGAAAAACCAGAATATCTAACTTTCATTTAATAAATCGAACTCTTAAATGTTTTGTTTTTTGTGGGGGGTATGAATTCAGGCATTGATAATGCATTGGCAGAGTTATGGTGATAAAATGGTCCTTGTTCTAACAGTTGACCCCGAAGTGATTCCTGACCCCCACAAGCTTTGTACTGATATGGAGCTGTCTCTCAATCTCATTAAGGAGGCTGCCATTAAGGAAGCTTTGTTCTGAGTGTTGTATTAAGGTGTGGTGTTGTTTCATCAGAGGAATCTGTTCCTGTATATGTACTTAATTATTTAATTATTTTGTAGTTTAATTGGTGATATATATATATATATATATATATATATATATATATATATATATTGAGTGGGTTCAAATGAATGTCATTTCAAATTTGTTTGTGACCATGGAACTGGAAGATGCAAAAAAAAGTTGTGTGTCATAATTTAGGTTCTTAAATAGAATTCCCCTACTTATACCCTTCTTTTTGTACTTTAAGCTTTGAAAAAAAGTATAATTCCTTTAAACAACAAGTGATTTTATATTTTAAAATAGACAAGTATGAATTACCTTTGGTGAACTCAACTCATTTCCTCTTCTCGTAATTAGTAAGGTAAAAGTAAAATTATAATGTTTGGATACAAAGGTTTTTGACATGGAGAGCAGGAAATTAATTTCTTTATGAAAAAACATGCAATTTTCTAGTGGTAATTTAATTTGCCACAATTCACTCACAAGTCTACAGGCATGCATAAAACATATAGCTAGGTTCAGGACCTTCAGGCTTCAGGTTCAAGTAACATGGATGCACGTAGCTAGTGACAATTAAGTGAAACAGATTAATTGGTCATGATCAGACTCTATAGTGTATATATGGTTGGTACATCAATTAAACCTAGCTTCTTTCTTTTTTTGAAGACATTAATTAAACTTTGTTACTGAATGAAGGATGTTAATTTAGGTAATGGGTTATAACTTGAATGCATGTTTATTTTTAAAATAAAATTAAAAAAAATAAAATAAAAAATGCTAATTTCCAATCATGTCTTATATAACCAAGGAGAAGGAGCTAGTCTTTCCATATAAAGATCTTTTTCCTTTTTTTTTTTGTAAAAGGCTAAAATTTTATTGTTGAAAATTATCCCAATATTCAAAAGGCATTGATAAAGGGATATATTAATGTTTGAGCTTACTGAAATACAAATAATATTTGACATATGCTCTATATTAAATTAAAAAAAAACACATTGTTAGTGCTATCATCACAGCATACTCACTGAGATAAACACAACATCCTGCGCCGAAAAGATTAAAATTTGAACACCATCACTACCTATAACTTCAGAAGATCATAACAAACTCTCACCATGCTGCATTGACTTTACTTCACATATCTCCCAAATACCTATGCTCTGCTCTCCACATTTGAAAAACATTTAGCATAAAGCTTGAACATGACTTCAACACCATATGTTATCTGAATTCCACAAACTTGGAAATTAGAACACTTTCACTAGTAAACTTCTTCTCTTGTTAATCCATTTACAACAAAACATCATAAACAAGTTGCATTAAGCTAATCTTCTTTGACTTGGCTCTAAATTTTCATTGTTGCATATCCACGAAAAATACATTGTACTAACCTTCCCTAATTTATTTTCTGTTACACATCAAAACGCAAAAAGCTGCACTACGAAATTGCACATCTCATGATAAATCCACAAAATTCTGGGTATACTTCCCCAAATTAACTCTGATTTTTTTTTGTTGCATAGCTTTTCCTGATGATTTTTCATAACATTTGTGCTTGATTCCATTCATAATATGTGACATCTTTTGATAGCTTATCCACTTTGGAATCTTCCAAAAATAATCTGTATACTCCCTCCCTTTTGACAGAAAGTTACTTAAATTTTCCATATGCTTGTAATTTTCCACTAATTTAACATTCAAGAAGATGATCAACAAATGCGACAAACTCATATTCCGTTGAAAAGCTTTCACACTAAACTTTCATCCTTCCAACAAAATCAAAACAAGAAATAATCATTTGAATAATCATCTTCCTACACCACACCACAATGCCATCACGACTATCTTTCAATACTATATTCTGATACACTTTCTTCCTCTTCTGAATGTTGACACTCTTCCTTTTTTTTCTTTTTTGTGGTTGAAGCTTTCCTTGATTGCATGATCATTATTTTTTTTCATCTAATATTAAACCCAATTGTTTACCGGTTCTAACAACCCTTTCAACCTCTGAGCTATCTTCTACCTCATCCCCCACTTTTTCCACTTCTGGATATTCCTCTGCAGAAAGCTTTGTTTTTTGTTCATGCACTTGTGACTTCCGTTTCTTATGAAAATTTGTCTGCTTGCTTCCTCTCTTTTTCTTCTTCCCTTTTCTCGTTTTCCTTTTTTACTTTTCTATAATAAACTTCATCATACATTTCCTCTGGATTTAAGCTTGGAACTTCCTCACAATCATTATTATCAGTTTCTGCTATGTTCCATCTGAACTTGTAATATATAATTTGAAATGTTTACAGAACCACCATTTTGGTCACCAATACCATTGCTTAGCAAGGCTGCATCCGAGCCCGCTAGACAGACAAAGATCAATATTATTTGTTTGTCTAATTTTGTTTTTCGTTTTTCCCTGATTTACCTGTTAGCAACTAAACCAAATTTATAAATGTTTCTAGATTGTTCAAGAATTATCTTAATTAATTAATACATGAATTGGTGATATCTAAGTACATGAATGTATTTAAAATGTCTTGGAATATGTAATGGTTAGGTTCATGCACATGAATGTGGTCATGTAGTAATTATTATGGTAGCTCTAGAAGTATCCTATGAGCACTATAAATAGTCATGTACTTGAATCATTTCAAGCAAGTGAAATCAAAGTGTTCTCAAGTATTCTCTAAAGTTATATTTCACTTCCTCCCTAAATATATTCTCTTCCTTATTTTTCAATAAATTGGCATCAGAGCCTGTCGAAAAAAAAGAAGACCCGGAGTCTCAATTGGCAAATAACAAGTCAAGGAAGTCTCAAGCAACGTCGTGATGGCAAATTCAAACAATCTAGTCTCTCTAATTACTCGCTTCAACGGAGAAGACTTTGATTATTGGAGCCATAATATGAAGGTATTATTGAAGCCCTTTAAGTTGTGGAGTATTGTTGAAGATGGCTATGATGAATCGGAAATTGAAGATGGTTTGTCACAAATTCAGAAAAATAGCCTAAATGATAAAAGAGAGAAGGATAACAAGGCGCTCTTTCAAAATTATCAAGCAATTGAAAGGCCAATTTTTGATAGAATTTCAAAGGCAACAACTTCAAAGGAAGTTTGGGATATTTTGCAATCAATATATAAAGGTGAAAAAAAAGTAAAAAAGGTACGACTTCAATCTTTGCGTTTAGAATTTGAAAAGTTGCAAATGCAAGAAAATGAGACTGTTGTTGATTATTTTTCAAGAGTTACTTCAATTGTTAATCAAATGGCAACTAATGGAGAAGTTTTACAAGATCAAAAAGTAGTTGAGAAAATTCTTCGAAGCTTACCACAAAAGTTTGATTTTATCGTGGTAGCTATCGAAGAGTCCAAAGATGTGTCAAAACTTTCTTTGGAAGATTTGCAGGCTTCTTTAAAGGCTCATGAGTTTCGTGTTAATCAAAGAAATCCACCTTCTAATGATCAAGCTCTCAAGTCTGAAATTACGGGAGGCCGAAGTGCTCCCCGTGGAGGAGGTCGTGGACGTGGAAGAGGTGGCTTCTAAGGAAATAGAGGTAGATGCTCTAACTTTCGTGACAATAGAAGAGGATCACCAGGTAACAATAATTATTTTAAGGAAGAGTCATTTGAGTATTCAAATAATTCTCAAAGAGAAAGAGGTCGTGGTATTAATCAAAGAGGGAGAAAAGGCTATATTGAATGTTTTCATTGTCATAGGTCTGGTCATAAAATTAGTGAATGTTGGTTCGCACCATCTAACAAAAAGGAATCTGGATTAGTGCATGAAAATGAATCAGTTGAGAAAGATTGTTCAGAGTCATTATTAATTGCTTTTCAAGAAAATAATAATCATGTTTGGTATTTAGATAGTGGTGCCAGCAAACATATGACAGGGAATAAGGATTTATTTTTTGCCCTGGTGGAGTCAAATTTTGGGCAAATAAAAATTGGAGATGCTAGAGCCTATACAATTAAAGGAGTTGGAGAAGTCACTTTCAAAACTAAATCTGGAAAGTTTGAAAAAATGACTGATGTTTACTTCGTTCCAGGCATCAAAAGCAATTTGCTAAGTACTGGACAACTTTTGCGAAAGGGATTTGATATATTCTTTCATGATAAATTGTGTACTCTGTCAAAAAATAATCAGGTTATGGCAAAGATTGGCTTGGCGGAGAATAATTTATTTCTACTTCCACTCCAAGTGGAAAATTTTCATTGTTTTGCTGGTTTTAATGAAGAAGTTTCCAAGTTATGGCATGACAGGTATGGCCACTTGAATTTCGACAGCCTAAAGTTGTTAGCAATGAAAGGAATGGTGAATGGATTACCCCAGATTAATAAAATGGAGGAGACTTGTGAAACATGCCAGTTGTGAAAGTTGCACCGTAATCCATTCCCCTCAAAATCTTTTTGGGGTGCAAGGCGGTCACTTGAACTTGTTCATTCAGACATGTGTGGACCTATGATAGTGTCATCTTTTGGAGGTAACAGATATTTCATTTCTTTTATTGATGATTACACAAGAAAAGTGTGGACTTATTTTCTTCATAAAAAATCTGAAAGTTTTCAAGCTTTTAAAAATTTTAAAGTAGGAATTGAAAAATTTTCAGGTTATCACATAAAGACTTTGAGAACATATCGAGGGTCAGAATATCTTTTAAATGAGTTTCAGAATTTTTGTAAAGATAATGGCATAAGGCATGAACTGATAGTTCGTTATACACCACAACAAAATGGTGTTTGCGAAAGGAAAAGTCGTATAATCATGGACATGGTTCGGTGCATGCTGAAAAGAAAAAGGTTGCCACACCAATTTTGGGTAGAAGCTGTTTCTTGTGCAGTTTATTTGATCAATAGGTTCCCAACAAAAAGTTTTAAAAAGTGTACTCCTCATGAAGCTTGGTATGGAAGAAAACCAAATGTCCAACATTTGAAGATCTTTGGAAGTGTAGTTTTTGCTCATGTGCCAGATGCAATAAGAACAAAACCTGATGACAAAGCAGAAAAATGTATTTTTGTTGGATACAGTGAAAGGTCAAAAGCCTACAAGCTGTATAATCCAAAAACAAAGAAAATTGTTATTAGCAGGGATGTAACCTTTGATGAAAAATCTTTTTTCAATGATGCTGACATAAATACTGCAAATGAGGCACCATTGCTCGTGGAGGATTTGGAAGACTATAGCAGCATGCCAAGTGAAGATGTTCCATCGTTGAACCCATCTGATGTTCCATCCTTGAACCCATCTGATGTTCCATCTTCCTCAACAGAAGAGTCTTCTAATAGCAGCCCCGAAAGAATCAAGATAAGGACTTTGCAGGAGATTTATGACACTATAGAGCCGGTAGCTGCAGGAGCTATTTTCTTTGCTTTCTATGCAGGGGAAGATCCAATTTCTCATGAAGATGTAGCAAAAAAAGAAAAATGGAAACAATCCATGAAGGAAGAAATGATGGCTATTGAAAGGAATGACACATGGGAGCTTGTCAATTTACCACCAAACAAAAGACCCATTGGAGTTAAATGGATTTTCAAGACAAAGTTAAATTCAGATGGCTCTGTCAATAAGTACAAAGCGAGGCTCGTTGCAAAAGGGTATGCGCAAAAGGAAGGAGAAGATTTAAATGAGGTATTTGCACCTGTTTCAAGACTTGATACTGTTCATTTAATTATATCTCTTGCAGCTCAAAACAATTGGAAATTGTTCCAAATGGATGTCAAATCGGCATTTCTAAATGGGTTTCTTGAGGAAGAGATCTATGTCGACCAGCCACCTAGTTTCGTGAAAAAAGGTGAAGAATATAAAGTTTACAAGTTAAAGAAGGCTTTATATGGTCTGAGGCAGTCACCAAGGGCTTGGTATAGCCGCATCAATTCGTACTTTGAGAGAAATGGTTTTCAAAAATGTCCTCACGAGCATACTTTATACACCAAAATTGATTCTTCAAAAGGAAGGTTTATGGTGGTAAGTCTCTATGTTGATGATCTTATTTTTACTGGCAATGATATGGATATGCTTAATGATTTCAAATTTTCAATGAAACAAGAGTTTGACATGACTGATTTGGGCGAGTTGCATCATTTTTTGGGCATTGAAGTTACCCAATCTAGTAAGGGAATTTTTATTTCTCAAGGAAGATATGCAAGGAAAATTTTGAAGAAGTTCAAGATGGAAAATGCTAATTCTGTTTTAACTCCATGTATTACTGGGCTTAAGTTAAGCAAGAAAGGTGAAGGAAAACTTATGGATCCAACTATTTACAGGAGTTTGGTTAGAAATTTAATGTATTTAACTGTCACAAGACTAGATTTAATGTTTGTTGTTAGTATGATTAGCAGGTTCATGGAGAAGCCTCACTCAGAACATTGGGAAGCAGCAAAAAGAATTTTGAGATATGTGAAAGGCACAGTTGATTATGGAATTTTCTATGAAGCTAGAGTTCCAGTTTGTCTTACTGGATTCACAGATAGTGATTTTGGAGGTAGCATTGATGATAGCAAAAGTACTTCAGGGTATGTTTTCAATATTGGAAGCGGAACTATTTCTTGGAGTTCAAAGAAACAACCAATTGTCGCACTTTCAACAACTGAAGCTGAATATATAGCAGCTGCACATGCTGGGTGTCATCTAGTCTGGTTAGAAGGAATTTTGAAGTATCTCAATCAAAAACAAGAAGTTGATATAACATTGTTTTGTGATAACACTTCAACAATTTCAGTTACCAAAAATCCAGTTCTTCATGGAAAGACAAAGTATATTCGCATTAGATATCATTTCCTAAGGGAACTTGTGAATGATGGAATTATTAATATCAAGTATTGTAAATATGAGGAGCAACTAGCTGACATTTTTACAAAGCCTGTTTCTGGAGAAGTTTTCAAGAGGAAAATCGCTAAGCTCGGAATGAAGAATAAATTCGGGTTACGGGAGGCCTTGTTAGCAACTAAACCAAATTTATAAATGTTTCTAGATTGTTCAAGAATTATCTTAATTAATTAATACATGAATTGGTGATATCTAAGTACATGAATGTATTTAAAATGTCTTGGAATATGTAATAGTTAGGTTCATGTACATAAATGTGGCCATGTAGTAATTATTATGGTAGCTCTAGAAGTATCCTATGAGTACTATAAATAGTCATGTACTTGAATCATTTCAAGCAAGTGAAATCAAAGTGTTCTTAAGTATTCTCCAAAGTTATATTTCACTTCCTCCCTAAATATATTCTCTTCCTTATTTTCCAACATTACCTTCTCCCTATGCCACATACCAACACTACTCAGCCCAAAACCACCTTCTTGTTCTTCCTTAACTCTAACACAATATTCTTGATCCCCAAAAGTAAGCAAAATTTGCTCATCAATATCCTCCATACTATCTGTTTGAATCAATAATCTAGCTTCATCAATCCGTTTCGCAAATTCGGTTTCTTCTTCCATTGCCAACATAGTACCCCACACTCTGGTTATTCTCACGATTATCTCTTTCGACCATAAAAAGATTGGAATCCCCCTAATTGTAATCCATACATATCTTCTATATTGTTTTATCTCAGACCCTAATTGCTCTACTTTAACAAAAAAATTCTCAATCTGACACCTACATTGCTCCGATTTTATACTTTCCTCCTCATTGGCATAAACCACAATCAAACCATTTATCCCCCACTTAACAATATTTGTAATTCTAATGTTAAATTTTGTCATACAATCTCTCATATCTGCAAGATTTAGTTTCTCTTTTGATATAAAAATCCAACACTTGTTCACACAGTTTCTTACCTCTTCATTTGGTAGACCTGCAACCTTTTTAATTGGAGCATCCATTTTTTCCTCATCATGCTTTATTACTTCAGCTTCCCTTTGTAGAAAACAACCTTTCTGACATCTCATTTCCCTTCTTGCGAACTCGATATAAATTCTGCAATTAACTATCCATCTTCTAGAAAACCATTTTTTTGCCTCAACTGCATCTGCATTTTTTTTCAAATTTTATAAATCCAAACCATTTTGCTCTGCTTCCCCTTTGACGATGAATCATAATCCGTGCAATCCTTCCGTATCGACCAAAAAAATTCAACAAAATCTCATTTGTAATACACTCATTAGAAACAGATAACGTCGTTCTCTGAGTAAGCACCGACTCTCTAAAATTTTCCACCTCGTTTCTTTGCATCCAAACATGACTTGAACTTCTCTGCTTGTAAATTGGAAAAAGGAAACCCGGTGGTGCATCGCTCAATCTGCTATTACTCTGATCTCCTTCTTCCATATAAAGATCTTGTTGCGAGTAAACACAATGATAGAGTTTATATATAAATTAATACAAAAATATAAGTAATTAATTGATGTGCTCACTTACAACAAAAATCAACATATTTTTATGGCAATACAAGAAGTAGTATTATAATAATCAAATGATTTCCAACATTTTAGATTTTGTTTTGTAAAACACCTCCCATGTCTCCTAATTATCTACAAGAAGTAGTATTATGAGTTCTGTTACATATGATAACAAATTTATATCGATATTAAATGTCTATGTATGTGGATACATTGGATATATAAAAATAAAATAAGAAGAAATTCACTTATTATTATTCTATTTTATCGCATAAAGTTTTACGTTAATCACAATCCAACTTCGTCATTATATTTATCAATATGCATATCATTTTTCAGCTTAATGAAAAGTGAAATTATGGGAATTTTGTTCGATATCCCTCATCTGTTTGGTATTTGTATTCATGTATAAGGTGTCTACTTGCATTTTTCCTTTATTGTATCTAATTCTAATAATTAATAAAGTTTCTCAACCAAAACAAAACACTTAAAGGAGGAGAAATAAATAGATTAGGTCTAACTTTAAGGCAATAGAGAGCTAGTTTATGCAAGTGGGCTTTATCATTATCAATTGTAGATTTGGAATAGGATGTGTTGGACAATATTGTAGACAGGGAATTGCTGTAATCACAAGACAATGTGGCGGCCTAAGGGGTTTACTTCTAACAACATATGATCATGTCTGTCCATAACCATCCGACATAGCATAACAGTACGTACCAATTGGATCAAAGAGGTTCTGATGGTAATCAAGAAAGACAACTCTACAAGTCAAGAATTTATACTTTATCTAAATTTACCGTTATATTGTTTTAACTTACAAGTCAATATATATTTGCTTATACGAAAGATCAGTCCAAAAGTCTGAATGCAGCAACTTTATCAGTCTTTTAGTCAAATAATTATAACAATAATATTTTTTTCAAATTAAAATTTCTCCCAACGAGATCCACAACAACCGTCTTGTAGTTATATTCTCTCTGTTTCAAAATTAGAGATACAATTTAACTTTTGAGATTAAATGATGACATATTAAACTTCAAATTTGCGTGAATTTATTTAATTTTAATTAATACAATTATTATAATTGTATAGTATATAACAAAAACTATTAATTACAAAATTTATTTCATTATAAATTTTTGTGAGTCATATTAATTTTGAAATTTAATATGCCGTTGTTTGATCTCAAAAGTCAAATTGTATCTTTATTTTTGGACAGGATGAAGTATATTCTTATGATTTTTTTCAAACTTTGCTTAATATTTTATTTTTGATAAATTGAATTTAGCCCAACTTCAATATTAATTTAAGTAGTCAATCGATATTCAACCAAGTAGTCCAAATTAACTTTAACATTACTAGTTGGAGTTATAGTCAATTTGTCGAGCTCAAGTAAATTACATCCTTTAAGTCTAATAAAAAAAAATTAATTTGTCACTTACTTTTATTTCAAAGCAACTATAAATAGATCTGTTTAAGAGAATTTGTAACGAGATAGTGTTTGTATTTTGAGAGCCTTACGATTATTACAAATCTATATTTCCTTGACCACTTTTTGAAATTAATTTAAAATAATTTTAAATTTAAAACTACTATAATGTACATATTTATTCGTCAATGCACTTATATAGATTACTAACTATATACAATATAATACTAAGTAATATATTTATCATTTTTAAAAAATTAAATGATTCACATTAGTTTGGAATTTGAAAAAAAAAACTATAATCTACTTTTCAAAATTGTATTATACTCTTGAATGGATGAGTACTTTTTTATGTTAAGTAAATAATTAAATAAATTTTGCAAGATCAAAGGTGATAGTAATTAGTAGTAAAAGTGTTTCTTTTTATTAGTTGGAGTCTGGCTCAATAGAAATTAGAAAATTTCAAAATTAATTTTTAATTTTAAAATTTCACATAGTGAGTGGGTAAATACTCGGGGATTTATTGGTGAATCCGTGATTTAATTCTTCTCGAACTCTCTAGCCTCTTCTAGTCTATACTCTATACTACCTTCTGCAAGTAAACACTTTAGTCAATTACTACTATAAATAAATTTAAACACAGCCAAAAGCAGACCATCAAGCTCACCAACCCTAGTTTCAGAAATTTGATCAGCAATGGCGATACTTTCCGATTACCAAGAGGAAGATAACAAGACATCATCATCTTCTGCAACAACGAAGCCGTTCACCGGCGTGCTCGATCCCTCAAACCTCTAGGGTTTATCGAGACGGCCGGAATTCGTTGCACGAGAATCAAATCTGTTCAAGAGCGCTTTTGTAGTTAAGGATGTGAATTCCTTGGTTCGTGTGGTGAAAGAGAAGATTGAGGCCGATGAGATAAAGAAGAGAGAGAAGGTACAGGGTAATGACAAGGCTGAGAAGTTATATTCTTTCTTTGAGAAATACCATTTTGTTGCAGTGAATATGATACAGTTGTTTGGTGTATTATAACATATTGTGAACAAATTTTACCAAAAAAAAAATTCATATTCCTCACATCTATCACTTCTAATAATCTTGATCTTTTTATCAAGTTAATTCTCAACCTTATGTTTGTAATGTATAAATATTTCCAAAGTCTGCTTTTTACTTCTCAATAAATAAACATAACAATATCTTGTACAATCATAAATAAAAGTAAGAAAATATTTTTGTATCCCTTCTTGTTTGTATATACTTTAAATCACAAATATCTGTATGTATTAATTCAAGAGATTCCGTACTTCTTTCAATTGATTTAAAAGAAGATTTTCGAAACTTTACCTCAACGCAAACTTCACATTTATGATTGGAGTTAATCTCACATTTTGATAAACATTTCATATTAATTACTACGTATATAGTATTATAATTAACATGTCTTAATTTACCATGCCATAAATTTGATGACTCAATCATATAAGCAGAAAATGTATTTTTATTAATATTGGAAAGTACAATTGTCATTACATTCATTTTAAAAAGTTCATTGCTCATATATCACTTCCCGCATACATTCTATTTTTGATTAGGACAAACTTGTTCGATACAAAGACCAATTTAAATCCCTTTTGACTAAGAAGGAAGCCAGACACTAAATTCTTCCGAATATCAGGCACATGGAGCACGTTGTTGAGGGTAAGTTTCTTGCTATATGTCATCTTTAGAACCACCTTTCCTTGCCCAGCAATCTTGGATGTGAAATTTTTTTCTATGTATAATTGTTCTCCATTCTCAATTTCTTGATATGTGGAGAACATCTTTCTGTCAGAACACACATGGCGGGTTACTCCAGTATCTATCCACCATTCCATGAGATTTTTAACTAAGTTTAGTTCAGAAACCACTGCCGATAGGTTCAACTCGGAAGCGTCTTCAAGAAGACCATCCACTTCTGTTACATTAGCTTGTGTGGACTTCTTATTTTGGTCTTTTCATTACGATAATCTTTTGCCTTATGTCTTGGCTTGTCACAAATATATCAATTGTCTTGGAACTTTTTATTGGTTCCCTGTTGAGGCCCATTGCCAGAGTGCTTTCTCTTTTTGGACTTTTGGCCTTGTTCCACCACGTTAATCTTGAATTCCATAAAGGTTTTTTCCGTTCTCTTTTCGGAAGCACGGTTGTTCTCTTCTATCCTTAATCTCACGATTAAATCTTCAACTTTCATCTCTTTGCGCTTATGCTTGAGATAATTCTTAAAATCTTTTCACATTGGCGGTAGTTTTTCAATGATAGTCGCTACTTGGAAAGATTAACTTAAGGACATTCCTTCTGCATGTATTTCATGCAGAATTACATGAAGTTCTTGGATTTGATTGATGACAACCTTAGAATCCACCATCTTATAGCCCAAAAATCTGCCAACTACAAACTTTTTTGTGCCAGCATCTTCTGTTTTATATTTTTTATCTAATGAATCCAGTTCTCTTACTGTTTTGAGAGAACTATACACATTATATAATGTGTTATCCAATCTATTGAGGATGTAGTTTCAACATGTTTTCATGCATTTATTAAAATAATTACTCGCATATCTATTTCATTCTCACTAAACACATTTTCATGAAGAAATCACGCCAAATTTAGTGTAATGAGATAAAACAACACCTTTTTTTACCATCTTTTAAACTCTATACCATTGAACTTTTTTGATTTTCCACCATGGTTCACAGGCACATTAGTTATTATTGGTGTAGAAGAAGAACCGATTATAATTATAGAATCGGTAGTCATACTTATTGCAAATATAAATTAAATAAATAATATTAATTGTCTTAAGATTGTTAGGGAAGATATATATTTAGAAATATATTTACAACTTAGAAATGATAAGAAAACTGAATATATATATATATATGAAAAATCTCTCCAGCGAACCGGTTCGTTAACGAACCGGCAATGGCGACGGTTTTTTGGTCTATGATGACGGTTTGAACCGCCGTCACCATAGCCGGTTCGTTAACGAACCGGTTCGCTGGAGAGATTTTCTATATATATATATATATATATATATATATATATATATATATATATACAAACACACACATACACACATAAACTTATTTGTTATTAACTAAAAAATTATATGTCAAGGCTAGTACTTGGTACTATATCTTTAAGACAATTATGCCCTCCTTACGGTGCTCAGAGTTATCGGCACTTGTCTCCCAAGATACAATGATAACGTGTGTTATAGCAGCACAATAAAAAACACGTACACATAACGAACCAAAGAAATGTTCTGAAACTCTCTCAAATATATTATGTATATGACTTAAGAAATGATGAAGAATGAATGACTTGAACTTAAAATTGAATACTTCAAATGCCTGCTATGATCTGATATTTATAGGAGGGATTAATGACCCTTCATATAGGTCATGTCCTTTTGAAATGGTTTGGATGCCATTGAAAAGGCATGATTGATGAGGTGCAAGTCAGGTCAAACGAAGCAAGTCATCAGGTGCGCGCGTGCGCCTTGGAACCCTCGGAGCGTTGCGGCTCAAGCCCTTAGCGTCGCGACTTTGACCCAAGTGTCGTAGCGCTTGACTTTCTGTCTGTTTGTTTGCTTCTTGTCTTGCTTCTCCAAAATTGATAAATAAAATAGAACCAAACTAAAAATTAATTAATAATTAATTGCCCAAAAAGATATATACATACAAGGACCCGCAACTCGTGCCCGAGCTCGGCTCGATCGATCGGTCGACGGTAGCGCGTGTGGTCAAATCAAACTAAGGCTTAGCTAGGTCCTCTCCCTTCCATAAAAGTGGGGTGCCCCTTAGGGCCCAAACCCAAAGGTAAACTTATTGTGTATATACCAACTTAATGTTTAGTTCATAGTCGATGTGGGACTCTACCCACACCTATTTATTTATTCTTTTTAATGGGTGATCTTTGATAGTTAATTTCTCATTCATTACTCCATAGATTTGAGCTTCATAATACTTGATTTCATCTACTCATGGAGTAGAACACATTGATATGTGAATCCATCTCTAATAATTAATAAAATTCATTTAATTTAAACTCAAATTCTAACAGTTTATCATATATATGAAAGTGTATATAAATTTGTTATATGTTTTTATTATAAAATGGACCCATAATAGGGGTGCTCGATGATAAAGTAAAGAATGCAATTTTTTATATAATAAAACAATTTTGTAACGATTTCTGTACATGACTTGCATGATTATAAGTTGGTGCCAACTTCATAATTTCCAAACCCGATTAGCTAGTGTCTATTAATTATGCAATCTTTTTCGTATTATGCACCATGAACCAACTCTAATGCCTAACTGATAGTCGGTATATATATACAGAACGGATCTTAAGCATATCTCATTAAATGACATACCAAGCATACTCTTTTTAGCGACGGACCGGGCGATGGTTTGGTCTGTCGCCATAGGTTTGGTCTGTCGCTAAAGCATTTAGCAACGGATAACTTTTAGCGACGGACCAGACCTATGGCGACGGATCAAATCGTCGTCCTGTCCGTCGCTAAAGGGGTATGCTTGGTATGTCATTTAAGAAGGTATGCTTAAGATCCGGACTCTATATATATATATATATATATATCTATATAAATATATATATATATATATATATATGCATGTTCAGGAATTAGTATATACCATTAAGATGTGCTTGCATATGTTTAATTGAGTATCTCAATATGATTTTTAAAAGTTAAAATATAATTAATTTAAGCCAATCACAATTGAAAAGTTCATTTGTATAAGTCCTACAAATTTGAGTTGTATTTATATACTAGAAAGTTACAAAACTGTATAACAAAGATTATCCTAAATACAAATCTAACTCTCTATAGAAATACAATTCATTTTTATAAATTGTCCATTTTAAAATGCTTAAAATTTCACTAAACAAATATTGGCAACAAAGCAGAAGCTCTTTACACTTGTGATTGAAGCAATTGTCTCACCTCTATGGCTGGTATGCAACTCCTCTTAAGCTCATTTCTGCAATTAGGGAGAGAGATCTAGAGAGAGAGAGAATTTTTGCAATTAGGGAGATGAAAAGAGAGAGAGAGAACTTGCTATATCAAGAATGGAATCATGAACCAGAACAACCAAGCAATATACAGGTTGTTGGTCCAAGTCAACGGTTGTAATACAATTAACAATACACAAGTTGCTGTACGTATAGAATGAACACCAAAACAATAGGATAAGACGAGAAAGAGAAGCTAATACATAATTAAGTCAATATTGGAAGCAATTATTTATAATATTGCTGAATTAAGAAAAATAATTTGTAATAACGTAGTAATAATAATATTATATTATATACTTGTAAGCCTAGATCAAATCAAATCGATACTATCATCATTTTTCATTTTCATGTACTAGGATTATATTTTTATTTTAAACTCCCATTTCTAAAAATTTCATTGTGAGTATAATGAATTTTTATAAACATCAACTCTCATAATTTTAACTTCAATAAATAACACACTAACAGTGAGTAGTTATAATAAACATTTGGGTAAAACGCAATTTTCTACATTTGAACTTGAGATCTTAGTGTCTTGGTGCTTCATTTTTAACCATCAAGTTATGATCTCAATATTGACCAAGTTATTATTTTATTATTTTTCAAATCTCGAACATTAATGATATTTAACTTAATTATGAATAACTAATGAATGTTAATTAGTCGTTATAAATTACTCCTTATGTTCCAAATTTATGTGTGAATTTGACTTTTTTAACTAACTCAGAAAATCATAAAATTTAAAAATCATAAAAAAATTATTTTATGTTAGCACAAAATAATAATAACTATCGTAAACTAACTAAAAAGTATTATTAATTATCATATATATATATATATATAATTTTTAAAACTTAAATATATTCAGATGTTGAATTTTAGAATTTTATAAATTGACTCGAATAGTTAAATAAATCTTTAATTTTAAGATGTACTGCGTACAAATTTTATTGACAGTAAAGAATTAATTCTCATAATAAATATTACTCCCTCCATCCCAAATTAATTGTTCAGTTTTGATTTTTTTAAGTCAAATTGACTATTTTTAGAATTAATAATTAAGCATATATAAATATATTTCTAAAATTATAAAAATTGGGGTTAGTAATAAATTGTATATACTTTCTTTTGGTTATAATTTCTTTACTTATATTTTAGCAAAAATAATAAAAATATTAGTTTTAAAAATGGTCCATTTAATTTTAAAAAGTCAAAATTGAACAATTAATTTGGAACGGAAGAAGTAATATATATTGAATATTTGAACGGAGTGGCCTTGTATACATAGTTGGATCAAGCCAAATTTGTAAGTATAGGCAAATCACACGTTGAAGCTATGTTATGTGGGCATGTAATACTTGATGGTTCTCAAATTTTTAGGAATATTTTAATGATAACAATAAAATTAATAAATAGGATAGAATTCTCTCCATAAGATTTACATGTTATAAATATTTTTAATTATTATATTTATTTTGACCAAAAATATTTTTCATCCTAAATTAAATTAATATTTTCTTGATCTTGATAAACTAATGTCAAGCGTTAAAAAGATTAATTCACAAAACAACATTTCCTAAGGCAAGGAGAATCCTTATTCCTTAAATGATTTTTCTGCACTAAAGGTTTTCAAAATAAATATATGATATATAAAAGTTATTTTGAACAAAAGGCATTATCCTTTATTCCTTTTATTATCCGAAAAAGAAGTTGGGCATGTATATGTTTGTGATAATATGTGGGCCCATAAGAATTAATTAGAGAAATAGAAATTGCAAGGCTTGTAGCCTTATCTCACCGTAACTTGCAAGTTAAAAATTTTAGTGCATTAATTATGCACACTTTATAAATGTTACATGGGCTAAACTTCTTGATGTTGTCCATTGGTTTCTGTTTAGGTAATTCATCCGTATGAGTCTGTCTATTCCATCCAAACCATTCTTTTCGAATCAAAGCAATCCAAGCCATTGGTTTCAAAATTAATTTTTAAAATTATAAGTTTGCCCTCAGCCAAATATTCCCTATAAATAGGGAAGTTTTTCTTCACTTTCAATTTACTAATTTCAAAGATAAGAAAAGCTTACTCTCTTCTCGCCTACATAATCTCTCTAAAAAGCTTTATTTCTCTTCTATCAAAAAGTTCAGATTTCTTGAAGAGAAAAATTGGTCAAAGTATTTGAGATAAGTTCTTAAATTGTTTTACTGTTATTATCTCACACTTATAATTATTGATTGTTCGATCTATTAATATCAATAAAAAGTCATATGTAGACCAATCAGGACTATATCGGAGATATTCTTCTTAAGTGAAGGAATCGGCCGAACGGGTATTCAGAAATTTCACTTGGCTTTTTATAGATATAATTTATTTATATAAATGCTGTAAAATAGATCGTTGCTTAGACATCAACAATATAGCGATGATATTCCTCTTAAGTGAGAGAATTAGCCGAACGAGTGCTTATAATGTTCTAAGTGATCTATCGAAAATATTTATATAAATATCACATAGTGAAACTTTAAATTCGGTCATTTGTTGACTAATCGGGACTATATCGGAGATATTCTTCTTAAGTGAAGGAATCAGCCGAACGGGTACTCAAAAATTCCAAGTGACCTTATTTAATATTCACACGATAGAGTATCTTTTAACTGTTTAATTTATTGTACTTGATATCTGACATTACAAGTATTGGAACTTAAATTTATTTATTCATAAAAATACTTGTTGCATAGTATACAAGTTATTTAAACTTTTATATCACAAACTTCAGTGAATATATCTGCTTAGAAAGAAACATATCACTCACTATAAATGTTATTTAAACTTTTATACCTGAAATCAAAGTTAAATTTGTTTTTCTATAGAAACACATTTTTATTTATAAAGAAAAATTTAATCTTTATAAATCCGAACAAAAGTTATATATCTGCTTACACAGAAGCACATTTAAATCAAGCTTAAAGTTATACATTTGCTTATTTAGAAGCATTTCTTATTACTAAGCATTAATTAAACATCTACTTACAAAGAAGCATATTTGCTCAAGTATAAAAGTCTTTGAACTTTTACAAACATATTTGCTCTTTAATTGTTATCTGTTTGTTTGAGAAACCTTAAATATAAAAGTTATTTAAACTTTTATATATCTATACTGAATTGTATCTGCTTACTTTAGAAGCAAAATTATGTCAAATTATTTGTAAAAAGGAAAAAGGGTAGAGTTAATTTATTTTATGTACCTGTGAGAAAGACGAGTAATTCTTTGACCAAGACCAGAGTCTTAGAGAGGTCAGCTAGGAGTCGGGTCTCTAGTGTACTTATGAGGTGAGGAAGAAGTTGTTGTTTCAGGACCAAATCATAAAGTAGAACTGAACTCAAAGGAAAGGTGTAACTAAGCTTGAGGAGGGAGTTGTGAGCTTGTTGTCCAAGATAGTTAGTTGTGTTTAGTTGGAAGTTTGTCTATAAAATTTTGTAAAAGCTTCTCTGCCTATTGAATGAGTATTTATTACAGGAAGTAATAGGATCTCAAGTCCTGGAGAGGAGCTTGTGACTGGACGTAGCAACATACCCGGGATGTATGTTGTGAACCAGATAAATCTCTGTGCATTGTGTGATTGAATTTTTATTTCCTTGCATATTAATTTCTAACATTGCTAATTAATTTACTGAAAATCCAAAAAGGACTATGATAATTTTTTAAACAGTAATAATCTATTTAACCCCATCTTCTAAATTATTATTGGACTTTCAATTGGTATCAGAGCGGTGTTCTTTAACTTGTTGAATGAATACATGCATATTTAAGAGTAGATCAAAGTTTGGCTTGCAATAGAACGAGGAGTAAAAATTCCCACAAAAATTGATGGAGAAAAGATTGTTGAAAAAGATGGTAATGAGTTCACTACTGAAGATGAATGGGCTATAAATATAGCATCCAGAGCTAAACAAGTGCTAACTAGTGCTCTCATTGAAAAAGAGTACAAAAGGGTTAACAATTGCACGAATGCTAAAGAAATTTGGAAAAAATTGATTATAATTTATGAAGGAACCAATCATATCAAAGAAACCAGAAAAGATGCTCTAATCCAAAAGTATGAAAGTTTCAAGTTGGAAGAAGGTGAAAAAATCATTGATATGAAACACGTTTTTCCAGAATCATTGATGAGCTGGAACAACTAGGGAAAGCATACTCAACTAATGAGAAAAACAGAAGAATTCTCAAAGCCCTTCCATTCATATGGAAAATGAAGGTTACAACCATCAAGGAAATGCAAGATCTAACTATTTATCCTCTTGATAGTCTTATTGGAAATCTTTGTACTCACGAAGTCGACATGCTAGTCGAAAAAGCAGGATCAGATAGAGATCTCAAAAAGAAAGGAATTGCTTTCAAAACTCTACTTGTAGATCAAGAAAGCGATGATGAGGAGCTAAATGAAGAACTCTTGAGTTTAGATAATAATGAAGTTGCCTTGTTATCAAGATAACTCAAGAAAGTAATTCAAAGCAAAGTCAGAAAATATGGCAAAGGTTTTTTGAAGACAAATAACAATTTTAACAACTTCAAAGGTAAACAAGTCTTCAGGCCAAAAATACAAGGAGAAAACTTCAAAGCAAATAATAACAGCAACTTCAGAAATGTCAACTCAAATGAAAATTCAAATGCATGTTTTGAATATAACCAACCTAGATGTTTCAAAAAAGACTGTCCAAAACTAGTCAACAACAAAGTACTAGTAACTGAACAAGGGTGAGATCTAAGTGATGAAGAAGAAACTGCTGAGCAAGCTGAGAAAATTACAAATCTATGTTTAATGGCAGACAAAGACTAGTCACCAAGATCTGAGGTAAATTCTAAACATCACTTACCTAGTACTTCATTTATCACACACACGTTAGATAATATAAATGAAGAACATCATGAACTACAAGAAACATACAATTGTTTATATGAAGATAATGAAATTATTAAAGAAGATTTTATTAAATTAAAAATTTCATTAGAAAAATTAATTAAGACTAACAGAAATCTTGAAATAGAAAACTCAAATTTAGTTATAATTAATGAAAGTTTGAAAGAAGAAAAAGAGAAACTAGAAAATAATTTTAGAAAACTCACTACTAAAAGAAGAGTTAGAAAAATTAAGAAATATAAATAAAAATCTTGAGATAAAAAATTCAACACTCATTATTTCTATTGAAAATCTTGAAATTAAAAATTCAACACTTGTTGTAATTAATGAGGATACTCATATACAAAATCAAGTGTTAAATGAAGATATTAAAAATCTCAAGATTGAGAATTCATCTTTAAAAATAGAATTAGAAAAACAAAGTGAAGTTTCTTCTTTATTAAATCAAATTAAAATGTTGACTAAAGAACGTGATGATTTAAACACGATAGTGATTAAATTCACAAAAGGAAAAGAAAACCTTGATGTTATGCTTAATCAATAAAGATGTGGTTTTAACAAAGAAAGATTAGGATATATTGGAGAATGTAGTAAAATAAAAGACAAAGGACTCTATCATGTTAAAAGGAAAGAAAAAGAAAATCATACATCTTCCTCTACTAAATGTTCTTACTGTAATATAAATGGTCATTCCATTCACATGTGCAATGTTTAAAATGAAAACTATAAAGGAAAAATAATTTGGGTTCCAAAAAGAACTTATACTACACTTATAATTGTAAAGAATACAAGAAAATGATTCTATAATAAAAGATCTTATAAAAACAATCATCAAAATTTTTCAGGATATAAAAATAGAGTAAATCATGCACTTTATAGACTTGTCACTCATAAAATGCTTGTGTCTACTAAAACTGATTATCCTGTACCTAGTTTTGTAAAAGAAAACACAAATGTTCCTTATACAAAATAGAAAACTCACCCAAATGACCCTTCTTATTAAAGGGTACCAGTTCGTGAAATTTATATATGTTGCAGGTATGTCTTGCAGCTAACTCTAGTAAAAACAAATGGTATCTTGATAGCGGTTGTTCAAAACATATGACAGGAGACAAATCAAAATTGAACAATTTACAAGCTACAAACTGTGGTGAGGTAACTTTTGGAGATAGCAACAAAGGTAAAGTAATTGGAATCGAAAGTGTTGGTAATAAACACATAACAATTTCTAATGTACAATTAGTCACAGGACTCACGTGCAATCTTCTATCTATTAGCTAATTATGTGATAGTGGTTTTAAAATATCTTTTAGTCCTCATAACTGTTCAATGTTTGATCAATCTGGTAAATTAGTCTAGTTATGTCCTAGAAATCAAAACGTATATACGTGTGACCTAGATCCATATTCTCACCTAGACAATGTTTATCTTGTATCTGTAAATGATGATCCATGACTTTGGCATCGCAGATTATGACACATCAACATGAAACTGATCAATAACATTTCTTCTAAAGAACATGTTCGTGGTCTTCTAAAACTTAAGTTTATAAAAGATCATATTTGTGAAGCCTACGAATTAGGAAAACAAATACATACATCTCATAAACCTAAACTCACAGTATTAACCTTCCGACCTTTAGAACTCTTGCATATGGACCTAGTAGGACCTATTCCTAAACATACTATAGGTAGTGTTGTATATATTCTAGTTTTGGTTGATGACTACTCTCGATTTATATGGGTTGATTTTCTGAAATTTAAAAATAAAGCCATAAACTCTTTTTCTGCTTTGTGCAAGAAAATTCAGAATCAACAGGGAAGTTCCATTGTTTATATTCGGTCTGATTACGGAAGAGAATTTGATAATTCTGATTTTATTATGTTCTGTGATGAGCACAATATAAGTCATAACTTCTTTGCTCCTTATACACCACAATCAAATGATGTGATTGAAAGGAAAAATCAAACTTTACAAGAAATGACTAATACTATGTTAAATGAATATCGTCTTCCTAAATATTTTTGGGCTGAAGCAGTAACAATGTCCTGTTATATTTTAAACTGGGTTCTATTAAGACCAATTTTGCTCAAAACTCCCTATGAGTTTTATTATAAAAGAACTCTAAAAATAAATTATTTTCGTGTTTTTGGGAGTAAATATTTTATTCTAAATACAAAAGGATATTTGCCAAAATTTGATCCTAAATCTGATGAAGAAATTTTCTTGGATATTCACTTAATAGTAAAGCATACAGAGTTTTTAATAAAAGAAGTCTAGTTGTTGAGAATCAATGAATGTAAATTTTGATGAGTCTCAGCCACCTCCAAATATAAAGAGCTAGTTGATAGTGACGTGGTCATTGAAGACATTCGCAGAAATATGGAGGAACCAAAACTAGAAAATGCATGTCCACATGTCAATGTCAATCCTCTTGAAAATCTCAATCCTCAGTTAAAAGACCTTCCTAAAGAGTCATATGTTATTAAAAAGCATCCTTTAAAAAATGTGATTGGTGATATTGATAAAAGAATCCTTACTAGATCACAAATATATAACTTGGTTGGTCATTTATCCTTTTTGTCCCAAATTGAGCCTAAAAATATAAAAGATGCTTTATTGGATGAAGATTGGTTAATAGCCGTACAAGATGAACTTGAACAATTCACCAGAAACAAAGTCTGGGAGTTAGTTCCAAAACCCAATGATACTTTCATTATTAGAACTCGATGGGTTTTTCGTAACAAGCTAGATGAAAGTGGAACTATTATATGCAACAAGGCAAGACTAGTTGCACAAGGGTATAATCAACTTGAATGTATTGATTATGATAAAACATATGCTTTTGTTGCTAAAATTGAGTCTATACGTATGTTATTAACTTTTGCATGCCATAAAGATTTTAAATTGTTTCAAATGGATGTCAAATCTGTATTTTTAAATGGTGTTATTGAAGAGGAAGTTTATGTTAAACAACCTCCTAGCATTGAAGATTTTGATCATCCTAAATATGTTTATAAATTGCATAAAACTTTATATGGTTTAAAACAGGCCCCCGGAGCATGGTATAAACGTTTAAGTAAATTTCTGCTAGAAAACGGTTTTAAAAGAGGTACTGTCGATACTACTCTGTTTATTAAATATAAAAATGATGATATTCTTATTATTCATATTTATGTTGATGACATCATTTTTGGATCTACTGATATTACTATATGTAATGATTTTTTCTAAAAGCATGAGTAAGGAATTTGAAATGAGCATGATGGGAGAATTAAATTTCTTCCTAGTATTACAAATCAAGCAAGGCGAAAAAGATATTAATATTTCTCAATCCAAATATTGCAAAGAAATGATTAAGAAATTTAGTTTAGAGTCTATAAAACCTCTTAATACTCATATGTTAACCACTGATAAATTAACTGCTGATGACAATAGAAAAAGTGCTAACACAAAGAAGTATAGAGGAATGATTAAAATTTTGTTATATATCACAGCTAGTAAGCCTGATATCATGTTCAGTGTTTGTAAATGTGCCAGATTTCAATCAAATCTTAAAGAATCACATTTGGTTGCGGTTAAAAGAATATTTCGATATCTAAAAGGAACCACAGACTTAGGTTTATGGTATCCTAAAGGTCAACCATTTGATCTTGTCTGTTTCTCAGATTCTGACTATGTCAGTCATCATGTTGATCGAAAAAGTACAAGTGGCACTTGTCAGTTTCTAGGTGGATGTCTGGTTTCTTGGTTTTCTAAAAAACAAAATTCAGTATCTATTTCAACTACCAAAATAGAATATATAGTTGTTGCACGTTGTTGTGCACAAATATTGTGGATGAAATAGACCTTTGTTGATTATAATATAAAATTTAATTGTGTGTCAATATTATGCGATAATACAAGTGCTATTAATTTAAGCAAAAATATTGTGTTGCATGCTAGATCAAAACATATAAATGTTAGAGATCATTTTTTACGTGATCATGTAAACAGTGGCATTATTAAATTAGAACATATTGATACAGATTTAAATATTGTTGATATATTTACTAAACCTTTAAGTTCTGAAAGATTTTGTAAATTACATGTGGATTTAGGAATGCTAGAAATTTCATTATAATTATATATGCATTTAAATATGTTTATTCTTTTATATTTACCTATATAAATTTTGTTGTTAATATATATATATATATATATATTTATGAAATATTTTCTTTAAAAAAAATATTATTATAAATATTTTTTAACCTATTTTTTAAATAGTTAAATTTTATTTTATTAAAAATATACACACATATATATATGTATATGCTTTTAAATGCGTTTTATTAATTATCGATTATACATATTTACCTATATATATATTTTTTATTAGTAATATATATTATTTTATATTTATATATTTATAAAATATTTTCTTCAAAAATATTATTATAAATATATTTTAAATTTTTTTTTGAATCTGAACCGTTGATTGATACTCATCTAATGGTAAAGACCACTGATCCGTGCAAATAAATTTGGACCAATCACAAGCAAGCACACTGATTGAAAGTTCTCACCGTTCGATTATGAATTCAGAATTAACTCTCAACCGTTGGATTAACCAGGTAATCCTAATTATAAATACTAAAAATTCTTTTTTATTCATTGTCTTCTATTTTCTCTCTCTCTCTCTCTCTTCAGCCGATTGTTTTCTCACTCTCCCAAAATCCTCTTAAACCTTAACTTCCGCTCAGCAAAAATTTTGATTTCTAGTATGTTTTTTTTGATAAATCGATTCCGATTAATCGATTATACCACATCTAAATCATACTTTTACAAATTAGTTTCATACAAAATGGTTTTTGCAAAATGACTTTTGGCCAAGATCTAAGATCTGTCCAAAGATAGATTTTTTTAAGTTCAGCTGATTCACTTCCTCATCACAAATCCATCATCCTCTGATTTAACAATATTAGTTACAATTTTTTTTAATCTGTCACTGAATGACCGATTAATTTTTTTTCAAAAAAATTTAGTTTCGTTTCACATCGTTTTTTTTGTTTCGTGGTCATCTGTCATAGTTTATACTTCTCGACACTAGTGTTCTTCTGCATGCATCTATTTATATATGCATCCATTAGTGTAGACAGATCCTTCATATATATATATATATATATATATATCCATACTTCATATATATATAAATTCATTTATCTTTATATATATATATATTTCAAAAACTCATATTTTTATTCTTTATATACTTATCATATATTTTGAAATAGACACACACACATACACACACGCACAGATATATATATATATACTGATCTTGGTAAAGAAACGCTACGAGTAGTTGTGCAAGTATTTCATATATCTTTTGAGGAGTGATGAACAACTGATAAGACTTAAATGTCTAGCTACTACATATTGCATATTCTTCTGTGTGCTGAACTCTATTGTCAGCTGTTGAATTTATTAAGATAGCTACTTCGTATTGTTAACATTCTCTCTGTTTGAAAACTGAAATGGGTTGTGAAAAACAGTTTTGGAAACTGAGTTGTTTGGTTAATGGTTATAACTGATATTCGTTTGTTGACTCAGCATTTAACTAAGTTATCAACATTTAATATCTAAAAATATTGTTTTCCTGATCTTTTGATTTCTTGGAAAAGTATTATACAGTTCAAAGTATGGCTTGGTTTCTCGTAAATCTACACTTACATTTACTGAAGATATTTCTATTATTAGTCTGTGTATTTTAGACATCCAGTCTCACTTCCTGAATATGCGTTAAATGTTAGATTGGCTTACTTACATATATGCTTTGAAAGTCCAATAATAATCTAGAAGGGGGGTTGAATAGATTATTACAGATTAAAAATTATCTTAGGCCTTTTTGAATTTTTTAGATAATTAATTTACAGTGTTAGAAATTAATATGCGAGACAACAACAAAAAATTCAATCACACAATGCACAGAGATTTATCTGGTTCACAACATACATCCCGGGTATGTTGCTACGTCCAGTCTCAAGTTCCTCTCCAGGACTTGAGATCCTATTACTATCAGTAATAAATACTCCTTCAACAGGTGGAGAAGCCTTTACAAAGTTTTATAGATAAACTTACAACTATTCTCAACTAACTATCTTGGACAGCAAGCTCCCAGCTCCTTCCTCAAGCTTAGTTGTACCTTCCTTTTGAGTTCAGTTCTATTCTATGATCTGGTCTTGAAATAACAGCCTCTTCCTCACCTCACAAGTACACTAGAGACTCAACTCCCAGCTGACCTCTCTAAGACTCTGGTCTTGGTCAAAGAATTACTCGTCTTTCTCACAGATACATAAAATAAACTAACTCTTACACTTTTCCCTTTTTACAAAAAGATTTGATAGAGATATGCTTCTTAAATAAGCAGATAGCAATTATAGATCAAGTAATTATATAAAAGTTCAATGACCTTTATAAAATGTGCTTCTATGTAAGCGGATATAAATTTATATTTGATTATAAAAGTTTGTATAACTTTTATACTTATGTGAAAGTGCTTCTTGATTAAACAGATAGATCAATTTAAAACTTAGATAAAAGGTGCTTCAATATAAGCACATATAATTTAATGTAGATTTATAAAGAATTACTTATCCTTTATAATAAAGAATGTGTTTCTATGGATTAAAGATGTTATGCAACAAGTATTTTATAAATAAATAAGTTTATGATCAAATACTTGTGATAGCTGATATCAAGTACAATAAATTAATCAATTAAACAATACTTGATATAACAAATAAATTTGTTTCACTCAAAAAATATATAATAATATATTCTATCTATTATGTGAATAGCTATAAATAAGGTCACTTAGGATTTTAAAGACCGTTTGGATAATTCGCTCAAAAGGAATAAATCCAAATTGTATCGGTATCTAAGTACTGACCAATTTATAGTTTCACAATTAATATTTATATAAATATTTTCAGTAGATCACTTATAACTTTAAATACCGGTCGAAAAGATTTTCGAATTGTTTCAGTATTTAAGTGATGATCTATTTTCAATAGTTATATAAATAATATTAATAAAAGGCCACTTAGGACTTTGAGCACTCGTTCGGCTAATTCCCTCACTTAAGAGGAATATCTCCGCTATAGTCTCGGTGTCTAAGTACTGACTTTTTATTAATAAATAGATGAAATATAGATATATATAATTGTGTATAATAATTTATACTTGTATAGCTATAAATCTAAATAAGCAAGAGATAATTCAAATAAATTAAATCAAATAACTTATCTCAAATACTTAGACCAATTTCTTCTTCTCAAATGATTAGAACTTTAGTGAGAAGAGAGAGAAAGCTTTTTAGAAAGAGAGAGTATGTAGGCAAGGAGTAAGCTTTTCTTTTCAAGTGAATTGGCAAATAAAAATGAAAGAGGAAGCTTCCTATTTATAGGAAATTCAAGCTTGGGGCATAATGGTAATTTAAGAAAATTAAAGGCTGATAATTTGTTTATTTGAAATGAAAGGCTCGGATCAAATATAGTCACACGGATTGCAAACTTGGATGCCCATCAAAAAATGTTTGCTCCTTCCGAATTGATTTTTAGCCTATTAAAAGTTTGACTACTTTTTGCATTTATTAGGCACATGCTAAATGAATCTTTCAAATCTTTCCAGTACATGACTTCGGATTAGACAAAAGGAGTTGTCCCAAAATAATTGTCTCATTGTATTTCCAACATACTCCATTTTGGTCAAAGTTAAAAAATAATTAGCATATGTAACATTAAAAGCCTAAGTTCAATTCGGTCAACATTTTTACTTTTCCATTGCACACATGAGTCACACACGGATGTACACATAAATTTTTAAAGGTTCCAAATGTGTAGAAAAATATTTTTGTAAAAACTCTTTTTGCCCCGTTTATAAAATAATTTTGAAAGCTTGAATAAAATTTATTTAAAAGAAAATAGGAATTTTCCTTGCCTTAGGAAATGTTGCTTTATGAACTAATTACTTTAACACTTGATATTAATTTATCAAGGTCAAGAAAATTAATTCAATAGGATTTGAAAATATTTTAAGATCAAAGTAAATAAGATAATTGAAAATAATTAGAATATAAATCCTATGGAGAGGATTCTAATATTTACTAAACTTATTTACTATTATTGTTATCATTAAAATAATCCTTAATAGTTGAAGACCTATCATGCTTCATGTATAAATTTAGTACACTACAACAGATACCATTCACCTCACAATCCTATTTTGTCATTCTGTTCTGTTCTCTGAGTCTTAATATGCTTTTTTATCTAAATGTCACTTTCATACTGCATATTTCTTCTCTCTATTACAAACATGGAAAACACCTCTTCTGTCAAACGTAGAAGGTCTGCATTACTTTTTGAAGTCTATCCTGATATATGCATCCCTCATTTAGTTACTCCTCGTGAACAATCTAAATACCAACTCATGAGACACAATCTCTCTCCTGGTGTGGGAATTACTTTTAATAGCTTTCCAAATCTTCTTAAAAAAATTATAAGTATTGGCTATGAGTCTTTAGTAGTGTTTAATGATATAAATATTTACCCCGGCCTAATAGCTGAGTTTTACTGTCACGTGACTATCAATAGGGATGAAACTGGTTTTGTTGTTAGTGTTACTACATGTATTCAAGGCATGAACAGATGCTTATCAATGCATTACATCTAAGGCCTTACATGCTAGAGTTACCTAGGTTGAATGAATATGCGTATCCAATAGGATATTCCATAATTGAATGTTTGGCTTTCAAACACATTCTTGCTCTTGCAACAGAACAAATAATTCTTGCTCTTTTATTTGATTATCCTATTAGTGTTGGTTTGGAGTTTTTAACTGCACCATGTCAATTTCTTGAAAAAATCATTATACATAACTTTATGCCAGTTAGAGAAGACAGGAACTTATGTCCTTTTGATTTAGAATTAATAAAGTGTATCTTGTATGAATTTATGCCCTATAATCTACCTTCTTTTGAACATTGCTACAATTATAATTGCATGGGGTATGGTCTCATTCTGTCTCACATCTTTAAATATCTTGGAATTGATCTCACTGGTCATAAATCTCAAACAATCCCAAACAGCAACATTGTTTCTCATCTTAATCTTCCTCTTAAATCCTTGATCACTTTCAAAGAGTCCAATCATGCTCATATTGAGTCTCATATCAATATGTTCTCCCAAATTGAAACTTTAAGTAACATGAATCAACTTATGTTACAAAATCAAGGAAATTTGATGATTAAGTTTGAGGAAATACAACAAACAACACTTCATCTTAAGGAACTGATTCATTTTTTACTGGAAAATCAAAAAGTATTTATCCCTCCCTATCACTTTACTTCCAGTACCAGTTCAACTCCAGTGGAACCCAAGGAACAATCTCACTCAGATGTTCGTCTACTCATCACTGGTCTTCAATTTTCTCCTATTAACTTAAGAGATCTCTAACTATTTGGGCATGTAATACATATATATATATATATATATATATATTATGTCTTATTAACTATTTGGGGATGATTGTAATTAAAAACATACTAACTACACTAACTATGCAGGTACTATTACTCTGACTTTGCAGAATGTTCAGTTGAGGAATATTCTATTAACCTTTCTGCAGGATAAATTTTTAAAGCTTTCTTCCCCCCCTCCCCCAATTTTTTTTATGATGACAAAGGGGGAGAAGAAAAATATATTGTTGTTATATATACTGTTAGATTTGTACATAAACTGGTCAATTTTTCAAAATTAATTGAAATTGTTTTAACAAGACATGACAATATATATTGATGATGCAGGATGGTATATACTGATGATGCTAGACAAGACGGTATATACTAATGATACAGGACAGTATAATACTGATGATACCATTAATAGTAATGAATGTGATGATACATAAATACCAGATGATGAATACAATATAATTGTTGTAACTGCCATATCAACTATTGTTATGAATTTTTCAATTTTGAAAAATGTTCTTAATCTGAGGAGGAGTTTTATAAATTGCGGGGGAGTTCTAATAGAAAATATTTTTGTTTATTGTCATTATCAAAAAGAGGGAGATTGATGTGTTTCTAACTTTTAGGAATATTTTGATGATAACAATAAAATTAGTAAATATGATAGAATCTTCTCCATAGGATTTATATGTTATAAGTGTTTTTAATTATCCTATTTATTTTGACAAAAAATATTTTTCATCCTAAATTGAATTAATATTTTTTTGACCTTGATAAACTAATGTCAAGCGTTAAAAAGATTAATTCACAATACAACATTTCCTAATGTAAGGAGAGCCCCTATTCCTTACATGATTTTTCTTCACTAAATGTTTTCAAAATAAATATATGATATATATAAGTTATTTTGAACAAAAGGCTTTCGCTTTTATTCCTTCTGTTATCCAAAAAAGAAGTTGGGAATGTATATGTTTGTGATGATATGTGTGAAACTAGTATGCACACAAGCCAATCATATTTGATATGATGTAGCATATACTTTGTAATCTTATTCATTTATTAATAAAGGAATTGATTTTCTTAAAAGGCATTTTATATTATCTACATAGTGCTGTTATATTAAATGTGATAAACCCATAGTTTTGAGCAATGCTTTTAGAATCATGATGGTGATCATGCTAATGAGATCTAAATTCTAGATAGCTCACAAACTAAAATTGTTCCTAATCGTTGGATTACTAAATTGGGGATTAGTGAATCTGGATAGATTAGTACATACGTTGCTTGCTCTTGGGAAGAGGATGATTGATCTCATAATCATTTGTGTGGAGACACTAAAGCAAGTATGTAGGTGTTTATTGGAGAATAAGTTCACTGAACGTGGCTCGCTAAGGAATACCTAATGGAGTTTTACTCGCCTGTCAATAGGAATTCCTCTAGTGATAGTAGTACAAGTGATCCTTGGACTTGAGATCATCATAGTATCTTGTGTATGATGAGTTATACTTTGACATGTCCCTTAAGACCTTGTGGGTATATCAAAGGGTATGATTGGGTATAATTAGTTGTACATGGAGATAGGTGAATGATCAACAAAGAATCTACCTCGTTTAGTAAAAGATGTGAATGTCCTATGTGATTCGATAAATGATAACTCAGTAGTCCTTGGCCAAGGCAGAATGAAATTAGAAAGGAGTTTCTAATTTGCATTAATTAGAGTTGTGCATTTGGGAATCAAAATACATATAATTAAATAAAATAAGACTTGACAGTAAATCCATGTCTTATATTTAATTGGGACATTGTATGGTAGAAGGATTGAATTGTACGGTAACTATTTACTCAAAGGTTCTTTTATGATTGATGTTGAAATCTATATTATCTGGAAAGTCGTTGATCGCTAAGGGGGCTTACCCTTATTGTAGAATAAATATTATTTATTTAAATGAATTAAATAGTTTAATTTATTTATTTAAATAAAATTAGAATTGTTCTAATTGATTTATTCACAACCGGTTTAATATGGAGAACCTAAAGGGTCACACCGCAAAAGGAAAATGTTTATTTAAGAAGTAAATGGCATAATGGTAATAATAAGTTAAGTGTATTTAATTTAATCTATGGAGATAGAATAAATTAAATAGCTTAATATTTATTATTTAATATTTTAGAAATATTAAATATAAATTAATAAGAGGAGTCTTATTATTGTTATTACTATTACTATTATTTAATTCCTAATAGGGATTGGGAATTAATTAATAGAAGTACTCTCCCATGGATTCTTAATTGGATTAGGAGCATTATTAATTAAAGGAGTTTAATTATAATACAAACCCTAATCCTAAATAGTTTAGGGAAGGGTTATTCCTACATCTATAAATAAGAGGGGTCTTATCATAGATTAGGGTTACACACTCTTGCATTAGATTGTGGAGAGTACTTACAATTTCTATAGAGATAGAAACTAGGGTTTTTGCCAAATACCCAACTTCTTGAATACTTGTTCTTCCTTGGTGGATCACCTCTAGAGGCCAAACACTTGGGTGGCTAACGTTGATCAAAGGAAGGAATCACACCGTAGCATTCGAGGAGAACACGAAGGACTAGGAGTTGAACTTGTACCCGAGGAAGCTTAGTTCTACGAGGGTATAATTTCTTATTCTCTTTCTCTTTCGTTTATATCGTTAATTGAGCACATTGATCGATCATGGTGATGGTTTGTATAAAATTTTAAAATCCGTTTTATCGCGCTTTCGCTCTATTTATGTAATTTGATTGCATGCTCGCGTCATATACAAACCTAACAATGTGGGCCCGTAGGAATTAATTGGAGAAATAAAAATTGCAAGGCTTGAAACTATGTCTGACCGTAGCTTGCAAGTTAAAAATTTTAGTGCATTAATTATGCACACTTTACAAATGTTACACGGGCTAAATTGTTGATGTTGTTCATTGGTTTCTGTTTGGGTAATCCATCCGTATGAGTCTGTTTATTCCATCTGAACCATTCTTTTCGAATTAAAGCAATCCAAGCCATTGGTTTCAAAATTAATTTCCAAAATTACAAGTTTGCCTTCGGCCAAATATTTCCTATAAATAGGAAAGTTTTTCTTCACTTTCAATTTACTAATTTCAAAGATAAGCATACCCTCTCATCGCCTACATCTCTCTAAAAAGCTTTATTTCTCTTCTACCAAAAAGTTCAGATTTCTTGAAGAGAAAAAATGGTCAAAGTATTTAAGACAAGTTCTTAAATTGTTTTACTGTTATTATCTCATACTTGTTTATAATTATTGATTGTTATACACATTTATATATATCTATATTTCGTCTGTTCATATCAATAAAAAGTCATCTGTAGACCAATCGGGACTATATCAGAGATATTCTTCTTAAGTGAACGAATCAGTCGAACGGGTACTCAGAAATTCCACTTGGCTTTTTATAGATTTAATTTATTTATATAAATACTGTAAAATAGATCGTTGCTTAGACATCAACATTATAACGGAGATATTCCTCTTAAGTGAGGAAATTAGCTGAACAAGTATTTACAATGTTCTAAGTGATCTATTGAAACTATTTATATAAATATCACTTAGTGAAACTTTAAATTCGGTCATTTGTTGACTAATCGGGACTATATCGGAGATATTCTTCTTAAGTGAAGGAATCAGCCGAACGGGTACTCAGAAATTCCAAGTGACCTTATTTAATATTCACAGGATAGATGAAATATATTATTATATATATTTTCGAGTTTAACAAGTTTATTTGTTATATCAAGTATCTTTTAACTGTTTAATTTATTATACTTGATACCTGACATTACAAGTATTGGAACTTAAATTTATTTATTCATAAAAATACTTGTTGCATAGTATACAAGTTATTTAAACTTTTATATCACAAACTTCAGTGAATATATCTGCTTAGAAAGAAACATATCATTCACTATAAATGTTACTTAAACTTTTATACCTGAAATCAAAGTTAAATTTGTTTTTCTATAGAAACACATTTTTATTTATAAAGAAAAATTTAATCTTTATAAATCCGAACAAAAGTTATATATCTGCTTACACAGAAGCACATTTAAATCAAGCTTAAAGTTATACATTTGCTTATTTAAAAGCATTTCTTATTACTGAGCATTAATTAAACATCTGCTTACAAAGAAGCATATTTACTCAAGTATAAAAGTCTTTGAACTTTCATAAACATATTTGCTTTTTAATTGTTATCTGCTTATTTGAGAAGCCTTAAATATAAAAGTTATTTAAACTTTTATATATCTGTACTAAATTGTATCTACTTACTTTAGAAGCAAAATTATGTCAAATTATTTGTAAAAAGGAAAAAGGGTAGAGTTAATTTATTTTATGTACCTGTGAGAAAGACGATTAATTCTTTGACCAAGACCAGAGGCTTAGAGAGGTCAGCTAGGAGTTGGGTCTCTAATGTACTTGTGAGTAGAGGAAGAAGTTGTCGTTTCAAGACCAGATCATAAAGTAGAATTGAACTCAAATGAAAATTGTAACTAAGCTTGAGGAGAGAGTTGGGAGCTTACTGTCCAAGATAGTTAGTTGTGTTTAGTTGAAAGTTTGTCTATAAAACTTTGTAAAGGCTTCTCCGCCTGTTGAATGAGTATTTGTTACAAGGGTAATAGGATCTCAAGTCCTGAAGAGGAGCTTGAGACTGGACGTAACAACATACCCGAGATGTATGTTCTGAACCAGATAAATCTTTGTGCATTGTGTGATTGAATTTTTGTTTCCTTGCATATTTATTTCTAACATTGCTAATTAATTTACTAAAAATTCCAAAAGTTCTAAGATAATTTTTTAAACGGTAATAATCTATTCAACCCCCTTCTAGATTATTATTGGATTTTCAATACTCTTTGTAGTAACAATAATGGACTAATAATTTGTTTGCCTAGATATAAAGAACAGTGTAATTAAGAAACGAACCAAGAATAATACTTGTCGTTTGTCTAAGGTGGAATATTAAATATATCTTAAATTAAATTTTAAAATATTTAAATGTTTTCTAAAAGTTTTTAATATGAAAAATTTATGCCTTTAAAATTACGACGACCCTACAAATTTAAACATTTCGCAAATATACAAGTTTATATCCTTTAATTTGTTCAAGAGAAAATAGAAAACCAATGCCTATAAGTTGATTTTTTATTTATTTTAAAATTACATTTGTTATTGTGTAGTTAAACCCTACAATAACTTTAATGAGATAGCAAAATAGATATATTTTAGCAATGTACTCTCATTCCAAATTACTCAAAATTAATATTTTTTTTTAAATTCAAAATTAAAAGAATTCATTAAAAAGAATTTTATGACACTCTATGTAACATCCCATTTCTGAAATAAAAATAGAGGTTACGCACAAAACCATAACAAAACTTACAAAACAAAACGAAAGTTCTATGCTACAAAAGAATAGTCTCATAACAAAAAAATATCAAATTACAATTCATAATAAATGTCGATCCAGCTCAAACCACAATCTAAAATAATTATTACAACTCCAAACAAACTAATGTATCACAGCCTAAACAAAATATATTTAACTCATTGGAAAGAAGGGAGCTTTCATCACACTTGCCCTTGATCCCCTTGATTACCCGCAGAAGGAAAAACACAGTATAAGCCAAATGTCGAGTACGGATATATAATACAGAAATAACGAACTAAAATAACTAACTCAACTAATTGAAGTGAACTGAAACGAACAAAACTAACGCAACGGAATAATAGGCTAAATCAAATGACTGAGTGTTATTTCATACAGAACTCAGAATAAAACAAAATATATCTTGCCACACAGGCAATCACACATTAGACTGCGCAATCCAGATGCATGCAAACTTGGAAGACGTGTTTGACACAAACATCACCAATCCGCAGAACAGAACAGAACGGAAAATTAGGGTCGATCCATACGCCTCCTACAACAAAATCACCAAATGACCAACTCCCACCGGAGCACAAAACAGAGACGACGTGGACTGATCACACCGTCATGGAAGGTGTCATGCCTCAATGCTAAGAGGACATGCATGTGGTACTTCCACATGTGATTATAGCTCAGGTATACCCTACGGTATATTCTAACAAAAATATAATGTCACAACACATGTGACACAATATCAACACAAAGGGATAATAATACGTACATGTTAAACCGAAATAAATCATCAACACAAAGTCTCCAAAAATATATTAACATGTACTTTCTACATATATCAAAATGAATTCTATACATGATGCACTAGTTTAAAGAGTACAAATATGAGTTCCAAATATAAACGTCAAAATGAAACTATCAGAATAAATTTGACAAGGAATAATCATGAGAGGCAATACCAAATTTCTAAACGAGTAGCTAAACGAACAAATTAAAATTAAAAGAGTCTCGCTGAAAAGATACGAAATTCGTACCTGGAGTAAATAATGTAATAACCAAATTATAATTTCAAATATTATTCGACTCCTTCTGTCCGAACTAATTAAAAAGAATAAATTAATAAATAGTTTAACAATTTAGTAAAATTTTAATTTGAAATCCAATAATCTTTCAATTTGTTATGTGAATTAGTCTTAGGCAATAAACAAATAGTTTTTTAACATTGTTATGAAAACATGATAGTTTAATAAGTTTATTTATTTATTTACTAATTTAAATATGTAGCTATAAATTCTATCGAAACTACAGACAACGAATTAGGTGTTGTACTCTGCAAAACCATGGATAGTCCACAAAGATATAAATATATTAATTATTCACTTTGTACGAGGCAACTTCTTCTCTGTCAGTACTATGAACTTAACCTAGTTATATCACCCTTGAACCAATTCAATGTATGAAAGCAACCAATAAATGGACCCCTGCGTCTATATACATATATTTACTCTAAAATTTATGAAATTCAGAATGCAGTACGCTAATGAAAGAACATTTAAAGCAATTCATTATTAATAGTAAAGTTACACTACTTTTTCTTCCTGTGCAGTAAAATAATGTAAGTATAGTTAAGTTTTGTTTATTTATTGATATATGTTACTATCCCTCTTAATATTAATAGAATTTAATAATACAAAATACAGATTGAATCCAATTAATTTAAAATCTAACTTTATCAAATTAATTTATTCATCACTTATTAATATATTATCAGCTCACATAAATTTAATAACTACTTTGATTCAAATAAAAGATAAAATCTAAACAATATGTTTTAAAAATATATATATATATATATAATTTTATTTATTTATTTTTTATCGGGTATTACACTCAAAATTCAAAATTAAAATTGAGATGATTTATAACTAATTGCGTCATGAGCGCTAGAAAGTCTCACTTATAGTTATTCAGAAATAAATTCTTCTCAACTACTAACATTTTGGTGGATGTAGTTAGTTGCACTTTATCGATTTTAATATCCCCAACCATTTATAATATCCTCAACCATTTATTATTATTATTATTATTATTATTATTCAATTGATAGAAGAAGTTTAAAAATATTTGAGATTATGAGAATGTTTTATTTTGTGAGGAGAAATTCTCGGTTATTATATTTAAAGTTTTGTTATGTATTGTGATAAATTTAAGTCGAATTACAATTACGAAAATTATCAATGAAATTGAAAGGAATTATAAGAAGACTCTATTTATTACAAATCTCTCTAAAAAATTACTACTAATACTTATCTACGTAATTGACAATTAAAAAGTCGACGTAAATATTCGTAATATATATATTATTTTCTCTACCTTTATATTATATTATATATATATATATATATATATATATCATTTTCCCTATCTCTTATATATTATATCGATATAGATGATTTGTCGTGATAAGGTGGATTACATGTATTTTATATTAATAATATTTAAATATTTAATGTTTTCTAAAAGTACATTTAGCGCTTGTAATGTAATTAAAAATTTATGCTTTTAACATTACGATGGCCCTACAAATTTAAACATTTCACCAATATAAAAGTTTATATCCTAAAATTTGTTCAATACAAAATAGAAAACCAACGCCACACATTTGCCTATAAGTTGATTTCTTAATTATTTTAAAAGTATATTTGTTATTATTTAGTTAAACACTACGATTAGTTTAATGAGATAGCAAAATAGAAATACACTAGCGATGTACTCCGCTTCCGAATTACTTAAAATTGAAATTTTTACAAATTCAAAATTAAAATAATTCATTAAAAAAATAATTTATGACACCCAACCTACCACTCCAACTAAATGCGCACTTTAATTAAATGCTTTCCTCTTTTTTTATTATTTTTTTATCACATTTTAAATGCTTGCTGATCTACCAAATTGTGACATGAGTGTTGGAAAGTACTCCCACTTAAAGTTATTTAGAAATAAATTCTTCTCAACTACAAACATTTTGGTAGATCTAGATATTGATTATAATATCCTCAACCGTACCGTTCCGTTTATAAAAAGGTGTCAAAACAAAGCTTAAATTAGAACAACAAAATATTTCTTCCACGTTTGAGGCAAATATAGGTAGGCTTTAATTTGATTTAGACTAATATGGAGTCGAAAAAAATCCAAGGCCTTAAACCGGTAAAGACCAAGAGACCTGATGAGGTGATCACGGTGAAGGATGAGCCGCTAAGCCCGGGTTCACGGATGTTTCATATACCAAGCGTGAATTGCTTTGTCATGGCTACAATGGGTTCCAAAATTAAGTGGGACGTTAACCGTGTTAAATTCGGATTAGAGAATTCTCTGTCCAAACTTCCTCGTTTCTCCAGTTTGTTGGTAAGAAATACTCACCTGTTTGTAGGAATGTTTTTATTACTTACTTAAATAAATAACACCTACACCTACGTTATTCCAAATTAAGAAATGGATTCAGAGAGTTGACCTGCACTTAATTGATCAGTTGTTGATTTTTTTTTTTAATATATATGTATATTACTTTTGACATTTTAATTATATTAATTTGGTTAATTTCTTAATTATAAGGTGATGGACGACGAAAACAAGGGTGACAAAATGGGGTGGAGGCGGACGAAGGTAAATGTGGACAATCATATATTTGTCCCAGATTTGGAGCCTGACATGGAGGAGTCGGTAGCAGATCAATTTGTGGAGCAGTACATCTCAGATCTTCATATAACCTCAATGGACTACTCCAAACCGCTCTGGGAATTTCACATTTTGAATCTAAAAACATCGGAGGCTAATGGTGTTTTAGTTATGAAACTTCACCACTCACTTGGTGATGGCATTTCTCTCATGTCTAACCTCTTAGCGTGTACTCGAAAAACATCTGATCCCAATGCATTGCCTACTCTTCCAACTACCAAAAAATTGGCAACCCGTAGTAGTTCTTCAAGCAAACCAATAATTATTATAATTATTGGCTTTTTATTTACCATTTGGACTACCATCTTGATGGTTTTCAATACTTGTGTGGATATCATGTTTTTAATTGCCACCGTGCTGTTTCTGAAAGACACGGACACTCCTATCAAAGGCGCATCATCGTCGGGGGTTTCTGGGTTGGGTACTAGGCGATTAATGGTGCACAAAATTATTAGTCTAAACGACATAAAATTTGTCAAGGCTGCAATGAACGTGGTCGGTAGATCAATCAATTTATATTTGCATGTTTAAAATACCTTGTTTCCTATATATATATATATGTGTGTATATATATATATATATATGTATATATATATATATACATATATACAGAATTGATCTCCAACGGACCCAAAAAACGGGTCTAAAAAACGGATCAGCTATAACGACAGACAGAACCATCGCTATAGCATAAACCGTCGTCATAGGTTTATGGAGATCGGTTAGATATGACGACAGAACCGTCGTTATAGGGTTTTAGCAACGGTTCTGTTGCCATAGCAACGGTCTATGACGACGGTTTATGCTATAGCGATACTAGTCCGTTTTTTAAATCCGTTTTTTGAGTCCATTGGAGAACCGGACTATATATATAAGAGCACAATGACATGCAACCTGCAAAAGAAAATACAGCAAATGTTTAATTCGCCTTTATTTTATTTTTTCTTTCCATATGTTCTTGATAATTATGCATATTTATTTACCTGGTTTATAAATGTTTGTAGACCATTAACGACGTTGTGCTAGGAGTAACACAAGCTGGCCTTTCTCGCTATCTAAATGGACGATATGGTGAGTACTTAATTTATATATGAAACGTACTTAATTTTGTTGCCATGCATTTCTTATAGCCATTTAAGTTGTTTGTAATCCACACTAAGCGCTGGCCGCTGTGCGCATCTCCGTACCCAATTTTAATACTACTTCTGTTCCAAAATTAAATATACATTTTGATTATTTAGAATTTAAAACTCAACATTAATATAATTTCGTACAAATTTTGAAAACAACAAAGGTGATAAACAATTCATAGTTAATTTACAATTGTTATATTTAATTGATATTAAAACTAAATAACTTCATATCAATTTTGTATTTTAAGATTTTGCGAGTCAAAATGTATCTCTAATTTTAAAACGGAAGGAGTAATATTTAGAAAACACAATTGTGTAATATTGATATATAATATATAATTGTGTAACATACACAATTGTTTTATCTGTTTGTCTAGCAAGTAAGGCGCAGGATGAGAAAAGACATGATATGGCAAGCAAAGAGAGAGATTATCTACCTAAAGGAATTCGCCTTAGATCATCCCTCTACATTAACTTGAGACCATCTACAGGAATTGAGGTAATTAATTATTTGAATGGCGTCGTGCAATATACTATTGTAACACACACAAAACACACACACACACACACACATATATATATATATATATATATATATATATATATATATATTGCATGTGAAAAAAGTGTAGTTGTATGCAAAATGCTACCTAATATCACAAACTTACATTTAATTTCATACCTTACACTTACCGCTCCTAACCATATGTGTCCTGCAATATCGGCAACACGTCTACACTGCGTAGAATGCCAAGTATAGGATTTAACCCACCCACAATGGATATTTTACAATGCCCTCAGATACACACACACACACATATATATATATCAAAATGTAACCGAAAACTTACATCATAACACAAATAATACATAAAATCTATACATAAGTCAACTCATAATATTATTAAATTTTACCCAAAATATAAACAAATTTACTAGAAAATATAACAAATGATAAATAAAATTATAAATGTTACAAAATACTAATGCCTCAAAACTTACTGAATATAATACTAAACGTCACACCAATTTAATCTCATTTTTTAACTAAAATAATTCATAAGTCGTTCATACACTAACATATTCCTAAACTCATTAAAATAAATAACAGAAGAAATTCTCAAAAACTTTAAGTTGACAAAATATACGTAAGACCTCAATCCACTATCTTGGTCATCACACCTTCGATTTGAATTTGTTTCTCAAATATAAAACAATAATTCTATGGCGACCGGTATTGGGCGACCAATTTGGCGACCAACCAATTTTTTTTTTAATACTACTCCCAAATAATTTATATGATTTATTGGAAAATTTTAAAAAAAAAATAGTAATTTAGGTGTTATTTGGATATATATACAAAACAGTGTTGTAGAGTCTGTACAACACTGTTTTGTATATGTATCCAAATAACACCTAAATCACTGTTTTTTTATAAAAAAAAATTGTTCCAATAAATCATATAAATTATTTGGGAGTAGTATTTAAAAAAAAAAGAAAGAAAGTTGGCCGGTCGCCCAACACCGGTCGCCGTAGACGGACTCAATATAAATAGAGTTCTTCTACGTCGATATTCTAGCGACTTTTTTTTTTTTGACTTCCAAATAATTTATATGATTTATTGGAACAAATAATATACAACACTGTTTTGTATATGTATCCAAATTACACCTAAATCACTGTTTTTTTAAAAAAAAAAATGTTCCAATAAATCATATAAATTATTTGGAAGTCAAAACAAAAAAAAAAGTCTAGAATGTCTGTAACACCCCTTTCCCGAAAAGGAAAGGGAGGTCACGTGCAAAACACAACAAACCTCGAAATAAGTAAACAGAGCACTAATAACTTAAAAATATTTAATAGTTGATAATCCATCAATATCGAATTAAATACAATTCTCCAAAAATTTACTTAATAATCAAAACCTAAAATCAAATAAACCTATATGGTCAAATGTAGCTCTCTTCACACGAAACCCTAAATCGCCCCTGCAGACCTGCCGGAAGAAAAACACAGCATGAGCCAAATGCCCAGTACGGATAAAGATATACGAAAGATGCACAACTGAAATACAAAATCAACTGAACAAAATACTGAGTAAAGCCTCAAGAATAAATACCGATGAAAAAAAATATAATCTCCGAAGTTCGAATAAAATATATCTGAATCAACAAAATTAATAATACAAACAAAAGGCTGAATCAAAGTGGCTAAGTGGTTATTTCATACCGAGCTCAGAACAAAACACAAATATGCCTTGCCACACAAGCAAGTCAAAATAATTGCACATAGGCAAATCACACATTGGACCACGAATCCAAATGCATGCTAATCGGAAGGTATGTCTAGCACAAACATCACCAATCCGCAAAAACAGAAACAAAAACTAGGGCCGACCCATACGCCTCCCACAAACAAAAAACCCCAAATGGCCCACTTCCTCCGGAGCCCAAAACGGAGACGCCGTGGACTAATCACACCGCCACGGAAGGTGTCATGCCTCGGTGCCAAGAGGGACATGCATGTGGTACCCCCCACAGGTGGTTATAGCTCAGGTATACCCTATCACTTATTCTACAAAGATATGATGTCACAACACATGCAACATAATACCAACAAAGGGTTCTAAACGTACATGTTGAACCAAATCAAATCATAAACACAATGTCTCCAAAAGAAAGTAACAACATGTACCGCTCTACAAAGATCAATAAGTTTTATGCATGAAGAATAAATTCAAAAGATTACAAAATATGAAGTTTGGAACATCTAGATCAAACCAAAGCAAAATAAGAATTTGATTAGAAACGAAACAATTAAGCGAGCACCAAATTCTGAACGATTAGCAAAAACAAACAAATCAATATGATGAGAGTATCGCTGAAGAAATAAGGAATATGTTTTAAATTATAATAGAAGGAAAAGAGTTCAAATTATAGAATAAAGTGAAGATGTCGAAGATCAAACTTCTATTCAAGAGCGTCAACAGAAATATAAGCAAAAGGTAACGAATGACGAGATATCACGAGATACAAAAGAATATAACAATAATCAAAGGAGTGGAGTACGGAATCCGTACCTGATACGCAAAACCACTTATAGCACACTCCACAAAATCTTAACATCCAATGCTAACAATATCAAATACGAAATCTTAATCACCACCTAAATATATTCGCCTCGAATTAAATATAATCCAAACTAATAATTTCAAAATAATTTATAACTCATTTAAGATACCTTTAATTATCGCCTTATATCACTAATAATATTTTAAAACTTAAAAGTCCATAACAAAACTTAAGAAATCTAAAAAAAACCCCAATATGACAAATTATTCTTAAGACGTCAGTCCACTATTCTGGTCTTATCACTATTAATTAAAACTTATTTGTCAAATTAACTAGCTTTAACAAAAACTAGACTTCAAATACTCCAATTTAGCCTCAAGAATCACCCAAATCGGATTTAAAATCATTAAGTTATAAATTTTTAAATATTAGAACTTATTGCTGAAAATTCTGCTACAAAAATTCTAAATCAGCCCCTTCTTAAAATTCATAACAAATTATACGTTAATCTTTAGCGGTTCAAAATTAGTGAACACATTCTCAACTTATATATGTATAACATATCCAAAAATTATAACGATCCAACGGTCAGATTAAGAGATATAACCCACACATTATACCTAAAAATATAAAAACTGATTTTCAGATTTTAACGTTTACGTTCAATCAAATTATATTCATATGTATAAATTTATCTTCTCATTCTGATTATCATGATATCTACTTTTATGTCTATATTTTGTTTAAAAATAATCACTAATTTAAAAATTCTCATAACTAAACTTAAAATCAAAATACGAAATAATATTTACCTTCATTGTTCGCCTTCCTTCAATACGCAGCAGTAAAGAATCTGACTTTTGGGTCTTCTAGAGTCTTCAAAATCTCTTCATATCTCAGAAAAATTGTAGCTCGCGAAAAGATACACGAAATAGGCTCAAGAATCACTCGATTCGGAGTTAATATGACTGAGTTACGAATTTTTAAAACTAGGGTTGAAAATAGTTGCGGGAATTGGGATATATTACGGTTTTCATCAATTTTAGGCATGAAGATGATGTCAAATAACTTTTCTTCCTATTTATAATTGTAGAGAACGAAAAACTGAAGAAATAGGCTTTGGATTCACTCAATTCTGACATCGGATGAATTAATTATGATTTTTCTAATGAGCTGCAGTGCGTATGATTATTCTACGCGGGAATTCAACTAATCAAATTAGAATAGGCTTAGGGTTACATCATCACTCTTTAAATATAAATAGGAATCAATATAAGAGTTATCAAAACCCTAATGGACTACTAAATTTTAATTTAATCAATTATTTAATAGTCTACTAAAAGAATTTAACTTTCCAAACAAAACAAGGAAGGAAAAAAAATAGTAACTTACCTTTTCTAATTCAATTATACTATTATAAATGAAATCAATTAATATTTAATTATTCACAAAAATATGGGTTATTACAATGTCGCCCTAAAATTACTGATATAAAAATAGTATGAAAAGGTAGACTTCAAGAACTCCAATTTAGTCTCAAAAAACACTTAGATCAAATTTAAAATCATTAAATTATTGATATCTGAAAATAAGAATTTGCTGTAGAAAATCTGCTACGCTAATTTCAAACAAATTTTAAAAACTTTCTATTTTAACATACTAAACGATAAAAGTAGGGAAAACTTAAAAGAACAAAATTTTTAGAAAACTTTGAGACCTTTCCAAAAACAGAGTCATAAAAATCGGGTGAAAAATAAATTTTATATAAGATTTACAGCATGCTACCAGAATTTTCATCACAGAAAATAATGTTTGTGCAAAAGATTTGTTTCGACAAATTTTGAGTCAGAATCTCGGAAAACTCAAATCGTCGATAACATTCATACTATTGCAAAAAGTCCAAAATCAAGTAAATCCGATAAGAAACGTATTTAATATAATTGTTTGAACAGTACTGCTGGAAATTATAGACAGAATATGCACGAATTTAAATGTAAGGAAGCGAAGATCCGTACCTTGATTACTCAAAATTTACCTTCAATCATATTGCTCAAGAACCCTAATTGATGATTTACATAAACTCTAATTTAGAAGAATAAACAAATATAACTCTAAAATTGAATAGATAAAACGGATTAACAAAACCATGAACAATAATAATCATACCTTTAATTCAAGAATCCTAATTTGATTAGTCTTTCATATCAACCATCCACCGGGTTTTTAATTTTCTCTTTCTTTTTCTACTTCTCTTTCTCAATTAACGCAATCTCTTTCTTTTCTGATTAGAACTATATTGTCCGTATCAACCATCTCTCGTATTTTAATAAAGTAATCTCTTTCTTTCTTATTAGAACTATTTAGACCTTTAATTAGCTTGAACTGAATTGGGTTAAGCCCACTAATAATTTTATTTCACAAAACATCTTATTAAATAATATTAATGAAATAGTGACGCCCGCAGCACTTAACTTAGATAAAATACTAAAGTGAACCTTATTTTATATTTTAGTTATTAATGATGAAAAAGAAAATATAGAGAAAATACAGGATGTTACGGTGATGATAGCATGCAATTATCCTGTCTATAAATTATATATAAAGTGAAAATTAACAGGCAGCTGCTGAAATGATGGAAAGTGAGTCCAAAAACATGGAATCGGGTAACCGGTTTGGGCATGTTCTTCTTCCGTTGGACATTGCAATACGAGGAGAGCCTTTAGATTATATTCGCAGAGCTAAAGCAATTGTTGACCGTAAGAAGCTCTCATTTGAGCCTATTTGCACCTTTGCAGCTGGTGTGTTCACGTTCAAGTGTTTCGGACTTGAGGTACGTACGTATTAATTAATAATAAATTAATTTGTGTTAATATATATATATATATATATATATATATATGTGTGTGTGTGTGTGTGTGTGTGTGTATATATATATGTACACAAAATTTGATTTGTTATAATTAATTACATGCAGCCAGTAGCTGGTTTGCTTCACAATCTTCTATCGAAAATAACAGTTTCTTTCTCAAACGTGGTTGGTCCGCAACAAGAGATTAGTCTTTTTGGTCATCCCTTAAGTTATGTTGCTCCTAGTGTTTATGGACTGCCGCAAGTAAGTATATATATGCATGCATGTATATATGTCTCTATTGGATGATCTTAATTCGAATAACCAGAATATCTAACTTTCATTTAATAAATCGAACTCTTAATTGTCTTGTTTTTTGTGGGGGGGTATGAATTCAGGCATTGATAATGCATTGGCAGAGTTATGGTGATAAAATGGTCCTTGTTCTAACAGTTGACCCCGAAGTGATTCCTGACCCCCACAAGCTTTGTACTGATATGGAGCTGTCTCTCAATCTCATTAAGAAGGCTGTCATTAAGGAAGCTTAATTTGTTATGAGTCTTGTATTATGGTGTGGTGTTGTTTCATCAGAGGAATCTGTTCCCGTATATGTACTTAATTATTTTGTAGTTTAATTGGTGAGATATATATATATATATATATATATATATATATATATATATGTTTTGAGTGGGTTCAAATGAATGTCATTTCAAATTTGTTTGTGACCATGCTACTGGAAGATGAAAAAAAAAAAAAGAAAAAAAAGTTTTATGTGTGTCGTAATTTAGGTTCTTAAATAGAATTCCCCTACCTATATCCTTATTTTTGTACTTTAAGCTTAGAAAAAAAGTTATACTTCCTTTAAACAACAAGTGATTTTATATTTTAAAATGGACTAGTATGAATTACCTTTGTTGATTTTATATTTTAAAATGGACAAGTATGAATTACCTTTGGTGAACTCAACTCATTTCCTCTTCTCGTAATTAATAAGGTAAAAGTAAAATTATAATGCTTGGATACAAGGGTTTTTGACATGGAGAGCAGGAAATCAATTTCTTTATGAAACAACATGCAATTTTCTAGTGGTAATTAATTAATTTAACTTGCCACAATTCACAAGTCTACAGGCATAAAACATATAGCTAGGTTCAGGACCTTCAGGCTAAAGGTTCAATCAAATATAAGTAATATGGATGCATGCACGTAGCTAGTGACAATTAAGTGAAATAGATTAATTCGTCATGATCAAACTCTCTAGTGTATATATGGTTGGTACATCAATTAAACCTAGTTTCTTTCTTTTTTTTAAGACATTAATTAAACGTTGTTACTGAATGAAGGATGTTAATTTAGGTAATGGGTTATAACTTGCATGCATGTTGTTTATTTTCAAAAGAAAATTTAAAAAAAAAATACTAATTTCCAATCACGTCTTATATAACCAAGGAGAAAGGAGCTGGTCTTTCCGTATACTGCGATAAAAACATGTCCACTAGATCTTGTTGCGAGTAAATACAATGATAAAGTTTATATATAAATTAATACAAAAACATAAGTAATTAAATGATGTGTGTACTTGCAACAAAAATTAACATATTTTTTATGACAATACAAACCTGTTCTGATAACCAAGTGATTTCCAACATTTCAGATTTTGTTTTGTAAAGCATCTCCCATGTCTCCTAATTATCTACAAGAAGTAGTTTATATTATAAGTCCAGTTACATGTGATAACAAATTTATATCGATATTAAATGTTTATGTATGTGGATACATTGGATATATAGAAAGAAAATAAGAAATGATCCACTTATTATTATTCTATTTTGTCACATAAAGTTTCACGTTAGTCACAAAATTCAACTTCGTCATCATATTTGTCAATATGCATATCATTTTTCAGTTTAATAAAAAGTCAAATTATGGGAATTTTGCTCGATATCCCTCGTCTCGCTGGTATTTGTATTCCTTCATAAGGTGTCTACTTGCATTTTTCCTTTATTGTATCTAATTCTAATAATTAATAAAGTTTCTCAACCCAAAAAAAAACACTTAAAGAAGGAGAAATAAATAGATTACGTCTAACTTTAAGGCAATAGAGAGCTAATTTATGCACGTGGGCTTTATCTATTGTAGATGTGGAATAGGATGTGTTGGACAATATTGTAGACAGGGAATTGCTGTAATCACAAGACAATATGGCGGCCCAAAGGGTTTACTTCTAACAACATATGATCATGTCCGTCCATAACCATCGGACATACAATAACAGTACGTACCAATTGGATCAAAGAGGTTCTGATGGGAATCAAGAAACACAACTCTACAAGTCAAGAATTTCTGCTTGATCTAAATTTACCGTTATATTGTTATATAACTTACAAGTCAATATATATTTGCTTATATGAATTCAGTCCAAAAGAAAGTTTGAATGCAGCAACTTCATCGGTCTTTTAATCAAGTTATTATAACAACAATATTTTTTTCAAATTAAAATTTCTCCCGACGAGATATACAACAACCGTCTTGTAGTTATACTCTCTCTATTTCAAAATTAGATATACAATTTGACTTTTGAGATCAAACGATCGCATATTAAACTTCAAATTGATATGAATTTATTTAATTTTAGTTGATACAATTATTATGATTGTATAGTATATAACAAAAACTATTAATTACAAAATTTATTTCATTTTAAATTTTTATGAGTCATACTAATTTTGAAGTTTAACATGTCATTGTTTGATCTCAAAAGTCAAATTGTATCTCTAATTTTGAAACGGATAAAATATACTCTTATTTCTTTCAAACTTTGCTTAATATTTTGTTTTTGATAAATTGAATTTAGCCCAACTACAATATTAATTTAAGTAGTTAATCGATATTCAACCAAGTAGTCCAAATTAACTTTAACATTACTGGTTGGTGGAGTTATAGTTAATTTGTCGAGCTCAAGTAAATTACATCTTTTAAGTCTAATAATAATAAAAAAATCAATTTGTCACTTACTTTTATTTCAAAGCAACTATAAATAGATCTGTTTAAGAGAATTTATAAAGAGAGAGTGTTTGTATTTTGAGAGCCTCACGATTATTACAAATCTATATTTCTTTAATTCTAAAGTATAAGATTAATTTTGATGATTTTTTAAAGTTAATTTAAAATATTTTTAAATTTAAAATAAATATAAATGTACATAATTATTAGTCAATGCACTTATATAGATTACTAACTATATAAAATATAATACTAAGTAATATATTTATCATTTTTAAAAAATTAAATGATTCGCATTAGTTTGGAATTTGAAAAAAAAACTATAACCTACTTTTCAAAATTGTATTATACTCTTGAATGGATGAATACTTTTTTATGCCAAGTAAATAATTAAATAATTTTTGCAAGATCAAAGGTGATAGTAATTAGTAGTAAAAGTGTTTCTTTTTATTAGTTGGAGTCCGGCTCAATAGAAATTAGAAAATTTCAAAATTAATTTTTAATTTTAAAATTTCACATAGTGAGTGGGTAAATACTCGGGGATTAATTGGTAAATCCGTGATTTAATTCTTCTCGAACTCTCTAGTCTAGCCTCTACGGCTCTACCTTCTGCAAGTCAAACACTTTAGTCAATTACTACTATAAATAAATTTAAACACAGCCAAAAGCAGAGCATCAAGCTCACCAACCCTAGTTTCAGAAATTCAATCAGCAATGGCGATACTTTCTGATTACGAAGAGGAAGATAACAAGCAAACGACTAAGCCATCATCATCTTCTGCAACAACGAAGCCGTTCACCGGCGTGCTCGATCCCTCAAACCCTCTAGGGTTTATCGAGACCGCCTTGGAATTCGTTGCACGGGAATCAAATCTGTTCAAGAGCGATTCTGTAGTTAAGGATGTGAATTCCTTGGTTCGTGTGGTGAAAGAGAAGATTGAGGCCGATGAGAGAAAGAAGAGAGAGAAGGTACAGGGTAATGGCAAGGCTGAGAAGATTATCAAGGACTTGCCCATGGCTGAGGCAACGGCGTCGATCAAGGAAGATCTGAAGAAGGAATCGGAGGACATTGAAAAGGCGGTGGACTTGAAGGAAGAAGAGAAGAAGAGTACTCGAGGTGTGTTTTTTAAATCTTTGAAACTTGAGTTTCAAAGTTTGTTTGTCTTATGTTCATATATATACATGTATGTGTGTGTGTTTGAATGTAAATCTGCCTTCATTTCAATTTATTTTTTTAATATTCAGATGTAAAAGTTAAATTTTTGTCTGTCACATTGAAAGAAACTGACTAAGTAATAATGAAGTTAGGGCATACCATAAATAAATAAAAAATCATATGAAATTTGATGAATGCCCTCTTAAAAATTAAAGGATTAGAACTAGGAAAAGAAACAGTATTTGAAGCATAAAATTTGATGTCATTGATTGTTTTCTTTGATTTGCTTATTAGGCAGACCTTAAGTTGTATGCATAGTCAAAGTACAGAAATTTATCTTTTTTTAATGATTTAGTGTATACTCGCATCTTTGGTGGGTCTGTATTGACGAGAACTCATCGGTTCGTGGTTTAATTCGAGGAAACAGGAATCTCTGTTGATGAACTCGTAGCTTTGGTTGGTTTGTATTAACGCTGAGTTCTACCTCCACCTATCAAGGCTTGAACCTTTGTGCATTATGCTCACTCTCACTTGAACCAATCCCTTTGGGTTTAGCAAAATGGAGTTTACAGAATCTTGTTTTTGTTGTTAAAGATTTATAGTGAACTATTTCACTTTTAGTTGGAAATATGCCGTCCTGAATTCATGATTCTTGAGAATTGACATTTAGTATCAGTTTGGTATAGTTATGTATACAAAAATTAGCCTGCTATTATATATCAAGAGACCTATCAGTTGTGGAATTCCAGCTGAGGGTCTCTGAAGTCTAAAGTCAACCATTTTGACTTGTTCTGGATAGAAGGCAATCTATTTTGTTTATTTTCTCCATTAATTAGAACTTGAATGGTTAGATTAGAAGTTGTGGAAGTCTAGTGGTATTTGCCTGGGCAGAATTAGTCCTCTGCCGCCTTGATATGGCTGGCACTTTGTCCCTCACCTAGACAGAAATCCTCTAATGCCTGGTTTTGGCCTTAGTCGCTGACCCTCAATTTCAATTACTTTATTAGGTTATGACTCTAAAGATATATATATATATATATATCATCCTAATTTTTTCTATAATGTTTATAGTATATCATATTTTTTAATCCACCACTCTAAATTCTAAAATCTAGTCAGTTTTGTAGGTGCTAAATGAATTTTACCCAAAAAGAGTTGTTTAAGCAATGACTACAAATGTGAAATTTTAATCCAATAAATCCATAAGGAACTAGTATTACTCTCTCTACAATCTATGCTACCTTGAAATGAATTTGTTATGCCTTATAAGATTTTTTTTGAATAATTTTTCACGTATAATTTAGAATACATCTAATATATGCTTTATATAGTATTTACAAATATGCAGTGAATAAATAATGCCGCCATAAGAAAGCCTAGGCGCTAGGTGCCTCCTCTGCCGCCTAGGTCGTCTACCGGATTTTAATACACTGTTAAGTGCTAAGTTGGTGCCATATTATATATGTATCTAAAATATAGTTATAAGAAATATCCTCTTTCGATATATGATATTTAAGTTCCTATCATGCATTGAAGTCAATGATTTTTGGCACCTGTAAGTACTTACCTGTGATGCATGCCAATGCTCTGTATATGAATTACTTGGCTGACAGTTATTTGTTTTACTTTTATGTTCTTAGAGAGAAAATTGATACACTTCTCTTTTACTAATAGCTTCTTGTTTTTATGATGTGAGAAGCTCCCAATATTGGCAATGGCCTTGATATGGATAACTATAGTTGGAGCCAATCCCTGCAAGAGGTCAATATTAATATTCCTGTCCCTCCTGGAACAAAATCAAGGTCAATTGTATGTGAAATAAAGAAGAACCATCTAAAAGTTGGACTCAAGGGTCAGCCTCCAATAATTGATGTAAGTGTTTCTTGCGAATCTTTTCATTCAGATGCTACTTTCGGGCGCAAAATATATTTGTTCTGCTCTAAAATCAGTGAGGCAATTTTTACTTGTTTTAAGTCAATTTGCGAAATCCTAAAAGTCAAAAATGATATGAATTCATTTAAGTTTTAAAGTGACAAGTATGGTAATTAGTAATACTTTTTTTTTGTTAGATTACAATTTTATAGTTGTTTGTACCAAAACAAAATAAATTTATATCAATTTTAAATTTTCATATATTAATTGACTTAAAAAGTCAAAATGTATTTCCAATTTTGGAGTCAAGGGATATAACTTTGTGTGGATGTCAGTTTGATTCATTCTGGTCCACTCTGTTCTCATTTTGCAGGGCGAACTCTTTCAGTCTCTGAAGGTTGATGATTGCTTTTGGAGCTTGGGTAAATTTTTTCTTCCATTCTGATTTGACACCTTCCCCATCTTACATACTCAATTTTAATGGGCCATTTAAAGTAGTACTCCTTCAGTGGAGTTGCATGTCTTTATTGACCTTGAAACTAATTACAAGCCTGCCAGTATGCTGGTAGATTTAGTAGGGCCTTCTTGGGGTAATCCTTGAATTTGGAGATTTTCTGAATTGTGCAGTATATTTGTATTGATTGTTGTTGATTCATTTTCTTTTTCACCATTTTGGTTTACATGAACCTGTTCATTTTTCAGAGGATCAGAAGTCTGTCTCTGTACTTCTCACCAAGCAAAACCAAATGGAATGGTGGAAATATTTGGTTAAAGGTGATCCTGAAATTGACACGCAGAAAGTAGAACCTGAGAGTAGCAAGCTATCTGATCTTGACCCCGAAACAAGATCAACTGTGGAGAAGATGATGGTAAAGAACTTTCATTACATTTTGATGCTAAAAGTCTTCTGTAGATTTATTGATTTTATCACACCCCCCCCCCCCCACCCCACCCCCCCGAAAAAAAAAAAAAACAAACAACACAAAAAAATAAAATGAATTTCCTGTCATTTCCTTCTTAACTGTGCAAATGTTGTTTTGCTTAATCTAAATTCAAATGGTGGCTTGTAGTTTGACCAGCGCCAGAAGTCCATGGGCCTTCCAACAAGTGATGATATGCAAAAGCAAGATATAATGAAGAAATTCATGGCGGAGGTAAGCACTCAATTCTCTCTCTGTCTGCCAATCTCTTTTTCTATCTCAACATATATGTCTCTATAATGTGGAATTTGAATCTGTGCAGCACCCAGAGATGGACTTTTCAAAGGCGAAGATGTGCTAAATGGAAGTTTTTTTCTTTTGGCATTGATTTTGGTGTTTCTGGGTGAAAACTTTCATGGTGGAGGAAGTGGTGTGTTTAGAATCTGTTTCCTTTTGAGACATACTATTGATCTACTAGCAGCCAGATAGAACATGTCCATATGAATTTTTATTTTTGATCTTAATATAACCTATATGAGTTGTTCATATGTTTGAATGAACCTGGTCTATTAGCTTCTATCTTTTTCTCGTCTTTTTGTTTTTTTAATTGAGAAAATATATTGAATGAATTTTACTTGCTCTACTGGATTATATTCCAACTTTTACAAGTTTTATTTTCCCAATACATACATTGAACTTCAAAGGTACCTTGTACAATGGTTTGAAGGACTAGATTTGTTTGTAAAAATAATGAGTGCTATTTTCGTATGGAATGTTTGATATTTTCTCGAGATTTAACTCATACGAGTGTGTCTTATTTACTATGTTCGTATAAAATAATGAGCGATATTTTCGCATGGAATGTTTGATATTTTATTTGAGATTTAACGCATATGGGTGCGAGTCTTATTTATTATATTTGTGTATCAATTTCATTTATCTATATGGTTTATGGTTGAACGTAGCAGTCCAGTCCAAAGTCCATTAGCCCAATAGCGGCCTGTGTTATTTCTCTTGCAGGATCATTTTATTGCGGATGGCCATCAAATTAAATTACAAAAACCCACCATTATCTTTCTGATGTAGCAAGACTACACATTTTAGGCTCAATAACATTGGCCTTCTTCTGCGTAGTCCTAATTAACCAAAAAATTATAAATAAATAAAAAAGGAAACAGCGAAAAGAAGTCTGGAGTCCAATTGTTCTGCGACATAAATTAGTATGAGATTAATTTCAGTTAATTAAACACAGTTATGAAATTATAAATTATTTTAAAAGATCACATTAATTTTTAAAATATTGTAATTTAAATTTAAAAATATTAAAATCGATATTATGTTTCAGAATTGAGGGAGTAATGGATGAACTTATATATAGTACTATAATTATATTTTATTAAAAACTCTAGATTTGGTAATTAGTGGAGTATATATTTTGAGAACACGTGCAGGCTGCGCGCAGATACAATATTTGGTGGTGCTACTTGTGTTGTGATGTGTTGTGTTGTGTGTGGATGGGATTGATGGGGTTTAAGTCATTAGGATTGTCAGCTTGGTGGGAATCCAATAATGAGAGGTGTGTGTGTGTGGGTGGCGGTGGGGGGGTTGGATTGGTGGACCAAAATATTAATGCTTCTCCGTGTAAAGGTCACGGTCCTACTTCTATAGAAAGGGCGCAAGCAGGACCGGACCGGACCATGTTAGTATCTGTATTATTAGCCAGAGAATATGTTGTTCTTGCTATCATCAACTCCACCTCTTTCCGGGGGACCTAATTTTTTTTTTCTTTTTCCTTTTCCTTTTTGTGTTTCTCCTCAAACAATAATGTATATTTAAGCCTTGACTTCCAAGTATTCTAAAATTAAACTTGCTTGTGATTCTTGTAATCAATATAAGAGGTTGTGAAAATTAAAGGATTCTTGTAATAATTTTTTTTTCTTTTTTTGTAGATGTCAATAAGCTCGTCCAGTCTTAAAATTTTTTATTTTAGCAGTGAGTAGAAGACAAGAAACTTGCACATTTTTGAGCGAACGATGCACAATTTATTTTTCTCCCTTTCTTTTCTTTCCCTTCACACTTTTGCGTCCCATCAATTCTCTTTCCAATATTGGATTTGTTTATTTATTATATATTGAGACACAAATATCCAAACAAAAAGTTAAAAATGTACCTATTGAAGAAAAGGACATGAGTTTCTTTCGTATTAATATATATATATATATATATATATATATATATAGTAAAAAGGGATGTGAAGTAATTCTCGAAACGAAGTCGTTTTACATATGTAAATATACTCATTCCTATGTTATGCATAAAAGGATATTTTTAAAATATTATAATTATTATAAAGAAGTACTTCGTGCAAGAACGTGAGGTAACTTTTACCTCACATGCCCCCCCTCTATATATATATATAGTCTAGACAAACATGATGACATATCTTATATATCTACAGATTTAATTTGTCACAACTTATGCAAATGGAATGGTGTACATGTGCTCACATGCATGTTCTTGACTGTGTGTTTTTTATCTATCTTGTTAGAATTTAAAAATAAATAATAGCACACTCACGTAGATATTATATGAAAAATGAAAAAAAAAAAATAAGAACACGCGAGACCCTTGACTATCCTGTCGTAATGACCATTAGTCGAATCCGCAAAAGTATGAGTCAATCCCAACATTCTCTCACTTGATGAATATTTCTTGATGCCCACCTCAAATGTACACCACTCAAACTTTACCAAACTAACTGTTTTAGTTAAGAAGTCTGTGATGTTCACTGTTGTGTCAACCTTCTTCAAGAGAATCAGTTTCTCATAAACTTTCTCTCTAATGAAGTGATACTAAATATCAATATGCTTCGACCGTGAGTGGAATGTATGATTCTTTGCTAAGTGAATAGCACTCTCACTGTCACACTTAAACGTCATTGTCTTTTCTTTAAAACCAAGCTCGACATACAACCTGCGAATCCATATTGCCTTTTTACACGCATGAATATGCGCCATATATTTTGCCTCAGTAGATGATAAAGCAATAATACTCTGCTTCTTGCTAGTCAAACTCACAGGACCATCAAACAAGTTGAATACATAACCACTTATTGATTTCCTGCTATTAACATCTCCACCCCAATCAGCATCCACAGATCTTACCACCTCAAAGTTTCTCCCATCTCCTTTACCTCTAAAATGCAATGCAAAATCAGAAATACCACAAAGATACTTGAAAACTCTTTTAATGGTGGTCTAATGCTCCTTCTCGGGGTTTGACATATATCTGCTCAATACTCCCACTGCTTGGGCAATATTTGGTCTCATAGATACCATTGCATACATTAAGCTTTCGAATGTACTTGCATATGGAATGTGAGTCATCATCTCCTCCCCTTCTTCTTTGGTCTTTGGACACTGATCTGCAGATAATTTAGTTCCTGTAGCCATAGGGGTTCTAACCGGTTTGCAGTCAATCATGTTGAATTTCTTTAACACCCCTTTAATGTACTTCTTCTGCCCTAACACCAATTTTCGATTCTTACGATCCCTGTGTATATGCATATCCAAGATGAAATTTGTTGGCCCAAGATCTTTTATATCAAACTGTTGTGCCAACAAACCTTTCACAGACTTGATCATTTTTCTCTTATTTCCAATCAACAATATATCATCAACATACAATGTTAAAATAACAAAATTGTCACCTAACCTTTTCACATAAACACAATGATCAACCTAACACCGCGTGAATCCAAGTTGTAAGCGTAAGAATCAAATTTTTGATACCACATTCTCGGAGATTGCTTAAGCCCATACAAGGACTTCTTCAATTTATATACCAGATTCTCATTGCCTTTGATTTCAAAACCATCTAGTTGTTTCATGTAAATCTCCTTCTCCAAGTCATCATGAAGGAACGTTGTTTTGATGTCTACGTGCTCAACCTCTAGATCATAAACAACTGCTACAGATAGAACTGTCCAGATGGATGTCAATGTTGCTATTGGAGAAAAAATCTCATCATAGTCAATTTCCTCTATTTGAGAATACCCTTTTTTGCCACCAGCTGAGCTTTGTACTTCTCTATCTTTCCATCCGCATTTGTCTTCTTCTTAAACACCCATTTGCATCCAATCGCCTTTCGATCCTTAGGAAATTTAACAAGACTCCAAGTTTGATTCTTATCAAGTCACTACATCTCCTCATTCATAGCAAGCTTCCACTGATTTGACTCCCTCGAGGCCCTCGCCTCTTTAATTGTGCATGGTTCATCATTAGTGACATATTAGGCATGATACGCACTAAGTGAATACCTGTTAGGTCGCCTTCGAACTCGTATGGACCTCCTCAATATAGGATCAACTTCTTCCTCTGCCTCAACATCTTCCTCAATATTTGAATCATCCCAATCTTCCTCATTATGCAAAATAGCATGTTCAAACTTAACTGGTTTATCATTTGTAAAATCTATAATCAATTGTGAATTCTCAGTCTCCACCTGCTTTCCCATGCTCACATCAATCTACACATGATCGGATTCTTTTGAAGACTTATCAACAACTGGCTCATTCGATGTTTCTCTAAACACCACATCCCTATTGTACAAAACAGTTCTAGTCTCTAGAATCCACAGCTTGTATCCCTTGACGCCTTCCTTATAACTAATAAACTTGTACTTCTCAGACTTGAAGTCAAGTTTGTTCCTTTTTTCATTTGGCACATGCATATATGCATCACAACCAAATACTCGAACATGAGACATGCTAGGCTTCCTCTCGAAAAGTACCTCAAAAGGAGTTTGATCTTTCAATACAAATATAGGTGTCCGATTCTTCAAGTAACATGTTGTAGCAACTGTCTCTGCCCAGAATTTAGGCTCTAAGTCTGCCCAACTCCGCATACACCTCGCATTCTCCATGACTGTTTGATTTAATCTCTCAGCCACAATATTCTGTTGAGGTGTCATCCGAATTGTATTCTGTCTTACAATACTCTGCTTAACACAAAACTGATCAACTAAAAAATACTCTCTACTATTATCAGTTCGAATAACCTTTATCTTCTTGTTGAATTGATTTTCAACCAGTGCATCTCGGAATTTGTCAAATGCTTCAGACTTTCTTCTAATAAAATAAACCCAAGCATATCTTGAAAAATCATCTACAAAAGACACATAGTACCTTGATTTTCTAAGAGATACTTTTGGAGTTTTCCTAAACAAATTGTTGTGTATCAAATCGAACACTCTAGTCGCTCTAGTGACAATGAACTTAAACTTGACTTTATTTTATTTCTCATACAAATAATGCTCACAGAATCTGAATCCCCTAGAGCAACCTAGTACCCCTTCCACCAACTTCTTTGATGCTATAATGGACATCCCCTTCTCACTAATATGCCCCAACCGTTGATGCAACAATATAGACGAACTGTTCTCTTCACTTTCTTCCTTCTCAAAAATAAAAGAGCTACCAAACTGTCCCTTTATGATACTTCCCAACAGTTTGTATAAGGTACCATGTCTTCTACCACGCACTATTACCATTGACCCACGAGTTATCTTACATAAGTCTTTGTCACAATTGAAATTCATTTTTCTCGTTTTTTTTCTTTTCTTTTCCTTCACACTTTTGCGTCCCATCAATTCTTTTTCCAATTTTGGATTTGTTTATGTATTATATATTAAGACACAAACATCCAAACAAAAAGTTAAAAATGTACCTATTGAAAAAAGGACACGAATTTCTTTTCTATTAATGAATATATATAATTTTGGATTTGTTTATGTATTATATATTGAGACAAAAACATCCAAACAAACAGTTAAAATTTGTACCTATTGAAAAAAGGACATGAGTTTCTTTTGTATCAAACTATATATATATATATATATATATATAGCAAAAAGGAAGGTGAAGTAACTCTCAAAACAATACCGTTTTCTATACTTAAATAAACTCATTATCATATTATGTATAAAAAACATTTTTATAATTTTTTAAAATATTATACTTATTATAAAGGAGTATTTCATGCAAGAAACCTCACCTCTCTCTATCTATCTATCTATTTGTGTGTATATATATATATATATATATATATATATATATATATATATATATATATGCACACACACGTAGTCTAGACAAACATGATGACATATCTTATCTATCTACAGATTTAATTTGTCACAACTTATGCAAATTGGAATGGTGTACATGTGGTGACATGCATGTTCTTGAATGTGTGTTTTTGTCAATCTACTCAATTATTTTGTTCATTGGGCATGCCAATTAGGACATTTACTACAACATGTTGCCGCTTATTGTCATCCCCTCCCCCATGAGTGTGCAAGGGTTCTATTTAAACTTTAAACTCAATTAGGAAAACAACGTAGTATAGTAAAATTGACCTTAAGTCCAATTTGGCCACAGCAAGTCACATTCTGGTGCAATATTTTATGTTCAATTTGTAGTACACATGAATATATACTTCAATTTAATTGCTTGGTTTCTCTGTGCTCTTTTAACCATAATTGGATGAATTACATTTGAATTGTAAGAACGCATGTGGGAATAGAATGATTCATTCTGATGGAATAAAAAAAAATATATTTGATTGTTCCATTGGGATGGAATGAATCATTCTTATTCTTGTCAAATTTGTAAATTTTATATTTTGAAGGAGGATATAGAATAACTCATTTCACTCTCTATTTCATTTCATTTCATTCCTTTCTTTATTCTATTTTTTCACCAATTCTATTCTTACAATTCAAATCCAAACATAGCATTATAACTAGTAGGTAGATGACACTTGAATGACCAATACAGAGTAATGTGAATTGATTAATTTTAAACCTTATAAATCCAAAAGAAACCTAGTTATTAATACTCTCTTTTTCACACAAAAAAGTCCGATGTATAAAAATAATTGTTCCACAAAAACAATTTATTTTTTATAAAAGATAGTATAAAATAATTTTATACTTTAAAATTTGTTATTATAATTTTATTATCAATTCATCACTATTAAATTCTTTAATGTAAATATAAACACGTAACAAAAATACAAATTTTGCCAACAACTTCTTTTGTGAAACGGAAGGAATATGATATCCTGCCAACCACTTGAAAACTATAACTAATTAATTACGCACCTCATAAACAAGATCACCTTCTTATCTCACTTTTAATGAAAGCAAACAAAACCTTCTTATCTCACTTTTAATGAAAGCAAACAAAACCTAACATCAACACAAAATCTTGAAAGGACACGCACAGAGAGAGAGAGAGAGAGACTTGTATTAATTGGATACTACTTGAGAAGAAATTAAAAGATAAGTACTCCTTCCTAAAATTCAAAATATGTTTTTAAAATGATAATTTTTAATAAATAATTTTTTTATTTTTAAATGTATCGTTAAATGTTAATAATAGTTAGAAATTTTGCAAGAATGATATAAATTTAAATATGATAGTAAAAAAATAAAGACAAATTAGACATATCATATATAGATATATATATGCCACTTTAAAATTTTAAAATAACAAAAATTCATTTTTTTTAAAAATATATCTCTAATTTTTGGAACGAATGGACGGAGTGTTTGACAACAGGTCCATCAAACTTGATTGTTTAGTTTGTTTTAATTACCTATACAAAATTATTGCAATTACTAAAGGGGGTGATTTACATGTAAAAAAAATAGTATTAAAGTAGAGACTTGAGCATAGTTGTCTTAATGTTATAGGGGTTCAGCTATAATTAAAAAAAAATATGAACTTGAACCCAATGGTCATATTATTTTACTCTGACCACTAAAATTTGTAAGAAAAACTAATACACTTATTACTGACTTAATCATCTTAGTTAAATAAATTTTATACAAATAAAAAAAATCAGTAGGGTCTACAGCTAGCCCCACTAGGTCACACCTTTGTCCGCCCCTCATCACTATCAAGTAGTATCATCTTAATTTAAGACTACATTCTGAAAATACAGGTGATTTGAATTTTTTGGGACCATATAAACACTCAGTGGGGACCATAACTCTAATGTAAAGCAAACATATATATGGAGAGTAGCTAGCTGCATACGCCAAATTAAGCAACTTGCTATAGGACATTCATTCAGTGAGGGTATGACTGAATAAAGCACGTTGCTTATTTATTTTACTAGCTCGTTCCGTTTCAATTTTTATTTTTTAAAACAGAGTTCTTTTTTTTTATATATAAATTTTGTATAAAATACTATAATATCCTCAAATTTTATGCAATAATTTTATTATTATATTATCCTACTAAATTAGCAACTTAATACTTCTACATAAAATAATATTAGATTAAATATTTGTAAATTTTACGAATGAGGCTGTTTTTGTTTAACGTAAAACTTTTTCTATGACCAAATAATTGAAGGCAGTCTAGAAAAGTCATGCAGAGGCAAAGATTGTTAACGCTCTGCCTTGATTTATTTGTTGTTGTTATTATTATTATTATTATTATTATTATTATTATTTTATTGGCTTTATTACGAAATTAGTTTTCTTTTCTCTTTTGTTAGTATTCCCTCCATTCTAAATTATATAATTATTATCGATTTTTAAAAGTTAATTTGAGATATTTTTAAACTCAAAATTAAGATGACTCGTTAAAAATTATATAACAATAAAATTTACAATGAGTAATACTTTTTAGATCGTTTACAATATTCATTATTGTATTGATTAAAATTTAAAAACAATCTATATAAATTTTGAATTTAAAAATCTTTTAAGTTGACTTTAAGAAATCAACAATGATCAAATAAGGAAAATGATATATATTGCGACTTTACATGTCAATTAAATTTAATTAGTAATACTTTTACAACGTATTTGATACAGTGAAACAATTTTATAATTCTATCCAATTTCATGTATTGATATAGCTGAAATCTTTCATAATATATAATCGGACTCATCAAATAATATAGATCGGAGTGAGTATTAAAGAGTTAGGAGACCACAAAAAATTTTGTGTTTCTTATGTTTTTTTCTTTTGTTCTATGATTGTGACAAATATGTCATTCGAACAAATGGGGGAGGGGAGGGGAGGGTGGGGGAACTTGCTGATTTGCTAGCTTATTCCTCCGTTGTCTTTCTTTTCAATTTTTTTTTTCGTAATAACCTCTTGAATCTGTATGTTATGATAGAAGGGATATAAAAAATAAAATGCTTTTGGTTTTGTTTAGTAAAAATAAAAATATGACTGCTATACTAGTAGTAATATTTATGATATACGGTTGGAGTGACAAATTTGTAAGTATTACTCACCTTGGAATCAGGAAAAGAGTCTTATTCTCTCGTTGTGAGTATGTTTTTTTCTTTTACAAAAGTATTCAAGGATGGATTATTTATTGTGCAACACACTTGGAACGGTGCATTCAATCCACGATTAGGCGGTCTATGGATGGGATGGGATGGGATGGGGTTTTCGAGTAATTGGTACCGGAAATGCATGCATTTCATGTAGTACTACTAGCTAGTGTGTATTAAATTAAAGCCAAAGGAATAAATTAATGAATTGTTGATCAGTGGAGGAATTAATGGCTTCACGATCAAGTACTTCACTGTGCAACTACTTTTGAAAAACTGAAATATATTAACCAATCAGTGGAGGAATTAATGGCTTCACGATCAAGTTGTTCACCGTGCAAGTGTTTTTTAAAAATTAAAATATATTAAAACTGTAATATATATTATTAATAATTAAAAAAATTATAATAAAAAAATTAAAATAATAATTCTTTTTATCAAAATATTTTGTTTTATTATAAATCTATCATTAAAATTACACTTCATCTGTACTAAATATATACACATGATTTGAGGTGTTCTAAGTAAATAGAAATATCACTACAAGAAAAAGGTTTATTTTCGATGGAATATTCCGTGAGAACTAGCCTTATTCCGTGGGAATAAGGTTATTTTCTACGTAATATTTAGTCGAAAATTCAATGAAATATACATTGGTCGGGAATAAGTCTGTCGAAAATTCCATCGAAAATATTTATCCTCGACGGAATTATGCCAAACATAATTTTCGTCGATAATACAATAGTTTCGACTGAAACTAATTTCGATGGAATTTTCCGTTAAAAATATCTTGTCACGTGTTGGTTTAAATTGAATCTGGAAAGATTGTTTTCGGCGAAAATTCCGTCGGAATTAGCTTATTCTATCGAAAATAGTATTTTTTTTTATAATATTCTTTTCTTTTTTTTTTACAATTTTTAAGGTTTTAAGCCACAATTTGTACATGTACCTATTTTCAGCCAGTTTTTCCAATAATAAAATATACATAAATCGCAACGACCAACATACACGTCAAAATGGCTAATCCTCCAAACAATTCCCAACAATAACACACACATATAAATGTAACTATCTTTTACACCTTAAAATGCTTAATCCTCCAAACAACACATAAATGCATATTTCAACAATAATAGCTAAGCTAAGAAAGAAAACAAATATAAACAAAATTAAGATGTATAACAAATATAAGTTAAACTAAAACTATAATCAACAATGATGTATAACATAAAGTAAGCATAACTACAATTGACAATATAACTAAGTATAGCTACAACTATCTATCGCTATCATCGGGCAAGGGTTGACGGTGTTGTTCCAGTGTCTGAAAATCATCAACATCATCCCCCCACTCGTCATCGTCACCCCCGCTCGACATCTTCAACCTGTTGATACAATTAAAAAAATAAACTATTATTAAACATAAATTAGAATTAAAGAAACAATTAGATGATAATTAAGTAACATGCAGAATATACAACTTAAAATGAATAAAATACCTGAGGATTAGTCAGGGGCTGACTCAGCATCAGCTCAAAAGCCTCTAACAGAATGGTAACCACTATCTGTACTACCTCATCGCGTATCGCGACGAACTACTCCGGATAGATACCCGTACCCTCAGCGGTAGCCCTTATTGCAATGTTCTAAGCAGACTGATGTAGGCGAGAACGACTAGGCAAGTCCTGTTAACGGAATATCAGATTTGTACCAAAGGTCTCCGACACCTACGTTATAACCCTCTAGAATAGCTCGTTATCCAAGCCAGCATTCGTATGGGATGATCTAATAGGTGCTCTCAGACGTTGTCGTTGACTAGAGTCTATGGAAATAAATATAACTATACTAATAATTTGTGAAGCGATATAAATTACGAAATAACGAGAAACATAATAAAATGAATACCTCTAGGTAAAGTATATGATGGTACCCTCGACTAACCCAACACTCGATACATGTTGATAGTGCTACTGGGGGATCTTGAGACGCAACCCAAAGAACCATCTCATCATCCTCAGATAAGTTAATCTCAGGCGGAGGAATGGTAGAATCTAACGGCTCAGAATCTCCCCTAACAGCCCATAACTGAGCTATATGCTAGTCCCGAAACTTCTGAATTGAGTCTTGTAATTTATTATGTATACGTTAGTTAATTAAATCATTTTATTAACTATCTAATATTTAAAATTATTTATGACAATAACAACTGTTACCCGTATAGCTAATGTTACGGAGAACATAGTACATTCCTTCGGCGTATGAGTTCTATCCCAAAACTCGAACATGGTAGGAGGTCTGCCTAAGTTCGTCCGTATGGCCTAATAAATACATTATATAATATTTATTTAGTCTGCTTATGATAATATTAAACTAAACAACTAAACATACATACATACCGGCTTCAACTCCTCAAATAACTATGAACTAGTAATATGCACTACTTGGAGCTTACTACGATTATTTTTCATATGTTTGGACTTATTCTTGAAATCATCAGCATCCCAGTACGTATACATAGCCTCTCATGCTACATCAGATATAATTTAGGGCTAATGATCGCATATAATACTACTGGGCTGGTCCTCAACAGCCCGTGCGGCCCTTTGTCTAATCTCATATAACCAGACGGTATAGTTCTTCGCTACATGAGCTGTAATGACAGAGTTACCGGCCGATTGAGATACGGCCTTCTCATATCTATAATAAGTCTATACAAAAATAATAACATATCAGAAAAAAGTAGAACATTGTGTAACTACTATTTACGTATACGATTTAACTTATGTAAATTTAACTTACATGAAACTCACGCATTCTCCATAAAAGAGGCATCATACTGCGCATACAGGCTATAGATTAATTATGTCGAACATAAGTTAATTTTGATGGACATTCCGTCGAAAATAAAAGTTATTTCGTTGAGATTATTGCCCGCACTGGTAGGAATTCTTCGCGCCAATAGTTGTAGGTATTTTCGATAAAATTTCGTCGAGCTTTACATATTTTCAAGGGAATTAACTCCGACAGAAATTTTCGTCGAAAATATAGTAATTTCGATGGAATATATTCCGTCGGAACTAATTCCGTCAGAATGAAAGTCTTTTCTTGTAATGTACTAGCAATAGTTATCCTGTAATAATTCAAATAATTTTATCATGACAATATGATAAACATAATAATATCTAAAATACAATACTTCTAAAATATCTCCTAATACGTCCCCTCAAGCAAAACTTAGAAAAACGAAGCACGAGAGCTTCACTTGGCAGAACATCCATGTAAGTGAAGAATCAACAAAATAACAACTCCTCGAATCACGGAAAACACGATCAACTTCCATGAGAGATTGAACTAAATTGCAACATTATATCTAAAATACAATACTTCTAAAATATCAATTAATACTTTCAAACAAAATAATAGATAATCAGAAAAAATGGTCAATCGTAGCAAAAACGTTAGTGGACACCATATAAACTCTTGAAATACAGTCATATCCTAAAAATAATAACAGAATATGCAAATTTGGACTGTTCTTCAATACGAGTAACGAAAGAACAAGTTGTCATAATAACGTCACATCCAAATTTGAATAATCTATTTTCAACAATTCATGTCCCGAAAAAAAAACTTACGAATGAAAAAAAATCTCTCAAACGGAGAAAGCAAAATATCCTAAGAGATGATAACAAAATCCCGTCTCAAAAGAGAAAGAAATTTGTATCTCATGCATAACACAAGTTCCATAAAATAAAAAAAAATAAAAAAAACTCCATAATAAAGGATCGAAAATAATTTTATTATATTAAAATAAGAGATCTAGAAGAAAATATCTCTAGAAGGAGAACCTTCTCTATATCTATATGTAGAAAATGGAGCGACTGGGTTCTTGACTAAAGAAAAGAAAAAAGAGAGAGAAGAGAGAAATTGACAGTCTACCCGACTCTTCCATTATTCAAGTACTATATGCTGCGATAAACACTATCGTACTACACCAGAAAAGTTGACGCGTGATTAAATGTCCTGGGGACAGCCACCAAAATTGTCCTTATTTTAACAGGCTTACCTTAGCGACACAAAGATAACCATAAATTATCATGTCAATTATATAGAAATTTGTTGTATTTTTAATAGTAAAAGAGTTGTCCGGGTAAATTGGAAGAATCCAGATGCTTGCTTGCTACAACGAGAAGTCAAATTTCTAATTGTGGGCTCATCTTCTTTCTGCTCCTTTGATCACAAAATGGAAGTGTTATTTGGTTTTCTCAATATTATTTTTACGAATATTAAGATATATATGTTGATTCATATTTTGTTAACGAACATTCAAAAAAAAATAATTGTTTCCGAAAGTATAATTTCGAATTCCAATATTAAAATTTTCATATTGAATAGAACTTATAAAAGGGGGGAAATATAGAGTTTCACATTGAAGAGAAAGTGTCAATGAGATTTTAGTTTCATAGTTAATATAATTAAGACCGAGGCTTTGAAATTCTAGCATTTAAGTGAGGTTTAATTGTGTGATTGATTATATTTTTTTATCATTAATATGAGTTTATTACTTATTAGTACTCTAATTATAATTGTGTATTTGATGCTAATTGTGAGAATTTATTATTCTTCAAATTGGTATTGCCACAACTGGGAGCTTCAAGGGAATAATTACAAGTATAGTGCAAGGTGATATTTCCTTCCCTTGGTTCTAGCTATACTCAAGTAAAAGATAACATCCCTCTCCTGCTTTTTCTTTCCCCAACTCTTCTTCATAGAAATATAGTAGCAAATTTCCTCCTCCTTTTTTTACCTTATGGTTATAATAAACTATTTCACAAAAAATAAATATTTATTTATCAATTTTTTGTTCTGTTTTAGGAAACAAGCACCATTTGTTTAATGATAATATAAAATTCCATAATATTCTCAAATTTATTATCATGTCATCACAACTAAACTAAACAATCTATAAAATCAAGGTTAAACACGAAACAAAAAATAAATAAAATATGTAATGAGTTCTTTTTTGTGGAACACAGTAACAGAAATTGATAGTTACAAATTTCATTTCACAAAAAGAATATTATTATAAAATTTACGGATATATTCTATCTTATTGTATAACCTTAAAATAATAATTAATTGTTAGTTTAATTCGTAGCGTGGCATGATAATAAAAGCATAAAACTGTGATAGAAAAAATTAAATATGATGTACAATTTTATACTATTTAAAAAATTGGATTTTTTTATGAAAAAATAAGATAAAAATAAATTAACAAATGAGCTTTTGTTTTTTTGGAGTATATTATACAAAAGTGGCAAGTGGGTTAAAAAAGAATGGTAGGTAGATGGATAACATAATTAGGTATTGAAAAATAGCATGATTTTTGAATGGTCACATAGGTCCAAACCAATCAAATATATTAAATTAAAAATTGCTATCATTCCTCTCGAGAAACTATGCCCTAATTTAGTTTACATCTTGGGAAACTGAAAATATATTTGTTTTTGTACTTTTGTGTCGTTTTCAACCCTAGTTCTATCTTGTAGAATAATAACTCCATTACGATCCTGTAGGAACAACCAAACAAAACTTAACAATCTATGACAGAAACATAATGTGACTGATAATACATTAATTCAATACAATATTAATTAAATATAATGCTCCGATCCGATCCGATCCGATCCTAAACCTCATTATGCATGAGCTCCGTTACATTAATCAACCTCGTAAGGATTTGTTTGTTGAATCATTTAGGAGATGTGCCATTACCCAGTTTAAGGGACTGACAGCAATCATATCAAATTAATAGAGTTTAAATGATTCCCCGCTTATAAAATCAATATTATAATAATTACAATTATATTATCATTATCATTATCATTATTATTATCATTATTGTTGTTGTTATCAAATAGATCTTCAACTCATGTCCTAAAGACCTACCACAAGACCAGCTATATACTTGTATGTTTCTATATTAATTTATATATCCTATAAAATAACTTATCCCTCGTTGAAAAGGAAATTTACTGAAATAATTATATAGCGGAAGCAATTGTTATATTTTAATATATTTATAATGTACAGAGAAACGCCTTTATAGACATGCATATAATTTGTTATATTTTACGAGAATAGTCTCATTTTAATTTGTTAAACTCAATTTGCAAAGTTTTAAATTTTAAATTAATATAATATTTATATAAGGTTTAAAAACAACAAATTTATACTTGTTAATACTTTTCAAAAACAACATTTTTTTAATTAAAATTAAATAAATTTATATCAATGTCAACCGGTTAGATACCACTACTTTTTTGCCAATGTCCTACCACTCTTCAAACTTTTTCCTGTGTCTCTAAATTTTTTGGATGATAGTAAGGTAACATATATACATATATATATATATATGTGTGTGTGTGTGTGTGTGTGATGTGGAGTGATCTATAACAACTAGGGAATGGATGCTATATTATATATTTAGGCAAATTTATCTCTAATTGTTCACATGAGAAACGGATAATTCAAATTTTAAATTTTAATATTTCCTATTAGTATCATATAACACTTTTTAAAAATATGGGTCATCTGTCACCAAATATGGATAGAAAGATGTGTACGGACATGATAATTAAACATAAGTTATTTATAATTTCATCTATTTGTATTTTGACCCTCCATTATAAAAAATAGAAGATCAAAACATAAATAAGTAAAATTATAAAAAGCTCATCTCTAATTATCATGTCAGCATAAAAGAGCTCTATATGAATTATTCCTCGTATATAGTTCGGCCAAGGTCCCATATGCCGAAGCAATTCTAACTGTTCCGATTCGTCTAGAAGACAAAAGAGCCTCCAGCTGTTTTTCCTATTCCTTTCATGCATCTCTATCTATTTCCCCAGTTTCTAAATGGCCAAAAGTTTTCAGAAATCATTAGAATGCTTGAAAAAAGCCAAAAAGAAAAGAAATGCTCTAATAATAGACATGTGTGAAAGTGATCAAACCATATATAGCAGCCAAATTTTGGGAGTGGGTAGCTAGAATATTAGTATTGTTTAATTCTAAAGACATTAATGGAATGGGCACTCTGAAAAAAGTCATAATGTAGATGCAAAGCTTACAAAAGGAAATATGCATTTCAGGCATGTGTCTGTCTGGATTCATTTCATGCACCCTAACTTTTCTTAGCAAATTTATCCCTTTCTCTCAAATTAATATATATATATATATATAGTCCTCTTCTCCGATTAATCGGTTCGCCAGCGAATCGGTCTTATCCGTCGCTATAGCTATGTGTCGCTGAACCGGGCTATTGCCACGGTTCAATCCGTCGCTATAACTCTGTTAAGCGACGCATATGCTATAGTGACGGACAAAACCGTCGCTATAGGCCGATTCATTTTTTCCTGTTCGTTAAAAAATTTATATATATATATGTACACTATAAGTCCATGGAGACTATTGTCTTTGCATAAACAGTGTTTTAATATTACTTATGCAAAGGCAATAGTTCCCTTATATGGACTTATAATATATTACTAGATCATCTGATACGCGTGGCTCATTGAGTCAGTAAGTTATGAACTACATAAATTGACAAAAAACTAACAACAACTTACTCCGTATTATTTTAATTAAAAGTATACATAAAACAAAAATGTCCTTAATATTTGTAAATTTTGTAAGAAAAATGTCAGGGGTTTTAAAATTTTGGTCTCAAATTATGTATCATCGTTACATTAGTTGAATAGATATCATGTGTTTGGCTATGCCATTAATTATCATTAAAATATTAAATGTCATGTCAGTTGAGATTCATTTAAGGTCAAAATTTTGAAATTCCTAGCATTACTCAGGTCGTAAATAATTTTTTTTTTTAGAAACGCAGGTAGGTAGTATCAAAATAAAAGCTGAGATTGGTCCACATGTCGGCTAAACTGATGCTCATTGGCTGAAACCTAACTTAATATATGGAGGACAGGAGATGAGAAGCTGAAGCACCTAGCTAGCTAGAGCTTTCCTTTTTATACGTTACCCTTTTTAATTTTTTTTTTCCTGAAGTGGGAATTTAAGGTCTGTTGAGGCATCTCAAAGTGTACATGCATGCATGCACGCACATTCCTAACGTATTAGGACGTCAATAATTTACCATCATATCACCCAAAAGTTGGCTGCCATATTCATTGTTGAAATTCTTATGAACTTTAGCATACATTACAGCCTAAACTCCATTAGAGTGGACATTCCTAGCTACCTCCTTTATATTAATTTCCCTCAAACTTGAAATTTAAACTATTTGATCTAAGCTCAAACTTATTGAACTCATCGATTCTTCTGAAAGTGAATTTTTCAGTGGCTTTTTTAATTCTATTCGAATTTTGTCGGCGCATCCTTATGCTGGGAAAGAAAATAAATGCTGGATTCCCGTTGTCAATTTTAAGAGGTGTTGAAATTTCAAAAGATGAAAAAAAGATAATGTAAATATGAGAAAAGAAAAAAATATCTTAATAAATGTATGTTTATTTACTCATACTTTTGTAAAAAATGTATATTAAAGTATGGTGTAGTGGAAATGAAAAGCTCACAAATTTTAAAGTTTAATTTGATTTTTTTTTCTTTTTCAAATTCTAAACATTAGGCCTTGATTGATACGGATGGTCGATTCCTCACCATGAAAAAGGATAAAAACTTAAACATAAAAATAGTTTACTTTACATATTCCCCTTACATTTTTTAAAAGAAATATATAATTAAGACATGACAAGTGTTTTAGAGTTTCATATTGAAAAAATAGTTAAAAAAATGAAGGGTTAATCTATTATATAATGGGAGAGGGGATGGTGACACCAGCTTTGAGGTTGTGTCACAAATCTCCTTCTCCTTTTGTACCTACAAGTTCGGTTATATTACAATTTTGTACTCTTTTTTATTTTTATTTTTTAATTTTATTCTCGTTTTAAAATAATTGCACACGCAACGTGTGTCACTCTTTTAATTTCATTCTCTAAATTTGATAAAATTACTATAATATCTTTACAGTAATTGACACGCAATGCGTGTGCGTGTGTCACAATGACTAATCTACATAAATGAACTCAAGATCTAATGACTTGAGCTTTTTGATCAAGTTGGGTTCTAAATATATGTATTAATTTCTTGTGTATGCACATGTATGCTATGCGTGGACTCCCCAGTTCTTCCCCAACAACTATCTCCGCATTTTATCATGCTACAAAATAATTTTACTCCAGTACTACAATCTTATAAAATTAATTTTACTCCATTATAATGGAGTGCATTTATCATCTTCATGCAAAACACAAGTGAACTTGTCTTTATTTCTTTATTTATTTATTATATCTACCTGTTTCAAAATATATCTAAAGTGAATTTGAAATATCTTGAAATTTTAAATTGATGAGATTCTTTTAAATCTTGAAAACAATAACTAAAACTTGTAATTCAATATTAATTTTTAGATAGTATACAATATTTATAATTATATTAACTAAAATAAATTCATATCAGTTTTAGGTCAATTTGAGATAATCTCAAATTAATTTCAAAAGAACTATAAAATGACTTATGTTTTTTAAACTGAGAGAGTATGCAATAAATTATGAAAACTTTTCTGCATATATTAACGTTGGAACATCCAATCCATAATCAAGTCATTGTGGATGAGAGATTCTTCCAAAAAGCCAGCTAGCAATAAAAGAAATTAGCCAACGACAAGAGATTCCAACGTTTAATTCGGTTTTAACCCATTTTGGCCAAGGAAAATGTTGATAAATTAAAAGGATAATTAAAGCATGATAAAATGTCTGATTGGCTTCAATTAATTGGTGTAATAAGCGAGTTATTGCAACAATGAATAAACTAGGGAAAAGTGGATTAAAACACACACACACACACACACAAGGAAATAGATTCACATATTCCGTAAATATATTATATATTAGTAGGACAAAAGTTGAGAGGAGACGAAAAAACACTATATAAGTAATTATTTAGCACAAAGTGCAATGGGGAGGAATAGGCCTCCTCCACATTCACAGAGAATTAGAATATTTTGATCCAAATGGGAAAAGTCAGGAATCTTTCTTTCGCTCTTTTACAGCTAATAGTTTTTATGTATTTCCTTTCTTTTTATTTTATTTTATTTGTGTTTTCAAGAATATAATTTAAATACTTCACAATCAAAAAAATTACTCCTGCAATCCAAACTTTATTAAACATGTATTAATTTTAGTATTTATTATACAAAGATATCGAGAAGGAATCATAAGTTGATCAAAATTATAATGCAACTTATCAGGTATCTATATCAAGATGATATAAGAATTTATTTGGGCCTATTGTTACCTTCCAGTTAACATATTATAATACTATCATTCTTGGTAAAAAGATCCTACCAAAAGTGAATGATTTTTACCTTAAGACATATATAAGAGTGTTATTACTATTATTATCCACAAATCTAATAGACTGAAATATATTAAAATTGTAATTTGTTATAAAAGATAAAAAAAATACAATACAAAAAATTAAAAGGATCATTATTGTTGTAACATCTCGGTTTCACATTGAAACATGTAAGAAAAATTTGTTTATATATAAGGAATTAAATTACTAACAATAATACTTTCAGTCGTGACCTTTTGTGTGAGTCTGTAATAAGCTAAGATATGACCCAAGAAGATAATATTGGGCTAGTGATTTAAGGCCTTTGTTTGAAATGGATTTGATTCAATTCGAGTTTGGGTAGATAATATTGGGCTAGTGGTTTAAGGTTTTGCTTGAAATTAAATGGATTTAATTCAATTCGGGCTTGAAATTTGACCCAAGATTTCTTCTAGACTTGGGATTTGATTCGATCGAGTTGTTTCATATTTTGAGTTTCCAGATGTGGGACATGAATGCTGATAGTATTATCCCACAATGTGCCCCGTGTGTTATCGATTCTGACGTCAAGACTAGTGATATTATCTCACAATGGACCATGTGTGTGATCGATTCTGACATCTGGGACATGAATGATGGTGGTATTATCTCACAATGAGCCCGTGTGTTATCGATTCTAACGTCAAGACTGATGATATTATCTCACAATGGGTCGTGTGTGTGATCGATTATAACATCAAGGCTTGTAGTATAATCCCATAATGGGTCGTGTAAATGAGTCATATATATGTGTGATCAATCCTGACGAGAACGTCAGAAATTTAAGCGGGGGAGTTTTTAGTATCAAAGTCAACTCTCGAAAGCTTGGGTCGAATTATCTGATCGAGTTGCTAGATGTGGGACATGAATGCTGATGGTATTATTCCATAATGGGTCATGTGTGTTATCGATTCTAACGTCAAGATTGGTGATATTATCTCGCAATGGGTCGTGTGTGTGATCGATTTTGACATCAAGGCTTGTCGTATAAATATCCCACAATGGGTAGTGTAAATGGGCCATATATGTGATCGATTCTGATGAAGACGTCAGAAATTTAAGTGGATGAGTTTGTAACACCTTAGTCTCACATCAAAACATGCGGAGAAAAAATTATTTGTATATAAATAATTAAGTTATTAACAATAATACATTTAGTTATGACATTTTGTGCGAATTTCTGGTGAACTAAAATAATCAAAAAAATACTATTGGGCTAGTGGTTTAACGTCTTGTTTGGATGGATTTGATTCGATTCAAACTTGAGTGGTCTTATTTGGATGAATTTAATTTAATTCAAATTTGACTCAAAATTTATTTTGGACTCAATCAGGAAAAGAGAAAATATTAGCAACAGGTAATGAACAATAACATATATACTCATAAAATAACATAATATGCAAATAACACATATACTCATAAAAAGGAGAGGGTCCCTGACCATAACTACTGCAATTTGCAATCAAAATTTCCGTTCATTTCTTTTCAGCCATTGAAAGAATTACTCCTTCATTTGGATGAATAAAATGCAGCCTGAAGATCATAAGCGGTTGAAAGTGTTGGATTATATATAGAATAGCTTGTATCAACATATTCAAAATATATTTCTATTTTTATTTTAGCAAGGATACGCTGTTAAAGCTTTATCAACTTGGCACCTTAACATGTTAATAAAACAAAAATTTTATAATAAATAATATTTTTAAATTTAAAAAACATATCAAATTCTAAAAAAACTAATTTAATATAATGAGTCATATCTCGAGTGCCTTATTATTATTGTCTTTCTTATTTAAGTGGGGTTTGTGGGATATATATATATATATATATAAAATCATGCAACTTATTACTCCATTGTACTGCAACCAACCGACGCAACTTGTCTTTGTTCTTTTTTGGAGTCTGCAGGAACAAAGTGTACTACTTATTGTGCTACTGCAACATAATTTGGACTTATCAATGGTGTCCACATGCCACTTGCTTCAGAGACGCTGAATAAAAACTCCTTCCGACACACTTTACAATTACTACCCACCAACATAAATATCTGTTACCTCCCCTCTCTAAAATGTATTTAATTTATTTTAAATGGGGGGAGGAGAGATGTAAGTTGATGTGAAAGAGGGTGGTGTATAAGCGAAGCTGATTATTTTATTTTACTTTCTAAGTGACTTAACAAAAGAATAATAAAATAACAGAAACAATCACAAAAAATAATTTCGATCGCAATAATTCGCAAAGTAGAATAAACACCGACAAACAATCAATAATTAGTTAACTATAAACAACCCAAAATAAATATAAACTTAGGTAACTACAAAACAACCCAAAATATCTTTTAAGTATTAAGCAATAAATTGAAAATTTTAATTACGTAACGAATGTCAAAATTATTTTAAAAAATAAAAATAAATTTATAAACAAGTAAAATTTTGAAAGGTACAAACACATTTTTTTAATTTTCATTAAGAGTTTCGATTTGATATATAATTAGCTCCATAATTTTTAATTAATCAAAATTATAATCAATCAGATTAAGCCTTCGGATTAAAGTTTTCTTATAATCTTATTCCGATTATAATTAAAATTATAATCAGAATAAGATTAAACCTTTGGGGTAAGGTTTTCTCCCTTTTATTCTCTTGCTCACCGTGTTAGTAATTGATTGTCAACATTGACTATTTGTATTTTCCATGCAACATATATTGTACCTTGAATTCTAGATACAAATGTTCAGTTCTAAATATAAAATTTTATATTTTAAAACCAAAATAATATGATACACAAGATATGATATGATATAGTAGATCTTTTTAAACTTAGATGTGTTAACCACATGTTATTCAAGTGTTCGTATTAAATAATTAATTAAATCTGTAATTTTTATTAATATTTTTATGTCTATTTGCTAGTTTTTGACTAGACCGACTCATGTGAAGAAATTATGTTTGTGTCTTTTTATCACTTATAATTTATTTATTTTTTTATGAATTTTATCACTTATAATTTATTTATTTTTTTATGAATTATATTAGATTTACTATGATTTATATCAGATTTACTGATTCCATGTATCTTCAATAGGTAAATGCTGATGTCACAATAAGGTAATCTGGGACCCTTACATTATAAAAACATAAATTTAATGATGTTATTTGTCGGACTGAGATTTGTACATACATACTCCATTATATCTACATATTTTACCTACATAAAAATGCATATTATATACTCCCTTCGTCCCAAATTAATTGCTTTTCTAGGACTTTTTTAAGTCAAATTGACTATTTTTAAAATTAATAATTAAGCATATATAAATATATTTTTAAAATTATAAAAATTGAAATTAGTAATAAATTGTATATACTTTCTTTTGGTTATAATATCTTCACATATATGTTAGCAAAAATAGTAAAAAAATTAGTTTTAAAAATTGTCAATTTGACTTTAAAAAGTCTTAGAAATGCAATTAATTTGAGACGGAAGAAATATTTGGTATCAATACGGGGACAGTGTCTTAATATAATAATTTATCGTATAATGTTGATTTTCTTTTAGACTTTGTCCTTACTGTATGTTCTTAATTTTTTTTTTATTTCTTCTTTTGCATAATTTGTTGTCAATTAATATAATTATAAAAAAATTCCCCAGGAGCTTACAATATAAATTTCGCTCCTATATGAAGACCACGATAACAACAACAAAAAAAAGTTATTTTCTCCCACTTCATTTCATTTTTCTGTCTCTATATTACGGCCGTTTCTGCACTCTGACGATCCTTTGTTTTTTTTAGCTCTAGTGGCCATTAGAAGGGTGCTTCGACTCCATTGAAGCAGCTCTGCAAGGTTTTAGAACACCCACAAAAATGTATGCTGAAACTGGGCTTCTCTTCCCTTACTATCAGAATTTCTCTATAGAAGTACTGCCATTTGAGGAGTTCTGGCACTCGCAGAAACCCACTGATTTAATGGTAATTTCGTTCATTTTCTCTCCTTACACATATCGGTTTACTTATTTTAATTGATGGGCATTTTGTTTCACGGGTTTTAATGCCAAATTTCTGCTTTGCTTATGATTATTTGCTAGTCACATGGGGTTTCTGACACCCTTTTCTTTGATTGAAATACGGTATTTCCCATTTTCTGTTGGTTTTATTGATGAGAATTTTAATTTACTTATCAAATAAATTCAATAAAAGTTTTTTGAGGTCTTTTTTGACTATTCTTTGGTTGTGGGTTTCAATTTGAGTTTAGTAGAGTAGAAAGTTGGTATTTTTTAAATGGCACAGATAGGAATCCCATTTGGGGATATTGAGGTGAATTAAGACATAATTAAGAACTTTCGAAATGTTTATGATTTAATTCTTCATTATTATATTGTTTGGGTTTTCTTGTCAATTAAACAAACGGAGACATATATTGAAAGCATTCCAGTTCTATCTGTGCTGGATCTGCTTATGAAAGATAAAGAGAATGGAAATCATGGTTTCTTGTTGTATGCTCTCTTTTCCATTTTTCATCAATGGTAAGTTCGACTTGGCCACGGATTTGTTTTTCCATCCCTTGTTTGATCTTTCTTTTTATCAAATTTCTGATGTCAACTTGTAGCTGAGATTCACTTTTCACCGCACTTAGAGATATTAAAAAAGAAAAAGTTAGAGAAAAGCAAAAGCTAAGCTACCCCATTTGTTGGCATGTTATTCCATTATTTTTGTTGGTGGGAATACTACTAATTCTGGGAATAGGAGAGTAACCTTTGAAAAATTGCACTAGATTTCTCTCTTGTTAAAAGGTGGGTTACTTGTACAGTCGTGCACACCTTCTGGTTGCTTAAAAAGACTGAAAGTCAACTAAATATATTTTCCTTCTAGTCGAGGGAAGTATTTGAGGATATTGATTTTTCTTTTCGCCTAAGTTGGAGTTTCATATTTTTTTAGTTAGTTAATCATCTTTACCATGGCCTTTGGCTCAATTTGCTGATGATATTTTGCTGCCACTTTTATGTAGGCCAGCTCCCTCTCTCTTCAATAATATAGGGTTGACCTAGATTTTCAGGAAAGAGACTAGTTCTTTTCTCCAAGTTTCGCTACTCTTATTAATTTACCTCTCAGAAATTTTGAAACCATTCTTTTACTTTGAAGCATGATTTGTGCTCCTTCTTATTTCTCTACTTACCCAAATAGTAGAAGCTTTCTATTTTGTTGTGGGTGTGAATGTGTGGATGCATGGAAATCTGTACAAAGCTACAAGGTTCTATATCTGTTGCCATTTTATTATGCCTACAAATTTTCATTTTGGAAGCTATTTCATATATTTCTAGGATACATTTGAATCTTTCTAAATAATTTATAACATATGTCAGTGCCTTGCAAGCTATGAAAGATACATCTATACTTCCACTCTTCTGATTTTACACTAATCCAGGCCTTGTAAATGAGTTGAGTGTGCTGTTTTGTTGTAGGGTGGTCTGCACTTTGTTTCAAATATCTTGTTTGCTTATAGAATATCCTGAATCTCCGAATACTTGAAAAGGACCAACCATAAATAAACCTTAGGATACAAATTTTCACTTTGGCAAGTTTTAACCTCATTAAGTGAACTGATGATGCCCTTTTCTAATTTTTCTGAACAAAAAGAGTTCATCTTCAAGTTTGAGCCCAGTATCAACAATGAATCATATTAGTAGGCAGTGAATTCGGCCTATCCTTTTTTTTCCATTGCTCTTAAATCTTAATACTTGTTGATTTATTTTCTGATTATGGAATTCGTGGTTCAGGCATCTACCATATTGGAATATGACCTTGGGGCAGAAGGGGATCTTTTCGAAGCTCCAAAGCCGATTATTGAGGAACTAATGATTGGCCTTGATCCCATAACGGCTGCCATTTCAATGATTTCAGGTGGAGAAGATGTCATCTCCACACAAGCACTAAAGGTTGCTGATATTGAATCAATGCACAACGAGCAACTTCTGAGTGAGTTTTTTTGCGAGTTCAAGAAAGATCTCTTGGCAAATGAAGCTACTGGAACATCGCTTTCTGAGGTATTGCAAATCCAGATTCCTATTGCAACGGATGAAAACCCTGTTGCAGAAGAAAAAGTGCTTCCACAGGGAATTTTACCAAAAAGTGTTAGCTTAGAGTGTCTAAGCTCAATGGAGTGGTTACATGGAAATCCAATGAGGCCAAATTTTCTGGATTTTCCTGGCATGGACTTCGGGGCTGTTTATGGGATGCGGAGGTCACTCAGTGAAGGAGACATAAAGGTCATCTTAAATTAAGTTTTTCATTGTCTTTTCACACTTTCATCTCTTTTTTTACTCCTTTTTTTTAATATTTATTTTTATCTCCTTATTTAATTCTCTTATGAGTTGGAACCTGTTATGTGCTTCTCTCGGTAATATCAGGATGAATATGAGCCATATGCGCTGAGTTAGAGCTCTGGAAGATATTATGAGCTCATGGATATCAATATGGAAGGGCAAAGGGATGATGAATTAAAAATGAATAACATATTTCTCAGAAAAGCTGTGGTTGCACTACTTTTAAAATCATACTGACTAGTTCTGAACCAGTAGGATTTCCTCTGCCTGCTATTTAGATTGGTTTTTATCCCCGTAAATGATATTCCAAGTTCATCGTGCTCCAATCATTGGTGGAAAAGAGAACCCAGTAAGAACAAGTTGGATAACTTACAACCATTTTCATGTACAAACTCTATACCAGCTGGAGTTGACCTGTCTAGCAAATTTTATGAGCAAAAGCACCTATAAGTATTAGGCGTGTAGCAGAGTCAATTACTTACCTTGTTAGAGTTTAGAATTCCTGTTGTGAATAAAAAAAGGAGATATTTCGTGCCAGTGTTTTGATGTGGTTCCCTGAAGTAAACCATATCAGTGGTAGAATTCCTTAGGAATCATTGTTATTGAAGTGTGCCTTGACCAATATTGCTGGAAACGAGATGAGCTTAGTGGAGCTGAGAAATTGGTTGTTAAAGATTAGTTAATTATTTCTATCAAACTTAAAATGTCATCATGCTTGGCTCGTTAAGCCTTCGAGCAGCATCTAACTGAGCAGAACCGATTATGAGTGGCTTGAACTTACATTCTCATAAAGTGCTAATTGACTTTGCAAACCGAACTCAATAAATTCAATATACATGTGCAGCTTGACTTTTTTTTTATCTCATGAACTGAGCGTGGACGACGTTAACCAAGCCGAATTCCAGTTACTTTGTTTCTTTCGAATCCTTTTTGACCAGTTAGCAGCTATAAAGTCTAAACAACAGCAATAAAGACAATAGTCAAATTCCTCAATTCTTAGGTGTCCTACTTGTATTATTTATAATAGTCTACTCCCAAGTCCCTATACATTTGTTTGAGAGCAATTCATTATAATAGCTTATTCATTAACAAGGAATAAAAATATTTTGTTGTAAGATAAGATATTTCGTTATTTCTTTTTCTTTTTTACTTACGTTATTCTGTGTCTGCGGTGTAAATCATGAGCTCTCAGTAAGTTTTATTTGGGATAGAACCCTGAGCGTTTACTGGTTTTGTGACGTAGTCTACAAACTAAGAAATGTTTAGATTTCTCTGGTCATTTCAGCAGGATTGAGCTGGGTCATTGATACTGAGTTTTTATGACAGACTCTCGGTAATGGTACTGCACTTGGACAGCCACAAATTTTGGGCAATTGCTCCACCGAAGATCGCAGGGAAAAGCTTTCTAGATACAGGACCAAGAAGACAAAGAGGAATTTTGGCAGGAAAATCAAGGTAATTTCTAATTGGCAATTTCCTTTGTTATCAATTTATCACCAGCTGTAAGCTAGAGTGGTATCTTCTGTCACCCAAATGGGGAGGAGGAATGAGCCCATCTGTATATTGCGACAAAAAGATGTCGATTCTTAATAGCGACTTGCGAGTAGACACAATGGAGTAGTCTATAAATTAATACAAATACATGGGTAAATAATTGATATATCTACACAACTATCATATTGCAATGAATGTTAGAATTGATGTTTAAGTTATTTTTTAATAGAATTCTCACTTCATCTTGTACTGGAGTGATTTGAACTATTTTACTATTTAGTTAAGATGTTATATGTTAAAATATTTTAATAGATTTCTTATCCTTATATTACTTGGCTCAAACGGATGGGGTTTGAGACGAATATATAAAATTTTCCATGGATTCAATGCTTAACCAATTATTGATGTTTTTTCTTCTAATTATTAATAAATCATAACTGATGGAAACATTATTGACTAATAGAAGTGTGGTATTATTTTATTAAGTTTACTCATCCCTTCATTGTTTGAATAGATTTCCTAAAGTCGGTTTGCTTTTTGCAAAGTATAATAAAGAAACCACTCCCCTTCCTTGCTCGTATATCTGTAGTTACAAACTACATATATTGGGTATAAGCTGATGCGATAAAAATATCAAGTGGGCACTTTCTAACCAAACAATTCACCTGCGTTTTGGTTTTGCTTTCAGTATGCTTGCAGAAAGGCTCTGGCAGACAGTCAGCCAAGGATCCGCGGGAGGTTTGCAAAGACAGACGAATCTGACATTTCAAAAAAGTGCAAATCTTAACTCTTCTGATCAGTAAGAAGAAAGATAGGAAAGAAGTAGTTCAGCGGCCTAATGAGGTAATGAAAGAGATCAGTGGTACTGTAAGCCTGGTATAAGCTCAGATAAGTTTAAGCAGGTTTTTTCTTAATAAGCCACAACCCCAACACCTGCAAAACTAGGTGGTCTCCTATTAAGCTAGAATAATCTCCTCTGTAGATCGAAATGTTCCAATGGAGTTGTAAATAAGTGTTTGTTGAAATAAAGCAAGTCAATAGATTGGAGTAGAATATATGGTATGAATCCTGATATTTCTGTTTATGTCAAGTTTTTTGTTTTTTGTTTTTTTAAGGTTTGATTTGTTGTCATGGTGGTAGATGAACCTATAAATATAAATATAAACAACTGGTCCAGCAATAGCTGACATAACCTTAATGGCTGGTCTGCTTGAGAGAAAACTTGAAACAAATGAAGAAACTGATTGAAGATATAGAAAGGATATTATACTTTGCAGTAATTTTAAAGTAGGCTATTGTTGTTCAGGGGAATTGGTGCTGTAATCTTAAAAGTTGGCCTGGCTGGCCTGCTAACCAACTGGAATCTGGGTTAAAACGTTTGGGAAAGGATGGAACGAATCAGGGGATTTTACAAGAAACAGAGAACTGTACCTTCCATTCCATGTACCGTATGGAAGGAAGGTCTCTCGTCCTACTTCTGACCAGGTCCAACAAGGACTGCCTAATAGGGGTGTTCAATTTGTTTGGTTTTTTCGGTTTTTTACCGAACCGGTACCGGCGGTACCGGTTTTTTTCGGTACCGGTAAATTCGGTTCGGTTCTTTCGGTTTTTTAACAAAAGTCGATATCGGTAACGGTATAAGGATTTGTGAATTCGGTAAACCGAAAAAACCGAAATGTAGTATATTAAAAAAAATATTAATATGGTCCAAGTCTTTAAGACTCTTACAGTGTTACTCAGTACTGCCTAGATTCACTTACTCCAACAGGTGCCATGGCCCATAGTCCATAGAGGCATAGACCATATAGTCATATAGATATATAGTCCCATACTCCATGCGCCTGATTTAATTAAAAGTCATTGATTTCTTAGTTTTAAAAATAAATTGTAAAAATTAAACATTTTCTATTATCTAATTATGATTTATAAGTTATAATTATAAATTTATAATTATATATAATTCCATGTGGTATTACCGAAAACCGGTCCGAAAAAACCGAACCGAATGAGAACCGAACCGGTACCGAAACCGGTAATTCGGTACCGGTACCGGTTCTTAATTTTTCGGTATTTTGTATTCGGTTTCGGTTTTTTGGGTACCGGTACGGTTCTATACCGATGGACACCCCTACTACCTAATACTCACAGAGAACACAAAAGCTGACACAAGTGTTATATATATATATAACAAAACACAATTGTTTTTAAATTTTTCGTTCACTCTAATAAAATATCAGGATCGTCCAAAGTTTAAAATAAATCTCACTAGTCCAAGTGCCGGAAACACGGGTGAAATGCTAGTATATATATATAGTTGTAAATTACTACCATGAATACATGACCTGATAAATTATACACAAAAAATAATATATACAACTCATCATCAATATATATAACGAGGTATACAAAATAATAAGTAGTACATAAATGACTTTCTAGACATATTTAGACTAAAAGCTGTATACTTATGTAACACATTTATATTTATCGATCACAAAAAGCTGTCTAGATATGTAACACATTCATATTTTCCCAATAATATGCATGCGCTATCCAATTCGGGCAATAAGTGAGCACAAATCTCCTCTGTTCTATAAATAAAATTTATAAATATTAAAAATTTATAATTTTATTTCATGTTTATCCCTAAAAATATAATAAATAATTTATTTTCCATCATTCTACTTACTTCATACCCCTACCCCACGAGCCTATAAATAATGAATAGGTGATTGAAGAAGATATGTTATCCATACATATTGCCGCCTTCCAAGTTTGGTCATCTGCTTCAATCCCCTATTTATAGAAATCTCATATGATCAGAATTTTCTATAAATAAATATCACGTAGGGAAAAACGACTATATAGATCCTCAAATCTAGAAAGCCATATCTCACAATAAACCTAGCGCCACCACGCTACCACCGTCTCAAAATCCCCACTGCCACTTAACTACCACTTCTTCTGGTGTTCATGTCACTTCAACCAATAAAATACCGGTGAACCGCCGTACCGGAGCCTCTATTTCTTCAACATCACTATGTGGTGTATATATAGACTACAGTAATTATGTAAATTCAATTTCAATAATATATTGTATCTCGCCATTACAACATCTTCCAACCACCGCATCTATCAACCAACTTACCTACAAATAAATTATCCATAACATCTCTGTCCGCCAAAAGAATGGTGGAAACACCCAAAATTAATATTGTCACATTTTTTTTAAATAAAGATTTTGTTGGAAAATAAAATCAAGACATTATATGAATATACCTTATGGGAACATCACCGCTGATTCTGCCGGAAAACATTTATAGGATCACCAACAAAATCATCACTGGACTCCGTACCATAATCTATCAGATTTAAGACAACAAACAAATTCCAAGCTAACACAATAAATAAATAAATAAATAAATAAAAAGTAAAATCATATAAACTTTGCCCAGAAACAGAAATAATTTGTCAATCGACCACCTACCCAAGTTTTGTTCCTCCTCTAAGGAGGTTGATTTTTCAGAATTTTGCACTTTCACCCTCCACCTACCAATTTATACAGCTAAAATCTTCCCCAAAACACCCCTTCATTAATTTGGTCCAAAATTTTGAATTTCCCATGGCTTGTGTTCTGCCTAATGTTGAGAGACATTAACCAGACCTCCATGTCATTACAAAAACTCCGTACCAGGTTGAAATTCCAGCACCACAATCAAAAAAAAAACAATGTCCATACTCAATCGTATGTTAATCGAGCAAATTAATTAAATTACTTCAAATTCACTCCCATAAAATTGCAAGCAGAACGAAAACTAAAAAAAAAACATGAATATATCCCATACTACTTTTTTTTTTCTCAAAAAAACAAAATCCCAACTTTCTTTGTAGTTTGTATCGCAATCTGTAAACATGGTTTTGAGCTAAAGAACCACCTTAAAATGTGCTATGTCGAAAAAAATAAAAAATAAAAAATTGGTCGAGCGCAATTTAGCATTATACTAACCATTTACTACAATCCCAAGTCAGACATCCTCGTTAGCTTAGTTTCTCTCTCTAAATTTCACGGTGTAGAAATGTATACATACACATTCTGTATCTATATAGCCAAAAAATTTGCATAAAATTTATCAATTATCTAAAAGAGATTTCTTGACAAATTTAATTCCCTTGTAGTTTACTACTACTGCTACAGAGGAGTATAAAATTAGTCTTTTTTTCTCTCTCCTCCTGGACTCGATAGCAGTTAGACGAGAAGAAAGCCGTCAGAACAGAGATCCCTATTTCAATACCTCTCTTTCTCTCTATCTCCTCTGCTCTTCTCATCGAAATTCACAATTTTCCCGCTCAATTGAATATCGTTTTCTGCTAATTTCATTCTCATTCTATTCTTTCGTGTTTGTTTATCGTCAAAAACTCATCTTTCTCGCGTGTGAGTTGAGTTTTCTCGCGGTTTGAGTATAAAATTCTTTTGGGATTTAGGGTTTCGGATTGAGGAAATTGAGGTTTTTGTTTTGAAATTGAATTGCCTTTGGCGCTGGTATTGGAGTCGTGGTTGTGATTGGAGGAGATGATAATCAAACGCAGCTTAAAATCGGTAATGCCGAGTCTGAAGCGGTGTCGACTCAGTGAGTCCGGCGCTGAGGACGATGAGGGCTCTGGGAACAGGAAGAAACAGAAGGTTAACGGCTATTACCCTCTGCACCTACTTGGGGAAGTCGCCGCTGGCATAATTCCGCTAAGTGGATACGGACTTAATCGTGTATTAGTCCCTGGTGCCGGCGCCGATGAAACGCCAGGGCAGTGGCGAACGGAGGTTTCGTGCAGCCCCGATGAGGTGGAGCCAAAATTGGAGGCCGCGGCAGAGGGAATGAGCAATGATCGAGTAGCTGCGGAGGCTCCACGGCCGCCATTGGTGAGGACTTCGAGAGGGCGAATTCAGGTACTCCCTTCTCGATTTAATGATTCGGTTCTTGATAATTGGAAGAAGGAGAAAAGTAAATCAAGTGCTATTCGAGAATCGAATTTGGACCCTGAATTCATTCCTGTGAAGGGGAAGAATTATAGTTCTAAAAATCCCAAACCTGGTGGAAAATTTGGAAATAAGGATAAATTTAGTTTTCAGTGCCGCAAGCCTTCACCATTGTTAGAAGAAGAAGAAGCAGAAGAAGAATTGGGGCTAAAAAGTTTTGATATAAGGAAGTATTATTCAACTCCACGCAGTTCACTAAGAACACTAGAAGAGCAATTGGCTGACGTAGAGAAGTCTCCACCAGTTAAAGATTGTTTGGTCCATGAGCAGGTTGAGAAGAAAAGTGGGATATGTGGGACAGACGGCTTTGTTCCTGGTGATATTGTCTGGGCAATATCTGGGAATAACTATCCTGCTTGGCCAGCAATTGTCCTTGATCCGTTATCGCAAGCTCCCCAACAAGTTATAAGTTTTCGGGTTGCTGGTGCAGTTTGTGTAATGTTCTTTGGTTACTCCGGGAATGGAACTCAAAGGGTAAGAGATACTAGTACCCTCTACTTTGAACATTATGATAAGTAGGATTCCTGAGTGAAATGTATATTATCATTAATTGTTGGTAACAGAAAGTACATGTACTTATTGAGAGGTTATTTATTGATGAACAGGACTATGCATGGATAAAACGTGGGATGATCTTTCCATTTGTAGAACATGTAGACAGGTGTGTAATTGTTGGATTTATTTGTTACATTTAAGTTGCAGTTAAATTGGAATTCCAGTGAAATCTTGTTTGGTTCAGATTTCAGGGGCAGATCGACTTGAACGATAGCACGCCAGGTGATCTCCGGTCCGCAATAGAGGAGGCATTTTTAGCAGAACAAGGATTTACTGAGATGCTGATGCTAGAAATTAATGCGGCGGCTGGAAATTTGGATTATCTCGAGGCTATTTCTAGAGGCGTCCAAAAGATTACTGATTCTAATCAGAATCATGAACGCAACTTTCAAAACCAGGCAAGTCTTTGAAAGACGCTCATTTTTTAATATTTGGCCATGTCGGTAACCACAGGAAAATATCAGTAACCTCGGCATTATTTTGGCATTTTTCAGCAAGGTTCAAATGATTTGTTGTGAGGATTGGGTTTTCCATAGAAAGTGTTGGCATAGATTATTGATTTTTACGTTGTCTGGATATTAAATTACCATTTGGCTCGAATTTGCCCGCCGTACAAATCAGCTCTCTTATGTCATAGAGGTTGACAGCTGTTTGATAAAGATATTTGGTTTCTGCAGGAAGCATTCAAAAAGAAAAAAGCAAGGCCCTGTGAAGGATGTGGCTTGAATATCCCTCTTAAAAATTATACGGAAAAGGTTGATTTGTCTCCTGGAGGTCGTCAATTATGTAATACCTGTGCTCGGGTTCGTATAACGTGTTGTTCTGTGGTGTTCTTGTTGGTTTACCAACATTCTCGTCATGAATGTTTACGTGCTTGTTATTGTCTTTATTTTTATAGATTTTTTGTTGTTTATTTCAGTTAACAAAATTAAAACAATATTGTGGTATATGCAAGAAGATTTGGAATCGTTCAGACAAGGGGAGTTGGGTGAGGCAATCGAAATCTAAAGTAGTATTAAGATTTATTTATATTTGTTAGTTCTTAATCTTCTCATAGATCACTTATGTGATTTTTTTTAACGTGTACAATACATTAGGTGCGCTGTGATGGTTGTAAAGTTTGGGTGCATGCTGAGTGTGACAAAATTCCCACTAGTCGTTTGAAGGTTTACCCAGCTTGCTCCATCAACTTATTCTTTTTTCCAACGTACTTATTGACTATATGCTTGTACAGAGAATAAGCAGTGGGTTATGATTCATGTGTTGTTATTTATTGTTTTAGGATTTGGGAACCACCGATTATTACTGTCCTCAATGCAGAGCAAAGTTCAATTTTGAATTATCAGACTCAGAAAATTGCCAACCTAAAGTCAAGTAAGTCCCGGCTATTTATGTTATTTGCAACTGCTCATGCAGCACCAGGAGTGAAATTGGATTTTATTTTATTTTTTTTATTATTTCTTTATCTCAACAATAGTGAAGTTTTTGCTTCGGAAATTACAGAAAGAGTGCTAAACTAGCGCTGCCTGACAAGGTTACTGTCATCTGCACAGGAGTGGAAGGCATATATTTTCCAAGCCTTCATTTGTAAGTGTATATAACTAGATGACTTTGACGTTGCATTACCTTTGTCTGGATAATAGATTTAACATATGATTTGTTTCTACTCTTTTGAGCCGAACTCTTTTTAGTATGGACTCGTGAAATAAGATGAATGTTACCATGTGACTGATAGACGAAAGATATTGTTCGGATTCCTTTCTCTTCCATGTACAATCCTAACAAAGCTTATCACAATGGACTGTCCTTAAATAGGTTATCCATAACTTAGTATAAATTTCTACTGATATGGCCATGTTACGTGAGTTTTAAGCTGCTATTTGATCGATCTGTATTCAAACTGACATTGTAATGACTTGTAGTTTAGTTGTACTTTTTATCTCCGGGTTTTTTAAAGCTGAAATCAGTTTTGTCTTTCCCCCTCTCTTTCCTTTAATTGCAGAGTTGTCTGCAAATGCGGCTCTTGTGGGACAGAGAAGCAGGCACTTAGTGAGTGGGAGCGGCATACAGGTTCCAAAGCAAAAAACTGGAAAACTAGTGTCAGGGTGAAAGGTTCCATGTTACCACTGGAACAATGGGTTTGTACTCAAAGCCAATTCCATCCTTTTGTATCCAAATCCTCGCTATCTATGAGATGCATGTACATTTAATGTATTAAAATAAGACTAGCTTGTATTATCGGCGTCTCTTCATAGTAAGTTATGGGCTCCTTTAGGTCTCCAACTGCAATCTCATTCTGCTGCTACTACTAACTCTTAACATAATTTATAAACATCATCACATTTCAGATATTGGGTAATCATAACATTTCATCTACGAATTTGGTTTAGTATCTTCTACCATTTAATCTAAGCAAAAACATATATGCTAAGACGGATGTAAAGGATCAAGTACTGGGAGATATGCTGGTGGTCACTCATCTTGAGTGTTTAACAATAATAGAAAGCATGGCCAACAAATGGGTTTTAAGAACCTTGGCTAGTTTTGCATTGATATCATCCATTAAACTAGCGATATGTCGGTGGTCACTCATCTTGAGTGTTTGACAATAATAGATATCATGGCCAACAAATGGATTTTAAGAACCTTGGCTAATTTTCTCTCTATGTTGTGAGTTGTGACACTTGGCCTGATAGTAGAAAGTTTAACAAAAAGTAGTAAGTTTTAAAATTGTTTGAAATTTTACTACATTAAGGCTTCATTTATTTTAAAGGACGTATAAGGAAAATACATAGAGGGCATTGTTCCATGGTTTCTTTAACAGGTTTCTGCTGATAAAATATCACACATACTGAAAGAGGTTTATACAGAAGGACATACAAATATATATAAAGCTCTTCACACGTACATAGAATGATGTCTTCCTATTGATGCTGTCTTCCTATTTGATGATTATTGACAGTTAAAATCATATAAATGTTGATAACCTAACAGGAATAACAGTTTTGGAAGTACTATAATCATCTTTTCCTTAGTTCATCAGTATATTAAAGGCTTGAATAATGTTATTTTGCTTCTATACAAATTCTTTCTATGTTTCCCTATTTTTAGCTTTCCATGACTTCTGTTAAGTACTTGGTTAGTGAAAGTTTTACTTTTCTACTAATCTTTTCCTTTTCTTTGTTGTTTCTTCTTCCCTGTGTGAATTGTAGTTAGATGGCTTGACTTCCAGAGAGTTATCTGTTTTGTTTTTTCTTTTTTCTTCCTGTGTTTGAATTTTAGTGTACACTTAGAGACACAGATTCTGGTTTCCAGCTCTTTTAACCTGCATGTTGAATGTGTCTTTCTCTATGGATATGTATGTCATTGTGGTCAAAGATGTTTTGCTAGATACATCATTCTAAGTATCTAAATCACTTAAATGAGAGGTATATGCATCTAACAAGAAATCATTTGACTTGACAGATGCTGCAGGTAGCAGAGTGTCATGAACGGAGCCTTGTTTCAGTTAATTCTCTTAAACGCCCTTCTCCTAAAGTGAGGAAGCAGAAGTTGCTTAATTTTCTGCAAGGTACACTCATATTCTTAGTATATAAATTAGACTTCCAAGAGCTTGTCCATATTGCTCCTCCTGCAGCTTTATTAATCAGATTGAGTTTTGTTTATTTCCTTTCAACAGAGAAATATGAGCCTGTGTATGCAAAGTGGACAACAGAACGCTGTGCTGTTTGTCGATGGGTTGAAGATTGGGACTACAACAAAATTATTATATGTATCAGGTAAGCAAAATATGGAGCTTCTTGTACAATTTCCAAAAAGTAAAAATAAGAAATGATCTCACCAGACATATTATTCATATTCATAGAAGTTCTAGATGTTTTGAGGTTCTGCAATTAATCATTGTTGGTGCATATCTTTCTGGGATTTTTCTTGCATATTATTTATGTGCTATCCTTTTCTTTACCTAACATTTAGCCATATGTTTTTCCTACAGATAGTAACTAAATTTTTCCCCCAAAGTCTGACAAACTAAATAATTTGTTGTCACCTTGCATAGTACAAAATTATTCTCATCCATTGTATCAAAAATATAACTGATGCTCTATTCTTTGTATCAGATGTCAAATAGCAGTCCATCAAGAATGCTATGGAGCAAGAAATGTTCAAGATTTCACCTCATGGGTTTGCCGATCCTGTGAGACACCCAAAATTCAAAGGGAGTGCTGCCTCTGTCCTGTAAAAGGCATTAACTTGCACTCTATGCATTCTCATTTGACTAGAATTAATGAATTAGTTTTCTGTGTATGTGGTTTATAAAGATGTATCATTTTATTACATTCAAAATTATATATGTATATATATGACATGTTGTTTAAACTTATCCTTGAGTGTTTGTTTGTGTGTGTGAGTTAGCATTCAGTTTGTAGGTCATCGTGAATGGTGACTTTCTCATTACTGTATGCTTAAGTTTCTTTTTTCTTTTTTAAAACTTGAAATTCGGTGGTCTGGATGGGATGGCGGAGAGAAAGGTGAAGGAAGCCTATGGAGGAGGAGATTGTTTAAGCAGATTTGAACACAAAAGTTGTCTACTTTTGTATAATGCCTACTTCATCGCCAATATGTTTTGTACAGCTTGTCTGTTAAGGATTTTTTTTGCAAAACTTCTCAATTATCATGAATAATACTGCCTCATGAAACTTTGGAAAAAATTAATATTCATTCTACAGCCGTTTTGATCTAACGTTGCTTGGAAAAATTTATCAGGAGGTGCTCTGAAGCCTACTGATGTTGAGCCTTTGTGGGTTCATGTTACTTGCGCTTGGTTTCAACCTGAAGTTTCTTTCGCAAGTGATGAGAAGATGGAGCCAGCACTTGGAATCTTAAGAATTCCATCAAACTCTTTTGTAAAGGTAGTCTTACGGATTCTTATAACTTTCTTTAAGAGGCCCCTGTTTACTTTTTGCATACCAATTCAGTAAATTATGATGTTATTTTTTTTAGATATAGACGTGCTTATACATTTTCTAGGGAAATGGATTGGTGTTAAGATGACAACACAATAGGTTTACAAATACTTCCAGTACTTCCTTGATGTCTTCTTCTATGAGAATTAAAAGAATCAGGAAATCAATATTTTTAACCTTTTTGTTACTGAAATTTCTGCGAAAAATATTGTCTTTTACTTACCAACAGAATTTATGCCAGAAATATTTATATGGGCATATTTACTTCGATAGTGTTAAACTATCTATTGTGGTTGTCTAGAATGCAGTATGCAATAATTTGTGAGGTCTTTTTGGGGGGCTTATATACGTCTCATTCTGTGTGCAAATCCCAGTATTTTGACAACTCTTTTGCTGATATATATGATTTCACTGTTGGAATCTAATGGTGCATTATTGGTATAATTTCAGATCTGTGTAATCTGTAAGCAAATTCATGGTTCCTGTACACAGTGTAGCAAGTGTTCCACCTATTACCATGCTATGTGTGCATCTAGGGCAGGGTACCGCATGGAGGTTAGTATACTCGTATCCCTTAGTTTACAATTGTATTGTTGCATTTAGCCTGTTGTGTTCAAATGATTCTTTATTTTAAAGAGATGTGTAACACTCTTTTTTACTCTGTTTTTGATGGAGGAAGATATTCTATTCTATTGTATCTAATTAAAGTATCGTATAATAGACAAAACTGCTTATAAGCAAAAGCAGTAATTAAAATCAATTATCGCATTGCTTCAATAATCCCAAACATACTCTTTTTGTTTTTTTAACCTTGGGCCTCCGATTAAGCCATCCTAGGTCCACCTTTAGAGTGCTATTACTAAGACATCATGAGAATGGCACTACTTGTGTGCAAGTCTAGAGTGGCAATACTCGTGCAAGTCTTCACCTGGCCACGGGCTATTTTATTTTATCTTTCATAATTAAATGCATTGATTTTCCTCTTTTGTTCTTCAAGTATCTGTTGTGTATCTCTCTCTCTCTTTCTGTTCCATCTCCATTTCTTTTATTCATTATACTTCTTTAGATGACAGCTCAGTAACCTGTTTTTTACTGTCCAGTATGCCAATTTCTTTTATGATGTGACGTCTTAAGATAAATGCTTTTTAATCTGCAGTTGCATACCTTGGAAAAAAATGGGAAACAGATTACCAAGATGGTTTCATATTGCGCTTATCACAGGTATTGATTCCTTCTCTTGCAAATATAGAAAGTGGAAACACAAATATAAGAAGATCAATGACAAGAAGAGAAATGTAAAAGTTCTCTCTATCAGTCAGTCCCCTGGAGTTCAGTAATGCCCATTAACTTATTTTGTTATGGGTCTTATGAGGATATCTTACCCTACCTATCATCTTGCAATGTAAAATATGTTCCCTCTATATGTTGTTTATGCTCATTCATGATTCAATGTTTTGTGCAGGGCTCCAAACCCAGATACTGTCTTAATTATGCAGACTCCTTCTGGGGTTTTCTCCACTAAAAGCCTACTCCAAAATAAAAAGCGGAATGGTTCCAGGCTAATTTCATCCAACAGACTTAAACTTCAAGAAGCTCCTACAGTTGAGCTCAATGAAATTGAACCATTCTCTGCTGCTAGATGCCAGGTCTTTAAGAGATTAAACAATAAGGTACCTTGAATTTGAGATATTTGGGTCATAATTCATTTACATATATCATGGAGTTTAAGAATTTTTTCAGCAATGTTAATTGTTAAGCATTATTTAAAGTGGGTATGATCATTATCTGGTGTTAAGATTACATTAGTGTGATCGTTGTTAATTCAATTAACACAATTGGGGGACACTGGGCATGACAATATTATTTGGACATGCTGACATCCCAAATCCAAACCAAAAATATTTTCTACTTTATACAATATTTAATGACAAAGGCATTACCTCATTGTAGTACGTGTAATCACAATTACCTACTGCCTAGAACCATAAAGGTAGACTAAGAAAGGATATGGTGTAAATGTTGTAAGATGATTGGTGAGCCCTAGCACATTTGAGCTTTCCATAGATTTGGACTCCTATATAATCTTTTGGTTATATTGTTGTGGAGTTATGGACTTACCCAACATGCTGATTTGGATTATTTACTTTTTTTTATTAGCGTAGCTATGGTACCTATCGTTATGAATTTGGATGAAAATTTGCAAAAGATGAAGATTATAAAACGTTCTACTGCTCCTATTTTCAGTTTGATAAGTAATTATTGTCTTTTAGGTTTTATGTTATGTGCTCCCAAAAGACATTTCTTCAACTATTTATTAGTGCATGTATATGTTCTTGTTGCCACATCCGTTGTGATGCTAACTTCTTTTCTTTTCTTTTCTTTTTTCTTTTTTCTGCTTTTCAGAGGATAGGAGAAGAGCCCATTGCACACCGAGTTACGGGACCCTGCCATCATTCTTTAATTTCAATACAGAACTTGAAAGTTATTAGAGTAATATTCTCCTTATTGACACTTATATACAGTTTTACTTTCTTGTCTGATTTAATCAAAAGAAATTACTCCATGCTTTTTTTCCCCTTTAACCAGGAAATTGAGGAGCCTAAAACATTTTCTACATTCAGAGAAAGGCTACACCATTTACAGGCAAAATTCTATTCCATTCGTTTCAATACTTATTATTTTATGAATACACTCTCACTTTATTTGTGTGTTCATTCATTACTTCAGAAAACCGAAAAGGATCGGGTTTGCTTTGGTAGATCTGGCATACATGGATGGGGCCTTTTTGCGCGTCGAAACATCGTAGAAGGAGAAATGGTTTGTCCTTCAAAACACAATACTTCCTGAAATACATGCTTTTCATTTCATAGTTGCCTTCCAGTTTTTTGAGGATGGAAAACTCATCTTAAAAGACTGCTTTCCATTAACTTCTTGAAAGACTTGTAAGCCCAACACGTGCTTGGAAATTGTATGGACTGAAATGTAGCTACTCCAGTGAGTCTTAAAATTTGGTGTATGCTCATAATGTACCCTATATTAACTTAACAAAAAAATATGTACTTCTGAAGCATGCAACTAGTGTCAGTAAGTATGCAGCCCTCCATTATGGGTGAAGGTTTGACTTCTTTCTATGAGGATCGTAGTGCTTTTCTTTTTTTTCTTGTTTATTTTTTTAAATAAATCATTTTAGGGACTCTGTAACTAGCATATTGTTCTTTAATTACTTACATGTGAAAATACATTTATCAATTAATGGAATATGCATTTGTGGTTGGGTACAGGTTATAGAATATCGTGGTGAACAGGTCAGGCGCAGTGTGGCCGATTTGAGGGAGGTCCGCTACCGTATCGAAGGCAAAGACTGCTACGTGAGTTTAATACTCTCGATTTGCCCTTTTCTTTTAGCAAGATTAAAAAAAATATGGGGAGATTGCATTTGGGCCCTCACTCTTCTTATGTACGTATGTAGAGCATTAATTTTTCTGTTGTTATAATTCGCAGTTGTTCAAGATAAGTGAAGAAGTTGTGGTGGATGCTACAGATAAGGGAAACATTGCACGGTTAATCAACCATTCAGTAAGTCAAACTTTTGTTGGAGTTGTGTAACGTTTCATGTTATACTGTAGTTTCTCTCATCATGGTCTGACTAGATTGCAACACGGTTACAGTATAAGCCTAGCCAAAACAAAAAAAAAGACAGTTATGGTATAGAACGTGTTCTTATAGTGTCTACTCCAGACGTAAAAATTTAAACAAAAATTAACCTTGCTATTGTTCTTTCCAATGAATGATGTGAAGATTTTATATTCTACTAGATGTTCTCATTATTGCAATGATAGTAGGAATTTATAACTGTTGTGATGTAAATTATGCTTCCGGGAGTCATCATATTGATGTCTACTATCTACCATTTAAACAAGTTATCTAGCAATCAACTTGTACAAGTGACTATCTCTTTATTTTATTTCTTACTAGTTCCGTTTACATCTTTATTGACAGTGCGCACCCAATTGCTATGCAAGAATAATGAGTGTAGGTGATGACGAGAGCCGGATTGTACTTATTGCTAAGACAAATGTGTCTACTGGTGATGAATTAACGTACATCTCTCTTTCTGTCTCTCTAAGTGTGGGTGGGTCACTACTTGGAAATTATATATGAGATTCTAGAAGTTTACTTGCCTCTTAATGCATCGTATTTGACTGTACCCTGGCAGGTACGATTACTTATTTGATCCTGACGAGTGTGAAGAAGTCAGAGTTCCCTGCTTGTGTAAATCTCCAAATTGCCGGAAGTTCATGAATTAGGTTACAAACAGAGACGGACAAAAAGAGTATAGCCATTGTTTTTCTGCAAGGAGCCTAACCAAATGTCCAACTCCTGCGGGACCTCACAGCATTATACTATCAAATTTTGGATCATGTCTTTGATGGAGTATGTATGTCATTATTTATATTTTTTTTGATAATAATAGTAAAACCTAGGAGTATATAGATAGACTTGCTGGCTGTTTTAACTTTAGTCTTCAGGCATCACTGTATACTTTACATTGGAAAAAGCAAGATGCATCCATCAACTAATGTTACCCAATTTTTGGTCATTAATTATTTTACTTAAAAGAGATGCCAACCCAAGTTTTATATTCTTGTTGCTTATTTCACCTTCCTTTTAGATAAAAACTGTTTTAGCTTGTGTAAAAATTGAACTCAGTAGATGAACTTTTACTCTTTACCATACCAAGTGAAGAGGGATCTTTATCCTCAAGAGAGTAGCTGGATTGAACTTAAAACTGTACTGAACGCGTAAGTTTCAGATGGTAGCTGATGATCAGGTTAGGTGTTAAGGGTCATGGTGCTTGTTATTTTTCTAATTACCCGGAATTTTCGCTCTTATGGAAAATCAGTCATTAACCAGTCAAATTTCCATGATGATGGTTTCCTTCCCTCAATCCTGTGGCACCATTATTGGAATCGTGAAGGGGTGAAAGCTGCTACAAGGAGGACGGTAAATTCAAGTTGCAAACCATGGAGGACGGTAAGTTCAAACTGCAACGTGGAGGATGGTAAATTCAAGCTGCTACTTGGAGGAGAGACTTGCTCCATTTCAAGAAGCAAGTCCATTGTAATAGCAGTGGGGTTATAAGTAATCCAAACTAACATTCCTAGCACGTAAATTAGTGAAAGCGAAAAAATAATACTCATTCCATCCACAAAAAGGTAGCACAACTGCAATTTTTATACAGTCGAGGAAAAGTAGTTTAGTGGAGACAGAAAAGTTTATCTTCCAATTTGGCGCTTCAATTTAAATTTAAAATAGTGAGTTTCAATGTGTGGATAGTAATGTTACTAATACTATATTATAATATTATATAGTTGTTTTAATCTTCTGACAATTTGTAGTATTTATGCCAAACTTTTGAAAGATCAAGCCTTGCGCCAAAATATAACACAAGTACAATTTTCATACAATTTTTAAGAAAATAGGTTGGAGGAGCGAATAATATATGTTTCAATATGGCCTTTACATTTGAACTTGAAATAATAGTTCTCATCTCGCAATTCGACGTAAATTTGGTTCCAATTAAAAATAAAACATTAAGGTCTTCATTTTTTACTATTGTTAGGACAATCTCGATCATCATAATGTGGCTCCAGCTTTGTCTCCCTTCGTTACACAATTTCTGATAGATGAGTATTGACTCACAGCAAAAGCATGCAGTATTTCCAAAATTTGCATAAATTGGAAGCAGTATGCTTGGCAATTTCCTACGAGCATGCCACTACAAGAATGTACGTACCATGGTCCAGTATCAAAACAGTACTCCCTCCGCCCGCCCCTTAATATATGTCGTTTTAAAGTTGTGCACAAGTATTAAGGAAATAATTATATAATATTAAATATAATATCAATTGTCTATATTGTCTTTGCATTGAAAAAAGATGTTATTTATTAAGTAAAAAATAGTGAAAGAACCAAAATTATATGTAATACTTGAGGTAATATTGAAAACTAAGCGATTAATATTTAATTGAAATTCTCAAAAGACAAAAATACTTCTCTAAAACGATATTTAAAAAGGAACAGACGGAGTAATAAGTAATAATGGTAACAACCTGATTGGTTGAATACAACAATTAAATACGAACACCTAGGAAAATTGTTCCCTCTAACACTCATAAATTGACAAATTTTGTGCAGTAAAGCAATGTCCCCACGGAATTAGTTGGATGTTCAACAAACATTCCATGCATCCGCTGAACAGAGCACCTGTCGACAAAGTTAAAAATATAAATTTAGAACAAGAAAATAGTACTAGCATGTAACACTATTTATCATATGCCCATCTGAAAAATGATAAAGCCAAACATTACTACAAACCTAATGAAATTACATGAAGCAAGCTAAATTTTCATCTCTGATCTTTGTGCCCTATTTGTTGTGAAGCTTACAAATGGTTCATTTGACAAACTCCGGGACCTATTACTGTAACTATATTACAGTTGCAATAAACCATCAAAAGGAGAATAAATTGGTGCCAAATGATCACCCATTAGTCTGACTTAGGTTTAGAAATACAAACTGCCCATCTGTGGTAGCTTGCGTCTCCATTTCTTCAGTACAAGCACTAAAAAGTCCCAAAAGGTGATACCAGAAGGAAAACAGTCAAATAACCATCAAGACTCGTTACTTCTTGCTCATTTTTCCGAACAAACAAGAGCAAACACAAGGAACAAACTCCCTTATAAACTTAGAAAGCAAAATACACCAAGAATGGTGGAAGTTGTGCTCTAAACACAAACTAAAATGCCATGAGAAGGGGGCTGGAATGTACTATATGACGGCACAGTCACAGCATATTTTCATGGTAGAAACATTAGGTTGGCATGGGTCTTTTGTGAAATTGTTCTTAGTACTAGTTCCTTACTTTCTTCTTTCTTTTTTAATTTTTTTTCCCCTTTTTTTAACAGGTAATTTGGAGCTAAGCACGGGGATTGCAAGTTAGTTCCTTTTGAAGGTCATAGAGCCAACACTAACTTGCGACAAGAATATCCATAAGTAAATTATATAAGAAAGCTTCACTTTTAGCAGAGAAAATTAAATGAATGAATACTTTTACTGAAAACTTACTTTGGACGCATAATAGATCTGGACCAAGCGTTATTCTCTAAATTAACCCCTGGCGCTGCAGATCAGTATATGTCTTCTTGTTATAAATGTTACCCTCTTGGTCTTCATATTCTTCTTCAAGGTCTGGCCGCCACTTGATCACTCCTTGTCGTTCTTGTATTCTGTCCCATAATTCTTTGGCTTCCTGAGCAGTAAAACAAATGCAGAATTTTCAAATTAAAAATAAAGTGAAAAATAAAATAAAATTGCTTTGCAATAAATGAAACTGTTTATACATTGTTTGCACAGAAAATGTAAAGAGAAAATCAAACCTCAATAGATGTGATTTCATTGAAGTTCTTGGTATTTGGAATACCAAGGCAACGCATCCCATGCTGATGCCGCCATTCCTTGAAATGGCGCTCATAAGCCCTACGACCCCAGTAACTGTGGTTCCCACATATTTCACATTTGAATTCCTGAAAGTCATTCATAGAAATACTGAGAGCCCATTCAGAAACATATGCTATGGCCATGTGAAATAAATATCAGGATAGACGAAACTCAAGACTGAACTCCTGAATACATTTTAGTAATAACGTAAAGCACAGACTTGATACTAGGTTACTAACAATAACAACAGCAATCACCATTCTCAATGAAATGCTGGGGATGCAGCCATCGACATCTTTTTCCACATAAGCCGATTACAAGTATGAGTAAACATCTTTAAATAATATAAAATTTTAAAATCCTGTACAAACTAAATGTGCAAGGCGTGCAAAGGAAAGATATTTGAACAATACAGACCACAATATGGAAGGAAACATAGCTAAAGAATTATACACACTGATTAATATTCATTTAAAAAATACCTGACCAAGACCATGAAGCTTATACAACCAGTAAGGTATAGGCTTCCCATCCCAACCCATTGGCAACTTCAAGGGATTATAGATTTGCTGCTCTTCATCATCACTTTCAGTGTCAGCTTGTACCTCTTCCTGATAATAATGTGAAAAATTAAATACATATTGTCAGAAGATACAGGAACTAACAAATTAAATATTGCCTATAGGAGTGTGCAATTAAACCAAGAAAATATCTTTTAATATAGGTGCAAAATGCTTATCAATATTGATCATAATCTTATGTCCGAGTCTCCAAAACAATTACTAATACATGAATAAAATAAAATATTACATAAATGTAAAAGATTAACAGGTATGCTACCAACAAATCTTATGTGACAGTAAGAACTACAATAACTTAATGCACTGCCTTAAAATTTAAGATAATTTGTAAGAAAAAATGCACTAGTTGAATTACATATCATGCTCGGAATCAACAAATATTAGTCAACATTACTGAAACTAAGTGTCTGCAACCGATACACATATTACCACTGCTATCCCTATTTGGTGTTTCTCAACTAGTTCCTAGCTCCAATATACTAATGACTTCAGTATAAACCAATAATGTGCTCCAGATTTTCAGGAGCATGCTGCATAGGAGATTTCAGAAAAGAAACTTACAAAAATACCAGTAAAATCAATTCATAGGGTTGCTTCTCAGATATAATAGACTACGTAAAATCAGACTAAATTTTAATGTTGGTTTTTGTTTCTTTTGATTTTAGACAATGAGAGAATTGAAGCAAGATAAGCATCACCTCTTCTCGTTCTGCTTCCATTTCTTCATATGTGAGAGCCTGTTTCTTCTCAATATTTTCTTTTGTCCGCACTATTGTCTGCACAAATTTAACCAAGTTCAAATCAAATGCAGTCAAACAGATGCATTAACATATTCAATATACTTGCAACGCCTGCAGGTACCTACAGTTGCATGTAAATAGTAGGTACAATGACAAGGTTATTTTATGTTTGAATCACTCACTTCGCTTTACATTTAATTACAACTGTATTAAAAGAAATTTTTTAAAAAATCAGTACAGAGCACAAACTGACCTCCTCCAACAGGTCACAAAGCTTTTCCAACTTGGATTCCATCAAAACAATCTCTTTCCAATCTTCATTTTGTTGCAGAGCTGCAGCAATACCATTTTGCTCTGAGCCATGTGAACCCTTGGGAAAATGCTTTTTATCCAACTTCTCAAGAGGTGTGTGCTGTACAAAGGAATTAAAACAGTAATACAGAGGTCTCAGAAAAAACTCAAGGAAATAGTGCTCTTTGAAAACAACTGAAAGATGCATAATATATTTCCATAAACTGGAATCAAGGTAGATATTTTTTTCTGAACAAGGGTACTTAATTCAGGCATTACAATTAACAAGTTCTGATTAATTAATTGTACCGCCAAAAGAACCTATAAAAAGTTACTGTAAGAAAAGTTCATTAAATACTAAGCCACTGAATATAAGAAGTTGTACTGCACTTACCTTGGTAAGAAAAAGTCTCTCTGCACGCTGCTGAAGAGTACCCCCCGTCTTTAGTCCTAGTGCTGCCAATGCCTACAAGGTAATAAAATAGTAATCGACAAATTATAATAGCAACAATAACAGGCTGATTTGCAAGGACGAAGAGTGTAATACATAAGTGATGTTTCTTCCTCATCAAAGTAATTCCTCTTCTAAATTGTCAATAATCAATATAATGGAATTGATGAGCCAGAATTTTTAGATTATCAGCAGAATGCTTTAGACTAAATAGTAATTTGATGTTACAAGTAATCATTGTAAAGCTAATCTAGGAATCAAGTACAGTAAAACTTTTAACCACTTCGGACAACTTTAGAAAGACGTGTATGTCATCATATTAAATGTAACTACAAAATGTTAATTTGCTTACAACAGCTAGTTTGCTAGATAAAATGGTAGCTTTGCTGGACTTAAGTATCTCGTTAGCTTGAAGAAACTCAATTTATATGATTAACTGAACCCCCTCCTCATTAACGCTATCAATTGCTGAGGGAATGCAATAGGAAGAAAAGAAAGAGTGCTGATGGATAGATAGAAAAGGCACTATCCCAGGATGAATGAATGGGACAAGCCTAAATTTGTGCTTGTTTCAGCTCTGTTACATGGATATTGCAATATATTGGGAGCATCAAAGTCAGACATGTCATTCTTGGTAAGGATCACATACCACAGACAATATCCCAAGTGTAGTGTCCAACAGATGAACAATGGATCACATACGTTTTTTATTAAAATAAGTAAAGAGGATCACATACCTAATTCCCTCGATGTCCCATAATTTTTCCATCTTAAGAAACAAATTTACATAGAAACATAATATAATCATATGTAAGGTTCAGACCATGACAAACGTTTCACTTCGTGGCGCAGTCACTGCTGCTGCTTGTTCCCTGAACCTTAGACTTTATGGATAACATGAAACTACACAGACACTTAGTATGCGAATAATGGCCCAGCAAACAGTTTCAGAGTAACCCCAAAGACAAACTTTATATAAACATAAATAGATGACAAGCAATATCTACCCCAGGGCTACGCAACACTTCTGAGAAATAAAATTGAAGCTTTTTAAATAATATATCTGAATTCCCAAAACAAAATCTCAACAAGTAGCGAATTATCTCCAACAGATATTCATATATTCTCTAATTTCTTCCCTTCTTTGAATCACTCCAAATAATTCAAATTAATTAGCCACCAAGTTTGAGCATCTCATAGATAACCTTCCATGCCTAAAATTTTATTTTCATCTTTGTCAGACTCAGTAGCTGGATTCAATTCAAGAATCATCAAAAAGAAAAAGGATATTAGAGGTTTTTAACCTAGAAGGCAAGCCAAAAGTGGTATTAGATGGTGCTTTCAACCCGTCATGCTTCAAATAAGATATACCGGATTCAGGATAGAACCTAGACATAACAAGGCAAGGACATTTAAAGTAGAGAGGGTGCCTTATACTTCCATGCATGGAAGGCATGAAAAACATGGAAGGCATGGAAGGACAAGGATGAAGCTCAGTGATACATCTAGAATTTATGCATTTACAAAACAAATACAAAATTTTTATGCTACTCCTCAGAGCAGAAATTCTGCATCAACACCTGAAAACGAACAGAATTTCCATTTTCATTGGTAATTAGAGCTCTTAATTATTAATTTTTTTCATTTTTTTTAGTCAAAAGCTCTAAAAATTAAGTGAAATAAACAGCAAACAACTAAGAATCATTTAGAATTCAGGCCTATACCTCCTTTAACCGCTCAGGTCCAACCTCGATCAGCTCTTCTACTGTACTATAGTAATCAAGATCAATAGCAGTATGCTGAGCTGAAACATGTCCAGTCTCATGGTTTTCATTCCCCCATCCTTGCACCAAACCACTAGCCCATTGCTCTTCAAATTCAGTTGTTACCTGCAACAAAACAGTACTTTTCAGAAAAGAAGACATGTAGATATATTTTTTGTTTGTATAGTTAAAGAAAACATGTGTGTGTGTATATCATATAAGATGCATGAACAGCGTCAACACAATTTCATTTAATGATTTCAATGTGATAAAGTACCGCTGATTACCACAATCAAAACTAATTAGGTAATCAGTTGCTGAAAGAAGAGTTTGAAAGTCAACACATGAAAATCAATGAAAGAGTTATGCATTGACACAAACCAGTATTGTGCAAAATAACACACATAATATTAGGGGTGTTATGTCATACAAGAGAGGTGGCTCAGAACTAGTTTAACCTGAACTTTTTCATATTTATAAAATTAGAAAGTAAATAAGCTTCTCTTCAGATTACTATATAAATTTCACCACACATAATACTCTCTGAGAAATCTTGTTTTCATAATATTTGTGTTGAAAATAATGCATACTGTAACCCAGCTTAAATTACCTCAATTACTAAATCAGCATAAATACACTTCATTAATAGGTAATATTGGCCCCAAGTATGGGAATTGTTACCAGGACTATGCCTCAATGCCTATCTGTCAATGCTCCCCTCCTTGGAGCTCTAAGTCAACATAAATGCAATTAACTGCTTTCTTTAACCAAAGCAAGGCCAATTCAAAAACTTCAACATAATTCAATGTGATGCATTTGAAAGATAGCACATTATTATTCATGAAGATAAAGAACCTAATACGATGTACAAGTGTGAGCAACGTGCAAGAACTTTCAAGGTGATATAACCCCATATATTACGGGGTTTTGGGGAATCCTATGTAAAAATTCAGCCAAAATTATCTCATTTCATAGTTCACCAGAAATTGATGTTGACTTGAATTGAAGGAAAAAGCATAAGAAGCTTTTCCCCTTTTTCCACTGAGCAAAACTTGGACAAATCTAGAAGTAGGAACCTTTTGCAAACAAACATATTCAAATCAAACACCTTTACCGTTAAAGCTATTTTTTGCATTTTGCTTTCTATAATCACTTTTGGTCACAAAACAAATAGTGTATGCCCAACAGTATGATTCTGAATAGGTTTATCAAGAAAACTATAATATACTAGCATACAGGCATACTGCATTCCACAAAATTTTGCATCATGAAACACTGAATAGAAACATTGAACACAGTGCAATAGAAAGGGGGAAGAAATATCATATAAACTGAACCTTGGAGAATATTCTTTCCAGATCTTGCAAGGGTTCTGTGCGCTCAAAAAAATATATAAGATACTCCAGTAGTTTGTTTATATACTCCTTGTATTGCCTGAAAAATTAATTTAAGACACATATTTACAACTTCATGTTAATAATTGGCAGAAACAGACAGAAGATGCAGAATACATTGGAACAAAAGGAAAATTAAGAATAATTTCCTAGAAGACAACAAGGGGCATGAATCCCATGTAAAGATGCTGCCCCAAAAACAATCTACAATAAAATCCAATAACATGTTTGGAAAAAAAAATGTGTTTTTGTTTAATAATTGCAAACTCCAGCTTCCTCTCCTTCCAATGAACCAAAAAAATAAAGAGCTACTTAATCATTACTTTCCACGTGCTTCGCCTTAATCTTTACTTTCCTCCAAAATGCAAGAAAATTAAAATACGATGTAGAATTGTAGATTAACAATACAAAGAGACATTTTTTGCACAGAACATAATTTTCTTTTCTTTTTTTCCTTTTAATTTTTATTTTGATAAGTTGTGAAAAGAGAGAAACTTTTACCTTGTCAACTTTAGTTTGCGAGGTATCTTATTTGCTTGTGAAAAGACTTCGAGGTAAGCCGAGTATTCAATTGGCTCTCCAAATTTAGAATTGATGTAGTCATTGTAGAGTTCATGCATATCAAGGTAGCGTCCAAAACCTTCCTGAAATTTTAATGTAGATATGTAAAGCTAAGTATCCTAAACAATGTCGTCTATAAGAATATCAGACAACTAAATATTATGAGAACATGTCATGTTCATAAGTGAAGATAGGTAAAGTTAAGTCTCCTGAACAATCTCACTTATAAAGAAAATATCTAAAAGCTTCAAGCAACCTAGTATTACGAGCACAACTCACACAAACTAACTATATACGCACAGAGAAAGGTGGAGAGAAAGAGAGAGAGAGACCTCCCCGCTGAATTCAATCTGTGGTTCATCTTTGAGTAGCTGCTCATACTCGTCAGTGGCATCAAGAACACGAGCAGCGGGATGACGTCTATGATACTCCCGAATCTACAACATGCATTGCATTAGTAAATATATTATAAACAAAGTTCGAGCACGCCTACATTGGCCTATATATTAATTTCAACTACTAAAACAATTAGCTAGATTTTTAGCATAAGCAAATTAGTTTATAAAAAAATAAAATTTGCCTAACTTATAGAATGAATTGCTCAATGCATAACAAATACTCTTAAGATTTACTTACCTCTTTTAGTCTGTCATAAAATGCGCTAAATACATTAATTCCAGCTGCTGTTTGACCTCCGAGTGCAGCAATCTCATCTTTCCTCGCACTGTCTTTATCTTCATAAATCTCAACCTGAAAAAGAAAAAAAAAATGTGTTGAAACATTATAAACCTGTTAAAAAAATCTATCAAAAAGAAAGGAAAAGAGGATAAGTACAAGTTTGTGAGTGGTATCGGAGATTTGATTGATCAAACTGCGGACTCGGTGGCTCTGAAAGAGACGGTCCTTGTTGGAGGTCGGGTCGGTTTGGAGATCCTTTACGATGATTCGCTCCAGCCGTTCCACCTCCTCATGACCCGCGCGGGTCAGCTCCAGTAGAGTCGATGACATCTTATCTTTTCACTCTCTGGTTTGCAGCCCTAAAAAGTTACATTACGGAGAGGGGTGAGGTTGATAATTGGAATTGAATTGTCGCGCTAAAAACGGGTACCCTCATCGCACCCAATTTTGGGTGATATTCTTACCAAATAATAATTCTAATTTCAAAAACATTATTCCCTACCATTCCATAAAAAATAATTGTAGTACCAAAGATATTTTGTTATAAAAGATATTTAAGGTGCATAATTTAAATGTAACTTTTAAACAAAGTCTATTTTACTTTAACTAGTGTTTCTTACTTCTAAACAAAAATAGTGTATTCATGAGGATTCATTATGATTAAGCAAAGATCTAATTTATATTATTTTTTTACTTTTGTTTTATTTAAATTATATGAAAATATATTTGAAAATATATTTTATGAGACTGGAATAAGCATTAGACAAATAAAACTAATTTATCTGAACATAAAAAAAACACAATTTTATTAGCTTCATACTACAAAACATAAAGGTAACAAACAAATTATTAGTTCATACGAAATAGAGTCTTGTTATTTATTATAAGAGTTTTTTGTGAAATTATGATTATAGTTAACATATATCAGTATATGTGATTGTTTAAATTATAAAATTGATCATCTATATAAAATATATTGTTAAAATACGAGTCCCTTTTTTTTTTGCTAATTAATACGAGTCCTTTTATATATTGTGAAATTTTTCAGTTGAATTGTGATTGCAACGTATGTATATATATGGGATAAGTAAGAATTAAGAAGGGACTTATATTAATTTATTTTATCTTATCGCATATACTTTTACTTTTGTCCAAATATAATTTCGTTAAATATTTGTCCACATGTATTATCAATTATAACTATTTACGTAATTCGCAACTAATAAGTCAACATATAAAATTATAAAATATATCATTATTTACATAGTTGGACACGTACGAAAGAGTCTTCCTATATATTACGAAAGTTTGCAGTCGAATTATAATTGTGACGTATGTGTATACATGAGATATGTAAAAATTAAGAAGGGTCATGTTTTAATTTATTTTATCTTATGTCATATATTTCTACGTTGATCGCAATCTAATTTCGTCAAATATTTGTCAACATGTATATCATTTTTCCTTATAAGAAATAAGATGCAAGAAAAAAAAACTCAAACACTCGTGTAAGTTAATTGATATTTTGGTTACTGTATTAGGGGCCAATTTTTATTTTGGTTACCTAATCTCTTTTTATTACAAAAATATTACTATACTTAAAAAAATATTACAAACTAGTCATTACTTAACATTCCGTCAAAAAATTTGACGAAATTGCTGAATAGACTAACATTTAACAGCTGTCACGTGAGGTATTTGAATATGTGACAAGTGAGACCATATTACATAGAGGGTTGATAAATGTGTTGGTTATAGCACTAGAGGTTGATTTTTATTTTGATTACTATTTTTTTTGTTACAAAGATATTACCATACTAAAAAAATATTATAAATTAGTCATTATTTAACATTACCTCAAAAAAATTGATGGAAGTGTTGAACTGTGTATATCACATGAATAAAAAAACTGATGTGTGAGTTAGTTATTGGTTGTCGACGCCGGGTTCTCGCTTTCTCGTCTCTTTAGTCTTTTCCAATTTTAGCCTTTTGATTTAGATGACGTTTGGAAAAGGTCGGCATTGATGTCGACGGGGTTTTGAAAGATCGCGTTTTATGATGAGCCAATTAACCAGAGTCGCCAGTTGGTATATTTGAAATGGATGTACCAACTCATCCGAGTTTTCGTTTTTTATAAATCGCTGGCTCATGTGTGACTCCGAATTAATTGGTCTGCGAATCGAGATTCATAGAGTTCGGGGGCTTGCTTAAGTGAGGGGAAGGTGTTAGGCACCCCTCGACTTCCGTGAAACACGGTTACCGCAATCTTGATGCTTTCCTATCCTTTAATTCATGAATGTGTATGTGTGTGTGTGTGTGTGTGTGTGTGCCTATGTGAATGTTGTGGGGAATTTGTATGAAAGAATCATTTGGATTTTAGGGAAAACCGTGTTTTAATTTGAGAACGCTTCGGAATGTCTTTTCGGTGTACACGAGAAAGCTTTATTCTTTATGAGAAAGGTTTGATTTTAATTGTCCAAAACTATGAGATTTTCATTAAGTGTCGTTTTGGCAAAATAAGAGTTTTAAACCTTCGTCTAAATAGGAATCGAGATCTATACGTTGCTTTCATAAAATGATGGGCAATTTCTAAAATCTCTTTCACCCTATGCACAAAGATTTAATAAAGCGTTACTTATTTCTAAAGTCAAATTTTGTGATGTTTGAAAACGATTTTCTTTGGCTCTCTCGTTAGATAGGAATCGACATTCATTAACATTTCTCAAATTTTAACCTCATGATTTTAATATCCTACTTTGATTGATTTTATGAAAATCTTATCATTTAGCTTTGAAATCAATTTCGTGTCGTAAATCAAATCAAGCATTAAAATGCGTTGGGGCTATTCATGGGCATGTAAGCCATCAAAATAATCCCAAACGCCTACAATCACAAGTTCCACTAATATGGGGCCTTAAACCCGATTCTCGCTTTGGCGTCGTTTTAAGGCCCGACGGTTACATGTTACAAGGAGGCTACATCCTACCCGCTACATACATCAAGACATGTCCATCATCGGATTTGGACCACGGGGTCGTTTTCCTAGGCTCACAATCAAATTTACACACACCCGCAATCGAATATTACAAGAATTAACCAATACGGATAATCTAACAATACCAAGACATCCTAAAATAACGATTTAAAGGAATTGATACCAAATATAACACCTTTAAAACAACCAAAGAAATTAATGAACGAATATCATCGGGTTATTAGGAAGAGTCTTATTCCGATGGAAACTTCACTCATAATCCCTAATTCATTGTTCAATCAATAAATTACATGAAAAATTGCATCTAATTTGATCAAATGTTATGATAGAAATTGATATCACAAAAGAGATTTCACCTTGCAATTGATATCCAAATGGATGTGAACTTGATGTATTTGAGTAGAAGGAAACAATCTATTTGATACAATTAAATCAAAAGAAAATTATTCCTCTCTTTTTTCTCTCTTTTCTTCCTATTTGATTGCAAAATTTCTCTCTTTTCCCCTCTATTTTCGTGCTTATGTTGCTGCTGGAATCTCCTTCTTCTCCACAATTGCTGAACCTCATGTATGCTGCCTGAAGCTGGCTTAAATAGGCTGGCCAGAGCCAGCCGCAGATCTATCTGCGACTGGCCGCAGATGGATCTGCGGCTGGCCAGCTGGCACGCCTCCCATCGCACTCAGCTGGTAGTGCTGATTTCCCGGTTTCCGTGCTGGCGCACCCACTTGGCCGCAGATCTATCCGCGGCTGGCGGGCTTGACTTTTTCGATTTTCGTGCCACGCCTCGATTTTCGTGCCGCAACGTCGGTTTTCGCTGATAGGCTCGTGTTCTGCAGTCCGGGAATTTCCGGGAGACGTGCCACCTCATTCGGAAATGCCTGCCTCGGACGGCCTTATTGTCACGTAAACTTGGGTTGCCCAAAACATTGCGGCGGTGCCGGGCGCTTGCCCTTGTGCCCGCTCCTTTGCTCCCGCAAGCCGGTTCAATTGACGATTTCGCCCTCCTGTCATGGTTAGTAGAAGGAAACGCAAAATTTGGGTGTCTACAGCTGCCCCTCTTTATCATGTTTATGAAATGATAAATGAAATGAACAGGATAAAGAATAGACACTCGATGCATGAATGACAGTGTGTAAGAATGACAATGCATACATGATGCAACACATATGATTCATGATGCAACACAAGATGTAATGCATGCAAGACATTCGTAAGAGTGTCAATGTATCAACCCCTTGACCGTGTTTGTTAGTCTTTGGGTTCACTCTTTCAATCTATCGTCTCGTTCGGGGCCGGGTATCGTCGCCGGTCACCCATCGCGTAACCCCCGGTTATCGTCGCCGGTTGGTTATCTGTCGGAGCCGGTTATCGTCGCCGGTCATCCATCTCGTGATCGCCGGTTATCGTCGCCGGTCGATCGTCATGTCGGGGCCGGTTATCGTCGCCGGTCACCCATCTCGTAACCCCCGGTTATCGTCGCCGGTCGGTTATCTGTCGGAGCCGGTTATCGTCGCCGGTCATCCATCTCGTGACCGCCGGTTATCGTCGCCGGTCGATCGTCATGTCGGGGCCGGTTATCGTCGCCGGTCACCCATCTCGTAACCCCCGGTTATCGTCGCCGGTCGGTTATCTGTCGGAGCCGGTTATCGTCGCCGGTCATCCATCTCGTGATCGCCGATTCGCCGGTCGATCGTCTCGTCGGGGCCGGGTATCGCCGCCGGTCACCCATCGCGTTTGACTCTGATAGGCTAGGACCTTGACGCCTGACCTGCTCGATTTTTTTTCATTTCATGGATCACATACAGAATTATCATCTATTCATGCGTGTGACACAACATGTAAATTGAGAAAAAATGACCCCTGTACAGTCTTTTGATACTGTTCTACAGATGTCATCACTTGTAGTGGTTCGCTTGGATGCCTTCCCAGGTTGCTCACCACCTTGTGGTGGTTTGTTTGGATCTCAGCCCTTCCCAGGGTGCTCACCATCTTGTCATGGTTTGCTTGGATATCAGCCCTTCCTGGGGTGCTCACCATCTTGTCGTGGTTTGCTTGGATGCCTTCCCAGGTTGCTCACCAACTTGTCGTGGTTTGCTTGGATATCAGCCCTTCCCAGGGTGCTCACCATCTTGTCGTGGTTTGCTTGGATGCCTTCCCAGGTTGCTCACCAACTTGTCGTGGTTTGCTTAGATATCAGCCCTTCCCAGGGTGCTCACCATCTTGTCGTGGTTTGCTTGGATGCCTTCCCAGGTGGCTCACCAACTTGTCGTGGTTTGCTTGGATATCAGCCCTTCCCAGGGTGCTCACCATCTTGTCGTGGTTTGCTTGGATGCCTTCGCAGGTGGCTCTCACCAACTTGTCGTGGTTTGCTTGGATATCAGCCCTTCCCAGGGTGCTCACCATCTTGTCGTGGTTTGCTTGGATGCCTTCCCAGGTTGCTCACCAACTTGTCGTGGTTTGCTTGGATATCAGCCCTTCCCAGGGTGCTCACCATCTTGTCGTGGTTTGCTTGGATGGCTTCCCAGGTTGCTCACCAACTTGTCGTGGTTTGCTTGGATATCAGCCCTTCCCAGGGTGCTCACCATCTTGTCGTGGTTTGCTTGGATGCCTTCCCAGGTTGCTCACCAACTTGTCGTGGTTTGCTTGGATATCAGCCCTTCCCAGGGTGCTCACCATCTTGTCGTGGTTTGCTTGGATGCCTTCCCAGGTTGCTCACCAACTTGTCGTGGTTTGCTTGGATATTAGCCCTTCCCAGGGTGCTCACCATCTTGTCGTGGTTTGCTTGGATGCCTTCCCAGGTTGCTCACCAACTTGTCGTGGTTTGCTTGGATATCAGCCCTTCCCAGGGTGCTCACCATCTTGTCGTGGTTTGCTTGAGTCAGTTTGGAATATTTGATGGCTCTCGAGTGCTTTTCACAAATGACACCGCCCCAGAGGTATTTATTCCCCCCTGATTCTACGGGGATGACCTCCATATATGACTCCATCTCAGCTGATTCTGCCCCTAGTCGGGTTACTCAGGATAGCCGGATCCGACTGGCCTTGATTACTACCGTTAGCCGAGCCATTTCTTTATTGGATCGTATCGACATGATGGGGCAGTAGATTACAGGGGACGCCGATGCTTCAGATCTATCCACCCCTTTATCCATCCTGCTTCAGTTAGTTCAGATCTGTAGATCATTTTATTTCCTGCATAGATTATGTCAGTTTCATCTGTTATCGAAAAAGGAAATCTTGTAACGAAATGACTTATATATATAGACCTGCATTTAAATTCAGTCATTTTCCCCTTTTTCGTATCGTTGCCTTTCATCGGATCCTCATTTTATCCAGTCAACCACGATTTTGATATCTTGCCTTCTTTCTCTTCTCAAGTCTTGATGGAGATTTGACAGATACTACCGCACACCCTATTGATTTCATCGGACTGAGTCTTAGATTTTTTTTTGACTAAGTGTTTGGTTGGGTCTGGGTTATGTCACTTGAGATGAAGCTGATCAGGTGGCTGACTTCGGGAAGGTTTTGAGGGTATAGGAAGGCTTTTCTGGTTGTTGGGAATTGGTTTTGACAGAAGAAAGTATTATTTTGTAAGGAATGGGACCGTGCCACGATGGCTGCCTACGTACCCCCACAAGTCGGGAGATCAGGTCCTACGTAGTTCGTTCTTTCAAAGAACAACGAGAAAACGATGATGATGATTGTTGGTTTTTTTTTTTTTTTTTTTTTTTTTTCATGGAACCGCTTCACCGAGTCGGAATTGAGGGGTTATGGAAACACCTCTCCATCCCTCTTTTGCAATATGAGGGCTCCTCCGGACATCACCTTCTTAATCACGAAAGGCCCCTCTCAGTTCGGGGCAAGCTTTCCTTTGGCTTCGCTTTTTTTTTTTTTTTTTTTTTTTTTTTTTTTTTAAGAAGGCATGCCTTTCTTTAGCACTAGGTCATTTTCTTTGAACTTCTGAGGTTTTATCTTTTGTCGTAAGATCGAGAGATTCTTTGCTGATACAACTGGTCGCGTGAAATAGCAGCCACCCTTTTCTCATCAATTAGGGCCAATTGGTCGTATCGACCTTGCATTCAACCCTCCTTGTTTATCTGAGCATCTCAACCTCAAATGGCAGAACTACCTCTATTCCGTACACCAGAGTGTAAGGGGTTGCCCCTGTAGAAATACGCACCGATTTTCGGTACGCCAGCAGGGTGAAAGGTAGCAGATCCGGCCATCCCCGATGTTTAGCAGACATTCTCGCCATGATCTTCTTGATATTCTTATTCGCAGCCTCCACTGCCCCATTCATCTTAGGACGGCAAATGATAGCATTGAGGTGTTTGATCTTGAACTGGTCATATAATTCCTTCATAAGGGTACTGCTCAAATTTTTTGCATTGTCGGAGACTAAGGCCTCAGGTTGCCCATTCGGCAAATGATATCTCCATACTGGCTTAACATCTCTGTTTTTTTCTGGCTAGGGGGTCAGATCTGTTCCTATTTTGAGCTCTCTGGGTTTGTCAGGGGTTCTAATTTTTTATGGTGATGGTTTGGTTTGAGTTGGGTTTGGGGTTTGTCTTCGACCCATCCTTTGATCTCGTCAGGCGTGCCGTCATTATCTGTCTCATCCTGCTCAATGCCCATTAAATCGAAATCCAGCTCAATATCAAAATCGTAGTCAACTTTCGAATTTGAAGAATCGTTTGTTAGGCAAGAGACACTCAAATTGGTACACCTGGCATGAAACAAAATATTTGTCATATATAAGGCATTTTCTCGCAATGATCATCTTTAAGATAACATGACAAAATAAACATAATCATGCACAATTTTAAAATAAGGAACAACAACTGGCGTCTACTCATGGTCCTTCTTCATAACCTCTGGCTGCTCTACCACGAATCCTCCCGCTATCGATCATGTTCTGAATTTTGTGCTTCAGCGCCCAGCATTCCTGAGTATCATGACCAGGAGAAACTGAATGGTACGCACACTTCTTACTTGGATCAAATCCTCTCCCTTTCGGGTCAATTGGGGGTGCCAAATCGCGTATCCTTCCCTGTGCTATTAATACCGCCAAAATCTGCTCGAGAGGCTCCCCAAGCGGGGGTGAATACCCGATCTCTTGCTGTCTCAAATCTTCTTTGTTCATCCGACCTTTGATAATTGAAATTAGGTTGTCGGGGTGGCACGATTTTCTGTATTTGCACTGGAGGATTGTTCTCTACGTTTCTAGATGATCCCTGCAGGATGAGGGAAACATCTTCCTCCTTTTTCTGTTGGATCCTACGGGAAGTGCTGCCATAGTTTCCACTCTGGATTTGCTCTGCAACCACTTCCAGAGCTGTGAGGTCCCGGATCTTACCAGACTTTAACCCCATGTCCACCATTTCTCTATGTTTTATCATCTCGGCAAAAGGTCTTCCAATCCCCGATATCACCCGCTCATAATAGGGCGCCTCCTGAATGTCCACAAAGGTCATTACCATTTCCGCCTCGCTCATCGGGGGATTCACCTGTGCAGCCATACCCCTCCATCGTTGTGCATAGTCCCTAAAAGATTCTTTTGGTTGCTTCTTGATTTTTGTCATTTGATATCTATCAGGGGCCATCTGGGCCTGAAAGCTGTATTGAGTTAAGAAGGTATGGGCCAACTCCTCCCAGTTGTGGATTCGGGCATTGTCAAGACGGGCATACCAGATCCTCGCCTCCCCTGTTAAGCTTTTCTGGAATAGCTGCATCCTCAGCCCCTCGTCCTCGGCATAAGACCCGAGTTCTCCAATGTATATTTTCAAGTGGGTATAGGGGTCTCCCTTTCCATTGTATTTTTCAAACTCGGGAACTTTGAACTTTTCTGGATATCTGGCTCCGGGGAAAACACATAGATCCGAATAATTAACCCTGCCCAGGGAGCCTATGCCCCTTAGAGATTGGATGGTCTCCTCCATGTGTTTCATTTTTCTCCGAAGGTCGTCATTGTCCCCTTCTTCTGGGATAGTAACCACTGTCCTGCTAGGTATGGGAACGGGCTTTGGGATGACTGGCTCGTCCTTGAGTTGGGGTTGGTCCTCTTTAAGCAAGTTTGCACCATTTTTAGGAGGATTCTGATCATCCCCTGGTGGTGGAATATTATGCGATCCCTGGTGTGCCGGATCCTGTCTGATTAAGAACTGTTCCTTTAACATTGTGGCCATTTCCATCATCTATCTTTTAAAATCATCAAACTCCTCCCGAGATATGGAATTATGGTTAGGAATATCAGCCATTTCAGATGTAGAATTTTGGGCTTTCTTAGACTGCGAACGGGTTTGAGGAGCAATCCTGCGAAACAACGGTTCGAAGTTTAGTCTTGGGGAAATGAAAGAATGGATGCATGCTAAAACCGTAACCTCTTGTGTGTTTTTTTTTTTGGGTTTTTTAATCTTTCCCTGCAAAAGAGAAAGTTAGTAGTCCTTTAGTGCCATAACCAATGCTAAACATGCTTTATTATGCTCCCCCAACTATTCCCTGCAATTCACAGCGGTTAGTAATCTCTTTCGACACAGAAAAGGGATGTATGAATATTGAATGAGATCATGACATTTAGACATATAAACGTAAAAAGGCATGAAGAGACTTATCCTGCGTTGGGTTAATCTGGGGCTGACCTATCCTAAGGTTACTCTCACGGGCTTTTCGGCATGAAGGTTCCCAAATCTTCGCAATCTACTCGTTTGAGCCCTTTCGATTGGAGCGGATTTGAGTGGTGCGTTTCCTGAGCCATCTCCGGGGAGCAGCCCCATCGAGTCCAGTAATAAGCAACCGACGGGTTCGCCTCAGGAGGAGGTACAATCTCAACATACATTCACATTCATCGTCCTCACCGTATGCAAATGATTACTTTAAGGTAAATCAACTCCATTCAATCATTCATTCATTGGACAAAAGCACACATTCACACAACAATAAGTAAAATAGGTCAAAATGTTGCACGCACATACATATTCATAAATTTTTTAAGGATAGGATAGCATCAAGATTTGAAAGCGGCTTAAGCCCTCTAATGCTCCCCAGCGGAGTCGCCAGCTGTCGACGCCGGGTTCTCGCTTTCTCGTCTCTTTAGTCTTTTCCAATTTTAGCCTTTTGATTTAGATGACGTTTGGAAAAGGTCGGCATTGATGTCGACGGGGTTTTGAAAGATCGCGTTTTATGATGAGCCAATTAACCAGAGTCGCCAGTTGGTATATTTGAAATGGATGTACCAACTCATCCGAGTTTTCGTTTTTTTATAAATCGCTGGCTCATGTGTGACTCCGAATTAATTGGTCTGCGAATCGAGATTCATAGAGTTCGGGGGCTTGCTTAAGTGAGGGGAAGGTGTTAGGCACCCCTCGACTTCCGTGAAACACGGTTACCGCAATCTTGATGCTTTCCTATCCTTTAATTCATGAATGTGTATGTGTGTGTTTGTGTGTGTGTGTGCCTATGTGAATGTTGTGGGGAATTTGTATGAAAGAATCATTTGGATTTTAGGGAAAACCGTGTTTTAATTTGAGAACGCTTCGGAATGTCTTTTCGGTGTACACGAGAAAGCTTTATTCTTTATGAGAAAGGTTTGATTTTAATTGTCCAAAACTATGAGATTTTCATTAAGTGTCGTTTTGGCAAAATAAGAGTTTTAAACCTTCGTCTAAATAGGAATCGAGATCTATACGTTGCTTTCATAAAATGATGGGCAATTTCTAAAATCTCTTTCACCCTATGCACAAAGATTTAATAAAGCGTTACTTATTTCTAAAGTCAAATTTTGTGATGTTTGAAAACGATTTTCTTTGGCTCTCTCGTTAGATAGGAATCGACATTCATTAACATTTCTCAAATTTTAACCTCATGATTTTAATATCCTACTTTGATTGATTTTATGAAAATCTTATCATTTAGCTTTGAAATCAATTTCGTGTCGTAAATCAAATCAAGCATTAAAATGCGTTGGGGCTATTCATGGGCATGTAAGCCATCAAAATAATCCCAAACGCCTACAATCACAAGTTCCACTAATATGGGGCCTTAAACCCGATTCTCGCTTTGGCGTCGTTTTAAGGCCCGACGGTTACATGTTACAAGGAGGCTACATCCTACCCGCTACATACATCAAGACATGTCCAATCATCGGATTTGGACCACGGGGTCGTTTTCCTAGGCTCACAATCAAATTTACACACACCCGCAATCGAATATTACAAAGAATTAACCAATACGGATAATCTAACAATACCAAGACATCCTAAAATAACGATTTAAAGGAATTGATACCAAATATAACACCTTTTAAATACAACCAAAGAAATTAATGAACGAATATCATCGGGTTATTAGGAAGAGTCTTATTCCGATGGAAACTTCACTCATAATCCCTAATTCATTGTTCAATCAATAAATTACATGAAAAATTGCATCTAATTTGATCAAATGTTATGATAGAAATTGATATCACAAAAGAGATTTCACCTTGCAATTGATATCCAAATGGATGTGAACTTGATGTATTTGAGTAGAAGGAAACAATCTATTTGATACAATTAAATCAAAAGAAAATTATTCCTCTCTTTTTTCTCTCTTTTCTTCCTATTTGATTGCAAAATTTCTCTCTTTTCCCCTCTATTTTCGTGCTTATGTTGCTGCTGGAATCTCCTTCTTCTCCACAATTGCTGAACCTCCTGTATGCTGCCTGAAGCTGGCTTAAATAGGCTGGCCAGAGCCAGCCGCAGATCTATCTGCGGCTGGCCGCAGATGGATCTGCGGCTGGCCAGCTGGCACGCCTCCCATCGCACTCAGCTGGTAGTGCTGATTTCCCGGTTTCCGTGCTGGCGCACCCACTTGGCCGCAGATCTATCCGCGGCTGGCGGGCTTGACTTTTTCGATTTTCGTGCCACGCCTCGATTTTCGTGCCGCAACGTCGGTTTTCGCTGATAGGCTCGTGTTCTGCAGTCCGGGAATTACCGGGAGACGTGCCACCTCATTCGGAAATGCCTGCCTCGGACGGCCTTATTGTCACGTAAACTTGGGTTGCCCAAAACATTGCGGCGGTGCTGGGCGCTTGCCCTTGTGCCCGCTCCTTTGCTCCCGCAAGCCGGTTCAATTGACGATTTCGCCCTCCTGTCATGGTTAGTAGAAGGAAACGCAAAATTTGGGTGTCTACATTGGTGATGTGACACATTTTGTCGTGTGTAATATCATATGTATTATTACTAACAAAGAATAAATGAACTGGATATTTATGGCCAACATAAATTGTAGTAAGAATTGCAGCAAAATCGTGCCCTAATTTTTTTCCCTTTATTGATTTATGCGGCAATATCATGTACCACATCATCAATACTTAACTAACACATCAATAATTAGTTTGTAACATTTTTTTAAGTATAACAATATATTTATAACAAAAAAGATTCAGTAACATGTCACCGCTTCTACATTATAACAAATGTTAAGAGTGTTTGAAAAAAAAATCTTAAAAATTTTCTTTTAAAAAATATATATCTAATTTTAACACGGATGAAATATTCTTTACCTTATTTATATTTTAAAACAAATGTTATTATCTCTCACCCCAAATTAAAAGTTAAAAACTTACTTCAAAGTAAAACAAATTTTTATTTATTTTTATCTTATATTTAAGTATGAATCTTGTTATACATGACGATAAATGTGTGTCGATGTACATAAATGAGATATATAAAAATTAAGAATAATCTCGTACTAATTTATTTTATAATTTCACGTCATTAACCATTCAATTTCGATCACATATTTGTCAGATATATAAATTATTTCTCTTTAGGTACTAACAACATTCAAAAACTAGTGGACTGAAATTATTTTATGCACCAATTAATGTACATTTAGTTTTTGTTTTCCAAGATTCAAAGTGATAGTCTAGACTCTAGTGATAAGACCTATCTATTTATTGTATAAAATTACATATTTGAATTTCAATTAAAAATCAAATTTTGGTTGAATCGAGTACGTGCACTTCTTAATTTCTTAAAAATCAAATTCTGGTTGGGTAAGGTACGTACACTTCTTAATTTCTCTATTTATTGTGCATATTTAAATACCCACATAACAGTTGTTAAACGTTAACGTATTCAGTATTTTCGTTAAATTTTTGAACAAAATGTTAAATAATAATTAATTTATAACATTTTTTAAAATATAATAATATTTTTATAACATAAAAAAAGGTCAATAAATAAAATAAAAATCGACCCAAACTAAAACATCAATTAACCCCGCTCAATGCAATGCTTTGACAACGGAAAATATAGTACTGCTCCCAAATAAAACTTTTCTTCAGCTCCACCGTCCTTTCGTTCCCCACAGATGTACAACGACAGCGATCTGACCGATCAAAACTCAAAAGGGAAAAACAGTTGAATTCTAATAAGTCCGAACAATGTGGAATAGACTAAGGCAGTCTATGTTAGGTGGAGATGAAGAAGAAGAAGAAGAATCACAAGACAACTTGTTGTATGATTCAGAACGTCTCTGTTCACTTTCTCATCTCCAGGTTTCTTCTTTTCTATCTCCTCAATTTCAATTTCAATTTCATTCTACTATAGTCTTATATTTTACTACTCGATTTGACCTTCTCCTCTGAATTTGCTTTACCAGAGATTGTACGCATTCGCTGCCTGTTTTGTTGCTGGCTTCGTTTGTATGATTTTGGTATGACCCATTTATTTTACATACATAATTACTTCTTATATACCTTTTTCATAATGTTTTATTAGATTTGATATGGGTTGGATTGCTTCAATTTCCCCTATTTTGAATGAACAACATAATTGAGTTGAACTGATGTATTGTTATCGAATTTACTCCTACCTAAGATGTTACTAAACCCTACATGAAAGAGAGCTGACCCTATATGAATATGTATATATGTATATGTAAAACAAATTAGAAATGAAATATAGAACCAACACCTTATATGCTATTTTATAGGATTTTTAAGCATTGCAACGTACATGGAAATTTAGGTTATGATTGTTGTTTTGGGTTTTATATATAGACAATGTGGATTGGTTACTGCCCTTTAAGTTTAAACTTTATTGCCATTGGATTGGGCTGACAAAGGACATTCCCGTTAACTGCATACATACATTATCTTTTACATTAATCCATGTGTATCATAGTTTTCTTCAGTTTCAAAACATGTTCAATATTTTGATTGGTTGATAACTTCCGGGTGGTTCTTGATATGTCAAGCGTCTTTCACTTCGGAGGGATTCATTATTTGTAAGCAAGAGTTTATTTAGTGACGGCATTTTGTATTGTTTCACTGAGCTGATCTCGCAAAGATCGTGTGAGTGTGCAGTTATGCTTCAGTTGCTTTGCCATAGAATAGATCGACCCGGTGCCTAGCCCCCCACCCTCCAATCGCCAACCCCTTCCTCCATGGGGAAAGATCGAATGAGACATACAAAATATTCTCTTTCTTAATCGTCTATTTTGATGTAGGGAAAAGATACAACATTTAACAGGAATGAAAACCACACATGTTGAACTAGGGAAGATCACTGAAATGGCGACATCTCTTACCTTCTCGTATAATGTGTTTTAAAATGTAAATCTGCTGGTAATTTACTGAATAGGAATTCTACGAATGTGGCAACAGTTAAAGTGCAGCCTTGAACTGTTGAATCTAATTTAATATTTTCTTTTACTTTGTGATTCTTTTGCAGTCAATGATTGTTTTTATCAATCCCGTGAAGTTTGCAGTATTATTTACATTTGGCAACATGTTGGCGATTGGAAGGTAGGTTACAAGCTTGCTGCGCAAGCAATATTAATTCATCTAACAGTGTGAACTATGCAGCTAGACTGCACTTGTCAGTTGGGGTGGTAGGAGGGAAGGATTGGTATAAGTGCCTAAGTCACTATGCAGTGGCACTCTTGTCAGATGGGGTGGTTGGAGGGAAGAATTGGTATAAGTGCCTACAGCTTTATTTTCATGAGCCTTCATCCCCAAACTCACAGCTGCTGCCTTGCATGTTTTCAATGTTGACATTTCCTTGCTTAATCATTTATGTAGTTGTTGTCAGTTAGTTGTTATTGTCTTTCTACCTGGTATAACCATAATTAAAAATCAAGTTGGGAGTGGTGATTCTTTTATCATCTTACCGTAACCAACTCCAGTTAAACTTAACTGAATTTTTTGTCGTCTTGTCATTTCTATCATTTTCTAAATATGTATCTCTACGTGGCAGCACAGCATTCCTTATTGGACCTGCACAACAAATAAGAATGATGTTTGATCCTGTCCGTATGTACGCTACAGCTATTTATGTTGGGTGTGTTGTTTTAGCCCTCATCTGTGCTCTTTGGGTAAGTCCGTAAGCTTGATTATATAGTATATACAAAGAAAAACGTTCTTGGTTACAAGAACCAGTGATTCTTGTTGCAGGAACTAGTGGGAAAAAAGGGACAACATGGTGGATTCATTTCAACAATAAATATTTACACACATTAACAAATAAGTTGTATTTGTATAAGTTATTAGATGAATCACTTGTTACTAATCTATCGTTTCTTTTTTGTTGACTGGGATGGGGCAGTAGGACCTACTAAAAAATCTTTTTTATTTTTTTTGAACTTTTACTTACTGCAATGATCGAACTTATCCAAAAAAAGGATTAGCGCAAAGATTTGATAGTAAGATAAAGTGATATACTATTCTAGTTTATTCCAAGACTTTATATAGCAGGAAGAGGAACCTCTGGATCATATATATATATATATATATATATATATATATCTATCTATCAAATCGGCAATGCAATATAAGCTACCCTTCTTGGAAATATTGATTTGGTTCAATGAATACTGGATAGTTAAAGAGGAAAAGTATGTTATGGTTCAACATCTTTTATGGTGCAGAGAAATCCTTCATTTTTCTTGTTTACTTGTCTCACTCATGTCCTCTTTCATTGGTGTTCAACATAAATTTACTCTGCACATCTTAGGATGTGGTGATTCTTTTGGTAGAATTCTTTACTGGAGTGCGATAAGTTAACATGTTTTAACCTTTTTATTTTGCAGATTCATAGTAAGGTTTTAACAATCATAGCGATCATATGTGAGATTTGTGCTCTCATTTGGTGAGATACTTTCCACGACCAATATTCTTGTAATCTAATGTGTGCAATGCTGTTTTCTAATAGCAAGTATAAAGCAAAATTTTAGAGGGTTTTTTTTTGGATAGATAATTTAGGCGCCAATTATGGGGATTAGACCCAGCGACCTTGAGGTTATTACTCAAGAGCCAAGGTGACTGTCATTTTCCCCACCTCTTGGGGATATAATCTTAGATATAGTTTAGGTTGCATAGACAGTTAACTTTTAGAGAAATTTTTGCTTTTGGTCTTTAGTTAAATTTCAAAATGTGGGACTTGGAGTGAAGCTTTGTCTTTCTGAATGTTTTACTTTTTCATTTATGGACCTCCCCGTAAAAATGAACGGAAGCATGTTGAGTTGGAAAAGAATCGGGAGAAAATTATAGTATCACGTCAGTTGCCTTTAAAAATAGGACACAAGCTCATTCTTATATGCTATGATTCTTTGCTTTTATGTTGGTAATTGGGTATCCTGATTTCAATACCTGAGGACTGAGAAGATGTGAGATCCTAGTGCCTGTCATTTTCTTTTTCAACGAACCTCTGTTCGTGGCGAAAAAATAATACACCATTGCTTGAAATCACTAACTTTAACATCCTCTTAAGTGATCAGATCCATAGTAAGTGAAAGTTGTCATCCAGCCTCAAGTACAGTGACTAGCTCTTAGGCTATGTTTGTTTGCAAGGATAACACTTGAGATTGAGATTGGACTATTAATCTCAGGTCCTTTGTTTTAAAAATTGGATTTGAGACTATTAGTCCAGAGATAACAAAATGACTTGAAACGGGAGACAATTTAATACCATATCCAACCAGGTATTATAATCCCTACCATTTGGGATTAAAAATATGGCTACAAAAATAACCTTATTTTTTTTTAAAAAAAATGGTTGGTGTATCCTATTCTATCAATCTATACTTATACTATTGAGAATACGATCTCTTTTTTATTATTGGTAAGGGTATAATAGTCCAAACGATAGAGAAGGTTTTATCCAATCCTTTTAATAATCCTGGACAAAACAAATATAACATGGGATTATTTTAAGTTATTCTACGAATAATCTCATTCTAAACAAACATGTGACTAGGATTACATGATCCTAGGATTAGTAGTCTTGGGATTATCCATGATAATTAGTCACGAGATTATAATCCTTGCAAACAAATATGACCTTAGTTATTTACTGTGATAAAATTTCTCTGGAAAGCCCTTCACTCCACGGTTCAGGAGTTAGCAGGCTGCTAAATCCGTTACCATTGAGGTTTGACATTGTGTAAAGATGTGTGGTAAAACTCTAAATATCTGCTTAATTTAGAACATTAAAGTAGAATTAGCATAAAGCACCTGATCAAATAATCTGTCCACCAATGAAATCAAGTCTTGCATTTGTCTAATTATAAGAGGGCCTAAAATGCTAGTAGTCATCGAGTATGTTTCACTAGTACTCTTTAACTATATAATGGCGAATCTCATTTTAATGAATACCTATCCAAAAAGAATATATATATATATATATATATATAATGTATTTCTACTTTCCATTTCTCTTAAAAGATGTGATGAAATTTTGCATTTTCAGCATTAAAAGTAAAATGTATGTTATAAAAGAGTCTGATTACTCGGCTTAACATCGGCAAACCCAGCTCATGACATTTGCAGTTCAGGGATAGATTCATATGTATTTATGCCATTCTCTACATTTTGAACTGGTTAATTGGGTAAAGCCAATCTGAAGTTCTTGTGTCAGCAACTATTAAGTATCAAGTATTAACCCACAAGTCTGAACATAATTTGAACTGTTTAATAGTGTTCAACCATTTTCTGAGAGAGCATTCATATGATATTTTTTTTGTCTATTATTTTCTTATTTAACTTTTGAGTTTAATGGTTTGTTCTCTCATCCTGGGCTGTTTCAGGTACAGTTTAAGTTATATACCTTTTGCTCGTAGAGTGGTTTCTGAGGTGACAATCCGCCTTTTCGACACGGAGATTTAGATAACAATTTGGAAGGACTATTCCTCCTGCAGTTCAAAAAGCTTCCGAAAAAGTTGATATTTTGTTGGTTCTTTTCTTTGGTATGTTTTTTTCCTTCCAAGAAATGACCTATTTGTGACCTTTTTCTTTCCTCCTACTCTCCAAGTGTATCGAGTTGAATTACGAGTATGGTTTGTAACGGTGTTGGTGTGACACATTGTATAATAATTAATTGGGTTTTATTCAAAGTTAATTTGCTCCTCATCAAATGCTTTGCTGTTGAATCTACTCTTTCTTTTTCTTTTCCTTTTTTGGTTTGAACGGTAAGGGTATTCTTGAGTTAGCTTACGTGTTAAATGAGACTAAATCTCTCTCTGAGCGATTTTAAGGGCACATCCCTCACATTGGCCTGGTACATCCAGGAGAATTCTCTCCTGGATGCTAGTCCTAAGGTTCAAACTCAGAAAGTCAAGAAAGGGACCAAATTTTCTTGACCATCAGACCAAGTCCTTGGTGAATATACTCTCTTTTAGGTCTTGGTGAATATACTCTCTTTTAGGTCTTCTGGTTGAATGATTGGAATTTTCTAGGAAAAAGATTAAACAAAGAAGTCCTTTAGCCCAGCCTTTTGTTCGGGACAGCCAGGTGGGTGAATTGGTACTGTCGAAACAGTGAAACCAAAAATCATGATTTTCTTGTTCAACTACCTTGTATTGGTGTTACCTACCACGTTGTATAAGTGCATCTTCTCTTGTATTGCTTTTACCTACCACATATACACAAGCGCATCTTAACAACCAAGAAAAGTAGTCGTTAAAAACAAGGGAGAAAAGACTCCATGGCCAAGGTTGGAAACTGATAGGCTTTTGCAATTATCAGTTTCTACTTTCTTGGTCTTGGTCTTAATTATTACCAACCCTACCTTAATAGTTGATACGCATCCCCCATAATTTTCAGGTGGACCACCATGAACTGGACACACATGTGGTGGACTCAAACAAGTGAATCTAGACCACACCTTGTTAGTATCATGTTTCTTTTTTTTTTTTTTTGTATCCCAGTTCTGGCTGTAGCATTAAACTTGAGCTTTTAAAAAACAGTAGTTGAACTTTTAACATCACCAGTGTGCATAAATTCAAATTTGCATATAGAAATTTGTCAAAAATCCATAGTTTAGGTGGGGGGAAAAATCATCCATTTCAAAGTTTATAAGACATCGCAATCATAATGCCAGGGATTGAGTAGTAGTACCCTTTTACAGAATTTCTTGGTCATTGCATTATTAAGCAAAAGAAGATTATAAAGATTGTGTTTGACTAATAAAAAGCTTAATAAAAGGAAAAGGAGACTTAGCAATATGAACTACTATAATATATTGATGGCTGCTCAAAAACGGATTAGTGGGTTGGTGAAGGAAGAGGAGGAGGCATATAATGTTGATTAATTTAACAGTATCTTTCCATTATCATTGCCTATTTTTTACTCTATAATAGGTAATGAGATTCATATTTCCTTTGATTTTTTTAGCTTCTCCAAATAAACGGATGTCTTAACATATTTTGAAAAACTATTAGACCTGCTTGTCTACTACTGCATCTACCACAAGATGAGAACAACGCAACCATTAACTTTCCTCTCTCCACCACTACATCGTTTGAGTTCATTTTTATTCTCAAACCATAGTAAAAGATTTGGAAAGAAAGTGCAAAAATTAAGTTATAATACTTCAATATCAAGTTTGAATTTTTAAAGTCAATATAAAATATTTTTAAACTCAAAATTAACATGAATATTTTTAATTTTAGTCAGTACAATAATAAATATTGTAAATCGTATAAAAAGTATTACTAATTATAAAATTTATTATTTTATAATTTTTAATAAGTTATCTTTTGAGTTTGAAAATAGGTCAAATCGACTTTCAAAACTTAATAATAATTTTAAAATATAAAACAAAGAAAGTACTCCATCCGTTGCAAATTAGAAAATCAAAATTGACTTTTCAAAAGTTAATTCCAAACTCAAAATTGACCCGAATTTATTTAATTTATGACATTACTACTATGAATATATATCATAAACTATTTAAAAAGTACTATACGTTATAAGATTTATTATTTTTAAAACTTAAGATAATTATGTAAATTTTATACTTAAAAATATCTCAAATTAACTTTTAAAAAAATCAGTATTTATTTTATAATTTCGAACAGATACAATACTATTTAATTTTATTATTTCCTTTCAATGAAATCTTCTTTGAATCATTTTTTTTTTTTAATAAAGTGCTCCATTCATATCAAATCTTCTCCAAGGCTTGGCCTTTATTAACTTTATTTGTCCCTCCTTAGCAACACGAGGCATCCATTGCTCCACAAGACACCTTACCATACTATATATACACTGTCTATAGTTATGATCCACAATTACTGTGCAAATACCATTGAATATTTGTGGGGTCTCCATGAAATATATTGTTTTAAACTCGCCCACAAGCAACTGTTTACAACTAATAAACTTAATCACATGGATCTCTAAATTATTTTACAATTTGATTGATTGTTCATTCATCACTATTAAAAGGCTGACCACACAACCACCATCATTGAGAATGTAGTCCAACAATGCATTGCTTCAACACAGTCTATAAATTAAATTAAAATAAATAATTCTTTAATTTATCGATGCTATAATTATTTTTATCATGTGTCTTTTTTTCACGCGTATTGAAATTTTGTGCATTTCTTTTTATTTTGTTTATTTTAAAAAAAAATATATATATATTCTCAAATTTTGAGAACTCGATTCTAATATTTTTGTAATTTGATTAATTTATTAGTGAGAATTATTCTCGATTTTTATTCCAGGACTTTGTCTAAAAAAATTCTGATATTTAAAATCCCTTGAGTTTAGTGATTTAAATATTATTAAAATAGTTGACATTTTTTACGATTAATTTATTATGGTCCCCAATGCTCCTTGATTATGATGATACATAAAAGAATATTTAAAACCGGAGTTTACAAAAAAGAAATATGTACTACAAATTAAGCTTACTGTCATTTTTCTCTACCTTCTTTAATCTTTATTAGTATTTGTCGATAGGAGTTATGTTAATGTCACAGATTCCCTTGCTGGTCAAGGTGCCTTAAGGTTTTGGTTCGGATTTTATTTTACTAGGTTCGGTGCTCGTTAATTTTACCCAAACCCGAAGCAAAAGTAGATTAAAAGACTAAAAAGGTTAAGTATAAGTTAGGTGCTCTTTGCCGTCTAAACTTGAGCCAAGTAAATATACCCATATGGTTAGCAAGTTGGTATCTTACCTAATTTAATGAATAAAATAAAATAAAAAATTATAAAGAAATCCTCATCTCAAGAATAGTAGTTTAAACTTGTATATATAATATCCTCGAATTAATTATTATAATTTTATTATTATGTTATCACGATTAAATTAATAACTTATTATTTTAAGTTAAATATGAAATAAAAATGCATACTTAATGTTTGAAAATTTTACAAATAAGATTACTTTTAGTTATTATAATTTTATTATCATATTATCACGATTAAATTAATACCTTATTATTTTTAATTAAATATGAAATAAAAATGCATCCTTAATGTTTGAAAATTTTGCAAATAAGACTATTTTCGTAAAACATACGTAGTGTTATTTTTGTTGTTTTTTCATATAAAAAAAATATATATAAAAATTTGCAGAAGACATGCTTGCACATAATTTTTAAAAATATTAAACTTTAAAAACTACGAGTCTTTTTTCAATCGTAATACTCTTAATTCCTTTAGAATGGAAAAGGTTTTTGCGTTAGATTAATTCATGTTGCCTTCCTATTTCAACTCTAATTTGTTGAAAGTTGAGTTGCTCCTTAGAATAAAAGAGAGATGACATTAATTTAGTTAGGAAGTTAACATCATAAAAGGAAATTATTGCATTTCACGTTCCTCATTTCAACTTGATGTGATTAGCTTTCAAAGATACTTCACAAGTTTAATTTTATTTCTCAATCAATCAAATCAATTTTTTTTACCATCTACATTGAATTTAATTGTCTTTTCTACTATTAATATTCAAAATTGAGCTTAGAGAATAGTGTGGTGTATGGAGCCATGGAGGAATTATAATAATAAACAATATTACTATAATATTATTAATATTATAATAATATTGTTTGAAACAATTCGTTGAAGAAAGTTGCTTTCATACTTATATAGCATGCAACATGCTTTAAATTTTGATATTGGTATAATTTTTCGTATTAGAGTAATACTGTTTAGGGATAAGTGCTTTTGAAGGTACGTATAAGTTTCTTCACAACATTGTCAATACTGAAAATTGCCTATTTATAACAACTGCGTAGTGGATTTAACTTTTAAGATTCCCACAAAAAGAAGAATAATACTACATATGATGACGAATTAGCTCTCAGGTCTTTAGCTTGTGGAGTATCCGTTGGCTTAGACATACATAAAACGCTCATACTTTGATAGTTTGATTCACAACTGAGTTGTGATATATATGGTCAGTGAACAGAGTCAAGAGATATGTTATTAATGTGTGAGTTTCAAGTGTAAAATTATATTTAATATTTTTTTTTACCCTTTTAGATCTCTTTTTATTGTTTTTGTACTCTCGTCCCTTCAACCTATCTAACCAAGTACGCAAGGGAGACGTCCCATCCCTTGACACTTGCGCTACTCCAAAAGTGAGTGTGTGGGGCCCTTAGTCAAAGAGTGTATCATTAACTTTCTTAACACATTTTATTCAAACGGGTTATACTTTAACATAGTTTGAGCCTAGACCAGATTAATATTGGCCAAACTAATTCACTTTGACCTATATCCTAGCATAATAAAAATCGAAAAAAAAGGTGGGAAAAGGCGCGTGTATTATTTGCTGTACAATGACTGGAGTTATTACCAATGGAGAATACATAATACTTGTAATAAAAATATTTTACACGAAGTTTTTTGTTTTTTATATTGGAACAACTATGTGCAGAGTTTCAATGTCAAATTAGATTCTATTGACATTTAAGAAAACCAAAACACATATTTGACTTACATTTTAAATGATTTGATTATTATAATATATTCATGGTTTATACTAAATTAATATGGGACATTTTTATTCATATTTGTATATTTCAAGTGTAAACTGGAATAAAATTAAATGTTATGTATAATGGGAAAAAAAATGATATATCTTGTTATAAAAAAATATCACGAATAGATATATTCACATATTATTCATGTATTTGCACCTATTTTCATATTGTGTCTAGTCACAACAATTAAAAATTGCAATATTTTGCAAAATGTTGCAAAAATTTTACGCGTGTATACTAGAACACCCTATCTCCATGATTGACGTCCGAATTTCGTAGTTTATAATTAACCAACTGATGATTGTTAATATCATCCATTATAATCTATCCATATTCAACCTATTTATCTGTGATCTATTAGTGATCTAACCAATTAATGACCATCAATTCATTTGATTTTATCCATTATTCATTAAATGAACCTATTTGTCGCCTCTGACTATAGTCGTATAAAAATGCCCAACTTGTTTGTCAAGGATATGATATATTTTGTGATTGCATGGCCATATTTGTGATAATGGTTTCCATTTAAGTCTAATTAAGGAGTCTGACTGACAGGTATGTGCACTGGTATGGATACTTTGATGGCATGGCAACCCACCCACTTTTTATAAGAATGTTTAAGTGCTACTTCTAAGAAAGAGAGAATGAATGGGAATCTCACCTATACTTATCTTATATATGAAGTAAAACTCAAAATATTAGTAATGGAAAATAAACAGAGAAAGTAGTACTCTTATTTCTTTGCGGGACCGTTACGCTTGATGATCTATTCTTTTCTTGTATGATTTAAGAAAAATTAACCCTTTACCCGTACAAGTCACGGATTTAATTGGTACAGTAAAATCAATATAGTTTTAATCTTATATTATATTTTATTATGTAACTATGATAAATAAGTATATTAATTTTTAATTTTATTATGTGTGCATATTTGGTACTCACAATATATACTAATAGTAACCGACATTACTTTATGTACTCTCTCCGTCCCTTAATATCAGTCATTTTAGAGAAGTATTTTTGTCTATTAATATACTCTCTCGGTTCCATATTAAGTGTCTTTTTAGAAGAAAAAATTTGTTTCAATTTATTTGTCGTTTACAATTTTTTAGGAGAATAAATTATTTACTTTCTCATATCACCCCTAACCTCTCTCATTGTCCCAAGAAAATTTCTCTCTTCTATTAATAGTTTTCAACTTCTCATAAAAGGTAGTGGTGGAATTTCATACAAATTTTAATTATTAAATGATAGCATTAAATGACTTTCTTAATTCATGTGCATGAAGTTAAAACGACATTTAATATGGAACCGAGGGAGTGTGACGTTTGAGAATTTCAAGTAAACATTAATTGCTTAGCTTCCAATATTACCCCAAATATTAAATATAATTTTGGTTCTCTCACTATTTTTTGTCCAATAAATAACATTCTCTTTTTTCAATACAAAGACAATATAGACAATTGATATTATATTTGATGTTATACAATCATTTTTTTAATCTTTGTACACAACTCTAAAATGACTTACTCCCTCTGTTCCTAAAAGATTGTCGTTTTAGGAAGTAATTTTTGTTCCAAAAAGATTGACGTTTTGAGTTTATCAATGCAGATGGAGTAATTTTTTCCAACTTTACCCTTATTTAAAGTTCTCTTACTTAATGATTTTTCTCAAAAAAATACAAAACCCTTCTTGGTTGTTGAAATATTTTTACAAATCTCTTCCCTTCCCAATACTTCTACTTAATAATTTTTAGTTCCAATAAATCATAAAAATTATTTGGGAGTGAAAACAAAAAAAATAAAACAAAAAATAAAAGTCGGTCGGTCGCCCAAAAGGGTCGCCGGCCCCGGTCGCCATAGAATCACTCTATACAATTATTTCCTTAATCTTTATACACAACTTTAAAACGACTTATATTAAAGGATTGAGGGAGTAATAATTTTTATCGGAAATGAAATATTTTTGTACTGAACAATCAAATAAAGCTAGCTTCTATTGGTATTATAACTGGGAAAAAAAACATGTGAAATTTACATTTCCTTTTGCATGATGAAGAAGCGGCGGGGAGTGGAGCACTGAATGTCATGTGAATATTAAAGTAAACGATTGATGGACCACACACACACACACACACATATTTATATATATATACACACACACTTGCCCTTTAACCTTTTCTGGAAGTGGCTTCAACTTTAGCCTTTAGGAACCATGTAAAGTCATGTGTTTTAGACCGACTCGATCGGGACAGACCCAGACCCCCATACTTTATAATCAAATCACGGGTATTTTACTTCTTCTTAATAATATATAATCCACTTTTTGGTATATTCTCCGAGTGAGTGATCTGATCTGATCTGATGCATGAGGAGCCTCTTTTGAATATTCATGTATGTAAACTACTTGCGTGTATACCCTTTTTTTGGAGATGGTCAAACACTCAAACTGAAAAGAGTTTGGTGATCTGTCACATTTGTTTCATTTTTATTTTTATAGTTCCACCTAGTGGATATTTTATATTTCTAAACGTAAAATTCTATTAAGACAGACAGGGAGAGAGAGAGAGAGTAATAACAATTGGTCTATAGGGTTCAGTACGCTTGAACATATTATATATATATATATATATCTGACTCATTTAACCGCTTTATTAATGGAGATAAAAAAAATATCAACTACCTCGTTTGCATTAAATAAATTCAATTTTGTTAAACATATGACATAATTAACAGTCCATGAGATACTTTAACAGAAAATTCATATATAATTTAGCTATGGAAATTAGAATTAGTAATTGCACATTTTCTTTTCAATATATATCCTATTTCTTTCCAAGCCAAACTCTATATCTCACCTTCGGCCTAAATGGACAATCTATATTTTTGTCCTGTAGTGGTTCTGGCCTGCACCGGAAAAGTACATTTGCTGAAACCGTTAAGATATTTGTCCACTAGCTCTGAAACACGACGACGTGAGGAGGTGTGTCTATATATATATATATACCAATCTTTTTTCAGCTGCGGACAAGTCTATTGTAGCAGCACTTTATTATAGCTGTCAGTTACACGTGCTTGTTTGTCTCCTTCCTTAATTCTTGATTAAAATATAGACCACTACTACTCCGTAGGAATAAGCTTTAAAATCTGAACTGCCTCTTCACCATAACGAAGAAACCAACAATTCAATCACCACGCCATGCCAAACGCTACATATTTGGTGTATCTTTGGCTAGCTATTCTTGTATTTATAGTATTTGAATGTTAAATGTATTTAAAAAATTTGTTTGTCTAGTAACAATTTATTTTAAGCGCAATTTATTTATTTCACAAACGCAAGCAGAATGCATCAAAATTGACACAATGCGTTTGGAGATTCAAACGCTGCAAGCGCTAATTATCGAACAAATCCTTAATACATGTATGGTCTGTATTTCGCGTAATATTATATAAGAAAATGATTTATATGTGACAACTCTATGACGAAATTAAAATACTAGAATTTAAAATTTAAAACGATAAAATAAAATAAATTAAATTAAGTCATTTTTAATTTTCTCCTATCCTATGTACTTACATATGTCCGTATTTATTGTCATATATAGCAATATTATTACATAATATCTTTATAAATGAAAATAGTCTAATTTGAGAATATAATTATATTTATTGTGTGTTTTCATGTAAATGCTAATCGCTTTAAAAAAATGTAGCATCGCTTTAAACAAATGAATCACTTGCTCTAGTTTATAGGGAGAAAAAGCATATTTTGTGATATGTTTATTTGTTATAACTGTTCCTTAAAATTGTGATTATGTATATCAATAATTTTATTTTGGTACTGACGTAATCAAAATTACACGGTACTAATTTTGTTTAATAACCCTATAGTTGCATGGTTAAATCTTGTGTATTTGGTAGTAATTTAAAAGATGATGACATGTCCATAACAATTAAAGGAAATTCCAATAAATAAAGGGTAATTTATTTACCTAAATGGACAGTATCCACATCCTCCTCACCAATAGTGGAATGAGTCTTGTCCTGAAAGTTTAGTACTTGTTTCATCATAGGCTGGCAATAGACAAACTGTCATTGTCTTTCACGTTGACGTTGTTGATTAGTTACACTCACACCAACAAACAAAAAAGTAATTAATTCCCAAAAATAATACTACAAGTCAAATAAATTAATCTTAGCACTAATTAAAATAGTACCTCCGTCTTATAATAATTAATTTTTTAAAATTTTTTTTTTCAATTTATTTATCGTTTATAATTCTTTAAGAGAATAAATTATTTACTTTTCTATATTATCCCTAACTTCTTTCATTGTCTTAATAAATTTTCTTTCTTGTATTAGTAGTTTTTAACTTTTTATAAAAGGATAATGATGAAATTTCATACAAATTTTAATTATTAAATAATAGCATTAAATGACTTTCTTAATTCATGTGCATGAAGTTAAAACGACTATTATTATGGAATGGATGTACTAGTAATAGATATGTTATATACTAATTAAAATATATAGTAGATATGTTATATTTGGATTGAAGGAATAAAAGTGATAATAAAATAATTCATTCTTATAGAATAAAAAAAATTGTGTTTGGTTGTTTTATTGAAATGAAATGAGTCATTCTCAATCTTTTTAAATTTATAAATTTTATTTGTTGAGTGTGAATATGAAATGACTCATTTTAACGAGAAATAGAATGAATTATTTCACCTTTTATTTTATTTTGTTTATTTTTTTTCTTCACGCATTTTATTTTTTTACATACATCCAAACTTAATGCAGGTAGGGCTGTAAATGGTAACCGGAAAATTTGTATTCGTGCGCATTCGTATTCGGAAAAAACGGATATTATTCATATTCGAAAAAAAACGGATATATCCGTATTCGTTTTAAAAGTATCCGCAAATAAACGGATACGAATACGGATATAGGCGTATTTGTATTCGTTTAACATCCGACCGTAAATATATCCGGCAAATAGCGAATATCCGGATTCGAATCCGTATCCAGAATTCGTATCTAAATAACTTTTATATATATATATATATATATTAATTATTATATAATAAGCAAAATAATTTTTTTAAAGTGGGATTCCTTATATAATAAATAAATAATCACACACACACATGCGCTAGTCTATGTAAATTGTAATATATGTATTGAGGATAAATTATAAATAAAAGTCTCAGTAAATATATTATTAAAGTTTTAATCAAGTATTTGAGAAAAAATAATTAAATATTCAATGTAAACTTTTGAATCTAATTATAAATTATAAATATTCATACACACTACAATATTACTCCACACATATAAAATGGACATCTACTTATTAATAGACATCTAAATATTAATAAGTAGAGCATTCATTTTGAAATTTAGGATTTCAAAAATGATAAAAACTTATTTGAATTGTAATTTAGAACATTGATTATTGTATTTAACTATTTATTAAAAATAAATGAATTAACATTCATTCATTAATAAAATATACTTTAAAACTCATTATTTTTTTTCTTATTCTAGTTATAGTTAGGACTGCAAATGGTAACCGGAAAATTCGTATTCGTCCACATCCGTATTCGAGAAAAAGCGGATATTATTCGTATTCGAAAAAAAACGGATATTATCCGTATTCGGTTTAAAAGTATCCGTAAATAAACGGATACGGATACTACTATATCCGGATCCGTATATATCCGTTTATATCCCTAAATGCATGAGTAGTATGTCACGGAGCATTTGTATTCTTCTCACAGAGTTCCAATTTTTGATCTAACCGTCAATTTTGTCTTTTCATTGTTGGATACAATCGTGCATGACCCAAACAAATCATTAATAATGTTGTTGGCTGTTGGATACATGAACACCACACAATAATGGTACTACTACTGTAAGCAGCTCTTGACCTTTCAGCGCTACAGCATATTACTAGCATAACATATTAACAATCAGAGCGGGAAACAAAGGAGCAGGTGGGGGCGGGTAGGCACCCCCTTGACCTTTTTAAATTTTTTTTGCTTCGATGATATAATATATATATATATATATAACATTATGAAATTGTATTATACTTTATAAAATAATTTTTAAAAAATAAAATAAAAAATAAGATATATTATGTACGCATACAAATTATACATCTAAAAACACACTCAAATATAAAATAATAATAAAATATTTTTCTCTTCTTTAAAAAAATATGGGCCTTGCTGATTTGCATTTTTAATACACATGCAATATGAGTGATTTATGGGTCCCATTTATTATCCCCACACGATACTTCAAATTTTGTGGTTGTGCAATATAGTCTTTTGGGTATTTTTATCTACGGTATGTCTAGGCGGACCGGCCAATTGGACCGAAAAATTGGACCGGTCCCCTAGTTTACCCATGTTCCCTTGTTTTTTTTTTAATTTTTTTTTTTGGTATATATCCAAACATATTTATACTATGGATTTATAAAAAAAAAAATAAAAAAAACAAAAAAAATTAGGTGTAATTTGGATATATATCAAAAAAATGGTTGTATGGGCCCATACAACAATTTTTTTGATATATATCCAAATTACACCTAATTTTTTTTGTTTTTTTTTTATTTTTTTTATTTATAAATCCATAGTATAAATATGTTTGGATATATACCAAAAAAAAAAATTAAAAAAAAAACAAGGGAACATGGAAATGTCCAATTTCCATGTCCAAAAAACATGTTCATGTAGAAGCACTCTTTTATCTAACTTAGTTTAAAAGTTTGATTTATTTCCCCTTCTTTTTGCAAATTTGTTGTTGAATTTAATTAACGACCATTGCTTGAAAAAATTGTTAGGTCCCTTCCTCACTAAAATAATTTCCTTCCAAATATCTTGATCGCCTAACTCTCTTGGCTATATTTTATTTGAGTATATATACACACATTTATATCCATGTTATTTTGTATTACAACATGAAAATGGGAGATACGTAACTTTTTTTCTAAGCCTGAGTCAACATATAAATGTGTGTGTATGTATATATTCACATTATTTTGTATAATGAAATGACAATTAAGTACACATGCACATTAACAATAAAAAGAGTTTGATATATATGATGATAAATTTATATCGATATTAAATATATAAAAAAGATATTTATACACTATTATCTTATCTTATCGCTTAAAATTTTACATTAATCACAATTCAAATTTGTCATAAAATTAGTTGACATATAAATATATTTTTGATAAAAAAATTATAATAATTAAGTTTAACATAAAGTAAAAAACAAATTTCACATACCTGAAGAGACATTTCACATAAAAAATAAATTACTCTCGCCAAAGGTTAGAATGAAATTGAATGATTAAAAATCAAAGACTTAGTCTTGGCCTTGGGATACCTAACCTGGGGGCAAAAACACCTTTTTAGTCCTTGTACTTTTATTTTAATTTTTGTACAATTTTTTTTTTGTATAAATGTCCGTGTACACGGACAATTATTTAATAAAAAAATATACAAAAATTAATTTGAGATCAAAAAGGTCTTTTTGCCCCTAACTTCGTATTTTAGTTAATGGTGTAAATAAATTGAGTCGAGCCGAATATTGATTTATCATATTTGGTTCACAAAATTTATCAAGTATAAAATAAGGTTTGATTAAAGCTCATTTAACTACCGAGTCTAACACGATCTCGAATCGAGTCCGAGCAGTTTGAACTTTTCAAACGAATATGATCCGAGTATCAATAGAAAATTACAATTTGAAGATGTTCGAGTAATTTATCGAACTTTAAAATTTGCTCATATTTAAATCATTTATATTTCGAGTCAAGCTCGAATTAAATTGTTAGTTGAACGAGTACGAATTGAGCCCGAATTATTTGCTCATTTTACAACATTAATCTTAGTTAGATGCTTAACACTTTAATTATACAAGTTCACTGGTTATGTGCGAAGTAAGGGAAACATGAATAATAGTCTTTTAAGCTTATTAAGGTAATTGATTCAATTTAGGATAAATATTTAATTAAAATTTTGAGAAGATAATTATAGTTATTAAATTATTAAATATTTATTTAAATAATAAATTATTAAATTATAGATTATAGATTCCTTCGATCAATTTTTAAGATAAATAGTTGCATAGAATGTAGATTTATTTAGTTATGATTATAAAAAAATAATTATTTTAATTTAATATAAATTTGTAATGATTTTGATATTAGTGTTTAGATTGACATAATTTGCTTGAAATTCTAATACAAATATAGTGATGAAACTTAAGTTTTAGTAAATTTTAATTTAGTTATATGATAAAATTTTAATTTTTCATAAATTTAATTTAGTTAGAATATTAATTTAATATTAAAATTCGTGAGTAATATTAATATTATTAAATTACGCGATTTATTAAGAGATTTTCTTGATATCTTAGTAAAATTATAATAACAAAATTATCCTGCAAAAAATTTGTTAAGATATATTATGTTACATAAAATTTTGATAAAAAGTTTATAATAATATTGATAGATACAAAATCAAAAATTCTTTTAGAAATTCCTTTTCCTATTAAAGATATAAAAACAAAAGACACTTAATTACCTTTTTCCTAACAGGCTAGGTTACCTTTTGAGTTTTTTACAAATTTGTAGGTTACGTAATTGCTTAAGATTTAGACATTACTTATACTAATTTAAATAGAAAACAAAAAATTGTACGAAAAATTAAAAATTTATGAAACCAAGTTTGTTATTTTAATTTTATATACTTGATGTGGTATTGAAACAAACAAGTACTATGAGTTTTGTTAAAAGACAATAGTAAATATAAAGAGAGAAAATAACAACTTTTAATTCTAAGGTATTGTAATTGTCGATTAATGATTAGTTATGACACATCGAACACTTTTATTTTTTGATTTATTTTGAAAAATATTATTCCCTCCGTCTCAAATTAATTGCATTTCTAGGACTTTTTAAAGTCAAATTGACTATTTTTAAAACTAATCTTTTTACTAATTTTGCTAACATATAGGTGAAATATTATAACCAAAAGAAAGTATATACAATTTATTACTAATTTCAATTTTTATAATTTTAGAAATATATTTATATATGCTTAATTATTAATTCTAAAAATAGTCAATTTGACTTAAAAAAGTCCTAGAAAAACAATTAATTTAGGACGGAGGGAGTATGTTTTAAAACAATTGAAACGTGACCATGTTTTGGAAAGAAGCTAATTAAGTACCCAATTTGAGAAAGTTATTTATCATAACTCATGAGGACTCAAGTACTTAAATTGTGAAAGAAGATGATAAAATCCAAAACGTTGGCATAACTTCCCAATATTAAACCAATCAACTACTATATATACATTACTCACGTTTGATTTCGTTCATTAATTATGTATTAGATCATGAAAATAATTATATCTAGTCTAGTGTTAAAAATGTCAGAATAATAATTTTATTTTTAGAGAAATATATGTCGTTAAAAATTTAAAATATTATTAAAATAAATATAAAAATATCTATAAATATATATATTTTTAACAATAAAATTAATTCTTTAATATTATCGACAGCCTATAAAAAAGTCTAAAAGCTAAACACATCTTCTACTGGCCGCATAAAACTACCCGCAGTTTTATACTCGTATTTTATTTTTCAACAAGTGGCCGCATATTTGTTGATAATAATTTAAGTATAAATACAGTAGGACAATTTCCTCATTTTGTCATCATTCGTTAATCGTTGCGTGGTCAAGTTGGGCACCCAATTTTCAAAGTAGTTGTTCTTCTTTTTATTTTTTATTTTTTATTTTTATTTTCATCTTGAGATGGAAATAAAGGATACGAAATTTATTACGACTTATCCATAATCTACCTCCTTGATCTTATCCCAATTTATCTCTTTCTGTGTATGATTAGGGAAAAAAAGGGAGAAAAATTAAAATACACCAAAAATATTACTTTATCCGTTCTCAAAAAAATGATTAAAAATATAATTTTTTTATGCCTTTATTTTTAAAATTCATATATTAATATTTGTACAAGATAAATTCCAACAAAACATCTTTTAATATTTTTATGAGAAACGGGTTATATATGACATTAAAAGCAAATCTGTCAATAATAAAATATGTCTTCTATATATAAACAACTTAAATTTGAAATAAAGTAAGTTCAAATATATATGAAAAGATTAAAATAATAAAATGATATAAATTGGCCTAAAGACTGTGGTTGCCACACACACACACACACACACACACATATATATATATATATATATATAGGGAATTACTATTACTTACGGAAGAAATATTTGAAATTTCTACAACTTACTCAAATGAAGGTGAGTGTTACGCCCTGCATTTCTTTTAATTGATGCATTAGTAGAAAATACAAAATTAAGAAATATAATTAATAGTTTGTTTGATTAATCAAATTATATGTAAAATCTCAATATTATTTTAGGAAAAATAATTATATATCAAGATATATTTGCAACTTAGAATGAAACTAAAAACTATATATATATATATATATATATTTATCTCATGTAAATCAAAGATTGTATGTCAAGGCTACTACTTGGTACTATATCCTTAAAACAATTATACCTTCCTTACGGTGCTCAGAGTTGATAGCACTTGTCTCCGAGGATAAAATGACAACGTATACTATAGTAACACTCCAAATAATATATACAGCGAACCAAAAATAAATGTTCCGAACTCTCTTAAATTAAACTCTTAGGTGCTGTTTGTTTGGCTCTTAATAGGTATAAATGGACTGCCTCTTATTCGCTAAGAGGCAGTGTGCTGTTTGTTTTCTTTTTTGTTGCCTCTTAATGCCTCTAACCGGTTAAAATACAAAATCAAGTCTAGATTATTAAGAGGCATGTCTGAATGAATTTGACTATTTTTAGACAAAAATACCCTCTTCAATATTATTATTTTCCTTTCCTATCCACTGCCACCAGCGCCACCACCACCGGCGCCACCGCCACCGCCGCCACCACCACCAAATCTACTGCCGTCACTACTAGATCTACCGCCACCACTACCAGATCTACCACCAACAACACCATTTAAAAGAAAGGGGGGCGGGAGGAGAGAGAGGGAGGGGGCAGGCGGGATGATGATGCTGCAATTACTAATATGATGATGCAATTACTAATATAGTCAGAGAAGGATGGAATCCTTTGTCCCATTCCACAGTACCCCTTGTACTCTGCTTTAATGACGGCATGGCAGCACTCTTGTATGTTTTTTCTTTTAATATGCAATTAATATGAAGGAGCTCAGGAGTCAAATTGTTTAGTTAGCTATAGTTAGATGCCAAGCTTTTTGCTTGGCGAATCTCATGCTCTATATTATTTAGATGTCTAAACTGTTCAGATCTTAACAACCAATTTTATCAAACACCACCTTAATTTAACTCAATTGATGTTTCACTATTTATTGAATGAATGAATGAAATGCTAGGAAACTAAATGATTGGTCATGTCTTTTTGAAATAATTTGGATTTGAAATAATTTGAATGCCATTAAAAAGGCATTGGACACCATTAGAAATGCATGGATGCCTTTGAAAAGACATGACTGGAAGGCTAGAGAGATGCAAAACAAGTCAGGCAACAGATCAAACGCACGCGCCTTTAAGCCTTGAAATGCCGCGGCTCAGGTCCTTAGCGCCGCGACCTTGACCCTAGCGCCGCGGCCCTTAGTGTCAAACGCCGTGACACTTGACTTTCTGTCCGCGTTTTGCTTCTCTTGCTTTGTTTTCTTTCACAAAAGCTTAGTAAATGAATATTAAACTAAACAAAAAATAATAATCCAAAAAAAATACATATATACAAGGACTCATGACCCGTGCCCGGTCCGACCGGTCGACGCGTAGGTTCAAACAAAGTTTTGGCTAAGTTATCTTCTCTCCACAAAAGAGGTACCCCTTGGGGTCCAAACCGAAGAACAATCTTATTGTATATATACCAATTTATTGTTTAGTTCATACTCGGTGTGAGACTCACTTTTCACAAGTATTTATTTATCATCTTAGCGGGTGATATATGAGAGTAAATTTCTCATTTATTATCCCATTATTCTAACATATTATACTTTTTAAAATATACCAAAAAAAAGAAGAAGATAATATGAGAAAATAAATTATTAATACACTTTTGAAGTTTACAAATAAAAATAAATAAATTTTACTCTATAAAAAAACTAAATAGCCTAAAAGAAATATTTATTATTTATATGAAAACAATCTTATAAAATTATCAAATTTATTTGCTTTTGAAATATCAATTCTATCATTGCCAATCTCATTTTATCGTTCCTTAACAGGCGGGCGTACAATATTTTTCACTGCCGTTGAAACGTCTTTATTGTAGCAATTAATGGACAGCATTTTCCAATAATACCTCGAAGAAGAAAAAAGCATTTGGCAGGAAATTACTCAGACTCGGAAATGAAAAAAAAGTAGGAAACCTCGGTAAAACTAAAATTAACCAATAAGCAACAGGTAACAGGCGCGGAGGCTCGGAACCAAGCCTAGACTTACACCAGCAGGCGGCTAGGCTAGTTTTTAACTGCCAGTAAATTTTAAGCACGGGCCCACTAGAGCACTAATTCAATGGGCTAAGTCAAGTAGGACCCACCATGAGCGGTTGTCTCGTGCCGCATAGGCTACGAGCCTACGACTCAATTTAAATTTTTATTTCATTGTCTGTCTTATTTATTATTTTTATCCCTGTTTTCTCTACTATTTCATTTTTATACTTCTTTTTACGTATTTTTTTAATTTTATTTTTTTATGTATTTTTTATTTAATTATAAAATTAATAATAAATAAATGAACAAAAATTAAATAATAATAATACTTTCTTCATTTTTAAAAGAGATACAATTTAATTTTTGAGATCAAATGATGACATATTAAATTTTAAATTGATATGAATTTATTTAATTTTAATCGATACAATTATTATAATTATATAAAATATAAAAAAAATTATTAATCACAAAATTTATATAAATTTTAAAATTTAATATACCATCGTTGATTTAAAAAATTAAATTATATTTTTAATTTTAAAATAAAAAGAATAATACATAAAATAAATAATAAATGAGACATAAAAATGACACAGTAATATTAGACTTTAAAGACACGTGGCTCGTAAACAAAATATTGAGCTGTCACCTACCCAGGAAAAAGAAAAGTCGGACTCAGTAAATCAATCCTAAATTGTGGTCCCCACAAAACCACAAAATGGGTAGCAGTATATTTTCGATCTCTAAAACACACAAACACACTCCCTCCCTCCCTCCCCCGCCCCCTCTTCTTCCCTCTCTATAAATAAAACTCGTTCTTCATCAGCCTCGGCTAGGAAAGGAGCGAACGAGAGAGCGCAGCCGCCTGTTGTCGACCATCCCAACAGCGTGAGCGTGGTAGATTTTCTCTCTCTTCTCATCTCTTTTCATCTAATTCTCTCTCTATATAGAGGAGCTCGATACATATCCAGAAATCTCTCTGTTTCTTCGTTTTTTTGGGTAGTTTTGTTCCTACTCCAACTCTATCTCTCCCTCCGGATTAGGACTGCCCTCTTTCTGTTTATCCGTTAGTCTCCCGTTTTGTAACTGATTTTACTTTTCCGTCGTCTAAATACAGCTCAATCATCATATAATTAATCTTATCGGAAGTAAATCGAGTGATTGATTTGATATCTAGATCTGACATTCGATTCACCTGAAGCTGAAACCATCCGATCTTTTTCTCTTTCTTCAATTAATAATAATTAATTAAAAATTTTGAAGGAGAAAGATTCAGATTCGGTAAAATATAGTGTTGTTCTGTTAACTGAATTATAATGTTGGTCGCTTCGAATTCGGTTATTCAATTTCAAGCCGGGAACAACAGTTCCTCATCATCGTTGGTGCTTCCTTTAGCTGCTAAACTTAAGCCTCTGGTGAATCCTCAACTCAATGTTTTAAACCGTGCTGGTGTTAAGGCCAAAGCGAAAACCAAAAAAACGTCCTGTTTTGTCTTGGAGAATAGATTCTATGGGACGACATTGCGAGGTGGGTCGGGTCCGGAAAGGCACCATCTTTGGCAATCGGATGGACCCGGCCGCGCTCCAAAACTCAGGGTGGTGGTGCGGTCGTCAATGTCTCAGGTGCCCGAGAAGCCTCTCGGTCTCTATGATCCCTCATTTGATAAGGATTCCTGTGGTGTTGGATTCGTTGCTGAATTATCCGGCCAAAGCAGTCGTAAAACGGTAAAATAATTATAATCTTAAATTATGAAATTATGAAGAGATTTAGATCATACTTTTTGGTGTTTATTTTTTTGAAAATTCTTCCCTCTAGATAACGGATGCGATAGAAATGTTGGTGCGTATGTCACATAGAGGTGCTTGTGGATGCGAAACAAACACCGGTGATGGGGCAGGCATTCTAGTAGCTCTTCCTCATGACTTCTACAAGGAGGTATATATTTCTCTATATATTGGACCTGTTTTTTAGTGGGTTAACTATTAGACCGGTCTATAGAGTAACTAATGGAGAAAAACAGTTAGAAGTTAGATAGTAGGGTTTTTAACTTTTTTATATATTTGTTTTCTGACGTTAATTCTGTTCTCTATGTTTTACTTAGTCTAGGAATAAGCCGAAGTCTCAAACTTTTTGACTGATTGTTACAATTTTGATGGTTATTCTGGTTGGTTTACTTCTATTCAGGTTGCAAGCGATGTTGGCTTTGAGCTGCCACCACCTGGTGAATATGCAGTGGGCATGTTTTTCTTGCCTACTTCCGAAAATAGAAGGCAACAAAGCAAAATTGTATTTACAAAGGTATTCTTCTTAATGCTTAGACTTGTATATTTCAGTAGTTTCTCTATGGTGGTTATTGCAAATGTGATAAATCTGTAGACATTGTGAATTTGTGATTGATTATTTCAATGATGTTGATTCATGATGCAGTTTCTCTTTTGACATTTTGTGCTTCATACATGATTATGGGTGGTGCTGTTTGCTTACTTGCTTTTAATGACATGATAATTTTTGAGTTTGTCTAATTTAAGGTTCTTTTATGTAGGTTGCAGAGTCGCTTGGGCATACTGTTCTTGGTTGGCGCCCTGTCCCAACTGATAACTCTGGATTGGGCAGGTCTGCTTTACAGACTGAACCCGTCATTGAACAAGTGTTTCTTACTCCTACACCCAGGTCCAAGGCTGATTTTGAGCAACAGGTAGTTTCTTATTTTCATGGTTCTAATACCTGTCTTTAAGATTTTAGTGGTAGAATTTTTGTAGTAGAAAGCGAGATATTTTTCCTTTATTTGAGTATGTATAGGTTCGGACAATATTTTGTCTAAACAGGCACTGTTGTTCAATGGAGATTAGTGCTCACACCCTTCTGAATAATTTAGGCTATAAGATCAATTTCGTTGCACAGTTATGGAATAGCTACTTGGACATAATACTTCATAGTATGCAGTCCTCTAATTAATGTGGTGTTGTTCTTTTTAAATTGTTATCTAATCACTTTATTTAGTTCACTTAGATTTACAGCATGCCTTCTGTTATAGTTAATTTCGTTATTTTTCCTCATGCAGATGTACATATTAAGGAGAGTTTCAATGGTAGCTATAAGAGCTGCTTTAAACCTCCAACATGGTGGTGTGAAGGACTTCTATATATGTTCTCTTTCCTCGAGGTTTGTTCTTCAGATTATGTAATTGACATGGTTTTGCTGCATCTCTGCGATTGGAGGTTTGATGCGTTGTCCATTTTTCACAGAACCATTGTCTACAAAGGTCAGTTGAAGCCGAATCAGTTGAAGGAATACTACCATGCAGATCTTGGCAATCAAAGGTTTACGAGCTACATGGCCCTGGTAAATATTTTCTTCATTCACTTTTCTTCCTTCTCCACTGACTGCATACTTCAACAACAAACAGCATGGGATCAACCTGTTAACTGAAGAGATGCAAGGTTGAGGAATGACTTCTGAGGCATTGAAGTATGAATGATCTCTTAAGTTCTTCCACTCCCTTGATATTTGAATTTGGATGCTGGATTTGATTCTTTGGTGAGTTGGTAAGGAACCTCCATTATGAAGTAAGTCATGTTTGCAGAATCTTGGCGCAGTGTTCTATATGATCAGTTCTTCAGGACAAACTTTGATTTTAAGCAGTGGAAAAGAAATTGTGTTTGGTCAGGTTTTCTTGGGGTCGCAATATGTTTCTACTGGCACCGACTAAATTTGACCATTAAATAGCCCGAAACATAAAATCATTTTTGCAACACAAAGTTAGATGTTTGTATCATAGATAATATGGATGTAATACGGAGTAAACGTAGTAACTGTTCATTCTACTTTTGCTACAGATTCATTCTCGATTTTCAACCAACACCTTTCCAAGCTGGGACCGAGCTCAGCCTATGCGTGTTTTGGGACATAATGGAGAAATCAACACACTTCGGGGAAACGTCAACTGGTAAATTCTCTACGAAATTGGTTCCAAGTTTGTATGGTTATCTTCTTCCTTTATTCGTTTCTCAGTCTTTTGTGGAGCTTGAAACAATGTCTGAACTCTGAAGCTTGATCAGTTGAAACATATTCCTTTCAGGATAATTGATTTAGTCTATTTTGCTTATGTGTTAGAATTAACTGGCACCAATCCTTTGAGATTTTTGTTCTGGCAGATTGGAGGATCTAAACTTTTAAGTCACATGAATATGTATTTTTGATGCTCTTATCATTTTATTTTTCTTTTAATGTATTTTGGGAAGCTTAGTTAAGGATTCCTGCAGTTGTTGAGTGGCTGATTAAGTTTAAAATTTACATTTCTGGCATAATTCAAGATCATTGCACCATGGGAAAAAAAATTAGCCATTTTTTTGCTGCACTGGTAGGATACGCTATTGACACCACATATTTTCTTCTGCACGTTGACGAAAAAAATCATATAAAATTTGGAATTAAGAGTACTTGCATCAGAAAAAATAATGTCATAAGCAGTAATTAGTCGTGGATTCTGTGTTACTGTCCTTTGGGTTTAGTTGCATAATTGACTTCAGGACCTTGGTTTAGTTGCATAATTGACTTCAGGACCTTGTTCCATGGTCAAGGTTGCTAGTTGGGGCTTATCTACCTATTCTGGGATTTGGTTTCCATGAAGTTGTCAAACCCTTGACCATATGTAAGTTTATATCTTTTTTTTTTGAATTTGTTATAGCAAATGTTGGATTTGTCAACTAACACCCTTTTTGTGGACCAGCACAGAGCCACAAATGCAATATTTGCTATAAGAAATGCAACAAATAGCTATAAACTTAAATATGGTCAAGAGTGTGACAACTTCATGGAATCCTTATCCCCTATTCTGTTGCTTTATATTTTCAGTCATTGACAAGCTATTTCAACTACTTAATATTTTTAGTCCTGCATGGAAATATTGGTTAATGTATTGTGTTCTTCTGTTATCAGGATGAAGGCTCGTGAGGGTCTTTTGAAGTGCAAGGAGCTTCACCTGTCAAAGAATGAGTTGAAGAAACTTCTGCCAATTGTAGATGCTAGCTCATCTGATTCAGGTTAGAATGCAATTCAATTCTCTGCGTGCTGCTTGTATAGATATTCCACACATTGTTATGATTCTATTATATATGTTGATGGATTTATCTAAGGATATAGAGTTGCTTTTAGTTTTATGACATTGTTCTTCTCATTTCTAGGAGCTTTCGATGGTGTCCTTGAGCTTTTAGTTCGAGCCGGAAGAAGTCTTCCTGAAGCAATGATGATGATGATCCCTGAAGCTTGGCAGAATGACAAGAATATGGATCCTCATCGGAAAGCTTTGTATGAATATTTCTCAGCCCTTATGGAACCGTGGGATGGGCCTGCTCTAATATCGTGTAAGAGGTTTTGGTTTATTTTGATTTCACATTTAGTTATCTCATTGGAATGTTCGTTTATGTGCTTACCTAGAAACACTTGCAGTTACTGATGGTCGCTATCTTGGAGCTACGTTGGACCGAAATGGATTACGTCCTGGTCGCTTTTATATTACTCATAGTGGACGAGTTATAATGGCAAGCGAAGTTGGAGTGGTAGATATTCCACCAGAAGACGTATCTAGGAAAGGAAGACTTAATCCTGGCATGATGCTTCTTGTGGATTTTGAGAACCATGTTGTTGTAGATGATGAAGCTCTGAAGCATCAATATTCACTAGCACGACCTTATGGGCAGTGGCTTGAAAGGCAAAAGATAACTCTGAAAAACATAGTTGAATCTGTTCGTGAATCTGATAGGGTCTCTCCACCTATATCAGGAGTCATGCAAGTAAGCAATTAGTGTAATGTCTTTCTCATCGTCCTCGTCTTCTTTATCTATTCTATTTGTCTTTATGCATTTTGTTTTCAAAATATAAATTTGGTTGGAACTGATGTGCCTTTTAGGCATCTACTGATGATGACAACATGGAAAATATGGGACTTCGTGGTTTGTTGCCTCCCCTGAAAGCTTTTGGGTGTGTACCTCCTTTCGTTCTGCTTGGTCTAGAGTTCTTGGCTCGTACTTTTCTTTTAGATGTGGATACACAATATCAATGATGTTTTCTCTATGCAGTTACACTGTTGAATCCTTGGAGATGCTGCTGCTACCAATGGCAAAAGACGGTGTTGAGGCCCTTGGCTCAATGGGGAATGATGCTCCCTTGGCTGTGATGTCAAGCAGAGAGAAACTCACCTTCGAGTATTTTAAGCAGATGTTCGCTCAAGTTACAAATCCTCCTATTGATCCTATCCGAGAGAAGATAGTTACATCCATGGAGTGCATGATTGGCCCAGAAGGTGATCTTACAGAAACCACCGAAGAACAGTGTCACCGTCTATCACTGAAAGGCCCTCTTCTGTCCATTGATGAAATGCAAGCAATTAAGAAAATGAACTATAGAGGCTGGCGCAGCAAAGTTGTAGACATCACGTATTCTAAAGAACGTGGTGGTAAGGGTTTGGAGGAGACACTAGATAGGATTTGTTCAGAAGCACATAATGCAATTAAGGAGGGATATACTACGCTGGTGCTTTCTGACCGAGGTACAATATTTCCTCATTTTGGAAAAACTTTAATAAATTCCCTTTGATTCTCAAGATTAAATTGTTAATCTTTTCTACCTTGTAGCTTTTTCGTCAAATAGAGTCCCTGTTAGCTCCCTCTTGGCTGTTGGTGCTGTACACCATCATCTAGTTAAAAAGCTTGAGCGTACTCGCATTGCATTGATTGTTGAATCTGCTGAGCCCCGGGAAGTGCACCATTTTTGTACACTGGTTGGATTTGGTGCAGATGGGATCTGCCCATATTTGGCTGTAGAAGCCATTTGGAGACTCCAGGTTGATGGAAAGATCCCACCCAAATCAAACGGTGAGTTCCACTCAAAGGATGAACTGGTGAAGAAGTACTTCAAAGCAAGCCACTATGGAATGATGAAGGTTCTTGCTAAAATGGGAATATCAACCTTGGCCTCGTATAAGGGTGCTCAGATTTTTGAAGCTGTGGGTCTTTCATCAGAAGTGATGGAGAGGTGCTTCGCTGGAACTCCTAGTAGAGTAGAGGGTGCAACATTTGAAGCCCTTGCCCATGATGCTCTTCATTTGCATGAGATCGCATTTCCAACACGGGCATTGCCACCTAAAAGTGCTGAGGCTGTAGCACTTCCTAATCCTGGCGATTATCACTGGAGGAAAGGTGGTGAAGTTCATCTGAATGATCCCCTTGCTATAGCGAAGCTGCAAGAGGCCGCCAGAGGTAATAGTGTCGCTGCCTACAAGGAGTACTCCAAGCGCATACAGGAATTAAATAAAACCTGTAATTTGAGGGGACTTTTGAAATTTAAAGAGGCAGCGGTCAAGATTCCTTTGGAGGAGGTGGAACCTGCCAGTGAGATTGTGAAGAGGTTCTGTACTGGAGCGATGAGTTATGGATCCATTTCACTGGAGGCGCACACAACCCTTGCTATAGCAATGAATAAAATTGGGGGAAAGTCAAACACAGGTATGTTTTTGAAGAAATTTGTAGCAACTTCTACAAAGCATTTTTTGGTATTTTCTTATTGAATTGGTCAACTTCTTATGGTCAAAGTATAAGTCGTGTGTGCTTGGTCAGTGCCCCCCTTTCGGCGTCCTACTAAATGAATTCATACTCCATAACAGAAAATTAACTTCTGATGGTCAACTCAGGTCTCTACACATGGAATTTTCTTTCTTATGCCTCCTTTGCTTCCTGTTTCCGTCCTAGTACAGCTTCTCGGGGATGAATTCTTCCTCTTTGAATGGCTTTTACTGCTTAATATTGTGAACCTTTTCTTGTTGCTAATGTTATAGACATTCATAAATTAATTTATCTCAACAGCACAATAAAATTTTCTTTGTATTTTTTTTATTTTTTTGGATGTAAAATTGATTTTCAGCACTTATTTTATGAATATTTTCCTCTGTAGGTGAGGGTGGTGAGAACCCATCTCGTCTAGAGCCACTTTCAGATGGTTCGATGAATCCCAAGAGGAGTGCAATCAAGCAGGTTGCAAGTGGGAGATTCGGAGTTTCAAGTTATTACCTTACGAATGCTGATGAGCTACAAATAAAAATGGCTCAGGTATAATTTAAATGTTACTAATTGGTGCTTGAATCTTTTTACCAGATTAATATTTATGCTGTGAAATTTGTATTCTCTTTTGAGCCAATGTGTTCTCATTGGAAATGTGGTCCCTCTTGTTTATGAAGTTATGTTAATGGACAGATGATGCTGTATCTACGAAGCATCTTTAGGTCCGAGGTGCTTTGTACTGATACCTACATTTGGCATCGGTGAGGTCAAATATGACTCAATCTTATTTACTAGGTGGTTTGAAATTTAACTTTGGATTGTTGTGTCACAGGGAGCAAAACCGGGGGAAGGAGGTGAACTTCCAGGACATAAGGTTATCGGTGACATTGCAGTCACTAGGAATTCTACTGCTGGGGTGGGATTAATAAGCCCGCCTCCTCATCATGACATCTATTCGATTGAAGATCTTGCTCAATTGATTCATGATTTAAAGGTAATTATATATTTTTTCACAAGATTTTACTGATTTGATTATTTGGATCTTAATACTGCCCCTACTGGCTGCTTTAGTGTGGCTGTCTGTGCTGTATTCCTCAATTCGATATATTAACTTTCTTCCTTAGGAGTCACTAGAACTTTTTACATCAACGAATGGATAATGTGGTTTGTCTGACTTGTTTTCTACATGTTATGTAGAATGCTAATCCAGCAGCTAGAGTGAGTGTGAAGTTAGTTTCTGAAGCTGGTGTTGGAGTAATTGCTAGCGGAGTTGTAAAGGGGCACGCAGATCATGTTTTGATCTCTGGCCACGATGGAGGTACAGGGGCATCTCGATGGACTGGTATCAAAAGTGCTGGGCTTCCATGGGAACTTGGTCTGGCAGAGACCCACCAAACCCTTGTTGCTAATGATCTTCGTGGTCGAACAGTTCTCCAGACGGATGGTCAACTGAAAACCGGAAGAGATGTGGCCATGGCTGCACTTCTTGGCGCGGAAGAGTTTGGTTTCAGCACAGCTCCTCTTATAACTCTTGGCTGCATCATGATGCGGAAGTGCCACAAGAACACTTGCCCAGTCGGCATTGCAACCCAAGATCCAGTTCTTAGAGAGAAGTTTGCCGGAGAACCTGAACATGTCATTAATTTCTTCTTCATGCTAGCAGAAGAGGTAAGGGAAATTATGTCTCAACTTGGAGTACGAACAATCAATGAAATGGTTGGTCGTTCAGATATGCTTGAAATGGATAAAGAACTGACCAAGAACAATGAGAAGCTAAAGAATATTGATCTCTCTCTATTACTTAGACCTGCTGCTGACATTCGGCCCGAAGCTGCCCAGTATTGTGTGCAGAAGCAAGACCATGGTTTAGACATGGCTTTGGATAAAAAACTAATAGCACTCTCCAGGCCTGCTTTAGCGAATGGTCTTCCTGTATACATGGAGACACCTATCTGCAATATAAATCGTGCAGTTGGAACGATGCTTAGCCATGAAGTTACAAAGCGCTACCACATGGTGGGCCTTCCTGCTGATACCATCCACATCAAACTCAGTGGTAGTGCGGGCCAGAGCCTGGGAGCTTTTCTCTGCCCAGGCATCATGCTGGAGCTTGAAGGTGATAGCAATGACTATGTTGGGAAAGGATTGTCAGGTGGCAAGATTGTTGTTTATCCTCCTAAAGGAAGTCTGTTTGACCCAAAAGAAAACATTGTAATTGGAAACGTGGCTCTCTATGGGGCGACAAATGGAGAAGCTTACTTTAATGGGATGGCAGCAGAAAGATTCTGTGTACGTAACTCTGGTGCTAAAGCAGTTGTAGAAGGTGTTGGTGATCATGGTTGTGAGTACATGACTGGTGGGACTGTTGTCGTGCTAGGAAAAACTGGGAGAAATTTTGCAGCTGGCATGAGTGGTGGTATTGCTTATATTTTTGATGTGGATTCCAAGTTTCGATCGCGATGCAATCCTGAGCTGGTTGATCTTGATAAAGTAGAAGAAGAAGATGATATTATGACTCTCAGAATGATGATACAGCAACATCAGCGACACACAAACAGTCAGCTTGCCAAAGAAGTGCTTGCTGACTTCGATAACCTTTTGCCTAAATTTATTAAAGTCTTTCCCAGGGATTATAAAAGAATTCTTGTAAGCCTTAAACAGGAGGAAACTGCCAAAAAGGCTGCGGATAGGGCAGCTAAAGAAGCTGAAGAGCAAGAAGAGGCCGAGTTATTTGAGAAAGATGCCTTTGAAGAGCTTAAGAAAATAGCAGGTGCATCTATGAAGGAGAAAGCTAGTGAGGTATATACAAACTATTAGTGTATGCTTTATAGCTTTACATATCCATATCTGGTACATGATCTTTATGCCGATGAGAGGTCATATTTGTTTATTTTTTGATAAGTTTCATGAGAGGCTAGATATTTACCATAGGAGTAGTTAGAGAAGAGTTTTAAAAAGCTATCAGCTCTACCTAAGCATAGTTAATTTATGACTGGTTATCTAGATAGCTTTACATTTCCACGTGTTACAATATTTATTGTTGATGGGATTTTGGTTTTGATTTATTTATTTATGATAAGTTTGATGAGAATTCATATCTTTGGTAGCAGTAGTTAGAAAAGAAGTTTAAAAAGCTCTTTTAGGTCAAATAAGTTCTGGGTAAGCATAATGAACTTGCGACTTGTAATCTCTAAAAGTTGGTGCATATAGGAAAGCCTGCCTTATTTTGCCTGAGGTTCTTCCTTTCTTCCTCCAAAACTAAACTTGCACAGAAGAAATTTGGCTTGTGGTGGTTGATAAATTTAAGATGTTTTGACTTGTACAAATTTCGGAAAATTGCTTTCTTTTCTTTGTCAAATTGTTTTAATTTAATTTGGCCTTGGGTTCTTATTAATTCCTGGAGCTCTCTCTTGTTATAAACATTTACAAGAATAAATAACTAATGAGCGTCTCTGTGAAAAATGTAATACGGCCTAATGGGAATTTGGAACACAGGCGGGTATTGCTGAATCGTTAAAGAGACCAACTTGGGTAACTGATGCTGTCAAGAATAGAGGTTTCGTTGCTTATGAGCGCAAGGGCGTTTCATACAGGGATCCAAATGTTCGGATGAATGACTGGAAGGAAGTTATGGAAGAGTCAAAACCCGGTCCACTTATAAAAACACAGTCTGCTCGCTGTATGGATTGTGGCACTCCCTTCTGCCATCAAGTAAAAATAATACTTCTAATTTTACCAATATATTGTAATATATATTGATTGTTCTTGTATAAACTTCTACCGAGTTAATCGATTATATCTTCTTTTATAATAAATAAAATTTGCAGGAAAACTCTGGATGCCCTCTTGGGAATAAAATACCTGAGTTCAACGAGTTGGTGTACCAAAATAGATGGCGCGAAGCACTAAATCGGCTTCTGGAGACCAATAATTTTCCAGAGTTCACCGGCCGAGTGTGCCCGGCACCATGTGAAGGTTCTTGTGTGCTTGGTATTATTGAAAATCCAGTATCTATCAAAAGCATTGAGTGCTCTATCATTGACAAGGCTTTTGAGGAAGGGTGGATGGTGCCACGACCTCCGCTTGAAAGATCGGGGTACAGAACATTTTCCTTCTCCCCAGTTTCTTTAAATCTTGTTCTGATTGTCAATAACTGCGGGGGTTGCCTCCCTTTTCTTGGAGGTTACTTGTAATGGCTCTCCCAGATTGCATTTCTAGATTAAACCTCTATAAGTGGAATAAAATATCCTTTAAAGGTTTCAAAACTTGATTATAATTGCTCTTGGCCTTACAGGAAAAGAGTTGCTATTGTTGGAAGTGGACCTTCCGGCTTGGCTGCCGCTGATCAGTTAAATAGAATGGGTCATTCTGTAACGGTCTTTGAGCGTGCTGATCGGATTGGGGGCCTTATGATGTATGGAGTACCTAACATGAAGACAGACAAAATTGATGTCGTTCAGAGGCGAGTTGACCTTATGGAGAAAGAAGGAGTGACTTTTGTTGTTAATGCCAGTGTTGGTAAAGATCCGTCTTATTCTCTTGAGCGTCTTCGTGAGGAGAATGATGCTATAATTCTGGCTGTAGGAGCCACAAAGCCAAGGTGTGTTATGAGCTCTTAGCGCTTCTTATTAACCATATCTATAAAAAGGAAGATTTTGGGCTTGAAGAAGTCTTCAGTTCCATTGGTTCCATTAGTACCTGGAAGAGTGTGTTTAAACTTGTAATTAAATCTTTTCAGGGACCTTCCTGTACCTGGAAGGGATCTATCAGGAGTCCATTTTGCAATGGAGTTTCTTCATGCAAATACCAAAAGCTTGCTGGATAGCAATCTTCAGGATGGTAACTATATCTCAGCCAAGGGCAAGAAAGTTGTTGTAATTGGTGGAGGTGACACTGGCACAGATTGCATTGGGACATCTATTCGTCATGGTTGCAGTAGCATTATAAATCTGGAGCTTCTTCCTGAGCCTCCAAGAACAAGGGCGCCGGGTAATCCTTGGCCACAGGTTTGACCCTTTCCTTGGATTCTTGATCCAGTTGCTCTGTGAAATTTTGCTCAGGGTTCTTATATCGTAATATGTTCCCATTTCTGAATGTAAAATCAGCAAGACTATCTAGTTCTGGTAGTTGGATCTAGATGCTTGGTGAACTGCTACATGAGCACCATCTGCATTAGAGTCCATAGTTCTTGCATTGAACATGTTGAAGGAACTTGGAATAATATAACTACATTGTTATAGCTGGCGAACCTTTAAATTGGATGTTTAATGGCGGAAGTATCTCATTTCACATTAAGAACTGATGTGCAATCTTGGAATGTGAACCACATAATTTAGTTAATTTACGATAATTTTGCATTTATAATCATGTTGTAAGGGCTGAACTAAAAGGTTGTGTACTTAGTATATGCTCATTTGTTGGATCGTATATTTGTTTCAAACTGTCTTAGTAGATATTATTCATGCCTTTTGCTTTCCATTATGGTTTGCAGTGGCCTCGCATATTCCGCGTAGATTATGGACACGAGGAAGCAGCTTCCAAGTTTGGGAAAGACCCCAGGTCCTATGAGGTATTGACTAAGAGGTTTATTGGAGATGAGAATGGGACTGTGAAAGGACTGGAATTAGTACGTGTCCAGTGGGAGAAGGATGCTAGTGGAAAGTTTCAGTTTAAAGAAGTCGTGGGCTCTGAGGAGATCATTGAGGCTGATTTAGTCCTACTAGCCATGGGCTTCCTTGGGCCTGAGTCGGTTAGTATTCTGAACTAATATTCTAGCACAATCTCTCTGGTAAACTAGTTGAAACTTGAAAAGCGTTTCTTGATTTACATTGACGCAGACGATCTAAACTGTGGATAAAAATAGCAAGATGAAGTTTATCTCTAAGCATCGACAATTTTATGTTTTAGATCTTTTGTCTGTAGAAAGTTACGAATAGCCTTGTGCTTTTCCATAATTATTTTTGAGCGTTGCAGCAATGGGTGAAATGATATTTACAATCCATCTCCTTATACTTGTGCCGTTTATTTTATTCAGACAATAGCTGATAAACTGGAGCTGGAGCGAGACAATCGATCAAACTTCAAGGCAGAATATGGCCGCTTCTCGACCAATGTAGAAGGGGTGTTTGCTGCTGGTGATTGCCGACGTGGCCAATCTCTGGTGGTATGGGCCATTTCAGAAGGCCGGCAAGCTGCTTCAGAGGTCGACAAGTATCTCCTGAGAGAGGAAAAAGACTTTGACATTGATTTAGGGAGACAAGGTGACGTAACCAAGAGGCAGCAAGATATCAACAAACAAACAGTAATGACGTAACTGGTTTTGGTTTTAATCTCATATTTGGATAAAGTAGAATTTCTTGATGATTTCCATATGGCGGAGGTTTATGGTTTGATGATCTTCTTGTTGGATGAGTTATTATGTAGCAAAGAGGTTTGCGGATTGCCTGATGTTGTAGATAAGCAACAAGAGGATGGCATTGAAGCTAAAAAGGATGATAGGTTAGATTGGGTGTTAATGTCCATTTTAAGTGGGCATTAATATCCTCTTTAGGTGTTGTTCTATGTAATCTCTTGTTTATTAATTTTGTTTTTGCTTTGTTGTTGTTTGAAGGGTGGTTCAAGAGTCCACCCGAAGGAATAATGTACAGTTTGGTTTTTTTTTTTCCAATAATCTACCTAAATTTAAACGGGGAAAATTTCAGTGGATAATATGATCAGCCTCTTGTGTTGACGAGTCAAGTAACTGATGGGAAGTAGGAATTAAATAGAAATGCCAAACTGAAAGATGAATGTGGAGTTGTACTCAAAAGTGCTCGTTTGGTTTCAAATTATAAAATTATTATTATAAATTTTTAAAAGTTAAAATAAGATATTTTATCATTAATAAAAATTATGAAATAATTAATTTTATAACGAATAGTATTTTTTTAAATAATTTACGATATTTATTATCTTATCGATTAAAATTAATAAAAATTATGTTAATTTTAAATTTAAAAGTCCTCAAAAAATTAATAATAATTAAATTAAATATAGATCCAAAAAGAAGTATCTATTCTCTTGTGATTTTTTTTTAATTCTTCTTCGACCTATATATAGTCCAATCCAGTCTACAGTCAATAAGTGAGGGATATTCATTTCCGTCTCTCTCTTTTCTGTTCGACAGAAAGAAGCGTGGAGGTGTTCTGGTTCCCCTTTTTAACGGCGATCGAGAAGAAGAAGAAACTATGGCGTCTAATCTTGGCCGTCTATTCTCAACAGCAATGGAACTATCCAAACCCAAACTAGGGCCGATTTCTGAATGTTCTAGCTCGGCGAAGCGAATCATCTGTTCTTCAGCTCAGAAACTGCATAATCATCAGGAGATCCCAAACAAGCAATCAGAAGGACCGATCTCAGGCGAAGAGGACAAGCCCCAGACAGGAAAAAGCGCCGATCATAATCACGATAGCGATGATGACGACGGTGACGGTGATAGTCTTGATATAAATGAAGATACGGGTGAGATCGGAGGGCCGAGAGGTCCCGAACCCACTCGCTTCGGCGATTGGGAACGTAACGGTCGCTGCTATGATTTCTGAATCATTTTGTAAGAGGTTAGGGTTTACTTTTTATCAATTGGGGATTGGGAATGTAACTTGTTTTGGATTTGATCAAGAGGATCTGATATTCTGATTATAGATAATGAAATATTATCGCGAAATTTTCATTGCATATTTCCTTCAGATGTCTGATTTTATCATCCAGTTCTAATAAATTTCTAAAAAATCTTGGTGCAAGCAATGTCATATCTATTCGTTTGAAGTTCTTGAATCCACATGTTAATGGAAGCTTATTACATTATTATTTGCTTCTTTTTTTTTTTAATTTAAAATACAATATTCATCGTCGTACTCTGCTTAGTAATTTTAAATATATATTTCAGAGGTGCTTTACCATCAACCAAATTAATCAGCAGTCAACTTTTTCTGAAGAACATGGCTCAGCTGTTTATTTGCACTATATATAAAAGTCAGTGTAATGTTCATAAATTATGCAAGTGCAAATTTTAACCACTTGAGCCCGACATAAATTGGAGTAACTTTTATTCTTACAACTTTTGTTCTTTGGTTGGAGAGTAACTGTATAGAAATGGAGTACATTGATCCTTGTTGTGATAACCTGAGAAGGGTAATCTGTTGAGATTATTGTTATAGGTGGAGCTTATTTATCAGTTATCAGTGTTGATTACATGAGAAGGGTGATATATCCACAATGTAATGTGCAAAATCAAATCTCCTCGTCGTACTGATTAATTTTTCAGTTTTTCTTTAAATTTCGTGGTATGTATCTTAATGTTGTTTTGCAACATCAATATTTAACCTTTATATTAACTATGTTTTTGCAATATCACCTTCTCTTTTCTACTCCGTAATCTGTTGTACATTTTTGCATGAGAGGATTATATTATATAGGATAGTGTTAGGGGTCTCAATAAAGCTTAAAGAACATAATATAATGACCTTGCTTAAGAAACGACTTCTATATAACCATGTTTGTTCCAATCCTGATTCAAGCTAAATTTGTCACCAGGATTCTCATCTCACACTTGAAGACTTACAAACTAACAAAAGATTTGCTTGACTTTTGATATTACAAGAGAGTTATGAAAGAACTACAAAAGTGTAATATACCGAGTTCAGACTTTTATCGTATACTAACCTTTTATCGTATACTAACCTGATAAACTGCTAAACATGAGAATAACATGATTATTGCTTAGCTACACATTTACATTTGTGCTTAGCTAAGATATGTTTGCAGATGCACTGTACCTAACTTAACCAAAATAAAAACTTGCTACGATTGAATGTGATTAAACTCAGGGAATCTTGGTTTTCATCTGCGACAACCTGCTATGAATAATATGATTGACCATTTGACCTGATAGATGGTGTAACACCCCCTTCCCGAATAAGAAAGGGAGGTCACGTGCAAAGCACAACAAACCTCAAAATAATTAACAGAACACTAATAACTTCAAAATATTTAATAGTTGATATTCCATTAATGACGAATTAAATACAATTCTCAAAAAATTGGCACAATAATCAAAACCTAAAATTAAATAAACTTATTCGGTCAAAGGTCTCTCTTCATACGAAATCCTAAACCGCTCCTGCAAATCTGCCGGAAGAAAAACACAGCATGAGCCAAATGTCCAGTACGAATATGAAGATGTACAAATATACCACAATGTATAACGTAACCAAAAGAGTCGAATGAACGAACAAATGTGAATTACGAACGAATTACGAATATATCAAAATTAGTTAGACCATATACAAATGATGAACACTGACGAACAGAACTATAGTCAAAAGAATTTCCAAACAAAATAAGGCTGAATCAAATGGTTATAAGGTAACAATTTCATACTGAGCTCAAATACAAATAGCCAAAGGTTAACAAAATACATCAGTATTATGATGTATGCAAATCAAACCGGATAGTACGCACGACACATACGTCACTAATCCACCAAACAAATCAAATCAAATCAAATACTAGGTCGACCCATACGTATCCTGAACAAATATATCAAATGGCCAAATCTCTCACACCCAGAGCAAACATACATAACAAAATGATACACCGTGGACCGATCACACCGCCATGGAAGGTGTCATGCCCTTGTGTCAAGAGGACATGCCTGTGGTACCCCCACACGTGGTTAGCTCAAGTATACTCTAAGGATCGAACTACAAAATGTAAGCCAAAAAGAGGTTCAAATCATAAGACTTACATGACCATCTCCGAATGATATCGAATTATTTCAAATACGAATATACTTATCATCACAAGATACCAACGATCAAAATTAACTTCCGAATATGAACGAAAATATACGAATAAAGATACAAACGAATAAGGTTTTCAAAATATATTGACATGTATTTTGCTACAAAGATTGAAATAAATATTAAACATGATAAACTAGATCGAAGAGTATAATTACGAGTTCTAGGTATCAATGCCAAGACGAAACTATCACATGAATTTGAGAAGAAAAAATTAGGTGAAACAATAACTACCTTCTAAACGAAAAGCAAAACGAACAAATCAAAATTAAAAAGATTATTGCTGAAGGAGTACGAAATCCGTACCTGAATTAAGCAAGGTAATATCCGAAATTATAACCTCAAATATAGTTCGTTAAACTCCTTTCGTCCGAGCTAATTACATAAAATAATAATAAATGTAAGTATATTTACAAAAATTTTATTCCCATCTTTAACCCGTTAATTAACTCATTTTATTATTATTATTATTATTATTACAAATTTCATGTATATATATATATATCACCCTTGAATCTTGAAGCAAATTTCAATTACAAAACTAATTGGAATCCTGGAACCTCGGTGGTAAACCAACTTTATTAAAAGCATACATTTAGTACACTTGAATCTTGAAGCAAATTTCAATTACAAAACTAATTGGAATCCTGGAACCTCGGTGGTAAACCAACTTTATTAAAAGCATACATTTAGTCCACAATTTAAACCAATTTAATATATATATATATATATATATATATATATATATATATATATATATATATATATATATATATATATAATGATTCTTTGAATTTCAATCCTATCACTTTCGATCCATATATGGGACTCCCATATTGGGACAAAGATTAGATGTTGTCAATTCCTAAAGTAATACCAAGCCAGAAATCTTTCCATTCAATTAAAAAAAAAAGAAGCAATAGTAACTTACTAGTATAATTCGATTTCCCTTCTTTCCTGTGTTTAGCCGCGGCTGCTTCTATTTTCTTTTCTTTCAGTCGGTTCGTATCGGTGTATCGTGAGTAAGATTAGGTTTTAATTATATATATATTTATTAATTAATATATTTTATTAATTCTCAGTATAAATTAGACCCAATTAATTTAAAGGCCCAAATTGATGCAATCCCTTACTTATAACTCACATAAGTTAAAAACACAATTTGAACCAAACATAATAAAAGTCCAATTAAAATATTTTAAAAATAGATTTAATTATTATTTTATTTTGTCGGGTATTACAGATGGCCTTGCCAATTACACCGTTTACCTCGACTTACTTCCTCCATATATACAGCCTGTGGCATGTTTGAAACTTGAAAGTGTCTAAGCATGACATATATGGTGGGGGGCAACAGCACCAATTATAAATGCTGCTTTTGGTCCAGCTAAAAACTTTGCTATTTGTAAACAAGCTTTTCCAAACCCAAACATCAACTTCGCTAGAAACTAAATAATAATGGATGCACTTGAAATCTTAACATTCTCTCTCTTCTTCTCTTTCTATTTCTTCTTGGTTTCTAGCACTGAGCTATGCTTCAAGTCAGCTTGTGGCCAAAATGAACCGGTTATTCGATTCCCTTTTCGGCTAGAAAATATCCAACAAAGGTCATGTGGCTATCCTGGTTTTGACTTATCCTGTGCAGGTTCTACGAACCAAACATTTATTGAGCTACCAAATTCAGGAAATTTCGTTGTCCAAAGTATAGACTATGTCAAGCAAGAAATAAGGATTAACGATGCAAACAATTGTTACTTCTTTTGGTTGGGATATTAACTTGTAAGTCGGGTCCCAGTACAAACACCAAAAAAATTGATTTATCTCTAAAAATATACTAATATAAATGAAAAAGAAGAATGATTCATTTGTCATTGTAATCAAACTAGTAAATTAAGTACTTCAGGGCCTCTAAGAATCGTGTTTTCAAACATTATTTATGATTTTATAATTGTATACAAATCCCACAAATGTGTTGGGGTGGTAATATATTGTCCCATTTTACAGCATATCTTAAACTTTTCCAATTTCGTAGGTGGTGCATGTTTTTCGTACAAATTAAGAATTAGTTAGTGTAAATGATTGATAAATTACTTCATTTTGTAGTTCTTCCAATAATTCTGCACTTAAAATATATAAGGTAATTAATTTATAATATTTAAAAAATTATTATTCACTTTTAAGAATGAGGACAATACACTCGAGTTTTATGCCTAATTGGTGTCGTCTGATTTTATATCTTATTGGAGTTTTAAAAAATTTGTACAACACTAATGTGTGTTGCTGGGCTGTTTTGTTTCATATGCGTGATATATACTTAAGTCCAATTACCGGGAACACCACGCCCTGCTGAACTGTTCTCCACAGTCGTTCCACAACCCATTCTAGTTGTGGGCCTAGATGGGCTAACCATAGAATCCTATCCAAAGACGGTCCTCAGAGAAAGCCGACGGTTACCCGAGTCCGATGACAACACTTGCCCTATATGCTTGTCTGAGTATCGGCCCAAAGAGACCCTAAGTAGTAAGTACCATCCCTGACTGTCACCATTGCTTCCATGCAGATTGTATCTATGAGTGGCTTCGCCTCAATGCCACTTGTCCGATTTACCGGAATTCACCTGCACAATCACCACCCGCTCAAGCTTCCTAAAAATTTGTATCATACTTCAGAGTTTTTTTTTTTGGTGTTGCATTTTGTGTATCATTTTAGTACTTTTAACGGTTAACCTTTTCCTAATCCATTACCCCATAGAATTTTCCTTAAGTGTGGAGCATGTTCTACTACAAACAAATTAACTAACTCAAAACTTCTTGTAATAAAGATATTTATTCCACATAATATTACATACATTACAAACTCTAATTTAATGTAACAAGATAAGAGATTCGGCAGTGGCAAAGGAACCAGTTCGCCCTGCTCAACGTGGTTATAGGTTGGTCACTCAGATTCTGAAATAACTTCGAGGTCGTTGGTAAATGGCCTTGCACTTGTTGTTACATTTGCTGAATTGGTTGATTTGAAAAGATTAGGCGGCATAACTGGACAATCTTCTCTTTCGAGCATTTGGATCACATGTTTCATTGAAGGGCGGTCCACCGGATGCCACCCAATGCACCAAAGACCCACAATTGTTAGCTTTCTTGCTATGTTCCAATCATCATTTTCTTTGTCAACTTGGATTGTCACTTCACCTTGTTCCAAGCGATGAAAAATCCACTCTGGAAAGTACGATTCACTTGTGTTTTGTTCATTGTTATTATTGTTATAGTTATTGTTCCTTGCGCCAACCATTTCAAGTAATAACATTCCAAAACTATAAACATCTGATTTGGGTGACACTTTTCCAAAATTCCGAGAAAATACTTCTGGTGCAATATAGCCAATGGTCCCCCTAGCCATAGTAATAGAAACAATGCTCTGATCCTTGGAACACAACTTTGCTAGACCAAAATCAGAAATTTTTGGATGAAAATTTTGGTCCAACAAGATATTATGAGGTTTGATATCAAAATGGAGAATTCGTTGGGCACACCCTTGGTGAAGGTATTCGATTCCTTTGGCTATGCCCAAAGCAATTTCTTGCATCTTCTCCCAACCAAGAAAATTGTTTGTGTGATTTTTTTCAGAGTACACGTACTTTTCTAGTGAGTTATTAGGTTGAAACTCGTAGACAAGAGCTCGATTGCATCCGTCAGCGCAATATCCAACCAAACGAACCACATTAACATGATGGATTCGACCTATCGTCCCCACTTCGTTGATGAACTCTTCCCCATCACTTTTGGAATCGCTATTGAGGACTTTAACTGCAACAAGAATTTCATCGGAAATTTGACCTTTATAAACTGATCCAAAACCTCCTTCTCCTAATTTATGGTTGAAATGACCAGTTATCTTCTTGATATCAGCATAAGAGTATCTTGTTGGCTTCATGCCTTTGTAATCCTCCAAAAACATTTCAATTTTAAGTTGGTCTTCTTTTTTTCTCTTATTTGATTTGATTAGGTAATACAGTACTGCAACGAGGACGAGCGTAACTAGAATGACGCTCGGGATTATACCAGCTGCATGCATGGTAATTAAAACAAAGTAATTAAAATCAATATTTGGTAAAGGAATTGCTGGATCAGCCGGTGCTTGGATGCTAGAAAGAGCTAATATTTTAATTAGGTGTAATATATTAGTTGTTGACCAAGTGCTTATACATTTTCCTTTCCCTTTATAATGTCTAGGTCTTTTAACAGAAAATTAAGTACGTTGGAGTATTACCTGCTCGTCTTGCTACAACCGCTTTATTTGATTCATGACCTGTAAAAAGTTATACAGTAAAAAAGAATTGTTAGATCCTATCACATTGATTAATACTCATGGAATAAGTAGAGAACATGAATAAAAATGACAATAGTAGTAATATCATGAAATTTAGAGTAATCCAGAATTAATCAAATGCCAATGCCTAAAGTAATACGTAACATAATTTATTAGAGTACATTAAATATATATTTCGTTAGTCCATTCTAAAATTAGAGATACATTTTAGAGTATCATGATATTTCAATCTTAAAGCCGGGATATATTGGAAAAAGTTAAATAAATTCTTGAAAAAGTTGGGTAGTTTAAAATTTGTGTATTTGATTTTAGAATTAATTCATGAGAATTATATAATAATTACCTGATCCTACTGATCCTGCTGGCGGTTGTTCGGGAATGGGGAAACATGTAGTAGTGATATTGCTGCTGTTAATATTCTGATCATCCATTTTGCAGTACTCTCCTTTAGCTTCACATTTCCCACAATTTGGTGTGGTCCAATTTATCAACATTTCTCCGAATGAGTCCCAGAAGAATTCAGGGATGGATGAAATAGTGTATATCTTGGTGCATGATAGTATGGGTGCCTTAAAAGTCAAGTAGTTTGACGGTTGGATATAGACTTTGGAAGCATGCCCCCCGCTAAGGGAAGTCATGAGCGTCAGAGGGTGCATTCCCCCGTCCTGACCAAAAGACGTGGTTGAGGAACAACTGAAAAGGGAATAGTCAATAACTAGGTAGTTGTTGTAGTCGTAGAGACCGCTGCCCGGAGAATAATAGTAATAACCTGGTCCGGAAAATCTGAATGGCGTAGAAGCAGCCGATGAATTTAAGGTGGTCAAACGGTGGGTAGGGACTAAATTAGATCCAAGTGCTACCTGCCGGAGTAAATACACTACATTAACTCATTACTAAATTCACTACTAAAAGTAAAAGTGTAGTTGAAAAAGAATGTGAAGGTGTGATCGAGTAAGTGAATGTAAGGTGTTCTTTTATCGAGTATTGGTGAGTTAGTTAGTGTAGTATACCAACTAATATTTATTAATTGTACCTGTTGAGTTGTGTAATTGATTCCTCTGACAAATGCCTTTACATAAACCAAGACCTGGATTCCCTCCTGCGACGTGTTTGCATGGTATTTGAACTCCATCACTATGCGTTTTGATTTACTGCAAGAAAGTTCAAAACCAGGATAGCCACAGTGATCTGGCTGCTGGTCATGTTTCAGCCGGAACGGGAACCTGATGATTGGGCCGTCGTCCCTGCACCTTTTCGCCCTGCAATACTCATCAGCATTTTGGCCTGCAGCAGCAGCTGCAAACATACCTACCAGTACCACCACGGAGAAAATTGAATATACGACCCAAGTAGTCATCTCTGGAGAATTAATTCTTAAAGGTAAAATAAAAACTCAGCAATCTCAAAATAAAAAAAAGGAACACAACGATTGATTAGAGAGAACCAATAAAAAATTATTTATTTATGGTGAACCATGACAAGTTAATCAACATTAATATTCCTTCCCTTTCAAAAATAAAATAAAGAAAACAGAGTCCCACTTGTGATAAAATATTATGGCATGATAATTAAATATTATGATAAAATGGAAAATATTATGTTATTTTATACTATTCTTAGTGAATAGTGAACTCTTTTACTAATTTTTTTCTTATATAAATGTAACTCTTTTGAGAAAAATAAAAGAAGTATATCATACTATATATGGAACATCCTCATTGGGAAAAACGAATATCAAGGACTGCAGAAAATACAATTTACAACCTCCCTTCTTAAATTAGATACATTTTGACAACTTGAATCAATTTGTGAAATCTTATCTTTTTAAGTTTAAAATTCATAAAGATGATATTTAGTATTCCCTCCGTCCCAAATTAATTGCTCAGTTTTGACTTTTTAAAGTTAAATTGACCATTTTTAAAACTAATCTTTTTACTATTTTTGCTAAAATATAGGTGAAGAGATTATAACCAAAAGAAAGTATATACAATTTATTACTAACCCCAATTTTTATAATTTTAGAAATATATTTATATATGTTTAATTATTAATTCTAAAAATAGTCAATTTGACTTAAAAAGTCAAAACTGAGCAATTAATTTGGGACGGAGGGAATAGTATTTTTTGATTATTTTATAATAAATATAATTGTTTGCTAAAATTTAAATTTTACAAATTGATCAAAAAATCAAAAATTATCCTTTTTTTAGACGAAGGGAATAATTGATTCGACTCTCTCTCTCATGCTCGTCAATCGCGATCATATAATTTACCTTATAACAATTTATCTCCAATATATTTCCTGATTTTCAAAAACAAAAAAAAAGTTATAAAAAAAATTATCTAGCAAGAAAAGATAATAATAATTCCGGTTGTAAAATACATTTTTGAGCAAAAATGGTGTTTTGCCCCAAGAAATTTCCGTCCTGCCGACACTAACAACTAGTCAAGTTTGCAGCTGCTATAATGATTAATGGACTTGGACTTGAGGTGCAGAATATTATTCCAGTTCTCCCTCATTGACCGACAACTCACAGATGTGACTAAGGAAACGAGGCAAGTACACATTAAAACATAGCTAGGTTGTCTATTATTTATGGCATATATGCACGATTAATGCACAATTAATCTAAAATTGAAATGTTCTTCCTTTGTGAAATAATACATAGATAAACTTAATAATCCATGTAAAATATGGCTAAGTTTAAAAACAACTTAGCAGACATGTTTTTAAAATATGACATATTTGAGTGATAATATTTAATATAAAAATAATTCGTTTAGTTTTAAAATATGTTATTACAATATGTCACTTTAATTGAAATAAAAATAAGAAGAAAAAAATACAATGTAATTGACTTATGAATTTAAGAAATCATTGTAAATTTATGAATTTGAGAAAGTATTCTAAATAAATCTATGACACAAAAAAATAGAATAATCAAAAAAAACTTTTAGACTATTAAACCACCAAAAAAAAAGTCCTTCCTTAGACTATTGACCAACAACTCATTGATGTAACTAAGGAAGAAGGCATGCACATATTAAAATATAGCCAGGATGCCCATTACTCACGACATATATGCACGATTAATCTAGAGTTGAATGTTCTTCCTTTCTGGAATAATAAATAGATAAACATAATAACCCACGTAAAATACGGCTAAATTTAGAAACAACTTAGAAGATAAGTTTTTAAAATATGAAATATTTGAGCGATAATATTTAATTTGTTTAATTTCAAATTATCTCATTACAATATGTCATTTTAATTAAAATAAAAATAAGAAGAAAATGATACAATGTATTTGGCTTATTAATTTGGGAAATCATTGTAACTTGTAAGTTTATGAATTTAAGAAATTCTTGTAAATAAATATATGACCTGCAAAAATAGAAAAATCAAAAAAAACTTTTAGACTATTAAGCCACCAAAAAAATCATTCATTAGACTATCGACCAACAACTAAATGATGTAACTAAGGGGGTGTTTGATAAAAATTGAATGAATCTGAATCTGAATGAAAAAAATTGTTTGATAATTGACATGTCTGAAATATATGAATGACAAAATTTTATTATTTTACCCCTCTGAAAAAATTCAAAATTGTTGTAAATTTATTTAATATTACTTAATATAATAGTTAATATTTTTTTTGATTTTTTAATTTTTCAATTATTTTTTACTTCATTCAGCTAAAAAAATCTGACTTAGCCATTCAGCTTAATCATCTGACCGATTCAGCCATTCAGACCAAAACAAACGCACTGACCGATTCAACCATTTAGTCATTCAGTTATTTAGCTTCATTCAGTTCTAAACAAACACCCCCTAAAGAAGAAAACAAACACCCCCTAAGGAAGGAGGCATGCACACATTAAAACATAGCTAGGCTGCCCATTATTCACGACATATATGCACGATTAATCTGAAGTTGAAATGTTCTTCCCTTGTGGAGTAATACGTAGATAAACTTAATAACTCGTGTAAAATACAACTAAGTTTAAAAACAACTTACCAGATAAGTTTTTAAAAGATGATATATTTGAGCGATAATATTTATAATAAAAATAATTCGTTTAATTTCAAATTATGTCATTACAATATGACATTTTAATTAGAATAAAATAAGATGAAAAGGATACAATGTATTTGGCTTATGAATTTGAAAAATCATTGTAATTTTATGAATTTAAGAAATTATTGTAAATAAATTTATGACACGCAAAAATAGAAAAATCAAAAATACTTTTAGACTATTAAGCAAACAAAAAAAAATCCTTCCTTAGACTGTTGACCAACAACTCACTAATGTAACTAAGGAATGAGGCATTCACACATTAAAACATAGCTAGGCTGCCCATTATTCACGGCATATATGCACTATTAGTGCACGATTAATCTAGAGTTGAAATGTTCTTCTTTTGTGGAATAATATATAGATAAACTTAATAACCTGCGTAAAATACGGCTAAGTTTAGAAACAACTTATCGGATAAGTTTTTAATATATGACATATTTGAGCGATAATATTTATTATAAAAATAAATCTTTTAATTTCAAATTATTTCATTACAATATGTCATTTTAATTGGAATCTATAATATAAAACAGAACGGTTTCAATATCCAACGGTCTCAAATCATTTTATCCATCCAACAGTCACTAATTCTGAATCTCGCCCAAATGAACTTGGTTGTTAAGTCCCACATTGATTAGATAATAAACGTTTAAGGAAGTTTTCCTCATAAAAAAACTACCAAGTGAAGCCAAGATCTTCAAGTTTCACATTAGTTATGATGGTAAAAATCTAAAGAAGTTTTCCTTATAAAATGACTACCAAGTGAAGCCAAAGTCTTCAAGTCCCACATTAGTTAATCGGTAAAAGTCTAAGGAACTTTTCTTTATAAAATGATTAATTGAAATAAAAATAAGAAGAAAAGAATACAATGTATTTGGCTTATGAATTTGAGAAATCCTTGAAAGTTTATGAATTTGAGAGATTATTGTAAATAAATCTATGACACGCAAAAATAAAAAAATCAAAAAAAACTTTTAAACAATTAAGCCACCAAAAAAATCCTTCCATAGACTGTTGACCAACAACTCACTAATGTGACTAAGGAAGGAGGCATGTCCACATTAAAACATAGCTAAGCTGCCAATTATTCACGGCATATATGCACGATTAATCTGGAGTTGAAATGTTCTTCCTTTGTGGAATAATACATATATAGATAAACTTAATAACCCGTGTAAAATACGGCTAAGTTTAGAAACAACCTATCGGATATGTTTTTAAAATATGACATATTTGAGCGATAATATTTATAATAAAAATAATTTGTTTAATTTCAAATTATCTCATTACAATATGTCATTTTAATTGGAATAAAAAAAGAAGAAAATGATACAATGTATTTAGCTTATGAATTTGAGGAATTATTGTAAGTTTATAAATTTAAAAAATTATTATTAATACATCTATGACACGCAAAAATAGTACAATCAAAGAAATTTTTTTTGACTATTAAGCTAACAAAAAAAAAATTATTCCTTAGACTATTGACCAACAACTCAGTGATGTGACTAAGGAAGGGCATGCACACCTTAAAACATCGCTAGGCTGCCCATTATTCACGGCATATATGAATAATTAATGCACGATTAATCTGGAGTTGAAATGTTTTTCCTTTGTGGAATAAAATATAGATAAATTAACTTAATAACCCATGTAAAATACGGCCAAGTTTAAAAATAACTTATTGGATAAGTTTTAAAAATATGATATATTTGAGCGATAATATTTATAATAAAAATAATTCGTTAATTTCAAATTATCTCATTACAATATGTCATTTTAATTGGAATAAAAATAAGAATAAAAGGATACAATGTATTTGGCTTATGAATTTGAAAAATTATTATAAATAAATCTATGACACGCAAAATAGAAAAAAAACTTTTAGACTATTAAGCTATTTTATTCAAAAGTTAAATGAATTGCATTAATTTTGAGTTTAAAAATATCTTATATTACTTTTAAAATTCAAACTTAATCTTACGTATTGAAACGGAAGTAGTAGTACCGTAATACAAAAATTTACCCTCTTTAATACAATGACTCACGTAAAAGAAAAGACATAGTCCTCAAAATAATAATCAATACTACCTTTAGATTGGATGTACGAAATTAATGATGAAATGAGACAGATAAAAGAATATTATAATTCTAATTAAAATGAGTCATTTTACACCATCAGCTAAGTAATAAAATTTATAAATTTGTTATGAATGAAAATAGTTTTTTTTTTATTCTAATAAAATAATTAAACACATTTTTTTCCCATAAGATGAGCTAGTTCCATTCTGATCCATGCAATAAGAACGCAGCATAAAGTATATAAGTTAAAATTATGAACCTTAATAACCCTATTTAAAATCTCTTCCTCTTTTTTTTTTTTCTTTTCTTTTTTGTTTGAAAGCTAAATGCACTCCATTTCATTAAAATAATTAAATAGAGAAAGGATACTACTTTTATTTAAAATAGCTTCATTTCACTCTTCTTTTTTTTTTGAACGGAAATTATAAATCTTTGGACTTTTTTAATATAATAAAATACGATTCAATAGAGTGACCGAGTGCGGTCGCTGTTATCAAATGGTCGCAATTATTCTTGCCCGCCAAGACTTGTGCCAAATTTTTTGGGCGGTAAATTTGGATCAGCGACCGCAGGTAGTCACTGATAATAACTAGCGACCAAATTTAACTGCGGTCGCTAATATCGGTCGCTGGTAATAACAATAGCGACCGAATGTTGCGGTCGCAGAAATAATTGGTTGCTGTTGGCCAATTTTCTTGTAGTGTATTAAGGGGGATGAAGTAGTTTCTTTGGAATAAAAAAAATAATATTGACTCTCTTTTCTTTTTGGGAATAGTGAGCAATTACTTTTAAGGACGGAAGAAGTAGTAGAGACTAGAGAATCAATTGTATGTGATTTCAGATTTACATATACTCCTTCCTACCAAGAAATTAAATCAGAGAAAGAATAATAATAATGTGGAGTGGAAGACCCTCTCTACTACTCTTCTTAATACTTTTTCTTGTAAGCAGTTGCTGCTGTAAAGCCGCCTCTCCTTCTCCTTCTTCTTGCGGTAATATCCATAACATAAGCTGCCCTTTCAAACTGAAAGGCGATCATCAGAAATGTGATGGTAGTCCCTTCAGCTATGAGCTTTCTTGTGATCACAACAGTCGTACCGTATTAAACTTATCTCCACATAAATACTTTTATGTGGAGGATATCACGTATGATAACTCTTCAATCTGGGTTGTTGATCCGGGGTTAGAAAAAAATAACTATTCTTCTCTTCCGCTTTATTCTATGCAAGACGCCGGCATAACTGTTAATAACCTCGGTCTTCGGTACCTTAATGAGCCAATTACATTTATCGACTGTGAAGCTCCTGCAATTTCTACGCGATACTTTGATATTACTAGTGCAAGTTCTTCTTCAAAATATTATATATATGCATATGTTGTCGCTGGCGATATAAACGTATCAGAAGTGGAGGATAATTGCAAAGTAAGCAAGATGACTTGGGTGTCATCGGAATGGCCTCTTATCAATAATATCAGGAGTGGTAACGCCTCTTCTAATTTCTCAGAAATTCACGACGGGATGGTTTATGGGTTCAAGCTTTACTGGGCTTTCCTCTTCTGTGTAAAGTGTAATGCTGGATACGGCGAATGCAGCGCCTACTACGACGACTTCTTTGTCCAAGGCTTCGTTTACAATTGCTACTACAACTGCAACTTGTACGATCTAAGTTCATACCACCCTTCACTTTCGTGTGAGTAAAAAGTAGCTAATAATTAATTTCGTTCCCAGTTATATTATTTTGATTTCATATTACAGGTGCTGAATTCAGAAATTTCGGTCAAGGTGTGCAAATAATATTAAATACTCCATTTTCAAAATACTATATTGACTTTCTAAAATTTAATTTAAAATATTTTTAAATTAAAAACTGAAGCTTTGAAAACAAAATTTTTCATAATTAGTATGAGTTTTAAAATATTTTTTAATATTCATAATCGTGTATTGACAAAACCTAACTGGATTCATGGTCAATGTTTTATTTAAAATATTCAAATTGACTTTTCATTTGGGTTGGATTGGAGTATATATTTATTTTCAAAAGCATGGTCAGCAAAATTGTCCACCTTGTCTACAGGCCACAAGGTACATTATTAATCCCCAACGAAAAACCAATTCTTTATATCTTCTTTCTTTCTTTCTTTTTTCAGCACAATCTTAAAAGTGTTCTCCACATGTGTTGATATGTTCTTGTATCAAATTATATCCCTCACTCTCTTTCAACGAAAGATTTGATTGTTCCAACATTTAGTCTGAATTTGTGTTTATTTGTTTTAACGAATATCAAGGATTGTATAAATGTACTTAGTCATTTTACTCCCTCGTTACAAAATTAGGAATATATTTGTAAAACAATTACTTTGAAAGCAAATTATATATTTTTTAAAATGCTACCGTAATAGTGATCACATGGTAGTATTTAATTAACCAAAATAATAATAATAATGGCAAGTTAGAAAACTTTATGTCACCTCACAATTTAAAAATAAAAATGTATCTCTAATTTTAGAATAAAAAAAAATATCTCTCTAATACTTTATTTTAATAGAAAACTATTTTAATATCGTTCTCCTCATTAATTAATTAATTGTCCATATAATAACCTAGAACAAATTACTTTCTGACAGTAATTGTACATGAAACCATGTAGGCCTGCGTCAGAACTTAGACGGCATACGTGACTACTTAGACCGTGAGTATTCATGAATTTTATTTGTCTTTCTTTTCCTTTAAAAACAGAAATATTGACATTTGATTTTGATTTTGATTTTTTGTTTATGGTCTAACAGTGCATCGTTCAGATATACGCAAGATCACTGGTAAGCTACTTTTCTTTTATTCTTTTACTTTTCTTGGTCAAAGTTAAAAGAATTAATTACGTGTGAATGTGGTTTGATCTTATTTTGAATTTCTATATTGTGAACTCTGATACAAGCTATGATAAAAGATGATTTTTTTATACTAATTCTCTATGTTCCAAATATAAGAGCAAGTTTTATTACATTTTACCTTCATTCCAAATTAAATTTTAAAAAATTCAAAATAACAACATAATAACCACTCCCAAGGGTGAATGTTAAACAAACTCAAGATACCCTTCTACACAGGGACGAAGCCACGTTGTTATAAAAATTACTTTATGATATGTTATATTTAGGGGAAAAAATTAAGTATATATAATATATAAATTAACCCCATTGAAATTTTAGAATTTTTTTAATATACGGGGTCAAATTGAAATTTTTATAACTTTCTCAATCTCATCTCACTCCTACTTCTTTATGTATGCATCTCTCTTTAATCTTCTTTAAATAAATAATAATTTAATTCATATAGTTATTTAAAACATTTAAGTATTTATGAACAAATTTGTGATTAAAAAAACGTATTATGGGTTAAATAAGGTGTGTATATATAATACTACTATCTATTGTATTAACATTGTAACTAAATACATGTTTTATATATACAATTAGAAGGTACAAAATTATTCAAAAGATTTAGCTTGGGCCACTGACCAGAACTCCCACTAAATTATTAATAATCTCGTAATATTTTTACTCCATTAGATAAAATTTTGGCTTTTGCTTCTACAAAATGTATCACAAACTTAAAGTCTAATAGAAGTTTTAAAACTAAATAAATCAGTTTGGACCAAGGGTAGCTCCTAATTCTTATCCCAAAGAATCTTAAAAAAATCCTGATTGTCGTCCAGGAGAAAATAAAACATGAGCCAAATTTTGTGTATGAATAAAGATATACAAATGTGTCGCGTGTAATATAAAAGTTAAATGAGTCTAATGCACAGTGCATAATAGAAATACGAAGGATGCGGAAATGGAATCGAAGAAAGCAAATGCAAATAGCTGAATAGATGTACTAAAGGGTATAAATAACCAAAAGGTCCTCAAAGCATATTCGAGCTCGATTCAAATATATCTTAGCTGAATAAATATATGAAAGGGTACATTAAGTATTATGATAAATTTATGTCGAATTATAATCGCGAAACTTATCAATACATGATATTATGATAAATTTATGTCGAATTATAATTGCGAAACTTATCAATACATGAAATTGATAAGAATTGTAGAAAAGTTTCACTTATTACATATCTCTTTAAAAAAACTACTACTAATACTTATTAATGTAATTGACAATCAAATAGTCGACTTAAATATTCGCAATATATAACATTTTCTATAATCAAAATATCCTCAAAGCATATTCAAGGTCGAGACAAATATCTCTCTAAGGTGACAAATTTCCTACTGATCAACTAAAAATAGGCAAAGGCTAAAAATTCATACATTATCGAATCTAGGATATATGCATATCAAATCGAATAGTGCATACAACACATATGTCAATAGTTCGTCAAACAAATTAAGTCAACTACTGAGTAGATCTACAACGTATCTTAAATAAATATATCAAATAGTCAAATTAAGTTAGAACACACAAAAGAATACGTTGGTTCGTGAACTCCACGTAACGCCACGGAAGATATTATGCCTTTGAGTGCTATAAGAGTACATACATATATTGGATTCTTATAAGCACGTGAAATCCTTTTACTATATATATACGTGTGTGTCAAAATAATCATTAATAAAAATAATGTAATTTTAAAATTATTAATAATTTTAAATAATAAGACACAGAAGAATGTGTATATGATATATTTATACATGTGTATATGTATATAGGTGTGTATACATGTGTGTATGGAATAATGGAAAGATTAAAGAACCCAAAGTTTTAATTCCCGCGTTGACTCACAGAATGTGCATTAGAATATAATATACGTAGGAAATTGATAAATTCATTCGTTTTTTTTGATATTTTTACCACAAAAATATCGTTGTATATATACAGCGACGGTAGAAACGAGTAAATTTATCAATTTCCTGTATACAATAATAAGACGATTACTCAAAAGAGCCGTAAAACCTGACTCAATGTCTTATCTCAATATATAATTTCAGCCCAAAAGGCTCAACGACAGATCCAAACAGTTTATTTCTGTTTTTTAAATATTAAAGTTTGTGTTTGAAATAATAGTACATAATTTTTTTCAATAAACTTTTCATATTAATAAACTTTACTCTTTCATATTTGTTACAGAAACAAATTATGCAAGGAAATGTATATAATTGTGACCAATGTAAATCTTAAATTAGTAATTTTAATTCAACAAAATAGGACTATCACGTGTTTAATTTCCAAGCTAAGGGAGTACCACTATCTTTGACAATTTAAATTCCGTTGGTAAAGATTTGATTACACAATCTCATATATGGTGAAAAGGATCCGTATCACTTTGAGGAACTTGTCTTAATATTATATGAAAACTGATATTTTCACAACAAAAAATAATATTTTCATATGAAAAGTGTCGCTATAGATCCTATAGCGACGGTTAGCGACATTTTTCATATGAAAATATCAAAAAATATTATGAAAATATCAGTTTTCGATTATATACACAAGGTCATTAGTTATAGATAAAAACTTAATAAGCTCCTGTCCTAGATTAATATTGCCTCCGATTTAGAAAAAGAGACTCATTTGGTTTTATTTTTTTTTAATTAATTTGTAAAATTCTAAATTTATAACTGATGTGAATTTGTTTAACTTTTAATTAATACAATAGCTAATATTGTAAACTAACTAAAAGATATTACTAACTACAAATTTTTTTTTTCATAAATTATAAGATTTATAAAATGAGCTCAAAATCCAGTATATAAAGACATAAGCTCTCTAACTCAAAATCAATTGGTAATGAAAAGAGTTGGCCCAAGTGACATATTTTTTTAAAGTATTCAATGTTAGACAAAATATATACTCTAATATAAATTAAAATAAATTTACATCCCAAAATTATATTTTAAGATTTCGTAAGTTAACGAGAATCAAAGCCACATAAGACTCTTTTATCGGACCAAGTTAGTATGTTAACCAGGCACTCACACATACACAACCTCTTCCACTATCGCTGGTTTAGTAACTAGTATAAACACCACTATATATGGAAATCAGATTTACTGTCCCATTGTCTATATATCTCAACCACTGTCTCATCCTATATCTTAATGCGAGATCTAATAAAATTAAATGTGATACCAGAATAAACACCACTGGGTAAAAACATATAAGGTAGAACAGCGGATAATAAAGCAGTTAGGAAATGAGATATAGACTATATATAAGTATCCATGATATCATAACTGATACATAAATTCCATGTTTACTCCCCAATTGATAACTTATGATTTCCTTTATATTTCAATTTGCATAAGCCTTGAAGGGAGGATGGTACTCTGTTTCTTGTTATATTTCTTAATTCTAGTTTCTCACTTTCAAAAGCAAAATAAATGGCAGGACTGGTTTTTGGCGCGAGATATTTATGTGGGATACCACTCTTGCTTGCCGTGTTGATCTATAGAGCAAGGAAAAGGCACTTATCAATGTATGACACCATCGAGGATTTTCTTCAAGGTCAAAATAATCTCATGCCCATAAGATACAGTTACTCGGAAATTAAAAAGATCACCAACGGCTTTAAAGACAAGTTGGGTGAAGGAGGCTTCGGCACTGTATATAAAGGAAAGCTTAGAAGTGGCCTTTTTGTAGCGGTAAAGATAATGATAAAGTCCAAGGCAACTGGGCAAGAATTCATTAATGAAGTTGCTACAATTGGAAGAATTCATCATGTAAATGTGGTGCAACTCATGGGATTTTGCTTTGAGGGCCAAAAACGTGCTCTAATTTATGAGTTCATGCCTAATGGCTCTCTTGAGAAATACATTTTCCCTCGAGAAGAAGAAGAAGAAGAAATTATGTACTTGAGTTGTGAAAAGATGTATGAGATTTCTTTTAAGGTGGCAAATGGAATTGATTATCTACACCGAGGTTGTGACATGCAGATTTTGCATTTTGACATCAAGCCTCACAACATTCTTCTTGATGAGAATTTCAATCCAAAAATTTCTGATTTTGGACTTGCAAAATTATATGCGGCGGATGATAGCATTGTAACTTTGACTGCAGCAAGAGGAACAATGGGTTACATGGCTCCGGAGTTATTTTACAAAAATATTGGAGGCGTTTCATACAAAGCTGATGTTTATAGTTTTGGAATGTTGTTGATGGAAATGGCGGGCCGAAGAAAAAATTTGAATCCATTTGTAGATCAAACGAGCCAAATTTACTTCCCATCATGGGTTTACGACCAATTTAGCGAAGGAAAGGAGCTTGAAATGGAAGATGCAACCGAGGAAGAAAAGAAGTTGGTAAAAAAGATGATCATAGTAGCATTGTGGTGTATACAAATGATGCCTAGTGATCGTCCTTCGATGAACAAAGTTATTGAGATGCTTGAAGGAGATGTTGAACTTTTGGTAATGCCTCCTAAGCCTTTTCTTTATCCACAAGAGATGCCAGCTGAGGATCAAGAACTGAACCCAACTCCTCCAGATCAGTTAACGCCCGCTCAGAATCAAGAATTGATCATCCCAAATCCTTCATCCAATGATTCTATAACTCGGTGCAGTGATTAGACTCTTCTATTTGTTAAAGTGGAGATTTAATTATTTATTTTCCTCGTCTTGTTTATATTAGTTAATAATAACTATATATGTAGTTATATTTAATATGCATGATACATGAACTTTGGACAACATGTACCTTCAAAATATGAAGAGGCTAGGGGGAAGGTTTAGATCAGTAGCAACTAGCACAATATAAGTACGTGCATGGTAGTTGAAAGGATAAGGTGCGTCAAGGCTTGGTGCATGATTGTACATTTGTCTGGTTATTATGAATGATTTCTGTAATGCTTCAATTAAGTTATGTTTGAGACATTTTATAATCAGTAGTCATTCCATTTTATATTTGTTCATTTCTTTGTTTTACTCTTGATCAAGTGTCATTTTTCTTCAATTAAGTTATTGGTCGGAATGGACTCCAAGTGATGGGGTCATGCTGAATACCTCCTCTCATGGGTTCGGAGGGGGAGATTGTTGAGTGGGTCCTCTCCCATAAAATTAATGATGAAAAATATTGAGATGAATTAGGTAGCCACCTTGCTTTACTGGCGGCTAAGGAAGGCAACTTTTTGCTTTTGTTTTTTTTTTCTTTTCACTAACTAGCAGCTAGCCAATGAGGAATTTAAGTAGGGAGTATGTGAGATTTTTTTGCTATAAAAAGGCCACCAATGCTGCCAAGGAAATACACACCAAATATATATACTTCCATCCGAGAGAGGAAAGGAGAAAAAGGAGGGAGTGAGAGAAAAGCTTCTACAAGCTTAAGAAAAATAGAGAGAGAAAGATAGTTCAAATAAAAGGTGTTTTATTTGGGTTCCATCACATAATTATTGTGGTGAAGTAATATATCTTTGTACTCAAATTAATATATCTTTGTACTCTCTCATATTATTCTAGTGAATTGTTCGGAGTTTGTCCCGTGGTTTTTACCCCTTAGTTATAGAGGGTTTTCCACGTAAAAACCTTGGTGTCTCGTGCTTGGTTATCTCTTCTCATTATTTTCTGCAGAAGTTATTATTTTGTTGGAACTGCAAATTTAATCTATTTGACATGTACTGATATTTTTGGTCATTTAATTTATCAAAGACAATAATATTTGGGAGGTGATTTTTCCCAACAATTGGTATCAGAGCTAATGTTATTTTGCTCAGTTGTTTCTGATAAATTCTATGGAGGAATTAGGTGGAGCCATGATTAAATTGACCTCTTCAAATTTTTCGATCTGGAAGTCAAGAATGGAGGATATCCTTTACTGTAAGGATTTATATGAACCGTTGGAGCTCGAGGGAAAGAAGCCCGCGGATAAATCTGAGGTTGATTGGAAAAAATGAACAAGAAGACTATTGGTCACATCCGGCAATGGATTGATCAAAGTGTGTTCCACCATGTTTCGCAGGAGACGGATGCTCATGCTCTATGGACAACACTAAAATCCATGTACGAGAAAAAGAATGCACAAAATAAAACTTTTGTGATTCGGAAAATTGTGAACTTGAAGTACAAAGACAGGAGCAGTGTGTCAGAGCATATGAGTGCGTTTCAAGGTTTGGTGAACCAGTTGTCTACCATGGAGTTGAATCTTGATGATGAGATTCAGGCTCTTTTGCTTCTCAGTTCATTGCCGAACAGTTGGAAAACTTTGGTAGTGTTTCTAAGCAATTCAGTTCCAGAAGGAAAAATAACCATGCAGTCGGTCAAAGACACTCTTCATAATGAGGAGACTAGGCGAAAGGAGCAAGGCTTGAATTTCGAGACACAGACTCTTGTTGCAGAGAACAGGGGCAGAAGCAATTTCAGGGGATCTCACCAAGGAGATAAAAGTCGTAGCAAAAGTAAAAATCACCGGAGCAAGTCAAAGACCAGACAAGGCGATACGTATAGATGTTTCTATTATAATAAGGAAGGTCATTACAAAAGAAATTGCAAGAGCTGGTTAGACAAGCAGAAAAATGGTGAGCAAGGAAAGGTTGAGGGGAAGAACACTGCAGCCACAATTACCGAAGATGTTGTGATTCTTTCATTTGGGGAAGAAGAATGTTCGCATGTTGATGATCAGAAAGTTGATTAGGTGGTGGATACTGGTGCTTCGCATCATGCTACACCCAAGAGGGAGTTCTTCACAACTTATAAAGCTGGAGGCTTTGGGTATGTGAGAATGAGGAATACTGATCAGTCCAAGATTATTGGAATTGGAGATGTTTGCATTCAAACAGGTGTTGGTTGCACTATTACCTTGAGGGATGTTAGACACGTTCCTGATTTGCGTCTCAACTTAATTTCTGGCATGGCCTTGGACAGAGAAGGCTATGAGAATCACTTTGGCAGTGGAAAGTGGAAACTTACCAAAGGTTCTATGGTGATTGCAAGAGGTGCTACTTATTACTCATTGTATAAGACTCATGTGAAGCTGTGTTCCAGTGAGTTGAATGCAGTGGAGGATGACTCTTCACCAAACTTGTGGCATAAAAGGCTTGGCCACATGAGTGAGAAAGGGTTGCAGTTATTAGCAAAAAGGTCACTCATTCCTTTTGCTAAAGGTATTATTTTAAGCCCTTGTGATTATTGTTTATTTGGGAAACAATATAGAGTTTCTTTTAGTAGTGCAACTAAAAGAAAATCAGAGTTACTAGAGAGAGTATATTCTGATATGTGAACCCATTGAGGTTGAGTCTTTGGGTGAAAATAGGTATTTTGTTACCTTTATTGATGATGCTTCGCAGAAGATGTGGGTATATTTGTTGAGAACAAAAGACCAGGTATTCCAGCATTTTTAGAGTTTTCATGCTATGGTTGAAAGTGAGACTGAAAAATTATTGAAGTGCCTTCGCAGCGACAACGGAGGGGAATACACATCAAAGGTGTTTGCTGATTATTACAATAAAAATGGCATTCGACATGAGCAGACTGTTCCTGGTACCCCACAACATAATGGTGTGGCTGAGAGAATGAACCGCACTATTGTTGAGAGAGTGCGATGCATGTTGAGAATGACTAAACTACCCAAGGCATTCTGGAGTGAAGCTGTTCGTACTGCCTGCTATCTGATTAATAGATCTCCATCAGCACCTATGAATTTTCATATTCCAGAGGAGATTTGGAGTGGTAAAGATGTGTCATATTCTTACTTAAAGGTATTTGGGTGCAAGGCTTTTGCACATATCCCCAAGGAACAAAGATCGTAGCTTGATGACAAATCTACTCCATGTGTTTTTGTTGGCTATGGAGATGCAGAGTTTGATATTGGCTATGGGATCAGTGCAGAGGAAATTATTTAGAAGCAGAGATGTGGTGTTTCACGAGCACCAGAATTATGAGGATTTTGATAATGTTGCACAGGCTAGAGATAACAGAGTTCCAGACCTCAGCGGAGTTCCTTCTCCATTACAAAATGCCACAGTTGGAGAAGGAGGACATAATGAAGATGTGACTGATACAGATTTGCACGATGGTGATGGGTCAGATGCAGAGTGTTGATCAGGGGGAGCAACCTGACATTGAAGAACCTCAGCTAAGAAGATTCACGAGAGAACGTGTGCCATCAGTCAGATATCCTTCATCTGAATATCTTTTAGTTGCTGAGGAGGGGGAGCCAGAGAATTTTCAAGAAGTCAAGACTCATAAGGAGAAAAGCAATTGGTTAAGAGCTATGCAAGAAGAGATGGATTATTTGCACAAGAATCACACTTATGAGTTAACTACACTTCCAAAGGGCAGGAAAGCATTGAAGAACAAATGGGTGTTCAAGCTGAAAAAGGATGGTGAAAAACTAGTGAAGTACAAGGCTCGGTTGGTCGTCAAAGGTTTTGCTCAAAAGCAAGGTATTGACTTCGATGAGATTTTTTCTCCAGTTGTGAAGATGACTTCTATTCGAGTGGTGTTGGGGTTAGTAGCTAGTATGGATCTTGAGCTTGAACAACTAGATATGAAAACTGCATTCCTTCATGGTGATTTGAAGGAGGAAATCTACATGGAGCAGCCAGAGGGATTTGAAGTTAAAGGGAAAGAGCACTTGGTTTGCAGGTTGAAGAAAAGTTTGTACGGCCTGAAACAAGCCCCAAGACAGTGGTACATGAAATTTGATTCATTTATGGTGGATCAAGGTTATAGTAAAACAGTTGCAGATCACTGTATGTATGTGAAAAAGTTTTCAGATGGTAACTTCGTTATTCTGTTGCTATATGTAGATGATATGTTGATAGTTGGGCAAGATGCTAACATTATTCACAGGCTCAAGGGTGAGTTGTTCAAGTCCTTTGATATGAAGGACTTAGACCCGACTAAGCAGATTTTGGGCATGAAGATTGTTCGTGGCAGGAAAGCCAAAAGATTGTGGTTGTCACAAGAGAAGTATGTTAAACGGGTGCTTGCAAGGTTCAACATGGGTAATGCTAAGCCAGTTAGCACACCACTGGCCAATCACTTTAAGTTGACAAAGAGTATGTGTTCTTCTACTAAGGAAGGGAGAGATGCTATGGCAGCAGTTCCTTACTCCTCTGCTGTAGGGAGTCTTATGTATGCAATGGTTTGTATGCAGTCAGATATTGCTCACGTAGTTGGCGTTGTGAGCAGGTATTTATCAAATCTTGGAAAAGAACATTGGGAAGTAGTTAAGTGGATTCTTAGATACTTGAAAGCCACTTCTAGTTTATGTTTGGGTTTTGGTGGTTCGAGTTCAGTCTTGGAAGGTTTCACAGATGCAGACATGACAGGCTCTGAAGAGAAGAAGTCTACTTCGGGGTATTTGTTTACTTTTGCAGGGGGAGCTGTATCATGGCAGTCCAAGTTGCAGAAGTGTGTTGCTTTATCTACAACTGAGTCGGAATATATAGCCGCTACGGAAGCAGGCAAAGAGATGTTATGGTTGAAACGGTTTCTCCAAGAGCTGGGTTTGACACAGGATGAGTCTGTGGTTTATTGTGATAGTCAAAGTGCAATTGACTTGACCAAAAATGTCACGTATCATAATCGTACCAAGCACATTGATGTTCGTTATCACTGGCTTCGAGAAGTGATGGAAAAAGAGTTGATGAAAGTCAAGAAAGTTCATACTGACGAGAACCCCTCAAACATGTTAACAAAAGTTGTGACTCGCGATAAGTTAAAATTTTGTAAAGAATTGGTCAGAATGGACTCCAAGTGATGGGATCATGCTGAATACCTCCTCTCATGGGTTCGGAGGGGGAGATTGTTGAGTGGGTCCTCATCCATAAAATTAATGATGAAAATATTGAGATGAATTAGGTAGCCACCTTGCTTTACTGACGGCTAAGGAAGACAACTTTTTGCTTTTATTTTTTTTTCTTTTCACTAACTAGCAGCTTGCCAAAGAGGAATTTAAGCAGGGAGTAAGTGAGGTTTTTTTGCTATAAAAGGCCACCAATGCTGCCAAGGAAATACACACCAAATTTATATACTTCCTTCCGAGAGAGGAAAGGAGAAAAAGGAGGGAGAGAGATAAAAGCTTCTACAAGCCTAAGAAAAATAGAGAGAGAAAGATAGTTCAAATAAAAGGTGTTTTATTTGGGTTCCATCACATAGTTATTGTGGTGAAGTAATATATCTTTGTACTCAAATTAATATATCTTTGTATTCTCTCATATTATTCTAGTGAATTGTTCGGAGTTTGTGTCGTGGTTTTTGTGCATGATTGTACATTTGTCGGGTTATTATGAATGATTTCTGTAATGCTTCAATTAAGTTATGTTTGAGACATTTTATAATCAGTAGTCATTCCATTTATATTTGTTCATTTCTTTGTTTTACTCTTGATCAGGGGTCATTTAGTGATATAAATTTTTTCCCTTTTTTTCCTTTTCCTTTATCCTTTTATCAGTGTGATATACTGGATACATATATTAGAGGAGCAAATCCCCCTTCTCCAATTAAGTCTGTCTCTGTCTCTGTCTCTGTCTCATACCTGAATGAGAGTCCGAACCGACCGGCTAAAATAAATTATTCATTGAATAAATGTTCAACTAGTAAAACCTTAATTGTCTAACAGCATATACTTTTTATATATACAAACCTCTTCCTATAATAAAGATACTCAGGCATTCAGCATAACATACATTACAAACTAACCATAGTACGTGGTAATTAAGGGACTGGTATGCTCCGATCAATGTTAATGAATTATACCTAAATTATGAAGAGTCAAGTTTGAGCTTTAAATCTAGCTGGCCAAGTTTACTGTTATAATTATGCAATGAAAATTTCGCTTCAATTGGGGATTGGGAATGTAACTTGTTTTGGATTTGATCAAGAGGATCTGATTATAGATAATGAAATATTATTGCGAAATTTTCATTGCATAATTCTTTCAGATGTCCGATTTTATCATCCAGTTCTAATAAATTTCTAAAAAATCTTGGTGCAAGCAATGTAATGTCATATCTATTCGTTTGAAATTCTTGAATCCACATGTTAATGGAAGCTTATTACATTATTATTTGCGTTTTAAAAAAAAAATTAAAATACAATATTCATAGTCGTACTCTGCCTAGTAATTTTAAATATATATTTCAGAGGTGCTTTACCATCAACCAAATTAATCAGCAGTCAACTTTTTCTGAAGAACATGGCCCAGCTGTTTATTTGCACTATATATAAAAGTCAGTGTAATGTTCATAAATTATGCAAGTGCAAATTTTAACCACTTGAGCCCGACATAAAATTGGAGTAACTTTTATTGTTACAACTTTTGTTCTTTGGTTGGAGAGTAACTGTTAGAAATGGAGTACATTGATCGTTGTTGTGATAACCTGAGAAGGGTAATCTGTTCAGATTATTGTTATAGGTGGAGCTCATTTATCAGTTATCAGTGTTAATTACATGAGAAGAGTGATATATCCACAATGTAATGTGCGAAATCAAATCTCCTTGTCGTACTGATTAATTTTTCAGCTTTTCTTTAAATTTCGTGGTATGTTATATTAACTATGTTTTTGCAATATCACACAATAATTTAACCCTTATACTCTGTACAATTTAGGTTCATGGCTTTGCCCAACTCACCTTCTATTTTCTACTCTGTAATCTGTACATTTTTGCATGAGACGTCATATTATATAGGATAATATTAGAGGTCTCAAATTATATATTATGGCACGAATCGTTTTGCTAACTAGGTACTGTGTGCAGATTCATCATTTTGCTAGAAGTGGATATTTTGATGCAGTTATAATTCATGTAATAACTAGACTTTGACCAGTCATAAAGCTTAACGAACATAATATAATGACCTTGCTAAAGAACGACTTCTATATAACCATGCTTGTTCCAATCCTGATTCAAGCTAAATTTGTCACCAGGATTCTCATCTCACAATTGAAGACTTACAAACTAACAAAAGATTTGCTCCACTTTCGGTATTACATTCTTGTAGTTATGAAAGAACTACAAAACAGTAATATACCGAGTTCAGATTTTTATTGTATACTAACTTGATAAACTGTTAAACATGAGAATAACAAGAATATTATTGCTTAGCTACACATTTACATTTGTGCTTAGCTAAGATATGTTTGCAGATGCACCGTACCTAACCTAACCTAACCAAAATAAAAACTTAGCTACGATTGAATGCGATTAAACTCGGGGAATCTTGGTTTTCATCTGCAACAACCTGCTATTAATAATATGATTGACCATTTGACCTAATAGATGGCCTTGCCACTGGCACTGTTTACCTTGACTTACTTGCCTTGCCAATTACACCGTTTACCTTGACTTACTTCCTCCATATATACAGACTGTGGCATGTTTGAAACTTGAAAGTGTCTAAGCATGACATATATGGTGGGGGGCAACAACACCGATTATAAATGCTGCTTATGGCCCGGCTAAAAACTTTACTATTTGTAAATAAGCTTTTCCAACCCCCAAACATCAACTTCGCTAGAAACTAAATAATAATGGATGCACTTGAAATCATTACATTCTCTCTCTTCTTCTCTTTCTATTTCTTCTTGGTATCTAGCACTGAGCTATGCTTCAAGTCAGCTTGTGGCCAAAATGAACCGGTTATTCGATTCCCCTTTCGGCTAGACAATATCCAACAAAGGTCATGTGGCTATCCTGGTTTTGACTTATCCTGTGCAGGCTTTACGAACCAAACATTTATTGAGCTACCAAATTCAGGAAATTTCCTTGTCCAGAGTATAGACTATGTCACGCAAGAAATAAGGATTAACGATGCAAACAATTGCCTCCCACAACGTCTACTTTCATTCAATCTTTCCGGTTCTCCTTTTGTTGGCGTGTTTTCTCAAGATTTTACATTGTTCAACTGTTCCTTTAATTATGGTACTAGGTATCGGTTAAACCCCATAGTTTGTCTTAGCGGTTCTACTTATACTGTTTTTGCTGCATCCAACATTAGAGGTATTAGGTTGTTTTCATCAATGTGTACTATGATGTCAACTATTACTGTCCCAGTTCGTTGGCCATTCTTCGAACAGATGATCTCATCGGATCTGAGCGATGATCTTCGCCTGACTTGGGTTGCACCAAGGTGCAGAAGGTGCGAATCACGAGGTGGAATATGTGGCTTCAAAAGTAATTCCAGTCATGAACTTGAATGCACAAGTATTCCTCAGCGTGGTACGTTTTTAAGAACTACTGCTGCTTTCAAGTTTTAATTTTCTTTCAGCATTTTGAGATAATTTCTTAGGAATATTGTGGGTGACCTTAAGCATTTTAATGCTGATAATTGATCCCGGTAGTAATATGAGTAGATTAAGGGTAATGATTTTGTTTTGGAGGTTTTATTGTTTCTTCATCTTGACGAATACTGGGTGATGATGATAAAGTGAAAGGGATATAAATGATAATATATTATCAATCTAACTTTTAAGATCATAAGGTCTGACTTTGTGAAACCATAAGATAAAATTATTATTCAGTGGATATTTGTTTTTTATTATGTGAGGTCAAGTTGATAAGATATTTGTACATATCGATATTGTTGCAAACAATCATAAACGGTGTTAAGATTACGAAAAGAATAAATTTAGTTACTCCTTTCATTTTAAAATTAAAAATATAATTTGAATTAAACGACAACATATTAAATTTTAAATTGATGTGAATTTATTTAATTTTAGTTGATATAATTATTATAATTGTATAGTATATAACAAAAATTATTAATTATAAAATTTATTTCATTATAAATTTTTATAAACCGTACTAATTTTAAAGTTTAATAGTTCATCGTTTGTTCTTAAAAATTAAATTGTATCTTTAATTTTGAAATAATTACGGTATTATATAGCGGAAACCAGAAAGTGTTATGTTTATGGATCCTTTTGAATTTGAGTACCATCAAAGCACGAACGGCTTTGTTGACTTTTACCGAAAAAAAAAACTTTTAAAGTTGCTCAAAGTGCGGTGCTAAAACTATGGTAAGTTGACTTGTCAGTGAACCTATAGGAACTCGGTCAACTTATATACCGAGCCAGAATCAGATGTACCCATTTCCACAATTGAAAACTGGAACTACTTTTAACTCTATGCATCATGGATTGGCTACCACAAAATAGGACTTGTTTAAACTCTTGTTTATTGTTCAAGGATAAAAATAATTTGATATATTATAGTATATACACAAGTAGTATTTTTGTTAAATACTTTCTCTGTTCTAAAATTAGAGATACAATTTAACTTTTGAGATCAAACGATGATATATTAAACTTAAAATTGATGTGAATTTATTTAATTTTAGTTAATACAATTGTTATAATTGTATAATATATAATAAAAATTATTAATCACAAAATTAATTTCATTCTAAATTTTTATGAGTCATAGCAATTTTAAAATTTAATATACCGCCGTTTGACTTCAAAAGTCAAATTGTATCTCTAATTTTGGAACAGAAAAAGTATAAGTATCATTAATTATGTGTTATAGTCGTAACCCAACTTGTGTTTACACCGTTGGTGAATGAAATTTAAGCTCATAAAAATATACTAATATAAATGAAAAAGAAGAATGATTCATTTATCATTGTAATCAAAAGGATAAATCAAATATGTAAATTAAGTACTCCAGGGCCTCTAAGAATCGTGTTTTCAAAGATTATTTATGATTTTATAATTGTATACAAATCCCACAAATGTGTTGGGATGGTAATATATTGTCCCACCTTACAACATATCTTAAACTTTTCCAATTTCATAGGTGGTGCATGTTTTCCGTACAAATTAAGAATTAGTCAATGTAAATGATTGATAAATTACTTCATTTTGTAGTTCTTAAAATAATCCTGCACTTAAAATATAAGGTAATTAATTTATAATATTTAAAAAATTATTATTCACTTTCAAAAATGAGGATAATACATTCGAGTTTTATGCCTAATTGGTGTTCTTGATGTCTGATTTTATATCTTATTGGAATTTTAAAAAATTTGTACAGGACTTCCAAATAGTGCACGCTATGCGGTAACCCTAGGGGCCAGTGTACCAGCACTACTGTGTGGTGTTGGGCTGTTTTGTTTCATATGCGTGAAACTCAAGTCCAATCACCGAGAACACCACGCCCCTGCTGAACTGTCCTCCACAGTCGTTCCACAACCCATTCTTGTTGTGGGCCTAGATGGCCCAACCATAGAATCCTATCCAAAGACGATCCTTAGAGAAAGTCGACGGTTACCCGAGTCCGATGACAACACCTGCCCTATATGTTTGTCTGAGTATCGGCCCAAAGAGACCCTAAGTACCATCCCTGAATGTCACCATTGCTTCCATGCAGATTGTATCTATGAGTGGCTTCGCCTCAGTGCCACTTGTCCGATTTGCCGGAATTCACCTGCACAATCACCACCCGCTCAAGCTTCCTAAAAATTTGTATTATACTTAAAAGTTTGTTTTTTTTCTTCTTTTTTTGGTGTATTATTTTAGTACTTTTATATCTTTTCAAGGAGAAGTAATTTTTTTACAATTTTGCAAAAGTCGCGGTTAAATTTTTCCTAATCCATCACCTTATAGAATTTTCCTTAAGTGTGGAGCATGTTCTACTACAAACAAATTAACTAACTCAGATCTTCTTGTAATAAGATATTTATTCCACATAATATTACATACATTATAAACTCCAATTTAATGTAACAAGATAAGACATTCGGCAGTAGCAAAGGAACCAGTCCGCTCTGCTCAACGTGGATAGAGGTCGGTCACTCAGATTCTGAAATAACTTCGAGCTCGTTGGTAAATGGCCTTGCCGTTGTTATTACATTTGCTGAATTGGTTGATTTGAAAGGATTAGGTGGCATAACCGGACAATCTTCTCTTTCGAGCATTTGGATCACATGTTTCATTGAAGGGCGGTCCACCGGATGCCACCCAATGCACCAAAGACCCACAATTGTTAGCTTTCTTGCTATGTTCCAATTATCATCTCCTTTGTCAACTTGGATTGTCACTTCACCTTGTTCCAAGCGATGAAAAATCCACTCTGGAAAGTAGGATTCGCTCGTGTTTTGTGCATTGTTATTATTATTGTTATTGTTCCTTGCTCCAACCATTTCAAACAATAACATTCCAAAACTATAAACATCTGATTTGGGTGACACTTTCCCAAAATTCCGAGAAAATACTTCTGGCGCTATATAACCAATGGTCCCCCTAGCCATAGTAATAGAAACAATGCTCTGATCCTTGGAACACAACTTTGCTAGACCAAAATTAGAAATTTTTGGATGAAAATTATGGTCCAACAAGATATTATGAGGTTTAATATCAAAATGGAGAATTCGTTGGGCACATCCTTGGTGAAGGTATTCGATTCCTTTGGCTATGCCCAAAGCAATTTCTTGCATCTTCTCCCAACCAAAAAAATTGTTTGTGTGATTTTTTTCAGAGTACACGTACTTTTCTAGTGAGTTATTAAGTTGAAACTCGTAAACAAGAGCTCGATTGCATCCGTCAGCGCAATATCCAACCAAACGAACCACATTCACATGATGGATTCGACCTATCGTACCCACTTCGTTGATGAACTCTTCCCCATCACTTTTGGAATCGCTATTGAGGACCTTAACTGCAACAAAAATTTCATCGGAAATTTGACCTTTATAAACTGATCCAAAACCTCCTTCTCCTAATTTATGGTTGAAATGACCAGTTATCTTCTTGATATCCGCATAAGAGTATCTTGTTGGCTTCATGGCTTTGTAATCCTCCAAAAACATTTCAATTTTAAGTTGGTCTTCTTTTTTTCTCTTATTTGATCTGATTAGGTAATACAGTACCGCAATGAGGACAAGCGTAACTAGAATGACGCTCGGGATTATACCTGCAAGCATGTTTAAATAAACAACCAAGTGAAAATCATTAATGTTTGATCAAGTAATTAGGAATTTCTGGCTGGAGCAGCTAGCTAGCTAGCTAGCGCTTAATTGGATTTAAAACACACCTGCCGGTCCTGCTAAAATCCGTTTATTTGATGATCCATAACCTTTAAGTGGTGTTTCGGGGATGGAGTAACATGTAGTACTATTATTGGTGTTGTTCAACTTGCAGTATTGTCCTTTAGCTTCACATTTCCCACAAATTGGCGTGGACCAAATGATCAGTTGCTCACTTGCTCATCCCAATATCCGTATAGGAAGCCCGATGGGATAGGTGAAACAAACATCTTGGAGCACGATGTTATGGGTGCTTGAAAAGTATAATCGTCCTGGAAGTAGTACACTTTTTGGAGTGACAACGCATCATATTGTCCGCTAACGGAATTAGAAGTGAGCAGACTCAGCGGCGGAGTCACCCTCCAACCTTTAATGGTTGAGGAACAAGTGAAAAAGGTATAATTATTAGGGAGCCCCAATGCCCCATAAATCTAAAGGGTGGAAAATAATTAGGTACAACTGCAGGAGATGAATTTAAGATGGTCGACGAAACAAGTATTGGGTTGCGAGTAAATAAGAAGTGCGAAAAATATATCCGTTGAGATGCGTAATCTATGTCGTAGACAAATGCCTTTAGAGAAAGCAAGAGATGGAGTCCCTGAAGCGATGTGTTTGCAAGGTATTGGAATTCCAGCACGGTATCTTTGCGGCCCCTGCTGCAATAAACTTGGAAACCAGGGTACCCACAGTGCTCTGGCTGGTGGCCTTTTAGACGGAATGGGAACCGGATGGCCGGCCAGTTATCTCCACACCTCGTCTCCCTACAATCCCCATCGTCTGCAGCAGCAGCTTCAAGTCTTGTTAATATTGCAAATACTAGTATTACTATCAAGGAATAAAAATGAACAAGATGGAGCTGTAACACACCCATTTCTTGATTGAATGCAATGATATTAATTGGGATTCAATATATAATATTCCGACTACCGATAACTATTGGATAAAAATTCTAGCTATGCAAGTTTTGGTAGGGGATGATTTCAACGAATGGGTCCACTGCTCTTACTTTTTTGGTTATGGGTGGGCACAAAAATTCATTGCGAGTTTGATCGATTGGGTTGAGCATATAATTATAATTAATAAGTCAAGAGGAGATAAATGAATTTGGTTTAATTTAGTAATCAACTTATAATTTTTAAATATAAATTATATAACAATAATACATGTTAAATGCAATGAATATAATTATAATTACTTCTCTCGAACAATATGTCAACCATATTACTTTTTCATCTTTGTGTATTAGTCTACTATATCAATTAAAATGTATGTGTGTAATAATAATAATAATAATAATAATAATAATAATAATAATAATAATTTAAAAGAAGAACTTACAACTAAATTAATTTGATTGATCATTAAATTACTAGATAATTGTAAAAAACAACGAACCTAAATTGAAATGAATTTTAATCGTCAAGGAAAGAGAAAAAAAGAAAAACAAGAAATATATAAAAAAGACAATTCGTGTCTCGTACGTGTTTCAAGCTTGTAATATTAATGAAACAAAAGTTATTAGATAACAATTTTTGTACTCCCTACGTCTCAAATTAAATGATCAATTTTAAAGTTAAACTGACCATTTTTAAAATGATTTTTTTTATCATTTTTGTCAAAAATATAGGTGAAAAGATTATAACTAAAAGAAAGTATATACAATTTATTACTAACTCTAGTTTTTATAATTTTAAAAATATACTTTTTATACTTAATTATTAATAAATATGAAATCAAAACAAATTAATTAACTTATATATTTAATTTGGCCAAGGCCATGATTTTATTAAATTTGATCAAATTATTTGATTTGACTTGAGTTTTGAACAAGACTAGCGGTAAATGCTAATATTGGCATGAAGCTCACCCACCTAGGTGTCGGAACTTATGTCATATTTGTTTGTAAGAATTATAATTTTGAAATTATATTCTTATGAATTATAATCCCAAAACTATTAATTTTCGGATTAAATAGTCATACTCTCATGTTTGTTTTGTGTAAGATTATTTAAAGAATTGAATAAAAAACTTATTATTTAGATTATTATGCCCTTAACAATAATAATATATTCTAAATTATAGTTTAAACTCGCTTGGACATTAAAAAAATGATAAACAATTCAGAATGTATTCATTATATTTAATAGACTACAAAAAAAAAAGGAAAAGGAAAAAAAAAGACAAAAGTACATTATATCATAGGATCAAAACTAATACGCCAAACAAAAAGTGAGAAATAAGTTTTTTTTATATTTAATCTAAAAACTAGCACATAAATTACTGTACTATATAAAAATTACATGATTTATTGTCTCATAACTTAGCAGATAAATATCCATCCCACTATACAAGAGATATTTGAATATTGGAATTTCATGAAAAGCCATCAAAACTAAACTTAGAAGAAAGATCAGGATAATTAGCTATTTTACTAATCAACATATAAACACCAAAATAACCTAACGAGAAATATGTACAAATCAGCATAAACCAAACAAAAAGATCCCAGCTTTCAATTAAAAACTTCAAATAAAATCGAATAAGTCAAATACCTGAACAATAGTTGGAGCATTAACTATAGCAGGACGTGGAAATAGAATCGGAAACGGTAGATCAAACAACATTCAATCAATCACACCTTAAGGATACTTAGTCATATTAGTAAAAGAAAATGTTAATTTTGTTCATAAATTTTTAATCTTAATAATAGGATTATAATACTTAGTTAGACATGATATTAAGTAGTATCTCATTTTAAGTTATTTTTTTATCTGAAATCTAAATTTTAAAACAAATAAGAGACTTAGGATTAATAGTCCAATCTCAAGTATTATCCTTCCAAACAAACATGACCTTAGAGTATTAACTACTTACCAAGTTTGAAATTTCTTTATAGTTTTTGTTTTTGACAAAGGACTTCTATAATGAAAGGACTTAATAAACAGAAGCATAATAAATTGAAAAGCAAATAAACTATTCGCTATTTTTAAAAAGAAGGCCACCGCGATCACTATCTCACAATATATTTTTATTTCTTATAATTAGATTGATCGCTTTTTATTGGTTTCTTGACTTTTGCTAATTAATCATTAATCCATAATCAAGTATTTATTGGCCGTTTCCACGCGTTTAGTTAATAATCAAGTAACTTGTTATGGTCCAATGAAAATGTACATAATAAAGTTAGTGTCCAATGACCTTAAGTTGGTCCAACCGGCAATAGTACCAATAAGGTTGTAAGTCAAGTTGTGGGGTAGAGTAATATAGTCTTACAGGTGCGGGAAAACGGAGGTTAACTACTAGTACAGGATACAGCTCGTTCGACCTATTTTAAGAGAGAGCAAATTTGTTCATAACAGTAAAAATAAAATTAATCGCCCCATACTCATCATTTCTGTCCTGCTGTTAATATTAATCTCTTATAATAAATCGTTATTCATACCGCCGGAGTTGATAATTTTGTAAGGTTGTAAGTCAAGTTGCGGGGTAAGAGCAATAGAGTCTCTATTACTCACCCCAATAATTTAGTGGCCGTTTTCCACACGTTTAGTCGATAGATAACTTGTTAGGGTCCAATGAAAATGTACATAATAAAGTTGGGGTTCAATGGCATTAAGTCGGTGCAGCCGACAGTAGAACCAATAAGGTTGTAAGTCAAGTTGTGGGGTAGAGAAATAGAGTCTGTATTACCCCACTCCAATAACTTAGTGGCCGTTTTTCACACGTTTAGTTGATAGATATAACTTGTTAGGGTCCAATGAAAGTGTACATAATAAAGTTAGTGTCCAATGACTTTAAGTCGGTCCAGCCGGCAATAATACCAATAAGGTTGTAAGTCAAAGTTGTAGGGTAGACTTAGAGTAATAGAGTTTGTAGTCATTACTCCGTCATTGCCAACTAAAGTAATTTATTTCCTGATGTGACCAGTGAAAGCGTACATTCAAATAAAAAATAGCTTAAATTTTGTAGAATTTATAAAAACTTTTAAAAAATAAAATTGTAGAATTTATTAAAAAAAATTGGAAAATAAATTTATAGAATTTGTATGCGTTATATTATTACTACCTCTATTTCATAATAAATGACTTTTTAGAAAAAAAATTTATTTTAATTTATTTGTCATTTACAACTTTCTAAGAGAATAAATTATTTACTTTTTTATATCACTTATAACTTCTCTCATTGTCTCAAAAGATTTTCTCTTTTGTATTAATAGTTTTCAACTTCCCATAAAAAGGATAGTGATAGAATTTCATACAAATTTTAGTTATTAAATGATAGTACTAAACGACTTTCTTAATTCATGTGCATAAAGCTGTTATTACGGAATGGAGATAGTATTGTGTAGTGTAAAACACTAATTTTATAGGTTATACTTGTATAATTTATTCACCTGTATATATACACACTCGTGGTTAGGCTTTGTACCAAAAACTAAATTTAAACAATAAATGGTAATATGAGGAGTGGAGGAAGTAGTAGGAGGAGGAGCTACGGGTATGTAGTACTCATTATCTTATTATTATTATTATGTTTAGTAATCTCTTGTTGCTGCAAATCTGTCCCTCCTTCTTGCGGCAATATCCGCAACATAAGTTGCCCTTTAAAACTGAAAGGTGATCATCAGAAATGTGATGGCACTAGTTCCTTCAGCTATGAGCTTTCCTGTGAAAACAATCGTACCGGGTTAATCTTACGTCCGTATAATAAATACTATTATGTGGAGGAGATCGACTACAATGGATTAACGTTTCGGCTTGTTGATCCAGGATTAGAAAAGAATAACTATTCTTCTCTTCCCCTTCATTCTATCCAAGAAGAAGGCAATATTCGTTATTCGGGTGATTCAGGTGTACCACCTTTTAGTCTTAATGAGCCAATTACATTTATCGATTGTCCAGCTGATCAACCTATTTCAAGTAGTTCTACCCGATACATAAATATTACCTCAATTTCTTCTTCCAAGAATTCCAAGTATTATAATTATGTTGTGGCTGGGTTTATGAAATTATCAGAAATGGAAAACGACTGCAGGGTTAGGAAGATCGCTTGGGTGTCAAGGCCTTTTATTAATAATAATACCAACAATTTCTCAGAAATTCACGATGGGATGGTTTATGGGTTTAAGCTTTACTGGGCTTACCTCTATTGCCTGATCAAGTGTAACGGTAGATACTGCTTTTATCAACCCGGTATAGACGGCAAAGACATCCAAGTCTGGACTTGCCTGTATTACTCTCCCGACTGCGACCTCCGCCACCTAAACCCATACCACCTTTCACATTGTGAGTATAAATTAAAGTTTAATTTGTATATCACCTTTTACACGTGAGTATAAAATAATAATAAAATATTTATTTCTTTCTTCTTTCAACAATATTTTTTTTCTCTTTTCCTAATATTTTACCTTTGAGTTTGACTTTAGAAGTACATTTTGAATGTGCACATAGATGTATTCTTTACGTGTACTGAGAGATTACTATAGTATATACTCCATATTAATACTGGTTAATATAATAGATCATATATATATATAAATAATTCATAACAAGTATGGATTAAAAATTAATATACAGCATCTCCACTGTACATTACAAGATTCAACGGATGAGAAGTGGGATGGAAAAACGCTGTCGGCTACTAATAGCATAAGACGGAAAAATTACATAAGTGCCTTTGATCAAAATTAGTCAATGATGGGATGGATTAAATCATAGAACACATCTGCTACTAATTGCATTATGGATTAAATTCATTATATTTTGGGGACTCTAATTATATTCCCCCAAATTTTTTTTATTCATTATGGAGATGTTCTTAAATTATGTGCATGAGCCTCTTTCTTTTTCACTTTTTTACTGGCTGTTCCAAAATTAATTCATTCTAGTTTTTGTTATTAAGGATTGCAGGGACACACACACACACACACACACATATATATATATATATATATATATATATGGGTATGCATCCATAGCAACCGGTTGTTGGGGGTACTATTCCAGCAACCATCATCTCCACCATTGATGAATATGACGAAGGGTTGAGATTTAAAAAAAAATAAATTAGAAAGGACACTGCCGCTACATGTTGTAGCGGCTGGATTTGTTTTCTCTCTCCTTGCCGCTACAACATGTAGCGGCTAACCCAGTTCCATTTTATTTGGCCCATACCCTAATTTATATTATTTACTAATTTTATTATTAATAATAATATTAACTAACTAATATTAATGTCATTAATATTAACTAACTAATATTACCCTTGCTTTAATTATCTCAACCAATTTCCAATATCGTTCTCCTCATTAAACTTCCCCAAAAATAAATTGCTTTCTAACAGAAATTTTGCATGAACATGCAGGCCTGCGGCATAACTTAATTCAGGCCTTGTCGGGTGAGTATTCACGAGTTTCTTGTTTCCTTTCGTTTAGTCTAAAATATACTCCTTCTATTCCTAAAAGATTATTTTTCTAGGAAGTAATTTTTGTTCCAAAAAAATTGACGTTTTGAGTTTATCAATGCAGATGAGTAATTTTTTCCAACTTTACCCTTATTTAAAGTTTCTCCTACTTAATGATTTTCCTTAAAAAAAAACAAAATTCTTCTTGATTGTTGAAACGTCCTTACAAATTTCTTCCCTTCCCAATGCTTCTTCTTCATAATCTCATGGCTGGTAGTATACTCCTTTTTGGAATCTACAAAGTTAATAATTGGTTGAGATAATTAAAGCAAGGGTAATATAGTATTTTTCATAGGGAGTAGTTGCATTTTTTAATCTACGTGAATTAACCTTAAACGACAATGTTTTAGGAACAGAGGGAGTATACTCTTTCGTTCCATAAAAGATATTATATAATATTTATTTTACCCATAATAATAATTTAGTAGAGTCTACTACTTTTAAAAAAGACAAAAAAATTTGTCTACGCGTACTTTGTAACCAAAATAGAAACTCATTTCTTCTCTAGTTCTTTTCTACTTTTGTTTTTTAAAATTGTATGAAATATTTGTATTTAGGACATATTTTATGAATCTTTGGGCTGATTTTCTATTTTTGGTGGTTGCCTAACAGGGTATAGTTGGATCATTGGTAAGCTACTTTTCTTCCACTCTTTCCATTTTTTTCGCTTTTTAATGAAAAACCCAGAGGATTAATTACTACTTCTTATCTTTCACTCTTGCCTAACAGGGAATTTACTCGTTCTTATCATGGATTCTGACACCAGACTATGAATGAATCTTACTATCTTAGTACTTATTTGAATCTCAATTTGATAGTGTGTGTGTGTATATATATATATATATATATATATATTAATGTTTAAAATTACTTAAGTCAAGGATTTTTGAATTTTTTTTTAAGGATTTATGCTTTGATAATTTGATGGTGGTCCAGTGGCCCACCCGTGAAAGTACATTGTAGATACCTAGACATAATTTTTCACAGTAAACTTTTCATAACTAGAAACTCTTGAAACATGATAAGGAAAAAAAAATCATCCACTAAAGTATGTGTAATTGAATCTAATGTAAATCTTAATATTAATTTGAAAAATAATATAAAAAAATATTTATCTTACTTTCAAGCAGAGGAAGTACCACTTTGTTAAACTAATTAGAGGCCGGATTACACTTAAAAAAGATTTGGAAGCTTAATTTGAATTGGACGTTAATTAGTATGCTGACACAACGATGCACAGTACTACTAGATCTTCTATTCTCGCAGCTCTAGTAATTAATATACCCGCATGTACAGCAGGATTCATTTTTATTGACATATGACTCATTTTTATTGACACAGAAACAATAAAACTTCTAAAAATTAGGAGGGAGTATGATTTATTTTTTGTTTGTTCTCTCTCAAAAAAACAATATAAAATTGCAGGACTAGTTTTTGGCGCGAGATATTTATGTGGGATACCATTCTTGCTTGCCGTGTGGATCTATAAAGCAAGGAGAAGGCACTTGTCAGTGTATGACACCATCGAGGATTTTCTTCAAGGTCAAAATAATCTCATGCCCATAAGATACAGTTACTCGGAAACTAAAAAGATCACCAACGGTTTTAAAGACAAGTTGGGTGAAGGAGGCTTTGGCACTGTATATAAAGGAAAGCTTAGAAGTGGCCTTTTTGTAGCGGTAAAGATAATGGTAAAGTCCAAGGCAACTGGGCAAGAATTCATTAATGAAGTTGCTACAATTGGAAGAATTCATCATGTAAATGTGGTGCAACTCATGGGATTTTGCTTTGAGGGCCCAAAACGTGCTCTAATTTATGAGTTCATGCCTAATGGCTCTCTTGAGAAATACATTTTCCCTCGAGAAGAAGAAGAAAAAGAAATTGTGTCGTCCTTGAGTTGTGAAAAGATGTATGAGATTTCTTTTAAGGTGGCAAGTGGAATTGATTATCTACACCGAGGTTGTGACATGCAGATTTTGCATTTTGACATCAAGCCTCACAACATTCTTCTTGATGAGAATTTCAATCCAAAAATTTCTGATTTTGGACTTGCAAAATTATATGCGGCGGCTGATAGCATTGTAACTTTGACTGCAGCAAGAGGAACAATGGGTTACATGGCTCCGGAGTTATTTTACAAAAATATTGGAGGCGTTTCATACAAAGCTGATGTTTATAGTTTTGGAATGTTATTGATGGAAATGGCGGGCCGAAGAAAAAATTTGAATCCATTTGTAGATCAAACAAGCCAAATTTACTTCCCATCATGGATTTATGACCAATTTAGCGAAGGAAAGGAGCTTGAAATGGAAGATGCAACCGAGGAAGAAAAGAAGTTGGTAAAAAAGATGATCATAATAGCATTGTGGTGTATACAAATGACGCCTAGTGATCGTCCTTCGATGAACAAAGTTATTGAGATGCTCGAAGGAGATGTTGAATTTTTGGTAATGCCTCCTAAGCCTTTTCTTTATCCGCAAGAGATGCCAGCTGAGGATCAAGAACTGAACCCAACTCCTCCAGATCAGTTAACGCCCGCTCAGAATCAAGAATTGATCATCCCAAATCCTTCATCCAATGATTCTATAACTCAATGCAGTGATTAGACATTTCTATTAATTTGTTAAAGTGGAGATTTATTTATTTTCCTCAAGTCGGGTCTTGTTTACATTAGTTAATAATAACTATATATGTATTTATATTTAATATGCATGATACAGGAACTTTGACACCATGTACCTTCAAAATATGAAGAGGGGAAGGTTTAGATCAGTAGCACGATATAAATACGTGCATGATAGTTGAAAGGATAAGGTGCGTCAAGGCTTGGTGCATGATTGTACGTACATTTGTCTGGTTATTATGAAGGATTTCTGTAATGCTTCAATTAAGTTATGTTTGAGACATTTTATAATCAGTAGTTATTCCATTTTATATTTGTTCATTTCTTCGTTTTACTCTTGATCACGTGTCATTTTGTGATATAAATTTAGGTTCATGGCTTTGCCCAACTCACCTTCTCTTTTGGGGTCTCAATAAAACTTGAAGAACATAATATAATGACCTTGCTTAAGAACGACTTCTATATAACCATGTTTGTTCCGATCCTGATTCAAGCTAAATTTGTCACTAGGATTCTCATCTCACACTTGAAGACTTGCAAACTAACAAAAGATTTGCTTGACTTTCGGTATTACACTCTTGTAGTTATGAAAGAACTACAAAAGTGTAATATACCGAGTTCAGACTTTTATTGTATACTAACCTGATAAACTGTTAAACATGAGAATAACATGATTATTGCTTAGCTACACATTTACATTTGTGCTTAGCTAAGATATGTTTGCAGATGCACTGTACCTAACCTAACCAAAATAAAAACTTGCTACGATTGAATGTGATTAAACTCGGGGAATCTTGGTTTTCATCTGCAACAACCTGCTATTAATAATATGATTGACCATTTGACCTGATAGATGGCCTTGCCACTGACACTGTTTACCTTGACTTACTTGCCTTGCCAATTACACCGTTTACCTTGACTTACTTCCTCCATATATACAGACTGTGGCATATATGTTTGAAACTTGAAAGTGTCTAAGCATGACATATATGGTGGGGGGGCAACAGCACCAATTATAAATGCTGCTTATGGCCCAGCTAAAAACTTTGCTATTTGTAAACAAGCTTTTCCAACCCCCAAACATCAACTTCGCTAGAAACTAAATAATAATGGATGCACTTGAAATCTTTACATTCTCTCTCTTCTTCTCTTTCTATTTCTTCTTGGTTTCTAGCACTGAGCTATGCTTCAAGTCAGCTTGTGGCCAAAATGAACCGGTTATTCGATTTCCCTTTCGGCTGGACAATATCCAACAAAGGTCACGTGGCTATCCTGGTTTTGACTTATCCTGTGCAGGTTCTACGAACCAAACATTTATTGAGCTACCAAATTCAGGAAATTTCCTTGGCCAGAGTATAGACTATGTCACGCAAGAAATAAGGATTAATGATGCAAACAATTGCCTCCCACAACGTCTACTTTCATTCAATCTTTCCGGTTCTCCTTTTGTTGGCGTGTTTTCTCAAGATTTTACATTGTTTAACTGTTCCTTTAATTATGGTACTAGGTATCGGTTAAACCCCATAGTTTGTCTTGGCGGTTCTACTATGTCACGCAAGAAATAAGGATTAATGATGCACGGGCGGATCTAGAAAATTTTCTCAGCAGGGACGGATTTTCACTGCAAGAAAAAGAGCCTGCAATATATGACAAATCCTTCACAAAAAATAGTATATCACTCACAAAAGATTTATTGTGAAGAAAACTTTATTCGCGCAATTTGTCGCATAAGAGCTCTTTGCTAAAAGTATCCTTCACTGAGTTAGTGACTAAATATTTTTTTGTGAATGATATATTGTGAAGAATATGTTCTTCACAAATTATATATCGTAAAAAAAAAAATTTGTTTGACGAGGAGATGATTTCCTCACAATTAACATTTTGAAATAACTAGTAAAAATGTCTTCCTTCATAAATAACAATTTGTGAAGAACATATTTACTTTAGAAAAATTAAATTTCCTTCACTAATTAATATATTGTGATTTTTTTAATTTACCGAGAAGAAATTTATTCGACAATGCTGCTATTAAATAATCAAATCATTGTAAATTAAAAATATTTTTAAAATTATTTATTAATTTGTAATCAATATCAAATAAAACATTATATTATATAAATAACCAATTGTATAATTCACAACTAAATATGTAATAATCAAGTAACAAAACGTACAAGACTTGTAATCAAAACAAATGTAGGTGCCTCGAAGGCCATAGTACCTAAAATATTTAATCGTTAATACAAGTAAAGAGGTAAGAAAAACAAACTATAAAAACTTTGTACCTTTGTCATGTTAAGTCCTCTCTTCATTGTCATAAGTTTCTTCAACGCAAGGTTGTTCTTGTAAATTTCAGCCTGCCAAAGAAAAAAAAACACACCAAAACTTAACTTTAAATATTTGAGTTAAAAAAATATGACAAAAGATTAAACTGGCAAAAAAATTAAGAAGCGATTCCACAAGTAAAAGTTATAGTTCCACAAGATCTCTGTCTCACATGAATAGTAAATGTGCCCCAATTATGTGAGAAGAAACTTGTGAAAATATAAAATTTTGTTTGTGCGTACAAATATCAATACCCTAATTAAATGAGAAACATTATTAAAACGATAAAAGATGAGAGTTTGGTACCTATATATATTTATAACCAGATACACAAATAAATGTGCAACAAAATATAATTATAAGTTTTTACTATGCCCTTTAGGAAGCTTGGTACCTATGTATATACATTTTTTTGCCCCCTCCAAATTTAACTCTTCCATTAATTTGCCCTATTAAATTTATTAACTTGCATATTTACCCCTACCCCTATACCTATAAAAAAAATCCAGTAGGAGCAGCTGGCTATGCTGCCCTTGCAATAGATTTGCCCCTGACGATGCAAACAATTGCCTCCCACAACGTTTACTTTCATTCAATCTTTTCGGTTCTCCTTTTGTTGGTGTGTTTTCTCAATATTTTACATTGTTTAACTGTTCCTTTAATTATGGTACTAGGTATCGGTTAAATCCCATAGTTTGTCTTAGCGGTTCTACCTATACTGTTTTTGCTGCATTCAACATTAGGGCTATGTTTATTTGTAAGGATTATACTTGTGATAGAACTATTAATTTCAAGTGTCTTGTTTGTTTTCAAATGTGAATTTGGGACTATTAGTTCAGGGATTATAAAATAACTTAATATGGAAGACTATATAATATCATGTTCAACCAGGTATTATGATCCAAGATTATAATCCCAAGATTATAATTCTTGCAAACAAACATGGCTTGTAATAGGTTGTTTTCATCAATGTGTACTATGATGTCAATTATTACTGTCCCAGTTCGTTGGCCATTCTTCAATCAGATGATCTCATCAGATCTGAGCGATGATCTTCGGCTGACTTGGGTTGCACCAAGGTGCAGAAGGTGCGAATCACGAGGTGGAATATGTGGCTTCAAAAGTAATTCCAGTCACGAACTTGAATGCACAAGTATTCCTTAGCGTGGTACGTTTTTAAGAACTACTGCTGCTTTCAACTTTTAATTTTCTTTCAGCATTTTGAGATAATTTCTTAGGAATATTGTGGGTGACCTTAAGCATTTTAATGCTGATAATTGATCCCGGTAGTAATATGAGTAGATTAAGGGTAATGATTTTGTTTTGGAGGTTTTATTGTTTCTTCATCTTGACGAATACTGGGTGAATATGATAAAGTGAAAGGGATATAAATGATAATATATTATCAATCTAACTAGTAAGATCATAATGTCTGACTTTGTGAAACCATAAGATAAAATTATTATTCAGTGGATATTTGTTTTTGATTATATGAGGTCAAGTTGATAAGATATTTGTATATACTGATATTGTTACAAGCAATTATAAACGGTGTTAAGATTATGAAAATAATAAATTTAGTTATTCCTTTTGTTTTAAAATTAGAAATATAATTTGAATTAAATGACAACATATTAAACTTTAAATTGATGTGAATTTATTTAATTTTAGTTGATATAATTATTATAATTGTATAGTATATAACAAAAATTATTAATTATAAAATTTATTTCATTATAAATTTTTATAAATCGTACTAATTTTAAATTTTAAATTTTAAAATGACGAGGTATTAAATTTTGAATTTGAGTACCATCAAAGCATGAACGGCTTTGTTGACTTTTTCCCCAAAAAAAAAAAAAAACTTTTAAAGTTGCTCAAAGTGCGGTGCTAAAACTATGGTTAGTTGACTTGTCAGTGAAGCAATGCAAGTGGAACCCGTAGGAACTCGGTCAACTTATATACCAAGCCAGAATCACATGTACCCATTTCCATAATATGAAAACTGGAACTACTTTTAACTTTATGCATCATGGATTGGCTACCACAAAATAGGACTTGTTTAAACTCTTGTTTATTGTTCAAGGATAAAAATAATTTGATATATTATAGTATATATATTATAGTATATACACAAGTAGTATTTTTGTTAAATACTTTCTCTGTTCCAAAATTAGGAATACAATTTAACTTTTGAGATCAAACGACGACATATTAAACTTTAAATTGATATGAATTTATTTAATTTTAGTTAATACAATTGTTATAATTGTATAATATATAATAAAAATTATTAATCACAAAATCAATTCCATTCTAAATTTTTATGAGTCATAGCAATTTTGAAATTTAATATACCGTCGTTTGACCTCAAAAGTCAAATTATATCTCTAATTTTGGAACAAAAAAAATATAAGTATCATTAATTATGTGTTATAGTTGTAACACCGTTTGTGTTTACATTGTCAGTAAATAAAATTTAAACTCATAAAAATATATCAATATAAATAAAAAAGACGAATGATTCATTTATCATTGTAATCAAAATGATAAATCAAACATGTAAATTAAGTACTCCAGGGCCTCTAAGAATCGTGTTTTCAAACATTATTTATGATTTTCCGTACAAATTAAGAATTAGTCAATGTAAATGATTGATGAATTACTTCATTTTGTAGTTCTTACAATAATTCTGCACTTAAAATATAAGGTAATTAATTTATAATATTTAAAAAATTATTATTCACTTTCAAAAATGAGGACAATACAGTCGAGTTTTATGCCTAATTGGTGTTCTTGATGTCTGATTTTATATCTTATTGGAATTTTAAAAAATTTGTACAGGACTTCCAAATAGTGCACGCTATGCGGTAACCCTAGGGACCAGTGTACCAGCACTACTGTGTGTTGTTGGGTTGTTTTGTTTCATATGCGTGAAACTCAAGTCCAATCACCAGGAACACTACACCCCTGCTGAACTGTCCTCCACAGTCGTTCCACAACCCATTCTTGTTGTGGGTCTAGATGGCCTAACTATAGAATCCTATCCAAAGACGGTCCTTGGAGAAAGCCGACAGTTATCCAAGTCCGATGACAACACCTGCCCTATATGCTTGTCTGAGTATCGGCCCAAAGAGACCCTAAGTACCATCCCTATCTATGAGTGGCTTTGCCTTAATGCCACTTGTCCGATTTGCCGGAATTCACCTGCACAATCACCACCCGCTCAAGCTTCCTAAAAATTTGTATTATACTTAAAAGTTTGTTTTTTTTCTTCTTTTTTTGGTGTATTATTTTAGTACGTTTATATCTTGAAACGGAGGAGAAGTAATTTTTTTAACAATTTTGCAAAAGTCGCGATTAAACTTTTCCTAATCCATCACCTTATAGAATTTTCCTTAAGTGTGGAGCATGTTCTACTACAAACAAATTAACTAACTCAGATCTTCTTGTAATAAGATATTTATTCCACATAATATTACATACATTACAAACTCTAATTTAATGTAACAAGATAAGAGATTCGGCAGTAGCAAAGGAACTAGTCCACTCCACTCAACGTGGATAGAGGTTGGTCACTCAGATTCTGAAATAACTTCGAGCTCATTGGTAAATGGCCTTGCAGTTGTTGTTACATTTACTGAATTGGTTAATTTGAAAGGATTAGGCAGCATAACTGGACAATCTTCTCTTTCGAGCATTTGGATCACATGTTTCATTGAAGGGCGGTCCACCGGATGCCACCCAATGCACCAAAGACCCACAATTGTTAGCTTTCTTGCTATGTTCCAATCATCATCTTCTTTGTCAACTTCGATTGTCACTTCACCTTGTTCTAAGCGACGAAAAATCCACTCCGGAAAGTAGGATTCGCTCGTGTTTTGTGCATTATTATTATTGTTCTTTCCTCCGACCATTTCAAGCAATAACATTCCAAAACTATAAACATCTGATTTGGATGACACTTTCCCAAAATTCCGAGAAAATACTTCTGGCGCAATATAGCCAACGGTCCCCCTAGTCATAGTAATAGAAACAATGCTCTGATCCTTGGAACACAACTTTGCTAGACCAAAATCAGAAATTTTTGGATGAAAATTTTGGTCCAACAAAATATTATGAGGTTTGATATCAAAATGGAGAATTCGTTGGGCACACCCTTGGTGAAGGTATTCGATTCCTTTGGCTATGCCCAAAGCAATTTCTTGCATCTTTTCCCAACCAAAAAAATTATTTTTGTGATTTTTTTCGGAGTACACGTACTTTTCTAGTGAGTTATTAGGTTAAAACTCGTAAACAAGAGCTCGATTGCATCCGTCAGCGCAATATCCAACCAAACGAACCACATTCACATGATGGATTCGACCTATCGTACCCACTTCGTTGATGAACTCTTCCCCATCACTTTTGGAATCGCTATTGAGGACCTTAACTGCAACAAGAATTTCATCTGAAATTTGACCTTTATAAACTGATCCAAAACCTCCTTCTCCTAATTTATGGTTGAAATGACGAGTTATCTTCTTGATATCAGCATAAGAGTATCTTGTTGGCTTCATGGCTTTGTAATCCTCCAAAAACATTTCAATTTTAAGTTGGTCTTCTTTTTTTCTCTTATTTGATTTGATTAGGTAATACAGTACTGCAACGAGGACAAGCGTAACTAGAATGACGCTCGGGATTATACCTGCACGCATGCATGGTAATTAAAACAAAATAATTAAAATTAATATTTGGTAAAGGAATTGCTGGATCAGCCAGTGCTTGGATGCTAGAAAGAGCTAATATTTTAATTAAGTGTAATATATTAGTTGTTGACCAAGTGCTTATACATTTTCCCTTCCCCTTGTAATTAATGTCTAGCTCTTTTAACAGAAAATTAAGTACAGTTAAAAGATTTTGTGCATCAGTAGTAAGTTGGAGTATTACCTGCTCGTCTTGCTACAACCGCTTTATTTGATGCATGACCTGTAAAAAGTTATACAATAAAAAAGAATTGTTAGATCCTTTCATATTGATTAATACTCATGGAATAAGTAGAGAACATGAATAAAAATGACAATAGTAGTAATAGCATGAAATTTAGAGTAATCCAGAATTAATCAAATGCCAATGCCTAAAGTAATACGTAACATAATTTATTAGAGTATGTACTCCTTTCTTCCGTTCTAAAATTAAATATACATTTCGTTAGTCCATTCTAAAATTAGAGATACATTTTAGAGTATCATGATATTTCAATCTTAAAGCCGGAATATATTGGAAAAAATTAAATAAATTCTTGAAAAATTTGGGTAGTTTAAAATTTGTGTATTTGATTTTAGAATTAATTCATGAGAGATTATATAATAATTACCTGATCCTACTGATCCTGCTGGCGGTTGTTCGGGAATGGGGAAACATGTAGTAGTGATATTGCTGCTGTTAATATTCTGATCATCCATTTTGCAGTACTCTCCTTTAGCTTCACATTTCCCACAATTTGGTGTGGTCCAATTTATCAACATTTCTGCGTTTGTGTAGAAGAAGCGTGGGATGGATGAAATAGTGTATATCTTGGTGCATGATAGTATAGGTGAGCCATAAGTCCACCATTCTGACGGTAGGATATAGACTTTGGAAGCATGCCCCCCGTTAAGGGAAGACATGAGCGTCACAGGTACCACGTCCGCCTGTCTAAGAGACGGGGTTGAGGAACAACTGAAAAGGCAATAGTCACGTAGGTTGTAGTAGTGACGGCTGCCCAGAGAATCTGCCTCAGATCTGAACGACGCCTCATAATTATATCCTCCGGAAAATCTGAATGGCGTAGAAGCAGCCGATGAATTCAAGGTGGTCAAACGGCGGGTAGGGACTAAATTAGATTCAAGTGCTACCTGCCGGAGTGAATACACTACATTAACTCATTACTAAATAAGAAACAAATTTATAAGCGGCACGACACATTAATTCACAACTAAAAGTAAAAGTGTAGTTGAAAAAGAATTAATGTGAAGCTGGTGAGATCGATCGAGTAAGTGAATGCATGTAAGGTGTTAGAAGTTTATTCTTTTATCGAGTATTGGTGAGTTAGTTAGTGTAGTATACCAATTAATATTTATTAATTGTACCTGTTGAGATGTGTAATTGATTCCAATGACAAATGCCTTTACATAAACCAAGACCTGGAGTCCCTCCTGCGAAGTGTTTGCATGGTATTTGAACTCCATCACCGTGTCTTTTAATTTGCTGCAAGAAAGTTCAAAACCAGGATAGGGATAGCCACAGTGATCTGGCTGCTGGTGTTTCAGCCGGAACGGGAACCGGATGATTGGGCCGTCGTCCCTGCACCTTTTCGCCCTGCAATACTCATCAGAATTTTGGCCTTCAGCAGCAGCTGTAAACATAACTACCAGTACCAACACCGAGAAACTTGGATATACGACCCAAGTAGTCATTTCTGGAGAATTAATTCTTAAAATCTCAAAATAAAAAAGGAACACAACGATTGATTAGAGAGAACCAAGAAAAATTTATTTATTTATGGTGAACCGAGTTACCGAGAGAAGTTAATCAACATTACTATTCCTTCCCTTTCAAAAATAAAATAAAGAAAAAGGAGTCCCACTTGTCAAATTAATTGGTAAATATTAAGAATTTATATTGTTACATATTTATCCCTATAAAACTAAGTTGTTAATTTATTAGTATTAGTGGCATGATAATTAAATATTATGACAAAATAAAAAATATTGTGTTAATTTATACTACTCGTAGTAATTAAATACTGAACTCTTTTACTTATTTTTTTTTATATAAATAGAACTCTTTTAAGAAAAATAAAAGATGTATATCATACTATATACGGAACATCCTCGTTGGGAAAAACGAATATCAAGGACGGCAGAAAATACAATTTAGTGCCTCTCTTCTTAAATTAGATCAGATATTTTGACAACTTGAATCAATTAATTTGTGAAATCTTATCTTTTAAAGTTTAAAATTCATAAAGATTATATTTAATATTATTTTAAGATGAATTTATAATAAATATAATTGTTTATGCTAAAATTTAAATTTTACAAATTAATCAAAAAATATCTTCTTTTTTTTGGGACGAAGAGGGTAATTGATTTGACTCTATCTCTCATGCTCGGCAATCGCGATCAGATAATTTACCTTATAACAATTTATCTCCAATATATTTCTTGGTTTTTAAAAACAAAAAAAAAGGTTAAAGAAAAAAGTTATAAAAATATATCTTGCAAGAAAAGATAATAATAATTCCGATTGTAAAATACATTTTTGAGTGCCCCAAGAAATTTCCGTCCTGCCGACACTACCAACCAGTCAAGTTTGCAGCTGGCTGCTATAATGAATTCAATCAAGAGTAGCTAGTTGGTAGTGTTGGCAGGACGGAAAATAATTTTCACTATTCACTCACTTACTTCTATACACCTCATCTCCCCTCCTTCCTTTCACCCTTAGGTGCTGTTTGTTTACATCTGATTGCCTCTTAATGAACTGCCTCTTATTTGTTAAGAGGCATGATGCTGTTTGTTTTGTTTTTTGTTACCTCTGAATGTCTCTTAATCGGTAAGACAGAAAATGAAATCTTAATAATTAAGAGGTACCTCTTAATGAATTTTTTTTGATAATTTTTTTTATATAAATATATTCAACAATATTATTCACTCATTTTTATTAAATTGAATATTTAAAATTATTAAATAATATTTTACCCTTTAAAATGGTAAAATAGTGTCATTAAGAGACAACTTACTTTTTAGTAATCAAACAGTTTTTTTGATTCAGACCTCATAACCATTCAGATGATCTAATTTATTAAGACATCATAATCATTCAGATCTTAATTATCATTTTTATCAAACACAACCTTAGACTTCATCTGCAGTGCAGTGATACATACTCATTCAAGGACATGTTTGGCAATTTTGTAATTAATTTTTGAAATTTTCATTTCTGCGTTTCACATCATTTCTCTTCTTGCCTTCTAGTTGTTTTTTTTTTTGGAAAAATTAAATTAAATTAAAAGAGGAGTCTCCAAATATATATATATATATATAAGTACATTATACTATATAAAACTGCAATTTCACCTCCTCCTCTTTTTTTCAAAAGTACTTAATTTAATAAAAAAAAATTAAAATTAAATATTTAATTTGAGACGGAAAGAATAATAGTATCCGAACTAGTTATTGGAAAAATATTGAAGAGTAGCGCGTTACTGCAAACGCTTTTCTATTTGCGGTCCAAATGGATGGGTTGTCAGACTAGGGGCCCACTTCATTCCGTACTTGAAAATTGAAGTTGATAGTGATGCAAAGGAAGTGGATGTGATCGCTTTTAGAGCCCATTTGGAAGAGTTTTTTTAGTGAATCTTAGGATCCTTCTGATATCTGATATGTCTGCTACGGCTACATATTAAGCACAGAAAATAAGAGATTGGACTTATTAAATATTATTTATTTATATTTATACTGAATTTAATGCATAGGGTCTATTAATATAGTATTATTTTTTTATGCATTGAATTCAGTACAAATATATAAACAAATAATATTTAGTGGACCGTATCTCTTATTTTCTGTGCTTAACATGTGCACTTCTTGAGAAAATCCAATTAAGTTCACTTTCAAATTAATAATGGAGATGTTTTGTGGAGAGTAACTTTCCGAAAGTACTTTTAAGATTTGGACTCCAAAATACTTTTAGCTCAAACAGAAAATACTTTTGCCAAAAATTCTATATTTAAAAATGTTCCCACAAACATTTAATAGTTTCTATGTTTTACAAAAACAGTAGTCTAAATTGTCTAAACTTTTTTGCTCCACAAACAGAGTCTACTTTATAAAAATTGATAGTAAAAGAAAATGATACAATGTTATTACACTACACCGGTAAACTAATAATTTATTAGTTATATTTAGAAGAAGAAAAAAACTTTAACATTTACAAAATTTATAAATGAGACTCTTTTTATGGGATAAAAATAATATTATAAATGCAAGTCTTATTTCTTCTTAAGCAAATTTATTTTTTAAATATTAAGATGTCAAAAGTTTTATTCTTTAAAATTATGTAATAAATCTGTTTAAAAATAAATACATGTAATTCTATTTAATTACATGTATTGATGTAATCTCACGGTTATAATTTGGTAAAAAAAATTACAATCCCACACAACACTCGAGATAATTTGTTTTGATTTGGATGATCAAAAAGCAATTTAATTCTCTCTATGAAAAAGCCTTGGTCTCTATATTTTTTGATATGGAGTCTCTTATCTACACTAAAGAGATCCTCCTCCAAATTTTTTTTTATATTCTTTCGTTTAGTTATTCTTATTTTTTTTTCTTTTATGCAGTTTTATTTCTTTTAATTTAGATTTTTTTCAATCTATGGAGCTTCTCCTAATTTGGGATATTCTCACTTTATGAAACTTTTTTCAAGTTTATGATCACTACGTGAGAAGACTTGATTTAAGTTAATTGGTGAATGTAGATTTATTCAAATTTGAGTGTGAAGTCATCACAACAGTCTTTTTTTTTTCATTGCTCATGTTGAAGAAGAAGAACTACTCAAGTTCTTATTTTTGTCTATTTTTTAGAAATTTATATGTTTTCAAGTTTCGAGTTTTAATTTGGAATTAGATGAGGTATCAATTTGAGTCTAGTATTTTTGCAATTCAATCTATTATCAATGAAGATTATCAAGTGTTGTTATTCCAAAATTTTATCAAAAATAAATAAATAAATAAATAACCTCCACATAAATGGCAAATATAAAGTCGCAACATTAGGTGGATAAATCATTTCCCAGTTAATTAGGATGACAGCTACTACTCGTTATTTCCTTGCTATTTCGACTTTGTAAAGTAGGACAAAGCTAGGACCACTGGTACTCTTTATGCGATAAAAATAATATTATAAATGCAAGTCTTATTTCTTCTTAAACAAATAGTTTTTTATTTTTTAAATAGTAAGATGTCAAAGGTTTTATTCTTTAAAATTATGTAATAAATCTGTTTAAAAATAAATACATGTAATTATTTTTAATTACATGTTTTGATGTAATCTCACGGTTATAATTTGGTAAAAAAATTATAATCCGACACAACACTTGATAATTTGTTTTGATTCGAATGATCAAAAAACAATTTACTTCTCTCCTCTCTACGAAAAAACTTTGGTCTATATTTTTCGATATGGTGAGGGTTTCTTATCTATACCGAAGAGATTCTCTCCCAAGTTTTTTCTTATATTCTTTCGTTTAGTTATTCTTATTTTTTTTTCTTTTATACAATTTTATTTCTCTTAATTTAAATTTTTTTTTAATCTATGGAGCTTCCCCTAGTTTGGGATATTCTCATTCTACGAAACCTTTTTCAGGTTTATGATCACTCTGTGAAGGAGGCTTGATTTAAGTTAATTAGTGAATGCAGATCTATTTAAATTTGGGTGTGGGGTTATCACGACGACCTTCTTTTTCGTTGTTCATGTTGAAGTAGAAAAACTGCTCAAGTCAATTTATTTTTGTCTATTTTTTAGAAATTTATATATTTTCAAGTTTCGAGTTTTAATTTGGGATTAGATGAGGTATCATTTCGACTTTAGCGTTTTTGTAATTCAATCTATTATCAATGAAAATTATCAAGTGTTGTTATTCCAAAATTTTATCAAAAATAAAATAAATAACTCCCACATAAATGGAAAATATAAAGTCGCAACGTTAGGTGGATAAATCATTAAGATGACAGCTACTAGTTATTTCCTTGCTCTTTCGACTTTGTAAAGTAGGACAAAAGCTAGGACCACTGGTACTCTTTTTCCCTGGCTCTTCCAGTTAATTTCCTCAGGGCTAAGAGTATCAAATACGTTCTACATATAATAATATGGGGATGGAAAGTAAACTAGTCAAATCTTGAGGTCATCTCAATAAGATTTTGGTCAAAAGCTATGAATCTTATCACTTAAATTAAATTTATTCAGTAAGACTTAAACCTTATATATTTTGGCCCAATCAAAATAGTACAATTCTATTCAACTATAAAAATACTTATTGAAGAGATAATTCCTGCAAGAAAAATCAATCCTAAACAGATTCCACAAATATGACGTAATTCTTAGTACTTTTTAAAATTAAGATATATTTTTTTATCCGTTTTAAAATTAAAATAAATTTCTATGTTTATAGTGATAAATTTTTAACATACATTACTATATTCATAATAATAAGTTGCGCATCATGCCGCCACTACTTCGTTCTTTTAGTAATTATTATTTTAAACGGAAAAAATAACAAACACGCTATAAATACTTCTATCTCAATATTCACCAACAAATAGGTAAAGGTGTCTCTGTCCTATATATTAACAATCACGGTTGGTTAGGTGGCCATGCATTCCATTGTTTCATAAATAATGTGTCAGGAAATAATTAGGTAAAAATTCATTATACGTCAATATTAAACTTAATAATTATAATTAATTAATTTCAATCATGTACATCATTTTATATTTAATCTTAATACTTATTTTTTTAATAACCAAAACGCCATGTGTGAGGCACATCCGAGATTTGGCCATAGTAATCCTAATTCACAATTACGTAAGAAAAACAATCAATAGCAACAAATACTCAAACAAAATCAGAGTAAAATTCATTAATACTCCATTCGTTCGGAATATAAAATTAATACTCACTTCTAAAGTCTAGTTATACTATTTTCAAATTAATTAAAAGTTAATATGAATTCATTTTTAGATAACACAATTACAAAAATTAAACGCTATAATCAAAATACTATTAAATATTGTATTCAAAAGTTAAATGAATCACATTAATTTTGAGTTTAAAAATATCTTATATTAATTTTAAAAATTCAAACTTAATCTTACATATTGAAATGAAAGAAGTAGTACTTTAATACAAAAATTTGCCCTCCAATACAATGACTCGTGTAAAAGAAAAGACATAGTCCTCAAAATAATAATCAATACTACGTTTAGATTGGATATACGAAATTAGTGATGAAATGAGATAGACAAAAGAATATTACGATTCTAATTAGAATGAGTCATTTTACACCCTCAACTAAGCAATAAAATTCACAAATTTGTTATGAATAAAAATAATTTTTTCTATTCTAATAAAATAATTAAACACATTTTTTTTTATTTTAAAAGAATGTGTTAGTTCTATTCTGATTCATGCAATAAGAACACAACCTAAAGTATATGAGTTAAAATTATGAAGCTTAATAACCCTATTTAAAATCTCTTCCTCTCTTATTTTTTTTCTTTTTTTGTTTGAAAGCTAAATGCACATCATTTCATTAAAATAATTAGACAGAGATCAAAGGATACTACTTTTCTTTAAAATAGCTTCATGTCACTCTATTTGTTTTTTTGGACGGAAATTATAGATATTTGGAATTTTTTTAATATAATAAAATACGGTTAAATAGAGTGAATGAGTTTAAAAATACACATGGCCCGGCACAAGCCTATTCCCGGTTAAACTTTGGGGAACAGAGTTTATTTAAATTACTAGTTTCTTTGGGACCAAAAAAAAATATTGACTCTCTTTTCTTTTTGGGAATAGTGAGCAATTATTTTAAGGACGAAAGTAGCAGTAGAGACTAGAGAATCAATGGTGTGTGATTTCAGATCTACATATACTCCTTCCTACCAAGAAATTAAATCAAAGAAAGAATAATAATAATATGTGGAGTGGAAGAAGTAGAAGGAACTTGTCTGTTGCCCCAGCAGCAAACTCCTCCACAAAACCCTCTCTACTACTCTTCTTAATACTTTTTCTTGTAAGCAGTTGCTGCTGTAAAGCCGCCTCTCCTTCTCCTTCTCCTTCTTCTTGCGGTAATATCCATAACATAAGCTGCCCTTTCAAACTGAAAGGCGATCATCAGAAATGTGATGGTAGTAACTTCAGCTATGAGCTTTCTTGTGATCACAACAATCGTACCGTATTAAACTTATCTCCACATAAATACTTTTATGTGGAGGATATCACATATGATAACTCTTCAATCTGGATTGTTGATCCGGGGTTAGAAAAAAATAACTATTCTTCTCTTCCGCTTTATTCTATGCAAGACGGCGACGGCACTGCATATTATTCATTCGGTCTTCGGGACCTTAATGAGCCAATTACATTTATCGACTGTGAAGCTCCTGCAATTTCTACTCGATACTTTTATCTTACTAGTGCAAGTTCTTCAAAATATTATGCATATGTTGTCGCTGGCGATATGAACGTATCAGAAGTGGAGGATTATTGCAAAGTTAGCAAGATGACTTGGGTGTCATCGGAATGGCCTCTTATTAATAATATCAGAAGTGGTAACGCCTCTTCTAATTTCTCAGATATTCACGACGGGATGGTTTATGGGTTCAAGCTTTACTGGGCTTTCCTCTTCTGTCTAAAGTGTTACGCTAGATCCCGCTTTTGCAGGATCGACCGCTTAGTCCCGGGCTTCATTTACACTTGCGACGACTACTACAAATGCAACCTCCACCATCTAAGTTCATACCACCCTTCACTTTTGTGTGAGTAACAAGTAGCTAATAATTTCGTTCCCAGTTATATTATTTTGATTACATATTATCGGTGCTGAATTCAGAAATTTCGGTCAAGGTGAGCAAATAATATTAAATACTCCAATATTGGTTCTAAAATATAATATTGACTTTTTAAAATTTAATTTGATACATTTTAAAATCTAAAATTAAAGTTTTGAAAACAAAAATTTTCATAATTAGTACTCCCTCCGTCCCAAATTAATTGCTTTTCTAGGATTTTTTAAAGTCAAATTGACTATTTTTAAAATTAATAATTAAGCATATATAAATATATTTCTAAAATTATAAAAATTGAAATTAGTAATAAATTGTATATACTTTCTTTTGGTTATAATATCTTCACCTATATGTTAGCAAAAATAGTAAAAAGATTAGTTTTAAAAATAGTCATTTTGACTTTAAAAAATCCTAGAAATGTAATTAATTTGGGACGGAGGGAATATGAGTTTTAAAGTATTTTTTAATATTCACAATCGTGTATTGACAAAACCTAACTGGATTTATGTCAATGTTTTATTTAAAATATTTAAATTGACTTTTCATTTGGATTGGATTGGAGTATATATTTATTTTCAAAAGCATGGTCAGCAAAATTGTCCACCTTGTCTACAGGCCACAAGGTACAATACATTATTAGCGTCAAAACTAATGATTTAGTCATTGTAGTTGGTAATTTTGATTTAATATGTCATTGAATTTTTAATTTTTTAAATTATCTAATTAAACTAATTATTATTTTGCAATTCATTCTGTTATGTTTGGCTGACGGGCATTAAATTATTTTGGCTTTTTTTCCTACGTGGACGCGCAAAAGAAAAGGAAAAATAAAAGAAATGATATGGCCCAATCCAACTGGTTTAAATGGCAAAATCATCCTACATGGCAATTAAAAAAAAAGAAAAAGAAAGGAAGATGATGACATGTTGTTGTGTGGCCCCCATTTTTCCTCTGATCATCTTCACATGAATCATCTTTCTCTTCATTTCTCTCTCTTCCTTTTGTCTCTCCACACCTCTTTGGTACTAAACCCTCCTCCCCAGATCCCTCCCCACACCCCAATCTCTCACAAGGACTGAAGATTCCCAAACTCTAACCCTCCCAGAAAATGAAGAAGGTACAGACCAAAATACATTCTCCCTATAATTACACCACCTAGATTCTCTCACCTGCTTCAATAATGGCAACGCCACCCCAGATGCCCTTTTCACCCTCCGCCTCCACTGCGACGCCGTCAAAGCCAAAACCCCCATCGCCATCACCGCCATCAAAACCAACGCCACCGCCGCGCGCAATGGCTGCAAAAGAGGTAGACACGCCACGGGCTTCAACAACTCGATCATTTCTGAACTCGCTCAGGGCAGTGGCGAGTACTTTATGCACCTTGGTGTCGAAACTCCCCCTAGATACTTTTACATGTTACTCGACACCGACAGCGATGTCATTTAGATCCAGTGCTCCCCTTGCCAAAAATGTTACACGCAGTCCGACTCGGTGTTCGACCCGAAAAAGTCGTCATCTTTTGTCGGAGTCACATGCGGGTCACCTTTATGTAGAAGGCTCGATTCCGCAGGTTGTAACCAACGGAAGAAATGTATGTACCAGGTATCAAACGACGACGAATCGTTCACCGTCGGTGAATTCTTTACTGAAACGATGACGTTTCGAAGGACCCGAGTTAATAATGTGGCGTTGGGCTGTGGCCATGACAACGAAGGCTTATTCGTCGGCGCCGCCGATTTACTGGGATTGGGTCGTGGAAAGATTTCATTTCCAACTCAAGCCGGTCGCCGATTTGGCCGCAAATTTTCTTACTACCTATGTTTTATGGTAGAAAAACATAAAAACTTAATGGAAACTTTGGTGGTGGTGATGATGAAGAATTATTTACAACACTGCCATTTCCATTCATACAGTTCTTGAAAGACGAAGAATTAGAAGAAGATGATGATGATGATGATGATGATAATTTTCCTACCTATTCTTCCATTGATCTTCTTATTCTCCTACTCCAATTCTATTTATTTAACAGTTTAATTGAACAAATAATAAGAATCATCATCAATTTAATCATCTAATTTAAGAGATTTGCATAGTAGAAAAAACAAATATATATATATATACACACACACACACACATATAGATATAGTGAGAAAGAAAGTTTAATACGTTTCCTTCTTTGCTTTTGAGACACTCCCCTCTTTCTGAACTCTTTCTCATGCAGAAAAGCTCTCCTTCAGCTCGTATGTTTGAAGAAGGGAAAGGCAGAGGAGAGGAGAGAGAAAGAAACTAAGAATAGGCTAGGTCATTTCTTTTATTTTTTCTTTTCTTTTACACGTCCACGTAGGAAAAAAATCAAAAAAATTTAACGTCCGTCAGCCATACCAGAATGACCCAATTACAAAATAATAGTTAATTTGATTGAGTAATTTGAAAAATTAAAAGTTCAATGACGTATTAAGTAAAACTTGTCAACTACAATGGCTAACTCATTAGTTTTGCCCATTATTAGCCCCATGACAACGAAAAACCAACTCTTATCTTTTTCTTTCTTTCTTTTTTCAGCACAATTTTCTTAAAAGTGTTCTCCACATATGTTGATATGTTATTGTATCAAATTATATCCCTCACTCTCTTTCAACGAAAGATTTGATTGTTCCAACATTAAGTCTGAATTTGTGTTTATTTGTTTTAACGAATATTAAGGATTGTATAAATGTACTAATTAGTCATTTTACTCTCTCCGTTACAAAATTAAGAATATATTTGTAAAACAATTACTTTGAAAGCAAATTATATTTTTTTTAAACATATTCCTAGCATTAGCTACCGTAATAGTGGTCACATGATAGTATTTAATTAACCAAAAATAATAATAATGGCAAATTAGAAAACTTTATGTCACCTTACAATTTAAAAATAAAAATGTATCTCTAATTTTGGAACAAATAAAAAAAATATCTCTCTAATACTTTATTTTAATAGACAGTTATTTTAATATCGTTCTCCTCATTAATTAGTTGTCCATATAATAACCTAGAACAAATTACTTTCTAACAGTAATTGTACATGAAACCATGTAGGCCTGCGTGAGAACTTACACGGCATACGTGAAAACCTATACTGTGAGTATTCATGAATTTTATTTGTCTTTCTTTTCCTTTAAAAACAGAAATATCGACATTTTTTACTTGATTTTGATTTTTTGTTTATGGTTTAACAGGGCATCGTTTAGATATAGGCTGGATCACAGGTAAGCTACTTTCCTTTTATTCTTTCCCTTACTTTTCTTAGTCAAAGTTAAAAGAATTAATTACGTGCGATTGTGGTTTGATCTTATTTTGAATTTCTATTATGAACTCTGATACAAGCTAGGATAAAAGATGAATTTTTTATATTGATTCTCTATGTTCTAAATATAAGAGCAAGTTTTATTATATTTTACATTCATTGTGTTCATACTATTTTGAATTTCTATATTGTGAACTCCGATACAAGCTATGATAAAAGATGAATTTTTTATACTAATTCTCTATTTTCCAAATATAAGAGCAAGTTTTATTACATTTTACCTTCATTCCAAATTAAATTTTAAAAAATTCAAAATAACAACATAATAACCACTCTTAAGGGTGAATATCAAACAAACTCAAGATACCCTTCTACACAGGGACGAAGCCACGCTGTTATAAAAATTACTTCATAACATATGATATATTTAGGGGGGGGGGGCGGGGGGAATTAAGTATATAATATATAAATTAATCCCATTGAAATTTTAGAAATTTTTTAATATACGACGTCAAATTAAAATTTTTATAACTTTCTCAATCTCATCCCACTCCTACTTCTTTATGTATGCATCTCCCGTTAATCTTCTTTAAATAAATAATAATTTAATTCATATAGTTATTGAAAACATTTAAGTATTTATGAACATTTGTGATTAAAAAAACGTATTAGGGGTTTAATAAAATGTGTATATATGATACTACTATTTATTATATTAACATTATAACCAAATAGTACATATTTTATATATGTAATCTAAAAGTACAAAATTATCTAAAAGATCTAGTTCGGGGTAATTGTCCCTAAACTCCCGCTAAATTATTGATAATATCATGGCCGGTCCATACATTAAGCCAATTAAGCAATGGCTTAAGGCCCCCCAATTAAAAAGGCCCCCAAAATTTTAATAATTCATATGTACATTTACTAAGTAGTCATTTTATAAGAAAAAATTTCTTGAATTTTTATCAATTAACCAATGTGGGACTTAAAAACTTTTTATAAAGAAAACTTATTTCAACTTTTATCATCTAACCAATGTGGGATTTAGAGACAATAACAATAACAAAGGCATTTTAATGTATTTTTTGGTTCAAATGTCCCACATCGAAACCACAAGAAACTTAAGTTTAACAATAAGCTATAAGAATGAGAGGCCTTTTAGTTAAAATGAAATTTTGTTTCAAAGTCCCATAAGAAACTTAAGTTTAACAATAAGTTATAAGAATATGAGGCCTTTTGGCTATAAAAATGAGAGACATTTTAGTTCAAATGTATTAATAAACTATAAGAATGAGAGGCCTTTGAGTTCAAATGTATTTTTATTTTAAAGTTCCACAAGAAACAAGAAACGTGAGTTTAACAATAAGCTATAAGTTAAGAGGCCTTTTGGCTATAAGAATGAGAGGCCTTTTGGTTCAAATGTATTTTTATTTCAAAGTCTCATTTCATCTAATATACATCTATTGTCTTACCTTGGTTTTATAAGTAGAAGAGAGTTCAAGATTAATATAACCAATGTGGGACTTAGAAACAACTAAACCTTCATTTGATATTCCTTTTATAAAAAAAAATTCTTTTAACTTTTATCATCTAACCAATGTGGGACTTAAAACAATAACAAAGACATTTTACACATGTAATTTTTGTTTCAAATGTCCCACATCGACACTACAAGAAACATAAGTTTAACAATAAGCTATAAGAATGATAGGCCTTTTGGTTCAAATGTATTTTTGTTTCAAAGTCCCACATCGTCTAATATACATCTCTTGTTTTATCTTTGTTTTATAAGTAGAAGAGAGTTCAAGATTAATTTTTGTAAGTAAATATATTGGCTTGGGTCTAGTCTTTGTTGCCTTCGGTCTGAAGGCTTTAACGAGCCACATTATTGTACCAAGTTTGGCCTACCAATTGAATGGTTAAAAAAGGCCCCAATTTGAAATTTAGCTTAAGGCCTCCAAAAAGTTTGGACCGCCCTGAATATCATAATATGTTAACTCTATTAGATAAAACTTCTGACTTTTGCTTCTACAAAATGTATCACAAACTCAAAGTCTAATAGAAATTTTAAAACTAAATAAATCAGTTTGGACCAAGGGTAGCTCTTAATTCTTATCCCAAAGAATCTTAAAAAAATTCCTGATTGTCGTCCAGGAGAAAATAAAACATGAGCCAAATGTTGTGTATGAATAAAGATATACAGATGTGCCACGTCGAATATAAAAGTTAAATGAGTCTAATGCACAGTGCAGAATAGAAATACGAAGGATGCGGAAATGGAATCGAAGAAAGCAAATGTAAATAGCTGAATAGATGTACTAAAGGGTATAAATAACCAAAAGGTCCTCAAAGCATATTCTAGTTCGATTCAAATATATCTGAGCTGAATAATATATGAAAGGGTATTAAGTATTGTGATAAATTTATATTGAATTATAGTTGCGAAACTTATTAATATATGGAATTGGTAATAATTGTAGAAGAGTTTTATTTATTACATATCTCTCTTAAAAAATTACTGCTAATACTTATTTATATAACTGACAATCAAATAATCGACTTAAATATTTATAATATATAACATTTTCTATAATCAAAATATCCTCAAAGCATATTTAATTTCGAGACAAATATCTCTCTAATGTGACAATTTTTTTATTAATCAACTACAAATAGCAAAGGCTAAAAATCCATACATTATCGAATTTAGGATGTATGCATATCAAATCAAATTGTGCATACAACACATATGTCAATAGTTCGTCAAACAAATTAAGTCAACTACTGAGTAGACTCATACGTATCTTGAATAACTATATTAAATAGTCAAATTAAGCTAGAGCACACAAAAAAAATATGTTCGTTCATTCGTAACCTCCACGTAGAGCCACGGAAGATATTATGTTTTTGAGTGCCAAGAATACATACATATTGGACTCTTATAAGCACGTGAAATCTTTTTACTAAAAAGTGCGGACATATATATATGGGGAATGCTTCATAGCTTGCGTTAGTTATGGGCATTGTTTCAGTTAACCCTTATCTAGCCGTCCAAGATAAGATCCAAGGGATAGGTATGGTGTAACACTCTCAGTCCCACATCGAAAGATAAGGAAAAAGTTCGTCTGTATATAAGAAATTGAGTTACTATCAATAGTACCTTCAATCATGACCTTTTGGGTGAGCATGTGGTGGGTAAAGATGACCCAAGAAAATACTATTGGGCCAGTAATTTAAGGCCTTGTTTGGATGGATTTGATTCGATTCAGACTTGAGATTTGACTCAAGATTTATTCCGGACTCGGGATTTGACCCGGGTTGTTACATATGGTATCAAAGCCAGGTTTCTCGAAAACTCAGGTCGGGTCATCCGATCGGGTTGCCGGAGTGAGGACACAAAGGCTGGTGGTATTATCCCACAATGGAGAGAAGGAGGTCCGGAGGTGGGGACACAAAGCCAGTCCAGGGACGTCAGAAATTTAAGTGGGGAAATTGAGTTATTATCAATAGTACCTACAGTCATGACCTTTTGGGTGAGCTTTTGGTGGGCTAAGATGACCCAAGAAGATACTATTGGGCCAGTAATTTAAGGCCTTATTTGGATAGATTTGATTCGATTCAGACTTAAAATTTAACTCAAGATTTATTCCGAACTCGGGATTTGACCCGGGTTGTTACATATGTAACACCCCTTTCCCGAATAGAGAAGGGAGGTCACGTACGAAACACAATAAATCTCAAAATAAATAAACAGAACACTAATAACTTCAAAATATTTAATAGTTGATAATCCATCAATGTCGAATTAAATACAATTCTCCAAAGATCTACAAAATAATCAAAACGCAAAATCAAATAAACTTATTCAGTCTGAATAGAATATATCTGACTCAACAAAAATAATGAGACAAATAGATAGAGTACAAAAATAATGAACTGAAATAACAAACTCAATTAATTGAACTGAACTAAACAAAACTAACATAATGAATTAAATGGTTGAAACATATGGTTGAGTGTTATAATTTCATACTGAGGTCAAATACAAATAGCCAAAGGCTAACAAAGTACATCGGTACCATGATGTATGCAAATCAAACCGGATAGTACGTACGACACATGCGTCATTAATCCGCCAAACAAATCAAATCAAGTACATCTTGAACAAACAAATATATCAAATGGTCAAAGCTCACACCAAGAGCAACATACAAAACAAAAGGATACACCGCCACGGAAGGTGTTATGCCCTGGTGTCAAAAGGACATGCATGTGGTACCCCCACATGTGGTTAGCTCAAGCAAACCCTAAGAATCGAACTACAAAATGTAAGCCAAAACGAGTTCAAATCACAAAACTTGCATGACCATCTCCAAATGACATCGAATTATTTCAAATACGAATATACTTATGTGACGCCCCCAAAATAGGTCCACACAACCCATTTTGAGTCGCCAATAACATTCTACAAAAATACAAATACAAATACAAATTTTCCAATTTATAACTAATATTTGTCATACAAAATACGACCACACACATACGGTGACTTTCCATATAAATATCGTACCGTATGGTACCACAGTATCCAAACCCAAATTATTATAATGCCGTAAAAAGATGGCAACACATGTTTTAAGTCTCCAATACAATCATTATTAAGCTATGCCATAACTTGATAAGGACAATCACTAACTCGGACCATCACTCCACTCCCCGGCTAGTCCCAGCTACATTTTCCTTTCCTGAGAATGGGACAAAAATGAAAAGGGTGAGCTCAAATAGCCCAGTAAGAAATATCATGACTAAGATAATGAAGAATAAAAATTATCTTTAGTCTTCAACAATAATAAATCAGAGATTTAAAGATATTATAATTGTTCAACAACAACTGCAGCGGAACGAACAATCCATTAGAAGAGTCAAGTAGATTATAATATCTACCATCTTCTAGAAGTTAAAGGATCACCACCAATATTATGTCCCTGTAACACCAATCAATAATTCATATTCAACAGCCTCTCTTTGCACTACGTGCCAAAGATATTTATTTGTAACACCAATCAACAATTTCAACAGCCTCTCTTTGCACTATGTGCCAAAGATATTTATTTGTAACATCACTGGTCATGATCATGCCAAACGCCAGTTCATCTTTGCACTACGGCCAAAGAGAACTTTCACCATACGCCTTTGTTTGTAACACCAAAAGTCATGATTATACCAATACACAGTTTGGTCAAAATCATGTCACGCCAGTTCATCTTTGCACTACGGGCCAAAGAGAACTATCACCACAATTTAAGTATGAGGATGAGGATGATGACAATGATACAGTGAGATTAAGGATAAGAAAATTTTTATAATTTAATCAGTATCAAAGATTGACCAAATTGCCAACACGATAACTAATTTGTGGAGTCAAATTCAAGAATGATATTCAAGAAATTATTTCATGCTTCAACTATAACGTATAGAAAGATTCAAGTGAAAAGATATTAGATGAAGCACAAACTATTAAGGATATTCTACTAATTTTCAGGGATTTTCTCCATTTAAAAATAAGGTTTTGGAAACAAATAAGGATTTCTTATCATAAATGGAGAAATGTGAAAGAAAAAGATATCCCTTAAAGAGTACAAAAGAAATGATAAGTTATATGAGTATAACAGAATATATGAAACTGCAATGGATTTTCACCTGTCATGCGATAATTCGCGTAGACAGATTATTTTCACAACAGATTAATAAGTAATGAATACGACGGGTTATTCACCAGGTATGCGTCAATCCGCACGAACAGGTTATACCCACAGATTAATAAGGAATGAATACAGAAGGGTATTCACCAGGTACGACACTCGTACTTACAGGTTATTCCCATAGAATAATAAAGGTTGAATACAAAAGGATATTCACCAGGCATGCGTCATACCGCACGGCCAGGTTATCCCCACAAATTAATACAGAATGAATAACAACCTTTATGAGTATAATATCACTTACGAACATGAAAACAAATGATATTATATATGAGTATGAAAGAAATGATATTCCCTACCTTCGTTAACTGGATGTTACTTTCTATGAAGTTTACTAACTTTGGACAATACTAGTATTCTCACAATAGCCTAGCACACTAAGAGAACTTAAGAAATTTAGAGAGAGAGAGAGAGAGGAAGTATAGGCAATGAAGGTGTGAAAATTTCTTAAGCAAACTCTCCCTATTTATAGGAAAATCAAGGTGAGGGCATTTTGGTCTTTTCCCCAACTTTTCTTGGTTTATTACGCTTATACCCTTGGCATATTCTTTTAATATCATCCATCCATTTTTTCTTCCATTTATATCATCCATCCATTTTTTCTTCCATTATCATCCATCCATTTTTTCTTTAATCTATATCATCCATCCATTTTTTTCAAAAAGATTAATCCATTATCAAAAAGATAATTACATTATCAAAAAAAACCATTATAAAAATATAACTCCATTATCACAATAAATCCCTTTTTCTGTATTATTGTGTTAAATGTATTAATATCACCGATAGCATATACTCGCAATACTGGCAACCAGATTATTCCCAAGAAAGAGGGGGTCTTCCATAAAAATGGCGCGCAATTAAATAACTCCTTTCCTTGACAGAATTTCTAGACATTGTCAATAATGCTAAACTATCATATCAAATAATATGTGTTACAGTGTCGTGACAAATAATATAAAATATTATGCAGATACTACTGTAACAATTATTGAATCAAAATACTGTGCAATTGCTACTTTATCAATTATTGAATCAATAATATAAAACATTATGGAACACCGTGTGCTACTGTGGAATACCGTGTACTACTATGGAATAACGTGTGCTACTGTGGAATAACGCATTTTACTATTCTTTTTATCACCGGGTATTTCAACAGTTATCGGTTAAAGTTTTGCCGCCAATTTCTATCACTTTCTATATCCGACAGAAGGAATATTCCCCGACATACTAGTTTGACTTTTTGTATAAATGAATAGTATATTCGTATGAATAGTACTTTCGTATTTATACCGTATAATTTTTGTATCCAGCTTATATAAACGTTATGACGTAATTCGAAGATCGAAGAAAATGTAAAAGCGTTTTAGCGTGAATAGTACCCCCCGTGAATAGTGATCGCGTGAATAGTGATTTAGCGTTATTACTAGACATCTCAATTGTCACATTTCACTAGTAACTTTATCATTATCGATTTAACGCCTTTCTGTTTAAAATAATAATAAGAAGAAAATTAAATTTTATTTATTAAAATTTTCGGGGTCTTACAACTTAACTATCACAAGATACCAACGATCAAAATTAGCCCCCGAATGTGAACGAAAATATACGAAGAAAGATACAAACGAATAAAATCTCCAAAATATGTTGACATGATTAATTAATTCAGATACGAGTTATAAGTACTATCACATGAATTTGAGAAGGAATAATGAGGTGAAACAATAACTAACTTCTAAATGAAGAGCAAAACGAACAAATCAAAATTATAAAGATAATCGCTGAAAGGGTACAAAATCTGTACCTCAATTAAGCAATGTAGTACCCAATTTATAATTTCCAAATATTACTCGTTTAGACTCCCTCCGTCTGATCTAATTAAACAAAAATAATAATAAGTTTGTAAATTACTTAAGAATTATAATTATAGTAATATAAAATTAATTCCCAATTACATTAAATTCACAAGATAAACCTGAATAATTTCTAATTAATCTCGGATTACTTATAAAGCCTGTTATCACTTCCTATTTTTCTTTAAATTTTTTTTTTTAAAAATCAATACCTTATTTATACATATGAATATAATATACATTCTTCTAACAACTAACCTGGATACATTAGTATTCCATAGTTAGAATAAGTTTTTCTATTATTTTAATCAATATATGTATTACCCATTTCCCGTTGCTATCCACATTAACTGATTCCCACCATATATACTCAACAACAAGCCAATTAACATCAATTGTGCACATGCCTTGTACATACATAATATGCATTTTAATTAAACCTTTACATGGATTAGTTACAGTTAATAATTAATATCATTATCTTAATCTCAAAGTCTAATATTAATCATATATTTAGCAACTAGCAAGCATAGAACGAGCTATGAGTGTGTAAAACTAGACCTTCATCTTCGAATAATAAAGAGTTATTATTTCTGCCGAATGGAATTCCTGAAATTAGCTAAGAAACCTTGTGGTAAATGGACAAGTTTTCTAAAAAAATAGATCATCATTAGCAATCAATAACACAAAAGTGTACGAATTGATGAGATGTCATACCCGCTATAATTTTAATCCTCTCATTATTTAACGGACTTTTACATGATTCATCTAACAATTTAAAAGTAATATTAATTTACTAACTTGATCTTACCAGATATTCGAGTTCGGCAAATTCCTTTTCTAGTTCTTATGTCGCCTCACGTTCTCTTCGTTTTCTTCTGATCGTATGAGATGTAGTGTGAGTGTAGTTAGGTTTTATCTTATTAATTCTCTTAATTATAATAGGGTTTAATATTACTCACATATAAATTAAACCCAATTAGTTTTAAGGCCCGATTTAATGTAATCTCTTAATTATTATAGTCTACACAAATTAAATACAATTTGATCCAAATATAAGAAAAACTCAATTAAAATATTTAAAATATAAATTTAAATGTAATTTTTTTTCGGATATTACATCACATCCCCCTCAAAAGGATTCCGTCCCCGGAATCAAATGAAAGGAACGTACCTAATTATCAAAAAGATGCGGAAACTCCGCTCGAATAGACTTTTTCATCTCCCACATAGCTTCCCACTCTAAATGGTTCCTTCAAAAAAACTTTAGAAAATGACTTGTCTTCCTCCTCATAATTGTAGAGAACGAAAAACTGAAGAAGTAGGCTTTGAATTCACTCAATTTCGACATCGGATGAATTAATTATGATTTTTCTAATGGACTGCAATGCGTATAAGTATTCTACTCGAAAATTCAACTAACCAAATTAGAATTGGATTATGATTTCATCTCCACTCTTTAAATACAAATAGGAAACAATATAGGACTTACCAAAACCCTAATGGACTCCTCAATTTTAATTTAATCAATTATTTAATTATCTACTAAAAGAATTTAAGTTCCAAACAAAATAAGGAAGGAAAAAAAATAATTAGTAACTTACATTTTTCAATTCAATTACAATTTTATAAAATAAAATCAATTAATATTTAATTATTAATAAAAATCTAGGTTATTACATATGGGCCCAGCTGCTAGAGGGAGTAGCAGCCAACAAAAAAAATTACTTTTTTTACTGGCCGCTACTCCCTCTAGCGGCCAGTCCAAACGCTGTCGTTTGGACTAGCCGATACTCCCTATAACGGCCAATATGAAAAGTAATTAAATTTATTGCTGATCATTACTCCCTCTAACAGTCGGGCCCATACCTATCCTTAAATCTTATCTTGGACGGCTGGATAAGGGTTAGTTGGAACAGTGTCCATAGGTAACGTGAGTTATGGAGCATTCCCCTATATATATATATATATATTCGCAAATAAAAGTGCTAATGCTACAACCAGGCCATAGATTGTTAAAGCTTCCATAAAAGCTAGACTAAGCAATAAAGTACCTCTTATTTTTCCCTCCGTCTCGGGCTGTCTCGCGATACCTTCTACAGTTTGGCCCGCAGCAGTACCTTGACCAACTCCAGATCCAATAGAAGCAAGCCCTACAGCCAATCCAGCAGAAATAACGGAAGCGGCACTAGCCGTCCGCCGGGAGTTTCGGGTTTAATACCGATATTTTAGCAACAAATCTAATAAATCTAAGTGTAGTACTTGGGGTATTGATCTTTTTTGGAAAGGGAGTGTGTGCGAGTTGTTTATTTCAAGAATAGGCTGGATCCAACCAGCTGTACTTTTTCCGTTATAACTAGGAAAGAAAGGTGCATGATCTCACGAATGACTTCTGAATAAATTAATAAATCATATGTAAGAACGATAGCATTTCGTGATATATATATATATATATAGCATTTCAAGAGCAGAACTCTTAAATAACATAAATAGCAGAACACCCTTTAGTGACGGACCTTGCGACGGTTTAGTCCGTCACCATAGGTCCAGTCCGTCGTTACAGCCTTTAACGACGGGTCCGTCGCTATATGTTGTCCGTCGCTAAAGGATGTAGCGACGGACCGGACTTATGGCGACGGACTAAACCATCGCAAGGTCTGTCGTTAAAAAGTGTTCTACTAGTTATGCTCTTTAAAAGTTCTGCTCTTGATTCTTGCTATATATATAGATATATGTGTGTGCGCCAAAACAACCATTAATAAAAATAATGTAATTTCAAAATTATTAATAATAATAAAAATTAAATAATAGGACACACGAAAAAGTGTGTGTATAATATATGTATACATGTGTATATGTATATAGGTGTGTGTATATATGAATTGTGGAAAGATTAAAGAACCCAAAGTTTTAATTCTTGCATTGACTCGCAGATCGTGCATTAGAATACAATATATACAATAATAATACGATTACTCGAAAGAGCTATAAACCTGACCCAATGTCTTATCTCAATATATAATTTCAACCCAAAAGGCCCAACGGCAGATCCAAACAGTTTATTTCTGTTTTCTAAATATTAAAGTTTGTGTTTGAAACAATAGTACATAATTTTTTCAATAAACTTTTCATATTAATAAATTTTACTCTTTCATATTTGATACAGAAACAAATTATGCAATGAAATGTATATAACTGTGACCAATATAAATCTTAAATTAGTAATTTTAATTCAACGAAATAGGACTATCATGTGTATAATTTCCAAGCTAAGGGAGTACCACAATGATTGACAATTTAAATTCCCTTCGGTAAAGATTTGATTACACAATCTCATATATGATGAAAAGCATCCATGTCACTTTGAGGAATTTGTCTTAATATTTTATACACAAGGTCCTTAGTTATAGATAAAAACTAAATAAGCTCCTGTCCTAGATTAATATTGTCTCCGTTTTAGAAAAAGAGACCCATTTGGTTTTATTTTTTTTAATTAATTTGTAAAATTCTAAATTTTATATCCGATTTGAATTTGTTTAACTTTTAATTAATATAATAGTTAATATTGTAAACTAATTAAAAGATATTACTAATTACAAAATTTTTATTTCATAAATTGTTATACTTATAAAATGGGTTTAAAGTCTAATATACAAATACATCAAGTTCTCTGACTCAATAAAGCATAGGAAATAAGATATAGACTATATATAAGTATCCATGATATCATAACTGATAACATAAATTCCATGCTTTACTCCCCAATTGATAACTTATGGTTTCCTTTATATTTCAATTTGCATAAGCCTTGAAGGGAGGATGGTACTCTGTTTCTTGTTATACTTCTTAATTCTACTTTCTCACTTTCAAAAGCAAAATAAATGGCAGGACTGGTTTTTGGCGCGAGATTTTTATGTGGGATACCATTCTTGCTTGCCGTGTTGATCTATAGAGCAAGGAAAAGGCACTTATCAATGTATGACACCATCGAGGATTTTCTTCAAGGCCAAAACAATCTCATGCCCATAAGATACAGTTACTCGGAAATTAAAAAGATCACCAACGGTTTTAAAGACAAGTTGGGTGAAGGAGGTTTCGGCACTGTATATAAAGGAAAGCTTAGAAGTGGCCTTTTTGTAGCGGTAAAGATAATGGTAAAGTCCAAGGCAACTGGGCAAGAATTCATTAATGAAGTTGCTACAATTGGAAGAATTCATCATGTAAATGTGGTGCAACTCATGGGATTTTGCTTTGAGGGCCCAAAACGTGCTCTAATTTATGAGTTCATGCCTAACGGCTCTCTTGAAAAATACATTTTCCCTCGAGAAGAAGAAGAAAAAGAAATTGTGTCATTGAGTTGTGAAAAGATGTATGAGATTTCTTTTAAGGTGGCAAGTGGAATTGATTATCTACACCGAGGTTGCGACATGCAGATTTTGCATTTTGACATCAAGCCTCACAACATTCTTCTTGATGAGAATTTCAATCCAACAATTTCTGATTTTGGACTTGCAAAATTATATGACACGGATGATAGTATTGTAACTTTGACTGCAGCAAGAGGAACAATGGGTTACATGGCTCCAGAGTTATTTTACAAAAATATTGGAGGGGTTTCATACAAAGCTGATGTTTATAGTTTTGGAATGTTGTTAATGGAAATGGCAGGCCGAAGAAAAAATTTGAATCCATTTGTAGATCAAACGAGCCAAATTTACTTCCCATCATGGGTTTACGACCAATTTAGCGAAGGAAAGGAGCTTGAAATGGAAGATGCAACCGAGGAAGAAAAGAAGTTGGTAAAAAAGATGATCATAGTAGCATTGTGGTGTATACAAATGACGCCTAGTGATCGTCCCTCGATGAGCAAAGTTATTGAGATGCTCGAAGGAGATGTTGAACTTTTGGTAATGCCTCCGAAGCCTTTTCTTTATCCGCAAGAGATGTCAGATGAGGATCAAGAACTGAACCCAACTCCTCCAGATCAATTAACGCCCGCTCAGAATCAAGAATTGATCATCCCAAATCCTTCATCCAATGATTCTATAACTCAGTGCAGTGATTAGACTCTTCTATTTGTTAAAGTGGAGATTTATTTATTTTCCTCGAGTCGGTCTTGTTTATATTAGTTAATAATAACAATATGTAGTTATATTTAATATGCATGATACAGGAACTTTGACAACATGTACCTTCAAAATATGAAGAGACTAGGGAAAGGTTTAGATCAGTAGCGCGATATAAGTACGTGCATGGTAGTTGAAAGGATACATTTGTCTGGTTATTATGAAGGATTTCTGTAATGCTTCAATAAAGTTATGTTCGAGACATTTTATAATCAGTAGTCATTCCGTTTTATATTTATTCATTTCTTTGTTTTACTCTTGATCAGGTGTCATTTTGTGATATAGGTTTTTTCCTTTTTTTCCTTTATCCTTTTATCGGTGTGATATACTGGATACATATTGGAGGAGCAAATCCCCCTTCTCCAGTTAAGTCTGTCTCTGTCTCGTTCCTGAATGAGAGTCCGAACCGACCAGCTAAAATAAATTATTCATTGAATAAATGTTTAACTAGTAAAACCTTAATTGTCTAACAGTAACAGCATATATATACTTATTATATATACAAACCTCTTCCTATAATGAAGATACTCAGGCATTCAGCATAACATACATTACAAACTAACTATAGTGGTAATTAAGGGACTGGTATGCGCTCCGATCAATGTTAATGAATTATACCTAAATTATGAAGAGTCGAGTTAATTTTTGAGCTTTAAATCTAGCTGGCCACGAGCAGGAGTTCCAATTTTAATTTCTATTACTAGTTGAATAATAAGAAAGGTTACTTATGACTGATAAAAATATAAAATAATATCGTGTGTACAAGTTTACTGTTATAATTATATTATTATGATATCACGTGACTAAATTATTTTTAAAAATATATGTGAACAAAAGTACTCACTTTGTTCCAAAATTAGAGATACTTTATTTTTATAATTCATTTTAAATATTTTTTATTTCAGGACTATAAAGTGACATGATATTCTTAATTTGCTATTACTTTTTTTACTATCATTTTTAATATTAAACTACCACAGCTGAATTTCTAACTAATATTAAGGCTATATATTTTTTAAAATTTATCGTTTTACGAATATATTTCTAATTTTGAATCGAATGAAGTACATATTTAATATTCATAAATTTTATATTGAGATTATTTTTATAACACATCAATAAATTATAATAGAGTAGCGACAAATTAATGCCATACGGATATAAGTTCATGTAAAAAAACTCTATTATGTAATTAATGGCAATCTATGTTTAATATAAAACTAATCTATATATTAGTTATTTTTATTATAATATTTGCAGAATAGCTAATTTGTAAGACTTTTAGTCACACTTTTAAAAATGAGTATATTTATATACACATTTAAAGTGTAAATTCAAAGATGTTTTTTCTTTTTTTATTCTTTCCCTCCTCTCCGAAACAAAGCTCACAAATACAACATAAATGTACACTTTAAATGTGGAGTCATGCTATATATTATATAAAAAAAATTAATCGACTTACGATCGTAACGTATATCAATACACAGGATTAGATGAGATTATAAAATTAATCAATTGTATCAAATTATCAATTAAATTTATTCACATAACTTGTAATAAAAAAATCAATATATAAAGTCACAATATATATGTATATATATTATTTTTCTTAAACGTGTACAGAGATATATTCTTTAAAAATTAATACATATCGAGTAGGGGTGAGCATGGTGCGGTTTGGTGCGGTTTGAAGCCCAAACCGCACCCGAAACCGCTTAGGTGCGGTTTGACAAATGCAAAACCGCACACAAAACCGCTTGTGATTGGTGCGGTGCGGTTTTAAATTGTGCGGTGCGGTTTTATTTGGTGCGGTTTCGGTTCCAAAACCAATTGAAACAAACAATTTTATACCAACTGAGTTCATGTGAATGAAAAAAAATATAAAGTATAAATATAAATATTAAAGTAAACAAACAACAATCCAAGTATCCAATTGAGTACATAACTATTCATGTTACTTAACTATTCAACTTTTCTCATTTTAGCACATGGCCATTTCATACATACATACATACATATGGTGCGGTTTCGGTTTCACGTGTGCGGTTTTGGTAAGTAACCAAACCCGAACCGTAAATTTGGTTTTTCAACCCACCTAAAACCGCCACATACGCCGGAACCATTGGTGCGGTTTTAATTGGTGCGGTTTGTACGGTTTTTGATGCGGTTTCGGTTCTAATTTGGTTACTTGCTCAGCCCTAATATCGAGGTCAAAAACAGCATGGATATCCAAAACTTGAAATTCACCATAAGTAAGAATATCTGACTAAATAAATAAAATAATAAAATGCAAAATATCAGGAATTAAGCTGAGGTGAGAGGTCTACCTAAAGTCTAATTCCAGAATCTAAACCTTCTTGTGACAGGTGTCCCAAAATGACAGATCCCAAAATCCGAGTAGTCAATACAGATACTCCTAACCGCCTTCTTTTCAGATACTGCAAATATAATTTCTGGACACGAGACGCCACGTAATAGCTTTTTCTCTATCACACGTGGTCCCACTCCCCGCCAAACCGAAACGACTAAATTCACGATCCGTCGGCCACGTGTCCGCTAACCAAATCCCAAACACACAGCTGGTGTCGGTGAGAATCCAAATCATGATTGGTGCTGTTTTCCGTATTAACCGCCGAACTTTCCCACCATACGTGTCCGCCATCTAAAACTGTCCGACTATTCAACGGTCCAGATCAATTTCAGCTTTTTCTCATGCTCCTGTCTTTCTGTATACCAGCTGTCGATTGCATTGTGGGGAGTACAAGTACTGATATTGTGACTTTTGACGCTCCTAAATGATGATCAACACCAACCTAAAACGTAAATCGTCGGAGCCGGGGATTTGCCGGAGAGCGGCATTTTCAGATGCCGGCAAGATGAATATTCAGTTAATCTTGCGGAGAGCTGCTAAACATGTTCGTCAAAAAAGACTGAAACTCCGGCAACTTAAATCCATGTGCTCAAACAAGATTAAACTTGAGAACAAAGACGAGACTATGAACCGAGATTGCTCGCCGTCGGTGATATCGCTGTCTTACAATACGACGGAAGCTTCTTCGTCGTCGGAGACTGACGTCAGTGTTTCCCGTGTTACAAGTTCCCGAAGTGACACAACGCAAACGGCGAGAGCGAATTCACGAGCGGATACCTGCGGGTCATACGGGAAAATATCGGTGATCGGACGGAGGAGAGAGATGGAGGATGCGGTGACGGTGGAGCTAGGGTTTGTTTCGGCGAGTTCGAGAAAATATGACTTTTTCGGTGTGTATGATGGTCATGGCGGGTCACGTGTGGCGCACGCTTGCCGTGATCGATTGCATCATTTGGTGGTGAAAGAGGTGGAGGAGGAAGAGGAGACGGTGGATTGGGAGAAGGTGATGGTAGCGAGTTTTGGGAAGATGGATGAGGAGGTGATTGCTAGTGGGGCGGTGTCGGGGTCTATTGGCTCGACGGCGGTGGTGGCAGTCGTAGGGGAGGAGGTGGTGGTGGTTGCAAATTGCGGGGATTCTAGAGCTGTGTTGTCACGTGCCGGTGTCCCCATGCCATTGTCTAATGATCACAAGGTACGTACCTATATAAGTTTAGAAGTGAATGTATATATTATTAGTTCGTACCTAGCTAGCTTTTGTTTTGATCTTAATACACGCGGATGGCGGATATAGAACTGTTGTGGACTCGATATTATTACATACTCTGTCAATATTTCTAATTGATGCATGGAGGCAAAACGTTTTAAGTAAATATTTCTAGTAGGTGAGTTTTGGGAATCTGAATTGTAGTTTTACTGGCAGGCAGGATTAATATATATGCACTCATTTGTTGTATACGTACGTTTGATGCTTGTTAGTTATGCTGTTAGTATATATGAAATAAACTGCCTAGTTAACATCCTTATTTGATGTTTAAAATCTTCAATATCAAACCATTGTTATTGCTCAACTAGTTCTATTTCTTGGGCTTTCATATTGCACCTGTTGATCAATAATTACTAAATTTCATCTTCAATAGAATTAATGTTTTAACTGAAAAGGGGGCCGGGGAAACTATACCCAAAAAAAATATGATTGAATTTCATAAACCAAATATATAAGATCCCCTATAAAAAATATTTGTTGCGTTAAAATGACTAATTAAATAGACATATTTGGGCAGTATTATAGATTAGAGGGAGAGTACTAATTTTATATTAAATGCAGTACTTAATTTTTATTTTGGACTCACTATCTGGCAAAGATGTTAACTTTCTTAATTCTCTGGAAAAAACCATTTTAGTCAAATTTTTGAGGATGGATGGAGTTTATCTTTTCAGTTAGACAAAAAATATTTAACTTTCTTATGTTGCATTTCTAGATGATTTATTAACCCAACCCTTTTTTGTGCACAGCCTGACAGACCAGATGAGTTGGAGAGAATTGAAGTATCCGGTGGAAGAGTCATCAACTGGAATGGGCAACGGGTCTTAGGAGTACTTGCTACTTCAAGATCAATAGGTATAGTATGCCGATCCCACAGATATATATATATATATGAATCCTAGATTTCTTAACTTAATTAAAAGTCTCAATGAGATAACTAGTACTAAATTTTAATTTTGTTTTACTTATAAGAATTTTGAATTGCGATACAGGGGATCAGTACCTGAAACCATATGTAATAGCTCAACCAGAGGTGACAGTGAGCAAAAGAAATGATAGGGATGAATTCTTGATACTAGCCAGTGATGGATTATGGGATGTTATCACAAATGAGCTTGCGTGCCAGGTCGTGAGAAAATGTTTGGATGGTCGACTGAGGAGGAGATTTTCGCAGGGAATTGTGAATGAAGAAACATCCAGTACTGGTCAAGATGAGATTGTAAATGATGAAACCCGCGCTACAGAGGCGGCAGCAGTGCTGGCTGAATTAGCAATGGCTCGGGGTGGCAAAGATAATGTTAGTGTGGTAGTAGTGGAGTTAAATAAACCCGGTCAGTATCATCAGGAATAGCAGATGCATGTACCTTTTAAACTCTCTTTCCTCTATTCTCAGAATTGTAAATATGTATGAATGTTCTTTCCCCCCGAAAAAGTTTTGGTTTTTAATTAGTATCCCTGCATCTGGCAACCTAAACCTTGTTCGATTTCCACTAGTTTCATTAATCAAAACCCCAAGACATTTCACTTGACTGCATACTGTGTCATTTGGATGATGCATGAGAATTATGAGATTTTACGAAAAAAATTGCTCTTTATTGGCAACTGGCAAGAATTTTATAAGGAATTGGGCAGAGTTTACTTATAGACTTTTAGTGATCATATATATATATATAGAGAGAGAGAGTATGGTCGTTTAGGCTAATATTATTTTAGTCCTTCAAAGTTTCACCCGTTTTATAATTGAGTCATTAATGTATCAATCTTCTCAATTTGGAACTCTCAAGTATTGTTAAGTAAGAACGATGGGCCATAATTGATAATCTGGTAGGTTTTTTACTGGAAAATAATGACGTGAAACAATTCTTTTTGACAAAAATTAAGCCGAAATATCGAATTTGGCGGTTCATCGGTAACTTGGCGGGATTTTGGAGTCCATATCTGGAGGTATGGTACTCTAGGGGCTCAATTGTAAAATGGGTAGAACTTTGAGGATTAAAGTGATATTAGCCCGGTAGTTTACATTCTCCGCCAAGAGTCTCTTAATTGGTTCCTGGTGGTTTCATTTGCACTGAATCACATGGGTAACGACTCGTGGAGTCCATAGGACTCATCAGTTAGGCACGTTAATGCTAGGTTTGGAACTTGAAAAGATGCGGGGGTAAAGCAAAGAAAAGTAAAAGAAAATTTTAAAAAATAAGAAATGAAAAAAAAAACTATCCAAGTGAAAATGAAATGTGATTATCTATATTTTAAAAAAATAATATCAATAACCATGTCAAAATATAATGTTAAAAATGGTTTTAAAAAATACTAATAAATTCTTATATTTTTTTATCCTTTTCATTTCGTTTTCTACCCTACTAGTATATTATGTACACTTATAGGAAAAGGAAAAAAAATATGAGTCCTATTTGTTAAATTGAACTCATGTTCTCTATTAATATACAATTAACCTGCACTTATAATTAGAAATAATAGACACATTAGCTGAAAACATGCTAACAAAAAGCAAAAATACTTCTACCTCAAGTACTAGAGGAATTTAAATTATTTTATAAAAAAAAACTCATCTACAAAGAAATTTCATGCAAAATATGAAAATATTCATGATGTATTTTTTTATATTAACCTTAAAAATAATAAGTTGTAATTTTAGTAAGGGTGACGGCTAACATGATAATAACAATAAAATAACAAATTAACTTAAGTTGTAATTTTAGTAAGAGTGACCGCTAACATCATAATGACAATAAAATAACAAATTAACTTGAGTACATGATGTTAAATTGTGTTATTATTAATAAAAAAAGATGATTATTTTCATAAAACAAGAAAAGTTGACAACTAAAACTCTATTTCTACGACATGAGAGTGGTATGTATATGGCAAAGTAATTACCCTTTTTCTTTTCTTTTTTTATTTGTCCTTTTCTTTATTGAATTTTTAGTATTAATGAAATGAAAGAACTTCGGTTGGTGATGTGGCCGCCCATCTCGCTGTATTAATTATTCCCTCCGTCCCAAATTAATTATATTTTTAGAATTTTTTAAAGTCAAATTGATTATTTTTAAAACTAATCTTTTTACTATTTTTGTTAACATATAGGTGAAGATATTATAACCAAAAGAAAGTATATACAACTTATTACTAATTTCAATTTTTATAATTTTAGAAATATATTTATATATGCTTAATTATAAATTTTAAAAATAGTCAATTTAACTTAAAAAATCTTAAAAAAATAATTAATTTGGAACGGAGTAATTAGGGACGAACAAAGTAGTTATTTATGCTTCTCACTAATTAAGACATTCTCAAAATAATATATGCATACCAAAAATGTCCCAACAGGAGTAACAATATCAAGGCATAGGTCTTGTTTGCCGCACGCCCGCACTTTACTTTAAACACAACTTCTAATTTAATTTATTGTTACCGGTATACTTGCACACAGTTGGATGTGTGTTAATTATTTGTGAATATTAATAATTAAAAATAATTAATAAGAGAAACTAAGATAATAAATTAAAGAGAGAAAGATAATGGAGAGAAGAAACAAGTGTGTGCATGGGGCAGAATGTGAGAGTAACAGACAGAAGAAAAAAAAATTCACATAATTGTTTACACTAAATTAACTATTAAGTTTTTCTCCTATTTTATAATATAGATAAATACAGGTATAGATATTCTTTTTAGCACAACTTTTTAAAAATAAGCACTTAGATATTATTTTTTATTTTCTTGTGTATTGAAAGTGTTCTACCCAGTTTCTAGTTTATTTAAATATTTTTAACTTATTTTCTAAAATAAATTAGAACTTGGTACAATTTCCATAGCCTGCTGAATGTTGATTGACTACACACACACTTAAAAAAAAAAAATTAAACTACCGCACCATTTATATATTTTTTTATATGCAAATATTATATATATTTTATATATATATATATATATATATATATATATATATATAATTTCTAGATAAATGTATTTGTCTGTTTTTTATTGTTCTAATCAGATGTGAAGATTCTACTACACTCCTAAAGGTTGATTTCGCAGACGGAATCTGGCACGTGTTTTCCACACTCCCCACCATACGGTCCCTCTTTCTCCTCAGAAACGCCAATCTTTCTTCTTCTTCTTCTCTATATACATCTATCTATTCTCCGTGTGTATTAAAGATTTTCTATCGAGCTTTGTCTCTTCTTAAAGTCAATTAAATTCGGCTCCAGAACTCCCTCTCCTGTCAAACCAGGTAAAGAAGCACTAAAGCCTACTCTTGTTAAGCGCATATATATATATATATCATATATATATATATACATATATATATATATATATATATATTTGATTCCCGAAATTACTTTCAGTTAGTTTATTTTCTCAAAATTATTATGTTTATACTTCTTCTTCATGTGGTTGTGCTTTCGTATTTGCTATTATGAAATTTGAATATAAAGTGATATAGGTTTTGCTTATCAATTAATTAACTTCTTTATTCAATTGTCTGGAAAATTGATACTCACTCAGTTCCAAAATACAAAATTGACATCATCCATTTAATTTTTGAAAAGAATAAAACTTTTTAATAGTTTATTATATTCCTAATTATATTGATTAAATTTAAACGGATTTATATCAATTTTGAATTTAAAAAAAGTGTTTCATAGATGGAGTTAAGGAAAGTGTCATCGTCTGACAAAAGGTCTTGAAAACATTACCTAGCTGTGGAATACTAATATAAATATATATTACTTTTTTTGTTCCCTTTTCCAAGTTTCAGATTCTTGCTGGAACTGTTTTAAACCTAGATTTGCACTCATTTGTTCAGTTGACTAAAAGATGTTTCAGATGAGTAAAGCTTTGAAAATTTTGAGCTTAAATTTGTTTGCTTTATGGATGGCCAATTGATCATATTTACCCAACATCATGTGGCTGCCTTGATGCACAACTACGCGAGCTAATTTCCAATTGTTTAATGTCATTAGAGTTTTGAGAAAAGTACCACTCGGACCCTTTATTTGTTGCTCTAGTGGTGTCTAATTGCATTTGCTAGAACAGCACTACAGTTTCAGCTGATGGCGAAAAAAAAGTTACTCCCTTGCCCAAATGTAAAAGGATAATTTCCAAGCATATAAACTTTCTTTCCTATTCCTTAACTTTTTTATACATGATTGTGCTCCATCATACCAAGCTGATAGCAATTCACATAAGAGTATTTGATTTTCTTTATATTGTTGAGCTCTAAAGATAAATTAAATTCTTGACAGGGGATTCCTAACATCATTATATTATTGCTCTTTGACAGGTGTCTTTCCCTGAAAAGTTGGCTTCTAGATGATGTTGGGTGCATTTTCTGTTTGCATTTTCACTAATCAGGCAACAGCATCAAATCATGTAATTAGCCCCTTAAACTCAATGCTGATGCATGCAAATGCAGTACTCTTTTTATGTACTTGTGCTGAATCCTTTTATATATCTGTGTTATAAAACCAAGTTTGTTTCTTTATGTAACTAAGTTTGGAGTAGTTATGATAAAGTGCTTTGGGAATTAGAACTATATAAAGGATTTATATTTGATTGAACATGTCACTCTCTTATATTGTAAGATTAATCATCTAGTAACAATTGCTTACTGCCCATTTGAAACGGATTTAAAGAGGATTGGTGTGCTTGTAATTTTGTATCAGAACTCGGTAAGCTTTTGGGGGTTCTCACTTTTCTTTTTTATATGATTTTCCTTTCCAGTTTGATGTTAGGAATTTTCCTTTGTTGTTGATTATGTTGACAGGTTTACATCAGAAGAATATTAAGTGCTTAGCTTACAATTGAGGTGTTGATTTAGTTTGTGCATATCAAAATGAATTATTGAATTGGTTTGTTGTGTTGTTTACTGATATATACACCCAATTACCTTAAGAAAAAAAATTGAGTTGTTTTAGTCCATGGAGTAGAAATGATTAGCAGAGAAGTACCTTTCCTTAATCTTTTTATTATTTATGTCAACTGTGTCTTTCTCTCTACTCCACTCTCTATCTCTCTAACACTATTTTTTCTGTCTAGATTCTCTCTGCTGAATCTTCTCTCTCTCTCTCTCTCTCTCTCTCTCACACACACACACACACTATTTGTGATAATTTGACAAACCAACCAACAAATTACACCTTCCTTTTAACTTGCACTACTTTGGGTATTGTGCACCAGTCTTTGTTTGATTACTAAGAGGAGATCCTATTCCTCCTCTGAGCTCCATCTCTTTCAATGCTCTCAATTTTCTCTCGATGGCCTCTGTTCGTTCTGTCTCACTCTCTCGCATAGCTGCAGCCAACTCAGATTTGGATCAGCTCGATGGTACAAATGCCAACAGTATTGAATCGAGGAATGTGTCTTGCTCTAGGGCGCCATGGGAGGTCAGTTTCACTGGCCTGATTGATCGAGCCCTGTAGAATGAGTTCGGTGAGGTGATCCAATTTAAGGTTCCTCCTAAATCTGACCTCTTATTGTTTACAATTTTTGTATCCTGAAACTATAAAAGAACCACGGAGCAGAATGTATTTGAAATCCTTCTGCAAGGTTGAAATAGAATTTTGATATGGGATTCTTATTGTGAAACGGAGGGAGTCTTTATTCTTTAGTCCTCCTGTATGTTTTTTGCTCCTTATGTCACCCTCTTCTTATGCAAGGCAACATGTAACTTTCTGAAAATAAATTGTTGGTTTCTGTAGTCTTAGTCATTGGTAGCCTGTTCTTTTCTTTAAAATGGACTGCGACAATATTAATCAGCATGAAAGAAATAAAAAGCAAAGAGTTTCTTAGTCCATCGTACAGAAATTGTTTGGCACTGAGGTAGACTAACAATGCATGTAGTTCAACATGTTATTTTATACATAAGCTCAAACATAAGAGGTTGCTAATGCTTCTTTTTGAGAGAACTGCAGCTTTTTCTTAAACTCATTTACGTGTAGGGGCTTAGTGCTCCAACTGTCCTGTAAAGGTTATCACCTTTATTTGTGTGCGAGTTTGGCATGGATTTTAAGAAGTGGCGAAAATGTATAACACATTTTATTTTTCAATGTATTTGTATATTATGTCTTCAATTATATCAAAGACTTGAAAATAATAACCTAAAAATGTGCTGCAAGCCTTAGAATCCGCAGCATACCAACCCTACAAAAGGTGACATCCTTTGCCAGGGCTGTAGTAGTAAATATTTATAATCCTTCTGGGCTTCTCTATTATGGTCATAGTTTCTTATCATCAGTGGCAACCAATAACATTCTGCTGAATTGTTTTTCTAGCCTACTGTAGCCAATATTTTCAGAAGTATTGGCCATTTGTGTCCGCGTCTCTCTTTACACTGTTTTGGATGAGTACCAAGGTTCTTTATGCTAAATTCTAATCTTTCTGTGAACGCTTCTTCCTCCAATTTTGCAGGCAATTCAAGCAGCTGGTTTCTCAACTTTTACGTCCTCCAACTTACGTGAGAAGCTTGTACATCTGCCATGTAGATTTGATGCTAAAAAGCCTGTTTTCAGAGATAACATTGTTCAGACCTTAACGGTACACAAAGGAAAGCTAGCTCTAACGTTCATTGCCTGTGCTACCCAAAATGAGAATGACGAACCTGAAAGGGGAGGTTCAAATGCCTGCACCAACAATGCAATCCTTACAGATTCAGAAAACAATGAGAGTTCTAAAGATCCAGGGGAGGCAGCCGTTACTTCTTTACTATATTCAGATCCAGACTGTGTTCGTAATGTTGAAAACCTGGGAAACCAAGTTAACCTTCTTGATAAGCTAAAGGCTGTTCACTTACATGTATTAGCAATGGAACAATGGAACTCTTCCCGACTTGAGCTGTGTCACAGGTATGTCTTTCTGTTTCTTGAAAAATTACAGTTGACATGTTTGCATAGATCCTTTACTTTTACATACTATGCAGTTCTCTATTAACTGAGATGTGAATTAAATTATTTAACCATTTGCTACCAATCTTTGAAATTGGTGGCAGGCCCCCAAATATGAATGTTTAGGTCAAATTCTTATACCATGTCAGTTATTTGTAGCACAGCTAATTTAAATTTGTATACTTTTTCAGTTATGAGTTATTTGTACTCGGCTTATCCATCGTGCATGATATATGCTTCCATCTGATTAATCTTTTTACTGGCAGGCCATTATGGATATGTTTTGGCCAAATATTCTTAGTTCCTGATCCCTTTCGTTGAGTAGGAAGATAACTAGATTTGATGCTAGTGTAGCAACTAATCTCTATATCTGTATGTGAGTTGGTATGCACTATGCGGATCTTTTGCTTTACACTGACAACACCTGTGATCTAGTTTTGTTTTTAATATTTTGTTCCCTTAATGTTTCTTCTATTGGCACTTTTTTTATTAAAAAAAGATGTTTCTTGTATTGGCAGAACATATTTGGCAAATGCAGCAAACTTAATACACTATGTGGCATTGAAGAGCCTTGATATCAAGCAGTTAAAAACAGATCTTTCTTCTCATGGTCTTCTGAATATAGAGACTATAAACCCACATGTCCTTGCAAGTCTTACTGCAAGCATTCAGATGTTGGAGAGCTTGAAAACTAATTCCTTAAAAAGTAAATGGAATTTTGATGAGATTGCTAATAGCAAAAGCTTGGACGTACATAAAAAGGAGGAGTTTGCAATAAGTACAATGAAGAAAAGGACATTCTCTAACAGGAAGTTGCTCTTGGGCCCACTTCGAGATCAAAGAACTTCTCGTATCATGGTAACAGTTGGGCAAGAAGCAACAGAAAGTGAAACATTAATTAATGATCTTCTCAAGAGAGGGACCACCATTATTCGTATCAACTGCGCACATGGAAACCCAGGTGTTTGGAGTGAGATAATCGAAAGGGTGAAAAGAAGCTCTCACATGCTGGAAATGCCATGTCGAATCATCATGGATTTGGCAGGACCAAAATTCAGAACTGATAAACTACAGGCTGGTCCATGTATCATGAAATTATCTCCCAAGAAGAATGCCAGCGGAAATGTCATATTTCCTGCCCAAATCTGGCTCTCTCCCCGAGGAGCTGGTCCACAACCTTCTCATATATCTCCCGATGCAGTTCTGTATGTGGATGGTCAAGAATTTTTCAGTAAGCTGGGGATAGGTGATGCCGTGAAATTCGTGGATGCTAGAGGAAAACAGAGGATACTAAGGATTTCTAAGAAATGCCCTGTTTTTGCTGGTCTTGGATTGATGGCTGAATGCACGAAGACTGCTTATGTTCAATCAGGAACTAAATTGTATATAAAGGGAAACAAAAGGAAATCCGCAATCGGATTTGTGGTGGACGTCCCTCCTGTAGAGCAGTTTGTCAGATTGCGAGTTGGTGACTTGCTAATCATATCACAAGGCAGCTCAAACGAACATGATTCCGCTTCTTCCAGAGTTGGTTCTCATAGGGTAACTTGTTCTTCTGGATATCTTTTTGATTCAGTCAAACCTGGACAACCTATTGCTTTTGATGATGGGAAAATATGGGGAGTCATAAAAGGAACTAGTACATCGGAAATTATTGTTTCAATCACTCATGCTGGTCCAAAAGGTTCTAAACTTGGCTCAGAGAAATCCATCAACATCCCAGAAAGCAATATTCGATTTGAAGGCCTTACATCAAAGGATCTTATGGATCTAGACTTTGTTGCTTCCCATGCTGACATGGTTGGGATCTCTTTTGTTCGAGATGTCCGTGATATAGTTGTTCTACGCCAAGAGCTTGCAAAGCGAAAACTTTCGAACTTGGGTATTATATTGAAAATTGAGACGAAAGCTGGGTATAAGAACTTTGTCCTTATGCTTCTGGAGGCAATGAAGTCTCCAAATCCTTTGGGGGTTATGATTGCCAGAGGTGATCTTGCTGTGGAGTGTGGATGGGAAAAGCTGGCAGATATACAGGACGAAATTCTATCAATTTGTAGTGCTGCTCACGTCCCAGTAATATGGGCAACACAGGTTTTGGAATCGCTAACCAAGTCTGGTGTGCCTACTCGAGCTGAGATTACTGATGTAGCCAGTGGAAGGAGGTAAGTAATTGGTTGATTCTTTCTGAGCCTGTTATCTTTTGTTTATGGTTAAACTATTCTGGGCCTGTCATCTTTTGTTTATGGTTAAACTACGTGCAAAATCTGATTCTTCACATGCACTTTCAAGAGATAATAAAAATTACAATGAAGGCGAGCGTATCTATTTTCTTGTTTATGTTGATGATTTACTTATTTGAATCACCATCTCTGTAGCAGTTCTTAATCAGTTTAGGATTCAAATATTGAAGTTTCGAGTAAAATACAGTGGCACCCCTTCTAGACAATCATAATAACCTCACCTAGGCGTACCGGTTACCGTTTTTACCTAAAAATGAATACTGATACCGATTAAACCCGGTATCCCGTACCGATTGGCCGGTTCGGTATCAATACCGTACCGGTAATTACCGATTTTGTATGGCCTGTTTTTTTCTTTTTCTCTATTCCATCAGCATGCAGCCCATATGCCAAAAAAAGCCCAAACTTGAAGTCCATCTAAAAACCCAAATGCTCATTTCCTTTTTTTCAAAACCCAGTTCATTTAAAAACCCAAATATGCTCATTTCCTTTTATTCAAAACCCTACATTATTTCCTTAATTACCTTGCACCATAGCAGCCGCTATCTCCACAAGATAATAGATCTAACAATCTGCAGCTAACATATATAAGAAATCAAGTCATATATTTAAGATGTATCATATTTTCGAAGAAGATGAAAGAGTAGGTATGGGTATGAAAATTAAAGGGTTTAGTAATTTATTTTTATATTTCTCTAACCTCTCTTCTACCCAATTTATGTTTTTCTTTTTAATCTCCACTAGTCCACCTTGATGTGCCATGTTCTTGCAAAGATTCAAGCTCTTTACAAAGATTTTAGTGTAACTTTGTTGGAAAAAGAAATAAAAAAAGAAAGAAGAATTGAAGAGTCATAGCTAAACTAATACTATATATGAGTAATCTTCAAGAGTAGAACTTTTAAAGAGCATAACTAGCAGAACTCTCTTTAGCGACGGACAGGCGACGGTTTTATCTGTCGCCATAGCCTTTAGCGACGGACAACATATTCCGTCGCTAAAAGATATGGCGACGGACAAAACCGTCGCCTGTTCGTCGCTAAAAAGAGTTCTGCTAGTTATGCTCTTTAAGAATTCTGCTCTTGAAATTTTCTGAATATATATATATATATATATATATATATATATATTAATGCATTAATCGGTAAACTGGTACCAGTTCGGTATATCCCGTATATTACAAAACTAATACCGTTACTGGACCGGAAAAATCTGTATTTACCGGTTACATTTACCGTTACTGGACCGGTTCTAAAACATACTATACCGACCGGCTGAAAACCTATTTCTTTTGCACAGCCCTAACCTCATCTCCCTTCTAGTTTTTTAAGTAACAATTAGTATCCCTGCAAGTTTTTAAGGTTGACCAAATAGATAAAGTTATATATTTATCCTTGTATGTTTTCAAATTATAATTCATGAATAATATATACTTTCAATGACAAAATTATCCTATTTAATAAAATATATTTTGACTATAGTGTATTAAGATTTGACTGATTACTCGCAAAAAATTATGTATGAAAATATATTATGTAAATTTTAGACTTTAGGAATTTAATTAGCAAAAAGTGTATGACTTTATTTTCTTGATAAAATGAATATTGTTATTTTTTGACTTTTATGTTACTTAATGCACGAGTTAATAATGTTACTTAATCACATCAAGTTAAATAAAAATGAAAATATACAAATTTATATTTAGTGGGTACATTAAATATTATAATTTGAAGGGTATTTTCGACATTACACTACAAATATTTGTGGATATTGTCAACCACACTAGGGGGGGTGAATATTATATATTGTTGACTAGAGAGGTACCGACTTTTACTTGAAAAACTAGAGGAGTAGTAAGGTTATTATGATTATCTACAGGGGGTGTCGGTGTATCTCTTTAAGTTTTTCATCTTTTGTTTTCTCGTAACACATTTAGGGTCTGTTTAGAAAGCCGAACAGGAAAGGAAATGTTACATTTAGGCTCTGTTTTGAAAGTCGAACAGGAAAGAAAATGAAAAGGAAATACGTTTTCCCTTTTCTGGTTATCTTTACAAGTTTGAAGAATCATACGGAAGGAAGGAAAAGGTTGGGGGGGGGGGGGGGTTTGGGGGGGGGGGGGGGGGTTGGGGGGGGGGTTTGGGGGGGGGGGAGGGAGGGGGGGAGAGAGAGAGAGAATATGAGGGCAAAAGAAATTCAATTTAATTGTAAATAGCTCAGAGACCTCTCTTTTTTCCTTCATTTGGTTTCTTTCTAACCTTACCTTTTTTCTTCTTTTTCATTTTTCTGTACATTCTCAACATTTCATGATCTAAATAGGGATTTATTATTTTATTACTTATGTCATGTCCATCTATGTAGTCTCCTTGATTCCCAGACCTTTCTAACAGTTCCAATCGCATGAATTGCTTAGTAAATATTTACTCACCACTGAAATTGCTTCAAATTGAGCAAGGGAAAAAGAAAAGTTGACAGTTCTTCTTTTTTATTTTTCCACTTCTTATAATCTTTATTTACCTTTTTTTTACAAGTTATACATGTTTCTGTTGACTTAGCTGAACAGGAATTAACACTTCTTTATGGCAGGTCAAGTTGCATCATGTTGAACAAAGGCAAGCATATTCTGGAAGCTGTTTCCACTTTGGATACCATTTTGAAAACCAGCTCCGCAGAGGCGAACACAGAAGTCAAGCCTCTGATATTATCAAGCCACCTATTGTAGCTGTTCCATTTTATCCACCGATATTAGTTTAGTTCATTTGCATTTGCTCGTTACCAGCATTTTAATTTTCTTGTATAGTTGCCATCTGCCCTTTTTATGTAATCCTGCACTTAGTACCAGAAAGATATCTCATAAGTTCTGTATATCTTTGTTTAATTTGATCAATGATCCTGTCCTTGTCTGTGGAATAATGGTCAGTCATTCAAAGTACTAATAAACCAAGATTATACTACCCTACCTCAATTTTAATGGTTGCATATGATTTTCTTGTGAATCTGTTGTTGATAGTCAAAACCCTGTAGTTGATACTTGTGAATCGTGCCATGCTGCTTCTGTACTACTAAAACAAGACTAGTATTTTACTGATTTATAAAGAGTAAGTTTTATTAGAACAAATATAAACATAATGTTTTGATACTTTCAAAATAAAGTATCATGAGCAAAACGACTTGCGGAAGGAAAAAAAAATACAAGCGGGGCTTCATTTCTCAAGAGAATAAATTATCTTTCATTTTTAATAAGTTGTTCTTATATGGAACGAAGAGAGTAATAAATTTCGACAAGTTTACAATTGAAAGAAAAAACTAATAAAATATATTCCCTTTGTTCCACCAAAAAAGTCTCACTTACAAATTTTAAGTACACTTAAATAAGTGCAGAGCAATGGCTATAGAAAAAACTGTAGAATAATTTTGTATATTTAAAATCTTAATCTCAAACTATTAATCAGTAATCACTTGAATCAAATAAAATAAATAAGATTGCATATACAACATGATATACACAAGGGCCTAAGACAGTCGGAGAAATAGGAACTATATGCTTAAAATTTTACATTTACCAAATTGTGGTTTAAATACTACAGAATAAAATAACTATTTATCTTCAGCAGTAAAATCAGGCTCTGCTGGCTTCTGGAGCAACAGAGGCGGCATTCTATCTGGAATCCTTGCTTTCCTTGCACTGTTGCGACGTAAAGCACGAAGTGCATTAGCTGCAAATCGCGATGCATAAATGGTGGCCCCCAAACTTGGTGAGCTCCCACCGCCTTTGGCTAATGCATTTTGCAACCGATCTTCCTCTTCACGAAGCGACTCTTCCAGCTTCTTCCTACAATACCGCCGCCATGCAGCCTGTATGAAACAAGCTGCCCAAGTTCTCCACTGCTGTGAGTAGAACCTAAAAGTATGGCGGAGCTGCTTGCTGTGGAGTCGCCGATACTGAGAAGCAACAAACTTCAAGTCGTCAGCCATAAGTGCAAATGCTTCAACTTCTGAGAGGGCTTGGACAGTTCTAGTCGAAATTGGGAGGTTAGATGAGGAATGGGGATCCAAGGCCCAAGTAAGTAGCTCTTCTCCACAGAAATCACCGGCTTTTAAATAATCCGAGTTAAAGAAGCCAGTTCGTCCCCCGTTGGTGGTCACAGTCAATAGCTTGCCTCGCATTACAAAAAGCATCTCATCAACGGGGTCCCCCTCCCGCACAATATAGCTGTCCTCGGTGTAGAGCACCGGCTTGAGACAATCACACAGTGCATCCAATAGTTGTTCATCCATTTTTTCAAACATTGGCACCTTAAAAGGGAATGAGAAGAAACAGATGAGTAAAAATCTATTGAGTTAAATTCAAGAAGGCCACTTCTAATACATTGATTGTGAATCTCATTCAAGTTCGAGTCATCTTAACTTATGTATATGCAAGAACAAAAATATTATAAATGAATAGCCAAATATATAAACAAGGTTTGAATTCATCACAATTCATTTAGGTGCACTAACAGGCAGGCTTGTAGACAAACAGAAATTGCGGCAATTAAGAAGTGTATGATTCTAACAATGCTGAGGAAAAAAGAGAAGAGTATAACTCTCACATTAACCTGTACGCTACCATGGTATACAACATTACTACATGTGGATCACAAGCAATGCAGGTAACATTGGCTCAACTTCAGGGAGCAAAGCTCTGATGGACTCTTTGTGAAAACTTTTTTTAGCCTTATTAGAGTCTATTATAAGTTTATTATCAATTGACTATGTTTTTGGCAAGGCTTATATTAGATTACTTGCATTTTAGAGTCTAAGGGGGTGTTTGGTTGGCAGGAATGGGGGGGCAGAAAGGAATAGCCACTTATTACAACATGAAAGAGGTAACTCACTTGTAAGCATAATACCTTGCTATATAACAGGTCCCCATTTCAAGACTGTAAATTTTAGCATTTATAATACACAGAGAGAGAATCCGTTCTACGACTATATAACCCACGACTCTTGACTTGGTCAGACTATATAACCCACGACTCTTGACTTGGTCAAATTGGAAATCGTATCCAAGTTAGCACCATGTTTTCCAATCCAAACAGTTGGTACAGATTTGTCCCCTATTGTACACAAATTAGGCTACTTGGAGTCTTGGAGTACAACAATTATCAATAAAAACCTTTCAAGCATGATCATTAATAGATAAAAACCATTCATATACCAAAGATAGTATAAGAGAAACTCACCCTGGTAAGCAGAGCCAAACAAAGATGACGTTTGATATCCCTTCTGAGGTCCTTGGGAAGGTTATGGATCAGATTCTCTTCATCAACACCTCTCGTTTCCTGCCATTTATATTGCTCATACCGCCTGATTCGTTCTCTCAGATTCTCTGGGAGCAACCGGTGGGACATCCACTGTTCTGCATCTCGCCTTTTCACTCTCATCTCCTCCAATCTTATCGTTGTGGATTGCAGAAATGTCTGTTCCACCAAAAGTATGTCAACTTAATTATAATCAATACTACAGGAAGAAAAGATAGCCTCTTCAAGTCCTAACACTCAGCTTGATGTCAAAATCTAAACCATCATCACCATCCCGTCATAGATGTTTTAGGCTCCCTATGGAACATGGTAAGTGCGAGGAAAAAGAAAGGAAAGAAAAGAAAATTACAAAACTGGAAAAGAACTAAAAAAATCCAACAGTCCTTTACACTTGACTTTCAAAAATTTATTTCATTTCAATTTGCTTGCTATTTCCAAAAATATATAAATCAGGCGCAAAAGAATCCTTGATATTAATCAAGCATGCAATGCATAGCCTAATGCCTGCTGAGCCGTATTCCAAGTTTCCACCACTAACCGATGGAATTGATACTTCTCATCAATAATGTAGAACAAGGTAGGGAATATTGATGGCAATCTCATGGAACCATCCGCAATCTACCATCCACCTTACTGTAAATCAATCTCAAAGTGAAACAGTTTCACCTCAGCAGATAATAGTTTGAGTTCTGGTTTTTTTTTTTTTAATTGTGTACATAATATATATAGTTCAATTAGCCTAATGAATAGATGCTTATATTATTAGCAATCTCTTGTAGCCATCTGCATAATCTACCATCAGGGTATTGTAAATCAATCTCAAGAAAAGCAACACAAAAATATTAGACAAACCTGCATATTTCCAATGAGAAATGAAAATAGAACCAAGCCAGAGATGGATATAGAAACTGCAAAACAAATCTCCCAGACAAAGGTGCTTGTTTTTAGATTTTGACCTAGAGAACTGCAAAATGAAACAAATATAAAAAATCACAAACACTTTCAGATGTCAACAATGCAAAGTGCTGAAATCTTTAGGATATGAAACAATCGTGACAAAACTACAAGCTCCATGCTTGTCCATTTCAGATGACATTGAAAATAAGTAAATAAAAACAAGAGAGAGAGAGAGAGAGACTAAAGGCTAAGAGGTTCGTTGCGCATCAAAACTGTTCATCAAACTAAAGTTCATCAGAATCATAAATAGTTCACAAGGAGAGTAACTAAACTGCACAATTTTCATAGATTATAAAACAGAGTGGGTTTAAAAAAGATCTGATTTTGGGGGGATTATCTGGTCCAGCTTTCAGATCATTGTTAAATTCTCTCTTTCTTTCTTCTTTCTTCTTTCTTCTTTCTTTCTTCTTTCTTCTTTCTTTTTTCTTTTTCTTGATAAGTAACATTGCTAAGTTCTCTTACAAGTGCTGACTTTGAAATTTTGGTTACAATTTGATATTTTGATCCCCTATAGTTTTGAGTCATCTTCAAAGGCTCATAACTACAACTTCCTTCATCCAGCAAAGATAGGCCCCTTTGATTTTGTTATTTTTATTTCGGCGGGAGAGCACGGATTTTAAGACATGCCAAACATAAATTTATACAGTACAATTTTATAATCTCAATATATTAGTAAATTATGTTTGCAACTATGCAACAAATTTGATGACAATATGATGTAAAAACAGAATTTCTGGACATCAACAAACTGTGCCAACGAAACCCCAAAACATGGATCCTATCTTTACAGAATGGAGAGATTATAATGGATTTGGATTATCGTGATTAAGAAATCTAATTAGGGTTAATAATTAGCTAACTTATTTAAGGAATCTACGGAGGATCATCCAAGATTGGTTGATCTCCAACTCCAATCCATTTGAAGTCATCTAATATGCTTAGCCTGCTTATATTAATTGGGTCCTCTTAACATGTGCCCTAAGGGCACATGCTAAGCACACGGTTCAAGAGAATATTCTCTTGAACTGTGTGCATATTCCCTTGATTTTTGTATATGCACCAAGTTCAAAGGAATATACACAGAATTCAAAAGAATATTCTCTTGAATCGTGTGCTTAGCATGTGCCCTAAGGGCACATGTTAAGAAATTCCATATTAATTCAACTAGATGGGTGCCCCACTATGTTTGTGCATTACATAAAATATTGCTAATTTAATTTATTAAATAAAAAAATATAGAAAGATGAAGGGGTTGTCCCCAATTAATTACCTTAGGAATAATTACAAGTTAGAATACATGAAATCCAATTCACTTATAATAATAAAGATAGAAAATAAATAACTGCTTTCAACAAAACACATGTGTCATGCGACATACAATGGATTACTACTTTTGGAGTGGGCCAACCAGTGCATTAACAACATGTATATGCTTACTAATTATAAATTTAAAAAATTGAATTCATTTGAGTTTATCATGCTCATACCTCAAGTTCTGCAAGCCCCACCAAAAACAATAAAACAACTTCTGCGGAAAATCCATAGATTCCACAACACCAGAATCAAGGGCATCAAGGAATATTCCAAAATCAAAGCGTGTTGCATCTGGTATCTTTATAGGGCATGAATCATTTAAAAAGGTTTTATATTCCACTTTATTATCACAAAATAATGAAGAATGAATGCATTCATCGGTCTGATTATGACATGCATTCCGCCAGCATGTTGTTTCACGTTCTATTGAAAATAAGTACCAAAAGGCTCCAAGGACCTAAAAGAGCAGCAAACACTTAAGGGTTAGACCATTAGAGAGACCTGAAAGAATATCAGTCATAGAAGTACAATAAGATTCATCAACTATTCAATTAAAATTGCCATGAAATTTTTCAAGCATGAAATCAAGGGGAAACATATAAATTGAGAAAGTTAATTAAACCTTCAAAAACCTAGTATTTAATAAAGCAAAATATAATCAGAGGAAACTTCAGACAAAAAGAAAAAAAGGCTTTTAAAATTAGCTAATTACAATACTTACATGACTAGCAAGCATGTAAAGAAAGAGATTGAATGCAGCTCCAGCCCATGCAGTTTCAGTAAGTATGCCAGATGTTCGTGTGACTTCCCTATATAGAGGGTAGACTCGAAGAAATCTTGGTATATATTGAAATAGAACAACAAACTTCAACAAATTTTTTGTATTTAGAGATCTCGAGCCTCGCATTTGTGGAATAATGATTAAAATTACCACCTGGAAAGATCACAACAAAATCAGAGTCCACTCCTGTGATTAAGCAAAATTTGCAACCAGGTTTACAAACACGTGCCCTCACAAATGTAAGATCTGAACCTCCTCTACCATGACCTGCCTGGAGAACAAGCTAAAATAATATGTACTGATCCGGAGACCAAAGAAAACACTAAAAGAATATCCCTCAGAGAATACTTCATAATAAAAATTTAGGAACCGAAGTACGAGTACATGTGTCAACTCGTTATAACCAAAGCAAGCATATTCTAACCGATACTACGACAGTTTTCCAAATACTGGAAGGACACAATTCCTAGCAATCATAAAGAGCAATGAAAAAAAAAACATATTGACTGTATCAAAGTCTTCTTTTACCTGTGGCAGAGGAAGAACTGCAAGAATGTCAATCAAAAAGTACGAGGACAAGTATCTCTTTGAAATTGCCCAAGCATCTTCAACTAAAACACCTCTTCCAAATACTCGCGAAGAGGGAGCAATAAAACCAGTACGAAACTGAAAAATAATATGAATTATGTAAAAGATATCAGTGAAGGAGCGCAAAACACTAGCAGTAGTCTCCAATTTCTTATCCAGCACTAGACACTTCTTCTCATCATCAATCACTGGGATGTAAAAGAACAAAGGATCCAGAGAGACTGCAATCATGCACGACAATACAAATATCTTGTTCCACTTTTGGAGGAAGGATCCTTGTGGATCAAGAACTTTCTTGCTCGACCCCAAGCCTTTGGCGAGAATGCTATTAAAGGAATGAGATCTCAATGATCTTCGGAAGTTTCTGATCCCTTCAGAACCACGCCCAAGGCCTCTTTGGAACTTATCTGAAACTGAGTTTATTGTTGATCTGAATTTCCCTGAATAAAATCTTTCGTTTGTGGAAACTTGTCCCTCAGAGCTTTTCTCTGATCTCCAATCCTGAAATCTGAATGGAATCAATCAATAAGATAGTTATCAATAATGTAGCAATACAATTGAAACTAAAAGGTAAAAAAGAAAACAAAATCAAGATGAACTCAGACAAAAACATCAAAGCCTAATAAACAAAAAACGCAAAGGTGTGGGAGTTTAATTATGTCAAATAAACCAATACCACTTGTCATTAACAGATGTAAAATATCTAAACCACCTAGTGCATTCTGAAATTACTCAGAGAGTAAATAACAAAAAAGATAAAAAGAAAGTCAAACGACAGTTTCTTTTTTATATATATAAAAAATAAATAAATAAATAAATAAATAATGACAGTTTTATTTATATACAGTGGAACACGAGACAAGCTCCAGTACTCATCTAGAAAACACATTTTAGCATTAAATGGATGAAGTCTGGTGGAGTTGATGCTTATAGCCAGAAGATGTGTCAGTAAGAGGTCTCCAAATTTAAAATGATGGCTTGGACCATAATTAAAGCCTTAACATAAAGAAAGCCTTAGATTATCAATGGGGCCTGGCCTGACACGAATCCTCTTGTGTGGCGCATCAAAAACATTAGGATGATCCACATCGCTGAGACAGGTGATTTGGCAACAGCCTGATGTAGGTCATGATAGTAGTTTTATGGGGGTGAACTGTCATAATAATAAACTTAATAGGGACTAGTTGAGAATTGTTGTGGCAGTGGTGCTCATTTCACGATAAGGCAATCAAACAGGTGTAGCAATCATCGTGGTGACTGGTTAACAACTATGCAGATGGAAACTGGAATATGAGCATAAGGCAGACTGCAGACGTCTTTTTTCTGGTCGCTAATGTGCTACTTATTGGTGCATTAGCCGTTGACAATGGTGATGACTCCAGTTGATTAAATATATGTTTCACCTCTTTTTGTTGTGAATACTACCGCTTATTTTTTAATACTATTATTAAATAATATATATATATATATATATATAAATTAATCCTACAAGAATTTTTTATAATATGATTTATGATAAATGTTCTTATTCGGTTTCTTGTGTACCCTGTTTTATTAGTTTGTCACACTAACATGAAATTTTATCTGAAAAAAAAAACAATGCATAAGAATGGATGTGATAGATTTAATGGTGTGAAGCCATCAAGTTGTACAACAATATTAAAAGCATTTTCACACATTCAAAAACTGAGAAATTTGTAGGTGAAGAGTAACTTATTCAACATAATTTTTGTTATATATAAAAATTATGTCCAACTGTAGGTATAATATATACCAACATAATTTAATGTATTATTTCACAATATATAAAATAATAAAATGAATTTTTACTCTATGTGTGTCTTTATAACTAATACAATTGTGGAATTCATTTTCCAGCACCAAACACAGGAAATCAAGTACCAGAAAATACAGAATTTTCTCAAAAACCAGTCTCTTGGAAAATGTTTTCTGGAAAACATGTTCTCATATTGAACTGAGCCTAAATTTCTTTTTACATCTTAGTCTATCTAAACTCTAAAGTGCTACATTAACATGGTGGGTTCAAAATATTAAGAGTTAAAGGACTTACTGTACAAATTTATCTTGTCTGTAATTCATAACTTTTATGTGTAAGATACTGTCCAGAATGGATGAACAAGTAGAAACGCAGATTGCTGAAGGTCCACCCCTGTAGACGCGGTAAAGAACAATCATATCAGATCATCAGCATTTTTACAGAGTTACAAGTGCATACTTCAAAATCCATGAAATACTCGCTCCGTTTCACAAGAGAGTCTCATTTAACTTTGGTCGTTGAAATCGTAAAATTCAAATTGTAATTTGAATTTGTTTTTATTTTCAAATAACAATTTTGTACTTAGTAATATTGTTTAAGTAATTTTACTAATTTACTCTATTAATTATTGCAATAATCAAAGTCAAATAAATTCACATCAATTTTGAATTTTTAGTTTTTGGAAAATGACTAGGAAAATAATCAATTGAGACAGGAACTAACATAAAAATAAAATAAAATAAATAACACGAAAACAAGTAATAAGCAGTTTTGGGAACTGCTTGCCTTCAGCCAAATTTACAATAAAACCAATCATATCATCAGCAATGACTCTGAGGAGAAAACAAAAATTGTAATAATATATCGTGCACCAGACAGACAAGATTGTTGAAAGATAACAGGTACATATCCATCACCCACTAATACGTAATTAGTGCCATCTGCTTAGATTTCAATCATCTAATCCCTCAAAATAATTGGTAAAACAAAAAACGTCACTACATTCCAAAGTTATCAAACCTATACCAGACTCACAATCCAAATTCGCCCCCATAAAACTGATAATACATCAGACACATAAAATATATACATATATAAAGTAGAAATTAAAATCAAAACAAATGAAGAACTAACCCAAGACCAAAGCAAAGTAAAGTAAAATTAAGAAATAAAAGTTGTTCGATTATAGTAAGAAATGATGAATGCAAGTTTATACATATCTACCAAAAAGAGAAACAAGAAATCAGTCAAATTAGTCATACCAAATCAACGAGATGAACCAACAGCAACTCTTTTCAATTTTGAATTCTCAGATTTTGCTCCTCTTGAGAGACAGAGATACTGGGAGATAATTGAAGAAAAATAATTTCAAAGAAGAGAGAGAAAAATAAATCGATTGATTATGGAGGGAAGGTTCACGGAGACTTCTAGGGCAGTGTCCGCTCTACGAGTCGTCTTTTTTTTTTTTTGGGTTGAATATTATTGTTAATATTTTTAAAATTTTACGCAGCCAGCAAAAAGAAGGAAGATTAGAAAAAACTTTTTAAGAAATGTAAATATTGGTTTTAATTGACCTGTAGTAAGATTTAAAAGGATAAATAAGTAATTTACTACCTTCCGTTCGATGTTTTCGGTTTCATTGACTGGTATTTTACTCACTTGGACAAAAATTCCCTATATTTTAGGGGCAGGTTAGGAATAATTTATTGTTGGGAAAGTTGCAGTTACTGCTGACAAGGGGTTGACTTTTGTCGATTATCCTTCTTTCTTTGATTTCATTAATAAAATAAAATTTTATTGAGAAAATTGCATTTCCAGTACCCCGAATATATAATTTGTCTAGGCAAACTAATGAAACAACTTCGTTACCTTATTTTCGGATATACCTAAGTCTGGATCATAACTTCTTAACCATTTTATCATTCAATTCAAAATCAACAAACAATAATGCTACGTTTGGATTAGTAGAATATGAAGGAGAATAGAATGATTCATTCCTATGGAATGAAAAAAATTATGTTTGATAGCGATTGAAATGAAAAAAAAATTGTGTTTGGTTCTTTGAGAGAGGGAGAGCGTATGAAATAACTCATTCCAACTAGAATAGAATAAATCATTTCACTTTTCATTTTATTTTTTAATCCAAACGTAACATAATTACTTACCAATAGCTGACGATGAATAATGAGTGAAGATAGTGTAATTTAATTAACGATGTTGGTATGATGATTATAGATCTTATTAGTGATTGTGATGGATAACAATTATGGTGGATAATAGTAGTGTTGTGGTGGTGACAGTGGTGATAGATAATGGATATCAATATCAATGGTTGATAGAAGTTAGCGATTAATGTGAAAGAGAATGAAAAGAGAGAAAACGAAGTTTCACTCGATAAAAACTAAGTTGCATAAATTAGATATATTAATTCCCCTACATATCCAACTTACTCATTTTTATACATTATACATAAAATCAAATTTTATTACTTATCTTATCTTATTGAGTTACATTATGTCACCAAATTTTAGAGCAGACAACTATTTATCATTTGACAAATATGTGTATTTATAATCTAAATTTTAATAGTTAATTGTTTATTCTCGATAAAAATAATTAGAAAATTATCCTTATAACAATAGTAAAAGTATCATTAAATGTTCAATTTATTTGAAAATATTTTGCTCTAATAATATCAACAAATTACATTAAATAATTTTTAAATTACCTTATAAATAAGCCTAATTAATTGATTCAAAAAAACAATTGGCAAATTAATTTTCATTAATAAATGTGTGAAAATTTGAGACATAAATGCTAAAGTGTTTTTTTTAACTTAAATTTTACAGTCAAAAACTGTTAAGATACATGTCGATGTAATTTTTTCATTATCTTCTATACAAAAGAGGGGAAAGTCTCTTGACAAGTGTCTCACCATATATCACGACATTGTAATTTCGCTAATGAAGTTTGAACCATTTAAATATAACTTATTTGTTAAATAGTATTAATAATCGTAAATACTCAAGTGTTTTTTAATTTAAATTTGATAATCAAAAATAGTACAAGACTCGTAATAATTAAGTTATAAATATCTTTAAAACTTTTTCATTCTCTTTTATACGAGAGAGGGAAACGTCTTGACAAGTGTTTATAATTTCGTTAATGTATTTTAGATCACTTAAATAGTAAATATAACTCATTTGTTATATAATATTTACAAACGTAAATTAATCTCTTAAAAAACTCAGTACAATGGTCAAACTGACCACGCAATGATTCTTACATTGACTTTATGAATTGAGACGGTCATTGACTTGTGGAAAAAATTTTGCCCCAATCTAGGACCCATTGGTAACTGCTCCACTTACCGAGAAATTTCAAACTACTTTTTGAAGGCCCATTGAGCTTCCATCACTTATATTCGTTTAGTAGGGCCGTTCATTGGGCTAAAGTACTGTTATTAATAGAGCTACAGCAAAAAGTCATATAACTATCTCCCTCCAAAAACTGCATTACTTTTTCCTTCTTCTTTTTTTTTTTATTTCTTTTTTTCCGGAAAAATAACGTTTGCATAGGATGTAAGTCTTATTTTATCTTCTTTTTTTTTTTTGAAAAAAGTATAATTGCAGTGTGGGCAGAAATAAGTAAGAATTAAAAATATTCTTACTTTAATTTTCGTTATCGTATAAACTTTCACGTTAATTGCAATTTAATTTAATCACATATTTGTCCACATAAATATTATTTTCTCTTCAAAAATTAAAATTATGTTCATCTGGTTTATTTAGTGAAAGAGTATTAGACATATTTAGAAGTATTTGAGTTCTGGAAGACAACTTAATATTGAAGGTTCTAAGGTTATGTGTGTGTAATACACACACACACAAAACTTGTGTCGCATCCAACCCCTAGAGCATTCTCCAGCTCAATTAAAATAATTTCTTTATGTTATGTATTTTGTATGACAGACGTTAACTAATATTGTTTGATAAACTTAGTGATGAAAACTTGAGTAATTATATTGAAAAATACCATAACCGTGATATCAAATGAAAATACTAAATTCGCGTACATACTCTCTTCTTTTATAAAAAAAAAGAGTATTATTTGATTTTGATCCTAAAAAAATTAGTGAAATTTTGAAAATTATAAAATAACAATTTTGTATTTATTAACACTTTTTTAGAAGTTTATAACATTAAGTCTTATATTTATCAAAATCATATGAACTCATATTAATTATAAAATTTATGATTTTATAAATTAACTATACAATTATTTCTGTGAAAGAAAAATAACATAATTTTGTAGTGGGAGAATGATTTCTTTAGTCACAAGTTATCAATTGACCGATCAAACTATGTTATCTAGTTTTTTTTTTTTGAAATTTTATTTTGGAGACTACAATATAATCTTATAATCAAATATATATCATCGCTATTACGATATATTGAAAATGAATCAAATTTCATAGTAAACCTGAAACTTAAATGTCACAGTACTTCAGTTTTAACCATTAGACTGAGAATTGAACTATGTTATCTGATTTTGTTCGTCTACATTGAATAAAAAATGTTACTTATTTCAAAATATTTTATACATAAAATTTTGGAATAAGTTTATTTATTCTTTGGCGTTCTAACCGTAATTTAGGACTGAGAACATGCAACTTCTATGCTACTACATTTGTCTGAAATTAGATGTTTATTTATTTTATATATTTAATTTGTTTTGCAAATTATAAAGTATGGAATAGAGAAGTCGGAAATTTTCGTCAAGATGGGCAAAGAATACTATATATGCATATGAGTAAATCTACATGTACATCAGTTTTACTCTCTCCTTGTCGAAACGCAAGGAGTAAAGTCGTTTTGAATATTTTTTTAAAAAAAAATTCTTTCTTTCCTTCTCCTTCAAGCCTGTAGTCTTATCATGTTCTTTCACCCTTGGCCTTGACATACCCAAAGTCTACCAGTTTTCTCTCTCCATCTCCATAAAATCCCCCATCCGTTTGGTTTTCAGTAGTAATTTCTTACATAATTGCTTATTCTACCACCATATCCTTATTACAATTACAGCCATGGCTAGCAGCGGCAGCTTCACCTCTGAGCTCAAGTCCGCCCCCTTTTGGAGCAGATGAAGCTCCACCTCGCCACCGACGCCGGTCAAGATCTCATCAAGAAAATCGGCCTCGTTTATCAACTGAGTTCAATTTCTTTTTTACTATGTAATTAATTGTTTCTACATGGATCAGAGATGAAACAATCATAAGAATATGAATTTGTATTGTGCTAAATGTTCTCGTAAACAAATTTTAAATTTGAACCTGTTTATTTTTTTATGTTTTCATTTATGTTAATAGGAATATTGAATTTGGGGATCTTGATTAGTTTAGGTTGTTGGGTGATTCTCAGTGTAGTGATTGTATGTTTGTCTGTTTTTGATTGTTAATTCAATTTGGGCTTATTTGGTAGATTTTTGCATTTCTATTACTCGGTAATAACTTGATTTTCAGTTTTGTGGTTCTATTTGGTCTATAGTGGAAGACACACTTTCCTTTATGGGCATAAATACATTGACAGTTGTGCTCTGTTAAATTTACTTTGTTCATGGATGGGTAGAAACTTGTTGATTTAGAATACGCAGTTGTGTTAAGGAATTACTACTGAAAACCAAACGGATGGATTTTATGATTTTATGGATTTTAGGCATAATTATTTACAGTAAAAATGACAAATGTTGTTACTCAAAAAAGAAATATATTAAAAGAAAATTCTTGTTACAAGATAGAAGTAATAATAAATATTATTATATTTTCTTTTATTCAACATTGCAATACCAACTGTATACTAAAAATGTAATCAAAATTATTAACATCCCAAATTTTGACATATACTCGAAAAAAATTAACATGTAAAAATCATAATATGAAACTAAGAATTCAAATAATAATTTTTGTTGTTAAACATCAAAAACTAAACTATCAACATACTCAATCACTCTAATTAGAACAACTCCATTAATAATTTAATTTAAAATTCTTTATATTTGTATCACTTATCCAAGAATATGTGTTAATTAAACTAACTTAGTTTTTTTATAAGTTACTAATAATTTGAATGCCATAGTCTCTCAATTACAAATAAAACTATAATTAAAATGTATTGTATTAAAAAAATAATTAAACATATATATATATATATATATTATTTAGGAATTAAAATATGATAACATATAATGGTAAATATGTAACTTTATCTATTTAGTCAACCTTAAAAACTTGTAAAGATGCTAACTGTTACTTAAATAGTAGAGAAGAGGTGATTGTTATTATGGTTATTTAGAGAGTGTGTCACTCTGTTTTACGCTTATATCAAATGAAGTTAAAAGGCTTCTTATCCTATATTAAAATCAAAAACTGATGTGCGATTGGGTGATATATTTGATTTTACGTGATTTTTAATTCATAAATTTGAATTAAAAAAATTATATGTAGGACTTTATTTAATCACAATAGCAGCCATCTTGCTTATACTTGTACTTGCATGATTTTTTGAAGTTAAATTTTAAATTTTAAATTAATATGAACTAATATTTTTTTTAGTATAAATTGTTTAATTTATTGTGTAAGATTAAAGTAATTAAAAATAATTTTTAAATATGTAGATTAGTTTAATTATGAGGTTAAAGAAATATGTTAGTGGGATGTGTATTTGATAGTAATTGGGTTAAAGATAGAGGTATAGTGTATTTGAGATTTATAAAATCAACATATTAATGTGTTTGGATTAGTATATGTTTTATTTAAAAATATTAAGTTATTATAGTGATTTGATAATATTAGAATTATTAGATATGTAGTGATTTGATAATTATTAGATAAACGTAGTTGTAGGTATAATATTATTAAAATTTAAAAACATTAAGTTGTTATAGTGATTTGATAATATTAGAATTATTAGATATGTAGTGATTTGATAATTATTAGATAAATGTAGTTGTAGGTATAATATTATTAAAATATTAGAAAAACAGAAAAACTGGAGATATGATGTGTGTATAATATTATTAAAATATTATAATATTATTAAAATATTAGAAAAACACAAAAACCGGAGATATTATGGTTCAGCAGAATGTAAATGGTAATTAATGTTGTATAGTAGGTGTCAAATGTTAGGAATGCCACTTGTCAAAAAACGGTGTCAAGCAACTCCAATTTAGTATATATAATAGATAGATAATAGATTTTAAAACTAATATTATACTAATATCCTCACGAGTACAAATAAATCTAATAATATCATTAGAAGTACAATTACAAAGACTCTTTCCTAATTAGCACCTTAACCTGTCAAATCTTCTTCGCCACATGTATTAGGTTGCTAGCAATTCCTTTTGATTGCTTATGATTTGGCGTCTGCAAAGTGCAAATCCACTCTCAACGCCAAACTGCAGGAATTTCTCAAATTCTTCCCTTTCCTTTTGGGGTTCAATTTCCTCATTTTATAAGGGTAAATGTACCTAATATTAATGAATCAAAACATAGCTAGAAAAATGCTTAAAAATTTAATTTTGAAAATTAAATCAATTAGTTATAAAAAAAATCATTGCTTATGATTAAGATAAAATAAAGTCATTAGTAAAGTTTATCACACCAATGCTATGTTTGTTTGCAAAGATTACACTTAGGATATGACTATTAATCTCAAGTGTCTTGTTTATTTTTAAATTTGGACTTGATACTATTAATCCAGAGATTATGAAATTACTTAATATGGGGGACTATTTAATCTCATGTCTAGTTAGGTATTATAATCCCATCACGAGGGATTAAAAATTTATGAACAAAACTAATCTTAATATTTTTTTTAAAAATAACCATAATATTTTATTCTATTAATATAATTGAAACTTCATGTTACATATTTGCCCTTAATTTCTACATTACTGTCACCGATTTACTCACTTATTTGCCCTTTCACTCTCTTAGATGGATTTCAAATCGTTAATTTGCAGGCTATATTATTTATTGTCCCCATAAATGAAAAAAGGCAATCACATATAAAATATGCAAACAAATAGTTGTATGTTTCATGATAGTCAAATTTAAATTAAAAAACAAATCTAAAAAATAAAATTATATATATTATGTAGATTTTCCAATTTTGCATTTTATAGTATTATATATAATAAAAATATAGTAAAATGCATACAGCTTGTACCTAAATTTGACTATTAAATATGACTTTCTCTCTACATTTCACTTCCTCCCTCTAAAAATGTTAATTTGTTCTTTTTTTTATATAAAAAGGTTCACTTTCTGTCTTTTGAATTTTTCAATTATGTTTTAGAAAAATTCACTATCTTTCTCTAAAACTTTCACTTAATCCATCCGTTCCAAAATATAAGTTCATTATTGACTTTTTAAAGTCAACATGTTCAAACCCCGTTTATACAACGTTTATAATTAATTGTTTATCATTTTTTGATGTATAAACAAGATTAAATTATAATTTAAAATATGTTATTATTAGTAAGGGTATAATAGTCCAAACGATATTTTTTTATCCAATCTTTTAATTAATCCTGAAAAAAACAAACATAACATGAGATTATTTTAAGTTATCCCATGAATAATTTCATAAAAAATAAACATGTGACTAGAACTATTTAATCATAGGATTAATAATTTTGAGATTATAATCTCATGAATTATAATTCTTGAATTATAATTCTCGCAAATAAACATGACCCAAATGAATTAGTATTAAGTAATAACAATTGTCAAATGATTGAGTTTTACAGCACAAAACTCCCACTAATGATTTGTCCGGCTGCAAATTTTATAAACATTAAGGATGCATTCTCATTTTATGTTTATTCTTGAATATATAAGTTGTTGATTATATGACAATGAAATTATAATAAAAAATTTAAAAATAATGTGTCAATATGTATTAGTATCAATATAAAAATGATATTTTTCATAAAACAATTTTATTTTGTAACTGAATGAGTATAATTTTATACTTAACAATACTTTTTATGTAATTTAAAATATTAAATATCATAATAATTAAAATTAAATAAATTTACATCGATTTTGAATTATAAGGTTTTTCACAAATTGATTAAAAAAAGGATTACATAAGACTTTTTGTATAAGGGGAGGTAGTTTATCAAAACTCATGAAGCACATAAAAGTTGTGACTACTCATGAAACACATAAAAGTTGTGACTATCACATTATTGATTTCCTCACGACATATGCATCAAACATTAAATTATAATAATGTTATGTTTGAATTAAAGAAATATAATTGGTAAAATAATAGAATAGAAAAGAGAATAGAATGGAGAGCAAAATAATTCATTCTATTTCAGCTGCAATGAATCATTCCATATCCTCTCTCAATAAATAAAATTCATAAATTTGATAGAAATAAGAATGATTCATTTCATTCTGAGTAACAACTAAATATAATTTTTTTTATTTCATAAAAATGAGTCATTTTATTCTCACATTCATTCATCCGATTCAAACGTAACATAAGAATATTCTCAAAAAGTTGACAAATAAAGTCTTCAATAATTGATAGAAGTGTAAGTTTTTGCACAATTCACGTTGAATGAAATTTATTAATGATAGTAGTTAAATTCCTGTGTTTGTTTTTCCTTTGGTAAAAAAAAGGACCAATTAATATAGATTCGGAAGTTCAACGACTATCGGAATTGTATCTCACTTTCACAAGCGTCCCATCCCGTTTTCATTTATTGTCCCACCCTTCATCTCATATATATTGTTGTTTGGTATTTTTTTCATTTTAAAATTAAAATTATTAGTTTAGTCCATTTTCAAAATTAAAAATGTAATTTTACTTTTAAATTATCAAGTGATATAACATTTCTAACATATTATTATTTAATTTATATAGATTTAATAGTATTACATCAATGTTATTATAATATTATAAGTGTTACAAATATATTTTGAAAATAAACCGTCTCTTATAATCGTTTTGATGTAAGTAGAGCTGCAAACGAACCGAACTGTTCGCGAACTGGTTCGATTCGGTTCAAGTTCGAGTTCGAGTTGAGCATCAAATCGAGTCGAGTTCGCACATGGTGTTCTGTTCGATTGCTCGATCGAACATGTTCGTGAACCATGTGGTTCGGTTCGAATGCGTTCGCGAATAGTTCGAGTTCGGTTCGACTCGATAAGATCGAGTTCGGTTCAATTAGCTCGTGTTCGGTTCGATGCGTTCGAGTTCGAGATTGGTTCGAGGTGTTCGATTACTTATATATTTAAAATTTAAATTGTTTCTAAAATTCTAAATATAAATAATTGGTTATTTCATATTAAATTGTAATGTTTGTCTTATCAATAATGGTTAAATTTGTAATAATTTTTTTTTTTATTACATAAACATCTTTTTGTGTTTTTAATAATTGATTACAAGTAAACATTTTTATTAAATAGGTAATAAATAATAACGTGTACCTCTTCGCCTTTAATTTAATTAAAATAAATTTAATATTTTCATAAAAATTTAACAATGATGGTTGGATTATTACAATTTACATCCCTAATAATTTAATAAAGTGTAACCCATGTCATAAATCACATAAATAAAGTAATTAATCATGATGCAATGACAATTTGATATTAATTAGAGAATGATCATACAATAGAGTTGCTTACATTTACATGATTTATTGAAATTGTCAAATCGAGATAAAGAATATAAAAATTAAGTCACCATCAATGTATCGAAATTTCACTAATAGAGTAATAGTCATTGTACAATTACTATTGTATATTAACTTTGATTTATCATTTATGCAATTAAGCAATCATATTTAATGTAACAGTTGTTGAGAAAAATCTAATTAAACAATATGTCACAGACTCATGAAATTAAAATGAGTTATTAATTTGAATTAGAATAAGCAAAAAATAAATAAATTAAAAAACGAAACAAAGTCTTTAAATAGTTTTAAGCCTTTTTATCTTAGAATCGTAGTTAATGTATACAGTTTTAAACAATATAATTATGAAAATTATAAACTTTTAGTTATTTATAAAGTAATTCTCAAGATTTATTGTATTCAAAAGTTAATTATCACATCTCTTTTGAATTAAAAATATTTCCTATCAACTTTGAAAATTCATACTTGATCAGTTGATCTTATTACTTATATTTCAGAACGGATGAAATATTTGATAATTGGTACTAATACATTTCAAGGTTAACATTTAACAATATTAGTCTATAAGTCTATTAGATATTAAATTAATATAAATCAGTTAAATTCACATTATTTTAATTCTTATAATTTTATTATAAAAAATCTTAAATAAGACTTTTTTATGAAATAGATAAAATATTATCCATTTATTCTAGATTAGTTATGCAATAAATAATAATATTTGTTTAATCATGCTCGCGAACAACTCGATCATTCTTGCGAACTCGAACATGCTCGCGAACTCGATCATGCTCGCGAACTCGATCATGCTCGCGAACTCGAACATGCTCGCGAACTCGATCATGCTCGCGAACTCGAACATGCTCGCGGACTCGAACATGCTCGCGAACTCGAACATGTTCGCAAACTCGATCATGTTCGCGAACTCGAATATGTTCGCGAACAGTTCGAGAATACCAATCGATCCGAACTCGTACATAGCTACTGGTTCGATAGAGTTACTCGAACATGTTCGAGTTCGACTAAAAATACTCGAGTTCGTTAAAGATCGGATCGGATCGTTTGCAGCTCTAGATGTAAGGGTAGTTAGCTTGACAAGTGTTGTCTTACTTGATTAGAAAAATGAGTCTTTTTAATTGTTGAACCGTCGTTGTTTTGCTGCATCTGATTGCATATTTATTTTTTTATGGTTAAGTTTATAAATAAATAAAATTAGATAATAATAATAATAATATATGAAATGTGATAATAAGATTTGGGATAGAAAATTATTAATAATATAAATTAATCCATATTTAAATTTATTGTTCTTTTTTATGTCTCATGATCTCATCTTATGTCCCAAATCATATAGCACGGGAGGGTTAATTTGGACTTATCATAATTCCCATGTAAATATGTTGTTCTCTAATTAGTTAAGTTTAAACCAATTGGAAACAAAAATAAAAGCAGAGAATAAAATATTCATGACAAGTGCCACGTTGCCAAGCTTCAAGGGCCAGGCGTCCCTCCTCTCGTATCTTAGTTCACTCCCATCTCTCACTCTATTGCTCTCTTCTTCTCCATCGCAATTCGCAAGAATACATACATATAGATTCAAACACTACCTTACAAATTTCTCTCTCTAGAGTTTCAGATCCTCTTTCGATTTATGTTGACTAGAGAGAGAAAAAGGTATTTACTTTACGCACATAGAAAGCCAAATTAAAGCTTATTTCCACTGCCAATCATGACGGATTCAAGCTGATTTTCACCACAACTCCAACCTCAGATTCGGATCCTATAGGATATTCGCTATTCTGTTTGATCGGATTCCGTTCGGACCTAAGACTGGATCTTCTTAAAGATCGTTATGCTGTAATTACTGGAAAGATCGTATTTAATTCGTTCAATTACTAATTCACTAAATAAAGTTTATTTTCTTATTCATGTTTGTGATTTGCCTCGCAAGATGTTTTTGTGCAGTTCGCGGATTCAAGTACCCTGAGAGTAAGATCCGATCGCTTGTTAATTTCATTTTATTTTTAACGTGAATCAAATGGTCTAGTTTTTGTGCTTAGATGTATATTTTGTTTAAGTTGGTACATATGAAGGGAACTCAAAGAAAACAAAAGTAATATAACAACTAATCAATGATGGAAAAAACAAAAAACAAACAGAACTTAGTGTTTTAAAAGAAATAAAATTTCATTTTTCCAAAAACGAAGATAAAGTTTCAGCTACTTGGATTTTTGGATTGTGTTATTCTTACTAAGTTTAGAGACAATAACCCGAAACGCCAAATTATATTTAGTTTTGGTAAGTGGAAAGTTAACATAGAATATTGGACGGTATTCTTATTATTTCTTTTAATTTAAAAGAAGTAAAGAACATAGCTGTCTCTTCATTTTTCCAATAAATGAAATTTATTTTTATATATTAATTTTGATGAAGTCATCATATGGGCATATATCTTAAGAATGTTACTTACAAAAGAGAATGTTAGAATGTTATGAATTTCACTATTGACAGTGTTATGTTATGTTCATATTACCAGGTTGTAAATCCAGCAATTAAAGGAAAGGTGGTCAAGTTAGTGGTATGCAACAGTTGCTTAAGGCCAGTGTTCTTCAAGTTGGGCATATTGGGAGAATTACCTACGGAACGGTTCAGTTTAGTTCTATTACGAGAAATTTGATTAGAGCTCAGAGCCTAAGATATTTGTGCAATTGCAACTTTACGACAACCAGAAAGATGATGGTGGATACGAGTGAGACTGCTAGTCGGGGATCCATTGTTGATATTTTACCATTAAAGGATGACGATGGTGGCTATGCTAGTGGAGGATGGAAAAGGTGATTGGTTTTATGGTCACATTTTGTTATGAACCACAATTATATCTGTAGATTCTAACAATGCTACTACTAGAGCATAATGCAGTATGTTAAACCTTCACTTCCTTTTAGTGTGTATTCATATTTATATGGTTGGCTGAATTTACCATGCACATAGTTGCATGTGAATTCTTGTGTTGTGAGTTGTTTGATAGACATTTTGTATGGACTTTGCAAAAAGATTGAAATGGTTGGTTGATGTTAAAAGATATTGTGATTACAAAATGCATTATCTTGAAGGTTGATTGAATTTGTCAAATGACACTGCAGCTATCTCTAAGATTTATTTTTAAATATATGTTACATCATATCATGTAATCTTAGATTAGAGGAACTTGTGGTGAATTGTAATGGGTTTCATTTCTTCAATGGCCCCCATGTATTATGTTGGATCCGCGCCTTGGATTCATGGAAGGGAAGGTGGCGGATATATCTGAACTTTTGCAGCCTGTCGAATATGCTATTGTTCATATTTTTGGAAAAGGATGGGTAGTTGTATTTGAGTGCTATATTGCTTGTCAGTGCATTCAAATTCTGAAGGAAGAAAGCTTGGCATCTCAAAATGATTTTAGTGTTCCTTTCTAGCAGCTTGTATGAAGTGGCCTTTTGTTGATGTAAATAAGGTTTGAACTCGAGATCAATCACATTATGGAAATAAAGCTACTGCTAGATGAAGAGTTTTATTCAGCCAACCTTCCAAGAACAACTGTGAATGGCCTTTATTAGCTTCTACATACCTATCTCACCTGCTTCGGTAGCTATTGAAATTATAAATTCATGAAAAACCTAACTACCGAAAAGATGACTTTCAGTTGTCCGTACGTTCGTTGAACTCTCACCAAAGTCTGGGAAATCGAGTTGCTGATATCCATTGCCTCTCCTTGCCGCCGGCAATTAGCTTTAGTGCTGTCTCCTAGTATTCCCAAAAGGCGACATACATTTGTTATTGTGGCATGGGTGCATTGGTTGTCCTTGTAAAACAATAATATGAATTCTCTGTTCTGTCATGTCTGGAGCCATATGTGTGTGTGTGTGTGTGTATGATTTGATCTAGTGTGTGCCATAATAGTGATGATATACATATTGTTAATAAACATTGTTCCTGCCCTCTGAAATTGAATATATATGATGGGATAATCTACCAATATTTATGCAATTTTCCTTTCTAGATGTATATATATATATAGGTGTTCATATTTCCTAAGAGTTGCACTTACTTAATGTTGCTCTCCCTTTGGCAGTGAAGATGGAAAACTGAGCTGCGGGTATTCGAGTTTCAGGGGAAAGAGAGCTAGTATGGAGGATTTCTATGATGTTAAGAATTCCAAAATTGATGGGCAAATGGTTTGTCTATTTGGGATATTTGATGGTTAGGTTCTTTCTCTTCATCCTTCGCCTTAAATTTGAGTTGTGACATTAATTGCAGCGATGTGGTTGGGCATCTTCATGTGACGGGTTTGACATGAATATTGAGTTAAATGAAGACTTGCTACCTAAAAGTAGTTATACATACAGGATTAGCAGCGTATCAAGATTTTTAATGTTGTTTAAGTGGGATCTGCTGTTAACCAGGGATTTATGCTCTTAAAAAATGGATTTTTTTCATCCTCGTGGTGCTGAGGACATGTTGCCTTTTTAGCTGAAGAGGTACTAAGCAGGGTAGCTAATAAGGTAAATAGAGAGATATTGTATTGTTAAGGTGTGTGGGTTTCCAAATTGGCATGCCTGACTAAATTTGTTTGTCTATCAGAGGCATAACTAATGATATAGAAATATAGCTGTCATGCAGATATTTGCCTATATATAATAAAAATTATGTAAAGGCGGGTTAAATCTTTCGTAGATTGTGGTTCGATGTGGTACTTGGAACGAAATTGGGTACGGAAAACACCAGTTGTTGTGGTTATTATACGTTGTAATGTCCTAGATATTTTTGAGAATTATTCTAGATAGTTGATCATAGCCTTCCATTAAATTTGATCTTGGTAATTGGTTGATCACAGCCTTCCATTAGAAGAGAGTTTTTTTTTTTTAATTTTTTTAAATTTTATTTTAAATAAAATAATATTTTCCCCACATTATATACATGACTTGTTATGACAGGTCATGGAGGTTCACGTGCAGCTGAGTTTCTGAAGAACCATCTCTTTGAGAATCTCATGAAGCATCCAGAATTTTTGACCAACACCAAATTGGCTATAAGTAAGTTCATGTGTATGTATCTTGTTTTTATTTATTACTTTACTTTGGGCATCCAATATTTAAGGTGTTCTGAAAGTACGGATTTTAGCGATAAATTGGTTGAACACATTGATTGATACGGCAACTATGGCTAAAAGCAGAAATCAACACAATATAAAAGACAAGATGCAACGATTTACGTGGAAAACCTAAATTGAGGAAGACCACAGTGAGAGACTGAAGGAATTTATCTGGAAACATATATGAAGGAATACAAAGATGTAGAGATCGCTCATAACCCTAATGTTCAAATTACACCCATCCTCAGTTTTATAATGATCACAAAAGAAAATGATTCTCCAAAAGGATCCAAAAGCATAGCCTATATGGTGTATATTTATAGGCATAGGAAACATGAAATCCTTCATAGGATAGGAAATTCAAATATAAAGTGGAATAAAAAAAAACTGTCCTTTTTAAAGAGGATTATGGTAATAAGGAAAACTCCCCAAATCCAAATCTAATAGGATTCACTGCAACTCAATAATTTGCTTTTGCTGATTGTGGAGTCGTGAACCAAATTTCTTGCTCATATACATGTAGTTTACCTCTCAACTTGCAGGTCAAACATATAAGCAGACCGATATGGACTTTTTGGAGTCTGAAAAGGATACATTCCGGGATGATGGTTCTACTGCTTCAACAGCAGTTCTTGTTGGAAACCATCTCTATGTTGCCAATGTTGGAGATTCACGGACTGTCATATCGAAGGCTGGGAAAGGTATTTGTAGGTTTATATTCTCTTGACATTTGCCAGGGAATAATTACGTGTTTGATATTGTTCAGCACATTTGTGAAGGATATGAGAAACTAAAAAAATAAAAGAATTCATTTTTATACTTGATGTTTGGGATGGAAACTACATGCGAGGGTTCTTTTAATTGATCTGCAACAAAGACTTATAGATTGATAACCTTTGTATGTGGACCTACAGACGTTTGGTAGTCTAATTTCTATGCTTATGAGTTGTGCAGATACACATAATTAAGTTTGTTTACATGCCCAACCTATGTAATGGTAAATTATCTTTGATGGTTAAGTCAATATGGGATGCCATGATATAATTCCGTCTATAGCAAAACTCAAATTTTATGAGACAAAATGAACATATTAGTAAGCTTTGTATGTTCTACTGTCACAGTGTCACAAATGCGCAATAAGTTGCATCAATCGCATTTCATTTTCCAAGAAAGGAGAAACTAATTTGCATGTGTATATATATTGGAAATATTTTCATGTCCACAAAATTGGCCACTAGGCGGGAGAAGCAAAATTAGTCTTGTGGTAATTAGGAAATTTCCAAAAACTAGGTTTTAAGACAATTTGGAAGAATATTGGTCTAAAAACATTGGCGGTGCCGTGGTGGTAATGAGATTTTTCTACACTGGAACTTGTATTCAACAAACCATGCCACTTGGAAAATTTGTTCGTTGTTTTATTACTGGTACCCTGGTGAATGAATGATGATTTAACAATTAATATTTTTATAATTTCTTGAATTTTGATCAAAAATATATATAGCTGGTAACTATTATTTTAACAACTAATATTTGTAAAATTTCTTGAATTTTGGTCAAACAAGTATAGTTGGAAACTATAGTTGAGAATTAACTTCTTTTGTCACAGCATATGGGGTGAGTTTGTGAAAGTCTCTCAATTCATCAACAACGCCTTTTATCCAAACTAGTTGAGACATATTCTGTCCCAAATCAGGTCTAAGAAAAAGGAGGGTTGCGGTTGCGAGCCAACTCTAAAAATAGCTATTGCCTTTGAAAAGGAATCCATATATGATATATTTGTGAAAGTGTCTATTGGATGGCAGGTGTGAGATGTCCATCTCTGCGAGCATTTCTGACTTGTTCTTCTTGTCACTGCTGATGTGCAGATTGTGTTGATTGTACTGGGCACATTTTTGTGCAGAACCCCTGCCTCATATGACCATTTTAGCATTTAGATTTTGAGAGCAATTGATTTTAAATGAGCTTGTTAGGGGAGCTGGTGGCGCGTCATTGTGGTTCACTGTGTTGGAAAGGGTCTATTAAGGGAAAGTTTACTCCTAGATCCTTTGATTCTTGAGGGTGAGCTATGACAGGAGTCACAGGACAAGGAGCCTGTTGATTCTTTTACTTCATGAAGACTTGAGATGGAGTTGTGATTTCTTCCCCTTCCTTTATATGTATTTTTGGCGTTCGTGGGTCATGCTGCACTTGTTTAAGGTTCTCGTTTCTATCTCGGTGCCTTTAATAGCCGGTTTCCTAAAAAAGAGTTGGGATGCCACTTTGTGCCTAGCTCTATTTGACGGAAGCTGTTGTGCTTCTGGGTGAAAAACTTCATCCTTTTATGACGAGTCAATATTTTTTGCTCCGCATGGTGTTTTATGTGAGCACATTCTATTTCATGATATAGCTGGTAGCTTGGTACTTGTCAATTTTAGTTTGTTATCCTATGTTGAGATTGTTGGTACATGGGAATTTGGTCTTTTTACCTGGTATGACTTGGTTGGTTTATACTTGCTTCAACTTTCGGTATTCTTCATATATGGTGTTTCCCTTGTTTGCTCTGTTATTTGTTACAAATATCATCGTCTTAATTAGATGCCAACATTCACTATTTAAGTGATATTTTTTCATTGCTCTTTATATTCTAAATTACTAATTGAGATCGCTTGCTTAATTATATTTTCTTGTGAAATGAGAAGATGGCCTGCATCTCCCATTTTATCAGTCTTTACTTTTTGGGAATTGGGAAATGTGCATAGAAGATAGATTAAAGTATTCATAAAGCTTCTTCGAAGTTATTTATAATATCTACGGAAATATAACAATAGATATTTGTTTTACAACATTTTCGATGTGTCCAAAATCAGTATTCTAATGCTAACTCGTGCTTCTCTACCCACAAGCATAGACTACACTTGTAACTGCTATTTTTTTTTTTTAATAAAATTCTTCTTTCTATTTTTGCATTTTTGTGTCTATGGTTACATAATAGCAACAGCGACTATAATATAATAACAACAACAGCAGTCTAGTTGTGTTTAGAGTCTCTTTAAAAACTCTCTTTTTTTTTATGCTGTACAGCAATTCCTCTTTCTGAGGATCACAAACCAAATAGGAGTGATGAGCGAAAGAGAATTGAGAATGCTGGCGGTGTTGTGATGTGGGCAGGTAAGTTTCATCTGTTTATTGGTGTCTTATTAACTTAGTAAAATATACATTATGTTAGCTGTTGTTAGCTTGTAATGCAAGTGGGCTGCAATAACGAGAGCTGGTGGTATTGTTATTGTCAGAGCAACTACTGCATCATGATTTCCTACTATGTGCATAAAAGAAGTTGTTTTCTGTGGCAACGACAAATATTGCTCTGACAATAAGAGACCCCACCAGCATATAAATATAGGGTTTGCATCATTATTAGATGGTCTCAGTCTCTCTCAGATGTTTAAGTTGTTTTACTTTCTTTGAGTGGTTACTGGAAGTTGCAAACTACAAAAACTTTTATGCTGGTTTCATAGCCATACGTGTTGAATTTTAAAAAAAGTTGGATGGAGCTAAGAGGTCTGACCGACCTTTCACCTCTATAAATGCTCTCATATAGTTGTTTTGATATATTAATGGTTTGATTTTGGATTCCTTGTATAAAAGTCGAGGAAGATCTGGGACTTATAATTCTTGTCTGAAGGGAAAGATGACGTTTCTTTAAAGAGGGTAAAAAGAACATTCAGAAACAAAATTTTATTTCTAGTACTATATCTAGAAAACTTAGACGGCAAAGGATTGATCATTTTCGAAGATAAGGTGCACATTTTTCTGGATTATTTAACTCTGATATCTTTTTCTAAGAAAATTTACAGTTTATTTCCCATTTTCCCTACACAGTAGGGGTGTTAGTTATTGCCTTACATGAATGTGGCTTTGCCTCTGAGCATGATCCGAAAAACTTCATACATGTTCCCAATGGGCATTGTTCTAATCAGAGCCTAATGATAGAGCTTTAGCCAACAAGATCCTATTCGACGTGTCATCATAATCTAATGTGAAGCCCCAAACGACCCTAGTGTTCTTTTGGTTTCATGAGGTGTTTCCAGGCTCCATACTGAATATTTTGAATTTTTTGGGGGAGTTTGCTTTACGAGCGTTGTGTAGGTCTCTCTTTTTGAGTCTCTTTTGTATTGGGCGGGGTTTTGCCAAAGTATGATTCGAATAGTATGTAGGATTACTGTTTATATATATACATACATATATATATAGAGAGGTTGCTGAATACTAATTTTGAGTTTATTTCCCTATTCGCTTCCAGGAACTTGGAGGGTTGGTGGGGTCTTAGCAATGTCCCGTGCTTTTGGAAATCGCATGCTGAAACAATTTGTTGTTGCAGAACCTGAGATTCAGGTAGACCTTATAACCATTATGAAGTGTTTCTTTTGTTTTGTTTTGTGTGTGTTTTTTTTCGTTCTCAGAGATGCATTTCCATTCTTGTTAGTTTTCTTTTTTTCCTTTTTGTATTCTTTTATCGCCTATGATGATAAATGTCTACTGCATTAAATGGATAGAAGAAGTAAATTATGACATTCATAATGTCTCAACACTTATTATTTGAGAGAGAACCAACATGCAACTTGACATATAGCCATAGAGAGAAAACACTATATGTAAGCACTAAAAAATAGGTAATTCCCGTGTTTAAGAAATCACATAATGTATGACATAACTGACGTTTTGTGTCCTGGTAAAAACTAATCACAAGGGCAAACTGATGGAGCTTAAACTCTCGAGCCTTCATATGCATTATATATATTTTGAATTTGAGAATGTTTCAAATTGACTTCCAAAAAGTCAACAATGATCTTATATTTTGGATCCGAAGGAGTATTTTACAGGCGTAGCTTTAGACTACATACCATGTGACCTTATATATATATATTTGGGGAAGAGTAATCTAAGGCTAAGACTACTTAATAAAATGACGTAGTTTTGTATATAATTTAAAATTATAGTTTTTTTTAATAAAACCCAAAAAACGGAAAACTTAACCCTAAAGGGTAAAACTACGTCGTTTTGTTAAGTAGCCTTTGCCAAGCTTGATTAAGGCATTGGCTTACATAACTTTTTCCATATATATATATATATATATATGTTCCACTTGAATACTAAAGAACCTTTCTCCTGTGGATAACAATCAAGTGAATGCTAATTGTCATTATGCAAGAGCTGTTTATGTTGTCGATGAATTATTTTGTTTTTTTGACATAGTAATATCTTTAAAGAATGTATAATGCTTGACCAAGTTGACCATCTAGCATGCTTCATCCAGAACCTGTTAGTCAGTGTTCAAATTCGGTAATTATCATTTAAGTCCAGTGGATTTTGTTAATTTTTCTAACTCTTCTTTTTTAGGATCAAGTGATTGATGAAGAATTTGAACTGCTCGTGCTTGCTAGTGATGGACTCTGGGACGTCGTACCTAATGAGGTATATTTTTGATGGATGATAATCATAGTGCTATTTGCTCAACAACTAACACTAAATAATAAAAACTCTAGAAGCATGTACAGCTCATTGATTAGGCAAGTGGAAGTTCACTCAGATGCTTACTTGTTCGTATATGTGGAGTTGTCTTCTTGTTACTATTGGTTGGTTGAGCAAATTGGATAGAGTTGACAGCATGTGCTGAAAAGGTCAGACATTGATCTTCAGATACAGCTCAAGCTCAGCTCACCTGCTTGAGTTTGACAATGGTTTTGTATGAAAACCTCAAGCTTGCATGAAGTTCACGTGTCATTTTGGCTGGATTCAACTCCTCAGCCATGCATTTCTTTGTTATAGATGTTCAACCTTATATTCTTAGAATGGTGTATCATATTATGTTGGCTTATGCAAGATATAAGCATTCCGAGTCCTGTGAAAATAGCAAGATAACATCAAATCTCTCATGAATTGAAAACAACATCTTAGAAGCATATAAATTTAGGGAAATGAAGGCTTTGTTTCTATGAGCTTATGGAGTCATGGTACAGTGCACAATATGTCTAAAATGCTGTTGTTTAAATGAACCTAGAAGCCAATGTTGATCATTGTGTATCTAAAACTAATCTTGAGCTGCTCGGCTTTCTTCCGGTTTCGTGTACCCCTAGTTGTAAGTTAGGCATCACTTTTTTACTAGCAGCTGAAGTTAACAGTAGATTCTTCTAGACCATGATGTAATATGTGGTGTTTAATGCAAGGGAAGCCAATCCATCAGGAAAACCAATGTCTTCTGTGTGTTTTTTTTTTCCTTTAACCTTTTATACATGCTACATTAATATAGACTGTAACCTTTGGTATTAGGATGCTGTGTCACTTGCAACAACAGAAGAAGAACCTGAGGCTGCAGCTCGGAAGTTAACAGAGACTGCTTTTACTCGTGGGAGTGCTGATAATATTACTTGCATTGTTGTGAAGTTTCATCATAATAAATCAGACCCAACTGACCCCCCCAAGAGTGATTGAAAAACTAGGGGTATTGCTTGTTTTGAATCTACGTATTTCAAGATTGAATCTGCAGATGTGCAGTGGCCAAGAACACATACCACAAGAGGCTAGGTGATTTGTTGATTTATTGGTTTATTGTTTTGTTTCTTGTTTGTTCTTGTATTCCGAGCCCAGAACCTATGTACATGTCACTATCTGCCAGTATAGGCATTATCTGGGTATTTACTTTTCATCTTAATAAAAAAAGGATGCTTTTACTTGTTTCAGATTGCAATGTGACCTACAAACCTGTAGACTGTTATTTCCATTCATTGTGCGTATTTCTTGTACTTCCTACTTTTTCTTGACATTTTTTTAGTATTAAAGTTTAATTTCACACACTAGGACCACCTTTTTGGATGATTTTTTCCAATGTTAAACTTTTAGGAGAAAATTTATTATTAGGAAATAATAATTGAGAAAAAGTATGCCAAATTGTGTAGAATGCAAATCGTGCTACTTGATGGCCACTGTAAAAACTGAAAGTGCTCTATTTGAAGTCGTGGTAATAATGTTCATCAACACCTGTTTAGGGCACGAGTCTTTCTAGATCCGGATTTGATCGTTTGTTTTGATGTCAAAGAATGAGATTTCACTTCTTAATTATGAGATAATTTACATCATACTTAAGTTTGTTTTAAGCTTTAATAGTTGATTATGTTAAAATCAAATTTTGAACTGGCGGTATAATTTTTGTAACGAAAATGACTGTTTGGGTATTACTTGATCTTTTGGATGAAGATATCGTTCTAAACGAGGAGCGAATTCAAAGATTATTTCGGCAGGGCTTAATTATTTGCTAAGAATGCAAAAAATGATGATATGGGGACTTAGGTTATAGCCGCTTGGGTTCCAACATTCTTAGCAGGAATGGTTTCCAATAATTCATGGTTAGACTTGTTAAGGAAATATATTTTGATTATTCAAGAATAAGTCGGTTGTTCGTCCATTTATGTGGAATGGTCAAATGACAAGGTAAAATCTTACGAGTTTAATACTTCCAAGTTTAAATAATACATAATTTAAATAATACATAAACAATAGAATTATGTTATATATGATAGATCGTTTAATGGTAAAAGACTCTTTGTTTTGTGCGTAAGGTCACAAATTCGAGTCTATTCCTTTCAGCAAACGCATTAGAGATTAAAATCTAAGCTACCTCCCTCAAGCTCTCTTTAGGATCTTAGATTTATTACATTAAAATAGAGTAGAGCTCAAAACCCCTATAACCCTAGATTTATTACACTATAATAGTGTATAAAATGTTGATGGCTGTTATTATTACTAGTATTCTAAGTACACACATTTTGTGATGTTAAAACATAGTAATTCTTATCCTTCTCCTTTAGTAATATAAATTGATATAAGTCGTTATTATTATATACCGTGTGATTAAGTCACCTTGGATTATGACTTATTATTTGAATACATGTCAACATAATGAGACTGAACTAAATTTATAATGTACCACAAGCACCCAAATTCCAAGAAGCCGCTTTCATAAACTAGAGATGAGATTTTCAAGCCCCACCGGATTAAAAGTAATTTGGTTACAAAAATTTAATTATATTCTTTGCCTTTTATCAGCATATTATAACCATCATTGACAAGCTTGATGAAAAGAAAGTGCAAGAGAAAAAAGAAAATCCTCTTAATATACATAATTTGGTAATATGTTAAGATTTCGAAAAATTAAAATAAATTACTTTATACTTTTTAATAATAACTAGATGGACTTTTTTTTATATATATAAATTTTTTATTATTTTCAATATTTCATTTTAATTTCATTTTGTTTTACTTCCATAGCATTTTGCTATTTCCAAGCACTTATAGAATGTTCTAGATTTCCTAACATGTTATTATGTGTTGTTGAAGAGACAAGTCAATATGGAGTGAATGTGAAAATTAGATTGACATCCTGCATATATACAGTTAAAGGGAATTTATAAATTCACATGATCTCATTCACATTATGTATATGTGAGTCCTAATCCTGTAAATGAGATAACTTAAAAATATTAATTTTTAATTTTATTTTATTTTTGTTGTAATTTTCTGTTTAAATAATAGTCATAGAATATGAACCATTGTGATATTCTTGATTCACATTATATGTTTAAAATATACATAAAAATGATAAAGAGTATCAATAAATAAGTCAAATTAATTTTCTTATTTATAAGTCAATTTAACGATTAAAATGTAGTTATGTGAAAAATATAGAACATAGGGAGAGAGAGAGTCTTATTTAAATTAGAACGATGTTACGGGTTTTTATTTGACATACTGTTTGAGACAAAAAAAGTGAGACTATATTTTTAATTACAAGAGTTAAAATTTAACCCCGGTTAGAGTTATGACATTAATAATTTCTAAATTTGAGAAACAAGGAAAAAATTAATTTGGCCTAACAACAGTTTAAATTTAACCCTGGTTGGAGTTAACAAAAAGGTTGGAGTAAATAATAAATCTAGCTCATGCCCACTTTTTTTTTTTTAATTTTATTTTTCATTTCAATCAGATTTATTTTTAGTTTGTTCATAGCATCTCAAAGGTCGGTTTTGACCAAAAAATTGAGCTCTTCTTCTTAATTTGGTCGGAAAAAGAAGGTCAACAAAAAAAAAAAAAACCTTCAATTCATATTGTGATTCAAATTTCTTCATTCGCACAGGTAGTCAATTTGCTTTTTATTTCACTTTGCTCTGTAATTTATACATACATTATACGCAAACAAAGTGCATGTTGTTACTGAATCTAGGGTTTCAATCCGGAACACTGAATTTGTGAATTCGAATTTGAGTTTTGACCGTTGGTAGTACCTTTTTTTGTGCTTGAATTCTTTAAGATCCAAATTTTTTGTATGTCAAATGCTAGTAGTTTTTGACTTTGCTTCTTCTGAACATCTTTCTAGCTTCACGGTTCCAATTGCATTGTTTATCGTCATAATTTTTTCTTACTTTACGATTACTGGTGTTACTTCAGTTATGTTGTGATGAAAAAAAGCGCGTATTTGAATCTATTTGATTATTGTGATATATTTTATGAATCTCTAGTATCTACCCTGTTCTTTGACTAACTTTAACTATGTGTGAAATTGTAACTGAATTGATTAGTTGATGCAGGAGGGACCCATCTTTCATGTTTAGAGGAAAGACTCCAATTTTTTCAGCTTGATTCTAATATTTTTCTGGATTGGGAGCAAAAACAGAGCTAGTTGTTTAAAGGAGGGGTATGAATATTGATAATCATTTTGGTCATTGGATTTTTATTATAATTTTGAAGTACAAAAACAAGGAAGATTTGTGATAGCTCTTATTTGTAGATGGGGCTGTAAAGTGGATTTCTAGTCTGTAAGGATTTCTATTCATTGTGATTAAGTCAAATGTGTGATTTAATGATGATTTGAAGACTGGGTGTGGTGTTAAACCATTTCAATGGATGTGATACTAGTTTAAACCAAATGAAAATTTTAAATTCATTTGAAAAAGTTGAGCTATTTTTTTTTATCTAACATATATTGCAATATATACAGATAAGCATCTCCTTGTTTCTTGAATTGTTAGGTTTTGGTTACTTTGGATAGCATGTAACCAGTCATTTTTCTTCTAACTAAATCTTTTTTTTCATTATTTCTTTTTAATTATTAATTGGTTTTTCTTGTTTGGGTCTGAATCAGATAATTGATGATTACTAGGACTTCTGGTCTAACAAATGGGAGACCCGTAGCTTTTAGCATCCGATATCTCTGTTAGAATGCTGGTTAACTTTGGGTCTCCAAATTGCTGATTTTAGTAAACTGAGAAGAGGAAGAGCTTAGTCAACATTGAGGATCAGTTTGGGAAGTTATGGAATGCAATAGAGATCAGGCCATTCATGCAAAAATAATTGCAGAGAAAAAATTAGAGGACAGGGATTTTGCTGGTGCAAAGAAATTTGTCTTAAAGGCCCAAAATCTGTATCCTCCACTTGAGGGTCTTTCCCAAATGTTGACCACACTTGATGTGTATATCGCAGCAGAGAACAAAGTTAGTGGCGAAGTGGATTGGTATGGAGTACTAGGTGTAACCCCCTCAGCTGATGATGAAACAATAACGAAACAGTATCGGAAGTTGGCTCTCATACTTCATCCCGATAACCACAAGTCTGTTGGTGCAGATGGTGCATTTAAGTTTCTCTCAGAGGCCTGGAGTTTGTTATCTGATAAAGCAAAGAGGTTAGCTTATAACCAGAGGAGGAGTTCAAAAGGATTCCAACATAAAGTGCAGAACCAAACAGGAAGGCCATCAGCAGCTCCCAATGCCAATGGATTCAATAATTTTACAAATAGGGTACCTTCAAAGCCAAAGACTCAGAAGAGTACTGTTCCCACTCCATCGTTTCGAAGAACTGATACTTTTTGGACTGTCTGTAATCAATGCAAGATACATTATGAATATTTGAAGGTATATCTCAACCATACCCTCCTTTGCCCCAATTGTCATCAAGTTTTTTTGGCCGCAGAGATGGCTCCACCTGTCAATATACCCAACTCATCCAATTCATCTTCTCAGCGACCACATCAGAATCTAAGCAATCACGCACCTAGTAGTAATCCAGGAAGAAACACTGCATCCGTGCAAAATATACGACAAGGAGCGTCTGTAGGTCTAGGTCCTAATTCATCTAAGCATACAAATTCACCTTGGGGTGCTTACTCTAATGTGGCTGGAACTGGTAAGACTGAACCATCCATTGCAGCGAAAGCAGCAAACGTTGTTCAGCAGGCAAATGAGAGATTGAAGAGAGGGTACAAGGAGTCGCAGGATTCTGTTCGAAAGGGAGAGGCCCCCTTTAAGAAAAGAGCACTGGATGGTGATGATCACAATTATGGAGGGAAGGTGCCATTCAAAATGTCCGTGGGAAATGGTGAAGCTGGCACACGAAGCATATCTGGGTTACGGGGGTTTTCGTTCATTATTAGGCCTAACAGCACTAGAGAATTGAGGCCGCTTGAAACGCGAAACATGCTAATGCAGAAGGCTCGGATTGAGATCTGCAAAAAGCTTAGTGAATGGAAGTCAGAGGCTGTTTATAGGACTGCAGAGAAAAACAAGGTAGAACAAAGGAAGGAAGAAAAACTGAAAAATACCATGAAGTGTGGAGCACAGTTGAATGGGATTCATGAGTCTTCCACTACCAAGGGAGCTGATGAGGGGAAGCATCTCAGTAGCAGTTCTGCTGATGGTAAAAATAAGGACCCTGTAGCAATGTCCATGAATGTCCCAGATCCTGATTTTCACGACTTTGACCTGGATAGGACAGAAAGGTCTTTTGGTGAAAACCAAGTATGGGCTGCATATGATGATGATGATGGCATGCCACGCTTCTATGCTTTCATTCATAAGATAATCTCCAGGAAGCCTTTCAAGATGAGGATTAGTTGGCTTAACTCAAAAACCAGCAGCGAATTTGGTCCAATGGAGTGGGTAGGTTCTGGTTTCTACAAAACCTGTGGGGAATTTCGGATGGGTAAATATCAAATCAACAAGTCTTTAAATTCATTCTCACACAAGGTTAAGTGGACAAAGGGCACGCGTGGGATTCTACACATTGTTCCCCAGAAGGGGGACACATGGGCTCTCTACAGAAACTGGTCCCTTGACTGGAATGAGCATACCCCTGATGAAGTAATTCACAAATACGACATGGTGGAAGTGCTTGATAACTACAATGAGGAACACGGTGTCTCCGTTACTCCTCTTATTAAAGTTTCCGGCTTCAGGACAGTGTTTCATACACAACCAGAGCATGATAAAGTAATGAGAATACCAAAAGAAGAGATGTTCCGATTCTCTCATCAGGTCCCAAACTACATGCTTACTGGCCAAGAATCACAAAATGCTCCAAAAGGTTGCCAAGAGCTGGACCCAGCAGCTACTCCTTTGGAGCTTCTTCAGGTGACAACACAAGTTGATGAGGTGCCTGTGATGGAGAAAGATAGATATGTTCAGATAGAGGTGTTGCAGAATGTCCCAGGGATTAGGGTAAATGAGACCGCTGAAGGTGCTTTTGAGAATAATGAAGGGACCAAGGAAGGAGCGCCTATCCTATCGGGATACTAAAGTCACCAGGGGTGGTGGCAACTTGGTTAATGTTCAAGTCAGTTTAGTAGAATCTGAAGATTAATGAGGATTCGTATATTAGTGATATATTTTTGTTCTTTTTTGGGTATACAGGCCTGACCATAATTAATCTTTTGATGCAGAAGCGGATCGAAAGTGAACATTAACATTCTTGGATAGAACTTGTGTAACATGGAGATGTGTTGAAAACATATGTATTGCACATCCCTTTTTTGACCCTGTAACTTTTCAAATTTTAGAAAGTGAACTTTTGATATTTGATCTTAGCAAATAGCAAATTAGCAATGGAGTTGGAGATTACTGTCTGTCTAATGGCCAATTCACCAACGGACATTAATATGGAAGAGAACATCGACACTATTTCCGATATGTCAGTTATTCTCTGTAGATTGCAAGTTTCAGAGAATACTGATGCTTCTGATGCGCGTATTGCCCCTACATCTCTCCATGTTCTTATCTAATTTTATTTTATGTATATAGAAGCTCGAGCACGGCAAGTCACAAGCTCGAATCCACTCGGACATTATAAGAGGCAAGTCCGTCTTATGAAAGACTCTTTTGCTACAGTAGTATCGTCTTTTGTTATCACAATTTTTTTTGTTAGTTGTTACTATATATTTGGGGTAGTAATATTTAATACAAGCTCATATGATGCATACATCATGTTTTTACGTTACAAATATCATTAATTACCCTATATTTGAATTTCATATTCCTTCAAAATAGTATTCTTGTTTTATATTTTTATATTCATCAAGATAATATATCTTTTTCGCCAAATTAATTTCTTTTCAATTCGTTAGCGATAGCTGTAACAAAAGAGTTAAAAACATAGGAAAATATTATTTTTAAAAGTAAAAATAAAAATTGTTTCATAAATTTGAGAGTCACTCCATTATAAAATGTAAGATCAATTCTCTTTGTATATCACTTGACTTGCCTTTATAAAATACAACGCTCCTATATCTTGGAATGAATATATTTTTTCTTCCATTTCAAATTACAGGATTAAATTTTACTTTTCAAACATAATATATGTAATATTTTTAAATTCAAAAATTAATATGAGATATTTAAAGTGTATCTAACTAGTATATTTCAGAGGGTTAATACGTGAATCATAGGTTTAACCATATATATAGATAAAAAGAACATATTAGAATACTAAGAAATATGATTTTTTTTTCAAATGATTTGATGATATGTATTAATAACTTTACATAAATGAAAGTTCAATAAATTTAAGGAGTCAAAAATCTTCAAAAGAAAAAAAAAAGTAATCAAAAAATATATTTATTTTATAAAACTATAAAATGGTGATAATTTCACACTCTCGAATTGAATAAAAATTATATTATCTCATATTTTTGTATAATTTTTTCATCCATGTAATTAAATATACCAGCGGACTCGAATAATACTACTGGTATTGTGTAAGCTTTTTGTTTTTCTTTTCATCAAATACTTTAAGGTCTATTCTAAAATTGAGGGGTGAGAATTGAATCTGGTCACCACTGTGGAGGGACTGGACCGGTGAAGCCTGAAACCTGATCGTTTAACCTGTTAAAAGTTTGCTTGAATTTAACTTAGGAGTGAGTTGAGTTGAGTTTGGACAAAAATTTAAATCCTAAATGAAATTCGGGTCGAGTTTGGTTAATAGGTCATTTGGTCCATTATAGGCCCGTCCAAATTATACGGTTAAAAACATATAAATATATAGACTATTTGTATTAATTATTATATATTTACACTCTCAATTTATATATATATATATATATTAATTCCACTAACTTCGTAACCTTCGTGGATATTATTAATTATGTTTTCATTAATTTTGTGTTCAAAGGATACAAATTAATAATTGATCAAGAATATTATACATGTAAAAATTTATTTTTTCTATTAGGGGGTTTAAATACAAACTTTACTATACATAAATAGATTAATTAAATACGTAAAAAAAAATATAAATCATTAATTTAAAATAATATATCATTTATATTATATAAATAGATGAACTATTATTGTTGATTTTTAAATTTATTTAATTTTTTATCATTAATTAGTTACATATGTATTAGTTAAATAATAATATAACTTTTAAAAATAAATAATTTTTATTTATAAAATTATTATAAACAATATTAATCTATTATTATAATTAATATATTAGTACAGTATAATATAAAAAATATAAATATTAGAATAATTTTACGTTATTAAGTCATCCATTTTGGCCGCTAAGAACTTGACTACTATTTTGTCAGTTATTATATTTTATGAGTGATTTCTTTTTCTATTTCGCGAAGATGGTATTACAGAGTTTATAACAAGAATCGATATATTTTTCTTTTTCTTGTAATATATATAGAAGAATACCTCTTAAACATAGTAACATGCGATTCTAATTTTATTTTATTTTATTTTATTTTTTGCTACGCACAAGGAATACTGATCAGCCATACACGCTTTACTTATTTTTGTGGGTCCCACGATTTGTACAACATATATTAAAAATAAAACCTTCAAAACATCCAACATGCCCATCTGACACCGCCCTAACAAAAAAAAAGATCATATGTTTGGGTTCTTATGGAGACTGACTGACGGACGGACATACTATTTAATAAGTACCTTTTAAAAACCTAATTTACATATCGACCTTTTATATTTCCATTCTTACAGTTTTTTCTTTCTTTAATTCGTATTTGCAATATCTACAAATGAAGCCACATCTTGTTGCTTTTGTTAATTATTTCCCTCTTTTTAACTTTATTTTGAATTAATAGTTCAACATTTTCTGGGCGAAAAAGAAATAAAAAATGTTGTTTGCGACCCACTGAACTACAACATTAATTAGAGTCATGCATGTATAAAGATGAAATGGTCTGTTCCAGCTTTTGAGTATTTTATTTACTTACCCTATGCTTCTAACATGTACATATACATATACATATATATAAACTCGATCGTTCATGCATATATACATATAAACTTGCTTGTTCATTTATTCCTGGTTTGATCAGCTTATAAAACAGTGAATTAATCCATACATACATATAATTGACTTAGTTACTTCTCATATATATTTTTGTTTCAACTATATATATATATATATATATATATATATATATATATATATATATATATATATGTATATATGTATGTATTCAATGTAGAAATTAATAATGAGGGAGAATGTTGTGCAAAAACTTGACCAGGGGATGCATGGGATTTCAGAGATGGAAAAGTATTGAACGCAGAATCCAGCTCAAAGGCAAGACATGATGACCATAGCCATATGATATGAGTAGTAGTGTTGCAGATGAACAGACTGCATCAATTACTGTTGGTCATTCCAGCAGTATTAATTAATACTTCTGCAGATGCAAATTATATTTCTTGGTTGGTGAGTACACGTTCTTATAATTAATTTCTAGCAAAACTGTACATAAAAGATTAATTCTATACTGATTCTTCATATTTTTACGCAAGTTGCAAAATCTCAATGATTTATTTTCTTGGGGATCGGACTACTATATATTTCTATGCTACAGGCCTAGTCATGATTCCCAATACGGTGAGACTTAATATTTGACATATATACTGTGTATACACTGACATGCAGTGCATGAAATTTTAATTCATATGGAAAACATGTAAAAGGTTTGTAAGCTTCTTAATTATGTATGTTGTTCTGATCATACAAAGTTTGTGTGTGATAGATTATTCTTTTTTTCTTTTTCTTTTTGTGGACTTTTTTTGTTTCTTTATTTTAATAGAATGAACACCCTTCTGCGCTAATGATGAGCATGGCAAATCCTTGCGTTGTTGGACTATGATGGGACACCCTCCTCTATTGTGAGTGATCCAGATCGTGCCTTCATGTCTAACCTGGTAAATTACAAGATTATTTTCCTTTTCTATTAGCAAATAAAGAAAAAATTCTTCATCAAATGCACTACCAATGTGTGTGTGTGTGTATACCTCTGGATATATACTTAGGCAACTAAAATATACTATAGAGCTTTGAGAAGTACTATACAATCCATATACAGATGCGCTCAGCAGTACGTGAAGTTTCTAGTTTTAGACACTTTCCAACCGCTATAATAAGTGGCAGGAGCCGCAATGCTTAATTGATTCTTATTCTCTAACTCATAATCAAGGGCGGAGCCAGGATTTTTTTCCTGGGTAAAAAATTTGTAATCTTATAAATAATTTGATGGGGGTTCGGGGACTGTGCCCACGAGCCAAATTTTTTAAATAATTTTATATTTTTGGGCCGGTTGCATATGTAAAACATGTATTTAATTACAATATTGTTAATATTACAAGTAATAACATTATATTATATTATATATATATATATATATACACACTCTCCTTATTGACCTCTAATATTCCTTTTAATCACAAATTTGTTACATATTTTTCCCTACCTTATACCTATAAAAAAAAAAAAAAAAATTAGGGGGGCTATAGCCCACCCCAGCCCAAACGTGGCTCCGCCACTGCTCATAATGGTAATCACAAATTTAATCAGAAAACAAACAAGAAATGAAAAAAGAAAAAAGAAAATATTTGATATACGTACAATCATATCTGATAATTTATTTATTTTTAATTTGTGAAAATTCAGGTGTACGAATTTGTAAAGTTGAACGAGGTGTATTAATTATGCGGGGAGCCCTTGATGAAAAGGTGATCAGTTAATTAATTGTTGCCACATTTATGGTATTTATATTTACTAATATGATTGGATTATTTTGATCGGGTGGAATAAATTTTGAACACCACCAATTTATGATTCATATAATTAATGAAATAATTGCATGTGTACAGATGTTAAAGGAGCTGGAGGAGAAAACACATACGATTGAAGGTTTGATGATAGAAAAGGATAATAGGTTCTGTATCTCTGTACATTATCGCCGCGTGCAAGAAAAGGTCCACACGCATTCGATACTTGTTGTATCATATATTTTTTTTGATTTAAAATATTTGACCATTTTTCATTTTTTGAAGTAAATTTTCAAATTTAAACTTAACATAGATTCTTTTAATTTTAGATAATACAATAAAAAATAAAGAGTTCTACTCATTTTAAAATTTATTAAGTTCATAACATTTAATGAATCATATCAATTTTGAATTGAAAATGTCTTGTGTTGATTTTCAAAAGAATTTTATAATTTAGAGTCATGCTAAGTATTGCCATAAATTTGTGTTCAATTACAATTGTAAAACATTTCAATACATGATATTTGATAGGATTATAAAAGAACTCATTTATTACACATCTTTCTAAAAAGATTACTACTAATACTTATTCACGTAACTGACAATCAAAAAGTACGTAAACATTTACAATATATATCATCTTTCTATAATTTGAAAAGTACGGAGTAATTTTTTTTCCTTTCTATTTTGCAAAGTGTTCTTAATTCGAACTAAAACTAAAATAAAGTTCCAGCAAATTAATTAATTTCATATTAATGTGCATATATGCATGCAGGAGTATGAGACTCTGGAACAGAAATTAAGTGCAGTGTGTGTTAAGAAAGTATCGGCGGTTTCACCTGACAAGAGGTAAAGAGGTAAGAAGGTAATGGAAATAAGGCCATCATATCAATAAAGTGGAACAAAGGCCACGCCCTTGAATATTTTCTAGAAACTCTAGGGTTTTCCAACTCCAGGGATGTTCTCCCACTCTATATTGGAGAATGGAGATGGATCAAACCGATGAAGATGCTTTCAAGGTACGTACGTACGTATGTAGGTAGGTATTATATATTGAGAAATATATATATATATATATATATATATATATATTTGTATTAATGTTATTTATCTAAATATAATTATATATATAATTAACAAAAAATTACTTATTTAATTTTAAAATTAGAGATATATTTTTATTTTTTATCAATTCCAAAATTATAAGAGATGCATTTCAATTTTTAGTCTGTAAAATGACATGTCATTACTTTTATTCTGATTTGATTTTGTATGATCATGCAACTATTATATATATTTCTAACTAATACTAGGTATAAGTTTGAAAAATACAATTTAATTTAAAATTTGTCTTTTTACAAATATAATCTTAATTTACATGAATACACATGCCGGATGCAGGTTCTAAAAAAGAGAGGAGAAGGGTATTCAATCATCGTATCAACGAAACCTAGGGAGACTCTAGCTTCTTATTCCTTACGTGACCGATCCATCAGAAATATTATCTTTCTTGATTCGCAAGGCAAGGTGGAGATCTGCCAATTATTCTCAGAACAAAATTTCTACGGTGCCCGAGAGTTGGGGACCGGCTTGGTGCTCAACTCCCGGCACCGTAAAAGAACTCTTCTCAGAATACTAATAACATATAATTAATTAAAGCTCTCTTTTTGGACGCTACGTACATATTCTGCAATTAACTACTATATATATATATATATACATACATATATATTGAGGACACTTCTTATGTGTACCACCCATGCGGGTGGTAAAACAAATCCTAAAAAAGTTCACTAGCAATTTTGCTTGTCTGCTTATATAATATATATACATAGAGAGAATTAATTATGCAGGAGAGAGAGGGAGAGAAAAAGGTGCTTATATATAATATATATAGACAGAATTAAATATGTAATGGAGAGAGAAAAGGTATGTTGCTTGTCTGCTTATTGCGTATTAAATATATATATATATATGAACTGAATATTTTTGGAGAAGGGTAGCTAAAAAATTTCTCAAAATTCTAACTTCTACAAACGTTGTGTTCAATCCTTCCATTTTGCATTACTATGTTATGACCTCATGCATTTGACAGAGAATCATCGGTCACACTCAGAATAATCACCACAACTGTTTAATGGAACTCTTTGAAGAAAATAACATTTATGAACATAACATTTTGGTACCACAAAACATACGTAAGATGTCCACATAATATCTTCAAAAATAAAAATAATATAATAAGTTTAATTAACATTCATTTAAAGATGTCTTCAAAACACAATTATTGAGAACAACATAGCAGCTTTGATGTCCAAACTTGCCGCAATATTAGCTCCTCCAATAATTTCATAAATTACACTCATAATGATATTCCTGTCAAAAAATATATATGTAAGTCAAGTACTAGAAATATAGAGTTTTGTACCAAAAAAAGAAAAGAAATGTGAAATTAAATTACCAATAGATGAATAGTTTTCATTATTAGGAATTGCATCACTCGAATGCTCTTTGCCATCGGTTGATCTACGTGAATGATTTTCATTGTTAAGACTTGGATCACTATCATAATTTTTACCAACCTAAATTAAAAAAATATACGATAATTTAAATAAAATAAATGAATATTTCTTACCGATTTGTAAGCATTAGACAATTTCTTTTATCATGTGCTTCTCCAATTTTGCCACATCCATTACAACGTCTCACTTTAGAATTTTTTGCCTTCACTAGTGCCTTTTCTTCCCCCCCCCCCCCCCTTTCATCTTTTTGCCACATTCTTTTGCCCTTACTTGACTCGGTTCATAATAACTATGTTCATAATTACCATCCATATTTTTCAAAATTGGTACACTACTAGAACCAATTATTTGATTACTTTTTACCTCACTTGTACTACAACCAACCATTAAATTGATTTTCTCAAGTGCACTACCTAATTAGTAAGAAGATTTTTTTAACATGTTTAATTCTAACTGAAAAAATTACTGTAAATATAAGTAATATTTTTCAAAAAAAAGGGTGAAATTATTAAAAGTTTAAAATTTAATCATTAACAATAACAATTTAATCATTAATAAATATTATTAATCTTTAACCTACAGAACATAAATTTACACCAATGAAAAAGTATCAAACAAATTTGAAAATTATAAATGAGAAATCATACCTTGAAATTGTGGGGAGAGGTCGTAGAGAGATTGAAATTGTCCAGAGAGTTCGTAGCGAGAGAGAGTCAAAGATGAGAGTGTTGAAGAGTGTGTTAGAAAAGAGAAATCCTAAATTAAATCCACAAAATAAATCACAAGATAAGCCTTAAGCATGCAGAACTTTTTTTTAAGGGCTAATGACAAAACTGTCCCCCCAAGTTTGGACGAAAATCAATTTAATACTCAAAGTTTGGGAATATGCAATCAATACCTCTAAGTATTTTAAAACAACAAAAGTGTCCCTTTTGGCCGGAAAATCTAATTTTTTGCCGGAAATTTACACGTGTCAGGCGAGAGGAGAGAGAAAATAATAAACAATAAATTTTTTTCTTTTATCAAATTTCTCTCTCCTCCTCCCCTTTCTCTCTCCTCTTTCCTTCTACTTTTCTCTCTCCTCTCCCCTCCCTATTTCTTCCGTCTTCTCTCTTTCTCTCCTCTTCTCCTCCTTTTTTTTCTCTCTCCTCTTTGTTGGTCTCTCTCTTACTCCATTTTACTTAATTAATTGCTATTTTAATTTTTTAATTATATATTTGTATAAAATCATAATACATGTATGCATACATTAAAAATATATAATACATAAAAAAAATATCAATAGTAAGAAAACAAAATTAAAAACAAGATCAAAACTTACTTAAAAAAATTAATTACAAAATCAAAAAATTAAATAGATTCTTTTTCTTTTTTTCTTTATCAAATAGAACAAATTTGATAAAATTTTTCCAAAACGGAGTTGATAAAGAAAAAAAAACAAAAATAAGAAAAAAAATTAAATTTTTTAATTTAATTAAACGAAATCTAATTTTTTAAATTAAAATAAGAAAAAAATTTAATCTTTTTCTTTATCAACTCTGTTTTGAGAAAGTTTTCTCTTTCTCTATTTAATATTTTTTGTTATATATACATGACAAATATAATTGTAAATGCAATTTTCCGGCAAAAAATTGAATTTTCAGGCCAAAAGGGACACTTTTGTTGTTTTAAAATACTTAGAGGTATTGATTGCATATTCTCAAACTTTGAGTATCAAATTGATTTTCGTCCAAACTTGGGGGGACAGTTTTGTCATTCGCTCTTTTTTTAATGACAAGCTGAGTGCATACCTTTTTCTCTCTCCTGCATAATTAATTCTCTCTCTCTCTCTATATATATATATATTATATAAGCAGACAAGCAGCATTGCTTTTGAGTTCTTTTAGGATTTGTTTTTATCACCCGTATGCGGGTGATACGCATAAGAAGTATCCCCTCTCTCTCTCTCTCTCTCTCTCTCTCTCTCTCTATATATATATATATATATATATAGAGGGGATCCGGTCCGGGATCCCGGATTTTAACAAAATCCGGACCTTTTTTTTTTCTTTTTTTTTTGCTTTTTTTTTTTAAAACAACTAAAAAAAAATAAATAAATAATTATGGAACTGAAATTTTTACATAATACAATGTTTTGGACGTGATTTGGATACATATAACAAAACATGTATGTACAGTCTGCGCAGACTGTACATACATGTTTTGTTATATGTATCCAAATCACGTCCAAAACATTGTATTATGTAAAAATTTCAGTTCCATAATTATTTATTTATTTTTTTTTAGTTGTTTTAAAAAAAAAAGCAAAAAAAAAAAAAGTCCGAATTTTAGCAAAGTCCGGGATCCCGGACTGGATCCGGACTCTCTCTCTCTCTCTCTCTCTCTCTCTATATATATATATATATATATATTCCATTCAAGTTTGATTCCTTAAATTCAAACCCAACATATGTATACTAGTATGCCGAGTACCGATGGTATACGTACAGCGTACTTGATGTAAAATCATGGCCAACTAGGCTGCAGCCCGCACGGACCAACAATATCGACCGATATTTACTTAGCACCTAATTTAAGTCCTCCTCCCTCCTCATTCGGCTCAAATAGTTTGCCTACCCATTTAATTGGCCAGGATTTCCATCAACAAAGATTAATACTTCCTCCATCTGGAAAATAATACTTTTTCCCCGAATATATAGGTTTTCATAAAAACAAACTAAGCAATAACTTCCTTTAATTAGAAAAAAAATACTCTTAACAGTTTTAACATTGAAAAACAGTATTCTAATAAAAAATTTATCTAACTTTTCTAGTATAAATCTTGAATTCAAAAGAAAATATATATTAAAAAAATGACTTAAAAAATAAGTCTATTTTTCAAAGAGAATTATGACAACTGTTGTTCAAAGCCATTGATTAGCCATGTATGTGCCTCACGATCATGTAAACCTCAGCTGAACCTGTTAGATATATGTATGCGTTAAAGTCCAAGATGGCACAGTAATGGTCGAACCATGTTAATTCCTCTCTCTAGCAAGTTCATACTTCTCATGCAGAAAGCCACAGAACTGTTTGATCCATGCACATGAATGATCTTTTTAGTGAATTTTACCGTCTCTGTGCATAGTAGGTATCTAAGCGATAGTGTTAAAGATGTTTTAAACTTTTAATTCGCTGAAGCTCACAAAGACGGACAATCATTAATAACAAATTCTTGAATAAAGTATCTACCTATTTATTATTGTTTGCGAATTGCAAAGGTGTACTATTTTAAGGAATAGTAGCATAGGCAAGGATTCCTGTGGACTGTGGCTGGCCGAGGCAAATATAAACAGGAAAATAAATAATAAGTAAATACTTTACGGGAAAAAAGAAGGCAGATGCGCAAATCAATACAGAAAAGTCATCTCAAGGAAAATACATTGATAGTAAGTCAAAATTGAAGGGATTATGTCACTAAAAACAGAGAATTTATATATATATATATATATATATATATATATAACACTAATTGACACCTAGGAAAATGATATACCACATTTTTCCCCAACAAAAAGGAGCATGGGAGAAAAAACAACTAATACACCATGGTACATATTATATACAATACAAAGCCGTAGCAAAGGAAACCATACCAACTTCTTTCCTAAAATCCTAACAAATAAGCAAATTATGCACCATGCAAGATTTGATGAATCTCCCCCACACCCCAATTTCTCATCTTGCTCATACTTCTCCATTTCCACAGGAAATGGAAAAAAGAAAACTGTGATGTCCCAGTGTATGTGTCCAGAATATGTTTATAACATAGTTTCTTGTAACAAGGAGTGCACATAAGAGAGGAGCAGAAAACCATGATTCGTTACATGCAAAGGGTGTGTGTGTATAAGCGTCTGGTTGTCAGATTCTTTACCGTTATTCTTGTGTCTGTTTAAGCTTTAAAGAGGAGGAAAAGCAGCATTTTTCAACTGATAATTCTTGTGTTCATCTGGCAAAACAATTAAAAGCCCCTGTTACTACAAATAAATTTCATAAGCATCATTTAAAGCTATACCAATCAAAAATTACAGCTAATTAGGAAAAGAGAGAGGTGCAAATTATGGTCTTAAACAGAAAGCATGCATCGACATTGCTTAAACAATCAGGGGAAGAGACACTGGTTACAAGAAACCAACCTTACGACAAACCCTAGTCCACTATAGTACTATTTTATAGAGCATTCTAATTATATGAGCAGACACAAATGAATCAAATTAGGAAACCGAGGAAGCTACAAGCCTACAACTTATAGAAAGAACGACCTCCAAAATGTAAAAGGAAACAACATCTACTGGAAACTCTAGAAATGAAGTACTGGATCTTCTCAGAACTACTGTAGTGAATTATCATTCATAGTGGGGAAAAAGAAGTAAATAAGCAATTACCTTTGATGCTTTGGTGAAGAAGTTAAATCTGGTGAAGAATGACCAGAATCTACTAGAAAATTCTGCTGCTCCTTAGCAGACTTTGATGAAATTTCACCACGTTGCACCACTTCATTTATGTTAGAGAAACGTGTAGGTCCAAAAGAGCCAAACTCAAGCTGCTCAGGAGGGCAACCCATGTTCTGGTCATAAGGGTAAAACATAACAACAGAAGGAACAGGATTGACCGAAGGAGCAACTCCATTTGGATTCATTACTGGCATAGGATACATGCCATGTGCTACATTCTTAAAACCATGACGTGAGGAGTTTGAAGAACTGATTGGACCATTCTGGGAATGGTTAGAATGCAACGCGTCGGATCTGAATGAATCCCATGGCTTATCAGATCTATTGTTGCTTGCAATACTTCGAGCTATTCTTGAGTTTGGCTTCTCAATTTGATTTCGACCATGGCCACGACCAGAAAATCTCTGTCTCGAGTTGACATTCCAGTACAGGTCCCTATCAGCATGGTGATCCTTGCGATCATTGCTGTAGTTCCCTCTGTTATTCCTGGCATTTGACGATTGCCGGTCCCTTGAAGAAATTTTCTACAGAAAAATAGCAATAAAATAATGAATATGCTGAAGAAAACTGTAGCATAATCACAATTCACAACCAAATATTAGGTGAAACTTTAATCGAAATATCAGCAACAAAATAAAAATATTTAATTTCGAAAAATGCCACAAAAGTACACAGTTCCATGGTAATCAGCGGTGTAGCTACCCCCTAGGTGAGTGGGTGTGGCCACACCCACTGAAGTCTTAAAAGAAAATCCACGTATTGCTCGTATAGTATCCTCAAACAAAATGGAATGTCCTTTGCTAGTTTACTTTTTGAAAGTTGTGTGTTTTTGCTGCAGGACAATGTATAAAATTGTTTTATTTCTTCCATCTCATTTGAATTTTCCCAACTTAACATGTTTTTTCATATTAACAATCAAATATATTTATTTAAATTAAATTTTATATAATATATTATGTTCTCCGCCTATATTTTAAAAAAAATAACACTGTTCATTGATTCTAAAAAAAGTCAAGCTGAAAAGGTCAAGTTATAACAATTAAAATGGGACGCAAGGAGTATAATTTTGGATTTCGGGCACGTGGCATTATTTTTTTTCTCTTTAAATAAATCTATATTTATTTATTTATATTATATTATATAATTAGATATTTCGAAGAGGATAATTGTAACTATGTGTGTATTATAATACTTTGAACACTTTATTTTGTAGAGATTAAATATTAATTTCTGATATAATATATTTTTGTTTTAAAGAAAAATTATTCCATTAACTTTAGCATCAAGTGGCCAAAATTTCTGGCCACACTGCTGATGGTAATGGATCCAGTTTAACTCAGCAAATAAGAAACCCTATTATTCACATGGATTACTCTCTTGAGCAAAATGGTACAATTAGTGGTGGAGTGGCACTTGTAATGGCAAGAAACTATCCATGTGTCAGATATAAACATGCCATGGCCTTCAAGGTAAACAAGGATGCATACAAAATAAATTACAAGTGTATCATAAAATAATGCCAAAGTGGCATTGACCCCTGGCACAAGGGAAACTGTAAGCAAGATTCGGCAGCTACAAATTAAACCAGTAAAAGCCACAAATAACCCTAGGCACAAAGTTAGAAAAACATACAAGTTAAGGCCAAAGGCTCAACCATTTCCGATGAAGCAGCAGCACGATGGCATGACAAGGCACGTTAAAATGGACTAACAGATCCACCATATTCCATTCATAATAAAGACACTTTATGCAATGCAAGTATGAACGGCTGCTAAGCGTATATTTGGCTTACAAGAAGGTAAAACCTATGAACCAGGTGCGTGAGCTGAGTAGAGTATGAGACATATGCACACCAAGACATGAGACATGGGTAAACAGTGAGTACAGTCACAAGGGAGGGAAGCGACTGTGTGCAAAAACGAAGCCCAAATATGTCATAAGTGAGTCCCATACTTGTGCGTGCAATCATTTGAGAAAGTCAATATACAATTTCGGTGTGCCTCCAGTGGCTTGTTATGAGTATGACAGGCCAAGATATTGGTATACTGGAACTTCATCTAAAATTTCATAACAGGTGTGACTTATATGGAAAAACCAGTTTGTCTATACAAATACTCTTGTTATAATTTTTCTCTTTATAATAATATTCTCATCATACATAAGTATCCCTACCAAGCTTGACTTTCAGAAGCCATATGTATGAGAGAGAGGGAGAGAGAGAGAGCAAAAGGAAAAAAATATCTATGTGGTTCCGCTTTTTTGCTATTGTGTCATGGTTTGAAGTATGTAGAAATGGAAGTATGATAGTTGTTGATGTAGTGCCACAAAAATGACTACATATTATGCATCTAGAAGTGTAAAAGATGTCCCCAGGAGATACCAGTGTAGGGAAGCGTGCTGAGCACTCTTGTTTCTTCCATGGAGGTCTCCGAACTACTTAAATTGTACTAACCAGATTTCATGTGGCAAGTGTGATATGTATAATGTGTTGCATTAATTTACTGGAGATACAAAATCACCAAATAAAAGGTAAAGGACGCAGGAATGCTTCCGCAAACATTTGCAATTTTAGCAACCACGGGTATCTTGAAAATATAAAAAATCGTCTACGGAGAATATTTTCAAGTATTATCTACCTTACTTGAGAAGGAAAATAAACAATCAAGGATTCATTATTAAGCTTTGAACATAAATAAACATGCTAAATCCAGTCAAAAAAAGTCAATTAAAGGTAGCAACATTAAGGTGCAAAAAACATTCATGAACAGAGTGAGAAGTTTCTTCCAAAGAGATTAGATTACCGGATTAGGAAGGTAAGTTCCAGTTCCACCGCGATATCTAGGTACTTCATCACCTGAACTTTGATAAGCACTTCCAGGTCTGTCTGAACCAGGATGAAGAGATGAAACGGGAACTGCACCAGGACCATAACCCATAAGCTGACTGAAAAGGTTGGCATTAGCAGAGAGAGGTCTTCCAGGACCATCCCATGGAAAATGGCCTTGAATATACATGGGTGGTACAACATCAGGGGAAGGATAAAGCATAGGCCCATGATTCCGGGGACTATGGCAGATGCGTCCATACTGCAGATTTTGCCAATGGCTGGCAAAGTCACCATTCAAGATATCAGACTTATGCTCTTCAGAAAACCCCACATTTGACTTACTGGAATTTTGTGGATGCTCAAGGTTCTCAGTCAAACTTTGACCGTAATGACCAATATGGGAGTTATTGAACTCCTCATCCCTATCAAAACAGCTTGTAGACCCATCAGAGGTTCCCATCTCAGTTGGGAAGTTGTAAAATGGAAGCATAGCTACAAAAGGTACCGGTGGCCCTGTAGGATAAAATGCAAAGGGCAACGAACCATTGTTATCATATGGTCTCTGCCTTGAACCAGAACCTACAGGCACTGGGGCAACCGGAACCATTGAATGTGACCCACTCAATTCTGCAGATTCATAACTAGGCATTTTATGGAATCGCAAAAGTGAAGGAGCAGCAGTTCCAGGAACCATGTCCTCTGCAACTTCAGATTCAACTGTTGACAGTGGAATCCACTCTCCATTGTCGTCATCAACCCGCAGAGAACCATAATCAACCGAGTCACTTTCATGTTGCCACCCATGCTTATACACATTAGAAAGTTCTGCAGATGGAACAGATTTCCTCCCCCTCTGACCCCTTAATGAATTGGAACTCTTAACAGACAATCCGTCACATGAACCTTCAGAAGACACTTTCGATATTGAAGAAGTGGCACAGGAAGCTGGCAAAGACCCTTGACGAGAAGAGTACACATCACTTTGTCGTATATTTTGATGATGGGGATTGTCTCCATAATTTTCCCTTACACCTATGTCTTCATCCATCGACTCATGAACTTTCAGTAAACAATTTTCAGGAGTGGGCAGATGAGATGCAGAGATAAATGTGGATCCTCCGGAAGCGCCTCGTTTCTTTCCTTCCAGCTGTCGCGCTTGGAAACTATCGTCATCATGGTCATATCCTCCAAGAGAATTTGCATCCCGCTCAGACCACTGACCATGATCACTATCATCGTGATAGGTGTCCTTGGATATGAAAGAATCTTCAATAGGTTCAACTATCTCCTCTTGATGATTTGAAGCCATTCCTACACTTGAAGTATATTGAGATACAGGCATAGATACTAAACCTTGAGAATAATGCATATTTGAGGCCCAGGGCATCTCAAATGAAGCTACGCTATTTGGAACCATACCACCTGAATTTCTATTAGCATAACCCAATGAATGTAATATAGAAGGTGGCAAAGGAACAGGTAGATTAGCAGGAGCTGAGTTCAATGGCATCGGAACATGTCCACTGAGACTATGAACCCTTGAAGATGCCATCATGTTAACAAAATCTTGTTCTTGCATCTGCATTGTCTCAGCAACAGAGGTTTGGTCTTCTGCAATAGCACTTAATCCAGATTCAGTGCAATACCTATTTGAGGCACTGTTTGAATCAACAGCAGGATCAATTCTCTGCAAGGATGAAATCTGCCTTGAAGATGAATGTTCTTCCCTTGAAGATCTAGCAGTGTTGTGTTCTGAAGTTTTAGGGAAAAAGTTTCTCCTGCAATAGTTCAACCTTGTATCGGCAGTCTGCTCTTTTATTGTTTCTGATGCCCTGATATGCCTGCCTTTATATGAAATTTCGTTCTCTCTTTCGGTAAGCTCGGGACTTGATTGTGTCCTTGCAACCTGATGCCTAGAATTTACTTTGTTCCCCTGGTAATTCGTTCTACAATTTCTCCCCTTATCAATATGAGCGTTGATGTTACTGCTATAACCTTGTGGAATCTGATGGTTCAGATCAGAAGCCACTGGGCTAGTTAAGTTGGCAAATGCCTTCTGGCTTAGAGGAGCAGCCACACTATTAATGGACTTAGAAATCTGTTTGAAGATTTGATTACCGTGCTGGGAACGAGTACCATTAGAAGCATGAGAATCACGATATTCCTGAAGCTTAGATTCATACCCAGGAGACTTCTCTTTAATTTTCTTGGTGCTTGAAGAATTTCTAAGACTATCAGACCCATTGACATGATTCAAATTAAGAGGCCGTACACCATATAGATCAAACTTCGGCGCATCAGGCCGATGGCCTTTACCATGCCTATCCCATGTGTTCAGAAAAAATTGATCGACTTCAGCAAGAATATTCCCTTTAGGACAGTCGAGCAATCTTGCTAGTCGTTGGGCCCCAAAAGCAAAGGCACTACGAATTCTAAAAAAATTACCTGACAGAACAAAAGCAAAAAGTTTTGGCAACATATGGTAATAGATATATGTACAATTGAGTGACTTAATGCTCAGGAAAAGTTATTTGAAATTTCAGGCAGAAGGACCAACTTTCTGCCCCAGATAGATTTTATACAGACCAATCAGGTTGCAAAACATACTTTCAGGCTCAGCTGAACAAACCTTGAGACCTTTCTCCAACCTGAAGCCCACCTCCAGCTTGCTTGAACTACTTAGAACTGAGCATATGGCTCTAAGAAACTCATGCTCAGGTTGTTAGCTCATGCATTACTAATCTACATAATAGAATCCTTCCTTATTCCCCATCGAACCATCGTAGCATAGATATCAACTGACTTCCATGAGCAACAACCCTACCGGAATTGCAAAATAAACGCAGAAAGGCATAAGCAATAACATCCTACCAAAAAGACTACTTAGAGATTCTCTTAAATGTATATCTAAAGCTAACAAGACTACTAAAAATAAAGAGTTCAGACCAATTGCAATGGGTTACATTCTGTAGAAACAGCCGATAGGCTACAGGTAAGGCTGTTGCAGGATAACTGGTATCCTCAAGGAACTGTCAAAGATATATTACAGTGCTTGAATCATTTATGATGTTCTTGTCCGAGAAAATAGAATCATTTATGATGCTTCTAGTAATTTAATTGCGAAATTCTCAGACATAGTAAGAGCTGGTGCTTCGTCCTATTTGTATAGGCCTTGCTGTTAAGTTGACAAGTATCTTTAGACTCTCATTATTAATCAACAATACTCCTCTACTTAAGCAAGGTATAAATTAGGAAAATTGCACATTTGTTCAATGGACACAAAGTAGTCAGTTTACTGGTCATATTCACAAGTGTGCATTCATCCATTTGTTGGACTGTAAAGACAGAAACAATACAAGAGACGGATTGAGTGACAGAAAATGTATAGGGAACAGTGTGTTCTATGTGGAGATTTGACAGGTATAGTCATGGATGTAAAATGGAGATGAATTTCAATTAGCCCGTACAGCATTAAAAGATAAAGTTTTTTAGCAAGATCAGGAAGCTAACTTTGGCTGCTGCTGTATAACTCATTTGAAGGGAAATAACTAACTAGATTTCTCAAACAGGTAAGTTATCCAACTGCAATCAGAAATTTGAAAATTTAAAACACATGAAAGCCTTGTTTCTTTTGGTTTTTTAATAGGTAAAAACAATGAAAGTCTTGTTGTGGAGGGGAGTTCTTACATAACTATAACGTCATGAAAAATAATATTACTTTAAGCTTGAGTATACAATATAAATACCTTTACTCACACTGCGCCCAAGATTATTGTTTGTACGCAACGGATCTATAACATTGAAATGTTTAGAGATGAAGGGCAGCTCGCTGTTTTCTTGACCACCAGGAAAAACAGAATATACAGAGAAACATGCATGGAGAAATACTTTGCTGAGTAACAACTCTCTGCCATCCTTTCGAGGAGGGTCGGCTGCAAGATTACAAAAGATGAATCAAAGGCAGCTGGTGCAATGTTCTTTTACATAGAATGTCATGTTATGACTCCATCTTTACCTATTACATCAGGAAGTGTACTAATCGGTACTGGACCCCAGAGACTAATACAAAAGTTCTCCCAGTCAAATTTACTGAAAAACTCCAGAAAACGGTAAAGTACCTACACATGTATGCAAGATTGCAAGAAAATATCTTTATCAAAAATTTAGAAACACATATAACTTTGATAGGACTTTTAAAAAAATAACTACACTTACCTCAAGTGGTCCTTTTAAGAAATTATTGAAAATATGAAATATGTACAAAACCAAGGTTTCCAAAGCATAAGTTGAAATGAGTCCATGATGAGCACCCAGTATACGGCTCTCATAATAACACCAAGCTTTGATCAATATGACACTGCGCTTGAACAGATGATTGTGGTTTATCAAACTGTCAACCTTAAAAGTGAGAATTATCTGTTAATAAAACTTAACAGCAGAGAGAGAATATAATTTACATTTAAGTTAAATGCACTTTCAAGCCCCCAAGTTTACCCCATTTTGCACATTGCATCCTATATATCAAAACGTGACACTTTACATCCCGCACTTTTAGCGAACCAGCACATAACACCCTTCGACCCAAAATTTGTCACTAAAAGTGCAAAATTCGACACTTCTCCGTCACTTTTAGAGACAGATTTTGGGCCAGAGAGTGTTATGTGTCGGTTCGTTAAAAGTGCAGGATGCAAAGTGTCACGTTTTAAAGTATAGGATGCAATGTGAAAAATTAGGTATAATTGGGAGATGCAAAGTGCATTTAACTCTTTACATTTTTCACAAAGTAATCTTGGACCCTTGTTCCTACATACAATAGCTTACCTCCTCAAGGAAGCAAAGTGTACATAAACCACCAAGCTGGTTAAAGGATATGTCCACAACAATATTATCTACGAGGCACTTTATAATCTTCACCTGCAAACCAAAAGGGGAAGCAAAGGAAATTGCACTGAGAATGCTAATTGAGATGCCAAAAAATGTATTTGTGTAATTATATTTTATTCCTTAAAGGAACTTATACATAATCATTGAGCTCTCACAACAGAAATGAACTATATTATGTTGTTAGAGTTATATCCGCCAAAAAATTAAAGCGAAAGGATTAACAATCTAACATCAAGCCAGTATAGAATAACAGCACATTAGAAGAAGCTTTATCTCTGATCTTGCGTGTTGAGGACAACTAAGAATTCCAACTGCCCAAATAGAAGTAAACATACAGAAGATTTCTTTTAGAGGTATAGATGATATCCTCCGGTCGCACAAAATCAGACTGAAATTAATGTAAAACAAATGCTTTATACATGATATTGTTACCCCTTCATTTGGCAAAACATCACAAAACTGACCTGCTACAAATTTGATTCACGGTATTTATACAGGATTTAAAATTTTTTCTTAGTGATTTAATAGTTTCAACCAAATTGATCACAAAATTCTCTATGTTGTTTGCAAAACACATAATTGCCAATATATCAGCGGTGTATAGTCCCACATTCTTCAGTATGTCTACCAGCCCACTGCAAATCTATTTTTACAGGACAACAAAAAAATAAGAATTTTGTATTAAATTGAAAATTTGCCTATTGCATACTACATGGAGACAAATCCTAAAGAAAGAAACATCCATATTTTCTGTCTAGCCCCTACAATTGTCATGAATCAGCTGCAGCTTGCCAGTGTCAACTTATTTATATTGCACAAAATCTTGAAGAGAAAGAAGTAGCTAATAAGCGTAGTAGTTATTTTAAACCCACAGTTCAATAAGGATTCAAATCACCACCAACAAACTTCAGGTTAAACAGTTTCAAATCTAATCTAATAATGGATAATTGAGAACATCATCATGTTACACAAACGATAAACTTACTAAGCTAAATCTATTCAATTTTCCAAAACTTTCCACTAAATTGTAGGGCGCAAAGCTAAAAGCAACCACTTTATGCTAATAGTACAAATTTTACATTTGTCTCCCATCTACCCATTCAAATACTAAAAGTGGTGTTTCTACCATCAAGGTTTAAACCAATGTATTCCAACCTAACCCCTTCATCCACCAAAAAAAGAAAAGAAAGATACGCATCCATTCTGGACAGAGCAAAGGGATCAGATAATGATGGAATCCCTTCTTCCTTCACGGGGAGAGTAAAGAAATTGACTACACTTAAGGTTTGGCAAAGCACTCAATATGCAGGAAGCGCAGAAAGAAACAAATTGAATACCAGATATTATACACTGGAAAAGAAAATATGTAAGAGATGAAGAGAATTCCTTGTTATATTAGTAAGACCAGTATATTACTAAGAAGCTATGAAATGATGCTGGGAATTGAATTATGTCATGAATATTGAATGTTATGAATATTGAAGGTGAAAATGGTAGATCAATAAGTAAAAAAAAATGGAATGTTCACACATGAACATGCAAATGTTTTCTTAATTGACCAACCTCTGCCTGAATGTACTGAACTTCTTTCACGCGAAATTCAGCATTTTCACTCTTCTCCTCGTTCTCAAGCATATCCCGAACCTCATTAGCCCAAGTGTCCTTTAAATTTTGATTACTGAATACCGTTAAATCTATGTCCCCATCAGGTAGGTAAGTCTTGAGGGGAACCGACCCAAAAGCAAACACCTATAACCAAAATGAACACATTCAAGATAAGTGCTCTCTTTTGCCCTATTTGTAGGAAAATAAATGATTGCATATTATTATAAAGAATCTGCAGCTAAGCAATAAGCCAAAAAATCAATGCGTCTATCCTTTAGTCTTGTACGACCAGATCAGGATTCTGACCATGTCTTTCAATAGATTTAGGCAAAAATAGAGAAGCGATGGATGTGTGGCCAACATACATTAGTAGTCAATGACTGTTAGCACTACAGCAACTGACAAACGATAGTAATCAATGTGCACAAAAATGAAAAAGGCTAAATGTTTAGGAATATTCAGAAAAAAAAAAAAGTAAAATGAAACTCACACCTGACAAGAGAAGGACTTTGTGATGAGCTGTTGCACGTAATCTGTGACTGCTTTTCTGTGGTTTTCAGAGGGTTGGTTGGGCTGAATGTGGGCAATGAGCTCAGAAATTCTCTCTTCAGCAATTGACCATCTCTCCTCGTCAAGCACTCGGGTCACTGAACCTGCTTTATCCGGCAAGAGACCATTAGGATAGAAACCATCTGGCTGAGCCCAACCCTCGTGACTACCCATGTAATTGTTCCCTTTTGTTCACCTGCTATCTGAAACACCTATTTTCCTCTGTTCTTTCCAGATTGATAGAGCAAAAGAAAACAGAAAAAAAAAAAAGAAAGTAATATGAGCAAATCTAATATCTGAAATTTAAAGTGAAATGAACAAATCGAAGTTCTGGGGAAGAAGCAAGGGATAGCAAAACACAAAAGAGCATGAAAAGTATAAAAAAGAAAAAACATTAATTATGCACAACAATAGTTATATAATACACACACATATATTTGAAAATCTAATACTAAGTGAACGATTGGAGACCTCTCATATCCCCAAATATTTGGCATTCGTTAGCTTTAGAATGGAGGCAGGCCAAATTGCTAATTACAGTCCGGTAATTGTAGAATGATTCGGTTTTATGAGCTTCAATAGAACAACGTAATAAGATTCTCACAAACAAAAAAGAATCCATAATTGTCCTACAGTTTCTCATCAAGCAGACAAAGACTAGACAATCTTTAAAGAAATTTACCACCAGCAGATTGCCAAAACTTTTTCAATACTTCACATAGCTTGAATTAAGTATAAATACACGGGGAAAAAAACATTCCTATACTTGTAGTCAGAAGATTAAAGATAAAAAAATAAAACCCTAGCCGAACAAATATCAACAGTTCTATAATCAATCAAACCCGGAGATTAAAACCCTCAGCGATAAAGCTTTCAGCAAGCATATTACAATCGAAGATACCTTACAATCACTTCAAAATCGTTTGATCAGTACACATATACTCTTCAGAACCTTGGACAAGTCTTCGGAGCTCCGCCTTCCGAATTAATAAACAGAGCGACGCTCAGAGATGATATTTTTTTCATTTCAGTTCGATAACTAATAGGATAATCCTACATTGAGAAAACTATGAGACATGAACTTATTTTGTCTGCAGTAAAATATGAATATAGAGACTGAAAGTTACGCTTGTTTCTGAGTTTTGGGAAGGAAAAGAAAAGAAACGAAAACTTAATTTATAATTTAAAAAAATACAAAATTTATATGTTTTCTTTCATTTTATTACTTAATTTATTTTGAGAAAAAGAATTGAGTTTTATATTTAAATTACTAACTTGCATTTATATTAGCTTTACTACGTATATAATTTAGAGAGTATAATAAGAATTAGAAAATATGATCTAATGTTAATTAGTTTTTCATTCAAATTCATTCATTTTTTGATTAAAAAATTTGACAACAAAAAGTAGTTAAATTTTTGGTCTATTTCTTTACTTTTATGTTTATTAAAAAAGTCATAAACAAATAAATTAAACAAAAAACTTAAGTTTTTCATCTATTTTTTTATTTTTCGTTTATTTTAAAACTCAATAACAGCGTTAATAGGTCCAGAAACTTAGATGGAAGGGTTTATATGGTCGGGTGAATTTGATTTCTTTTAGTCGAATTTGGAATGACAATTTATCTCATATTCACGATGATTCACAAGCCATGCCCTGAATGGTGATTTTGACTCTAACCGGAAATGAGATCGAGGATAAACACCGAATATTATTTATGGAAATTGGGAAGGGATGATATTTACTTTCCCCACCTTAATTCTTGTCTCGTACTCGCCCTCAAATAGTTATATACTAATTAAATTAATATTTATACTATTATATATTACATAATTAAAATATATGTCCTATGTGTTATTATTATTATTATTTAATTTTTCTTAGTTTTATTATGTATAGGCTAAAATAAGATTGATTTTTATGTATGTATTATTATAAATATAATTAAAATTTAAACTTTTTCTATTTAAAAAAATCACAAAATATTAATTCTCGCGGTGATATAAATTTTCCGTGGGGATAAAAGTGGTTATTAAGTTTTTAATCCTCGTGGGAGAATAGGGGGTGGGTATGAAGAATTTTTATAAGACCGGAGATATGAGTGAGATGTATAATTGTCGCACTGCCACATTGTCTTCCCTAAGTCGAACTGTGAAACAGATTTCGAGTTAACAAACAAAATAAAAAATTATAATTTTCAATATTAACAAATAGCAATATCCAAATCAACTAAAATCAACGGAAAATATTTATAATTATGATAAAACTATGTGGACATTTGTTACTAGTAGGCTAGTAGCAATCAATTTCCCATATACATACATATATATATATATATATATATATATTTAAAAATTACGTCCTCCTTAAATATTTTTACTGCAATATACTATAATAACTCCAAAATCAATTTAAGATTCAATATATTTTGTTAATTTGAAGTAGGAGTTATGGGTGAGGTTTGGATTCAAACCCTTCATAATTCCAAATATTTTGTTTGGATAAAACGTCAAGAATTTAGTTTTAGAAATTCAATCATTTATTTAAATTCTAAGTTGATTATAGTAAAAGTCTAAGAAAATAATTTCAGCACACTATTTCAGAGTATTAAAATGGGTTGAAAAATTAATATCAGGGTAAAGTAATAATATGAAAATTAAAATTTCATTTTTCTTAAGAAAACTTATAATTTTTTATTATGTGAAATTCATCTTTCGTCCATAACTTTCAAATATAATGTTAAAAAACATTTAATTTATGGTCATAGTAGTGGTATTAAACTTAAATGGCATTTGAAATCAACCTATCAATCTTATTTTCTTGTAACCAAACCAAATATATATGATGGAAATAGTCTTCGAAAATTTATAAAAAAAAGGGAATGAGTACATGGTTGGGCTTAGCCCATCACACAATTTTAACTGGATACGACACTGAATTGCTTAGGTCCAGCCTTAATGATAAAGTTACCCATGGGCCTTAAGCGCCTCAGGCCCATACAAGGGCAGCCTACGAATTACGCAGTTGAGATTAAGCTTTTTGTATCTGTACTCATTATTTACCTTTTTTTCTCTTCCTTTAGCTAAGAACAGAAACAACATTCTTTTGAAAATTTATGATAATGATCAAGTAGCTCCACCAATTAATTTCAAATTTTTTCTCTCATAAAATTATGTTAAAATGACAGAGTCTAAATATGAAGCAACTACTTAATAACTCATATTATAAAATTGCAAATTAAAGTTATTAAACGACTATTATAAGTACGAAAATTATATATTGTGAATGTTTACGTTGATTTTTTGATTGTCATTTACGTTAATAAATATTAGTGGTAACTTTATAAAGAGATGTGTAATAAATGAGTCCTCCTTTAATTTATATTAATATCATGTATCGATAAATTTCGCAATTATAATTCGGCCTAAATTTATCAAAATACATAGCAGGACTCTTTGCGAAAACATTTTCACTTTTGTTTACCACTGAGAAAATGGAATAAAGTGGTTCAAAAGTTTTTGAAAATTATTGGGCTCAATTTATCTGTCGACATTAGAACCTGTAAAATTGGAAGAATAAATAAATAACTAAACCACTTTATGCCCTTAAGAGGGAATAATCCACCAACTTTTAGCAGAAAACATAAGATCTATAGTAGATACAATAAACTAACATGATGTTTATGTATTTGTTTTTTTTGTTTTTTAGTACAAGTAAAGCTTTCTACAGCAACTTGCTTAACTAGTGCCTTTTTGCCCCATTTTTATTTTATTTTGCTTTCTTGGTGAATATAAACATAACAGCTATGAGGCTATTGTTGCTTTTAATTTCAAAGACTATCTTTAGATTCTGATCATTCCAATAAAAACATTGGAATATCAGTTAAATTTAATTTTCCATGAGGTATGGTCTTAACCTAAGAAAGATTATTCTAAAGGTACTTCCTCAAGTCCTTTTCACCATATCATTTCTTTCCATTTTAAGGCAAACCGATAAGAACTCCTTCTTTTAGATGTTTAGTTTAGGAAAAAGGAAAAAGGAAAATAATGGCATCAATACTCCATGGCCGAAAGGTGTAATATTTGATGGAACATGTTAAATCCACGGTAGGATTATTAGTTAATTCCATGGTAGAATAATTAGTCCTTTTGATCACAATTAAGTCTCCAAAATGTAGGGAAATAAAGATGTACTTGTGTTAATATCTTTTTCTTAATTTACTATTAATGATCAAAACTACTTGCTATTTCTAAGAAATGTTGTTGCATTTTCGCATGCCTAATTAACAACAGAAGATTCATCACCTTTTTTAATTAATTGCATCCTCAAGTTTCTTAATTTTATTCACCAAGCAATTTATACAGGAGGAAAATACTTATAGTGATTTTTACTGCCCCTCGTATGACAACACCACATCTTCTCTCTGTGTAATCAAGTGGGTCATTTTCGAGCTCGTAATAAATTAGTAGTCATTCTTTGATCAGTCTTTTTGTGAAAAAATTAATTATTTAAGAGGAAAAATTTAAGAAAATACCAATATGAGATCTGTCCCCGCGTGATAATATCAAATTTGAGTTAATAACAACAAATTTTATCTCAGTGGATTGACAAAAGCTTCAACTATCTTTCCAGTTAATTGCCATAATACACATTGCTGATGAATGCATAACATTCGCAAGATCGCACTTTAGGGATTATCTCATTAATTAATATGACTTAGTGCATACTCCTTGGTGGGTGTATAGCTGTCCACGTACAAGATCAACAATTTTATTTTTAATTAAAGGTCTGAATTGATGCTACATTGGTGTACAAACTTGATTCATTCACCAATCATGCTTCTTCCTTTGGTACAAAAATCCCAGAATCAAATTTATCTTTTCCTTTTTGTCATGATCTCTTTTCACCAAAACAAAACTGCTTTTAATTAAAGCAAGATCCATATTCATGTAGCGAACCGAAGAACAGTAACTATAATAACATATTTTTAGGCTTTATTTATTCTAATCTTTTTACATAATATCAAGCTCAGAGAACGCATTGGTCCATTATATTATATTATATTATATATATTCTTCTAAAATTAAATAGCCCCATTAACATATGTATTGCTCTTCTAAAAGGCTACAAAAGTACTACTAATATTATATACCAAAGGCATTTCTAGATTCATGATCAAGTGCCTTTTAATTTTTATAATGTGCCTGCAGAAAAATGTTCTCCAAAGTTTGCTCAATAATGGATCCAATACATTATATACACGTGGTTTGTTCCATTGTGTGACACGTTGTCTACAATGGAGGATATGTACTTCATTCACTTTTTATGCCACATGTATGTATGCGTGTGTATGTGTGTGTCTCTCTCTCTCTCTCTCTCTATATATATATATATATATATATATTCTCCTAACACTAGGCACTAGCTCCTCTTGAGATCCAAGAATAAGAGTAAGTCTGATGATTTGATGTTGTTTGGAAACTTTATACTATTAATTAAGTGTTAGTATGTGTCTGGTGCAGATTTAGTTTTGCATAGAAACACTAACATTCCCCACTATCAACTGCATTGCATGCAATTTGCTAGACATAATTAGGGCAACGACGTCATGATTTAAAGTTCATGTCTCAATGATATATAGAACTTATAGACTGAATTAAATTTAGAAATAAATAAAGAAAATGTTTAACTTGTTATTTTTCAAATAAAGACTAGAACGAGCGAGAGCAACAGTATTATTGTTATAATTTAGCATTTTAAATTCAAGAACTGATCTTAAAATTTATGAATTTTAGTGCTGGGAATTATTTTAAAATTGATTAATAATTCAATTTTTGTTGTGTCGCATGGTCAAATTTCAAAGTTATCGCCTCGATGGGTTGCTTCTTTGGAGCAACTTAATTTCTGAAACTTGAAGCAATATTTGGATCTCTTTTGTTTATGAAATATATATGATACTTGTCTAGTACGTTAGGGTGTACTAGGTTCTGAGAACAAACTGATCATTGAGTAGTGCATGAGAATCTAAAGAAAGCTGAGCCATCATTCATTTTCTTGAAACATTGCGTACGTGAATGAATTTAGAAAGGGATAACAATAAAATAAAGTGAACAGAAAAGATTTAATTGTGGTTGTTGATAGATACATCAATCAATTATTAATGTATTTATATTACTCTATCTGTTCTAAAATTATAGATACATTTTGACTTTTTAGACTCAATTCGCAAAATCCTAAAACTCAAAATTAATATAATTTTATTCAAGTTTTGAAAACAACAAAGATGATAATTACTAACACTTTATAGTTAGTTTCCAATTGTTATATTTGTTTGTGTTAAAACTAAATAACTTCACATCAATTTTAAAATTTAAGATTTTGCAAATTAACTCAAAAAAATCAAACTGTATCTCTAATATACTGCTTATGTCATTATGATTACTTGTAGTAAAAGTCGACATGTTTATCACGATATATAAAAAAAATACTAGAGTGAAATGAGATTATTTAATTGTTGTAGGAATGAGATTGAAACCAACATCACCTTCATTTCTCACTTCATTTTTCCTTTTATTTTTTTAAAAAAAATTCAGTCGTATCTAAGTTTTTTGCACTCTACTACTTTAGTTGTTGCTTTTTATTAAGGATAATGATATATATTGCGATTTTTTATGTTGATATTTTTATTGCGAGTTATTTAGATAAATTTAATTGGTAATATATTTTTACGATATATTTGATACTGTAGATCAATTTTATAATATTATCCAATTTCATGTATTGATATATGTTATAATTAAAATTCCATAGAAATACTTTCCAATAAGAACTCATTTATTAAGGAGTAGTGCAGCAGCAATTTGATGTAGGAAGGATGGATATGGTTCAATTTGAAGATGGTTGGTCCGCAGTCCACTTTTGTTGCTTGTTGGGTTCAATTTCGTAAGAATGATCCAGAATAATTCTCTATCCAATTTTTTTTTTTTTTTTTTTTTTTTTTTGCTAAATTTAAATTGTATTAAAAAGAAAGAATGGACAAACAAATTGGGAAACCCCAAACAGAGAAAAGCATATACATCATAAGCCATGCCCAATGATGACATGACAATAACAGAAAGACAAAGCAAAAGGAGAGAACCCAGATAAACTGGCAAACCAAAACCAATACCAAAACAATTGGCCAAACGGATAACAACAACAACAAAGCCAAAGCAAAAGGTAACAGGACCATCAACAGACAAGCAGGTGCGGCACACCAGCCCAAACACTGCAGCAAATGCAACAAGGGCAACCCTCGGCAACACAGCAACAGCAGCAAGGGTATTTGTAATTTCGTAGAATAAAATTTAAATTATTTCCAATAATAATTTAAAATAAGTGGAAAATAGTATATTTTTATATATATTGAGAGAGTACATTTTTCATTAAAAATTCTATACTTCATATACGCAAAAATTATCTAAATACGAGTTTCTTCGTACAGACATACAAGCAAAACAAAGTTTTGACCTTATAGTTTTTAATGTAACTAAAATAATAATAATAATAATAAAAAATCTGATGTTTGATTAGGTTGAACTTTAATGAGTGATTAAAATCAAAAATGTAGTTATGCAATGCAAGGATGGGAATCGCATGTCATATCCATCCCTGGGTCACGTGCATCCCACTTACCAAACCACTAGTCCCAATCTACTCCAATACATTCCCCCTCTTCGTTGCGTGCGATTATGTGTCCCCTTGAATCTTGATGAAACAAATGACCGTTCAAAATTTCACCATTACCTTGATATTTAAAAAAAAATTATTTTTCTTTTCTTATGAAATGTATATTATTAAAAAAAAAATTTCTTTTCTTATGAAATGTATATTATTATTAGCGTTGATAACGTTCTATAAACTCAAGTATTCTTCATAAACTCAAGGACTCTTGCTTCTACTATTAAAAAGAAATACTCATATTCATACTCGTCTGTCCGGAAGGAGTCGTTTCGCTCTTTCGTGGTGGTATGATTGTCGAGTTCTCTCCTCGTTTTGCTCGCTGGCCTATTTCTGATCCAAAAATCTCTGCCACTGCCAAGTTCACATCCCATCGATTGGTACTGACAACTGATCCGCCTCCAACTCTGCTTTGGACAACCAAATTACTTATGGGTGTAATCACAATTAACATCATTACGGTCGGGCTATTGAACACAGGGTCAGAAGTAAATTACGAGTCGGACCAATTTGCGAATCGAGCGAGTTCGCAGATTGGTCTGACTCGTAATTCACTTACGACCCCGTGTTCGATAGCTCAATCATTCCAAAGAGAGCTCGAATCAATAAGATGAAAGATGGGATGAGATGCTAGCTTTAGCACAGAAGATCAATGGTTGAGTCTTAAGTCACTACTGAGCAACAATGGAAGATCATAACCACTTGAGATGTAGTGCAGTAAAATATAATATTTTTAAATTTAAGATATTTCTACAAGTATTTTAACAAAAAAATTTAAAATAATGTTTACGATTTTGGTTACATAATTAGAAAGTATTTTCAAGAATATTAATGGCCAATTTAAGATATTTCGATAAGTATTTTTACAAAAAAATTAAAACAATGTTTGAGATTTTGGTTACATAATTAGAAAGGATTTTTAAGAATATTAATGACCAATTTAAGATACTCATGTAGTATGAGATTATATTTTCTTTAACAACTTCTAAATAATTTTGTAGTTTATGCTTTTGTTGAAAATCTTAACTAAAAATACAATTTTTTTGCTTAAATTAAAAGTGTTTTTATTTTACATTTCTATTCTTTAAAAGTACTTTTAAAGAGTTATTAAACACTAAAAAAATTCTATTTTATTTTAGAAGTACTTTTAGTTCAATCAAAGTCTATGAATTTCCAAAGAAATGGGGGTGTTAATTAATGGATATTAATGCATAATGTAACAACAATGTTAATATTATAAGTAACTCGTAAAAACAAATACAAATATTAACAACTTATACAAATGTGTATATATTTATATTCATATTTATTTCTTTTAAATATTAATATAACTAATATTTATTTTGTTTCAAAATATATTATTATTGCTGTTTTTTTAAAAATCAACCAAAGATATTATCAAATTCAAAATTAACATGAATTTTTTTAATTTTAATTAATATAATAATGAATATTATAAATTATCAATGTACAACTCATTCTAATATTTATTTTTTTTATAACTTTTAATAAATTATCTCAATTTTTAAATTTAAAAGTTTGTTAAATTAAATTTAAAAAATTAATAATAATTTTATAATTTATTACGGAAGAAGTAGTTATGATTGAATAATACCGCTTGTGAACGGTATCAAATATTTGGGACGGATAGTATGGGTGTTTTTTTGTTTTCAATTAGCCTTTTCTGGTAAAGGCTGCGCCGTGAGGTGTCCACGACTTCCGCTTGCGGCTTGCCTCTAATGGCCATTGGCAGGTGACCCCTGCTAAGGGGCGTGGACGTGACGTAATAAGAAAGAAATTTACGGATTTCAAGGCCTTGTGGAGCCCACATCGTGGAGATTAAAATTTTCTACTCCCGTATATGCCGTAGGAATATTCTAGAAGACTCTTTTGCGATAAATTACCACGTCAAAAGAACATCAAAAAATAATACTCCCTCCGTCCCAAATTAATTGCTTTTCTAGGATTTTTTAAAGTCAAATTGACTATTTTTAAAATTAATAATTAAACATATATAAATATATTTCTAAAATTATAAAAATTGAAATTAGTAATAAATTGTATATACTTTTTTTTGGTTATAATATCTTTACCTATATGTTAGCAAAAATAGTAAAAAAATTAGTTTTAAAAATAGTCAATTTGACTTTAAAAAGTCCTAGAAATGCAATTAATTTGGGACGGAGGGAATATTTGATTGTTAGACCTTATCACCTGAAAAGATATTTACATCACAAGTTCACAACTGAAGAACGTTTTCGAACGAGTTATTCTCAATGTAATAGTATTATTTTAAAATATTATAAAATATCCTTTTAAGAATGGAAGTGTATTTTTTTATACATATAATTACACAAAACCAAAAGAAAGAAAGTGTATTTTTTTATAAATATAATTACACAAAATTATACTCTCTCTACTTTAAAATTAAAAATACAATTTACATAGTTCACAATTGAAGAACATTTTCCTACCAGTTATTCTCAATGTAATAGTATTATTTTAAAATATTATAAAATATCCTTTTAAGAAACGAAATGTATTTTTTTATACATATAATTACACAAAACCATAAGAAAGGAAACGTATTTTTTTATATATAATTACACAAAATTACATTCTTTTCGTTTTAAAATTAGAGATACAATTTAACTTTTAAGGTTAAACGATAACATATTAAACTTTAAATTGACGTGAATTTATTTAATTTTAATTGATATAATTATTATAAAGAAAAAAGAAGTATGTGTCTTGGACACACACAAATCTGTGTGTCCTACACCTAATACGATACAGTTTTAAATGATAAATTGATGAAATCTCAAAACAACCATTAATAAAAATGGTGAAATGCTAAAAACACCATTAATAAATTTTTTTAAAATAATAGGATACACATAAGTTTGTGTGTGTCTAAGACACATACTCTTTCTCCCCTTGTTATAATTGTATAGTATATAACAAAAACTATTAATCATAAAATTTATTTTATTCTAAATTTTTATAAATTATATCAATTTTAAAGTTTAATATGTCTTCGTTTGACCTTAAAAGTTAAATTATATCTTTTATTTTAGAACGGATGTAGTATTATTTTTCTGTGATAATTTCAGCTCGCTGGTATGTTAGTTGTAGCGACTAGTGCATCTTCTCTCCTTCTCTCATCTCAAACCTAGCCCGAGGAGAAATCTTGTAGGGTTAATTCATCTAATTTTATGCGATGTCTCCCACCTATTTTTTTTTTTATAATAAATAAATAATCAAAAAATTCGTTTAGATAGTGATCAAAAGACTGTTAAACCTAATTAACTGTCCAGTACAATTTGCTTACAAATTACTTACCCTCATCCTTAGGTAATTATATGATTCCCAGATGGGATACAAGTCGGGGCCTAGGGGGAGATGATTATGGACGGTGGTGGCTGTCGGCACGCAGCGGCGGCTGAGTGTAGGTATTTTTTTTACACTGCAGCTTAGTACGTAATAGACCTTTTAAAGAAAATTAAGGACCAAGCAACACTAGTAATTAAAAATTTGGTGTAACTAAAATATCTTAGCGAAGAACTACAACTAGTGGCATGACAATATTATTTAATTGAAACCCAATTCTCCATCAAACCCTCATTATGAGATGTAATTACAAGAAAACTCCACGCTAGTTTCCTCGAAATATCATACCTTGACTTTCATACTGCAAGGTGACTTAAAAGGACTTAAATATATAAATATTGTAATACGTTAGTATAAAATGATAAAAAATTATAACGTTGGAAAACTTCAAATTAATTATTCTTTCACATAATTAAATAACAGAGTCATGTAGTAAGGATTTGAATATTCAGGCCGAATTTTAATTTATTAAAAGGTGTTGGAAAAAGCTTACTGAATTGTTATGTAAGATACGATCATGGCAGAGAACATAGCAGCCTAAGCTGGTGGTTTGGAAACTAAATTTGTAATTCTTTTGCATAAATATAATCGTGTAAAAATCTAAAGTATAACTTAGTAGCCTTATATCATCCCTCACCATCTTTTGTCCCAAAATGCAAATTTCATTAGATTTTTATTTATAAAATTACTGTATATTTAAACTTAAATTTTAAGATAAAAAAATTATCAAAATATAATTGTTATCTAATATGTTTGTTAACATATTTTCTCTATTAACATACTTTAGCAACTTTACTTATTTGGAGCTAATGGATTGAGAAATCAAGCACTAAAAACTTATAATCTAAATATTGGACAAAACTCAATATATGTACACTCAGTAATTTAAAGATTAATGTTTACAAGATTGGCATAAGATTAATTAAGGCTATTGATAATGCAATGCAGTGATTATACTCAGGGGTAGACGCAAGAATTTTATTAAGCGAGAACATATTTATAATTAAATAAAAATAATAAAATTACTCATTTCATTATACAAAATGAGTATTATTTATAATATATGCGAATATTAATGATGTATTACAAAATTGATGAGATTCAAACTTAAAATTGATGATCGATTTATTGAAAATTACAAAACAATAAATCTTATAATTAGCTGTATTTTTTAGATAACTTATAATATTTATCATTATATTGATTAAAATCAAATCAATCTATGACTTGAAAAAGTCATTAACGATTTTATATTTTAGAAAGGAGGTGACATAAAAAACATAACAAAATTATTTTTTAAAGTTACTAAAAAAAAATTTCTTTCTACTTTTTTTAAGAGGGTCACTTTACGTAAATACCTCTATACTAACAAAAAATTACAAAAATCAAGAGGAGTGTGCATCCGCCGGCCCTGATTACACATACTATCATATATATATATATATATATATATATATATATATATATAACATGCAACAATTAAGAATTGTTAAAATATTATTGAAATTAGTATAAAATGAAATATCTGACTGACATTATCCTCTATTATATATCATTATCTAGTACCATAATTCTCAAAAGTATGTTCGTTCGTAGAATCAAGAGGGGCGTGGTCAGAAGTCAAAACGAAGTTCGGAAAGTAAATGCAATTAAGATAAGATACAACGCATGCATGCACCAACTTTACAAAGATTGGATTGGAGGGAATTATGAAAACGGAACAAGAGCGAGCGATCCAGCGAGCTTGCTCAATTATTTTAGACTCCAGATTATACATACAGTCATACATACATACATACATAGTATGATTCCTAGCTAGCTCTAAATGAAGGCGACGGCTTCAATTTAATTGATAGAGATGGATACCCAACATCATAAGTACTTGAGATATATTATCATTTCCCCAAAATTTTATATTTTATATTTCATCTCCGCTTGTTTTTATTTATTATTCCATCAGTTTTTTGTTTTTCAATTTATATTTTATAAATGGTTTCACTTTGTCTCAAATTACAATTTTTTTTATTGACTTTTTCAAGTTGATTGAGTGTTAGGAAGGACATACATCGTCTGAGATCATATTTTTGAATTAAAAATAGTTATATACAATTAATTCAAACATTATAAAATATTTAAAACATATTTTATTTATGATATTTATAAATTTTAAAATATTAAAAAAAAACAATCACATTAAGTTTAAAATTAAAAAAAATTACAAATGATTTTCTAAACTCAAAATAAAGCTTTTATTTTGAAACAAAGAGATTAAATGATTAATAATTAAAATACCACCGACGGTTTCAATATATGGACAAAATCACAAAACCACTCTTCGTTTTTTTATATAGTTAGATTTTTACCGGGACGGTTTAACTTTAACCGTTTGACAAACGAACTAGAGTCACTACTCACCAGACAGGTAAAATATGAAAAAATATACAGCAAAAGGGTATTTTAGACATTTACCTTAACGAGATAACGGACAAAATAGCAGCCTCACGGTAATAAGACGGTCTGCGAAGGGCATGTACAGGTAGAGAGGCTCAGAGATAATACGGCGATAAGAGAAGAATTAAATAAAATATACATATAGAGAGCTGTATCTATCTATATCTATATATATATATATATTGTGTATAGGTGTGTACAGGTGATCTTAGCTATATATGGCGGTGGATTGCGGAGTCTACTGAGTCGACTCACGAGTTGAGGGGAAGGAGTGGATTGAAAGTGTTTGATTTACTGATCGGAAAGTGTTGGGAGTTCCGGTGTTTGTTTTTTGGATGATTGAGGAGAGAGAAAGTTGAAAGGGAGGGAATTAAGATGAACGGATTCGTAGGAGCGGAAAAAGAGTACATTCGAAGGCACCACAAGCACGAGCCAGCGGAGAATCAATGCAGTTCAGCTCTCATCAAGCACATCAAAGCGCCTGTTCATCTCGTAATTAATATCATCTCTCTCGCTATGTATATTTTGATGTAATTCATGAATTTGTGTATTCGTATATATATGCATGTATGTATGTCAATGATATCCATATATATCCGTCGTTTTTGCTAGTTAGATCGATCCATTGATATTTTGATTTGGTTGTGATTTAATTTTGTTTGGTTAGTTAAATTTCTTGAAGATCTTTAATGAGATTTATGAATTTTTTGGATGAGTTTATTGGTTCTGATGTGAAAATTGAATGTTTGACCAGTTTTTGTCAGTTTTTCTGGTAAATTTAGAATCCAGTAGGAAAGGAAGTAGAGGACAAAACTATAAAATTTTAACATATGCCCGTTTTCCCCTGATAAAAATGTAAAGTTGGATGTAATAGTTTTTTTCCCTCGTCTTAAATGATGGAATCTGTTCCACTTTAGAAAATAAATTTGCAGTAACCATTGTCTAATTTGCTCACTGCATTTTGAAGTTTTGTAACTGGACCAATTTATGTTGTTTTTTTCTGGGTTGAGTAACAAGTTTAGTACTATCCAAAAAGAAGAAGAAGTCATAGGTTTTGCCAGGGCTTTGGAAGATTTTTATTCCAATTTTTCCTTTTTTTGGGAAAGAATGTGAATGCTTGGTTTCATTTGTCTTTTAACATAACTTGTGTCCATTATCTCCCGAGGATTATCCATTTCTCTCGTATAAAACTAGTACTTGAATGCCATGTTTGTGAAAATACATGTACTTGATTATATGTTCTTATTTATTTTTTTATTATTATATCACAAACATGTACTTGATTATATGTTTGTATTTATTTTTTAGTATTATTTCTGATGGTGATGTATGTCCTACTTTATATTAGGTGTGGTCTTTGGTGAGGAGATTTGATCAACCTCAGAAATACAAGCCCTTCATTAGCAGGTGTATTGTGCAGGGTAATCTTGAGATTGGGAGTCTTAGAGAAGTTGATGTTAAGTCAGGCCTTCCTGCCACTACCAGCACCGAAAGGTTGGAAGTTCTTGACGATGACGAGCACATTCTTAGCATCAGGATTGTTGGTGGTGATCACAGGCTCAGGGTATAGGAATCCATACCCAAGCTGTCTTCTCTTTTAATTTAATTTCCAAAACTGAACATGGTTATTACTTTACTTATATTAGTTGGTCATATTTAAATAATGTGTTTAAAACAACATATGGTTCTCATTCTGTTACTGATTTCCTGCTTTGTGCCCAAGTACATGGAAAACATGAATGAATTTACATATCCGAAGTTGGTTACAGAGAAATTGTTAGCTGCCTTGTCTTTTTAATTCTAACCTAAAAATTCATTTTCATGAGTTAAGTCTAAGCTACAAATTCAGTGTATGTGTATAGGTAGGTTTCAGTATACTTGTATATACAGCTGACAAGTCCAGGGAGGTTAGCTTAGTAGGTTAACTGCCCTAGCTATGTTGAAGCTAGGGCGGTTCATGATGCTAATGCTAATGCTTCAGGGGATTATATTCAACCTTAAAGCTCTAGCATGTTTATTTAGGCTCACTTTTAAAGGAAAGGGTGTGTTCGGAGCCTCTAATTTCATAGTTTCCCGTATCAAAAAAGGAAGCCAATAATGTGGAAACTTTTGTTATGGACTTTGATGCTGGCCCCAATAAACCACTTAGCTAGTAGCTTGAGAGGTATCTCCTTCCCTGGGAAAGGTCGAGGCTTAAATCTAATTGAAAGGATAAGAGTAAGGTTTGACTCCCAATTGAAGCATGCAAGTATATGGCACTAGTAGTGTACTGGTACAATTAACAGTAACAATGCTTCTTGTAAAAAGATTCCTTTGCAGGTTTGTGCTGGTTGCTGTTAGATTCAGACCTTTGTGTGGATTTTCATCCTGCATGGCCATCCATATGCCTATTTATTTCGGCAATACTAAAGAAGGCGACATTTAATTTTTTTTTATTTTAAGAATTCGTTTCCTTTAGGTGGTTTAGCCGGAACTGAGTTCTAAGAATCTAAAACATATATTTGACATACCTACTCCTAAATTGATTTTCTAAACCTTAGTAATTTCTCGTTCCAAAGCTTAATAAGGACGAGTTAGGAGAGTGCTTGTATTTGCTCTCATGCAACCAGTCTAAACTGGTCCGATCATGTCTGATCTCCTGTCATTTGTGCAGAACTACTCTTCAATCATCTCCGTCCATCCAGAGGTCATTGAAGGAAGACCTGGGACTCTAGTAATTGAATCATTTGTCGTGGATGTGCCTGAAGGGAACACCAAGGATGAGACATGTTACTTTGTTGAAGCATTGATCAAATGCAATCTCAAATCACTTTCTGAAGTTTCAGAGCGGCTTGCAGTGCAGGACAGGACCGAACCCATTGATCGAATGTAGAAGTTGGGGATGAATAGATATGGTGGAGGTTGTGCATACCATGGATGAAGCCTCTTCCATGACTTAATTTCAGCAGTTTTGGAGACAGACTGGTAGCAACTGCTCTTCCATCTTCAAGATACAGATTGCACTCTTCTTTCTTTTTTTGTTTTGATTCTCTCTCTTAGTTTTGAAATTAACCTGGACTTTGTCTTTAGTATCTATCTCAACAATCACAGCTTTATAAAGGTTTCTATCATGAATGAAAAGTACAAAAGAAATACCTCTCATATGTGAAGTTTTGCCAATAGTAGTATGTCATGCTCTGTAGTTTGTAAATAAATGTGCTGGAAAAAGATCTGTTTTGGCATTTCAGTTGTAGCCTCTAGATGCAGTATATTATGTGCTGCTAAGAGTTGTAGTTCCTAGTTGCAGTTAATTATGGGAAAGCTAAAATATAGCCCAGCACTGTATCTGTACGGAGAGGTTTGTAAGGATTTTATTTTGGCATCATTATCATCATTTGATATTGTTTTCATTATTTTATCACATGGATAGTTTATGAGAAATGATAATTAGCATGGAACGGTAGAGGGGTGGGTGGGTGGAATGACCACTGATGTTTTTGTTAAATCTACTCTCATATGCTAGCATTTGCAATATTGGTACTTGTTACCTCCATTGTTTTATTTTTCCCTTGCAAGCATTTATTTTTAAATCATATGCTGGCATTTGCAATATTTGTGAACAAAACTGCTATTTCACTTGCTCATCTTGCTAAAGATATGGATGATCATCCATAAAGTACAGGTTTTCTGGAAATGGTTGCAAACCAGATTTCCAGTTACTCTAATTTGCTTCAGAGGGAGATCTTTTTCCAGACCAAAACGAAGCCAAGTTTTCAACAAGCAAGGTAAACCAAAAATGAAACTTTAAGATAATAACGGCTCAAGAAAGGTATTTGGGCCAAAAAGGCAATTCGTAAATAAAAATACAATAAAAAGCAGTTTGAAACTGTAAGCGTACAAATGGCTAGGAAACCATCCATCTACCAGCAAAATCTCGCCTTCAAAATTCTGGAAAAATAAAGAAAGAGAATGAGCTATTTAAACTTGGATGGTGAACAAATTCACGTAGGCAACATCCAACTCTCAAAGAACCCATTTCTGAGCCCAAAACAAAAGGAAAAACATTCAGAGAATATCGCTATTGCGGCGGATAACGGGGCATCGATCCAGCATGGGGGAAGCCATTCTGGCTATGCAAGTGAACCATGGAATGGCCCATTTCTGATGCCATACTTGCAGGAGGCATGTAATGTTGATGATGCATCTGACCAGGCATGGACTGAGGAGGAGCTGCTGGAACAGCTGAGCTCCAACCGGCTGAAGGTGGAGGCACTGCATGCCTTTCATGAGCAGGAGCAAACTGGACCCCATTGTATTGATGTGCAGCTGGACCTGCCATTGCAGGTGGTTGTTGCCCTAGGAGTGAGGGTTGGGAGTTCAACATTGGAGCATTTGGAATTGTATAATCTCTGCTCCGATCATTGTTGACCTGTAATTAATACATGCATCCCAACAATTAGGCACTCCTTATTTTCAACTTCAATAAAAATGAAATAATTCATTTCCCATATCCCTTAAGAAATTCAGATTACTGTAATCATAACTACACTGATACCCTTTTTTGACAAGTATACTGATACTCAACTGCGATATGACTACAAAACAAGAATGTTACCAATACCAAGAAACAATTCACATATTAAGTAATTAAATAAGCCGTACAAAATAGAATCATGCACAATTTATAAACAAGAATGTGATCAATATCAAGAAACAATTCACACATGTTAAGTAATTAGATAAGTCGTACAAAACAGAGCCATGCACAATATATAAAACAAGAATGTGATCAATATCAAGAAACCATTCAAACATATTTAACTAAGTTATGCAAAATAGAGCCATGAACAATTTTTTTTTTAAGGATATTAACAGAAAGGAAAAGAATTAAGAACTCAGGTAAATAAGTTAGCAACTTAGCATCAGTTATACAGTGCTCCAATCAACTTAGATATGCTACACAAAATATCTGAAACCCTTTCCTACAGTCCTAAATGGACAAGGTGGCATGAAGCCATCTGACTAATCTTTAGTCAAGTAAATGTAATATATAAAGGACCGGGATTTATTAAAATGCGAGCCAAAACTTTATCAGTAGGATTTGATGCTCTCTAAAGATTTTGGCCTAATATGCAAAACTAGTAGAACAGAAACATAACAAAAACTTTGGAAATGTAAAGTTGGCAACCCCCACCCCCCCAAAAAAAGGGGTGACCAGTGGGTGGCAATAGCAATCACTACTAATCTTTTCTATAAGGAACTGATGAAGGGACCAGCCATTTGTTATGCATAAATCTAAAGTACAGACATAACACAAACTTCTATGCTATAAAGTTGGAAGTTAGCATATTCATATGTCTAGTTTCTATGTAGCTGTATTACCTTGATACTCAAATCAGTATGTCGTGAATATGAAATATGAAGCTTGCAAAACCCTCCGTCATATATGCAGTGTCCTTCCAAGGCTTCCTTAGCAACCACAGCTGTTTGAACATCTGCAAAATTATTGCAACATTAATACCTTATTTGGACACCCTAACTTCTAACTCAGGTCATAACGTAATTAAAGACTAGCTAATATGAATGGTGATATCAATTATAAGGTGACCAATTGAGAATATTATATATATATATATATATATATATATATATATATATATATATATAACAAACCATGCATAAGTAGTATCCTCGAATGAGCGATGTGCTTGCTAAAATCCACATATATGAAGGAATAAGAGGGACATGTGCAATAGAGAGAAAGAAAGAGAGGACTAAGACTATTTCTTCCCAAGTTTATTACTTTACCTTCTAAACGATATAAGTATAAAATTTACTTTAACAAATAGTATAACAATATTTCCTAAGGATTATATATCTTTAAGATAACAGCATATAAATCTGATTCAAGTTGACAACCCAGAGACTAAATAGTCATGAGATAAGAAAATACCAAGGAAAAAGGACAATCATCTCTAATCTCTTAATAGAAATTAAAAAATTAGTAACCGGTATAAAGACAGCTATGCAATGCATCTCATCTATAGCATCATTCTTGAAATCACTTTAAAGGCAAACACATAGGCACCAAGGTCAGCATCAATGCTACAAATAAGGAAACTACCTCAGCTTGCCACACATTTTAGCAACAACTATCAGATTTTCAGATTTTAGTAGCATATGAGTATGACTAATTGCAGGATTTTGCTTACCGGGGTACTGAATCAATGCTTGAACTCCTCCATTCTTATCAAACATGGCAATCTTTAGGACAGGCCCAAAAGCAGAGAAAACCTAAACACAAACCATGGGAAAGAAAAAATTAGCAGAAAGAGAAAAGTAGTCCACATAAAATGTTAAGACCTTTGCGTACTAGTCATGACGATACCATGTGTAAAACATCCAAGGTCACTGCATATTGCATATTCTCAATTGAAGCAAGAAGAACATTACTCTCAGGCTCTAGCTTTTTTCCATCTAAACCCACACTGATCTGCAGTAACAACAAATGAATGTCATCAGATAACTATCAAAAAAAAAAACCCTTCCCATCAAGTGGTGCAGAGATAAAGCACTTATGCTTCTGCTGGTTTAAACAAGGACAGCCAACAAAGTGCATGTTACATAAGAATTACATTGAAACCAACCTATTTCGTGTAAGGTTAAGTATTTTTCTGCATTACTGAATTCCAGTTAAATTTCTCAGAAGCTTCTCACAGTTAAAAAATCCAAAACATATCACACAAATGTATGATTCTTTGTTACAAGGGAGCCAGTTAGGAGAAATAGAAAGATGAAACCCTCTAACCCCAACCTGCAGCCACATATATTAGGTCATGATAGGCCATATCTCAACATCATAGCTACCTCACACCCTAGTTTTAAAGAAAAATTAAATGTCAATTCCAGCATTTACCTGCCCACTAGCATCTATGGCGGAGGGATTGACAGGAAGAAGAGGATTAGTGTAGTCCCTGAATCAAAAGGCAGTATCATTAACATGTTCAACAGATTAATACTCGTAATAAAATAACTTTGACAGCTAATACAAACATTTCAATCTAATACAAAGTTGGATTATAAGATCATGAACAATTATATAACAAATAAGAAGAAAAAGGAGAAAATACACCATACTACAATACAAAAAAAGTGTTACAATATATCATTATATTAGTAGTAGATTATAGAAACTAAAATACCAAAAAATGATCTTCAGATACCTGCTGCGATGGCTCTGGAATTTTACACTCAAATCTGTGTGGGCAGAATATGTGATCCTAAGTGAACATGGCCCCAGCTCTGGAATCAAATACCTGATAAATGTCCAAGACTGAAAGGTCAGTTAATGATCATGAAGGAACATGAAAAGTAATAATATGTTGTAATTCATAGGCCATGATAGACAATAATGTGAAACCAACATTGTTCCTCATAAGGAACATATAAATGTGCTAAGAATTAATGTTTTAGTAAACCAAAAGCATAAAACATATGTTACATAAAGAATGACCTGTGAGACTGTGACCTATCATAGTGATAAAATCATGAAATACGTAAAATATTAAGATGAAAGACATCTGCTGGAATCCAATGACTTCCTGATAAAATCTTTGACGAATCAATCAGACACCTGATCAAACCACTTTATGCCACATAGGCGCAGTGACTTAAGCGAGGATCTCTTAGGTCAATCCTTTAATTGACAATGTAGTTGTCCCCAGGGAAAGAGGCCATGGTAATTTTAGGTGACTCAAATTCTTAATGTGAAAGAACCGAGTGCAATATATTAAGGGAGAACAAAATAACGGTTAATTTTGCACTCTTTGGACTCCTACTTTTTAATATATCCCAACTCATTAATCCCAATTTTCTCATATTTTATCCCTATTTCTTCTCTCTCACTCTTATTATCCATCACTCCTCATTTCTCTCCCCCGCAATTTTTTTCCTGATTTTATTTGAATTGCACACAACGTGTGTACCACGCATGGTTCAAAGTATCAGCCGTTACGCTGAAATATTGGCGTATCAGTCAGGTATCAGTCGGGACCAAACCGAAACCTTGACATAAATTGCAAAATTAGAAATTATTCATGTAAATGATAAGTTTCGGCGAAATTTCGACAACTCTGCGTAACGTAGTAGTTTCAGACCAAATAAAGGAGAAATCACGGCGTAAAGGAATTAATCATGTAAAAGGTAACTTTCGACGAAGTTTCGACAACTCGCCATAACGTAGCGGTTTCGAACCAAATAAAGGAGAAATCACGGCGTAAAGAGGAGAACGCCACAAAAAAAAATTAAATACATTGAAAGCTATAAAAGGGAGATGACAAAAGAGAACGAACCTTTATCCATAAATTATACTTAAATGTACCTATGTAGTACCTAGTTAAGTATAACTAAGAAAGAGTAAAAAAAATATTGTACTTTAAATATACTTAATTAAGTTAAATTATACTTAAAATATACTTATATAGCACCTATTTAAGTATAACTAAAAAATATTAAAAAATGTACTTAATATATAATTAGTTAAGCTAAATTGTACTAAAATTATAATTAAATTGTACTTATATACTACCTAGTTAAGTACAACTTGAATTTTTTTAAACAATTGCACTTGAAATATACTTAGTTAAGTTAAATTGTACTTAAATTCTACAAAACATGTTTACTCTATAGAACATGTGTGCAACCATTTGAACTAAGACAACATCAATATCAACTTTATTCAAACATAAAATTAATTAAACATATCTGCAAGATGTTTGTTTTATCATTTGGACAATATTATGTACACTAGATAGTGTTTTTTGTGAACTTAATTGATTCATCTTGTTGTTCTTATTGTTTAAAAAAAATTCATAATTTTTTTACTTTTTTTGAAACTCCTAACTAGCTAATGGTACATATCACCCGAAACCGAAACCGAGTCATGACGTCCAAAACATAAGCCGCTACCGCGTCTTTGAACCATGGTGCCATGTGACTAGTATATATATATAAGGAGCATGCATGTACCCTCTTTACAAATTCTAAAGATTAGCACCTGACATTACCAGCCCCAATGCATGTGAATCACATCTAAAGATGGAATAATATAACAGTTGAACTAAATTTTGCAAGCCCAAAAACATCATCACCTGGGAATGCTTCTCCCATCAAGTGCATCCTTAGCAGAAGATGCAGTTTCTGAATCGGAAAATTGTACCAGAGCCTATGATTACATTTGAAACGACTTGTGTTATAAGGATGGAATAAGCCATTGCTAAACATAATTTGATTTGCCTACACGCACACACCTGAAATCCAGCTGTCTTCTCAAATGTAGTAATCTTATGCACAAATCCAAAAGCTGAAAACACCTGTAACACAAGAATAATCTTAAGAAATAGATCAAGGAAACTATATATATGGTATATCAGCAGGCAATTTACTTCCACTATTACTTTCAAAGAATAGTTACAGAACTGGGTTGCACAAACTGAAAACTCCACTAATAATGCGTACAAACAGGGAAACATATCTCAATTCTATACACAGCTCGAAAGACTTGTCAATCTCCTCATATCTGATAATAAAATTGCCAAAAAATTCTTGTACCAGGTGCAATAACATAAACATGTTATCAGCTAAAGTATAATGAGTAGTGTACTAATAAGCAATAGAAGTATCATTTGGTAGCAGATTCATAGACCGTCAAAGTTAAAATTGCATGATTATAGGCCTGTCGATGATCGGGCTGTGGCCTGAATCCAATCCTATAAGACATAGGCACATAGCAGATACAACGGATTATCAATCCAATATAAAAAACGGAATGAACCAGAAAAATCCAATAATCACAAAAAATTAAACATCAGGTTTGTTTCTGTCTATCAGTGATCTGCTTCAATGAAAATAAATTATTTTTACATAAAACAAATTATGGGATCACAGGAGCTCAGCAATCCCTACTAGCTATTCTAACCAAAATCATTAAATTAAATACCTTTGCTAAAGAAAACACACTTGACATCATGAGTACAAAATCCAGGCAAGGCCATGGATCTTGCTCTATATGAAATAGAGCGCCAAGTTCATTTTACTTTCAACTTTTAAACACCAAATATTTAAACCTACAGCAAAGCTGTACAACCATGAGGTATTTTGGTTACCATGCCCAACAAAAATCAACATGACAACATGTCCCGCAAACAGGTGCCTTAAGGTCACTTGTTAAGCATTGTTTTCGCAAAAATTTGCTGCGAGAAACTCTCACCAGGTGCACTACATTCAATAAATCATAACAATATCACATAACAATACATTTAGTTAACTACATTAAATCTACTCTAAATAATCTCCATAAATAACAACACAATTCAATACCTTATAACATCTTAAAGCACAATGAATGCTCCTAAACAAGTGTCCTGTACTTGTTCGCATTAGCCAAAACAAATTGACGATTTAGTAGAAAAAACCTTTTCTTTGTTCTTTAAGAACAGACTTATAAAATGATGGTGAAAATTAATGAGTTATATTGTTTACCTTATGATCCTTACACGACGATTTTTTTCCAAGAACCACATTTTTTTAAGGTTTTCCAAGAACAGCTTATTTGTTTTCTCAGATAGGTAATTTTGGTTTATTTTCCAAGAACAGCCTCCTATACTTCCAGATCAGAATATGCCACTTTCTCATTTTAGCGAGAAGGACAATTACATTGTACAAGCAAAATAATTAACAATCACATCCAAAAATTGAAATTGCATTATGCATAATAATGCCACAAGCATAACATTCCAGCGCAGACCATGCAGAACTGGAAGCTAGAGAGATGCACAGCAGGAAAAGAAAATAAAGCATCTGAACTCTAAGACGGTAGGATAGGAAGATGAGGAGGAAGAAAGGAAGAAAGAGCCAGTGTTAAGGAAAGGAGAAAGGAGACAAACACACATGCGCTCTTTCTCCCGATGCAGTAAGCTGCCATTGAAGATAATTTCCTTGACATGGACCTGCTGATCCATTCACATTCATGTCAAACAAAAGCTTCAACAAGCATGACATGCTACAACTTAACCACCAAAAACCATAGGTAACATCTTTTATTGACAAGTGTACCTATTTGTAACTATATGAAGAACATATATTAGTTACCAGGTGTAAAACATCAATGCTGACGAGCCGTGCATCAGTGCCCTCAATTGTTACCAACAGTACATTTCCAGCGACATCCGCAGTAGTTTTGTTGTTCACAATTTCTTGCCTGTTGGAATATTGTAGGTAGACAGTTTTCCCTCGTACCTGAGCCGGCTCTGATGATGAAGCATAATATGATATCATCGCTATAGCTTGATTTAATTCAGCCTATAAAACAGTACGAGATGTATAAATGATAACATTTATAAATAAAAAGGATCATGATAGTGAACTGTGATTGAGCGGAAGGGGGGACTGGGGAAAGAGAGGAAGGGTGACAAACTAACAACTGATGTACACTTACAAATTCAATAAAAGCTTGATTACGGTTGGCACCGACATTACACTTTGTGTTGACAACTTTACCAAATGGCTTCCCAAGTTCAATCAGTTCCTCCTCCGTGCACTCCCATGGTAAGTTCCTCAGATGGAGGACCTTCGACGGAGGCTGAGTGTACCGGAACTGAGGCTGACTGGATACAGACGCCATGCACCTCTATAACCTCAAACCTATTAGAAACATAATAAGTAAGAATCCATTGATTCATACAATACAATTATACAAAGTTGACCTATGAATTTATACCGATGCACAAATTATTTTGTCATAAATACTTCAATCCCAACTAGGGCTTCCAATAAGCCATACTAAGTTTGCTGATGGAGCACTTACAAATAATTGTGTGTTGTTTTTTTTCTTTTTTTTCTGTTTATTTTTTCAAAAATAAAGTCTGAGACAAAACTTCGTGATTGAGAAACAGGGATCATAAAATAAATAATGTCTAAGTAAAACAAATGGGGATCTTTCTATGGGACAAATATAAAAAATTTAATATGATATCTCGATCCTTGTTAACATTAAAATTGTTTTATGCTATTCCCCTCTTTGCCGGCTTGGAAGTCCATGATTTTTTTATCTATAATATGTTTCAACAATGTTAACCTACCAAAACTCAAGTTAAATTGTCATGTACCAATCCTTAAATTTTCAACAAACATAAAATGGGGGTGCATATTTGTAAACAGCATTCCACATATATAGTTGTCCACAAAGTTAAATCTGGTAATAAAAAATAAAAAACAATTCTGTAGCCTAAAAAACAGCTACTTTATGCAGGGGAGTGTTATTTCCGAAAATCCTTTTGATATTTTCACAAGGTTTCCCCTATAGTAAGTGGTTTCCCCTATAGTAAGTGGTTTCCAGGCTCATGTGAAGGACTTGTGCAAATATAGACTTGTGAAAATAACAAATCCTTGATGTATTAGCAATGGTCCACAATTAGCAATAGCCTAATGATAATTAACTCATCCTGAAATCATATACACCAGCTTTAATAACAACAAAAACAACAATCAACAAGCTACAGAGTATTCGAATTAGATTCACATCCATATATAAAAAATTATAAAAAATTAGGGCAAGGAAAACATAAACATGAATGATAATTGAAGACGATACCTGAGTTAGATTCAATGGCAATGAAAAAGTTGCCCGTTGTTCAGAAAATTAGGGTTCGCATAAAAAAGAAAAAGAAAAGGCTGTATAATTCGCTTATTGGATTTGGGGGATAATAATTTAGCGAAGTGAAGCAACAGAGGAGGAGGACGAAGGTAAGTAGATTTGTGGCAAACGAATTTTAGCAGCACAATACATGGACAAATATGTCATTTTAAGTCTCAAAAACCAAAGGAAAAATGAAAAAAAAAAAACTTATAATTTTCATTTCTCATTTTATTTATAAAATGAAAAACAAAAAAAAGGTAAGTTTTACATTGACATTATTAGTTTTAACTTTTTTATTTGTTTTTTATGTTTTTAGGTAAAAGATATGACATAAATTATAAAAAAATATTGCTTATATTATTTAAGTTTTCATTTAAATTTCTTTATTGGACCAAAATTTTTGATAAGAAAATTTATTTTCTGCACTATTCATTTATTTTCTAGTTATGTTCATTAAACCGAGAATTAACTTTTGGTGAGAAAGGACTAAACTAATGAGTTATTACAACAACTTTTAAAAAAAAAATATTAACCCTTTTTCTAAATTTTAAAACATAGATAAAATAAGGCAAAAAAAAAAGTTTAGTGACATTGCATATAATTATGTGAACTATTGCACAAAACAACATGATTTTATATACTTAAATATATAAAAAAAATACACACTTTCCCATGGTGTGTATAAAAGAAAATTTTCAAAATTTTCAAAATAGTGTTATTATGGAGAACAAGTCGCGCAAGAATTTGAACATGAAATGTCTCTCACCTCTCGTGCCCTTGTAAAATTATATAGAAATTAAATATCTAATAAAGTTATTGATTAAAGATTTAAAGTATATTTAGAGTAAAAAATAGAGAATTGATATTTGATATATTCACATAATCTCCTCTCACACGAAAGCAAAACTTGCTTTCGTGTGAGAGGAGATCATATAAAAATATCAAATACAATTGTGAAAATAGTACTCCCCAAAATATATAGTAATAAATTAAAATATCAAAATAAGCAGATTTAAAATATTTATAATTAAGAAAATGACATATATTGTGATGTTTACATCGACTTTTTTTTTTTGTCAATTACGTAAATAATTATTAGTGGTAATTTTTTTAATTTGGAGAGAGATACGTAATAAATAAGAGTCTCTTATAATTTTATTCAATCTCATATATTGTTAAATTTCGCAATTGTAATTAATTACAAATTTATCTCAATACATAATAAGACTTTATAATTATCACGTGGCATCAAGTTTTGAAAATTGAAAGTATATATGTCGACTAAAAAGTAGTTGGACTTTAAACGTTTACAAAATTATCCATCTTAAAATTTCATTAAAAAAGTTTGTGTGTTTAGATCTTTTTTCAAGATATATGTGAGAAAATGAAAATACGAGTATAGTGTTATTGGGGGAAAGAGAGAGTATAGTGTTATTGAGAAAAGAGAGAGTATAGTGTAAAAAACAAAATGTTTAAATATAAATTATTATTTTAAATTATTTATCTTCTTTTTTCATTTCAGTGATCGATCTTCTAATTTTTACAATCAAGTTATTAAACAATTAATTTTTTTTTTATTTTTGTTCAATTACACATACCACATCATAAATTGATGAAGTAATATTATGACATGACAAATCAGGATATATATATATATATATATATATATATATATATATAAATAATGCTTATGCGTAAATAAAATACATTTGAAAATAATATTTCAACATTTTAATAAGTTAAAAAGAGTAAAAACATAATAAACAAAGATAATTAAATTAGGCTGATTGATTATCAAAATTCTTCTTCAACCACTAAGCCACACCACCATTGGTATACACTACAACAAAACAATCAAAGTAAGTAGTCATAAATATTTCACAATAACCCAGCTATTGCCACCACCTAGTTGCCATAGTTGGAGCAGACCACCGAAACATAATTAATTTTTTATCTTTTTTATCAACCAATCCCTAATTCAAGATTTACAACAATCTAACAATCACTCTCACCATCTCAAGCCACTAAACAATATCATGACCATCAGCTATCAACCTTTGAAAATCTAACACAATCTTTTACCTCTGTCAAAAAAAAAAAAAAAAAAACCCAAAACATATTCCCAAAATTATTATTTTTAATTCAAAGATCATTCAAAGCCCCAAACAATACTAAAACCCTAATCTCCAAATCACCAAAAACCTAGTCACCAAGCCCAAATGCATTAGATCGTTGCAATCGCACCTCGATTTGCTAATCTGAATGTGTTCTACAACAACCCATCACATTTGGATCCCGACTAGCCACCACCAACCACTGTCGCCTCATACCCAACAACATTTGCTCATGAACAACAAAAAGGAAAAAAAAATGAAGAAATAATATGAAAAAGGAGAAAAGTGAAAATGAAAATATAGTCACCAATATGTTCACATGCGATTCATTTTGTATCGCTTCATAACGATCTTTCATTTATTTTCCTTTTTTTTAAATACCAACATGACGAAAGGCGCGTTAATACCGAAAGGATCGATAATAAGAATCCAAACAACAATAAAGAGATAAGAAAGGTTGTTGAATAACCAAATTATATTAAGCAAATAATGATAAAAGGTAACTGAAACATAATCTTAATAATGTTTAAATAGTACAAAATAAGCGAGAAACCCTAGTTGGACGATAAGTAGCAAAATTACATAAAAACCACTAAATTCATAAAGATCAAGAAAACTTTGAAAGACCCAAATCACCCTTTTACGTGTGTTTTCAATTCGGGTCCCAAACAACATATGTCATGGTCGAAAATAATAAGTCTTATAGATCTCATCGTTAACTTTGAGTTGATATATTATTGACCCCGTAACTTTAAATAGATCAAAATTTAAGCTCAAAACAAAACTAATTGTCCAAAAAACCTCCATCGACTGGATCAATTACCAATTATATTACAAAAGGAAAAGAAGAAAGGGGAACGACAGAAAAGAGAGAGAAGATGTAGGGATGGGGGACGAGAGACCGACAATAAGTGGGGGGCGAGAGACGAGAGGACTGGCATGTAGGCGGGGGACGAGAGACGGGAGGACCGACATGTAGGCGGGGGACGGGAGACGAGGGACTAGGGGTGGGTATAGGTGGGGGACCATGGGACTACCGAAGGGGGGGGGGAGATTAGGGGAAGAGAGGGGATGTGTCTTAATATTTTTTTATTAATTATTTGTTTAATTATTATTTTATTTTTTAGTGAAAATTTGGTATATTGTATTACTATTTTACCCTTATTACTTGCATGAATTAATAAAGCAAAATTTTGAAAATGACTCATTTTTAACACATAAGCAGTAAAATGTCATTTGTGCAATCCATATGATCAGCAATATATGAAGTTGGCATATCAATTGAACTAAACTAAAAAAAAATTGAAAATTTGATCACCTAATTGTAAAAATTAAAAAATTAATCATCAAAGTAAAAAAAAACTTCAATGGTTAAAAATAATAATTTATATTTAAGCTAAAACAAATTAAGGCTATAAGAGTATTACTGAGGGAAGAGAGAGTATAGGCATAGTAAAGGAAATAGTCCCAACATGTCAAACAATAAAGATATTTTAAAGAAATTTTTTGTTTGAAACAAAAGAAGCCTAAATAAAATTTTAATATCAAATCAAATATTTTAATTTTCTAACAGTATTTTACACGAGTTTTCTAACAATATTTTCCATTAAACATATCAAAAGTAAAGGAGATTAATTTATATTAATAATAAAATTTTCATAATCTTTTCTAGTCCTCAACCATGGAAAGCTCCGATAGTTAACTAGTTTTAACCGGTCATTACATACAAAATTCATCTATATATGTTATCCCACTATGAATATTCTTTTAACAAAACAAGCCTGCATGTTATGTTTTGCCCTTTTTTGGAAGGAAATTTTCAACTATTTTGCCCCCCTTTTATCTAACATTCTTTTCTTTAATTATCGCACAATGTTGATCATATTGAAAAAATAATTGAATACATTGTATTTTCATAACATGCCTGAAAAACATCATAATCTGAAAAACTCTTTTGAACAGACATGAAAATTGAACATTAGTATATTTAAAATTTACATATTTATATTTTTACATACCATATAAATAAAATTCAAATACACTAAGTTTTTGTAATCCGAATCCACAAGGATTCAAAAGGTTAACAAAACTCAACTGGGCAAATCCGCTGTACAACAATGGGCATATTGAGAGAGTTCGTTTTTTGCCAAATCAGTCCAACACTGAAAACACAAATCTGATTAACAAGAACAATATCACCAATAACTGAAAAAACTCTGTTCAATACTCCTTTCTTTCGACATGGCTGAAAATGTAATAAGGAAATGCATGCATCCAAACTATATTATGCTATTATGCTACTAGCTTTAGTGGCAATACTTTTTTTCCTTTTTCCGAAAAAAAAAACATTTTATTTCGCTAAAATAGAGAAGGGTGTAGTACAAAAGTCCTAATTAAGTACCCAAATCTATATCAAACATAAGAACCTTTTGATCCGTAGATAAATGAAAATTATCTTCCGCTAAGATATGAAGATCTATAGTATCGAACCATCGTGGAAGCTGAAGGTTAAGTGGTCCAATAAGAAAGTATTACAAGGTGGTGGAACAATGAGACTGCGTTACCAGATGTGTTCAAGCCTGACCTATAAGGACATCCTTATAAGGAGTTGGCCCTACTGTTGATTTAACTTCTTCAGCTTGCCTTTTTCTCCTCCTTTGGTCTTCTAAAATGAGTGGGACCTGCCCTTCCCTTTCATGAGCTAATCGTTCCTGTGCTCCGCCTCGCAGTTTCTCCAGCCGTAGCCCGTCAACTTGTTGCATCTTGAACACTTTCACAACATTTGTCAATCCCCCAATGAAGAACATAAGGCCCCCAAATATACCTAACCATATCCAAGTCCCACTCTGCACAAAGATCACTTGTTATAAAAGAACAATTAAACTCTTAACCAATGTGGACGTTTGTTTTGAGTTTGTTGAAAATATTGATAAATTAGTATAAATAATCGTATCTCATCCGCATCATTTTTTCAAACAAACTTAGCCTAAGACTAATCAGTCACTAGTTGAAATGCAACATTATAAGTCAATAACCATATTTTGCACTCGAATTTTAGTCAACCACAGTTAAGTCTTTTTCCCATTATTTTCTTTTTTTAAATCTAGCTTTCATATACTGTATGAATAAACAAGATATATTTAGACAGAAAGATGACTTACAAATAAATCTAGACCATGGTGACTAGATCGAGCCTGCTCTCGGCAATTAAGGACTGAACCTGTCAAGAAGAGCAGGCTCCCCATAAGGAATGGGATGTGGACACTTTCTTGTAAGACTTGAACATGGCCATCGGCTCTCTCATAGATCTGGCATGAGTTATGTATGGATCCTAGAACCCACAAAGCAGGACCTGCAATAAGCATATTCAGAGCATGCCTCTCCAACTTAAAGTAACCATATCCTTTTTCCTCCTGCATATATTTCATATTTGCAGATTGTTAATAAAATGAAAGACTAGCTATATATGCATATATGCTCTCGCGCGCGCACACACACTCCTAAAGAGTTTTATTAACTCTGTTGTAGATATATTCCACGTAACAAGATCTGACAAAGGAAAACAATAGAATGTATGAAGATCTAATTTAGCCTAAAAATGGTTTCTTAATTTGTTTAGATTGTTTAGAGTACCGTCATATATGACAACAAATTTATGTTAATATAAAATATTGAGATATATATAAATATATAAAAAAGAAAGGATAAATAATAGACTCGCATATTAGGTTTCAAGTACATTAGTAGTCATTTTCCATTTGTTTATGTTGCATAACAAGGTTCACAATGCCATGGAGATCCAAAGCCCTACATCGATCAAATAACATGTGTATGATATAACTTAAATTGGAAAGGCCTCCACTCACTATCAATTAATTAATTCCAAGTCGGATGCTTCAAAAGTTGCATCAGGCTCTAATCGTGAGCTATTTAGAGGATCTGTCGATTAATATATATATTTCTATATTTTATGCCCTCACTCGCAAAAAATAAAAATAAATATAAAGAATGATGACTTAAAAGTCAAAACCTATTTAAAAAAAAGGAAAGTGTTATTTTAAGATGAAAAGCTTTATATTTCCACAAGTTCTTATGAAAACATGGTTCCTGTGTTACTATTTATGCGATGAGCATTTTGGAATGTCATAAAAATAGTGAAATGAAATTTGTATGTATATATATACATACATATATATATATATAATATATAATATAATATATATACACACACGGATAGAATGCATGTAAGTATATACAATATATATATATATATATAGTAGTGCAAAAGGAAGGAATTACATGACCTGAATAAAAAGAAAGAGAATAGCCAAGAAATAAAGAATCGTCCCAATAGACTGAACCAGAGGCACCGCGAACTCAACCAGTACGAGCTGCAGATCGTGTTCCATCAATGGAATACGATAATCAATGCCGGCGAGATGGGCCATAAGATCGTGAACATTCACAATTACCATGAGCCCAAGGGCTATGAGTATCAAAACAAGCCCCGATTTGGCCTCCTTCGATAACTGAGCCGCGATCCCACTCACCAGCAATATGGTGGCAAATATATAAAGCCCAGCGTTCATGTACTCCGATCGGTTTCGGACCAGCCGCGGCCCGTACATTCGGCTCTCACGCGCCGACGCTAACTTCACCATTATATATATATATATATATAGCTGCCTATTTGCTTTAAAATTTGAGTAGTTATATGAATGAAGCTGTTAATTGTATGGTGAGGTGATAGAGATGAGAATCAGTCAAGGAAACTGCATGTAAAGAATCCAGAGGAGAGAGAAAGGTGGGTTACGTGTCTTCGTGCATGGAGTCCATGTCATGATATTAGTTTTGAATTGACATGTGTCCACTTGGATTTTGCAGAACTGGCCGGTTGGGGTTTTGCTGGGCCTTTACTAACGGGCTCCGAGAAATTGAAGCCAGGTTTAGCTAATCGGTATGACTTGACTAATTAAGTTACCACGATCTTCTTTCTTTTAAATCTCCCTATTCATTTTTATTTTTTTTCCACTATATAATACTCCACCCATTCCATAAAAACTGATTTAATTTAATTTATTTTTTAAAAAAAAATTTATATCATCTCTTACAAACACAGAGAGAGAGAGAGGAACTATGATCACTAGAAACTAAATCGAATTCATTACAAACTCTAATGAGGTATCAATATATATGGGTACACAAAATTTTGTATATAAGTAGCTAGATGATCTATTTTGGATATTTTTTTAAAAAAGAATTTGAACTATGTGAATGTAAAGAGTACTTTTTTTTTGAAATCTCAATTTTTTAGAAGTATAATATAAATTTTAATAAATTAATTTATTTAATATTGTGTTTATTTGTCACTATTATGTGCAAGATAGAATAACTTATATTAATTTAATCTTATTATGATTTTTTTTAATGATTAGTGTTTTATGTTTTCTACTATTCACCATATCTTTGTTTAAACTAATCTTTGCTAAAATAATCGTGCATGCATGGATTTTGTCTAATGATTAAAATTAAAGTAGTACTACGATCTTTAATTTTTAGATTCGATTTTCATTTAAATAATTTTATGTTTTTTTATTTTAAATTTTAGGTTTGATTTTTATTAAAATAAATTTATTTTTTTATTTTTTTTTCGTTATTAAATTTAAATTATATTGCAAAGAGGAAAGAGACGAGAGCCGAGGGGCATACCCCAATAAACATAGTGGGATCATCATTCAAGAATGACGCACCAACTATACAAACAGAGACCCAAAAAAAGGATTAGAGACCCCATCTAATTAAAGTATTATCTAAATTTTTCCTTTGGAGATATTTATCACAAGTGTCAAGCCTACATGATTTAATGGTATGTCCGTATGTATAATTAGATTTGTACGAATCTGGGCAAGGATGCTGGGCTTGCCATGGACCCGAGAGTTCCTTTCATTCTAATATATAGAAAATAAAGTAGGGACATTTACACTTTATAGTACTTTTTTAGAAATAATTACAATAAAAGTACAATTCAAAAATATTTACAAAAATGTTATAATTTAATGTTTTATTTATAAAAGTGGTGCAGCAGTTGTTCCTTTAATTTAGCTCCGTGATTTAATAAGTTTCCTTATTAGCGCTTAGTTCCTTATTTTGTGGAAATTTGAATTTATTATTGTATTATCTTTATTTTCGTGTTTTTGTGGTTTTTTTTGTTTACTGAACATTTTTTATTTGGAAACCCTCGTTTTGTGCATTAGGTACTTTGAAGATAAAATATTCTCCAGATTTCGCATTCGTTTTTGGTCTTCAATCGAATACTCCAGATCTGTGTTTGCCCATTATAGTTTGGATTCGTTATCGTTTTCATTCCTCTTTTCGTTTTCGTTTCTTCCTTTTTGTTTCCGTCGTTGGTTTTGATCGAGAGAGTAGTGTATTGCGTTTTTAGGCTTTGAAATTGGGCGCAGAGTATCAAGCTTACTGGAATTCTAGTTGCACCCTCCTGGTTTGTGCGTTTCATAATACCCAAAAGTTTCGACAAGTTGAGTCAGATTGGGGAACTATTGTTTCAAAGGTTTGCTTTTTTAATTTAGTATTGTAAATAGTTTGATGCATTTGTTTTGATCTGTCTTTTGGATATTGTTTGTCTTCGTGAGGGTCTGCAATTTTGTCGAGTAGATGTTAGTGAAGAGACCCTTTTCTCATTTGTTTATAGCTGATGCATATGAGCACTCTTAGATGACCCATGCATGTTAGTTTGAATGAAGGAATTAGAGGATAACAGTGTCACATAAAAAACTTCTCGTATACTACCAATGGCTGTAATAGTACATCAATCAATTCACTTTATGTAATTGTAAAAGTTGTTATATATATATATATATATATAGTTTGTATAATATTATGATTGTTCCAGAACCATGTTATTGTTTGGTCATTGGTGAAGCTGAAGTATCCAACTATGTTAATATGCTCTTTGATGTTATAGATATATATGTCTTGTTCATTCTTTTATTTTAAAAACATATAATTGAATTTGTGTTGGTTACCACTGTTAGAATTGTTGGTGACCACATTGTTAATGTTTTTTAACTGTGTATTCATTTGTTATTACCAGTGATGACATTGTGTGGTAATTAATAAATATATGTTGGTAATTTAATTTACATGTTTTGATTACCCAGTTTGATAGTGTTGGTTACTAATGTTTGCCTTTTTGGTTAATATTGTAGTCATTGTTAGCAAACACCAGGGATTTTATTTTTATTCATTGGATTGGTTAATATAGTTTTATTGATTGGTTACTAATATTATTCTTGTTGGTTTCCAGTGCTATCATTGTAAGTAAACATTGTTGTCATTGTTGGTTATCAGTTTTGCATTGGTCGTATTAGTATTGTTATTACTTTCAAACACCATTTTTATTCCCGGCTGTTTGTTATTGCTTTCTATTGTATATTGAGTGTTGCTAAGGTAGTATTAACATAGTTAGTCGTGTTGGTTACCAATACACACATTCTACCTTATTGAGTCAGGATCTCTGTTTGCAAGATTGTAACCAAATGAATATTATTAAGTAACCAAACATTAAGTGACAGAACAAACATATGAAAGGTTTCCTATTTGTTTTTTATAAATAAACTGTATTTGTATTTGTAACCAAATAAAGTGTTTAAAGCAATCAACTATCATGTATATAGTAACCTAAGTAATTTTATATGTATTTGGTGTTGTTGTTGTTGGTTGTGGTTTTTTGACGGTTGTTTATTTTTATTTCAGGATAGTAATTGACTACTTATTTTTAATTCTGTTTTTTTTTGCTTTTATCGTGTTATAATGTTAATGAAAATTTGTCTATTTTGACTTTGTGTTATTTTGTTATTTCGTTTGATTTTATATAGGATGGTTTCTATAAGAAATAACATTGTGATTGTAAGACCCCGAAAATTTTAATAAATAAAATTTAATTTTCTTATTATTATTATTATTTTTAAATAGAAATGTGTTACATCGATAATGATAAAGTTACTAGTGAAATGTGACAATTGAGATGTCTAGTAATAACGCTAAATCACTATTCATGCGATCACTATTCACGGGGGTACTATTCACGCTAAAAACGCTTTTACATTTTCTTCGATCTTCGAATTACGTCATAACGTTTATATAAGTTGGATACGAAAATTATACGGTATAAATACGAAAGTACTATTCATACGAATATACTATTCATTTATACAAAAAGTCAAACTAGTATGTCGGGGAATATTCCTTCTGTCGGATAATATTCTTTCTGTCGGGAAATATTATATTCGGTAAAGTACAACGACAATTGTATACATTCTGACTATAGGGATATACTAGTAATGTTTATATATTTATGTTATTGTATTTTATCATCGCTTGGGGTGGTGGCTTAGTGGTGGGAAGCCGGACATAAGTCCCCATAAACGTGAGTTCGAGTCTTGGTAAGCTCCTCTATGCTCAAGTGGTCTCACGCCCTGGATTTATTCGGGGGTAAGCTGAGTTGTGCCGATGAAGACACCACTGAGGCCTCCAAATTTTATTGTTTTTATACATTTATAACGTGAAGAATATTTTACCAAAAAATAAAAATAAAATTATTACTGTAACATTTTTAAAGTATTTCATCAATAATTGTCACGACACAGTAACTCATATTTTTTAATGATATTATTAGATTAGTTAGCATTGTTGGCAATATCTAAAAGTTCTGTCAAATGAGTTATTTAATTGCGCGTCGTCTATATGGAAGACCCCCTATTTCCTGGGAATAATCTGGTTGTCAGTATTGCGAGTATATGCTATCTGTGATATTAATACATTTAACACAATAATACAGAAAAATGGATTTATTGTGATAATGGAGTTATTTTTTAATGGTTTTATCTTTTGATAATGGAATTATCTTTTGATAATGGAATTATCTTTTGATAATGGATTAATCTTTTTGAATAAATGGATGGATGATATTAATGGAAGAAAAATGGATGGATGATATTAATGGAAGAAAAAATGGATGAATGATATTAATGGAAGAAAAAATGGATGGATGATATTAATGGAAGAAAAAATGAATGGATGATATTAAAAGAATATGGGGAAAAGACCAAAATGCCCTCACCTTGATTTTCCTATAAATAGGGAGAGTTTGCTTAAGAAATTTTCACACCTTCATTGCCTATACTTCCTCTCTCTCTCTAAATTTCTTAAGTTCTCTTAGTGTGCTAGGTTACTGTGAGTATTTGTGAGGATACTAGTATTGTCCGAAGTTAGTAAACTTCATAGAAAGTAACATCCAGTCACTTGTTAACTAAGGTAAGGGATATCATTTTTTCATACTCTTATATAATATCATTTGCTTCCTTGTTCGTAAGTGATATTATATTCATAAAGGTTGTTATTCATTCCTTATTAATTTGTAGGGAATATCATTTCTTTCATACTCATATATAATATCATTTGCTTTCATGTTCGTAAGTGATATTATACTCATAAATGTTGTTATTCATTCTGTATTAATTTGTGGGGATAACCTGGCCGTGCGGTATGACGCATGCCTGGTGAATATCCTTTTGTATTCATTACTTATTATTCTATGGGAATAACCTGTAAGTACGAGTGTCGTACCTGATGAATACCCTTCTGTATTCATTCCTTATTAATCTGTGGGTATAACCTGTTCGTGCGGATTGACGCATACCTGGTGAATAACCCATCGTATTCATTACTTATTAATCTGTTGTGGAAATAATCTGTCTACGCGAATTATCGCATGACGGGTGAAAATCCATTTGCAGTTTCATATATTTTGTTATACTCGTATAACGTATCATTTCTTTTGTACTCTTTACGGGATATCTTTTTCTTTCACATTTCTCCATTTAAGATAAGAAATCTTTGTTTGTTTCCAAAACCTTATTTTTAAATGGTGAAAATCCCTGAAAATTAGTAGCTTAATAGTTTGTGCTTCATCTAATATCTTTTCACCTGAATCTTTCTATTTCGTTTTATACGTTATAGTTGAATTCTGAACTTATTTCTTGAATATCATTCTTGAATTTGACTCCACAATTTGGTCATCGTGTTGGCAATTTGGTCAATCTTCGACACTGATTAAATTATAAATCTTTTCTTATCCTTGATCTCACTGTATTTATGTTTATATCATTGTCATCATCCTCATACTTAAATTGTGGTGATAGTTCTCTTTGGCCCGTAGTGCAAAGATGAATTGGTATGACATGATTTTGACCAAACTGTGTATTGGTATAATCATGACCTTTGGCGTTACAGATAAAGGCTTCTGGTGAAAATATCTTTGGCACGTAGTGCAAAGAGAAGCTGTTGAAATTGTTGATAGTGTTACAAATAAATATATTTGGCACGTAGTGCAAAGAGAGGCTGTTGAAATTGTTGATTGGTGTTACAAATAAATATCTTTGGCACGTAGTGCAAAGAGAGGCTATTGAAATTGTTGATTGGTGTTACAAATAAATATCTTTGGCATGTAGTACAAAGAGAGGCTGTTGAACATGAATTATTGATTGGTGTTACATGGATATAATATTGGTGGTGATCCTTTAACTTATAGAAGATGGTAGATATTATAATCTACTTGACTCTTCTAATGGATTGTCCGTTCCGCTGCAGTTGTTGTTATTGAATAATATCTTTAAATCTCTGATTTATTTCGGTTGAAGGCTAAAGATAATTTTATTCTTCATTATCTTAGTCGTGATATTTTCTACTGGGCTATTTGTGCTCACCCTTTTCCTTTGTTCTGTTCAGGAAAAAAAGAGTGTAGCGGGGACTAGCCAGGGAATGGAGTGATGGTCCGAGACAATAGAAGTATCTCAATACATTACTATTAGTGTGAAAATAAATGTATTGAGAATTTAAGATGTATTTGTATTGTGTTGTCGTATTTTGCACAACAGTTATTAGTTGTAAATGGGAAATTCGTATTTATATTTGTATTTTTGTAGAATGTTATTGGCGACTCAAAATGGGTTGTGTGAACCTATTTTGGGGGCGTCACAGTGATGGTCGGTGAAAAGAAGATTGCTGGGAAGGATAAAACACGTAAAAGAAATAGGGAGGCTGATTCTTCGGTTAATCCTTCAAGGAGGAGACATTCCTTAAAAAAGAGTAAGGAATTGATTGTTTCAGAATCTGATTTTGAAGTTGAGCCAGTTAAAGTTGGTAAAGAAGTTCAAGATTATGAGGCAAATACTTCTTCGAATAATATTTTTAGAAGTCAAAAGTTTACGAAGGTGTGTTTTTTTGATTGTTTTGAAAAGTTTGGTTACTTTTTTTGATGTTAGTTGTTTTTTTTAATTTATAATATTATATTTTTTGTTTTTTGGTCATTATTGCTTATTTTTATGGTAATGATTTGTATTTTGCAGGTTTGGGATTTATACTACGACGAGCGTCATCGAAATTTCAACGGAAAAATTGTTTATTGGTCCGATATGGAGGTGCCCAATCTGATCATGCAGAAATTGACTGCATCTCAAATGGAGATGTTTAAGTCGTCGTGTTTTGGAAACTTTGTAAATCTTGGGGAACCAATGATGTTTTCTCAATTAATACATCAGGCATTGGTGAGGGAGGTTTACCAAACCGAGAAGGGGGAGATGTGGTTTATGATTGGTGAGACACGGGTAAAATTTGGGCTACCCGAGTTTTGTTTGATATCTGGTCTGCGTGGTCAAGGGGATGAAGATATTTCAGCATTTAGGGGGAGGGAGAATCAGTTGGTTGAAAAGTTTTTTGGGGGTGAGGTAGTGACCCGCAGTAGTATCGGGAGTGTGTACCGGGCTGCTGTGTTTGATGACGATGAGGAGGCGGCGAGGATGTCTGCCATATTGTTGGTTTTCAATTTTCTCCTAGCATCTGTTTCGGAAAATCATGTGGACGAGGTATTGCTCAACTACATTTCTTATGGTGACCTCAACAGTTATCCCTGGGGGAAATTTGCATATGAGATGACAAAGAGGTCATTATCCATTGCTTTGAAGGGGCAGTTAAGTAAGGGTAGTAAGGGGAGTGTTGTATATAATTTTTTCAAGGACAATTATTGTAAATTGTATAAGTTGAACGGAGTGCCATATGTGTTCCAAGTTTTCTTATTTGAAACCATTCCCACTCTGAAGGTTAAGGGTTTCTGCATCGATAATAGGCCCTCAGATGTTAGGTTATTCAGGTGGAATGAGTTGGTGAAGGCTCCCAATAAGGGCAATCTGCATGATTTGGTTTTTGGTTCACCCCATGTAAGTTGGTTACATATTGCATTATATTTGGTTACTTGTATAACTACTGTTGGTTACTTATATTTATTTATTGTTTTAGCTCTAGCTTTTTGTTTAAATGTTCAATGTTTTTATAGATGCCTTATTTAATTTTTTGTATTTGTTTCAGTTGATGATTCAAATAATCAGCCCTACGGATTATGAGAAGGAGCAATTGAATTTGGATGGATTTCATTTTCAGTCTGTGAATTTTAGTGCTGCTAAAATTGATGTCGTTAAAAGGGGTGAAACCAAAAAGGGTGGAGATGGTTGTTTTACGCTTGATGATATTAAAAAAGTTGTTGAAGAAAAGGTGCTTGAAGTTAAGAAAGATGTTGAGAAACTTAGGTTTGATTTGAAAAATGATTTGGAAGCCTTTCGTTCTGAGATTTGTAATGACATTAGGTCAATGTTCGCAAAGCATTTTGGTGTCCAAACTCATGTTGGTGTGGGTGGAAATGAGGATGATGATAGGCATGATGATGATGATGATGATAGGAATGATGATGATGAAGATGGAGTTGATGACGATGCCGGTTGTAATATCAGACATGATGATGGTGATGATGGTTGTGCTGGGGATGGTGGTATAAGTGGTTTTCACAATGATGTCAAGGATGACAAGGTTGAACACTTTTTTTTTATATGTTTTTGTTTTTCTGAGTATTAATTGTATTTATTTTTACAGGATCGCAAGTACAATGAGGAAACAAATTTGGATAATTTAAGCGATATTACGGGGAAAGAAGTTGTTGTTTATACTCCTGTTCAGGTTTGTATTGTTTGTTAAATTAAATTACCTTATTACGTTGGACCGGTATATTCCTTACTAGTTTTTAGTTACTTTCAGTAATTTTGTAGATTGTAATTGGACTTATGATTGTTTTTTTTTGTCAATTGCTTAAGGTTGGTAACATGGAGGTTAAGAACGACTCGGCGATTGATGAGATGATTCTTACAACTCAGGATATTGTTCAATGTATTGAAGTGGAAAGGACTGCTGTTAAAGCTCGTGGAAGACCGGTTCGTGTTCATGTGATGGGTGCTGCTATGAGGTCTCCATACACGACGAAGTTTGGTTCTTCTGCTTCATCTTCTTCTGTTGTTGGTCATTCTCAAGTACGCAAAGTTGTTTCTGCATTTCCCAATGTTTGCATGGGAATGCTATCCAAGTCTGAAGATTCATTGTTTGATCAGTGGTTCAAGATTGGTTTGAATAACAAAAAAAGGTATGTTATTTTAATTGTTGAGTAATATATTTTTTTTAAAAAAAGATAATAATGTGTTTTATTTTATTTATTTTGAAGGATTGATAAATTTTCTGGATCACATGATAAGATTGAGCCCTCATTCAGTTTCAGATCTATTGTAATATCATCTAAGATGTGGTTTTACAAACTTAAGACTCCGGGACAGTGGCTGGATAATGATGTGAGTTTATTGAATTTTAATTTTATAATATATATAACTAAATTATGTATGAGTTATGTATTGGGTACTTTTTCTCTATATTTTGGTTTGGTTATCATATTTACTTATTTTGGTTCATAATGTTCTCCTTGTTGGTTACCAGTGTTTTAATTTCTTAGTTAGCTCTGTTGTAATTGTTGGATTATCAGTGTTATCATTGTTAGTTAACATGATTGCCCTTGTTAGTTAGTAGTTTTGTAATTGTTGGTTACAAGTATTAATATTATCGGTTACAATTGTTTATATTGTTGTATTAACATAGTTATTTGTGTTGGTTACCATTGTTAGAAATGCCGGTTTCCATATTGTTAATGTTGGTTAACTCTTTATTTATTTGATATTATCTGTGATGACATTTTGTGTTACTAACTAAATATATGTAGGTCATTTCATTCAAATGTTTTGATTACCCAGTTTGATAATGTTGTTTACTAAGGAGTTCCCTTTTTGGTAAATAATGTTGCCAGTGATTTTGTTTTTATACAGTGGATTTTTATCTCAGTGGCATAGTTGAGCTATTACTTATTTTTCTAACAGTAAAATATGATTATAGTTGCTTGTATTGCTGTTTTATTTGGTGGTCCAATATCAAGTTGATAATTTTATTGGTGAGGAAATATAACTGAAATGCCAGTGTTTGCTGAGTTTTATTGAATTGAAGTTGTCAAATATATATGCATGTATTAAATTCTTAATGGTTCATTGGACCAGATAAGAATTCTATCCTTCACTGAATCCCAATAGATTAATTAATAATGTTTGGCAGCATAATAGGGGGCCTAGCTGGTGGTCTCTGATTGTATGCTTTCTATATCATTTTTGCTTTTATTTCTTTATATATGAAGTGAAGGGTCATTTCAATATTGAAACTGAGTACTTAGAGTAGTTTTGATGTTCCATATAAACTCAAAAACAGTTCTTTTCTAGAGTTGAATGTAGTATAACTGGTTTTGAATTTTGATATGCTTTAAATATAATGTACTCGGTCCTGAATTTGATGTTGTCATTAGTCTATGTTAAATTTACTGTATCGTTGCATTTTATTGGCACCAGTTGGATATCTATATATATAAGTTTTATTGTTTGGTTAATAATATTATTCTTGTTGGTTACCAGTGATGTTATTGTTAGTATACATTGTTGGTTATCAGTATTACATTGGTCATATTAGCATATTTATTGCTTTCAAACATGATTTTAATTACCGGATGTTTGTTATTGCTTTCAAATGTATATTTACTGTTGCTATGGTAGTATTAACTTAGTTATTATTGTTGGTTATCACTATTGTTAGTGATGGTTACTAGTCAGTTCATCAGAATACTAATACTTACCATTTGATGTTAGCAGTGTTTTCAATATATGTTTAGTACTAATTATATTCAGGAAATTTTGTTTAGATGTGTGTGTTTAACCAGATTTATATTGTTGGTTACTCATAACATAAGTTTTGTTTTTGTTGTTGAATATATATATCTAATGTAGCTTGTTTTGGTATTTTTTTTGTAGCATATCGACATTTTCTTTTACTATCTCAGAAAATTGGCTAAATACTCTAACAATATTCCGATCAGAGCTACTACAACGGATAGTTGGTTTCATATGAAGTTTAATGCTTTATTTGCTAAATATCATAGACATAATCAAGATCCAGATATATTGTCTGCGGATGGTGATGTTACGGAATACATTTATGGATTTATTATGGATGTGAACACGCCATGGACTAACGTTGATTACGTTTTGTTCCCCATTCATATGAGTGATCCTGAGCATTGGTTTTTATTGGTATTTGATGTTCATCGTAGACGTCTCGTTGTTTACAATTCACTTCAACCGACCAGGTCATTCATGCGTACAAATATTTCTGATACTTGTGAGGCTTACATATTTTTGCTACCTATAATGTTAACAAAATGTGGATTTTGGAAGGCTAGGACAGATATTGATTTATCAAGTGAACAATATAGTCAAAAGGGGGAGAATGATCTTATTGAACTTGAATTTGCGGAAGGGGTGCCTGAACAAGTCGAGGGGTAAGGTTTATTCTGTTTCAAACTATTTAATTATTTCATGTACAATGCTTTCTGGTCTGATTTTTTTTTGTTATTTTGTTAACTTTTTTACAGTGATTGTGGGATGTTCACAATTTGCTTTGCGGAATATGTTCTTCACCAAAAGTTTAGCGAAATTCCAAACCCATTTCCTATTTCGCAATACAGGAAGAAATTATGTGTAAACCTCTATATGCATGGTAGGAAGAAGCAAATTGAGGGTTATGAGTCTGATTCAGAATATCCAGGGAGATTTGTGCAAGATGACTAGATTTCTATGTTTTTACTTGTATTTTCTAATTGTTTCCAAACAGTTGTACGATGGTTTCCATTACAGTATTTATGTTATGAATGATTTACTTTCATTTTATTTATATATAATGATATAATTTCATTTTATATATTGTTTTGAAGTTGCATATTTAATTATTACATTAATTATGGATGCAATGGCAGGTATACTAAAAATAAGACAAATTTCTTTTTGGCTGTATATTTTAAGTGTTCTCCAAATTATTACTCCATGGTATCTGGAATAGTATTTCTGGGTATCCATTTAATTTTTTAGGATTTTTCTCCATATTATAAGTGTTAATTGTTATTTATTTTTTAAATTTCGAAATTGTGTGCGCCAACATCGGATACCTTATCGCAATGAATAAGTTTCCATATATGTATTCATAGTCCATGAAATTTAATGAGGTTTTGTGTAAGAAAGTAAGGATATTTTATAATGTTAATGCTCATGTTTTCTTCTTATTTTGTCACTAACATTAAAACTTAATATTTTTGTGTAAAGTAATAGTTTTTTTTGTGTAAAGCAGTTGTTTGAAGGTAACTAATCTATGTTTTTAAAGTATCCAAATATTGTGTTTAATGGACATTCACTTTTTGTTAAATATTTTATATTATAGACATTTGGTCACCAAATATTTATTCATATGTATATAATCTATGTTATGTGGGTAACCAAATATATTTAATGAAAATTATATACAATTAACAAGAGATAACTGTATTTGTTTTCTTAATATATCCTTTATTTGAATTCATTTGTTTACCAAATGTGTAATATAGGAAGGGAGCAATATAAGATTTTGGCTTCAATAATGGTATACCAAATTAAATATCAATAGTTTAGTTAACATTGAATGAGTGTGATTGACAGTCATCGTTTTTTCATTTACATAATATTGGTAACTAAACAAGCATTCACAAGTAACCATACTTTGTGCAGGGAGTAACCAGTTTCCATTTAAAACAATAATATCAGGTACCAAGTTCTGTGTTTTTCAACATACACTTTTGTTATTGATGTACTATTTCAGGCCTGTTTTTGGCCGTAAAATTGTTGGATTTTTACAGGTTTTTCTATTGTGTCCTTTTTCTTGACACCTACTACAACTGTTTTGAATTTTGATTTCTGATCCATGCTTGTACCTTCCTATCTTCGGTCTTCCCGCTGGTCTTCTTGTATTTGGTGGGTTGACACATATTTTTCTTATTTCATCTGGGACGTCCCAATTATCTTTGTCATCTAATGGGAAGATAGAAGTTGAATACGTGTCTACCAAAGTTGTTTTTGAGTAATACTTTGAGCAATAATCATAACAGCTCAAATTCCTTTTGCTTATAACAGCAGCAGCGTGTGGACATGGCATCTCGTGGTACTGGAATTTATTGCATGTGCATGTCTTTCGTTCCATGTCCACAATATACTGTTTGGTAGTATCGTAAACGGTGAAAATCACAAGGTTAGACGTCTCAACCTGCAGCAAAAAGCATGGTTGTAGTTATTAAGTTATGTTAAATCTGAATAATGGAATGCATATGCATAGTTGGTTTCAAAGGTATATATATTAAAAAATTATTAGAAAGAAATTTGTTATTAATGCAATAGGTTATAAAATGAGATATATACGGTAAACATGAGGAAAACTAGCAAACATATTCAGGCCACATATTTATATTTTATTCATAAACTGTGATGTGTTTGTTATGGTAACCAACCAAACATATGATGGTTACCACATAACCTGTATTAAGTAACCAAAGTTGTTGTATTAAGAAATTATGAATCTACTACAAAAGTTAACTCATTCTGTTTATAAACTAAACAAGTTTAATCCTCAAACAATGGTGTCCAAATGTAATGTATCCAGTAACCAAAATAGTACTTTAAATTAATAAATAATTAAGTAACTAAACAAATAATTGTATGTAAAACATATGTTTATTATACATAAATTGTATCATGTATTTTAAGTAACCAACCGAACATATAATGATAACCATATTCATACCACAAATCTGATTTTTTTAACATAAAATGCAATGTGTATGTTATGATAACCAAACAAACATTTGATGGAATCCATATAACGTTTATACAGTAACCACAGATTCTGAATTAAGGAATCATCAATCTAAATCAAAAAGTTCAAACAATCTGTTTATAACCTAAACATGTACAATCATCAACCAATGGTGGCCAAATTTAATGTATTATACAACATGATTAGTAAAATTAAGTAATTAATTATGAAGTTTCCAAACAAATTTATGAAGGCCACTAAACTGTTTAATAAACATAAATTGTATCTGTGTATGTTAAGGTTACCAGACAAACATATGAACATAACCAAATAACAGATATATAGTAACCAGAGTAAATTTAACAAGAATTCATTACTCTGAATCAAATTTTCAATCAATATGGTTATTAATTAAATAAGTACATTCATTAAACATTGGTTACCAAATAAAATGTGTTATGCAACATAATTACAATACAAGATTTGGACTTCAAACTACAGTTGATACTTCTAATAAATACTGATGTAATAAGTTAAAAGTAGTATTAGTCACCTTATGTTTTTTTGATTCCATGATGTTAGATTGTAGTGTTCTCTCTGCTGTTGTAGACAGGGTCGTGAATGTTGATATGACTTCTTGTTTGTGTGTGAAATACCATCTCTGTACCATACAACGTAGGCATTCTATCATTGTGGTTATTGGAAGTCCCCTGATTCCCTTGATTGCATTGTTAATAGATTCTGCAGTGTTCGAAGTCATTGTTGAGTACCTGCTTACAGCCCCATGAAGCCTTGTGCATTTTTCCAACGTAACCTCTTTCTCCAAATATGTTCTTATTCTAACATCAATTGCATCAAGATCAGCCATGTTTCTATTGAATTCCTCAATAGTGTATGCTCTACAAGCCCCATTGTATGCTTTTTTAACTTCTTCTCCACTTTTTTTGAATCTGTTTTTAATATTCTTCAAGACATGATATGTACATGAACCATGCATGGCATCGGGGAACACATAGTTCAGTCCCTGTATAATGGCTTCATGCCTATCTGAAACAATGCATTGTCCTTCCCTAACTCCACAAACCTTTCTTAAGTTGACGAAAAACCATCTCCACGATAGTTCATTTTCACTGTCAACCACTGTCCCATCAATCACAATAATCGGAAAGCAATGATGCCATGCTTCAATCGATGCTCCTATGGCAAAGAACAGATACTTGAAACGTCCATTAGTTTCCAACTCAAGGGCTGTTACTGAACCTGATATCAAATTTACATAGATGATGATTAACAGCTAAAAACAGTGGATATAGTTTCGTTACAGTTCAGTTGGTAACCAACACTTAATAAATATGTAACCAATTAAGTTTTATTGGGTTACCAAACAAGTACCAAAAAAGTAAAATTACCTGGATTTGTTTTCTCTAACATGTATAGCCATGATGGGATCAAAGAGTAGTCATGTGGATTTCCTCTTACTTTTTCCAAAGCTTTCTCCTTTGATCTCCAAGCTTTTTGGTAAGATATAGACACGTTATATTCTGTCATCATGTCTTCCATAATATCTGTTGGTGTGTATATCTTCTTCGGATCAGTTAATCTATGCATTATGCATTGACTAACCAAGTCACTGTTAGCTTGTCTGTGATCTCCCATAAGAATGTCGGACGAACACGTGTGTGTATCATTAAAGTATCTTACCTTGAACATACTGCTCTTTCGAAGTTTTGATGCCCTCAACTTCTAATTGCAACTTTCTTTTTTTATGCATACCAGTACATAGTCTCTAATGCTACTCCTATCAACCTTGTGTTGTCGATTTTGCCTGATGGAATGTAGTTTTATTGCTTGTGATAATATTTTTTTGTCCTTGTACGTTTGATATAGTTTCACATCAACTCCATGTGGATCGGATATTACCTCATCAGATTGGTCTTGATAATATGCTATGTCTCGTTGACTGCCTTGTCCTTGATCAATAGCTTCTATTGCAATATGCTCAACAAACTGGTTTCCAATTTGGTGATTAGATAGTGGTATTAGCTGTGAAGTCCTTTGTGTTGATCGTATTGGACTTTCGTCTTGGTTACTGTTTTCTTCTACATTCCTCAATCGTTGTATGCTTGTACTGCCTCTATTGATGTAGATCTTTTCTATAATAAGTGGAAACTTCCCTTGTTCATCTGATTTTCTAACCACTTCCATAAAGAATCTGACGGTTGATTCGTCTGATATAGTGATTGGTGGAATGCAGCTTTTAATATGAAATTTGATTACCAAAGTTGTGGTGTTGGTGTCTATCCTTAATGCATTGCATATCAAGTCGTGTAATTCTGGAAAACTACAAGTTTCTGGGACTAGTATGCCGGTAACTTCAAAATTGTCATAATGGCTATTGTCATACCACATCCCGTTAAAATATAGTAGAACCGGAATCATCTCCATTCTGTGATATCTGAGACATTAAAAATACTTTGTTAATGTTAATGTCAAAGATTATAATATGAGCAATATACAGTAAACATGAGGTAAAGTAAAAAACATATGCAGCCCACAAATCTGTATGTTATACATATACTGTTTTGTGTCTGTTAAGGTAACTAAACAAACTAATAATGGTAACAAACTAACTTAATTATAGTAACCAAAGTTTTGAATTAAGCAATCATCAATCAGAAACTAAAGTTCAATCATTCTGGTAATAAACTAAACAAGTTAAATCATCAAATAATGGTGATCAAATGTATTGTAATCAGTAACAAATATAGTACTTTAAAGTAATCAACAATTAAGTAACCTAACCAACAATTGTATGTCACCCATTCCTTTATTATACATAAATTGTACCATGTATTTGAAATAACCAAACAAACATATAATTATAACCAGGTATCATCCAATTATTAACCAAAGTAATTGGATAAATAAATCACTAATCCGAAACAATTGTTCAAAAAATTTGCTTTCATACTATACAAGTACAATCATCAAACAAAGGTGGCAAAATGTAATGTATTATGTAACAAAATTAGTAATATTAAGTAACCAATTTTGAAGTTTCCAAACAAGCATATGAAATAATACTATTTGTTAAATAAACATAAATTATATTTGTGTATCTGATGGTTACCAAACAAACATATGAAGATAACCAAAATAACACATTTAGAGTACCAGAATAATTTTTCCAAAAAATTAGTATTCTGAAACAATTTTGCAACCAATATTGTTATTAGTAAAACTAATACAATTATCAAACATTTGTGACCAAATATAGTGTGTTATGAAACCAAATTAATACTATTAAGGAACCAACCATGAAGTGACAAAACAAACATATACACGTAATCAATATGTTTGTTATACATATACTCTATGTGTATGTGAAATTAACCAAACAAAGTTATGAAAGCAACCATATAATATTAACGAAACAAAATTATCAAACATTGGTGGCCAAATATACTGTGTTATGTAACCAATTTAATAATATTAAGTAACCAATCATTAAGTGACAATACAAACATATAAAATTATCCATTCTGTTTACTATACATATATTGTATGTGTATGTAAAAGTAACCGAACAAAGTGTTGAAAATAACCATATAAGTTTTATAGAGTAACCAAAATAAATCTACTAAAAAATAAATATTCTGATACAATGGTTTAGACTATTATGCTTAAAAACTAATACCTACAAACAGTAAAAAATGCGATCAAATCTTTTGTGCAGAGTAACCTAATTAGAACTACTAATTAACCAATGCCGATGTAAATAGTTTCAGCCATGAAACGAATTGCTAATATTCAAATGAAAAAAAGAAGAAGAAGTAAACGATCATTTATTTGAAGATAACTCAACATTATCAGTAATCCATATTATGGGATATTTACCAGATTATGAATCAAGCTTCTCGTTAATGGCTGTTTTGCATTCCTTCGAACTCGACGTCAATGGATGAATCAGAAACTTCAAGTTTACCGTCGTTGTTGGTTTCCAAATTCTTCAAGATTTCTGTTAATAATCCGGTTTATGCTAAATTGTTGCTTCAATTCTGTTTCTGTAATTCGTTTTTGTTTTGCAATATTGACTGATTGGGTTGATTTACGGTTGTTGGATTTGATAAATTATTTTGGTAACTGCTCCTTGATTTTAGGAATTTAAAATTTACAATTTTATCTAAAAAATCTGACGTTATTTGTGTTTGGCGTTATTTTTGTAATTATTTTGGGATTGTACTGTTTTTGATAATACTTTTTAATTGTTGTATACTTATGTAAAGAACCCTATAAAGTAGCGGCTAAACAAAATTTTAGAATCAATCTTTTCAGCTCCTTGCCAGTGCATAAAATTATCCCAATCATAAGGATAACAAATCCAACCTAACAGTCCTAGAATAATTGCATGCAAAGGAAGTTTGTTTTCTCTCGTTTGTGAGTTTATTTTATTTTTTTGATAAAATTTAATTAATTTTTGATGATGTACTTAATTATGAAATTATATTATATATTCTCTAAAAAGTAAAAAAAATTTCAATAAAAAAACATTTTTTTTGAGAAGCTACAATTTAATTGATCTAGCGAAACATTTCATCGAGTTGGAGGCGGCCCATCCCGTAACTCGATACGAAAATGATGTTTTTTTTTTGTTTCGTATTATTTGATCATTGTTAATTTTTAAAAATTAATTTAAAAAACTTTTAAATTTAAAATTGACATAAATTATTTTAATTTTAATCAATATAATGATGAATATCATAAATTATTTAAAAAATATTATTAATTATATATTTTATTATTTTATAAATTTTAATAAATCATCTTAATTTTAAATTTAAAAATATCTTAATTTAATTTTTAAAAGCCAATTATAATCATATATAATTTGAAAGTGAGAGAGTATATTTTTTTAGAACCTAATCCTATTATCAGCTGAGTTGGACCGCTAGTTACCACAGTATTATCACAAAATAAAATTAAAAAAATTGACGGTCCGTATTCATGCATGAAACTTGATGGAGCAGTAGTAGATAAGATAAGGTTGGACATTCCTTGTATAGATTCATCACGGATGAACTGATTGACGTTTTGTTCAGTTTCAAGACTGATTGATTTGATGTGCATATGTTTTTCGATTTTTCCCACCACAATATGAATGTGTTGCAGTACATTTTTTGTTCTTCTCTCGTAGTTGAGCTAGATATTTTTCACCCTACTATTTTCACCCCTATTTTTCAACATTTTATTTTTTATTTTTTTTCCTATTAACACACATGTAATATTATCATGTACCAAGTACACTAGTATTATAGTATAATTCTTGCTGTTGCCGCATGCTTTCTTTTGGAATGAAGAATATATATATACACTAGCATTATAGTATTATAGTATTTTTTTTTATTACAAATGGGAATTTATGTCTCAAGACTCGGAATGCCTCTCATCTCCTCTGTTAGGAACGCAGTAAAATCTCAATAAATTAATATTTGATAAATTAATAATTTTTTTAAAATAATATTTTTTTTCAATTTCAACTTGAGCTAATAGGATAAATTAACAATTTCAATAAAATAATAATTTTTAAAAAGACCCTTATATAAATATATGGTCCCATTAAAATCATAAATTAATAATTCTTTTAAATTACAAATATATCTAGGATAATCTTGTAAAATATGATTCTATTCTCGTTTGTTTTGTCTTGAAATTCAAATCTAATTGAATTTCATCCTTAATTTTTTTTTCATTGCGTCCAAAAGTTCATGTGTTGCATTCTCGAATTGTAATAAAAACTTGTGAAGCGTTGTTGATGCCATGAGTGCTTCATTTCACGTTATTGGCTACAAAAGTATTGTATCATTCTCAGATTCATCATCAATAGAATTTTCAGTGATAGAAGCCACAATAAACTTATACTATATACAAATTAATTAAACTTAATGCGAATATAAATTTTTTTGAAAATAAAATATGAATATAATTTGAAAAGTGAATACAATGAATATTATTTAATTTATAGAGGTTTTACGTTTTAGGATGAAAAAATTGAAATCGAAAACGATTTTGAGATGAGGACTTCAAAGACTTGAACAACAACATCCTTAATTAATTCTCCCCAGTCATGTCCCAACACACAAAAAAAATAAGGGAAAAAGAAAAAGAAAAAAGAGATCAAACAGTGCAGAGACAGCTGTAAATAATTCATTCTAATCTTTAACAACCTACTAAATTGTTTTCGATCACTCTCTGGCTGGGGAGTGGGGGTCACCTTTCAATCAATAACAGAGAAACAAGATGATGTTTAAAATATGGAGAAAATTAAAAGTACAGAAACAGATGACGGATTAGACTATTCATATGAAAAGAACGGGACATAAGAAAAACATATGGAGGATATCAACTACACGTCAAAGTACGTACCTACATATTTATGAACTACTAACTACTATTGTTGGGCTAGTAATTTTTGTGGTTCAAGTTGTAGTTGTACTAACAATTAATTACTAATCTTGAACTTCTAATCCTCTCTGTCTCTTCCTCTTTCCGGAAATAATGGACAGTGCCTGCCCGCGGCGAAGGAAACTCACCACATTTGAGTCTGAAGGCTAGTACTATATATCTCTCTCTCTATATATATAGGGGGCATGTTCCACGCCCAACATCCGCCTAACAAGTGGGTGAATGATAACACCATTGTCTATCCAACTGTTTGACGGATATTAAAACATTTTTATAAACAGCAGTGCCTAACTGTTTGGTAGATGGTTGACTATATAACCAACTTTGGCCGTGAGACACACACACACACACATATATATATATATATATATATATATATATTCCTCTTTATTCTTGCTTCCAAGCATGATTTTCGTATCTTATATACGTTTTTGTTTGTTATGTACTGCGCTACATAACAATTTATAAGTGTTGTTGCAAATTATTAGAATTTTGCTAGAAAAACTAAGAGTTTATTGACGAAGGGTGCAAATTTTTATGGCAGAGGTTAGTAGCAGACCGTGGGAACTTATAAAGATGACTGAACAAGAAGAAGATCTCATCTTCAGAATGCATAGACTCGTTGGGCAAAGGTAAGTGTTTGTTTCAAAAGGGAATTGTTATTTGATGTTTCCGCAAGATAAATGTGGGTCCTGTTTACTCTTGATCATGTGAGCTGAATTCTATGAAACTATCAAATTCTCTACAAAAGATGTAACCAAACTTCTGAGAGTAGTGGTTATTATTTGTTATCTTGATAATTCCAGATGACTTTATTAGGTGGGATTTGATAGCTGGCCGTATTCCAGGGCGAAAACCTGAAGAAATAGAGAGATTTTGGATAATGAGACACCAAGCTGTTTTGCAGCGTACAAGCTGAAATGTTGGAGGGGTATTGCTATTGGTATGTAAAATAATGTTTGTAATTTGGTCGGAACATAAGCATTGTTTATGTTCTCAATTAGTCTTCTGTACTATACAATGTTGGAGGGGTATTGCTATTAATTGGTATGTAAAATAATGTTTGTAATTTGGTCTAAACATAAACATTGTTTATGTTCTCGAACTTCTGTAAATTAGGCAATAGCAACACTATTGCTTTTTTTTTTTTATTTTTTTTAAAGAATCGCCTTTTCTTTCTTTTTAAAGGTGGAGATGATGGAGTCGGTTATAAATTTTCTTTCATTTTTTCGCATTTTGCTCAAAGAATTGAAAGGAGATGGTGCATTAAGTTATTTTCAAGGCTAACTTAATCATTTTTCCCAGAGATCCCAATAGGGATAGTGTGGTGCATGTTTTCTCATATATATATATATATATATATATATATATATATATATATATATATATATATATATATATATATATATATATTCATTAGGGTGTGCTCTACTTCTCTTCACTTGAATATCAGATTTTAATGTTGTTTGTGTTGGATTTTTGCTATAAAAATCTTATTTATCTATTTATTTAATATTTATTTATTTGTGTTGGACATTGATTTATTAATAAAAGTACATCATTCATTAAATGATCATTTAGTTTGTTTATATATATCTCCACATTATATATGTTATGGTTTTTGTGTATAAATAAATGTTATACACAAAAGATATAAATCATATGTAATATATAAAGTACTAGTGCATTAACGGTGTGCATTAAACGGATCATGTGACAATATTTTATTTATAAAATATTTTCACATAAATATTAATTTGTAAAATTTCTTAATTTTGAAATAATAGTGGACTTAATATTGTTATATTCCCTTCGTCGCAGGATAAAAGTCTTCCATTGACTTTTATGGTCAAATTGACCATTTTTCAAATCAATATATCTTATTATTCTTTTATATATATGTAAAAAGTCTATAAACTACATACAATTTAGTACTAATATCAGTGTTTGCTTTTTCGAAAATCTAAATATATATGTTTAATTGTTAATTTTAAAAATGGTCAATTTGACCACAAAAGTCAATGAAGAACTTTTATCTTGGGACATAGGGAGTATATATTAATTTGATGTTCCAATGAGTGAGATTGCATCATATTAATTAATACCTCGGAATGTTGATTAATATATTTAATTAATATTAGGAACATTATTATTGTCAAAACATCTATAAGATTTTTCATAAGATAATTTATCATTGATCATAGAATCTTGACCGAGTCTTTTAATATTTTTTATTAAAAGAATTAATTTAATTGTTAAATCAATTTATGATCAAATAGAGATAAATTGTGGACTTATGAAATTAGTTTAAATGTATCGGAATTATATTAATTGATTCTGAAATATTTATGTACATTTATAGAAGAAATATTTGCAGTTTATTAGTAAAGGGTTTATTTAATTAATTCCTGAACTGAAGTGCAATTATAATTATTTAATGGAATTAATTGTAATTAATATTTATTTTGAATATTATTATTGGATAATAATATCTAGATAAGTATTAGAGTCAGAAAAGAAATCCATTAGGATCCCCTTCATAGCCTAATATGGCCCAGATTCATAAGAGATGATAAAGATCAATGTTATTATATATATCATTGGTCAGAACGAATTGGGTACTTTTCTATCAGAGGAAAACACAAAATTCGTATTCTCTCTTTTCAGCCTAAGAAAAACAAAGTTTTTCAGAAAGGGCTTTGGAGACCATACTCAAGGTTCAACATAAGGTCATATGAAGGAAAATCTTGAGGATACAAGAGATTGTACGGATATTAAAACGTGTTAATCCAACCAAGCACTAGGTAACGAATTCGTACTTTTGATACACGATATATATATATATATATTTGTTGTTTCGTATAAAACCATAAAGATGATTCTGGTTTTATTTTATTTTATATTTTTTTAAAAAACCTATTCTCGAAAAAATTTCCTACAGTTTGGTGTAGGAAATGGTATTCTTTCATAAGTGATAAAAGGAAGTGACTTGCTTGGAAAGCTTGAATTGGTGGATTAGGTTCGGTTGTGATCAATGGTGCGGCTTTATATGTGGGAGTTTTTAATGTTTTCAATGTTATTTGTTGTGCAAAATTGCTCAATGGGATTTATGATGTTAAAAATTAGCTACAAGGTTCTTAAGAGTGGAGTTGTTTTTCATTTCATATTGTATTTGACAATCAATTGGATGTATTCAATTTTTCTTTTAGTCTAAATATTTTGGATTATAGATGTTTTCAAAAATTAATTTCTTTTGCAGTGTGCTTAAAAAAAACAAGTAAACCAAGTTGTCTGATTAAACATACATACTCTTTATGTTTTTTCTTTTTTTCTTTTTTTGGGTGGTGGGTGGAGGGATTACAAAGTCCTTCACTGTATATTTAAACTAAAGAAATTGCAATTCATTTTATATTTTTCAGAAGCATTTTAAATTGATTTGTTGCCAACAAAATTTAATTCATCAATAAAAAGCCATTTTTCCTTGATGAGATCACTACACTAGAAGCTATAAATCCAGCTAGTCTTTAACTACTAGTATGCACTTTGAGAAATATTGAAAATGCTTGTGGCTCGCTAGATCTTTTCTATACAAAGCCCATTTCGTATTGCACATGTACAGGCCCGACTACATATCTCACATGGAAATCTTTTTCTTTGCTCGGCCTAATATAAATCATATATATATGAAAAAAATATAGGTACACAGATGTGTAGTACACAGTAAGCTATAACGACGGTTTTCCGGAGTTACAATGACGGACAAACCGTCACTATAGACAGAATATCTATGACGATAGACAAATCGTCGCTATAGCTCTTGAAAACCGTCGTTATAGCCTACTGTGTAGCTATATATAGTCCTATATATATATATAGGGTAATGATCTATAACATCTATTTGCTATGGATCAAAAATGGACAAATAGCATTCTAACCTTCTGTATCAAATATCAAGGGCCTTGATTAAAAAATGAAGCTTGTCGTCCGTTAGTCATTCTAGCGGACTGGTTAATAACATTTTTGGACCATTATAACCCCCATCAGCGCACGCAGAAAAAAAAAAGTCGGATGCATACAGATGTGGATTTCTCCCTGCCTACTTCCTACTTACAAATTGTCTAATAAAATAAATTCAATTAGATAAAGGAAGCCTTATATTTAATTGATAAACCAATGCAATGATTACATAAGAGAAACGACTCAGTTGATAAAGGCAAGAAGGTAAAAAAAAAATCAAACTGATACTGTGTAAGAAAGCCAGAAGTAATAAAATAAAAAAATTAAAAAAAATTAAAAAAATTGACTTCTAGAGACTTCACTACCGATCGACTAAGGGAAAAGAAAAAGAAAAAGAGAAAAAAAGAAGTCGTCTGAGATGAGAGACGAGAGGATGAGAGAGGAGAGGGACTTACCTCGCGTCTATCAGTCGATTGGATGAAGGAGTTGAGGTGAGTTTATTTTCTTCCCTTTCCTGCTCTTTGTTGCGGCTTACGACTGATCATTCCTTCCAAAAGTTGAAGAAAATTTCACACTTTCAGATCCACCGGAATGATCCCCACATATGCTTTAATATGCTTAAGTAGTATTAATCTGTTTCAGTATTGAATTGGGTCGTCCGCTAGTTATTCCAGCGGACCAGTTAAAAAACTCATTTTTGCAACGTTGATTTCGGCACATTTGGGGCATAATGGTCTGAAAATATTATTTAACCCAGTCCGCTAGAATGACTAGCGGACGGCGAGTTTCTTTTTTTAATTCAGACCCTTGATAATTGATATGAAAGGTTAGGATGTTATTTGTCCATTTTTGATTTATTACAAATAGATGTTGTGGATCATTACCCATATATATATATATATATATGAGAAAGCGGTATATTCAGGACTCCCGAATATAGATTAAAATACAAAATTGACCCACCTATTTATAGTTTTTTTACAAATTCCTTCTTCAAACTTTTTTTTTAAACATAACTCACCCTCTAAGTGTCACGTAAGTGCTAAAATGGAGACCTTAATGACTTTTTCGTTAAAATAAAAATAAAAATCCAACATGTGTTTGTCACCACGTGCTACACCAAGGGCAATATAGTCATTAAACGCTTCTATCCCACAAACCCTTCTGTCCCGACCATCAATCACCATCTCCATATTCATCTTTCCAATCCTCCATCTCACCAACATAACTTACCATAAGTTGTTGATTCTACCATCATAATCATTTAAAAAAAATTAGAAAATATTAAAAACCAATCAGTCTCTATTGTCTAATCACTTCACTAACAATCCCCAAATTGAGCCAGCATTCCCGATCCAAACAGCTTGAATGAAAGTTTACCGCATAATCAACCCAACCTTCTACGTACAAATCATAGATTTTTCAATTCTTCAATGATAAAATTGTGGGAAAATCTTGAGATTCTAAAATTTGATTCGAAAATATCTAAAGAGTTTGTAGAAAAAACCTAGGGTTTTGAAGTAGAAAACTAAAAAAGGTTTTATAGTGATGGAGGAAGAAATCAATCATTCTTTTGACGCCGGAGAAGGAGTTAGGATTAAAAAAGGTGACGTGGATCATTATCTCGGACCATGGGTGGTGAACCATGAGGCCGACGAGGGTGCTTTTATAGATTTTGGAGATGCGTGGAAAGCAGCGACGACTGGGTATTGGGGATTTGGCGAAGCCACCTTTATTAACTGTTGTGAATTGATTCTTCATTAATTGATTGATTTTGGAGGATTAATTTGAAAATTTTTAGTTTTGGAGAAAGGAGGATATTGATTTGTTTGTGAGACTTGCTAGAGATCTAGAGAGGGATTTGCGCAGCCTCAATACTTCCATGATATAGGTACTTTTTATATTCTAATTTAATTTAGTCATTTATTGATTGTTTATTTATTACTAGTTTTGTTATTTTATTTTTAATTTATTAGTATTGTTATTATAAAAAATTACTTTATGCTTTTAAAATTTTAATATTTTTGATTTCTAATTTTCAATTTTTATTTTAATTTATGTTTTATTTTAATTTTAAAATTAAGGTTTTTTTTGTTACCTTCTTAAGTTATTTTTTTTTTATTTTTTAGTTTTATATTTTTATTTTATATTTCTGTTTTGAATTTTCTTTTTTTTTTGTTTTCTAATTTTTTTATTTCCATTCTACCCCTAGATCTGTTCCTCATATTTACTATTTTGAATAAAAAAGTCAATAGGGTCTCCTTTTTAGTACTTACGTAACTTAGAGGTGAGCTATGCTAAAAAAAAATTTGAGGAAGGGATTCGTAAAAAAGTTACAAATAAGAAGGTCAATTTTGTATTTCAATTCTGAATATACGATTATCTACGCAGCTCAATCAAACGGTGTTATTCCCTTATTTCTGGATATACCTTAGTCTCGATGGCTTCTTTACCCTTTAATCATTCAATTCAAAACCAACAAATCTTAATTTGTTTGTTGATAGCTGACGATTATGGAGTGTTGGGTGATGAGTGGCTGTAACGACCAAGAATTTTGAAATTTGTCTTGTAATTCGAATTTTTGAATATTAATAAATATATTATATTTTATTAATATTATTTTTGTGTTGCATGTTTAAAGATTGTGTGACAACCTGGATTATGTGAATGCATGAAATTTTACGTGTTACAGTGTTGTTTTAGTGAATAATCGATTTCGCGTAGCGTCGCTAAATCACTATTCACGGGGCACGTTTCCCGAGGCACTATTCACGCCATAATATTTTTGTGTCTTTTCGACTTTAATAAATTTCATAAATACGTGTATGCGTGCGAATAATTTTTTCAAGTGTCAAAAATTTTATTTGAGCTGATACGTGATTTTATCCGTATCCGAAATATGTTATATGGGTGTTCCGAATAAATGGATAAATCCCGTAATAATTATTTTTATACATCCCAATATTTATGGGAGTACCCATTTTAATTTTGGGTAGAGTTATTTACCAGTTTTGGTACAAAAGTGGGAGTTTTAGGATATATTTTGGTGTATTTGGGTATTTATTTTGGCTTGTTATACTAAGTGGGAACCAACCAAACCATTTTCCACCAATCAAATTGCTAGGAATGAGAGAGTGGGGGGGAGTATTGCCGGCAAGTTAGAAAATTTGGCCACCTTGAGCCACTCGCATTTTTCTCCTACTTCTCCCTAATTCACTCTTCCACTTCTCCCAAATTATTTTCCAATTCTCTCTTGCATCCCATTCAAACTACCATCAGCTGATAGAGAGAGAGAGAGATAGAGAAATCTTCTGCAAAGAAGGAATAGGAAGAAGTCACTGGGAAAAGTGAAGAAGGTCACCGGAAAAAGGAAGAAAGAAGAATAAGAAGGCACGGGTGGAAGAAGAAGAGGAACCAAGCAAGGAGAACCCCCAAAACAAAGCCTAGCCGAGCTTCTTAACCATCTAGAAGGGATTTACAGAGGTAAACACCAACCAAATCCTGTCCATTCGATTTTTTGTTAAGATTTTCAAGTTTTTCTTAGTTTTGAGCTCTTAAGTTTGTGGGTCAGATTTATGGCGATTCTTGGTGTTTTTGTTTGTTGTGATTGTTTGTAAATATTTTTAAGAGACTATATAAGCTATTAATAACATCAAAGTGGAACAAAAACGCAAGAAAACCTTACCTTGGCTTAATGGAGCAAGAACAATGGACTTTGGACATGAACTTGGACATTTGGACTTTTTAGAGGACTATAAAGTTATGATTTCGTATTTGTTAATTTTGTTTGTTGTTATGGTATTGTAGTTCCATGGGTTACGAAGCTAACCCAGTTGAAATGGAGTAAAAACGAGTTAAAACGAGTTCGTAGGAATGATTTTTGTAAAACTTGTCAAGAACTCGAAGAACAGAGTATGAACTTTGTACTTTGGCCTAAGATTTGGCTATGTTAATGTTTATGGGTAATTCTAAATTTTTGATATGTTGTAGCCCCATAAGTTAGGAGTCCATAGAGTCCGAAATAGACCAATTTGCTTGAGTATTGAAGGAGTTATGGAGGTTGGAGTGGTCGGAGGTCGGAGTCGCGAACTGGGAACAAACCCAGAATCTGGCTACTGCAGAATGGCGCCGCAGCGCCACTCATAAGCCTTGCAGCTCACGTTGCAGCGAAGGGCAAGTTGGTAAAAGACCGGGACTCACGCCGCAGCGTGAGACCCAAGCTTTAAGGCTCACGCCGCAGCGTGAAGCCCTGTCATTGAGAAGACGCGGGACTCGCGCCGCAGGGTGAGGTCCAACACTAAGGCTTGGCGCTGCAGCGCCAGTTCTGTGTCTAGACCGGGTCGGGCAGTCAGGCCGGGTTAGGTTGGGTCGGACCTAATGAATCCTTTTCAACGGGTCCAACACTTATATTTTTCCTTGTATTAAATGATTAGACAGGTTAACTAAGCATATTTTTTAAGCCCTAAAATGCTTAATTATTTTCCAAATGTCAACCAAATTGGTATTGTCGTAGGGCAATCAATGTGTTTTAATTGTGCAGCGTCCGTTTTGAACCATTATTTGGAATGTGACTAATTGTTATGTAAATATGTACTTAATTGTGTAGAATATTAAGGAGTGTGTGTTATAATATTGTAGCAGCGCATCAGGCAAGTTTTCTAACCCGTACAACTTTTATTATTGTGCGAGTTATTTATTAATTGAGCAATCACTCTATATTATTGCAAGTTCCTTACTCAATTGTTTTATTTGAGCAAGTTTCCCATTTTATACAAATGTTGTATATTGTTGCAAGTTTCATGACTCAAATCGAGTTATTTCTTTCAAGTTATGTTAGTGGATTGATTATTGTTAATTATTCCACATTAAGGATAAATTATTGATATTCGCACATTGTGTATTTGAATTCGAAATCTATTGTTGGACTGTGAAATATAAGATCGTCATTTATGAACTGTTTAGGGGAATAGTCTACGCCACTTGTTTCAGCTAGACACATACAGATTATTATTTTAAAAGCTATCCAAACCGATTGTTGGTGCGGATTCTTGGACTGAGAGAGCAACCCTTATGTAGGGGATTTTAATGTGTCGATTATTTGATGCAGTCAGAGCTAAATGTTATGCATATATATAGGGTACGAGAGGCTGATCCCCTCGAGTACTACTGACGGGCCAGACGTTTAAAAGGGTTAATTGAATAACTGATCCTTTGGCCAAATAGTTCATGGTCTATTGGACCACTCAGCAGTAAATAATCAATTTTCATCATTTCTTTGAACTTTGATTAAATTGACAACTATTTCTTTAATGTCTTAAATTGTTGAACTATGCGATTATTGTTCTCTTTCATTCATGATATATCCTCTTTATTCATTTTAAACTTGTTGAGCAAAGTAGTTGCTCACCCTTGCTATATCATGAACCTATTGTAGTTAAGTCGGGGAGTTCCAAAGCGGACAAAGGCAAGGGAAAACTTAAGGAATAGTTATATGTACTATCCTGTTATGTAATCGTGGAATCGTTTTGTAATATTATTGTATTCTGCGATGTATTCTATTTAAGGTTATAGACCTTGGGACCGTAGTAAACCTTTTGTAATGAACAACATATGTTTATTTATTCCGCATTAGTTGATTTATGTTGTTTAGAGGTATATGGATGTATTTTATTGTGAGCACCAGATTCGAGGTATTGGTACCCGAATTTGGGGGTGTCACAGTGGCTATAATATCCCGAATATTATTAATGTTTGGTAGATATTTTTCTTGAGGAGTTTGGAAGATATTTTCAGTTGCAAATTGCATTGTCGAGCTTGGTAGATATTTTTCTTGAGGAGCTTGGAAGATATTTTCAGTTGTAAGCAGCATTGTCGAGCATGGTAGATATTTTCATTGACAAGCTTAATTAGAAGATATTTTCGATTACAAGTTGCATTATCGAGCTTGGTTGATATTTTCATTCATGAGCTTAGAAGATATTTTCAGTTGAGGAGCTTACAAGATATTTTGCTCAATGATCATTTTGCCCTAGATTTTGGATGCCTATAAATAGGAAGCAAACCATTCATTATTCTTTACGAATTCATAAGAAGCTTGAGAGTAAAAATCTAGAAAAAGCTTTGCATAATCAAAAGCTGTGGAGCTAGCACTCTAAGAGGTTGAGCGAATAACGCAAAATTAGCGTAAACGTAAGAAACATTATTAGGCAAGTCGTCTTACTCTTATTTGCACTCCGTGCAACGTGTTTTTTAAGTGTTGAATTTCATTTGCTATATGAAATTCATTGTATTATGTGAAATGAATTATGAAAAGGAGTTATTTGCCATTTAATTCGGCTTAACTCGATTTTAGAGCTATTCTAGTTGAAATATTTATTGTTGCGATATTGAATTATTATAATTTTTTATTATAGATTGTTTATGTGCCAAACCAAATTGATTTGGAACGAATTTTAAGATTAAGACTGGGGTTGAACAACCCTATGATATAGGGGATCATTTATGAAGATGTCAAGCCATATAGTGCTAAGTTAAACGTTTTTAGCGAACGAGTCGCTTTTAGCGTATAAGATGATGTTAAGTAAGTTTTCAGTCTGTATGATTGTAAATTTTGATGGAATAAGTTCAAGGTCCTAACGACCCCTCAATTTACTATTATGAATAATTGTTGATATCTTTTATTGAGCTTCTATTCTTTGAATTAGAATAGTTATGAATCTTTTAGACTCGTTGAGCAATTTTTAGCTCATTCTTGCAAATAAATTTGCAGCTAAAGAAGTATTACCAGAAGAATCTAGCAGTAAAGGAAAGGTTAAAGAAGAAAGACATTTTTATTGTCTTCTTGTGTGATGTAAAGTTGTAATGACTTTAGAAAATAGAATTAAGAAACTGGATATTGTAATATTCTTATATCAATGATATTGACGAAGTTTTTATAAAAATGTATTGTGTACTTTAAATTTTCGTAAATATTGAAGTCATTTAACTATGTTAGATTAACATTATTGACAATATTTAGAAAGTTTTGACGAGGAAATGGATTAGGTTATATAATTGCTCGTCGTTTTAACGGAATGCCCTCTCTTTCCTGAAAACTGACTGGTTGTTAATATTGAAAGTTTAGGATAGATAAATGAATGTCAGTCACAATGTAGTATTAAAGAAAGAAGTAAAAACCATGTTGTCATCCAAGGATTAAGATAAAAAAAATATTTATATAGAAATGTCTGTAATAGACAAGTTCAACTAATATGATTATAGAATTATTAGTTAAGTTATGATAGAAGTACGAGATAACGTCGACCCTTGTTCGGACGACCAATGCTCGAATTCGGATGCGTTACACTCAGGGGCGGATCCATGTTAGGGGCAGGGGGGGCATCTGCCCCCACTGAGTTTTCAAGAGGCGAGCCATGCAAAGCTAGAATAGGCCAGCAAAGCTAGAAAAGGCCAGACATGCACTGAAACTATAAAAAAATTATTTGAGCTTAAAAAACTAATTATATTAATCCCACCACTCACATTCACGCCACTAGTAACATTCCCACTACCTTGGTTTTTGGTTTTAAAATTTATTTAATAATGTCTAAATTCAATAGAGCAAAAACTGATTCAGTCTCTCCTTTCTCATTCAAAAACTTGAACTATCCCAATTTCAAAAACTGCAGAGTTTCTTCATTTTTTCCATTCAATTTCAACATTGAACATTTTGTGTGTGTTTTGGAGTAGATAGTCGGGCATAAAAGAACTAGATGTCAAAAAACTCGCGTCAACATGGGTTCCATATTCTTAATTTATAATTTAGTTTGATTATCTCTCTTTAAATTTCTCAATTTCCAAATCTGCAACTAATACAAGCATATTTTAATTTTAGTTTTTTAATTTCACAAATTTAATAATTGTTTTATGAATTTTTGTAATTATTTATGGATATTTTTGTACTTTTATAAAATTAGGGTTTTTTTACTTCTTAAAACAACATTGCAACAATGAAGAGAATTCCATCAAATAAAAGTTCTCCGGGTATGTGTTCTATTATATTTTTATTTTTTTAAAATTTTGTAATTTATTTTTTAATGTTACTTGTTAGTGGTTTAATTGAGATTGTTTATTGTTGTTGCTAATTACACTTGAATATTCATATTGTATACTGGTAAAAAAATACACTTGGTTTAATTGAGATTGTTTATTGTTGTTGCTAATTACACTTGAATATTCATATTGTATTTATTGTTGTTGCTAATTACACTTGGATTGTTTGTAATTTTTTATTTTTTTACGGGAATTTATTTATTCTAAATTTGACCCCATTATTTAGCAAAAAAAAATATTTTTTTGCTCCCACTGACTTCACAGGCTGGATCCGCCCCTGGTTACACTGATAGTAGTATGATTTGCTTGGCGATAATGGCATGGTGATTATGGATTTTGTTGGTAACTGTGAAGAGTGACGATTATGGTGGATAGTGGTGGTGATGGGGTCAAGTAAATTCAATCAAAATCCCCACCTTCCATGATATTTTGCTTCCCTATTATAATTATCAATGTTAATTTTGTGGCTCTCATGGCATCATCCGTTGAGATCTTCTTTCTCATGGATGTTGCCAATTCTGCAGAAGATGAGGTGGGGCTTCCATCATGGTGGAAAATTAAGATGAGACGTTAATGATTGACACCATTAATAACATTAATCTTTTGCCGGAAGTGGTGATGGTGGAGAATTGAAATTAGGGAGAACGACCCAAAGAGAGAAAAATAGTTAAATTGTTTCCTTTGATATGAATTATTTGATATGAATTAATCGTGTTTTTGTTAGTTAGTGTTGCGTATATAAATTAGAAACAAAGGACTAGATATCCAGTTTACCATATATATATGTTTTAAAAATTGGTTAGACCTAGTACTGAAGTGGACATCTAGCATAGGCCTCGTAAGCATTTTCTTAGGCAACCTTGTTTATTCGCACAATGAATTTATTTGTAGAATTTTAAAACTTGAAAACTTTCACTAAATACGGTCACTTATTATTCATTTTCTTAGAATATTTGACATATTTTAACTAATACCGCCTAGGCGGGTGCCGGAATTTTTTTTGAACATTAAATATATATGTATATATATACACACACACATACATACTCCATTGTGGAGAAAAATTATTTATATATTGAAAAATTGCTTACCAACTTTAGTACGTGGGTGGTCCAACTGGGCTTCTTGAACCATTCAATCTCTAGTTTGGGCTTAGAGTCTTGGTACAATGTATTGATTTTTAGGGACCATTTACACTAATTACTTAATCCTTTTATATTCATTTTGGCAACTCTTCTGATATGGAAACAACTTTTAGTTAGTGAATGGCTGAATGCTAGGTGATATAGTAGTAATGATTACTGTATCAGCATTTATTTATATAAAGCTGTAATCGGACCAGTACTATGTAACAATTAATTAATAATATATCATGCTCGTCTGTCTTTATACTTTGATGTGCATGATACATAATTACATATAATACACAGTACACACACACAGGCGTGAGTATTTCATTTCTTATGCCATTTTTTCCCTCTCTTTCACCTAGTGATAACCCCAACATATGTGTTTCCTCCGATGTCATTTAATATACTAAAGTTTATATTTCTAATACATTATTTATAATTAAATCAACACCAATCTTTTGATCTATGATATTTAATTGTATCATTTTATTAAAAATGAAATATTAACATTTTTCGTTACAATATTAATAAGTAAAGCTATCTATTAATTTTTAATATAAAAACTCAATCTTATTATTATGAAATATCTCGTGTGTATGAACGAATAAAAAAAATAATCTCTCCGTTTCAAAATATAAGATTATTATTAATTGACTTTTTAAAGTCAACTAAAGATATTTTTAAACTCAAAATTGACATGTAGTCATTTAATAATAGTCAATACAATGATGAATATTCTTAAATATCTCAAAAGTATTATTTACTGTAAGATTTATTTTTTCATAATCTTTAATGAATCTTCTTAATTTGAGTTTGAAAATGTATCAAATTAATTTTAAAAATCAATAATGATCTCATAGTTGGTTGAAAGAAAACCTCTATATGTGTCAAGTTGACCATCACAATAAACTTGAGATATAAGGGGTGTGTGTATATATATATATATATATACACACACTTATGGATTTAAAACATAGCAAATTCAAAAAATTAATGTAAGTTCAATTAGATGGTCCATTAACTATTGACACCTAAAGGCTAAAAGGATAAATGAATGACAGGCAATTACTAGCATCCCTCTAAAATTAGCATAGCTAGGTATACAAAGAGAATGTCATAACTTTTTTTTTTTTTTTTGTGGGGATCACAAGAATGTTGTAACTTTATACTCCTTGGCTAGAGGATTTAAGAGCTCAATTATAAACTACTCCTAGGGCACGCATTTTGATGACATCAGACTAGCTAAGAAATGAAACTATTGGGAATCGAATGCTATCATGCACCAGCTATAGGCTAGTTTTTTTATGCGTGCAATTAATATTGCAGGAAAAAGAAAGAAACGAATGTACTTACTATTTTATATATATATATATACACACACACACACACACCAAATTTTGCATCCTCCACCGGTTATATATGAATTAGTAGTATTAATTAATGGGCATGCTATTACCAAATTTAAAATATAGTTCGACATATTCTTTAGGGTTTTGTTTTGTTCGGGACTTTTCACTTTAGGGTAAACCAGAAGTAAGTTTGTCACTTTGGGTAGCAACATGTTTTTGATTCCTTAAAAAAAGAAAAAAAATGACGTGCTTGGTAGGAAATTAAGCCTCCAAACGTGATGAAATTAATTAATGGTTGCTCGTTCAAAATTGTGGGTTTGATCATAAGAAATTTTGTGGACGAAATTTTTACAAGGATTGGAGGAACAATTTCGTCCTAACTTGATACTTAATAGAATCACAAAACGATCTTGGCTGAAATTCTTAAGAAAAAGAAGGAAAAAAAGAAAGAAAGAAAGAAAAAATTGTACTTGGTATATATACAAGACTCCTACAAATAACAAGTCTTAGTTGCACATCTATTGAGAAGAATATTTTAGAAAATAGAACTAAAATATTTAATTAGATTATCATCATCATTTATGCTATAATTTCGTAGCATAAGAATTAAGAAGTCTGCATACCTTGATGCACATTACTCTTTTTAACTTAAATACGAATGTGAAGGTACGTACGTCAGATAAAAATGTATAAATAAGAATAAAAATGGTATATATTGTCACTCTATGAACAACAATACTAAGGATCGACCATGTTGCCCTAAATTACTTACAGATACATTAAAGCGTTATATAATACAACATTTTAATGTAAGTTCAGGCAATCCGAACATGTATTTTTCTTCAAAAGTTAAAGCTTTTTTGAAGTATTAATGATCCTTTATTAGGAGGCACCTTTTAGCGATGTTAATCGCATTGGATTTGAAGCAATAAACCATTTTCACATTGAAAGAAAATCAAGTGAGAATTTATAGATAAAAAGTCGAGGTTAAAAATACTAAATAAATAAAAGTAGTCACTAGAAAATACAAGTAAATAGTAATGACTAATCTAGAATTACATGATGATCCGTTGAAAGAAATTAATGGTGGTAAATTCAAACACTTCCTTCCTCCACATGCATTAAATCTCTTTATTGATTGCAGCTTCAGCTTCAGCTCTGGCGCAGATTGAAGAGGGAGAGAGCGGGAGAGAGGCTGTTAGATTTTGGGACATGTAAATGAAGGCATGCATCCATTTTTCTTTTCTTTTCAGTAATTAATTAAGCTTAGCAGAATGTTTGCTGGATTTGGTGAGCGAGTTCCTCCGCGCTAAGTTGGCATTCAATTCCAATCTATCAACACAAGTACCCAACATTATTCATTAATTAATGCCCGATATATAAATCAACAACATATATGCAATGTTTCCTTGATGGAGTAATTGTTAAGTTTCTAAAATATATATATACTGATGGCAGTAAATTAAAAAAAAGAAGAAAAAAGAAAAACCTAGCTTTCAGTGAAAAGTGATGATAGTATTTCCTACAGTACTACCATGCATATACGTAGTAGAAACTAATTAAAACATTCAGTACGAGTGCATGCAGTAGCAGTCTATTTTACAATGCGATAAATGAGTAGATGTGATTAATGATGGAATTTTCACTTTCAAAATTCAATTTCATTTTGGTAATAACTATGCCAATCTACCAAACTGCATTTCTCCACCTAACACTACTTCCTGAGTTTCTGTACTGTAATTTGATGAATAAAAAAACAAGACAACTTTATTAATTGGATATAGTCTAGGTCCTCTATATAGGAGATTAACTATATATTAGTAAAAAAAAAAAATCAATCTACACAAGAACGTATAATAAAAATCGTAGTTAATTAATAAGGATAATTTTGTTTTGATGTTACGTACCTTGATGGTGAAAGAATTAAGCATGGTTAATTCGTCGATAGTTTTGAGGCTGACATTGAGGATCTCAAGGGAGAGATCTTCGAGGGCGGATATGATATTCAGGACTTGGCCAGGTATTTTAGGAGATATAGTCTTCAAAAGCACATTAGGACCACAGAATTTAACCTCAACATCAGCAACTGCGGATTTTGAATGTGCAACGAGCTCGTTAGCATGATCGATGGAATTAGATGTGGAACAAGAAGAAGAAGAAGGAGACGGTTCGAGTGAAGAATTAAGCATGGAATTAGTTGGAGATAGGTATGGTAGTTGGTAGTGCAATAAGCTGGTTTGGTGGTGATTCTTGTAAGGGCTAGTTGGTTGTGGAGTTGTTGGGCTAGTGGGTAAGCTGCTAATTGGTACTACTAGTCTAGGACTAATTGGTGGTTTTCTAGGGCTAATTGGTAAGCTAGTTAACCTTGGACTTGAAACAAGCTGCTGCTGCTGCCGCCTTGGGCTAAGAACTTCATTGTAAATTAATTTTCTTTGCTTCTTTGCCTCTAGGGATTTTAGAACCTGCTGCAACTCAGTGATATAGTCAACTACCCCTCCTACTATTGATGCTTGATCTCCCTATATATATATATATATATATAGATTAACGAATTAATTATCCATACAAATCAAGTGTTAGACCAACATAATATATCTTTATACAAAATCCACTCTAGCTAGAGAAAGGCATTTTTAAATAATAAAAAAAAGAATTCAAAAAAAGTTAGTGTTATACTATAGTAGTATACAATATCTAGATAACCTCAAACAATACAAGGATATAAGGTCATATTGATCGACTGCATATAAAGTAATGCATGTGATGAACTTATACTTCACAATTCGGTAACTCCAACCCTAGGGACTTAGGGAAAACATGGGATGTATCATATTTGTTGAGGGATATGTAGACTCGAATGCGTGACTTTACACAGTAAGAAGAGATACTTTACCATTATACAATCACCTTTGATCTATATACTACTTGATTAACAAATGCTAAATGAAAATTTGAAGCAAGTGCTGGTGGACAAATTAAGATTAATTCACAAGTAGAGATCTAGTTAATTATTAATGATTAAGTAAGTAATGCATATATATATATATATATATATATATGCTAAACTCACTCTTTTGACATAGAAGGAAGGCATAAGGGAACGCAAGACTGATAAATTATCGTTCATCTGCTTCCTCCGGTTGCGCTCCACGGCTATGTGAGATATCTTCTGCTGCCCATCTAATTCTTCCTCCCCCTTGGCAGCAGCTGTACTAAGCTTCTGTCTCTTGGTCTTTGGTGAACAATTCTTAGCTGCTGCCGCCGCTGCTTCTTCTTCGAGCTCCGTCTCCGATTCTTCTAGATCTACAGGAACACTAGAGATTGATTTTTGAGTAACCAATCTTGTTGTTGTTGCATGACTAGTACTCTCCTCCTGCTGCTGATTATCTCCAGCTGCTTCTAATTTTGGACCAAAAAAACTAGTAGTTTCATCATGATGATCCAGTACAGGTGTTAATAAATTCAACTGATCAGACGAAACTCCCTCTAAAGCCTCAAGAATACTGAAGATATCCTCCGGTGAGGCTGCACCGCCGGCGGCAAAGTTGGTGTCGACAAATTCATGAGAGTCTTCTTGGAAGATCAATTCAGGTAGTAAATAAGTAGTATGCATGTTGTTTTCAACACTCATTTTGGATTAATTCTCCCTTTATACGTACGTAGTATATATATATATTTGGTACGTTGTCAAGATCAAGAAAAGAAAGAATGATAAAACGCTGAAAACTAGAAGAGGCTGAGGCTGAGGCTGATCCAAATGAAAGTGACTAAACTATCGCCATCAAATATTTAGATGGACCGTTCATATAATTATAATACGTCTACAACTGCTATATATTTGTTTACCGTTGTATGTATGGGTGGGATGGGGGGTTCGCAGTAATATTGAAACTTATAAGGAGATGTAGCCAGTAGTAAGATATATATATATATATATATATATATATATATATATATATATATTGGAAGCACAGAATCCAAAGAAGAAAGAATGAAAATTAACAGATTACCAAAAAAGGGAATTGATGGCCTGATTGAGGGAGGAGAGAGAGAGTACTAGGGCTAAACTCTAGCTACAGTTAATACTTTAATTTTTTATTTCTTGAACATTGGTTACTACTACAATACATAGGGGTATATAAAATGAAGGTGTCAATGAAGAACAGTAAAATTATTGAGAGAATGAACCATTTAAGGGCCGGCTATTATGATGCTGCAGAGAAAAGAAAGGAAAAGAAAAGAGAGAGTAGAGAATTAATGAACCATTTAAGGGTTTAAAATGGTAAAAAGTTCTTTCAGTTGTAATGTCATATATATATATATATAAATATATATCTCGCCACGTGCATGCTTGTGTAGGCTTAGACGCCCTTGATACCCTCTCTTTTCACAATAATTTTCACTTTAGTTATTCTATTTTAATATTAAAGAACTAATTTAATTTAGTGTTGAGGTATTAGTCTTACGGTTAAATTTTCGCCTTTATATGAATTTATTATTTTTTTATGTGAACTTTATTTTTTCTTTAATGTGTGATGTTTATTTCCTCCTATATATAGGGTTTAATTGATTGTTTTAACTGTGTGTTCAATTATTTGAATTCATTATATTTATACTCCATCCCTAAATCTTAGCTTCAAAACAAAGCAAAATAACTCGGATTTTTATGTTAAAAATTTTAGGACGAGAATAAAAGCAGTTTTAGCAAAATTAGTTAAATTTAAGATTTCCGAAAACGTATTTGCATTCACTTATGTTTGGTATACAGCATTCTACTAGTGAAGCGGGTTAAGTTGGTACCTACTTTGTAAAACTTAAATCAGATCCTCCAAGTCTTTATCATATAATTAATAAAAATAAAAAAATAAAAAAATAAATATATTATTATAATTTGTCCATGCGCAAGCCTGAAAGTTGGAACACATATATAATCCTATTTTTAAGAATGTCTAGCCTGAAGTCTTAAAATGAATTTGGATCCCTCTAATTAGTAATACACTAATCTTAATTTCAAATTCATCTAATCCACCATATATATATATATATATATATATATTATTTGATATTAAAACTGAAATACACACCAAATATCCAAGTCTTGATTCTCTTGAACCAAGTCTTTTTGATTTTGGTGATTTATCTTACAGTAATAAAAATTTCTTTTGTCTTTTGGTAAAATAAATCAAAATCACTTGATTTATGTTATTGAGTTGCATTACCACACAAATGAGTAATCGGACATCTATCTACCATTTGATAAACATGTGTACATTTTACCCAAATTTTAGTGGTTAAAAATTCTTATTAATTTTCAATGGTGTAAATACTAATGATAGTAATTTTTTGCATAATTCATCTCCATATTATGAATTATCTATTAATAATATTTGAATAATTATTAACAAAGTTGATATGACAAAAATTTAGTACATTGGATAGAATCGAAAGAAAATGTATTGGTAATTAATGGGAGCCATGCAAGTTCACTTGGAAAATGTACTCGCAAATTTGCTTATATTTAAAACTGTACATGGCAGCTTGATTTGCGGGGAAAATACAAAGATACCCTTGACCTTAGGTTTAAATAGCGCAAGTGAGAGGAAGGTTTGCCAATTTGAATGTTCTGGATATTGGCAGGATCCGATTCCCGACCATAGCTTGGTGGCCGGTGGGTGTTACAATACATTGATGTTGCCTCCCCCAAGTATTTATTTTATGGCCCTACAATGTTTTTTGTTTTTTTATCATAGTGCCTCTTTTTTTCTTATCCCAACTTGTTCTAATTAACCTTCTAAGTTTTAACAATATTTATGATTATATGATATGGTTAATTTTGGAGGTGGTATTAGGAAAAATCCAAGCACCAATGACAATGCAACACATGCTAACTCTCTGGAGGGGGAAATTGGCAATTCAGAATTATAATGCTCTTTTTGTAATTTTATTTTTTCTCCTGCTGCATTTAGCTATATATATATATATATATATATATATATATATATATATATATATATATATATATATATTCCAAGCCTCTCTCTCTATATATATAGCCGTGTTTGGAATTTATTTCGCCAGATGCTGCATGTCTTCGAACATGCTATTAGTATTTATAAGTCGAACATAATTATAATTACTCAAAAAGAAGAATTCCAAGGGTCAAGAGATGTATAGTGAGATCCATAAGAAGAGATATATAATAAATAGAATAATTAATTTGAACCAAATATTTATGGTCTTTAAGAAGAAAGAAAGGAACTATACTCGTAGAATTTAATGACAATTGCATACATGCGCCATGCATGATTTAAAAGCATCAGTTTAATTGCAACAATGAATAATATGCAATTCGTGAAAAGCGTTAATATATGAGTCTAATTCTGTTGTCTCATTTAGATATTATTGCTATTTATTTAATCTTTATTAATTAATTTATCCACAGCTACTTTGTTAATTAAAAATGATTACGTGAAGATTAATACATGCATAAAGCCGACTCTGCAATAATAGTACGTATACGTAAATGCACCCCTGTTGAGTTGCTTCAGGAATAAGTAAATAACTGAAAACAGTATCTTTCGTCTTTAATTTACATATATACCAATTAATTAAGGTGGTCATTTTCATGTATTGTTGCATGTTTTTAGCAACAAAATTAATGATACCTGATGATCATGATCAAGATTAGAAGTCCAGTACTGCGTGGTAGTAATTAATGGATGTGGAGTATTATATAGTGATGATGAATCAATCAATGTTTCGAGATGGCGCTCCTGTTTGAATGATCATCAGTCTGCATGCATGCATGCATGCAGGTGTATCACTATACGTGCGGATCCAAATTTTTTTTTCAGTAGCGCAATGAAGAACAAATTCTTCACGAGAAATAGTATATCACTTACAAGAGATTTATTGTGAAGAAAACTTTCTTTTGCGCAATTCTTTGCATTAGAGTTTCTCGCTAAAAGTATCATTTATTCGCTAAGTTAGTGACTAAATATTTTTTTTGTGAAGGGATATATTGTGAACAATATGTTCTTCAAAAATTATATATTGCAAAAGATTATTTTTGTTTGGCGAGGAGATGTTTTCTTCACAATTAACATTTTAAAATAACTAGTAAAATGTCTTCCTTCATAAATAACAATTTGTGAAGAACATATTTACTTTAGAAAGGTTAGATTTCCTTCACTAATTACATATTGTGATTTTTTTTTAATTTACCGAGAATAAATTTCTTCAACAATGCTGCTATTAAATAATCAAATCATTGCAAATTAAAAATATTTTTAAAATTATTTATTAATTTGTAATCAACATCAAATAAAACATTATATTATATAAATAACTAATTGTATAATCCACAACTAAATATGTAATAATCAAGTAACAAAACGTATAAGGCTTGTAATCAAAACAAATGTAGGTGTCCCAAAGACCATAGTACCTAAAATATTTAATCATTAATACAAGTAAAGAGCTAAGAAAAATAAGCTATAAAAACTTTGTAACTTTGTCATGTTAAGTCCTCTCCTCATTGTCATAATTTTTTTAAATCCACTTATGTGAGAAAAAACTTTGTGAAAATATAAAATTTTACTTGTGCGTATAAATATCAATGCCCTAATTAAATGAGAAACATTATTAAAACGATAAAAGATGAGAGTTTGGTACCTATGTATATATATTTATAACCAAATACACAAATAAATGTGCAACAAAATATAATTATAAGTTATCACTATGCCCTTTAGGAAGCTTGATACCTATGTATATATATATATTTTTTTGCTCCCTCCAAGTTTAACTCTCCCATTAATCTGCCTCTACCTTTATACCTATAAAAAAAAATTCAGCACAACAGCTGCCTATGTTGTCCCCTGAATAGATCCGCCCCTGTTAACGTACGTCCCAGATCCAATTTATGTATTATATAGTACGTATATATAATCAATCCCATCAATAATTAATTCCTTTTCTCCTTTAATTTTTTGCCAATTTTGAAAAGCAGGTAAGTAACGTGCATGCATGTAATATCATTCGATCTACCTGTAAATCAATGTCTTAGTTTGCAGTTAAGCATGTACGTAATATATTTGGAATTTGGAAATACAAACTAATATAACTGATCATCAAATAAATTTTTGGATTTGATTTTCATTTCTTTGTTTTCTTCCCTAGAAATATAACCTAATTAACACTAGTACTGAAAATATTTTCCCCAACTTATATAAAACTACTACGTACTACCTCCATTCTTTATAAATAGTTTTTTTTTTCGAAGTTTGCTATTAGAACACAACAATTCAACTTAACTTTCTATTTATTATTATTATTATTATTATTATTATTGTTTTTTTTATTATTATTCTTATTATATTTATAATACATGTGTATGGACGTGAGAGAGGGAGAGAGCTAGAGCAGTAGTAGTAGTAAATGGGGATGGTGGAGAAGAGAGGAGGGAGGGGGGGTACGTACTGAGCAAAATCTGCAAGTTGTCTGTCAGGAGGGAGAGGGAGAGAGAAAGAGAGAGATTCTCATATGATATGATATGAAATGAAATGAATTAAATTGAATCGGAGGCCTTCAAATTAAATGCGCAGACACGGCATCTCCGTGCCTCCCTCCCTCCTTCCCTCCACGCCCCACTCTATGATTAATATTTATGGAGTATTCAATTTTGAATCAACTTCTTCATTTGCAGATAGATGCTTGCTTGCTGCAATATGCCCACCTACCATATGATCAACTCCAAAGAGTTTAAAGATTCTCTATTACTCCTACTATTTACTAATTTATCTTTATTTCATTCTAGATAGACTGATTGACAGAGAGAGACACAAGAGTGGCATGCATGGGCTACAAGACGACAAGTAATTAATATATAGATTTCCATTTATTTTATAATATATATATATATTTAAGTTTTCTAATTAATTTATAAAATAATAAAAATTTTAAAATTTTTTTATTTAAACTATTTAAAAATATTATTTTAAAAATTAAAATAAATTTATACTTCACTTGATGATAATAATTCAAATTAAACTCTTTACCATAATAATATAATAATAGAAGTTATTGCAAAGTACGTGGTCGGGCAATATAGGGTTCGGTTTCATTAATTTTACACTTAAAAGTAGGAGTACGACTTTGGATTTATCTCATTTACTACGTACTACTATTTCCGTCAGTTTTTATACTACTGAAATATTACTAGTATACTACGTACATACTGTTCTTCCTTCCTAACGAATCCCATTTTTTTCCATCATCTATCACCTTTCACATTTACCCTCCTCAACCACCTCTCCCGGCCCTCTCTCTCTCTCTCTCTCTCTCTCTCTCATATATATATATATATATATATATATATATATATATATGTAATGTGGACATAAAAGTTATGAAGACAATGTCTCGATCTTAATCATGAAACAGAAGTTTTATTCCTAATCAAATAATATTTATTATTAAATTTAAAAATAATTTTATATTTCTAATTAATATATTAATTATTTTGGAGAACTTATGCTGTAATTTAATCTCATGTTGTTATCAATTTTAAAGTTAGTTGATATCTCAAAAGGTGTACTATATAATACCATCTCTTCAGTTAGGAATTAGGGGAGACAAATAATACGATACCAACACGATTTATAAACGGATTGATCTCATAAACGGGTTCGTGTCATAAACATAATCTTAAGCACGTATCAATTTTCGACACGAACACGATTCATAAACGGGTTTGTGTTATAAACACGTGTATATACGAGTTTCGACACGACACGAATTCGCCTAACACGACACGGTTGTCACCTCTAATTAAGATTATTAATTAATATATCATCAAAATGCCTTAAAAATTAAAAAAAATATAGTCTATGTGATTAGATAAAATTATTCGTAAATTAAAATGGAAGACTAAATAAAGGAATAAATAATGCTTAAAGATACTAAATTAACATTAATAATCATCTTCCATATAATAAAAGAAAAAACAAAATATAGTCTTAGAGTTTTGGGTTTTCTAACATATAATACTCTTTTAAAGGGTTTAGAGTTTCTACTGCTATACAAGTATTTTTTATTTTATTTTTAACCGGTAATTTAGTGTGAATAGAACATATTGAACTGTTTAATTGCCTCGGCTCCACTCCAATGTGAACAGAAGAACATATTGAACTGTTTAGTTGCCTGGGTTCCACTCCACTACTAAAACAACAAAACATTTCGACCATATATTTTAATTATTAATTACTTATATTGTTTTTTTTTGTTTCTTTCTTAGGAGTATCTAGCTGCCGGAACACTGGGCATATGATAAGGTAGGCAGGCTAATAAATCATACTCCCTCCGTTTTAATTTATAAAATTAATTTTTATTTTTTTGAATTAATTTAAAATTAACAAGATCATTTTTTTAATTTTAAATAATACAATAATAAATGTTGTAAATTGTTTAAAAGATATTATTTATTATTATTTTTTATTTTTTAATAAACTATTTTAATGTTGAGTTTAAAAAAATCTTTAAAATTAATTTTTTAAAATTAACAATAATTTTATAATTTAGAACCTAACTAGGCACATGAATTGGTAAAGGCATTACATACTGTACTTAAGTTGTTCGTATATAATTATATAAAATGTAAATTATGTAATATAGTCTATATATACATTACAGTACAGTGCTGTAGACAAAATAAATATAGAGGGAGAAGATGATCTTGGTCATGGGAATGTGGGACAAATTTTAAAAACAAGTTAGGATCGCCTTTAATTCAATACGCGGGTCCATCCAAACTTCTTCAACATTAATTATCTGAAACATCTTTTAATACGTACCTCCGCGAAATGTTAATTGAGCATCACATTACTCATTCCTAAAATATAATACTCTCTTACTCTAGAGATTGATATATATATATATATATATATATATATATATATATATATATATATTTTAAGGTGATGTTATCTTTATAATCGTAAACTATTTAACAGAAATATTATTGTTCTCTCCATTTCATAAAAAAGAATTTATAGACTTTATAAATATTAAAGATGTATTATTATTTTATATTTTTTCTAAAATTAAAATTGTTAGTTTAATAGCAATGACATGTATTAAAATTATTATTATATGACAGCAAGACCAATGTTTTGTACGTAAAAAAATGGCAAATCTGAAATCTTTTTCTAAAACATAGAGAGTCCGTACTAATACAAAGTTTATTATTTCAATTTTATGTTTACATAAATCACATAAATTCAAATTTTATAATTCAAAAAATCAAAATCAGACTCCTAGACCTAATTGTAAAAAATAGAGAATACTAGTTAGGTTGTATCCATCTAACTAATCTAACCCCCATGCAGTCGTGCATGCACCAAGCTCATACCCCGGTTTACATGCCGGTAACTAAGTCTGTTTGAAGGCTAAATCTCCGGGAGGGTGGCGCTGCGCTTAGCTCAGATGGACGTGGATGTTTCAATAAACAAATCTACTTCCCAATCCATTTTTATGCTGGAGGTCTTGTCCCAATCCTTTAGCTCCCCTTGCCCCCTCTATTTATTTTCCCTCTTTAAATATATATATATATATATATATATTAAATGATATCAGTATTTATCATATTCTATACATGTAACTAATACGTCCATATATATCCCCAAATCAACAAAAATAAATGTTCCCTTGGTTTTTATCACATTATCAAGTCCTGCATGAGAGTGTTAAATTTTGGGGCCCACACCTCAAACATGCATACATATATATGTATGTAACTATGTATGTATATTGTATATTCTATTTAAAAGACAGAAGAAAATTCTCATTTTTTATTAAGATTTTTTAAAATAAAGAATAAGTTATAGTGGACTATCTTACTCGATTTGCACTACTACTACAATTTTTTATTTTTTTTATAAAAACGTAGACAGATGATTTTTTTAAATAACTATTTTTAATATTAAAATCTAAAGACTAACTATAATCAATGTAATAATTATGAATCAATGTGTTCTATGCAAATTATAAAATTTAAAAGAAAAAATCAGCAAAATAAATAGTACCTTTTCATTAGGGTGGAGAGAGTATATAGTAGCAGTAAACATATTATTATTATTATTATTATTATTATTATTATTATTATTATTTTATTTATTTTTACTTTTGAATTTTAAATTTTGACTTTTGGAGTATTGTGAATAAGGCGGATGGGCTATTAATTTCATTTCGGGTTTTGGAGAAGACATTGTAGGGTGTGTCAGCTTCTTCTTCATTTTTGCCAAGAGTGCTTCTGGGGCGACATTTCCCTTAGCGACATTCTAGCGACTTTTTTTTTTTTTTTTTTTTTTTTGGTTTTTTTTTTTTGGTTATCACTTCAAAATAATTTATATGATTTATTGGTACAAAAATTTTATAAAAAAAACAGTGATTTAGGTGTGATTTGGATACATATACAAAACAGTGTTGTACAGTCTGTACAACACTGTTTTGTATATGTATCCAAATCACACCTAAATCACTGTTTTTTTTATAAAATTTTTGTACCAATAAATCATATAAATTATTTTGAAGTGATAACCAAAAAAAAAAAACCAAAAAAAAAAAAAAAAAAAAAAAGTCGCTAGAATGTCCACAAAAAAATGTCCCCCTAGAATTATTCTTTTGCCAACGGACAGTTACATGTTATGTTTTCAGTAACGTCCTTTTTATACATGTAAATAATTAAAGATTTAAGGAATAGGACAAAAAACGATTGGCCATTTTTTCTCCTTCCATTTTTTGTATTGCCTCTTTCATAATAAAAGAGATACATGTAGACTTTTTAAAATAAATTTATAAAATTTTAAAACTCGAAATTTACATGAATTTAGTTAGCTTTAGTATAAATAAATAAATATAGTCACTATATATTATTAGAAAAGTATTATTAGAAAAGTATTATTAGTTATAATATTAATTAATCAACAAATTGAAATTAATTCATATAAATTTTAAGGAAAAGTATGTCTAGTTTTAAAATAAAAATAATACTTTCTTCGTTCCAAATTATAAGATCATTTGTGACTTTTGAAAGTTAACTTGAGATATTTTCAAACTCAAAATTGATAGATGATTTATTAAAAATAACAAATCTTATAATGAGTACTTCTTTTTTGATAGTTTATAATATTCATCATTATATTGAGTAGAATTAAAAAAAATATGCCAATTTTAAATTTAAAAATGTCTTAAGTTGACTTTAAAAAATATATAATCTTATATTTTGAAATATAAAAAATAGTAATTTATACTAATAGATTACACTTCTAAATTTAAAATTCAAGGACTAGGGCAATCCTCCTGTACCTCTGGTGTTGATATCATATGACTAGAATCTCAAGGTACATGTTATGAAATCAAAGATGATAATTTTGTGGTGGAATTTCTTTTTTTATTGTATAAAATTACATATTTGAATTTATCCTTAACGGAAAGTCATAATTAAAATCGATAAGTTTCTCCTGCTTCTTCTGATTCCTTTCTAATTTTTTCTCTAGACAGAGTAATTTAATGATTGTAGCATTATAATGAAATTAAGGTAATAAACTTGAGTAAATGTGAAATTAAGGTAATAAACTTGAGTATATTATCATTTATACTACTTTAATTACAAAGATTACTTTTTCTATGAAAAAAAAGTTACGAATGAGACTTTTTAACAAATGTAAGGAGTATAAATACATTTCAATTTTTGAACGCTCAAAAAAATCATCTTCAATTTTAAGAATGAAGAATAATTATTAAGTATTATAATATACTACTAGAGGAAATATGAGCATGAATATCAACTAGCCTTGGCTTAGTTGGTACCCCAAGCTTCAATCCCCACCACTACAAGAAAAAGGTCCAACAGCGATCAAGATTATCTGCAACCGCCAGTTTCGGTCACTACTACTTATATCAACGACTGGCATTACCGACCGCATAGTAATTTCGTCGCTATTTATATTAGCGGTCGCTAAAAAGAGTTTTTCCCCAAAAAATTGGCGCAAAAGTGGAGTGGGAAGTCTTATTGCGACCGGATCAAAATAGCGACTGCAAGCGCTCGATAAAAATGCCACGTAGTTAAAAATTAGCGACCGTATGCAGTCGCAGAAGGCGGTCGTTGATCGTATTTAATCTATCAGCAACCGGGCAGTCAGACACAAACGAAAAAGAAGAAAGAAAAGAGAGAAGAGAGGGAGAAGAGAGAAAAGACTATTGCATTCACGTCGGCCGGCCCACCCCACGCTGCCGACGCCGCCCACACGCCGCCCCATCAGGTATGGTTTAATTTCTCAGTTTTTTATGTATGTCATGCTTGACTCGTTCCAAGCCTCTTATTTTATTAATCAAATGGACAATGAAATATATAAATTGTTAGTGCTTGAATGAGCTTCTTCCCCCAATTTTCTTTTCCAATTTTGGTCTTATTTTCAATGATTTGCCCTTTATTGTCTTTGACAGGAATTGCATTTTTGATATTACGACATTGTAAAGAGTTATTTATTATGTTTCAGTTAATTTTATTTGCTTTTTTAATTCTCCATTTGCCTAAAATGAATGTCCATCTGTCTAATTTTGTAAGTCCAGTAACTCCAGTTTATTTATTTATTTTTGAAAATAGACTAACATGAAGCTCAAAATCTATCCTTAATGTGAATATCGTTATATAAATTGAGTTAGGAGGTGAAATTGGAAAGTGACAACTATTCTTAAAATGCATTGCTCTAGTGATGGTTATGGGACAGAGGGAGTAGTTTACTATGATAGTTTGCATTCCCTGTCATGTTTCTGTTTAGTTAGTTCAATTTATTTGTGCTTGATGTTATTGATCAGCTTCATGTACATTACAAAGTTGGCTTCAAAATTATTTTTTAATTTTTGTTTTTCTTGAAATGTTCGGCTCATTGATTGATATTCTTTGGTCTAACATACCTTATGTTGTATATTAATGAATGTATGTGTGTGCATGTATTTAGTTGTGTATTTGTCTACATTAGTAAGTGGTTTTAACTGGAATGGGGTAATCCACTTCCTTGTGAGCTAATAACCCATTTTGTATTGTTGAATGTGGTATGAAATTGTCATGGAGAAGAGGTTTGCCCATGAATCTTAGATTTCCTTATATTTTTCATTGTGTTTTGTAATTTTCGCGGGGTTGTGTTTTTTAATCTTCTTGGATAATGGATGTAATGGAACATTGATTTCACTGTCTAGTTATTTTTTTGGTGGTCAATTGAATCATTTGGTTAGTTGGGTTAAAACTTTAAGAATTCATATGCCATTATGCAAACATTTTGAGTCTTGGTGGTATAAATTGGTTCTTAGTATAGTAGTTTATAAGAATACTGTTGGCATTCAAAGCTTGCTGAAAAGTTTCGACTCACTACTGGGAATCGTGGGTGTCATAGAGCTTCTCATAGAAATACAAAAACGGATCGCCCACTTCCTACAATCCGGCCTGAACCTTTGTTCTTTCTTTTGTATAAAGAGCGAGAAAGTATAGTGATGATTTGTTCTTTTTTGTTGATGATTGTTAATAATTAGCAATTCTCAAGGGAAACTTTGTTGGCAGCAAAGCCACTCTCTAATCATTATGGTCGTTGTTTAATCTTCCTACAAACTCTTAATGGTTTAATAAAGAAAAAGAAATAAGACCTTATTCATAAAATCGAAGGAAAACTAATATATATATATATATATATATATATATAATGAAGTTTCAGTGTCATGTTAACCTTTGCACATTACACTGAATTTCGGTAGTACTTTCTTCATCACTTTGCAATTCTATAGTTTCTCAGGTGTATAATGACTTACCTTACCCAAACTTTGTCTATTGTCTTTAGGTTGGTGCATATGTCTTTATGAATCTATATATGTCATGCTTTGATTCATTTAATTCATTTAAATCACCAAAACATTATCGTAAGGGAAATCATGGTTGCCATATCTTGGTAGACGAATGTCATGTTTTGAACTTGCACCTCTCATTTTAAGCAAATGATGATTCATCTGGTAAGTATTTAATCACTTCCACCAATAATCTTTCAGTCTGCTTTCTCTCTTTCAAAACAAAAATCTAGTAGTTCTTAGTAATTTTTAAATATTTAACAAAAATAAAAGAATTTACATCAAATTTAAATTTGAAAAAGTTTCATATTGACATTGCTTTTTCAATTGAAAAGTAAATATGCTTTTTCATATCCTTTCATTACACGTATTTAGTCAAGCTTGCTGCCTTCTTGAAGTGCTATAAAAGTAACTTGTTGGCGGAGTTGAAGAAAAATAAGGGTTATACGTATTTATAACCTTGCAAATATGTTGATCGCCTTAGTTGAGCTAGCAAGGGTTGTTCGAGAGCAGTTGCAAGGTGCATGAGTAATAGAAGTTAGCATCAGTATGGTATTATGTAACTTATCACCCAACTCATTATGAAGAAAGCATTAATTGCATTGGCTTTCTTCATAATCCTGCCCCACAACCGCATTTTGGGACATTTATAAGTTCTCTCATCCCCACTTTATCTTTCCACTTAAAAGTATTATATCTTCCCAATAATCGCAAGTTAGGATAAAAGATGGAATACTTTTAAGTGGGAAGATGAAGTGAAGAGGGGAGAACTAATAAATGTCTTAAACTGCAGTTGTGAGGCAGGATTGTGAAGAAAGCTAAGGCAGTTAATGATGTCTTCACAATGAGTTGGGTGATAAGTTACATAATATCATGCTGATGCTAACTTTTGTTGCTCCTACACCTTGCAACTACTCTCGAACAACCCCTTGCTAGCTAACTAAGGCGATTGGCATATTTACAAAGGTATAAATACATTACACCCTTATTTTGCTTCAACTCCGCCAACAAGTTACTTTTATATTACTTAAAGAAGGCGGCAGGCTTGAACAAAGGCGAGTAATGCATGAGAGGATATGAAAAAGCATTTTTACTCTTCGATTGAAAAAGCAAAGTCAATATGAAACTTTTTCAAATTTAAAGTTGATGTAAATTCTTTTATTTTAGTTGAATATTTAAAAATTACTAAGAACTACTAGATTTTTGTTTCGAAAGAGAGAAAGTATACTGAAAGATTATTGGTAGAAGTGATTAATTACTTACTGGAAGTATCATACATGACTTAATGAGAGATGCAAGGTCAAAACGTGATCTTTGTAAACTGGGTGGGCATCTGCAGTCTCTGAGTCATTATGAGTTAGCAGATATAGTGGCGGCAGCAGCACGACGCCAGGATGGCGACGAGGTAATCTTAGAGCTTATTACTTATTACATATATATTGTTGTGGTAGACTTAATCTTACTTCTGTTTAAATAATTCCTATTGTTTAGGTTTCTCTCACTTTACTTTGCATAAGTCATACTAGTATCAGCATAAATACTACATATGTAACATGTTTTATTCTTTTGTTACAGACCCATACTAATTTGGAAGATGATGCATGAAGAGACTTGTATTCTAGCTATAGAGATTAGACAACCTGCAGCTTGTAGTTTTGTATTCATTCTTTTAGATTGGTTCATGTTAGACGAGGATGACATTTGTACTTATTTGATTTGGTTTATGTTTATATAGTTTATATTGTGTTGGTTTATTTGTTTGCATGGATGGATGTTTATATGATGTTTATATATATTGATGTGTGTTGGGATATAAAGCAGGTGCAAACAGATACATTTTTTTTTAGAAAATCCACAAAATTGGCAAAAAAATTTTTTTTTAAATTAAGTATTAAGTATCAGTGACCGCTTATCCCTATCTGGTATTAGCGACCGATGCGGTTGCTAATGTTGGTCGCCGACACGTGAGCCACATCACTCCTCAGACCTGACTCACCGCGACTCAGCTTAGCGACGGAATCGGTCGTTATTACCGATCACGGATATGTCGGTCTCTAATGTTGACCATCGGTGTCCACCCAGCGACCATATTATGTGCGACCACTATTAGCGACCGCATTCGATCGTAGATGTGGATCACCGACCGAATGTGGTCACTAATATGCGGTCGTAGATAAGTGTTTTTCTTGTAGTGCACTCCCGAATTAACAAAAAAAAAAATATATATATATATATATATATATATATATATATATATGAGCATGAATTTTTGTTATTTTTCTTAAGGTGATGGTGACCAATGAGAAAAGGTGGGTTGTTGGCAAAATGAATTACTACTAGTCTACCACTAGAATTGTCAATAATCTGCTAGCAGAGGCATTTGGTAATATTGGTCCACATGATGACATGATAGAATGTCCGCAGTAGCTGGGTCCCTCTATGTTCAATGCCAAATATTTCAAATCAGCTTGATTCGTTTCAACCAAAAACAAAAATCAGCTTGAATATAGTTTAAAATTTGATATATATGGACCTCCACCAAGTCCATAAATTGGATGCATGCATACTTTGGGCTCTTATGTAGCCTGTTAAATGTTAGAGTGGGCTCGATCGATACACAGCATACATGGGCCGTGCCGTGAGTTTTCGATTTCGGCCACTTCAGAAGGCTCTTTTACAGTAAAACTATGGATGTTTTAGGCCTACAAATTTGGGCCGTTACAACAAGCACACTCTAATGCCTGCTTGGGAAATATGGGTCAAGATTTAAGGTGGTTGTTAAATTCTAACAATTTTATTCTCCCTCTATGGCTTTCTCCCTTCTTCTCCCGCAAAAATTAGGACGGTCAATTAAATGTAGTGGGATGAAATATTTTTTAATTTAAAGTTTGTGATAAAAAATATAAATAAAATAAAGTTTAAATAGTCTTTAGTTACAATTAATAATGCTTTCTAAACACTTTTCATATTTAATTTAATCCATCATATTTTTCTATATACATCATATGTTATGTGTCATGTCATGTCATCATTAATGAACCATAGTTCATCTTTAATTAATTTTAAAGGTATTTTTTGCTCAATTATTAGAGTTAAAAAGTTTTTATGAAAAAAATTAAACTCCCGAGTTAAATTGATAACAAGTATAAAATTCAACAGTTTTTTGGATCATTAAACCTTGTTCTAAACGGGCTTTAAGTGGATTAAATTCGAATTTTTATAGTTCAACTCCCTAAAGCCATCCCAAATAAATAAAAATACTATATATATATATATATATATATATATCATTTATATTAATTATTAGATATTTAAAGTTAAGCTTTCTACTCTCCCATTCAAATTAAAAACTTATTATTATAGATTTTTAAAATTTTATTTTTAAATATAAGTGATATAATTCATTAACAAGTTACAAAATAACAATTTTTTTTATTAATGATATTTTTGAATAATTTATAATAATTATTCAAATTAAATGAATTTATGTTAATTTAATAATTTAATTGAAAATACAACGTGATGTCTTTTTTTTAACTGCTAGTTTTACCCTTTTTCAGAAATGGACCGAATATTAAGCCGACTAAGGCATTGGTCCAATGGTTTACTAATTCAACCAGTTGAACCGTTGGTTAGACCGAATAAGTTGAATTTTTATTTTTAAAATATTTATATGATTTAAAGTAGTAACCAGCTTAAATAGTGTTTTTTTTTTCTTTGCATGTTATGTACTTTTGAATTTTATTACTATGTATGATATGTATGATTTTGAATCTATGATTGATCTTGAAGGGAACTGAGGTACAAATTAATTAATCTGTTCCATTTTAAAAGAAAATGCCATTAAAAAATTTCACAAAAGATTTCAATTTTTTTGTGATAATAGTATATAATTATAGTATGTAATTAATTTGTTCCATTTTAAAAGGAAATGCCATTAAAAAATTTCAAAAAAGATTTCACTTTTTTTTTTGTGATAATAATATATAATGATAGTATGTCTTGGCGGACTTACAATGATAGTTATCTTGAATTTGATAATTAATTTATAAATATATTTTGACTCATTTTTAAAAGTGTTCTGATTCCGCCATTAGTTACGAACAAACCCGTGAATATAAAGTAGGAGCTACATAATCTTGAGCTCGATTCCCCTCCCATTCATCTTTTAAATTATTTCCACTCTCTTCCTCCCATCCCACAAGCTTCTTGAATAAGAAAGAGAGAGAAAGTCTTACGTGAGAAGCTTTCGGGGTTGTCACATCATCTTTTATCTTCCTATAAAATTCAATCTCCAAAACATAATTTTCCCTCTCAACCGGCCAACATATCCAAACCCTCGTCTTTTTAAAAAAAAATTTCTAAATCCTCTTGTTTTCTCATTAACGCATCGGTTATCTAAACTGATTTAAAGAAAAAAATAATTTTTTTTAAAAAAAAAAAAAAAAAAAAGGGTCCGGTTTTGTGAAGTTGGCCAGTTCAACGGTTTTGAAAAAAAAATATCCAGTAAGTTCGATTCTTCACGGTCTAACTGCATGCCTTTGGGCCGGTTCACGGTCCAACCGGGTGAACCGAGCGATCCGGTTCTTACGACTGGTTTTACCCTTGTAAGTTGCAAGTAAGAGTAGAAAAGTGATTCCAAACGGTCTTTAATTCATCAAAGCTCGGAATCTGTACGACTATTCCCAAATTCATTCGTTCGTTGGTTCTGTAAACCCTAGAAAGAGATTCGTTCGCTGGAACGCACTTCACTACTCTTTCTGTGAGTTTATTTACAGTTTCGAACAATGTTATGTCATTATTTTGTAGTTGTTTTCTTGTTTGGGCTTGTAATGTTTGGTTGCTTTCTATAAAACACCCCCCAAAAAATAAATTAACCAGAAAAGAAATTACTGTTTTAGTATATTTTGTTCCACGTTGTAACTAAAAGGGTTAGGTTTTACTAATTCGGACATCTTTTTGAATGTTATTCCTAATTATGGAGTAAGGGTTTATGTTGTGGCTGGCTTGCTTGTTGGTTTCTTTCGTCTTACTGTATATCAGCATCTGTTAATTTCCCCTTTTTAGTTGAATATTTCATGTTCTGAGCCTGAAACCATGGTTTTGAGAAATTGAATGCGGACTTGAATTTATTGTTTATGCATGTTATCTTAGTGTAAATTATTGAGGGGCGACGGAGATTTGAAAGTTGATGCTGGGATGATTGTGGACAGAGTGGAAAGTAAAGAGATTGTAGATTCCGGGACTGGTATGGAGAGAGAATTGAATGATTGCAGAAAATGTGTTGAATTGGAGTTGGAGATTCAAAAGAAGAATAGTGAATTTGAATTGCTCGAGGGCAAGTTTGGAGCTCTGGCAGTCGAAAAGCTTGCAATTGACGAAGAGCTTGGGGTTTTGAAGAAAAAGTTTGATGAACTCGAAAAGAGGATGACTTGTGCTGAAAATGGTAATAAGGTTGTCACAACTGGAGAGAATGGAAAGGGAAGAAGAGAAGTTGACGTGGCAGAGGAGAAGGATGAGGGAGAAAAGGTTTTTAACTTGATGATTGAGAATAAAGTTTTGGACTGTGAGAAGAAAAGGGCTGAAAGTGAGGTTGAGTTTTGGAAGGCAAAGTTTAAAGCGCTGGAGGCACGAGTGCTGGAATTTGAGGGTAGAGATGGGGAACATCTCTTGGCACGAAAGTTGAACAGAGAGCCAATACTATCAGAAATTGGTATGGAGGTGATGAGTGAAGTTAGTGGTTTGAAAGATCAATCGTCCATTGCAACCAGCTCTGCTCATCTGCAAGCACAGAAGAAAGTGGCGGACAGCAAAGAAACAGTACAAGCTGCTGTTGGTGTGATTACAACTCGACATCACTCTGTTCAAGGAATTGGAGATCTTCAAGCATCAGGTATTTTGCAACTGACATAGTAGAACCCTTTCAAGTTATGCAAGCCTTAAGAGTCGAGGAGGTTTATTTTTTATATTCCCTCCATTGCACAAAAAGACTCCCATTTGATATTTTTCCTAGTCAATTTGCTAATTTTAAAATTCAATATTGATGTAAATTTATTTGATTTTGATTAATACAATAGTTATTATTGTAAACTACTTAAAAAGTATTACTAAGTACAAAATTGTTATTTTGAAAGTTAAAATAAATTCACATCACAATTTAAATTTTAGGATTTTGCAAATTAATTAAGCCAAACTCAAATGGGACTCTTTTTGCGGTATAGAGGGAGTAACTAATTTCATAGTTTGGCTTATCTTACTTAAACCATTGTACACAATTTAATGTGCCCATAAGTGATCTATGTATTATATACTAAATATAGTTGGTGCTTTTGATGGAAATCTTGAACCATATTGAAGTTCGCATTGCATAATTGATTGGCTTTCACTACATAATTTGGGTAACTAATAAGGGTCAAATGTTGTCGAACATGACTTATTGCACGACACTTTTGCCCCTTTTCCTGCTGGCTGCTGCACAAATTATTCAAACTGTAAATTATATAGCTTTTACCTTTAATAAAAACTTATTTCTTTTAACGAGAAACCGTTTTGATGATACTAGGTAGAACAACTATTTAAGGAAAAAGAAGAAAGAAGGAAAGGCACTAGATAGAAGAATGAAATATTTCTTATTAGGTAGTCAATTTTTCTTTTCAAGATTTGATCTTGATGGAAGAGGAATGGGATGTACTGTGGTTTTATTCAGTTGTCAGACTTTATATTGCTAACATAACGTGACCAAATATTCAATTTTATTAATTAAGTGCAAGGTGTCAATATATGATAAATTTTCTTATTATGTTTGTTGCTGTCCAGCGGACACACCTTCAACTGGTGCACCTTGTAAGCATTCCACACATATCGAGGGAGGAATGCGAGGTAGCCTTTCTGGAACTGAACTGGAACATGGCAGCCAAGTTAGAAAACAGTTGGCATGTGCAGAAGGAAGCCCCAGTAAGAAGATGGCGCCATCTACGCCGGGTGGTTTAAGACGTGCTTCTGTTGGTGTTATTGAAATCAGTGACAGCGATGGTGAACCAGATTCAACTATGCACCATATGTCTACTCTTGCGAATCAAGAAAATAAGATCGTTTCTGTTTCAACTGATTCTGTAGCAGGAGGTAGTAGGAATATAAAAGAATCCAATTCTAAGAGTACGATTAAGAAAGCTTTTCTAGATCAGAGCGATGAGGAGGAGATGGGTGGTTACAAAGGGAGTTCTCCTTTTATTTCAACTCCTAAAAGAAAAAGACCTTCCAATATTGTCACTAGTGATACTGAGAATGAGGATGATGATAATGTTCCAATTTGCAAGCTCAAGACTGATTTTCTGCCCATGTTACACATGGACTTTCAATCGAATAGTGCCCCACTTCCCACTACTGTTTCTGAGGACAAAGTACAAGAATCTGCATCAAGACGGCGCCTAGTGAGTTTGAGAAATCTTGTTTCAACTCCTAAAAGAAAAAGAGCTTCCAATATTGTTACCAGTGATTCTGAGAGTGAACATGATGATAATGTTCCAATATGCATGCTCAAGACTAATTTGCCAAAATCAAGCACAGATTTTCAATTGAATAGCTGCTCAGTACCTGCTACTGTTTCACGGGACAAAGTACTAGAATCTGTAACAAGACGGCGCCTAGCGAGTTTGAGAAAATTTGAAGAAAATTGGCCACAGAAAGGCTCTCCTACTTTGAATACCTTGGAAATTGATGGCTATTCTAGAATTTCGACGAAGGATGATGGTGAAGACGCTGATATGGAGGAGAATAGGTCAGAGAGTGAGGGTGAAAGTTTGGGAGGATTTATTGTTGACAGCTCTGATGTTTCTGAGAATTCTGAAAGTACTGATGATTTATCAAGAAACTCTGACAGTGTTGATGCTTCTGGCGAGTCAGAAAATACTTCAGATGTTAAAATAAACTATGGCGAAATTATGTCAAAACTTCGAAGGAATAGAGATCGCAATTTAAAGTGGGAGTTCGAGGCAGACATGCTTGCTGATTTCGGCAAGGACCCTGAACTGTGTATGAAGGCTGTATGTGTTCTCTATCGGCAGCAAACATCCGAGGAAAAATGCTGTAAAGGAACAATATACTCCAACCAACGAGGATTTAGCCAGTGTGATGCGCACAGGTTAGGAATCTAAACCTTGTTATTGTACATGCATATGTAGTTGCATATATATATATATATGTGTGTGTGTGTGTGTGTGTGTGTTGTGTTGTGTTGTGGAACTGTTATTAATATATTTCCTTGATACAAAAGTGCATTTAATGATCTTTCTACCACATACCTGGTTAGAATTATGCATACAGACCACTTGTTATCTATTTTGCAATTCAAGTAACTCGAATTGAATTTGAGTAATGAATATTTGAGCCAAGTTGAATTTGAGTAGAGTTTTTTCAAATGCAATTCGAATCCGAGTCGAATTAAGTATGGATTTAACTTTTCGAATTGAATTCGAGTAGCTCTCTGTTCGGTTCAGTTCGATTCGTTTACACCCCTACTTCTTAGTGATATGTTGGGAGTCCTGTACCAATTCAGCAAAGTAGGAATAGCGGTTAACAGTTTTGTCATTTTGTATTAAAAAATGCTTAGTACCTCCACCCATAATCTTATTTACTTTTTTCTTTTTAGAGTTGGGGGCTCATGGAATTGGAGCGAGTATTGTGTTTGTATTATCTATTTTGTGGTTGGTTTTTTCACTTTTTTGAGGAAAGAATTGCTAGCATATGTGGGGGACAAACTTTAGAAACAAAATTTTGTTGGAAATGATTTTCTTTGTCACTCTCTTATGTGGTCATTTCCCTAAGGTTGAAGGAATATTGAAGGATGTTTCATCTTTATTTTGTAATTTTTTTCTTTATAACGAAGTCTCTCTCTTTGGCAAACAAAATTGAACAATGGTTAGTTGGTTCTATTTGTTTTGTGGATTGTGTCGTAATTAATACTCCCTCGGTTCCTAAATAACTGACGTTATAGGTCAATTTTTTTGTTCCCAAATATTTGACGTTAAAAGATTTCTAGGAGAATTTATATATATCCATATAATCCTCTCTCTTCTTCCTATTGGAGTCCTAAAGAAAATTAAAAAACTTGAAAATTCTCTCTCTTCTTCTTATTGGAGTCCTATAAAAAATTTAAAACTTAAAAATTCTCTCTCTCCTTTCTATTGGACTCTTTTTTCTTTTTATGTATATCTGTACAATCCTCTCTCCCCTTCCTATTGGATGAATAGACAAATGAATTAGAGTAATTTCTTAATTAATGTGCATTAACGTATAGCGTCAATTATTTAGGAACCGAGGGAGTAATTATTTGTACTTTTCTTAGGGGTACATCTTTGGCTGAGTTTCTTACTGATGGAGACCCAGGAGGAGATTTACAGAAGTCTGTGAAGGAGTTGGAAGAGTATGATCGGAAAGGCATTGAATTGTGCAGAAAACTGGCAACTCACTACTCTAAACAATTGTTTGCAATCTACCAAAGCAAAGAGGATCCGTTTTTCCTTCCTTCCTGACATGGCGCTGTTTGATGCCAAAGTGAAAATGTTTGAAATCATGTGTCTGGAGTAAGTTCCAGATCATTGTATGCTTTATGTATTTCATCCATGCCTGCAAAGTATCTGGTCATTACCTTATAGTTTACACTAATCTTGTTTATAAAATACTAATGTTGCTAGAGTCATGGTTGTTGCTAAATCCAGAGGGTAATGATTGTGCAACACCCCCCCCCCCCCGGCGTTTGGCACTGTATACACTTTTGGAGCAGCTGGTGCATTGTTTCTTAGCTTTTGTTGTTCAGTTGGTTATGAAAACCATGACTTAGTTTCGCATTTTAGTGGCTAATGTAATTGTATATGCATATCATCTGCTTGTAATATTTGTAGCAGCTAAAATGTAGAGTTGTACAGGAGATATTATATTACCATGTATAAGCCAATCTTCTGCCATGCCACTTTTGGTGGTTGTTGCCTCTTCTGCTTTATGCAGACGTACAATTCTGTGTGCAGCATTGGAATATGTTGTTCCGTTGCTTTACTGGTCACATTCTAATTCAAATATGCCCATCTCAAAGCAAGTTTTAAATTTACCAGCAGTATCCTATTTTGTTGTTCTTAGGAAGTATGATTGGTGATAACAGAATCAGTATAAGCTGACACAGCGTGTGCTGACTTGTCTTACAAAAATGTAGCTACTGGTGCCAAATGTGTGGTATCAGATCATCAAGAGCTCAATACTGCAGAAGCTCGATTGTGGCTCTTTTCTGTCTGTTTATCTTTTAATTTCAGTTTTTTCAACACTAAGGCCACTGTGCTATATAGATACTATATTGTAGATTTGTAGGCCTGGTGGATTTCTGGGCCTCTGGCCTTATTTTTGTGGTGGTTTTAGGGAATAACCTCTTACCCATTTGGTATATTGATTTGTTTAGACTTAAATCTACCCCTTTGGAATGGACATACCTTTAAACTCATTGACTTGTTTATTTTCACCATTCTGCTTAGTTTGGAAACAGTCCTTAATAGTTACTAACAGTAGCAGGTCATGCCAACCATTGACCAAAATGAAGGATCCAAAATAATCTGAAAATTTCCAGTCTGTCTGTCACTCGCACCTTATCTAATTTTTAATTCTCTTCCGATGGCAGTCCAGTGCTAATTTAATTTATATATTTTATCCATCAGAAAAGATTGGTTAAATCTCATTGACTTGTTTATTTTATAAGAGGATGCTAATAAAAAAATTGCCTTCACTTTTAAATAGAGAAACCATTCACTAAGAATTGCCGGTTAAATTTTAAAAGATAGCTTTAACTCTAAATTTATAATATCAAATAATGTATCAGTAAGAAGAAATGAGGCCAATAAAATTATAAAAAGTTTTATTACTTTTTAATAATTGTAGTTATTATCATAAAAATAATAATTTTAAAAGAAATTATGAATTTTATTAAATATAAATATTCCCTCCAGGTGAAAATATAATATCAAAATAATATTTAATTTTATTAATCCAAATGTCTTTTGAGAGTATAAAAGTATACCAGCAATCTATTTCTCAAAATGACAATCTATTATTTAATTTTATATTTTACATAAGTTAATACTATAATATTGTATGATAGAGACAATTTTATACTTTAAATAAAAAATAATATATATTATGAATTTATGTATAGATATTTTTTTTTAGATACATGAATAAGTTTTAGTGATACATTTTTACACCTTGTCTCCAAGTTTTTTTATTTAAAAAAGAAAAAGGAAAAGAAGAGAAGGAATGAGAAGAGAAGTCCTTCTAATGTGTGCCCTAAGGGCAGACACTATACACAGAAATTGAGAGAATATTTTCTTGCATATTCTTTTGATTTCTGCGTTTACACACAGATCAAGGGAATATACACAAGAATCAAGAGAATATTCTCTCGATTCTTGTATATAGTGTGTGCCTTTAGGACACACATTAAAAAAATCCATTCAAAAAATAACATAACAAACCGACTTAGAAAAAAGCCCTACAATGGTTGCAATTGAATAACCGATTAAAATAAAAGAAGCGTGATGGCCAAGTAATATTAACAATATAAGTATAAGCTAATAGACGATTGATTACTCGCATTCATTAAGCCTTTTATCTCTCCTGATCTATTTATTCCCAATTACTCAAAATCTCCTTTCTCCTCTGTAACTGACACCACCATGTATCCCTCATCCTCTGCTCTCGTTGGCCCGCCGGGATTATACTCACCCAAACCCCAATCATCCTCCTCCCCCGCCACCGGTAAAACCGGTAACCCGTTCGTCGATCTCATGGAGGCCAACTTCAACTCCACCGCTCTGGCCCCAAACCCACCAATGGGTTACACCGAAAATCTCTCTGCAACTTATCTCTCCACCGGAAACCCATGCCTAGACTTCTTCTTCCACGTCGTCCCCAACACTCCCGCCGAAACCCTAAACGATCGCCTGCATCTTTCATGGACCCACAATCCCCTCACGACCCTCAAACTCATCTGTAACCTCCGTGGCGTCCGTGGCACCGGCAAGTCCGACAGGGAGGGCTACTACACCGCCGCACTCTGGCTCCACGGCCACCACCCCAAAACCCTAGCCTGCAATGTGGTCCCTATGGCCGAATTCGGATACTTCAAGGATTTGCCCGAGATTCTCTACCGTCTTCTGGAAGGTTCGGATGTCAGGAAAAAAGCCAAGAAAGAATGGTTGGCAAGAAAAGGAGGAATAAGAGGGGGACGAGGTAGAGGAGGAGGAGGTAGAAATACCGGAAGAGTTCCAATTAAGGGACCCTTCTCGGTTGCCGGTAAGCAGAAGAAGAAGAAGAAACATGGTAGTAGGAAGTTGACAGAGGCTAGGGTTTTGGCGTCGTTGAGGAGGGATCAGATTGAAAAGCAGAATGCTAGCAAACTGAAGGAAGAGAAGAAGATGGCCATGGCTATGAAAGCTGTTGCAAGGTACGGGCGTGACCCGGATTATAAGTTCTTACACGATCGGATTTCTGATTTATTTGCAGATCGTCTCAAAGCCGATCTCCAATTGTTGAATTCCGGGAGATTGAAGGAGATTAGCTTGGCTGCCAAGTGGTGTCCTTCTCTAGACTCTACCTTCGATAAATCAACGCTGTTGTGCGAGAGTATCGCCAGGAAGGTTTTTGCAAGGGAGGCTTATCCCGAGTATGAAGGAGTTGAGGACGCTCACTATGCTTATCGCGTGCGTGATCGCCTAAGGAAGCAAGTTCTGGTTCCCCTGCGTAAAGCGCTGGAGTTGCCTGAGGTTTATATTGGGGCAAATCAGTGGGAATCCATTCCTTACAACCGGGTGGCCTCCGTGGCAATGAAGATTTACAAGGAGAAGTTCTTGAAGCATGATAAGGATAGATTTGAAGATTATTTGGAGGAAGTGAAATCCGGGAAGGCTACAATTGCGGCTGGCGCATTGCTTCCCCACGAGATAATTGGCTCTTTAAATGATGGGGATGGGGGAGAAGTGGCCGAGCTTCAATGGAAAAGAATGGTGGATGATATGTCTAAGAAAGGCAAATTGAAGAATTGTCTTGCTGTGTGTGATGTATCGGGGAGTATGACGGGTACTCCGATGGAGGTATCAGTGGCACTCGGCGTGTTAGTATCCGAGTTGAGTGAGGAGCCTTGGAGTGGGAAGCTCATTACATTCAGCGCCAACCCGAAGCTTCAGAAGGTGAAAGGGAATGACTTGATATCGAAGACAAATTTTGTGAGGAACATGGAGTGGGGAGGGAACACTAATTTTCAGAAGGTGTTTGATTTGATATTGAAAGTGGCTGTGAAAGGGAATTTGAAAGAGGAGCAGATGATTAAGAGGATATTTGTGTTTAGTGACATGGAATTTGATCAGGCCTCCACGAATCGTTGGGAAACGGATTATAAAGTTATAACCAGAAAGTTTACAGAGAAAGGTTATGGTTCTTGTGTGCCAGAGATTGTGTTCTGGAATTTGAGGGACTCGAAGGCCACGCCTGTCCCAGGGAACCAGCGGGGTGTAGCTCTGGTCAGTGGCTTTTCCAAGAACTTGATGACTCTATTCTTGGAGGATAATGGAAGTCTGAATCCGGAGAGTGTTATGGAAGCGGCCATTGCTGGCGAGGATTACAAGAGACTTGTGGTGCTGGATTGATTGATTAATTTTCTGTCAACTTAATTCTTTTACTGCTTAGGAGTGCTCTGCTCTTTTTAGTTTTCTTTTTTCTTTACCCTCCCTCCTAGTGGATTAGGTTCTCTTTAGTTTTCCTTTTATATTCCCCTAGTAGATTAGGTAGGTCAGTGATGTCTTAAAAAAAAAAGAAGACTGAATTTTAAAGAACTTATCAGAGTAATGGTTATTTTCTCTCCCAGTTTTTATTTTGCTTTCATATGTTATTTCCCCCTTTGCCTTTAATTTTAACTTAAATTGGGTTTACAGACATGAAGAGTGAGTTTTTTATTTTTATCAACCATGTTGGTTTGTTCTTATATGGCTTGAATAAATTTGTTAGCACAGACAGACAGTGCTGCTATTTGTAATTCTAATAATGCTCTACAATTTTCATTATTAATACCTACTTTCCTTGCAGTCATGGTGCTTTCTTTTGCTTTAATTGTTTAGTGTTCTGAATTTTATGTAAGTTGTATAGTCCATCTTGCTTGCAATATAAGTTAGTTTCTGGATCCAATTCGTATCCTCCAAGTTGTATACCTTGTTTGCACTTTTGTATCGTCAGCCGCTTCTGGTGGTTGTTGCCTCTCTGCATGCTCTGCTGCTGTATGCACAGCTATAATGAAAATGTATGTGTAGCATTGGAAATCCTGGTCACACGTCTAATTCAAAAATGAAAATGTCCATCTCAAACCAAGTTTTGAGTTTACCAGCATCAAATATCCTATTTTTATGCATTTAAATAGTAGGATTGGTTGTAACAGAATCGGAATATGTATGTCTACAGAGCATCATCTGTGAGTAATTTAGAAATTTTTTAATTGATAATTTGATACCAAATGTGTGGATATCAGGTTATCAAGAGCTCAACAGTGCAGAATGTCTGGTTAGACCTTCTACTTTACACTAATCTTGTGTATAAAATGCTAATATTGTAAGTGTCCTAGTTTTTGCTATATCCAGAGGGAAAATGATTATTCCCCTTGGTTGGCACTGTAAAATATTAGTACTCTTCTGTAGCAGCTGGTGCTTTGCTTCTTAGTTTTTGTTGTTAATGATGAAAATGATAATTTGTTTTGCATCTTAGTGCCTAACAGAATTGTATATACATGTCATCAACGTGTGATTTTTGTAGCCAGCTAAACTGTAGTGTCATATAACTATACGTGAGAATTGAGATATTATATTAACTTGTATATGCCAATCTTCTGCCAGGTCACTTCTGGTGCATGGTTGTTGACTCTCTGCTTTATGCAGTATACAATTGTGTGCAGCAATGGAATATGTTGTTCAGTTGCTTTAATGGTCACATTTTTAATTTGAAGATGTATGGCTATGACAAAGAAAGTTTTAAATTTACCAATTTCTCTTTTGTTTTTGTGGTGGTCTAATTGAATCGTCGTCGCCTAAATGTGTTTAGCCTAAATGAGTAAAAATGGTGAAGATTCTGATATTGAAGAAAACAGGTTCAAAGAGTGAGGGCAAAAGTCTGCGGAGGATTTATTGTTGATGGTTGGGATGTATCTGAGAACTCTGACCGTACTGATGGTTTATCAAGAGATTCTGACAATGGTGATGCTTTTAGTGAATATGAAAATACTTGATAATAAACTATGTCGAAATTATGTCCGAATTTCAAAAGAAATAGAGATCATAATTTGAAGTGGGAGTTTTGAGGCAGACATCCTTGCTTCTGTCAAGAAAGGATCCTGAACTGTGCATGAAGGTTGTATGTGCTCTGTATTGGCAGCAAACATCCGAGGAAAATGCAATATACTACAACTGTTGATGGTAAGCTAGTGTGATGCACGCATGTTTGGAATCTGAAAAACATATTAATTTACATGCATATGTAGTAGCTACAAACTGAGAACGTATACATATATGTGTGTGCATGCAAGAGGAACTATTTTAAATATATTTCTCGATACCAAAACTGCATTTAATGATTTTTTTTTTCTTATCATACATACTTCGTTAGAATTATTATGGATATAGGATTATTAGAGGGTACATGGCGTGAGTTTGATGCCCAAGAAAAATGTATGAAATCGTGAGTCAGGAGTAACTTTCAGAGTTGGTATGCTTTATGTATGTATTCCATGCATGCAAGGTGTTCATTACCTTCTAGTTTACACGAATCTTGTATATGTTATGATACTATTAATTTATAATGTTAATCTGGAGGCTAATCATCGTGGCCCTCGTTTGGAATAATATAATACTAGTACAATTTTGTAGCAGTTTGTGGTTTCCTTTTTAGCTTCTGTTGTTTAGTGAAGAAAATGACGACTTGTTTTGCTTGTTAGTGGCTAATGTTACTGTTTATGCACATCATCTGCTTGTAATATTTGTAAAAGCTGCAATGGGGAGTCATATATTATACATGAGATACGATATTAGCTTGTATAAGCTAATGTTCTGTCAGGCCACTTCTGGTGGTTGTTGCCTCTCTGCTGTATGCAGTCAATCCTACAACTGCCTGCAGCATTGGAATATAGTGTTCAGTTGCTTTAGCGGTTACATTTCTAATTCGTAGATATATGGCTATCTCAGTGCAAGATTTATGCTTATTAGGAAGTATGATAGATGATAACAGAATCAGCATGTTAGAAATTTTTTATTGCTACCAAATGTGTCATATTCGTTTATCAAGAGCTCATTACAGAAGCTGGATGTTTTCTCTTTGGTACAATTAGAGTTCTGTATGGTTGAGCCATGTGGTCATATTTGTTATAGCAGAAGTTGTATTTTAACTCTAACGACTTATTTACGAACTAGCATAAATGCAACATTTGTTATAACCGATGTAACAAAAAGTTATAGAATTTCATGGTGGTAACCTCATTATAACTGGATCTGGCAAGGACAGAGAAATTTCACCAACACAACTAAGTCGTTAGATGCGTGGAATTCATGCATTATGGATAAAAATAATACTGATATTTGTTTTATACTCTTTTCCCTAATTAATTTTTCTTAATTTACATTAAAATTGTACATGTCATTCTTAATAATATTTTGTAGCAAATCATGACTTGTTGTGCATCTTAATGGTTAATGTTACTGAAATGCATATCATCTACTTGAAGTAGCTGAAATGTGAGTCATATATATATATTATAGTACATGAGATGCTATGCATTGGCATAAGTTGTTCAGTTGCTTTAGGGTGTCGTATTTCTAATTCGTATATATCTAGTGCAATTAGATTTAAATTTACCAGCATTATCCATTTCCTCTAATTAAAATTTCTTAATTAATTTACGATTAAAATTGTACCAGTCAATTCTTAATAATTTCCTCACAAGCTCTTCTTTGCAAGGGGGAGGGAGGGATCTGCTTTAATGCTCCCCATTTCTGCTTAAATTTGGATGCTGTCCTTATTATATTAACAGTACCAGGACATGACAACCATTATCCAAATTACTATAAAAAGAACTACGTATATGGTCATTCATTATTTATTTATAGGGAATTGATACTTTATTTATTTATTTATGATTTTGAACCTTTGTCAAAGCAAGAGTATAAATGCTGCTCCTTATTTACCAAAAAAAAAAACACCAACTGATCTTAATCTTGTAGACAATCATAGATTTATTGTTACTACTGTAATTCATTTCCAAATTATAAAATTAATATTGACTTTTTAAAAGTTAATTTCAAACATATTCAAACTTAAAATTGATATGAATTGATTTAGTTTATTTCAATGCAATTAGGTATTAATATTATAAACTATATATCTCTAAATAAATATTAGTTTTAATATTTATTATTTTAAAATTAAAATTAATCATGTAGTTTTAAATTTAAAAATATCTCATATTAACTTTTAAAGAGTCAATATTGATCTTGTAATTTGAAATGGACGGAGTATATTTTTATTACTCACTTTCTATCCTCTTTGAAGTTTTTGTAATCTATAACTAGAAGCTAATAAAAATGGCGTTGATTTTTTTTTTTTTAAAAAAGAAAACATTCATTACAAAATACCGGTGAAATTTTGAAAAAAAAATGGCTTGATACTCATAGGCCAATATATTTAATTAAATTTCTGTTAGGCTTTACTTATCATGGACAATTAAATAAGATAATTTTAATCTTTCTTAATTTTAGAAGTAACTTTGACAATATTATTATAAATTAAATTTAAATTTCAAGAATTTTAAAAAAATTTATGTGATAAATATCTATAAAAAAAAAAGGAATATCTTAAGTTTAATGACACGTGGCTAAACCGTATTTACCCCTAAGCCCTAAAATGTAGAACAAACCGAAATTCATTGATGATAAATTGATAATTTATCCAAAATTAAAAAAAAAGAGAAAAACGTGATGCCCAAGTAAATACTAGAAATGGTATATAATTAAGTGGATATGCTGCTACACGGGCTATCTACGTTAACCCTCTAGTCTCTCTAACAAACAATCAAATCCTACTTTGTTAATTTCTGTTACTGAGAGAATGGCTTCATCATCTTCTCTCCTTGGCCCGCCGGAGATCTACTTAGCAATACCCTCCTCCTCATCCTTGGCCGCTGACACCCAATCTAACGGTAACCAGTTGGTTGACCTCATGGAGGAAAACTTCGACCCAAACCCACCAATGGGTTACACCGAAAATCTGTCAGCAACTTATCTCTCCACCGGAAACCCATGCCTAGATTTCTTCTTCCATGTCGTCCCCAACACCCCCGCCGAAACCCTAACCAAGCGCCTGCAACTTTCATGGGCCCACAATCCCCTCACCACCCTCAAACTCATCTGTAACCTCCGTGGCGTACGTGGCACCGGAAAAACCGACAAAGAGGGCTACTACGCGGCCGCACTCTGGCTTCACAATCACCACCCCAAAACCCTAGCCTGCAATGTGGGCCCTATGGCCGAATTTGGCTACTTCAAGGACTTGCCCGAGATTCTATACCGTCTTCTGGAAGGTTTAGACGTCAGGCGGAAAGCCAAACAAGAATTTTTGGCTAGAAAGGGAGGATACAGAGGCATCAGAGACAGTAATGGATATAGAGTTGGACGTGGAGGCAGAAGAATTGGACTTGGAGGCAGAAGGGGTGGACTTAGAGGCAGAGGCCGTGGAGTTAGACGCAGGGGTGGATTTAGAGGCAGACGACGTGGAGGATATAGCCATATGCACCGGACACCCTCTAGCGGAACCCCCATTAATTGGGATGCCCTTTTCACTGCCAGTCAGAAGAAGCAGAAGAAGAACAAGAAGGCTAAAGAAGCCGAGATGAGGAGGGCAGAGGCTGAAAGGCAGGCAGAGATTGAAAGGAGGGCGGAGGCTGAAAGGAGGTGGGAGGCTGAAAGGCAGGCAGCGATTGAAAAGGCAGAGGCTGAAAGGATTGAAAGGAGGGCAGACATTGAAAGGGTTTCGGCTGCGATGAAGAGGGTAGTGATTGAAAAGAGGGCAGGGACTGTACAGAAGAAGTCGAGCAAACTTAAGGAAAAGAAGAAGATTGAGATGGCTAAGAAGGCCGTTGAAAGATATAGGTGTGACCCTGACTACAAGTTTTTATATGAAAGGATTTCTGATTTGTTTGCCGATTGTCTCAAAGCCGATCTCCAATTGTTGAATTCTAGAAAATGGAAGGAAATAAGTTTGGCTGCCAAGTGGTGCCCTTCTTTAGACTCTTCATTTGATAAATCAACGTTGTTGTGCGAGAGTATAGCAAGGAAGGTTTTCCCAAAAGAGTCATATCCCGAGTACGAAGGGATTGAGGACTTTCACTATGCTTATCGCGTGCGTGACCGCCTAAGAAAGCAAGTGCTGGTTCCTCTGCGCAAGGCGCTGAAGTTACCAGAGGTTTATATTGGGGCAAATCAGTGGGGCGAAATTCCATACAACCGGGTGCCCTCAGTTGCCATGAATTTTTATCGAGAGAAGTTCTTGAAGCATGACAAGGAAAGATTTGAAGATTATTTGGATAAAGTAAAGTACGGAAAGGCTACTATTGCTGCTGGGGCATTGCTTCCTCACGAGATAATAGGGTCTTCATATAAGTATGGAGGCAAAGTAGCCGAGCTTCAATGGAAAAGAATGGTGGATGATATGTCTAAGAAGGGCAAATTGAAGAATTGTCTTGCAGTGTGTGATGTATCGGGGAGTATGATGGGTACTCCTATGGAGGTATCAGTGGCACTGGGCGTGTTAGTATCCGAATTGAGTGAGGAGCCTTGGAGTGGGAAGCTCATTACATTCAGCGCCAACCCGAAGCTTCAGAAGGTGGAAGGGAATGACTTGAGATCGAAGACTAAATTTGTGAAGAGCATGGAGTGGGGAATGAACACTGATTTTCAGAAGGTGTTTGATTTAATATTGGAAGTGGCTGTGAATGGGAATTTGAAGGAGTACCAGATGATTAAAAGGATATTTGTGTTTAGTGACATGGAATTTGATCTGGCCTCCAAACGTGATTGGGAGACCGATTATCAAGTTATAACCAGAAAGTTTACCGAGAGAGGTTATGGTGCTTGTATACCAGAGGTTGTGTTCTGGAATTTGAGGGACTCAAGGTCCACACCTGTTCCAAGGAATCAGCCAGGAGTGGCACTGGTCAGTGGCTTTTCCAAGAACTTGATGACTATCTTCTTAAAGGAGAATGGAGCTATGAATCCGGAGATCGTTATGGAAGCGGCCATTGCTGGTGAGGAGTACAAGAAGCTTGTGGTGCTGGATTGATTAATTTCTGTTAATTTCTTCTACTCACAGGAGTCCTCTCTTTTAGTTTTACCCATGAGTATTAGTTTTGATGTTTGTTTAATGGATGGTTTGTAGAAAATTGTAGCACATAATTAATTATAATAAAGCTATTATTTTCATGAATAATTCTTACTTACTTTGCAGTCATGCGTGGTGCCTTATGCTTTCTTCAGTGATTTGAATTATTGCATATGTTTGCTTCACACTTACACTGTTCATAAATATCAAACCGGAGATTCAAAAAAGAAGAATAGTGAATTTGAATTGCTTGAGGGTAAGTTGGAGCTCTGGAAGTCTAAAAATTTGTAAGTTGAAGAAAAGCTCGGGGTTTTGAAGAAGAATTACGATGAATTCGTGCTGAAATGGAAAAAAATTAAGTTGTCATTGTAGGAGAGAAGGGAGTGAAAAAAGAAGTTGATTTGACTGAGGAGAAGGATGAGGAAGAAAAGGTTTTTAAGTTGATGATCGAGAATATAGAGTTTTGGACTGTGAGAAGAAAAATGCTGCTAGTGTGGTTGAGGTTTGGAAGGTAAATTAAGATGGAGTCACGAGATTAAGAACATCATTTGGCTGGTAGTTAAAAAGAGAGCCAATACGGAGATAAGTGAGGTTAGGGGCTGACAGCAAAGAACTCGCCATAACCTGTTAAAAGGAATTGGAGATATTCAAGCACCAGGTATGTTACGATCAACAATCACTTGTGTAGTAAAACTCTTTCAACTAAGTAGTAGTAACTTGTAAAATACTAGTAGTGCAAGTGTCCTGGTTTTTGCTTTTATTCGATGGGTAATGATTGTGCATTACTTCTTAGCTTTTTGTTGTTTAGTGATGAAAATTGTGATTTGTTTTGCAACTTAGTGGCTAATGTAATTGTATATGCATATCGGCTGCTTGTAATATTTGTAGCAGCTGAAATGTAGAGTCATATAGCTAGCTATATCTGAGATATTATATTAGCTTGTATAAGTCAATCTACTGCCAGGCCACTTCTGGTATTTGTTGCCTCTTCTGCTTTATGCAATCCTACAATTTTGTGTGCAGCATTGGAATATTATGTTATTCAGTTTCTATACTGGTTCCTTTTGAATTCAAATACGCTATCTCAAAGAAAGTTTCAAATTTACCAGCATTCTCCTATTCTGATGGTTTTGGGAAGTATGATGATAACAGAATCAGTAAGTCGATAGGGCATCATAAAAATTATATTGTCATATTCGTTTTGTCTTCCTTTCCCCTGTTCTTGTCTAGCCTAAATGCAGTCATTGCTGTTTGTTAGTTTCTTAAATAATTGTTACCTACTTGTCCCAGCAGTAGTACTTTTGCTTTCTTCGTCTTTATGCATGTGTTTGCTTCTCACTTACTCTGTTTATTTCTGGCCCATGCACAAAAAATGAAACACTTTGGTTTTATATGGTGCGGTTTTAATTAATTAGTTGATCTGTACCTTTATGATTTGTAGCTGTTGCTGTAGCGGAGCTCGAGAATTCTAATTTTGTTTTGTAAGTTAAGTTGGTTCATCCTGCAATATATTTTACTTCGGGATTCCATTCATCTCGGATTAATTCCAAGTTTGCTAGATTTGACAAATCTAATCCTATGACTTTTGGTTAACCTGTGCTTCTTCTTTTCTTAAACTTGTTCTTCTGTTTCGTCGTCTGTCTAAAATGCTCGTGTTAATGTTGTTTATTTTCGTGTATCAATTTTAATTTTGATGCACTTTCTCCTTTAGAATGTATAGCAAATGCTTTCATGTTCTATTATGGATTCTGGTGTCCTTACCTATCTTTTACTTGTTCTATTTTAAGGAGCTATCCAATAAAAAAAATGCATGGCTGCATATTCTTGATTAACTTGAACAATTAATTTGAAGACAAATTAACAAATGTTGATTAAGGAGACGGACAAATGCTATTATTTTTATTTAATTTCTTGATGAGGGCATGAAGTGATTCTGATATACTTACTAGATGCAATTATGCAATGCAAAACATATATAGCAATTAACAAAGGCAAGGCAAGCCATGTTTTATTGCGGTCTCCCGCTTTATTCTCCAAACCTCAAAATGGCAAATCTATTTTTAGCACCTTCATTCATTCTCTAGCTAGCTAGCTACCTCCTCATTCTCCCACTTTTGTCCAACATAATACTCACTCCGTCCCAAATTAATTGCTTTTTAGGACTTTTTTAAGTCAAATTGACTATTTTTAAAATTAATAATTAAACATATATAAATATATTTCTAAAATTATAAAAATTGGAGTTAGTAATAAATTGTATATACTTTCTTTTGGTTATAATCTCTTCACCTATATTTTAACAAAAATAATAAAAAAAATTAGTTCTAAAAAAAAGTCAATTTGACTTAAAATGGTCAAAATTGAGCAATTAATTTGGGACGGAGGGAGTATATCCTAAGGATAATTTTGTCAATTATTCATTCATAATATTAATAATATTTTTGTCATGTTGTCATTTCACCAATTAAAAACAATGTTGAGCTAGTTGTGGTGGTGACAAAATATTTTTAGTTGTTTTATTGAATATCCCCATTACTTTATTGGTGAAATGACAATATAACCATTAATGAATTTGATAAAAAGACAATAATATTGTTACTGAAATGCTCGATAAAATGCTTGTGCCACAATCAAAAGGTTGTGATAAAAAAAAAAAATTTTTGGGTGTGTGTGTGTGTGGGGGGGGGGGGGGGGGGGACGGGTATAATGTAGATCATTTTGGTTTAACTGAGAGGTGATTGATACATGTATGAGCGCAGGGACAGAAATTGATCAAGGGATAGCTTACGTGCTAATGATGTTGACTTTGGTTCTCACTTATATCATTCACTAACACAATTAAGCAACCAATTCCATTTCCCCCCATTAATTCCCAATTGCCTTTTTATTAATTTTATCATGTCGATAACCACTTATTCAAAAAAAAAAAAATCTAGGTGGAGAAGTTTTCTTTTGTAGGTGAGATGAGTTATTTGATTTGATTAGCCGTCTGTAAAGATTCAATTTTTACTTGTTAGACGATGATAATATGATGATGGTGGTGGTGGTGTCTTTCTATCATGGATCACTTGTCTTAATTTGAATTAAATAGATTGCTTGTTTATTCCTATATATGATATTTCTTTCTCCCAATTATCTCTATTTTTTGTGCATTATTTCTTACTAACCGTAGTACTTACCGTTTATAAGGAACCACATTAATTAATCACACGGGTAAAGCATTTGATAAAGAATAAAACTCAATTTAAAATGTTTACAAAGGAGATTAATAAATAAAATCACTTTTAACCTTATTAAACATTATGCAATTTGGTTTTACACATTTAAATTGAGTTTTATTAAGTAGCTTTTTTTTTAATAGTCCAAACGACCAAAGAATTTTATTAATGAAGAACATCTTTTATAATTAAAGGAGAAATACTCGAATGAATAAACCACCCCGATGTAATGTTGTTTGTTTCAGTAATATTTTTCTGAGCTGCAATTTAGTTTTATATACTTATGGCCGTCTTATTTCAGAGCACTAATTTCAAAGTTTTATCTTTGGCAAAAGAGCTACAAGTCTAAATTTGACATTCATTACTTTTCAGCAAAAAATAAAAATTCTATTTAACTTGTTAACTTTATAGTATGGCTTGTCCAAAAAATAAAAAAAAAACAGTTCTACAAAAACTCTTCTCAATCAAAATGTTGAATTACATCTAAACATCCAAAATTGGATGCAAAAGAGAATAAAATTCTCCGGGGTTAGCAGGAGTTGAGAAGAGCATCTATTCACTGCGGTCAAAATTTCTTTTCATCTGTATCCTATCATATCCACAACTGGCTTTCACAAAGGTGAAAGCAAGGCGTTTATCAAGATTCTTCAGGTAAACAAACTTCCCTGCATCTTATCAAGAAGTTGCATACTGATGACGTAGAACATACTTCACAACTTCATAAAAGGAAATCACAATTCCAACAGATGGGCCAGCCCGGCCAACACGAGGACCAATGCCAGTGAAGAGCCCCCTCATTCCTCCATCCCTGATTCAATCACAAAAAGAATAGGTTTAGCATGTTATACAAGTATTATGGTTGTAAAAGGTACATTATAATGGCATGCTGGAATCACACACAAGATGTGCTGTGAGATGAAAAATCAACCATTTGATTTCTAACTTGAAAAAAGAAATAGAAAAAACGCAAAAATCAGAAGAGAAAGCTTAGAGGTTTCATCTGTTTGAACAAGAAACAAGGATAAAAAAAGAGAAGGGAAGTACAGAGAGACAGAGAAAGACAGACAGACACATACACAGAGAGAGACATTTCATAGTATGAACCAAAACGGGGATAGCTACGTGATTAAAAATCTATTCGTCGCCTCTCTAACCAAAAGGTGTGAAAGGCTAAATTCATTGAAATATTGGAGCCCTTTGATCTGATCAGGTAGTATTGTAGCGTACCAAGTCCACAATAAAGTTAGACAGTGGTTCATCAAAGAGTAATAGTAAGATCACGCAAGAATCCCATGTTCAAATTCTTTCCCCTCTAATCACCCTTATAACATATTAATTTGTTTCATATGCAGCACAAAGTTTGATAGTAGGAGTAGAAACATACCTCCAAACCTCCATTAGAGTTTGTCTTGTTGTCATTCTCAAAGCTCTAGCAGGGTCCTTCTGAAATAAAGCATAATGTAAAAGTGAGAAATAAACAGCATATAGGTAAGATAATAAACGTGAAACAAAGTTAGCTGATGTGCATTATAAAAATTTAGATTTTCCACGGAACTTTAAGATGCCAAGCTAGTACCAATCCCCTCTCCAACTCCCTCCCTCGTGTCAACACGTGCCCACATTACTCAATCTAGAAAGTAACAACATGCATATGATTGTCCAAGACGAGGATACAAAATCTTGATACAAAATGACACATTCATGGGCCATATTCCTGGACCTAAAAATTGGAATCTGTGCTGCCATTCAACTAGTCAGTTAATACAAACATTAGCTGTTTTGCTTTACCTCGACTACCCTATTGTGGGGGCAACAGAACCAAGTTACAGATAAAGACCCGAGAAAAAACAAGGACAAGAATTCCAAAGCTAGAATAAATGATGAGTCCCAATAAATGAAGGAGTAGTCTAATGACTCTCATCACTTTCCCTTCATATTGAAGGCACCACCTAAATATTAGAGGGCAATGCAAACACTAAAGGCATTCCAAAATGAAATAAACTTCTCATATTTAGAGCAAGGCATCACAGAAAGCTGGAAAATATGTTTCTTAGAGTTGGACATATGTACTATTCTAATAGCAGCAGATACACATACTGCAAAGTGCTCTTACAATGGATTTAAGTCCCACTCTCATATTATAAATTGAGTTCTGAGATAAACCTCTATTTGTCTTCTGGTTTTTGCAACATCAAGTGGACACGTAGCTGCAGCAGCAAGACTTCCTGCAGCAAAACCGGCAGAAAAGTTTGCCCCAAGGATACTGGCCACATTGGATTCCTCACCCACCACACTCAGAAGTCTTCTTCTGGTCTGTACAGATTATTTTTGAAAACTGTGTTTAAAACATATAAAATATGCATACCAGATTAACAGAACTGTTTTAAAAAAAATTAAAAGGCTAACCGGCTCAAGGGTCCCCCAGCAGATTGCAGAGAAAGGTACATCACGAGCAAGCTGAGCCCCAAGGCCTGTCCAGAGGGCACGGCAGTTTTGCACTGTGAAAAGAAAAAGTGGGTCTTTTATTATCAAGATGACAAACAGATAACGAAGTAAAAATGTTAATTACAACAATCACAATAATAGGCAATTTATATATTCCTAGCTTATGAATAACCTAGATTGGATAGAAACAGAAAATTGATTTTATCATTTATATAACGCAGAGATAACTTGATAAGAGATTATGTGCCAGCAGTATAAATTTTTACATGGTACAGAATCACCAAAGATGATTTTTATGGTCCAAAGTTTTTCGAAAAATTGTAGTTACCTATCCTGTGAAACCGTAATATTCACCAGCTGCCAAGGCTATGTTTAAGATATATTCACCAGCGGCCAAAGCTATTTTTAAGATATAACACAAACTTGACTTGAAAAGCTAATAGATTCTTTTGCATATTACACAAATTAGATCTACTTTTAAACTATTGACATCATCCCACTGTAAGGCAAACATCTAAAAGAGACATACATTGGACAAACAAGAATGAAGCATCAACAACTAGCAGAGTAATAAATGACTGCCTATATCAATATGTAACTATCTACCTTATCAATCTGGTAATGGGAAAAAGGGTTGAAGGTAAACTAAGCTCAATAGTTAGGCAGACCTATAAGAGACACACACACACGCACACATTTTAAAGTGTTGATGAGTAACAAGCTTGCATAATCATATATACCATGTCCTTACCAATTGCTTGAAAATAATATATGAAGAAAATAGTAAAGCTATCAAGCAGTATAAAATATCAAATAAAGAAGTCTCTTACAGTTGCTCTGAAGATTATTTGTGCTCTTGACATGGGAGATAATCCCAATCAAAGTCTTCCAAACTCCAGGAGGCTTCTTACCCAGGTGGATCTCCTTAAATGCCTATACACATGAAAAAAGACGCACAAACAAAAGAAAGGGTTAATTAATAGGGAAAAGAAAAATTAGAAGGTGCCACCAAAATGAATGTCAGAAAAATAAGTGAAACGATCCAGGCATTGCAATGTGGCATAGAGAAACTTAATAATTCTTCAAAAGCTATTGGACAAATAAGCTAACAATAAAGCGATTACGACGGCAAAAACAATTTTAAACAACTAACTACAGCTTTTTGGTGTAAATTATATATGGATATATATCGATTCAAGAATGTCCTATAGTCTAATAAGTTTCTATGAGGCGATGTATGTTATATAATATTCAAAAACTCTTAACATCAAGTGTTCCAGAAAAAAAGATATACTAACTAAATTTAGCAAACATAAAAATTACTTTGAGTAATACTTAACTTGAGAAAAATAAGATAAATACAAGTAGGGCAAAATTAAAAGCAGAAACATGAACATGTACCTGCATGCGGGTTTTAGCAAGCTCAATAGGGTAGCAACTAGTGCAGGCTAATGAGCGTGCCAATGAGCCGGCCAATAAAGGGGCATATGGTGTCATGCTTGGAGCATTTTTGGCTGTGAAATCCTCTAGGTAGTTGCGGAAGATGTCATAACAAGGCAAGTAGATTCCAACCTATTGAGAAAATATGGTTGACCATTACCATAAGATTCTAGAGTAAATAAACGACCACCAACAATAACAACACAATTATCCCCGAGTTACCAAAGAACTTACAGTTGGTACAGCCAGTGCTAGACCTGCATTTGTGCCTCTCCACAGCCTTGCAAATCCCTCCTGCAAAAAATTTCCTAGTTAGACATCTGAAGACAATATTGGTCACAAAAAAAACACTGAGACAAGATGCATCATGTATCCCTATATGCTTAAACATATACAATAACGCCCTAAGGATGAAAACTAAAAGTGCTAGAAGGTTTCACCATGCCCCATGCTAGATGAACCAACCCAGCACCTGAAGTAAACATATTCCACCAACAGTGTTCTAAAAATCCCCGCCTTGGTCCGATTAATCCCCGCCTAGATGCTAAGCGGTCCTCTATCGCCTAGATTTGGTTGGGCGCCTAGGCCTCAACCTAGACAGAACCAGACCTCTACTATGAAGCTCTACAATACTTCAAATGATTTTTAAATCTTAAAAGATTATTTTTTTTTTTTGATAATTTTCATGTAAAATTTTAGAAAATTACATCTATTTTATGTTTTGTACATAGTAACAAGTATGTATAATAGAAAAATAAATAAATGAGACCGCCTAAGAAAACGCCTTGTCCACCTAGGAAAACGCCTAAGCACCGGCTAAGCGGCCTAGGCACTAGGCGCCCCCTTCGCCGCCTAGGTCCACCTAGCGACTTTTAGAACACTGTCCACCAACAAATGAATGCACCTCAATGTAACTGCACAAAACACACTAACCTGTCGAATAATCTTGTAGAAGACATCTAGTGTTCCTTTGTACTGGAAACAATCGGGAGGACATATTGATACAGTACCATGAACACCAGCACGGGTGCATGATGGAGAACATCTCAGATCTGCGAACATCTGAAGGAACAAATTGCGAATGCATCAAAAATTGCATATTGAGTTGAGTACTAGTAAAACCCAATAAATGATCCATGTCCAACAGAACAGAATCCCTTAAACAAAATGCACGCTCAAAAGTGGATTTGGAAAACATTAAACATGAAAAGAAATACAATATTTTACATAGTATCAGTGATCATTGTTTGTCTAAAGGTTTTACAACCATATAGTTAATAACTGATGTTTACTAGTAAGTTCCCTTTAGCTTCCTCCCAGCTACAAACAAATTTTCAGACTAAACTGTTTTAGCTTATGTTGGGACTTACATAGTCTGGAAAAATAAAAATTAAAATTCAAGAGTATTAATTGTTATGGCCTTTCCAAGTTGAAACATTAAAGGTTTTACTACACATAATGGTACATTTTTGAGGTTCATGTATTCAAATGCATGAGAACTGCGGAAACTACCACTAAAATTTAAAAGAAAGTAACAAGACTTGTAAGTAATACATTATGAATAACACCTAATTGTGAAGACTGACGAGAATTTTAGGAAAAAAAATAGAAATTAAATAACTAATTATTGCATAATAGGATATAAAGTGCATTTCCCATTTCAGCGGACAGAAATGCAGCAGCCCAACAATCTTTTACTGCAGATTCTGGAGTAGACATCAATGACTAACCAATAGAAATGCCAACTTGCTGAAGATAAAGTCATAAAACAAAGGGCAAGAACAGCACTTTACATACCATGTTTGGCCCAAAAAAAGCCATACGGCTTGTAACATTGCTCAGTGGATGTGAGTATGGAACTCCAGCAGCTTGTGCTTGCAATCTCGTCTGAAAACGACAAAAGAAAACTCAGCAATACTACAGATTGAAGTCCATCAACAATACAAAGGGGAAAAAACCAAAGTTATTTTCTTTAAGCATTGAGACAGGAGATATGAGCAAACTATAAAAGTTTAATTAAATAACAAAGTGAAAGACCAAACTTATATCATCATATAATGTTTTCAAAAATAAACGGTAAAAAGAGTTTTTTCCCCGACATTATATAAAATGAAGGAACCCAAATAAGCAGACCAAAAACATTAACCATCGAACTATTAGTTTAGATAAATTTTAGAAACTAAAGGGACAAAAGACACTAAACTGGAAGAACTCCTGAAAAAAATGCATAATCAGTAAATTAGTAAATAAAACAAGAATGTAGAACACAAAAACAATGAAATTAAAAATGGGAATGCAATGTCTAACCCCAAAAAAGAAGTTACCTTGGCTACGTCGAGGGGATTAACCAGAATGGCAGAAAAAAAAGCAGCACCAGCAGCAGAAAAAGCTCTCTCTGGGAACCCCAATTTTCTACCGGAGGTTTTATTGCTGTGAGGCTGAGAATCAGAATGAGAATTAGAAGATTCAATTCCCTCTGTCACCACCATTGATTCTGATATCAGGGAGACGCAACGGCCATCAAATTCAACTCCTGAGGATTGCTCTATCCATGGATTTTGCATTTGCTTTGATTCTTCTTCCACCATATTCTTTTGCTAAAACTTGATCGGCCTAAAATGGGACATTTTTAACTGTTTAGATTGTTTTTTTTTCCCTCAAGTAAATAGAACAATTTAATATTTACTCCTTTCCCTGTCTGCAAAATCCTTTTTTTACCTCAAAAACTATGAGAAAGTTGATGAAATAAAATATGGAGTAGTATTTTATAATGAAATGGGTGTTTGAAAAAGACCTCTTAAACAAAATAAATCTTCCGAATGAAGAGGAAAAATCAAATCTTTTATTACCCGAAAAACGTAAATTAGAAAACAACACAGAGAATTAAACACCTTACACCCAACAGAACGAAAAACAGAAAAAGAAAACCCTTGTAATTGCAACTTTAATTATTTTTCTTTGCTTATGAATTGGAATAAAATGGAATTCTCTGAACCAAGTCGAACCCAAGAGAAATATAATCTCACCCGCTTAAGTGTTAACCCCACAGTCCATAGACAACAAGAGAAAGAAGAAGAGAGGCGAATATAGTCTCTCTAAATTTAGGGCTGCGTCTGGGAGCCTCAGAAAACGAGCCATTGCCCTTTTTTCTTAATATTTTTATTTAATCAATAATAAATAAAGAAATTAAAAACCGACTGAAAAAACCCCTGCTTCGGAATTCCTTTACGTGCCTCTCCCTATGTGAACAGCTAGCTATTACTAGTTTTTAGCCACATAAATAAATATTTGAAGGAAAAATAAATGGACAGAGTAATCTAGTTATCATTTACTCCCCTGTCCCAAATTAATTATTTTTTAGGACCTTTTAAAGTCAAATTGACTATTTTTAAAACTAATTTTTTTATTATTTTTGCTAACATATAGGTGAAGATATTATAACCAAAAGAAAGTATATACAATTTATTACTAATTTCAATTTTTATAATTTTAGAAATATATTTATATATGCTTAATTATTAATTTTAAAAATAGTCAATTTGACTTAAAAAAGTCCTAGAAAAACAATTAATTTGGGACGGAAGGAGTATTAATTAGCAACTAGGTAATGATTGTCTACAAGAATAACGTTTAGATTGGATTATTAAATTTAATTTTTTTTATTTTAGAAATTGGATTTAAAATTATTAATTTTGGAAAAAAAAATTAGAATTGAGACTATGTAATATCATGTCCAACGAGGTATTATAATTTTTATCATTTAGAATTAAACTTTTATAAACAAAATTAACCTTTACATTTTTTAAAATGATCAATATATCAGATTTTATCCATCTATATTCATAATGCTGATCATAATACAATCTCTTTGTTATTACTGATAAGAGTATAATAGTTTAAATGATAAGTTTTTATATAATTTTTTAAATAATTTTCGACAAACTAAACATAACATAAAATTATTTTAAATTATCCCATCATGTGACCAGAATATACTCACGTAATTATAATCCTCGTAAAAAAAATAAAAATACCCTAGAGGTGTTTTGCAGTACACAAAATAAATTTACTTTTTTCGGTGTACTTTTAAAATTTATTTTTTCCACATTTGTTTTCAGCTTTCACTATTTATCCCCAGCTAAAGCTATGATTGTCATTATTATTTGCAAATTTGCTTGTTCTAAGGCCCAACAACGTGGATTGAGGACAAACACGCCTTGTTCTTGTTCTTGTTCATGTATTGTCAACGAAAAGAGAAAAGTTATGGGTGGGTCATGGGTCAAGTGAGCTTCTAGAAATGTCCAATTTCCATTAAGCATGAGTGACGCATCGGTAACTCGTAACGTAACTGAATACATCATTCAAATCGGGTTTAAAGCGATGAGTCGGGCGTATCCACCATGGCTGGTTGAAACCCTTAAATTTCTAAAAACCTTAATAACTAAGGATATTATGGTAAAGATTGACCGCTCTTAAAAAATAAAATAATAGAATAAAAATTTCAATGTTATTATTTCTTTAAATTTCAATTTTTCTCCGATAATAAGATTTTTTTCTTCTCCTAATTTGTCGTGCATATTATCTTAATTGATTTTATTTACTAATTTGCATATAAAATATGCCCTGAATAATTAATATGGAATTGAGTATATTTGTCCTAAAATATTTTAATGTATATATTATATATGGAGTATATTTTTTTGCTCTTTTTTTTGTAAGTGTACATAATTGTAATTTTTTGTATGTATTTATGTTTAATTTTTTTAATAGGATGAAAAAAATATTCGTAGTTATTTTATGAATCTCGAAACTAGTAAATGTTTTTAACTCGATTCTACTCAAGAGTCAATAAATGCTGACTTATATTGAAAAAGAGATATTTGATACTATTAAAAATGAGGCGATTGTAAAATTTTTTAAGAAATTAGGACTCGAAAAATAATTTTGTAATGACTTTAATATATTTTTAGTGAACTCCATATTTGGTAAATTATATAAATAAGTGTTTTTATTATTTTTCTTTTTAATTATCTTTAGTTACAAGAATGATGACCCTTGATAAAAATTGGGACAATTACACTTCCAAGTACATTTTTAAAAAAATTTTACAACAAAAATGTATTCGAAAACTATTTACAGAATTAATACATTTTTTATATTTTATTTACATAATTAGTTTCTTCCTCCTCTTTTAACCCGCCTTCTTCCTCCTCTTTCACCGTTGCCTTCTTCTTCCTCTTCCGTCGTCGCCTTCTTCCTCCTCCTTCCAACCCGCCTTCTTCCTCCTCTTCCGTCATCGCTGCCTTCTTCTTCCTCTTCCGTCATCGCTGCCTTCTTCTTCCTCTTCCAACTCGCCTTTTTCCTCTTCTTCCGTCGTCGCTGCCTTCTTCCTCCTCTTCCAACCCGCCTTCTTCCTCCTTTTCCACCGTCGCCTTCTTCCTTCTCTTCCGCCGTCGCCGCCTTCTTCCATATATCTAGTAATTGGTTACTTATAAATTACCTTTTAAAAAAAAATTTAGAATATAGTGCAGTTGATAGCCAATTTTTCATACAAAGGTAACCGTTTTAATTTTTGTGGGTAACTAAATAGTTATAAAAAAATTTCAAAATAGTTACCAAATGTTCCATGTATTTGTTTTCTTTATCTTGCTAAATCATGATGGAATCAGAGAGTGGTCGTGTGATTTTCTCTTACTTAATGTAAGAAGAAAAGAATGCAAAATATTATTGAATATTATGTAACACAATATCGGTTACCTTACATCAATAAAAAGATTATCATATATCTCGTTATTGGTTACTTATAAATTATCTTTTAAAAAAAAATTATTTAAAATATGGTGCAGTTGGTACCCAAACTTTCATACAAAGGTAACCATTTTAGTTTTTGTGGATAACCAAATAGTCATAAAAAAATTTGAAACAATCATTTTAGTTTCATACAGAGGTAACCATTTTAGTTAAAAGGTAATCATTTTAGTTTTTGTGGGTAACCAAATGGTCAATTTTATAATAATGGTAATGTATGTATGATTATTTTTTTTGTTTTAACAGAAGGTGCAGATGGTATCTGAAATGTCATGTAAGAATTTCCATTTATGTAGCTGCTTGTTACTTATAAATAACCTTTTTTTAAAAAAATTATTTAGAATTTGGTGCAGGTGTTAGCCAAACCTTCATACAAAGGTAACCATTTTAGTTTTTATGGGTAACCAAATAGTCCTTAAACAATTTCAAAACAATTACCAAATGTACGAAAGTACGAAGTATTTGTATTCCACTTTTGGCCATTATGAATGCTATCTGTACGAAGTATTTGTATTCCACTTTTTTCTGTCCAGCAAAGGCTTAGCCATTTCTAAAAAAAAGATGGGGGGTGAGCCTAAAAAATTAAAAAAAACGTTGAGATCTTTTAAACTTGTGGTTGTTGTTTCATGGATAACTGGGAGATAAAAGAAGGCAGACAGAGCCGAAGCACCGGAAGTAAAGAAGTAATAAGTGGGTATGTTGAGGCTTGAAGAAACTTCAAAAGCCGGGGTACCAAAAAAGTCAATGATGAAGGCTTTGATTTTTGATGATTTTGTAGAGGAGATGGATTGAAGGGCTTGGTGAACGTTTGGGTTGTTGAGTCTGAGGAATTCGTAGGCTATGGCTTCCACGGATGCGTCGGGATTTGATGGCAGAGAGGTAGCGGGCTCGGGGAGGTGGTAGAAGGTGATGGAAGGATCTGATGTGTTTATTGTGTTTCACTCTTTTTGAAATTATTTTGTAAATGAACTAATATTGTAATTATTTTCTAAATATTGTATATTAGTGTAAAGAACCCATAAAAATTCTGGGTATGTCACTGTGAGTCGGACTATTGGATGTGGATCAGCTGAGCTAGTATATCAAGGTGGTAGCCCAAGAGGCTTAAGCTATGGGTTGGGGGCTGGAAATGATGTGTTAATGGAAATGGAGAGTCCCTCACTGAATTCATGAATTTAATAAATAAATAAAAAAAAAGGATGGAAAATTGAGAATGAAATGAAATGTTGATTATTTCTGCGTTTGAGTCGGTTGGGCTGGACTAAAACGCATCATTTAGGAGTATAAACAGTATGACGGACACATGTCAATTTAGATGGAGAAGTACACGTTATCAATGTGGTTGCGGACTAAAATACAGTTTGCATCGAAAATTTTTAGTAAAATTAAAGTTTGCACATTAATTTTTAAAACGTATTCAAGTATATTATGAAGTTTTATATTCTGCAAAAACAAAGTGTTTAAAACATAATCAGATTAAGCTCATAAATCTCGCAAAAGCTTAGGCCTGGATGAATTTTGATATTTAAATGGACAATCTATTTAGATGGTTTATAAAATAAATTGTATTTATGCAATACTTGTGTTGGGTAAATAATAAGGCCCAAATAGTCTTATTATTGTGGCCCAATTTGAATTCGTGAATATTGGGCTTTATTGGAAAACCGGGCCATGGCCCATATGGGAAATCCCTTTATGAAGAAAATCCCTTCTGATAGAACGGTACAGTGGGCAGGTCCGTTGATTTATACACGCAAAGGTAGGCAGTCAGGATTATATTCGGCGCCTACCTTCTTTTATGGAGCTGCGGTCAAATCCCATTAAGGCATTTGACCTAATGAGGAAACCTACTTACTTTTCGGGAATAGGCGTGACGTCAGCTGAAAGAATACTATAAGTACAAGGCTTAGAACCCATTTTACAGGTAATCATTATTTTACGAGCACAAGAGCACACAACCTCCATTGTTAAAATCTTGTTCGGCCTGTACTAATTCCCACGCCTGAGCTATCCCCCGGTGGCAAAACCACCAGGAACTCTCAGTGTAGTATCGTTATTGTGCAGGATTGACGCGCCCTTGGTGATTGAGGCGCGTGGACGAATTCTTGGCGTTAACATTGGTGCTAGAAGGAGGGCCTAGTGCTTAGTGATTTGTCAATCACATGAAAAACTTCTTGACTAAGACATAACAGTAAAAAATAGACTAAAAATGACTTCGTCGCAGGGAGAAGCCCCCCTTGACCATCCCCACTCCAGAGGTTCCGCCAGAGATAGGCTAGGGATGTCCAAAAGCCTTTCAGATCGGCTGGGCCCTCAAAGCCATTCGATGGGTCCGACCGATCCGAGGACACCCGTAGTCAAGAAAAATTTGTTACCGACCCCCCAAAGGATGGGGCAACGACGAGGCCGCGCCGGAGGCCCGAACCCTAGGCGAGGTCGGAACCATGATGAAAGAAATTCACTTACTGCTAGAAGGGATCAACGACGTAAAGAAACGATAGAGGCTATACGCCTTCAACAAGTAGAACTGGAAAAATAATTGGTCCTTTTAGGAGAAGAGGGGGTAGCTTCTTCCAGTCACCATGGTAGTCGGGAAGTCACGACAGGACGCCAGTCCAGGATACATCATTCGGACAGCTCTTGGCGGGAAAGCAGGGAGGTTCGGAGCCGAACACAAGAAAGTGTGGGGCAGATTAGCCACTCGCCAGATCGAAACAACAGACTAGAACGGAGAAGGAGAGATACCTCTCCGGTCCTAAGTCGGAGCAGGCCGAGCAGGCCGAGGAGCCGCTCGGCCGAACGAGGCAGTAGATCCTAACGGAGAAGGGGAGAGACCTCTCCAGTTCCCAGTCAGGGCAGGCCGAGGAGCCGCTCGCCCGACCGAAGAGTCGGATCCGAACGGAGAAGAAGGGAAGAGACTCCAGTTCAAAGTCACGGTAGGCCTGAAGCCGCCCATCCTACCAGGGACCTTGAGGCGTTGGCCCGGAGGGTTGCAGAGCTCGAAGAAATGCTTGTCGTGGCCCATCGAGAGGATACTTCGGTAGACCCGACCTCACCATTCTCACCGAAAATTGACCGAGCTCGGACTGACCCTACGAAAAAGGCTCCTCATATGGAGAGTTTTGATGGTTCGGGAGATCCATACGACCATAGCCAAGCCTATGATCGGCTGATGAAGTATAATGGCTATTCCGATGCGGCCAAATGTCAAATGTTCATTTCTACTTTAAGGAAAGAAGCGCGCCAATGGATTACGTCTTTGGCCCCGAACTCGATATCCTCATGAAAAGAGCTTTGTACTCAATTTCACAATCGATTTGGGAGTAACAAAAGAAGAGGAAAGCCCACAACCTCCCTAATGCAAGTAAGACAATACTCAAATGAGTCCTTGGGGCAGTATGTCAAGCGGTTTCGGGAAGCCGTCGGGGCCGTGACCGACCTGAACGACCCTCAGGCGCTCGGCTATTTTAATACGGGATTGGACATAATAAAGTCTAAGAAGCTGGTAAAAGACATGATGTTCAATGCTCCGAGAAGCCTCGTCGAAGCGTATGACAGGGCTGAAGGGTTTATAGCCGTTGAAGAGGCCATGGGGAGTCTAAGGCCAAATTCCTCTTCGTCCGAAAAGATGAAAGAACGGGATAGAAACCCGTACCCTCGTACAGATGCCGGTAACAGGCCAGACACGTGGTCGAAGAAGAATTTTGGGGGAGCTGGAGGAGGTCGCCCTCCCCTCTCGAATCGAAAGGTCGAGAGGGTGTACACCACCCTAAATACTGACCGAACTGCCATATTGGAACACATGAAAAATCAACCTTATTTCAAGGCGTGCCCAAACAATGTACATCCGAACCGGGGAAGTCAAAACAAGTATTGCGATTACCACCAGGCTTCGGGACATTCCACCGAAGATTGTCGGAATTTGAAAGAGTTGATTGAGACGAATGTACAGAATGGGGAATTGGTACGGTTTGTGGCAGGACGCGGTGGTTCGGGAAGAGCCGCGAGCGGCGACGTTGTGGAACCAACCCCTCAAGGTCGGGCGGGCCCAAGTTCTTCTGTTCGGGGAGTGGTTGATGTAATAACCGGTGGTTCGGCAGGGAAGGTCATCAGTAAGAAGAGAAGGGGAACACTAGATGCAGTGATGACGGTAATGGAGAAACCAGTCGGGAGGGAATGGTCGTATCCCGGCACGGTGATCTCTTTCACCGACGATGATTACCCGCCCGAAGCCATTGAACCCCAGGAAGGTGCTTTGGCTATAACTGCCCAAGTCGAGTCTATGGATATGAGGCGGATTATGATCGACAATAGTTCTTCAGTCGACATAATGTATGCCCATGCCTACCAAAGATTGGACTTAGGGGGGAGAAAGATGGAGGTCGGACAAGAAGCCCCGTTGTACGGCTTCGGCAATGAACCGGTTCGGGTGGTAGGCACCATTGAGTTGCCAGTCATCTTTGGGACGGCACCTCAAGTGGCGGAGGTCAACATCAAGTTCTTTGTTGTCAACGTGGACTCTACATATAATGCAATTCTAGGGAGGCCTACGTTGATGGCATTACAGGCGATGACATTTATCCCACATTTTAAAATCAAATTCCCTACTCCGAACGGGGTCGGCCAGGTCCAGGGTGACCTTAATTTGTCACGGAGGTGTTACAGGAATTCGTTAATATCTTCAGTTGTCGGCAAAAGCAAACAGAAGCAGACCATGGCTATCGAAATCGAACCGTTTACTGAGGGATGCACAGAACCCCTCGCCCTGCCTGCTGAAGAGACAGAAGACATCGAGCTGATACCGGGGAAGAGAGATAAGACAATTAAGATTGGTTCGGGACTACTAGAGCCATTCAAAACTGGGTTGGTGGATTTGCTTCGGGTATATGCTGATATTTTTGCATGGGAACCTAGTGATATGCCTGGAATTAGTGAAAAGGTTGCGGTACATAAGTTGCATGTGGATCCCGATAAAAAACCGGTATGGCAAAAGAGAAGAATCTTCGCCCTGGAGCGACAAAGGGTCATCGATAACGAGGTGACCAAACTGTTGGCAGCGGACTTCATCTATGAGATCGAGTATCCTGAATGGTTAGCCAACGTGGTGTTAGTCCCGAAACAGAATGGGAAATGGAGGATGTGCATCGACTACACGAACTTAAACAAAGCTTGTTCGAAGGATTTCTACCCACTCCCTCACATTGACCAGTTAGTCGACGCTACTTCGGGGTATGCTTTGTTGAGTTTTATGGATGCCTTCTTAGGGTACAACCAAATCTCTATGCGCAATAAAGACATCCCGAAGATAACATTTATTACACATCGGGCAACATACGCCTATAAGAAGATGACATTCGGGTTATTGAATGTCGGTGCAACTTATCAAAGAATGATGAACTACGTGTTCTCGAAACAACTGGGTCAGAACATGGAGGTCTACGTAGATGATATGATAGTCAAGAGCATGTCTACCAGAGATCATTTGGATGACTTGAAAGAGTGCTTCCAGACAGTTCGGCACTACAATATCAGGCTTAATCCTACGAAATGCACCTTTGACATCGGTGCGGGGAAATTTCTGGGCTACTTAATTAGCAAAAGGGGTATTGAGGCGAACCCTGAGAAGATCGAGGCCATATTAAACATGAAGTCCCCCCAAACCTTTAAAGACGTACAGAGATTGACGGGTCGGATTGCGGCATTGAGGAGATTCATGTCGAAGTCAGCCGAACGGTGCCTGCCGTTCTTCAAAACACTCAAAGGACTTCAGAACGAGAAGACCTTCCATTGGACTTCGAAGTGTGAAGATGTTTTTCAAGGCATAAAGAAATACTTATCTTCGGCACCCCTGTTAATGAAACCCATCCCTACAGAACCGTTGTATTTGTATTTGGCTGCGAGCCCGATGACAGTAGGAGCAGTGTTGGTTCGGGAGTCAGGAGGAAAGCAGTACCCAGTATACTATGTCAACCATGCTCTTCGAGATGTTGAGACTCGGTACCCGAACTTGGAAAAATTTGTTTATGCCTTGATAATAGCCAGTCGGAAACTCCGACATTATTTCTAGGGATGGCTAATTGTAGTATACACCGACCAACCGCTGAAGAAGATCTTGAGCAAGCCAGAGCTTTCGGGACGATTGGCGGCTTGGGCTATGGAATTAACCCAATTTGTACTAGAATACCACCCCCGAACGGCAATTAAAAGTCAGGCATTGGCCGACTTTGTGATCGAATGCTCATTTTCCGAACCTGACCTAGATGATCTGCCGATGAATGTGAATTCGGTTTCGGATGACTCCTCTGCCCAAACGTCTTGGACTTTGTATGTCGACGGGTCGTCGACTCTAGATGTAAGCGGAGCTGGATTGATCTTGACAAGTCCGGAGGGGTTCAAGGTACAGCAGGCAATTCGTTTCGGATTCAAAGCAACTAATAATGAGGCTGAGTATGAGGCCTTATTGGCAGGATTGCGATTGGCCAAAAGCCTCGGGGTGCAAACGTTAATTGTCTTCAACGATTCCCAGTTGGTAGTTAAGCAGATTCTGGGAGAATATGAGGCTCGGGGGGCAATAATGACCAAGTACCTGACGGAGGCACGAGATCGGCTTCAATATTTCACATCGTATGCGCTCCATGAGGTAGATCGGGAAAATAATACTATGGCCGATGCGCTGGCTCGCCTGGCGACTGCAGAAGCCAGCTCATTCAGCGGGTCGGTATATTTGGAGATCCTAGACTCACCAAGTGTTCAAAGGGAGAAGGTGTTGGTAATTGAACGTTCGGATTGTTGGATGACCCCTTATTTGAGTTACCTGTCTGATGGCGTCTTACCATCGGACCCGATACTGGCGAGAAAGATAAAGTATTGGAGTGCAAATTTTCTGCTTATTGATGGCGACCTTTACAGGAGAGCTTTTACCTCTCCTCTATTAAAGTGTTTGACCCCATCCGAAGCAGTTTACGCCCTTCGGGAAGTGCATGAGGGTATTTGTGGAGATCATATGGGAGCCAAGGCATTGGCGTACAAGATACTCCGACAAGGGTATTACTGGCCAACGATATATCACGAAGCTAAGGAGTATGTGCAGAAGTGTCGCAAGTGTCAGCTTAACAGTATAGTCCCCCACAAGCCGCCTGAAGAGATGTATTCGGTCTTGTCACCAATCCCCTTTGCCATATGGGGAATTGACTTACTGGGACCATTACCAAAGGTAAAAGGGCAGTTCTGTTTTGTGATAGTGGCGATTGATTACATGACCAAATGGGTAGAAGCAAAACCGCTTCGGACGATCACAGAACAGGAATGTCTGAAGTTCCTCAAAGAGTACGTTGTGTTTCGGTTCGGGATTCCGATGGCTATTGTGTCTGATAACGGCCGCCAGTTTGTGGGGTCTAAGTTTGAAGAATTTTTGAAAGATCTAGATGTACAACATCGGAAGACTTCTGTTGTCCACCCTCAGTCTAATGGCCAAGTAGAAGTCACCAATAGGACTCTACTCAGTGGCATTAAGAGGAGGTTAGATGAAGCCAAGGGGAGATGGCCCGAAGAATTGATCAGTGTGTTATGGGCATATCGAACTACACCTCAGACAACAACTGGGGACTCGCCATACAAACTGGCTTATGGGACCGATGCTCTCATTCCGGTCGAGATCGGATCCCCTTCACTCCGGGTCAGCCAATTTAAAGAACTGTACAACGATGAAGGCATTTGCCTCAACCTAGATTTGTTGGAAGAAGTTCGTGATTCGGCCATGGTAAGGCTAGCGGTCTACCAAAGGAGGACGACCAATCACTATAATAAAAGTGTGAAGCTAAGAAGGTTCGACGTTGGGGACTTAGTCCTTCGGGAAGTGGAGGCATCATCGCCCCAAAACCTTGGTAAACTAATGCCAAATTGGGAGGGACCCTATGAGGTCATAGATGTGCCGAAGCCAGGAACTTATCGGCTTCGGGCTATGGATGGAACAGAAGTCAAAAACACTTGGCATGCGGGGAGACTTAAAAAGTATTATCAGTAGACTGCATGTTAAGTAGTTTCCTTATGGCTTTGTAATTTTGATGAATTGTAAATATAATATTATGAAGGCAGTGATTAAATAGAAATCAGTTCTTCATTAATGCTGGCGTCTTTACATAAGGTTCTATTTACAAAATAAAACCTAAGCCAACTATTACAAATAAAAATAAAAATGTATTAATCCGAGGATGCAGGTTCGACTTCATCTTCATCCTCATCGGAGGTATCAAGGAGGTCGCCGTTCAGCGCGACTTGCCTCATCTTCTCTTTATCTTTGTCTCGAGCATTCTGATAGCCGAGATTGTATTGTTGTAGCACTTCATCAACGAGCTCGGGCGACATTCGATACTCCTGGCGGATAAGTTGTTTGGCCTCTTCGGTTAAAAGGGGCGCCAATGCCTTGTATTCGGCAAACTCTTTTTCCACCAGGGCACGAGCCCCTTCGGCCATCCCGATCTTCACCTCAACGCTCTCAAGCTTCTGGTTAACAGACTGGTTATTGGCCATCAGCTGATTACGCTCTTTCTTGAGCTCATCATATTTCTCGATGATCAGCCTTCGCCGTTGCTCGCCTTCGGTGGCTTCCTCCTTGAGTTTTCCGATTTCGGCTTGTAGCTCCTCGCAATGCAGGGTGGTGTTGGAATAAAGTTTCTTCTCGTTCTCCCAACCCGCCATTGCAGAGTCCAGCATCGACTTCAGCCGAGCGTTTTCAGCCTCGAGCTCCTTCTCTCTCATGTCGGACTGCTCGAATTGACGTAAGAGCCGACCCGTAGCAGCTGCAGCTTGGAGCACATAAAACAGGGAGAACAGTTGGCATGTATTTCTTAGAAATTTTGGGAATCAAAGTGAGTCGAGCAAACATACCCGACTCAAGTATAAGGCATTATAGTTCGCCAGCTCTCGGCGGTTCAACCCTTCAAATATTCTGTCGTCTCCAGGAAGGATGAAGTTATTGAAGATATTGATAGGGAAGTTCCCCTCATCGTCTGGCCATAACGTGGCTGACGAAGAGCCCCCCTGAAGACGAGGAGAAGCGGCCGGCGATGGAGGTAGGTCAAGTGGAGGTTCGGTATGCAACCTTTTGGTTGCCGGAACCTCTTCGGCCTCTTCTTGGAGATTGGCGTGAAGGGCTTCGGGTGGGGGAGCTTCTGATCGAGGGGCCTCGGGAGGTGGTGTGTTGTCCTTCGGGATAGGTGTTTCTATGATCGGGCGATCGGGCTTGATGGTCTTCTGGCGCCTCCATTTCACCCGAAGGATGTTCCCCCTCTCGACCTCGGGGAGGTCCAGCAAGCTCCTTACTGGGGTGGTGGTAGGGACAGAAGTTGGTGACATCGACACAGATGATATCGGAGGAATCACCAGAGTGTCTTCAGTTGAGGTGATTGGGAAGATGAATTCCTATTCGGACGGTTCGTTGGGTGGTTGTCGGGCGTCAGTGGGTTCGGTTGGTTTGATCAACGCCACTGTTCAGATTAAAGTATAATGTTAATGAGAATAAATTTGTCATAAGAGTAATTCAGATCGGCAAGACGGGGACTTACATTTGTGGTTATATAACCAGGACTCGTCGCCTAGCAATTCAATATCCCATTCCTTCATCGGCAGGCGTTTGATGATCTCTAGCAGCTCCTCTAGTCGGGTTCGGGACAGTTCCCCGACAGAGACATTGCTTCGGGAGGAGTCAGCCCAGTTGGGAACCTCTTGAATGTCGGGGCTTTGGATGTAGAACCATTGTGAATGCCACCCTTTATTGCTGGTGGGGGTCTTCATCAATGGGCGCTTCTCAAGGGTTTTGCTGTGTTGTTTGTTTATTTGCCGAAAGCCGACCTCTCGGGATCGGCTTATAGAGAACATGGATAAGAAGAGATCAATGGTGGGGGTGATTGTTAGCTCATGGCAGAAAGCGATAAAGGAGATGATGTGGATATAGGAGTTCGGCACCAGTTGGGCGAAGCCGACCCCAATAAAACCCAGAAGAAGTATGATGAAGGCGTGAAGGGGGAGGCGTACCCCGTACCTAAGAGCAGATAGGGAAATAGCGGTCCATCCGCCCGGTCGGTGGTACATCCTCTCGACATGAAGAGGAGCTCGGATCTCGTATGTAGCCGGGATGTGGAACTGTTTTCGTATCCCCTCCATGTCTTGAGGAGAGATGGTAGATTGGGTGTTGATGTGGGCGTAGGTGGTTTCATTCGAATACTCTTTGAGCATCTGTTGATTGTCGACCTGAGCTTTGGTCAGTTGAAGGGGGTTTGGGTTTTGTGGAGCACTGGTTGTAACTGTAGTAGCTTCAGTGGGTTTGGCGTTGGAAGTTGATGGGACGGTGGCGTTACCCATTGTTGAGCGGCAGTGGTGACGACTGACGAGTGTGCTTGGAAGAATAGAGTAGATTGCAAAGGAGCTCTTAAACCTTTAGGTATTGTGGCGGTTAATTTTGGGGAAGGAGGGAGGTTTTTAACTTTTGAGATTTGCGCGTTTTCCCGAGAACGACGCCATCATTGGAACGTGTGTAAGAGGTGGGTCCTACTGAGATGTGCCGATCGAGTTTCCGGTATAATTAATGTTGGGCTTTATATTTCCGGATCCTCCGTTTGGGCCTCTATTTGGGCACTCTTCCATTAAAAGTTCCATTTTAATAGAAAACTGGGGGGCAATGTTGGGGCGTAAATAATAAGACCCAAATAGTCTTATTATTGTGGCCCAATTTGAATTCGTGAATATTGGGCTTTATTGAAAAACCGGGCCATGGCCCATATGGGAAATCCTTTTATGAAGAAAATCCCTTCTAACAGAACGGTACAGTGGGCAGGTTCGTTGATTTCTACACGCAAAGGTAGGCAGTCAGGATTATATTCGGCGCCTACCTTCTTTTATGGAGCTGCGGTCAAATCCCATTAAGGCATTTGACCTAATGAGGAAACCTACTTACTTTTCGGGAATAGGCGTGACGTCAGCTGAAAGAATACTATAAGTACAAGGCTTAGAACCCATTTTACAGGTAATCATTATTTTACGAGCACAAGAGTACACAACCTCCATTGTTAAAATCTTGTTCGGCCTGTACTAATTCCCACGCCTGAGCTATCCCCTGGTGGCAAAACCACCCGGAACTCTCAGTGTAGTATCGTTATTGTGCAGGATTGACGCGCCCTTGGTGATTGAGGCGCGTGGATGAATTCTTGGCGTTAACAACTTGTATAACTAAAATCATCTGAGATACTCTCTATATAAAATGTAATTAATTTTTATAAAAAGTTCAAATGCACTGTTCATATATAACTACTTGGAATTAAAATCCATGCCTAAACGGTTTCCTTTGAATGAAAACCCCCCAGGCATAATCGTCCCAATGGTTTTCCTTTATATAGGGATCGAAAGGGAAGGGAATTTGAGAATTTAAGATATGTCTTAGTCAAATTTTGTAATAAATTATTTTAAAAATAATATTTTTAAAATATTCTCTTATTAAACCAATTGTGCTGAGAATATGAAAAAAATAAGAAACAATGTCGATTTTTAGAGAAAAAAAATTAATTATATAATACCCTCTTACTCAAAATCAAGAACATTAGTAAATTTATGGCATTAATTAAAATTATACTAAAATTTTAATACATAATTAATGCAAGGGTTTTACTTCACATAACTACATTAATATTGATAGGTCCTCCTATTTTTTCATGTTCTTATGTATGCAAGGTACTCCTATTTTTTCATGTTCTTATGTCAATGTGTTTGGATTTAAACAAAAGAAAATGTTGAAAGGTGTAATTTATAAACTAATAACTAAAGTTGTTTTTTTTTATCGGCAAAAAAAGATTTTTATTAATACTCAAAGTAATACATATGTGGCAAATCATACATATGTGACAAATCCAAAAAAATTAAATAGGATCACAAAAGTTGCATGACAGAATAAAAAAGCAAAACCCATACATCATGTCGTGAAATATGTTTATCCTTAAATGAGCTCGTGCAAGTTGCAACAGCAAAGCCCATACATCATCAAAGATTTATTTGACTATTTGAAGCTGATTACAATATATTGACACATCCTTAATTATATTTTGCCCCCATGTATAAATCAATGGACACAGTAGAATACCAACAAAATATACATCTAGAGCCCAAAACAAAATTCGATGACAGGTTACTGATGATACAACCTAATAATATATATATATCTCCTGAGAATAAACTATACGTACCCTATGCCAAACGTTAAACAAACCTAACTTTCAACAATAAGCTTTCACGCTCGAATATCTGATCTCTTTATAAATCTAATTCGTCTACACATATCACTAATTTTCCTTTAAAAAAAATTAAGCCCTAATTACTAGACTTGGTGACGAATTGCATGCTAGTCCATCTGACACACGAGCAAAGCATGTTCGTTTTATTTACTCCCTCTATACCAAAAAATAAAATCGATATTGACTTTTAAAATTAATTTAAAATATTTTTAAATTTAAAATTGATGTGATTCATTAAACTTTTAAAAATAAAAAATAAATCTTTAAATTAGTAGTTATTTTTAAATAGTTTACTATTTTTATAATTATATTGCCTAAAAATAAATAATTCATATTAATTTGTAATTTGAAAATCTCAATTAATTTCATTTTGAAGAAAGATGACGTTTATTAATCTTACAAATGTGTTACAACAAAAGGGTTAAGACTATCAATCAGACCCCGACCAATACGTAGAGATACACAAATTCAAAATTAATGGTCAACCAATTAATGAGAAACATAATTTTCCTTGATCCTTAAAACTAATAAAATAAAGTCCAACTTGATAATATATTTTAGAACACTGAAGTATTTTTAATTCTTTTATTATTATTATTATTATTAATGCTTATTTATTATTAAATTCGGATCAATGTTGATTATTTAGTTTATGAGCCCTAATAACGTGTGTGTGTGTGTGTGTCTGTTCCACTGTGTGTGTGTGTGTGAGATACAAGTGAATTAACATATATTGTAGGTCGGAGAAGGCATATCCTTGAGTTTTACAAGGAAAATGGATATCCTAGATACCTTTCTATCCATTTATTGTTGCCAAACAAAAATACCTAGTTTCATACGTCCTTTAATTTAATTATTTATTAGATTACCATGCTATCACTTTGTTTCCAATATATATATATATATGCACTTTCATGTGCTACATCAAACACAAGCCAGTCAGCTAGCAAATTAAGCTTATTGATTGGAAAAGAAGAAAAAAAATGTCCTCAAATAATCTCGCCGTGCTTAATGCTCTTGACACAGCACGAACACAATGGTACCACATCACGGCCATTGTGATCGCCGGGATGGGGTTTTTTACCGACGCTTATGACCTCTTCTGCATCTCCACTGTATCCAAATTATTGGGCCGCCTTTATTTCTACGACCCATCCTCCCCTAAGCCCGGCAAACTCCCTCATTCAACTAACAACATTGTTACCGGTGTTGCCCTTGTTGGAACCCTAAGCGGCCAGCTATTCTTCGGCTGGCTCGGGGACAAACTCGGCAGGAAAAAAGTATACGGAGTCACTCTAATCCTCATGGTCATTTGTGCCGTTTGCTCCGGCTTATCATTCGGCTACAGCGCAAAAGCCGTTATCGGAACACTATGTTTCTTCAGATTCTGGCTGGGCTTCGGCATTGGCGGCGATTATCCTCTCTCCGCCACAATTATGTCCGAATACGCCAACAAGAAGACACGTGGCGCATTTATTGCGGCGGTGTTCGCAATGCAAGGCTTGGGGATTATTTTTGCGGGGCTTGTATCCATGCTCGTGTCCAAAATATTTCTGGTTAAGTATCCGGCCCTAAATTACACTCAAAACCAAGTCCTGTCCACGCAACCCGAGGCCGACTACGTATGGCGGATCATATTGATGCTGGGAGCCCTTCCGGCCCTTTTGACTTACTACTGGAGAATGAAAATGCCCGAAACGGGCCGTTACACCGCAATCATAGAAGGAAATGCTAAGCAGGCCGCTGCTGACATGGGCCGGGTTCTCGAGATCGAAATTCAGGCCGAACAAGATAAGCTGGCAAATTATAAGGCTGCAAATAGTTACCCATTAATTTCCAGGGAGTTTTTTCAGAGGCATGGGCTTCATCTAATTGGAACCACAACCACATGGTTCTTATTAGACATTGCGTTTTACAGCCAGAATTTGACACAAAAGGATATATTTCCGGTCATGGGGCTCACGCATGCGGATGTCGAGGTCAACGCGCTTCGAGAAATGTTCGAGACCTCACGCGCCATGTTTGTGATTGCTTTGCTGGGGACATTTCCGGGTTACTGGTTCACCGTCTTTTTCATCGAAAAAATTGGACGTTTTTATATTCAATTAATGGGATTCGCCATGATGTCGATTTTCATGTTTATAATGGGGTTCAAATATGATTACCTAAAGAACAAGGACCATAAATGGACATTTGCAACACTATATGGGCTGACCTTCTTCTTTGCAAATTTTGGGCCGAACAGCACAACTTTTGTTCTGCCCGCGGAGCTGTTCCCAACCCGGGTGAGGTCCACCTGTCACGCGCTAAGCGCGGCTTCGGGGAAGGCCGGAGCAATTGTGAGTGCATTTTATGTGCAGGGCTACACATTAAATGGAGAAACCAAAAAAATAAAGAAGGCTATGATGTTTTTGTCATTTACAAACCTGTTAGGGTTTTTCTTTACGTTCTTAGTGACGGAGACAAAAGGACGGTCGCTCGAGGAAATATCAGGTGAAGACGGTGGTCTGGATGAAGTTCAGATGAGCAACAGACCACCATCGGAGCATGTCCGAGAAGTCTTATCAGAGTGAGCATATATATATGTACTTATTATATATGTAGGGTAAATAAATGGGCGGAAAATGGACTACTGATTTTTCGCTTTTGTGTTGGTTGCTTTTTTTTTTTTCTTTTTTTTAATTATCAAAACTCCCGCAAATAAGAGCCGGAAATATTGTAACGATATATTTGCATGAGACTATATATACATATATAGTATATGCATGTGATGTAGAGGGGGGAGTAGCAGTAAGTTTATTTATATATGTTGGAGTAGTAATAAAAGGAAATCAAGATTTTCTATCTGTATTTAGCCTCTTGGAACTGATCACCCTTTTGGTTTGTCTTATTATGTTTTTTTTTCCCTTTTTTTTAATGGCTTTTAAGACAACGTACGATGTTGTTTAATGAACGATAAGGTCGAAAACCTAAGTCACCACCAGGTGGATTAGGCAAGGGACAAAAGCCTCATTGTTGGAAACGTTACATGTCATGCCATGTTATGCAAATAATTTGTTTATATACACATACATTTTTATAAATATATATATGTATATATATATATATATATATATATATATATATATATATCAACAATATAATAGTAATGTGTAAACACTCCTAGTAAATTACTCCTTCCGACATTTTTAAAACTTCAATTTTAAAATAATTTTGTATTTTCAAATGTATTAAAATATATTTAGCAATAGTGTTATAATGTTAAATATGATAAAAGAAAAATAAAAATAAATTAAAAATGTCACTTTATAATTTTAAAATATAAACTAACAATCTTCTGTAATAGTATAATACTACAATTAGTAATTGCAAATAACCCACTTGAAGCAATCTTTTGGAATATTTTTAATGCAAAATCCAAGAATATTAGTGTAAGATTCAACCAAAAACAACCCCAAATCTTGCTGGAGAAATTCCATTAAGATATCAGTTGCAATTTCTATAATTTGATGTAGAACTCAATGCGCTTTCGTGCCTTTGCTAATTGCTAGACAGGAGTAAATGGTTCGAAAAACAGCACTAATTAAAACATACTCAAAACCCTTCCAAAAGTCCATTCTTATTACCCAGTCACGACATAAAGAAGGAAATGAGTATTTCAACTGTATTTTTGGCCAAAAACATATATAAATTCCTAAATTGGACCTTGAAATTCATGATACAACTCATTCATTGTGCTTCGATTTGGGATTTCCGATGAATTATAATAGGATTATTTAGTTAAGATTTATGTTTGTTCTTGTATTTTACGTATTTTTGTTGACCGGTGGACTTAAGACCTTGTTTGATTAAGATAATTGTATTTAAAAGGGCCATATTTAATTTGATTGGAAAAAAATAATGGTACAATATTTTGGATATAATATTCAACATTCGGGAGATTAATTGCTTCTTTACGCGTTTTTAGAGAATGTATAACGCAAACTACGGTACGTGTTTAAAATAGTGTTTATGACCAAATCCATTTATAATATATGTTTTTGACACAAACTAATTTATGAATCGTGTTCGTATCATATCGAAAATTGATGTCCCTAATAAGAGAGAGAATGAGTTCAAGTGGCTTAGGAGTAGGAGACTAAGGCCATGTTTGTTTGCAAGGATTATAATCCCGGGATTATAATCCATGGGATTATAATCCCAAGACTATTAATCCTAGGATTAAATAGTCTTACTCACATGTTTGTTTTTTATAGGATTATTCATGGGATAACTTAAAATAATCCCATGTTATGTTTGTTTTTTCATGATTAATTAAAGGATTGGATAAAAAAATATTGTTTGGACTATTATACCCTTACCAATAATAACATGTTTTAAACTATAATTTAAACTTGTTTATACATCAAAAAATGATTAATAATAAGTTGTTTAAAAAAATAAGTTGTCTGAAAAATAAGTTGTTTAAAAAATAAGTTGTTTAAAAAAATAAGTTATTTACTAATAATAAGTTGTTTAATAATAAGTTATTTACTAATAATAAGTTGTTTACTAATAATAAGTTATTTACCAATAATTTGTTTAAATAATAAGTTGTTTGAAAAATAAGTTGTTTAAAAATAAGCCGTTTACCAATAAGTTGTTTAAAAAATAAGTTATTTGAAAAAAATAAGTTGTTTAAAAAATAAGTTGTTTAAAAATAAGTTGTTTAAAAAATAAGTTATTTTAAAAATAAGTTGTTTAAAAAATAAGTTATTTGAAAAAAATAAGTTGTTTAAAAAATAAGTTGTTTAAAAAATAAGTTATTTGAAAAAATAAGTTGTTTAAAAAATAAGTTGTTTACTAATAATAAGTTATTTACCAATAAGTTATTTAAGAAAATAAGTTGTTTGAAAAATAAGTTGTTTAAAAAAATAAGTTGTGTAAATAAGTTGTTTAAAAAAATAAGTTGTTTAGAAAAATAAGTTGCTATAGCACTGTAGCACTGTACGTAAACAAACAATATTCAATCAATCAAAAAAGACATGATTCAATATTTAATTATTTGTAAGTATAATTTGTTATATAGTTAATTTGTTGACTATAGAACTGTAGCAATACAAAAAAATAAAGGTTAGTTTTGTCCATAAAATTTTAATCCCTTATGATGGGATTATAATACCTAGCTAGACATGGTATTAAATAATCCTTCATCTTAAGCTATTTTATAATCCCTGGACTAATAGTCCCAAGCTCAAATTTAAAAACAAACAAGACACTTGGGATTAATAGTCTTATCCCAAGTGTAATCCTTGCAAACAAACATAACCTAAGAGTAGGATACGACAAATAATTTAGAGTACCCGTCTCAATAAGCTGCATGCATGTAGATATATGTCAGATTAATTGCTTCTTTACGCGTTTTTGGAGAATGTATAACACAAACTAGTTTGAAAGAAAAACCTACCTGATAATCTCATTTAAGCATTAATATTATAAATTTATAAGTGTTTATATGTTAATTTTTGAAACTCGGATAATTATATGCAAAAACGTGTAAACTTCATGCAGTTACATGGAATTTATCCCAACCGAAAAACAGAAAAGAAAAAGAAGGCCCCGCCCCTCTATTTCAAACACAATTAATTACTGAAGACAGACAGCAAAGGCAAACCCTAGCCTTTTCTTTTTTGGAGTTTTAACTTTGCGTAGAGCTAAGGTTTTCATTCTCAAGATGAAACGGGAAATGGATGTCGAAGACATTGACGCCGTTTTACAGAAAATATGGGACTTGCACGACAAGCTCAGCGACGCCATTCACTCTATTTCCCGAGCTCACTTCCTCCACTCCATCAATTTATCCCTCCGACCCAATTCCGACAAGCCAAAACCCTGTTTTCCCGATTCCGACGACACTGACGACCGAACGGGGTTCGTATTCGTGAAAGGTTTCCCAGTTGACTCGGCGCTTCAAGAGGCCAAAAGTCTCAATGCCATTCGGACCGCCCTGGAGAACCTCGAAGACCAGCTCGAATTCTTTCATGTAATTTTCTCTTCCTTTGCTCTGCCCCCTTTAAGTTTATTGCGATTGTAATGAATTACTTCATTTCGTTAGAACTACTATTGTGTTTATTACTATTTTTATTTTGGCCCATTTTCAAACTGAGTATTCTATAATCTCATTGATGAAGTGATGATTCTATTTGAAATGTGTTTGGACCTGTCTTTTAAATATAGCGGATGAGGGCAAATTTCTTATTTTCTGTGCTTGCTTTCAATTTCTGTGAGCTATGTTTGTGAATTTGTAGTTGAGCGCAAAAATACAATGTAGTTATGCATGAGATGAACGAACTCTATATTTCATCTTTTTTCTTTATATGTTTTTCATTAGCAGTTTAGTACAACTTGGGTGAACACAATCATAGCATGAGTTAGATGAAAACACCTGATATTGCCCTCATTGTTTTTGCCAAATATCAGTTTATAATAGTCCATCCGTTCCACAAGAAGAGTCCATTTTAGCTTTGATACTAGTTTATTGCGAAATTCAAAAATTCAAAGTGATGCGAGATTATTTTAATTTTTGAAATAACACTTTGTACTTACTGGTACTCTTTAAGCTGTTTACAATATTAACTATTGCATAATTGAAATCACATAAGATCATGTAGTCACATCAATTTTCAATTTTAGGATTTTGCAAATTGACTAGGAAAAAAATCAAATGAGACTCTTTTTGTGGAGGGAGTGGTATGTATCTTTGTTTGTGTGTGTGTTCTATAAAGCGATTTTTTTTTGTGCGAGAAGCTTTTGTAGACCCAGTAATCAGGGGAATAAAATTCATAGTAAGAAGATGAAGAATTTGCTTCACCATGAACAAAACTAGACCTAGCTATTTTCTTTTCTTCCTTCCTATGGGTTTGGTTCTTTGGTTGAGGAAGAAAACACAACTTTGATATAACTTGGTAGTGTATGATTAATTAGAGAAGTGTAGGGGGCTTATGCATAGAGAACTCTAAGGTGGAATTGTTGTGCCCAAATAGAAGCAGAGCTGCAGAGTGATGAGCTATGAAACAATATAAACGTTGTGATTGATATACTCTCCCTTCGTCCCAAAAGGATATTCTACTTATTAAAGTCAAAATTTTTAACACAAGCCTAACTATAAGTATATGATATATAAAATTACATTTTGGTTTAATATTAGTAGATGTGGTAAGATGAATTAAAAAGGGAATTTTGTTTAGGATATCCTAAAATGAGAAAACGGGCCCTCAATTTGAGATGGAGAGAGTTTATGCTTTGAAAAAACTATATTTAGAATAATATTGAAAGAAAACTTTGCTTTCAGATATTGTGATATGCTTGCTCTCTTAACCAATATAATGCCCTGCGATATTAACGATTACTATTTCTTTGTTCCAATTATAGATTCAACAGCATGAAAATTGGATTTCAAATAAATCTTATATTTGTCTGTTTAGAGAAAAGAGTAAAGATTATGGAAAATGATAAAAAGTAGGACTATCTTTTCTTGAATGGAGGGAGTATTAAAGGATTTCACTATGAAATCTTGAAGTTTTCACTTATTACCATAACATTAACAGTTCTTTTATAAATCATTAAGATGAATTTTATGAAATTGTGAATGGATTTTCTTTTCCCTGTAAATGTATGTATACTTAAATCAGTATTGTGTTCTTTTTACAGACCGTACAAACTCAGCAACAGGCTGAGAGAGATGCTGCAATTGCTCGCTTAGAGCAAAGCCGGATTTTTCTTGCACTTAGATTGGGTGAACACCAAGGTAAAAACTATAAAGTCATTGAAGAAGCTAGAGCTTTTGTGGGAGATGTACGTGATGCAAGTTGCTTTGCTTCACCTGAGAACATTTACGGTTCAGCAGCAAGTCCATTTGATAAGAACTTTCTACCGCAGGATGGGAAGGTGTCAAATGTTCTTTTCAAAATTGTCATGTCTGGTTTACATTTTGCCAAGAAATCCATCAAATTGGATCATTTGAATGGGATATTGGGGAATGCTGCTATGGTTGCAGTTAGCATGCTTGCGGTGCTGCACCTGCATCAGGTATCTTCCAAGGACAGTTACAATTTAGACCTCAGAAAAAGGCGAGAAGATAATAGCCACGGCAGAAATGTGACAAAAGTTTCTCAACCCGAGGGTTCTTCATCAAGTGGTCGTTCAACCCACATTGATGTGTTGTTGGCTAGGGGCTAAGTGAAAAAAACTCCTTAAAGGGTCATTTGATCCGATCAGATGTGTTGTTAGCTATAGTTTGAGTTGAGATATAATATGATTGTGTCACTCCAGCTCCATGCACACTCTGGATCTTTATTATCACCTATTTCTGTTTTTCAAAATATGAGTGTATATATTCCTAATATTTCCTTCGTTTAGCAGTATCGAATGCATGTAAATTTCCACTTCTGAGTGCACTTAATCGAAGAATTTTTGAACTCTAAGTTGAGGATATCTTGAAAGGTTCATGTTGGTATGGACAAACGATTTAGTTTTTGACTATTACACAAGGATGGCTGACTTTTCAAATTTTATGTCAATTACTATGTGGTTATGATATATCTGCTAATGATTACAGGATGAAGGCTACATTAGTTGTAATAAAGATGATTCTTTCCAGTATCTTGAATATTTGTTCTAAAAGATCTTTACAAAAACTGTTCTTATTAGTTTGTGGAATCTGAGTTAAATTTGTCGTTGACTAAAAACTTAAGTGGTTAAAAGAGGCTTTCTCTTTGCATAGATATGGATGGGCCCGTTGATTCATAAACGAGAGATATCCAGCAAAAAGAATGTGGAAAAAGTTGTTTTCTCTTTGTATAGATATGGATGGGCCATAAAGGGCTGGCTGGCCTATAAGTTGAAGAAGTTTCAAAGTATGGAACCATAAAATAATAATAAAAGGGAAAGGCATTGTGTGAATACATTGTTCGAGTTCTAATTGGATCCAGCCCAATCCATAATCACCCCTATCCTCCCATTTTGACAAACATTAATCAAGCGTTAATCTCACTTTACTTTATAGGGTCAGAAAAATAAAAAGCACAACATCCTTCTTTTTCTCACTGCCTTTTCTAATCAAGAATCAGAAACCAAAAGATATTGTGTTTTCGGCTAATTGGTCTCCATCAAATCATTCTAATAAGAGTCAACTTGTGAAGGAAATAGTGCACTAGTTTATGTGGATAAGAACTATGCAAAAACAAATTACTTCCTCCGTCTAATTTTATTTGTTTCAACTGAATTTTTGATCAAATTAATCATATTATCAAAGTTTATTAGATATATACACAAAATTATTATCATAAGAAAGTACATTTAATATACTGTCAAAGTCAACTTACTTGATTTCAAAATTTTTAATATATTTATTTAATTATTAATTTTAAAATTAGTCAATTTAACTATAAAAAGTCAATTAAGACAACTAAAGTGGAATGGAGGGAGTATTTTTCTAAATTCTTTGCATGTTTTAGGACAAAAATTAAATTGAATTGTGATATTACAATAAAGGGAAAAAATAAATAAGAAGAAAAACATAGTACATAAAAGCAAGTCAACTCAACTCACGCACCCTGTCACCTAGGTAACCCGGCCGGTGCATCATTCACGTAATTGACTCATACGCACGGCACATATGGGTTAATTAGCAATCTGTCGGGTAGCTAAAACTTGAATTCGTTGGCCCATATAAATTGGGCTATGACCCACATGATTTACAAGAATAGGTCTATAGTCAAGGCCACAACCACGTGGCTCATGATAAGTGCTCTTGGTCAAGTTCTAAATTAGAATCATGATTAGGATTTGGAAGCCCACACCATGTTCTCACGGTTATCTACTTGATTTTGTTATGTAATCAAAACTTTTAGGTGTGGACTAATTGTTATTGGAAAATTGTGGTCGTGGTTAAGATTTTATTTATAACATATTATAACGGTGTACTTTTAAAAATCAAATATCGACATTATGAATTTATCATTAACAAAATTTATGAAATGAAAAAATTATCATTACTAAGTTGTTCAAAATTATAATATTTTAAATCATTAACAGTACAATTAAATAACTGTTACAACTATAACTAAATTATCTTTTTGTTGTGTAGTTATTATGTCCAGACTAATTCACGGTTGGTACCCATTTGACTTTATGTATGTTATAAAGGAAGTGGATTATATATTTGTTTAAAATATTAATTAGTTTAAGGTAAGAACAAAGGGGAATTGAAAATCATTTCATCCAACTGTGACAAAAATTTGAGTTAAAAATAAAATATTTCCTCTATTTCAAATTATAAGATTAATATTAACTTTTGAAAAGTCAATTTCAAACTCAAAATTGGCATAAATTCGATTAGTTTATGTCAATACAATAATAAAAATTTTAAAGTATCTAAAAAGTGCTACTAGTTATAAGATTTGAAAATTTAAATGAACCATGTCAATTTTAAATTTAAAAATATATTAAATTGACATTTAAAAAGTCAATAGTGATATTATAATTTAGAATGGATGAAGTATAATATATTTATTTTTTTGAAACTCTAATTTAAGGTTGTAGACTTGTAGTATTAAGTTAGGGCGGTACATAAATCGAGTTGTCATGCAAGTTTCTACCAAGTAATTAAACTCGAAAAAGTTTTTTATTGCGAACATAAACAAATTTAGCTCGAGTTATATGTATATATATATATATATATGTGTGTGTGTGTGTGTCTTATTGTTATATATATTAAGAGAGCTTTAAACTATTTTTATAAAGTAAAAAAAAAAATGTATGTGTAAAATGTGTGGGTGCAGGGAGAGACAGTGACAACTCTATCACTTCAGTGTCCTCGCAATCAATTTTAGATTTGTAGAATTCGAATTTGGCTATCGAGTTAGGCTGAATTCGCACCGAATTTGACCCATTGAAAATTCCTATACACGAAAAGTCATACTAAATTCTAAATTAAGAGTTAGATTTTATGTCAAAGTCATGGGTCATGGCCCCCCATATATATATATATATATATATATATATATATATATATATATATATATATATAAAGTAGGATTAGTATAGTCCACTACCAAAGTTGAGGAAATTTATGGCCAAATGGCAACCAAAAAAAAAAAAGGGTTCATAAAATTCTAGTATGTTAATTTGGAATGAGACGCATATGACATTAACCATTGGAAGGTATAACTACAGCATGGGTCAATTATCAGTCAACCTACTTGAAGCTGCAATCATTTTGAGGAACCTTGATAAAACCATATGAGTGGGGGATATATTCAAATCTTAAAAAAATAAAAGACATATTTATTTAATTTCTTATACAAATAACAATTTTCTATCATATAATCTCTCCGTTTTGATTTGATTGTCACGTATATACTCGGAAAAAAATCATTTCCCATAAATTCAGAAATCTACAAATTAACTTGATTAAAAGTTGAAACTATTTTTATTAAGGCAAATAAAAAAAATGAGGAAATCAAGTTATTCTCTAGAGAGATGAGCAAGTCAATAACAATAATAATGGTGTACGTAGTTTGCTCTCAGATTGATCATCAGGTATTGTCGTTGTTCATTAAATTGAATTGCAACAGAACTACTGTACTACCTACCTACCTATGATGACCAGTTATATACTACTCCGTATCCGTATCCACACACACACACACACACACACACACATATATATATATATATATATATATATAATCATACAAGTTGAACTCTCTCTTTCACCTCTAGCGTCATTTCTCCATCTTAAAGCCTGCAAACTATAACACTACACCGCCCACTCCTTTTATTTTTAGTCTTTGCTTAATTAAGTCCGTCCTCAACTTGACGGTATATGAAGTGTTAGAAATATTTTTGTCTCGTATCAAATAACTTGAAAATATATATTAATTGATTTTGAGTTAGAAAATTTATGTCTTTAAATATTAGACTTGAGTCCATTTCATAATTTACTATATAGTATCGGAACATGTTATCTTTAGGCTATTTAAACACTCTTTTCACCATTTATTAAACTAGTAGTCACTTCTCAATATGTGGTTCACTAGCTATTCAAATGGTTATAGTGCCATTCTTTTTTGAACTTGTCATGTGTAGAATTTAATATTCAATCATGTGTATACGTGTAACCCACAATATTTCCAGTTACACGTGAGAGAGACCCACATCAAATACATTAAAAATTATTTCTAGTATATTTACGTGTCAACTCTTTTTACAACCAATTAGTTTAAAGTTAGACAACTTAATTTCTTTATATGTTAGACTTGGGTTTATTTTATATATAGTAATTTGCACATATTGGGTTAATTAAATATAAGATTAACGTCAATCTTCTTTATTACCGTTACCATTTGCTCCATCTATTCTAAAATTAAAATACATTTTTATCAGTCCTAAGACTATAAATTAAGTGATATGATGTCATTACTTTTATTCTTGATTAATTGAGAATATTATCATACCAACATTATTACATTTCTTGATAATGTTAACGATATATTTTGAAATATTAAATTTTTCTTAAAAAATTTATTTTTACAAATATATCTCTAGATTTAAAACAGATGAAATACTATGTTACCATTTGTGCAAAACTGTGTGCACACAGCACTACTCGGGAAATAAATAATTGACAATAAATCGGGTGAGTCAGGCAAGTGTGTGCCTTCTTCGATCAGGCCACCGGCCCCTACTTATACATAAATACTCTATATACGATATCGATTAAGGAATACATATATATATATATATATATATATATATATATATTACCCACACACACTTATATTTACATTTATATATATATATATATGTGTGTGTGTATTTGCTTATGGTTTAATTTCTTGTTGTATTTGTTATCCGTATGTTATTTGTTGGTGATTCTAATGGAATATTTGGGTGATGGTTTGTTTGAGCATGCATGCACATATGCCAAAAAATATCAAGTAGTAATACTAATATTTGTGTGTGTGTGTCTATATATATATATATAAGGCTGTAGCTGTAGGTGATGTAAAAGAATTAAAGGGTTTGTTTGAAATTTTGAGAAAGATGACAAATATATATATGTATATATAGGAGGATTATTAATTTGATCAATCAGCAGCTTCCCTAACAGGTTAACCAATTTTGTTTTTCTGACAACACTCTGATTATTATGACCTAAGCCAGGCCTGCTTCGCTGACTGATAAACCATGCATGAATGAATTTTTAGATTACCTTTAACCTCTCTTTGTTTTGGCTACTGCTTTTGGTGGCGGCTCTCACTTTTTTTCCCCTAATTCTTTACTTTGGTGGATATATTTTATCACCTGGCTCAATAAGCTTCTACCATATGAACAGAATTAGGGATCAATATGATACTTTTAGAGCAACTTTTTTAACTCTATGGCAAATGATCGATGCAGCTATAGAATATTGCTTGGACAAACTGCAAAATTGTCGACTCGTATTGACATTAAATTGTAATATAGATGCTCATACTTCAATTTGTAATGTTACGCTCCTAGCTAATGTTTCGATTTTTTGTAAAAATGTCTCTTTTGATTAATTTTGGTCAAAATAAGTCAATTATGTGTATATCATGGGCGTGTTTAAGCAACAAAATAGTCAATTTGTACACTAAATTCATCCTTGTTTGAGATAAAACTATTAGTGCAATATAGAGCAAACCGACTATTTTATTCCTTAAACATTCACATGAGATGCACGTGATTAATTAATTTTGACCAAAACTAATCAAAAAGGACAATGTTTTGAAAAAAAATGAAAAATTGGCGATATTACAAACATTAAAAACATTAGAGTCTATTTTATAATTCAGTAAAAGAAAAAAAAAAGATAGGAAGAATCTAATTAATTAACTCATTCTTCGAGTCAGAGACATGGGCGGATCTACTGCAAGGGCAGCATTGCCTATGCTCACTTTTTTTTTTATAGGTAAACTCTTGGGGCAGAATTTGTAAGTTAGTAAACTCAAAGGGCAGATTTAAAACAAAAGTTAAAGTGCATGGGACAAAAAATAATTTTCATTATAAATTGATAATCTAATTCTTCAAAGTATGCTTACAGGGAGTTAGAAAGGGGCGAGAGCCTGAATCTAATTCTTCTCCATTTCTGCTTCACTGCTAGTGCTTTTAAATTCTATCTAAATGTTTATTTATTTTGAAATTTCTTTTTATTTTAGGTAATGATTTATGAATATTTATTTATTGTATATTATAGAATTCTATGTACATTGCATAAAATAATTGGTCTCAAAGGGGTTGTTGACTTATTATATATATTAACAATATTGTAACAAAATACATGTTTTACATATGTAACTGGCCGAAAATACAAAATTATCTTAAAAAATTTTGGCTCAGGGGCGCAGCCCCCGAACCCCCGCCAAATCCGCTCTAAGACTAAAATCCGCCACTGCTGAGTTTGATTCCTGGATCCGCCCCTGGTCAGAGAGAATTTATTAGAAAATGGGGATAGTTTTACAATTTAATTACCCATATTACTAAATTTTTTTAATTTGATTACCATTTTTCAAATATGAAAATAAGGTAATCAAATATGAAAATAAGAAAAATTGATTGGACCGTTTTTCAAAAATGAGCCTTGTTAAGTTATTAACATGACAAATACAATGGGAGGAAGGACTCAAGGGATTAACTAGTTCGTTGGTGTATCTTTGAGATTTGGTTCTAGGCCATTCAAATTGTGCAATCTATAGAATTCTATGAAGTATATTTTTATCACAAAGAATCACAATTCTATAATACTTATTTAACAAATCAACTAAATAATTAAAAGCACAAATTTGTTTCACAAACTTTTGATGTAACCTTTTTCTTTTTTATTTAAATTTGTATAAAGTACTATCCAATCTATAACAAATACAAATTATATGTTTAACTTTTATTATTCAAATCTAAATTATTATAAGTACTATATCCAAATTTGTAAAAATTAAATATTACTCAAATTTATAATACTATCCAAATTTTATTTAGTATATTATATAGTAAATTTAATAATTTTTTAAGTTTCATATGTAAAATTAATAATATGGTTTATTTATATTAATATGGGGTTCGTGAAACGTAATCTATTTTGATTACTACTCCCTCCGTCTTTTTTTACTTATTGTTTTAGAGTGAAATTTGTTAATTTTTAATTGTCGTTTGTAGATTTCAAGAAAGTATTAATGACTTAATTTTTCATATTATCCCTATATTAAATAACAACTTGTTTCTCTTTCATCTTTTTCAATGAAATTTAGAAGGAAAATATTGAGATTTTATAACTATTTTGGTCATTTAAACAAACCATTAATTGTATTTCTTAATATTTGTATTTTTTTTCCTAAAATGACAAGTAAAAAAGAATGGAGGGAATATATGATAGTATTAAATAGTTTTCTTAATCCATATACATGAAATTAAAACGACTATTATTATGAAATAGAGAAAGTATATATGTGCATATATAATATACGTAGGGTCTTACTATACAAACTTATCAATATATGAAATTAATATGAATTTTAGAAGAATCTCACTTATTATACATATCTTTGAAAAAATTATCCATATATAACTTACAATTAAAAAATTAACATAAATATTCATAATATATATTATTTTCCTTTTCTATATACGTATCATGCATGCAGCCACTTTTACAAAGTCATGACTCATTTAAGAGTACTAGGGAACTACGATATTGCATGTCTTCTAGGAAAGTTAAAAATCAAAAAGCTCCCTCTCCCTCTCCCTCTCCCTCTCCCTGACCCCTGCTATATATAATAAATTAATACTACTACTAGTTTTCGCTAGCCACAGTAGAATTAATTTTTTCCTCCTTTTAACTGTTCTCTTTGCCAAAAAATTGTCAGAATATGTTATTATGAGACCAACTTGCCCACATGCCTCTTTGACCAACCCTTGAGATGCTAAACTTAATTTCTAAAAGATTATTAAATTTTTTTTAAAAAAAGAAGAAGAGTAAAGTGAAAAAAAATGTCACGTGAAAGAAGAATTAACTAAACATCATAAATTAAATTACTGAGAAATGCCAGTAATTTCAAATACTAAAACACACATTCAACAATATATAAATATATAATGATTACATGATGATTTTACACAATCCTGGTGGTCTGGTCGTGGCATTGACAGATTCTGGAGAGAGCTCCTTGTGTTACACACCACACCCCTCAGGCCATCATTTCCTTTCTCACAATTAACAGTAATCACTACTCATCATCATCCATTTACTTATAATTATATATGTACCCCATTGGTTGAAAAATGAAAGAATATGATTATTGATTTTTTAGATGAATTCATACAACAATTTAAATAGATCATATTCCTTTCGTTAATTAAATAAAAAAGTGTCACATGCATTTGATTATTTTTTTAGCCAATTTATAAAATTTTAAAATTGATATAAATTTATTTAATTTTATTAATGCAATAGTTGCTACTGTAAATTATTTCAAAATATTACTAAGTGTATAAAATTGTCATTTCAAAAATTAAAATGAATGCATAAAACAATTTATATAAAAATTATAATGAATTCACGTAACAATTTATAAGATATCGCAAATTGTCTAGCAGCAAAATTAATTTTATGGAACAGATGAAATATTATTTTATAATTTTAAAAATCTCAAATTAAATTTCAAAATGTTAAAAACAATCTATTTTGAATTTGACAGGAGTTTTTCTTAGCAAATCTCATAGTATTACAAATTGGACTCTTGTAGTAGTATCCCACAAGGACCATTAAGACTCACTGGAATATCATGGAAAAGATCTCAACATGAATTATACGTGTTGATGGGTCATACGTACCCCACCCACAACCATAAAATTGACCCGAATTCTGATTTTTACCTAAAATATTTTAGTAAGTAGGCAACCGACCAACCGCTATAAAAGGACCCATGTAAATGGGCAGCCATCGATCGATAACCTTGAAAATATATATAATTAAAGCTTTTCATGTCCATACACATTTTTAAAAAGTCAGACCATTATACTACTACTATATATATGTACTACTCCATTAATCTCATCACGCTAGGCCTCTACACGCACATACTGTAGTTATATAATACAAAAAGTAAGTAGTAATATAAGACCTTAAATTTGCTTTTATCTTCTTGAATTCAAAAAAGCAATTAACATTTTCATACTACCAAAACATGGGGGGAAAAATATTACTACAATTGCTGGCTGGTTGGTTGGTTTAATTTTTTTGCTTTTGTGGTTGAAAAAGTGGGAAATTTTATAATATCCCGATGGATGTTGTGGCAAATGCGCGTTGGGCAATCGATGAGATTGGAATTATTGTTAAATCTATTATTATTATCGCAAGGGAATCTGTTTTCACCTTTCATTCACACACACACACACACATATATATATTATATAGAAAACATAATTATGACCACTTTCCATATATCCCTTTTCATTCATTCATACATACTATTCTTTGAGTGATTTTTAAGTAAGTCCTATATATGTAGACCAGGTATGCCCACATGTTCTACTATTATTAGCTTCTTTTGAATCATTTCTTCTTATAAAGATTTCGTTAGGGATTGACATTGATATTTTATGCGCATGTGATTTGTTTAAATGGGAGCTGCTTCAAGTACTCGCTACATCATTAGTATTTAACTTTGCAACAAAAGAGAAAAGGAAAGCGAGAAATCAGATATGGTGTCTATGCAAAACGATAACATAGACGATGTATATTACACATTTTTATGTTGATTTTTTAATTATAATTTATATAAATAAATATTAATGGTAATTTTTTTAGAAAAAAGTATAATAAGTGGCGCTCCTTATAATTCATACAAATCTTATGTATTGATAAGTTTCGTAATTGTAAATTAGCATAAATTTATCGCAATACATAGCAGGACTCGGTGTCTACTAGTTGTTTGTTAATATGATTGACCATTTTTTTTTTACTTTTTATCTTCTACAAAAATTACATTAATTTCATAATCTATTGGATGGCCCAATATTAAATTAGTTAGTCCTTCTTTTTATCAAATAGTACAAAAGACTGAAATATATTAAAATTATAGTCTGTTACAAAGATGAAAGAATTACAAAAAACAAACTTAAAGAGTAATTCTTTCAAATAAAATAACAAATAATCAAGAAAAAAAACCAATCGTAGCAACAACGCTAGTGGAAACAAAATAAACTCCTGAAATACAGTCATATCCCCAAAATAATAATAAAATACGCAGATTGAAACCGTTCTTCAGCGTAACAACAGAAGAACAAGTCATAATGAAAGCGCCACATCCAAATCTGAATAATCAATCTTTAACAATTCATGTACAAAAAAAATCTCACGAACAAAAAAAATCTCCACCAAAATCTCCTAAGAGATGATAATGAAATCTCCTCATAAAAGAGAAAGAAATCAATCATCTTATGGAGAAAATAAATCTCACAAAAGGGAAAAAATAAACTCCACAAGAAAGGAGAATAATTTATTAGATCAAAATAAGAGAGATCTAGGGAGGATATCTCCAAAAGAAGAGTCTTCTCCCTTATCTAAGATGGGAGATTAGGGTTCTTGACTAGAGCGAAAAGAGAGAAAAAAAAAATTCTTGGAAGAATCTGCAAATTAGTTAGTCCTTAATATTTAATGATACAAAAAAAATTAGGATAGTGATATATGAATATTTTAAATTGATTGTTGCACACCCTTATATATCAAAGAGACTAAATTACCCTTAATTAATTAGGAGCCACCAAACATATTTGTCATTTGTTTATTTTAATTGAAGTTTTTTAAATAAAGTTTACTTTTAGATATCTAAAAGTTTACATGCTAAATATTTTTTTTTATTTTCTTTGAATTTTAAAATTTATAATTTCAAGTCAAAATAAAATCTTTTGAATTAGATGAACCAATAAACTATATTGTGGATACTTAATTTTATAAAATAGCTTGCTAAATTATATAACATAATAACCTGTCTTAAGAACAAGAAGGTTTACTCTTATAAATCTTTTTTTTCCTAATAGTTTATGTATTCTAATCTTTAATACAAAGTTTTAATAATTTATAAAATTAAATATCTAAAATAAAAAGAATGCTATTAAGTAAAACTGTAAAAAGATAACAGTTTAGTAAAGTAGTTCAATTCAATATATGGTTGAAAATTAAGTTTTGGCTAACTAAGTGTACACATCTTCTAAATTATAAATATGATGTATAAAGAAAAGTAAAACAAAATGAATAAATAATAAATGGTTAATTGATTTTATGTATATTAAGGGTACTATAGTTCTTTAACATATTTGGCCATCTAAATGTGAAACTATCACTATAGGGTATGCCGATAATGGATCTAAACCATACCTCTTTTAAATAGCATACCATTATTAAAACTACGCTATTTTAGAATTTTTTTTAAAAAAATAAAATAATATTAAAAGAGAGTAGTATCACTTGCTTTCTTTTTATTTATACAGTGTTATTTATAGTGAATTAAAGTGAGTTGAATGGTCTATGTTCTACTAATTAAATTCAAGAATCATGAAATATCAACAGTCATCAAAATTATATTAATCATTAATTGAAAACATTGTATTTTTGGTAGAAATCATGTGCTAAAATTTGTGTTAAAAAAAATAAAATTGAATTGTCGAGTCATTAAAATTGAACTGTCGAATTGATTTAAGGCCAACCAAAACGACTCGATATTTCTCTTATTATATTTTGATATTAATTAATTGATCAGAAATGGAATGGTATTCGTCTAACGACAAACCCTTTCCCTCTCAAATAATAAGATCATGTCTCTAAAATTTGTTATAGTAAAATATTTTTAAGATAAACTTTAAGAGGCACTAGAAATATTATAAGAGCCGATTAAGAGAGTTAATTTGGGATGAATTTACTTTTAACTAAGAGCCAATTAAGAGTTTTAATTTGGGATGAATGTACTTTTTAACAACATTTTGCTTTCGGCAAAATGGGAAAACAACAAGGACGAACGAACCATCAACCAAAACCAATGTCAATATATTGAAGGACAAACAAAAAGCCAAAAGGTACTCCCTATGAAAAATAAACTTGTTTTCACATCCGCGTCACTTAGTCAACCGCAAATTGCGCTTATTTTTGTGGCTAAAGAATGCCAGTTGGACTCCGAAGATCTAAGACCAAGAATCACAGCGTGGAAAATGGAATCAAATAAACCGAATTAGTAAAATTTAGAATTTCATTGAGATGGAATATTACATATTACATACATACTACTACTAATACTAGTACAATCATTAAAAGTTTATTATTATTAAAACTTAGAAGATGTATTGTATAACATCCTACCAAAACTCCTCGACTCATCATCAATCCCCGTTTCACTTGTACGGAGATATTCAAACAAACAATAATATTATTAATATTAATATATATAGGTAAGCCGGAATATTATTGTCACTGGTACAAAATTTGCCGGGAGAAAACTGGCAAACCGGCAACAATTAGTACTCTTAGAGTGCCGTTCAGAAAGTCATTAGCGTATCTGAACTAAACATATCACCAGCAAAATCTTGAAAATAATGGTCAATTTCCAATATTGACGGAGATCCAATGTCGTGGATCAAATCATTTGGCATTCCAAAATCTCCACTTAACCAGTCATTCCCAAAAACTGCAGCCTCATCCAATGAAACACTAAAATTATCCCCAAACAACTTATCGGGTAAACCCGGTTCATCGTCAAAGGATATGGATCCAGGAGACTGAAAATCAAACAGGTTATCTAGAAATTGAATGTCCATAGGCAAATATTCACTTGAGTGAGCTTCACCTTGACAGCACTCTTCCGGTTCATGAACAAAAGGTTGGCACGGTTCGGGTTCGGGAACCGTTTGGGAAGACATGTCCCCGGTCGGTTCATTAACTGACTGACACTCTCCAGCTTCTTTAACCGGTTCAGAATGACTCTGAAGTTGTTCAGCTTCTTCATTGGACTGAGCCCTGAACCGTAGAACTGAAGTCGGAGAAGCCAAGTTGTTCGACTCTTCGCCGGACTCATAGCCGGAGATTGAAGCGAGATTAAGCTCTGGCTTTTCCTTCGCCGGAGGAGTGACGAAGTTTGTTAAAGCGTCCGGTCCCCTTAGCTTAATCGCAGCATTATCATAAACCATTGCTGCCTCTTCTGCAGTGTCATAAGTCCCCAACCAGAGCCTAACCCGGCGAGCAGGGTCTCTGATCTCGGCCGCCCATTTGCCCCACGGCCGTTGTCTTACTCCACGGAACTTTCTCGCATTGCCCGCCACAGCCGCCTTCATAGGCTTAACCTTAGCCTGCAGAGCCTCCCCATTATTACCCAAAACCTTTTTCTTGTGATTAATGGGGGAAATCACAGTAGTTTTACAAGCAGCTTCAAAATTGATTTCACTCACGTATTTCTTAATGCGTTGTCGACAAAACAGCTCCTCCTCATCACTCGACGAGTCAGTAGCATCAGGATCCGTTACAGATATACGTACAACTTTCGGCACACCGGAGTTGTGCTCGGAGACTTTCCCGGAATCGGAAAACTTTTTGGGCTTATGGGTTGATGGCTTAATGAGTTTCTTTGTGATATTTCGGTGCTCGGTAAATTTGATCGGACACAACAAACTGTGATCCATCTCTCAAAACTGAAACTAAACTAGTGTTGTTTCCTCCTTATGTCTATTGCATTGAATACCATAAAAAGCAATTTCAAAAAAAAAAAGCGAAAGGGGCCTAAAAAGAGATTGCACGGGAGTGGAATAAAAAGATAAATTGCCGGATTGAACCGTCAAAGAGAAGCTTCAAAAACCCAAATAAAATCAGACACGCTGGTTCAGAAAATCTGACAAAAAGCAGGTTTGTTACAAAGAAAGTAGAGAAATTAAGTAGATATATAGGAATAAGGAGGGGAAGGACTTTTAACAAAGCGAAGCTAGGTAGCTAGACTTAAAAGAAGAGAGAAAAGATTAGAAGGCTGAAAATCCAATGACTTAAAAAGGGGGAGTGAAAGTGTTGGTGGGTTTTAAAGGGGAAGGGAAGAACTCAACTATGGGTGGAGAAAAGGAAAGTAAGTAGCTAAGATTCGTATGGGACGATGGGATGTACGAATCCAAGAAGAAGGAAGGAGTGTGTACAGAGAGAGAGACAGAGAGAAAGAGAGAGAAAGAAACAGAGTCTGTTTCTGTTAGCGCTGAAATTGCTGTTTTATAGGATCAATCAGCACCCCAAAATTGGAAACCTCGATTTTAGAATTTAGATTACCTAATACTATTATTCTTTTTCTTCTTCCTATTTATTTTTTCTCCCTCTATTTGTATTAATTTTATTCCAATTTTGATTATTCAGCCATCTCCATTTAATACTTTTTTTTAATATACTCCAACATCTCATAAATGATATTTTAACTACATTTTTCACATAATTTAAAAAATTAAAATTATTTTTATTTGTAAAAATAATATAAAAAAAGAGAATAAAATTACTTATATTAATTTACTATCATTGCGAACTATTTTATCCCATCATTAATTCGTTATTTAATTCATGTACAGCTATTTATTATCATTTCTCAAATCATTTGATACCTCAAAGAGAATTATAAAATACAATCTATTCACTTGAGAATATAATTCATCACAAAATAATCTTAAAAATGACTAAATATGGTGCATATAATTAAATAACGAACTAATTATAGGATAAAAACGTTCATAATGATAATAGACTAATAAAAATAATTTTATCACATTTATTATTTTTACTTACAAACAAATGTAGTTCAAAAATGTAAGAGAGAATATGAATAAGTTCTCATTTTATCCGCAATAAACTCTATAAAAATTCACTAAATTCTCTCTTTTAAACAAAATAATGGACCGTATTTAACAACTTTTAAAGATAAACATAATGGACGGTACACAGCATAAAAATGAATGTATTTTTTATATATTCAATAATATAAAATAATATTGTTCTATACGATAACTCACGCAATTATATGCATTATCCTTACCTTTATTTTTACTAAGTTCATTAATTTGAATTATGTGTTTTAAACATCTAGATAATTTTATTTTATTTATATGGGAAGAAGGGAAAGTAGCTTAATCTCCGGACGGCCGGTTGCATTAATGATTCCGGTGGTCACCGGAGAGAAAACACTGTTCGCCGCATGCTATGTTTGACACGTAACAGAAGTGGGCCAAACAATGGAACTTCGGTCCAATGAGTGAATATGAAAGGGTGTTGAGTCAGCACATGAGTTTCATCTCGTAGTCTGTGTGGCCCGTCACGTGAGGCCCAGGATGCTCGGTCCCAGTCATATTTAAGTCGGTCAAATTGGAAAAGGATTTTGCTGTTTGACTGGTTAAACCTAAAGGGTTAAAAATTCTCCGGCCATATACTCGTTCCTAATTAGCCGGTAATTAGCTGCTAACAAACTCGCAAGGAAATTAGTAGGAGATTGCTGGAGGGTATTGTAGTCACTATGTCAGCCTTTTGATGTCGGTTTACCATTTTTTTTACTTTTTAAATGAAGCACATATTTTTTATCGGAGCATAATTTATCTTTTTAACTTTTTTAAAAATTACTTTTTACAGCTGGAAATAACGTGGCGGGCAACCTAGAAGTCGCCGCCATTTATAAATTGGTTGCGGTTCTTGTCTGGGCTTAGCTCTGTTTCTCTAAATGCTATTCTCGAGACGAAATTGTCCCCACTTATTTGTACGAGAGTGGCATACACACCCCTTGCTTTTGAGTTTTGACTTGAAACCTGATTCAAAGGTGTTTTACAAACTGCTTAAAGAGGCGTGAGAAGGTGGAATACAATAAAAATACACATAATGAGAAAGAAAAAAGGGGGCGGGGGAAGATATCATAATTTGATATTTATAAAGGGCGATGTTATTTTCATAATAAAATTTTGATATTTTTGTAATATTTTATTTGTATAAATATGAATATTATTTATTATGAATGTGAGGATTTTTTTTATAGAACTATAAAATTAATTGTCGTACGTGAGATTTAAAGTAATAATATTTTAATTTTAATCACTAAAATAAGATTTCCTCAACAATTGTGAGTACACTTTAAGTTAATTTCTTTTGATCATTTTTACAAATTACAAATTTGATACTACCTCAAGTCCTCAACTTCACAAAAATAATCTTCTATTATTTTATTTTTTTTGTAAATGTTAAGGATACATTATCTTTCTATACTTATTCTTAAAATTAATGAATGTTAGTTTAATAGAAGTGATATTATGATGAAATTGTGATAAGGTACGGAAATTGTGTCACTTAAACTATAATTAATAGAAATGGTATTCTTTTTGTGGAATAAAAAATTATTAAATGAGAGTCTTTTATTGAATAAAAAGGATTAAAAGTTATAATTAAAAGAAAATTATAGGGAAAAAAAGAAGATTCTCATTTTAGGAGAAAAGTAGTCTTTTCTTGAATTCTTTTGTGATAAAGTTTTTTTTGGAGACAAAAAGTGATATTAATACTCTTTGATTGACTCGCCACTCCCTCTTTTTATGGATTTGAAATATATTTTATTAACTTGTTTACAAGAAAAATATCATTTTTTATTTCAAGTCTTTTAATTTCCTATATTCAATTTTTTTTAAAAAAAATTAAAAATAAAGATACATTTTGATATTGTTGCTAACTACTAGCTACCATTATCAGTATTTCACATCTATCTCAAAAGTATTTTTCGAATTTCAAAAGTAGAGTCCCATTATTTAGTCATAGAATTTAATTTTCTTATGGGATCGAACTATGAAATCATAGTATAACTACTCCTTTTAAAAGTTGTTTACCACATTAATTTAGTTAAGCAGCCAAAGAGTGCTATAAAAAGGATATACGAGTGATTAATCCATTAAGTTAGAAAAAAATTAAGAAATATATATATATATATATATTGTGATTTTATATGGCAATTTTTTTTATTGCGAATTACGTAGATAAATATAATTGATAATATTTTTACGATATATTTGATACAATGGGTTAATTTTATAATCTTATCTAATTTCATTGATTAATATACGTGTAATCACAATTCGACAGAAATTATTCGCAATATATCACAAGACTCTCAAACGAAAGCATATAAAATTAGAAAAAGTTAAGTATTAGGAGTAGTAAGTTAGTAACATATATACTTTAAAACATTCCCGTCCTTGCATTAAAATCAGGCTACATGCAAGGCTAGTCTTTATTTGTTGATATATTATCATTAGTTAAACTTCAAGTTGAAGCGATAAAGAAAACATTCCTCAGAAAAAAATAAAAAAATAAAAACATATGAATGCAAAAAGAAAACCCGCGTTGAATAATTAATTTGTGCACTAAATTATATAGCCTTTTTTTTTTAATATATATAGCGTAATATTTATCTTAATTATCACATATCCATTTTAGTTTGAAAATCCATAAAATTAAATAGCAGTCGATAACAATGTAGTTTTGGTATATGCCTCCGTGTCAGCCAATTATTGGTAGTTGGGTCTCCCATCACAGGTCAGGCATTTCAATTAAATTAATAATGTTTGGATTTTGTCTTATTAATTTTATGTTATGATAATGCCTCATGTTTTGTTTCACTTATCATATGTTTGTGTAGTGATTGATTGTGTAGACTTGGTATCTGATTTAAATTGGTGTAAGATATTTTCTTCCAAACGGACAAATAATAGAGAGATTCATTTTTGTGGCCAAACGCAGGAAGAGTACCTGGGCTGGAATTGTCTCACTCCAACCATATATGCCTGCCTGCCTGCACGTAATTTGTTTTTTTTGGTAGATATATATTGATGCATGCTAATTATGTGACAAAAATAAAAAAGAGAAAAAAAAAGTAAAGAAAGAAGAAGTCATTGACTGTTTATTTCACATGCATTCCTACGTGTTGATGAAGTTAAGAAGTGAAACCATCACAAGAAGAGGTTATTGTAGCCAACGCTCCGTTTTTAATATTAATATTAATTTTTAAAAAGTTAATTTGAGATACTTTGAAATTGACACAATTTATTTAAATTTTAAAAATAATAAATTTTAAATAAAAATAATTAAGAATGACGGGAGTACCAAAAGAAAAATTAAGATAAGTAAACTTCAACGTTGGGAGTATTTTGTAACTATGCTACAATATTTGGATATATTTTGTCTTGTTTTATATTTTGGAATGGGGATGGGGGAGTATATACACCTTGGGTAGATTACGGTAAAATATCAACTTGCTACAGCCAATTTCATTTGTTATATATATTTGGTAGTTTGCTAAGTAAAAACTTGGGAATTTAAGTCAATGAGCATCATCTCCAAGATCCTCCCTTTAAATATTTAGTCATTTTGCTTAACAATTTGCCCCTTAGTCACCATTAACTTAATCTTTATCAACCCCAAGATGCTCTTGATTTGAGTGTTACCAGCATGGTTCATGCATAAATCTAGCTATGTGCACCTTATAATCTCTTTCTTGTGTATTGTTTTAGGCGTTAATTTACTCTCCTAAATGCTTCTTTAGTGTAAGAACCTGATTCAATCAAAATCAAGGCTCAATCAACGTATTAGTTGAGTTACACTGGTTAATTAAAAATAGGATCATGCATGACAAATTATTGTTGATTGTGTTAATTGTGTAATAGATCGTTCATTTTAATTCACATGTTCTGATTTGGGACTAAATTATTGCGACCCTATTTAAAACCTTGAAGTTCTGATCATGGTACATTCAATTTTTTGTTTTGTTTTTAAGTCTCAAATTCACAAATAAATCTCACATAAAGAAGAAAATACACTTTTTATAAAGAAAGAAATAAACTCATTTAAATGAGAATCAAACTTACAACCTAAAAATCACAATATGTTAATCATAACCAGTAGACCAAAATCTCATCGACGGATACATTCAGTTAGTATAGTCCAATCTTATCCACAGTCAAAACTCTGTAGGGGATGTATGGCTTAATATGTTCACCATATTTTGAGAAATAACTATTATGATATTATGAGTACCTTGGTCTGATTTGAATCAATGCTCGATCAATTGTCCCAAATATATCAGTTGGCTCATCTTGCCCACTACAAATTTACTTTGAAATTACAAAAAGATACCGATACTTTTGGTAATAGAGGTTCAATTATTTATATAATTAATTACTAATCTTAAGACCGTTAATCAAGATGAGGTGGTAGCTCAGTGTAGCATAACCACACCCCAACACTAGTTAATTAAGAGTTTTGTGGTTCAAATTCTCTATAAAATACTACAATGTTCCTACTCGTACACACAAATAATTGTTTTTTTTTTTAAAAATAAAAAAATGATCAGACAAATTATTGATGAAACATATGAGAATTGAAGACTATGAATTATCTGGATTGGGGAGGTGAAAATTACAAAACCCAAAAAAGGGAAGGAAACTAAGAATTAATCCCTATGTATCTCCAATTAATCCTCAAAGAAATAAAATATATTCTTGTTGTTCAAGATCCATTATGAAAAGGAGGGCCAGCAGCAGCACCTCCCTAACACACACACACAAGTGTACGTACTTAATTTAAAGCTTTAATATGGTGTCTGTCGGTCTTATAAAACTCGGTGATGAGTACTCCAAAAGTTAAAACAAACAAACACCTTAATTAACTTAGCTCGGATTTTAATGTTACCAAATTAATAGAGTAACTAGCTAGCTGCAATTTAATGTTGTTATCGTGAATGAAACAAGTGTCACAAGCTTCTCTTTGAAGCAAGGGATGTTTTGTCTCAATCTCTCTGAATCTCTCCCCTCCATTTGGATGCATGCCTCATACAATAATTATATATGGATATGGTTGTGGTTGTGCCCCATAAGATTGTTAGTGTAATTTGTTAATGCTATGAATCTTGAATTCTAAGTAATTAAACAGGATCGGATCGGATCGGATCATATCCGCAGCTACCTCCATTCAGACAATTACTACTTATTTTCAATTGTCACTTCTACCAGCTTTGTTTGTTTATTTGCGCTCTAGTCAAATATTGACTAATGTAAAATAAATAAAATTAACTAATTAATCATATCATCCTAGTTGCTCTACTATTTAGCGCCCAGTACTGACCCACCTAATTAAATTACGAATACTAAAAATACTTTTAATGCATGCATGATGGTTTAAACTTTAAGGCCCAATCGCAGGTTTCTTGCCAATTTGCCATGCTTTACTAGAAGGTGATCATCGTTAATTTCAACTATTAAAAACAATCATTAAGTTATCAAAAATATATATAAAGTATGTTTGGTACATCAAAAATTATTCAACTTTAAAAAAATGTCAAAAATGACCAACAAATTTGACCTGACGTATACGTGTGATTTGATCAAATTTGATCATTTTTGACATTTTTTAAAAGTTAAATGATTTTTAACGCAACAAAAATAGTTTATGTATTTTTTTTATAGCTTAATAAGAATTCATTTAATTAAATCTTTCAACTAGTTTCTGTATCTAATTTTATCCAAATTGTTTTCTCCCCCCACCCCCTCCCCCCAAAAAAAACAAAAAAAAATAGAAAAACCTATATATATGTGAAAGAGAGTGTTCATTTTTCTTTTGACCATTTTTTAGGAATATTAAGCTTCCAATTTTTAGGAATATTACTTCCCAACCACTTATGCAGATCTAGACGAATTTGAAGGCGGATGTGACAATTTGAAGGACAAAATTAATTACTTTTCCTTCACCTAATTTATAGCAAATTGATTAAAAATAAATACCAACCAAATAAATAAAGGTTAAAAAGAGTCCAACAAAATTCAAAAGTGTATCCAACGGAAAAGGACCGAGTAAAAAGGGGGTAGGAATAAATAGGACTACTACAATTACCATCGCCAGGTCTTTTGTCTTCAGACTCGTCGACAATGGCTGACCGGCTCCGCCCTTGTGGGCCTCCCCAGCTGACAAAATTATCATTTTCACTTTATGGGCAGATACCGGTGACCGGCGCCGTTCACGCCCCTCGGCTTACCGATGCAAGGCACGTGTTCTCCTCCACGTGGGATTGACGTGTCTCAAATCCTTCTCTCTCCTTGTGTGTAATTAGTTAATAACTACGTCGCTCAAAAAGATACTAAAAATAAATAATAAAACAAATATCTAAAGTATACAATTAAAATATAAAATATTATTTGAAATTTATTTTATTCTTAAAAATACTGAAATATAATATTACTTTTTAAAGACATCATAAATGTACTTAGACTAATTCTGGTGTGAGTAGATAAAAACTTACTTGGACTGCCTTTATATTTTTATTTTTAAAATTGTGCTACGCTTGAAATTTTTTCCAAGTCTTGTTTTATATTGTATTTTTGTTATTGAATTAATATTGCAATGTATATCAATACATGCGATTTGATAAATTTATAAAATTAATTCACTATATCAAATACATTATCAAAATATTATTAATTATAATTGTCCACTAATAAAAGGGTCCACGTATAAAGTCGTAAAATATATTATTTTTCTATCTTTTATAAGAGGGAGGTCTTGTGAGTATTTTCCACTTTACTATTAGCCTGTTAGGAGTATGTCCCACGTAAAGACTCTCCTTTGATTTTAATCTTAATTAATTTTTAAAAATTTTAAAATTAATATAAATTTATCCTAACTAACTTTTAAAACAATAATTTTGCATTAATATTTTTAAATAATTTAAAATATCAACTATGATATTAGTTTAAATTAAATATATTCATATTATTTTCAATTTTAAGAATTTATAATAGAGTGAAACATTATATGAGGCTTTTTTTTTTTTATGAAATGGAGGGAGTATTTTCATTCTAATGACACAGAAAGAGTATTATGGGTTTGGTAGTTTGGGATTCCAATTGTTCTGAAAATGAGGAAAAGGAATAGGTGTAAATACATACTTATGCCTCAAAATTTGGTATAGAAAATTTTGTTTTCTTTTTATTTAATTTCCTTCATCTGCACGCACGAGCATAATGTAAAAAAAGAGTTTGATATATGCTAAATGGATTTGGTGCACTTTGAGCTTAGCCTGTCCATTTTTGGTTCCTAAAAGCCTAGAATCAATGGGATTTAATACTTATATATGTTCCCATTTACTCTTACACTGTCTACCCCCAAACCAAAAGTCATACTTGTATTGCTCCATTTGTTGACCACCTTTTACTTGTGATAATGCAAATACTTGCTTGTTTCTCTATTTACTTATATTAATTATTACATTTTCTTTAATTATTATTTACATTTTTTTGTCATTCATTTATCTGATCAATAATTCTCAATGTTTTAGGGATGACTGACTATATATGGGAGACAACTCATTTGGTAGTACAATAATCAATATTAATATTTGAATCTGCCTAAGGGGCAAACTGTTTTTTATTGATATATTGTAGTACCATCCTTCCATTATATATGTTGGCTCCCCAGGGCATATAATTAAATCTCACTGATTAAGTTTCAAAAGGTGCTTCTTCTTAGCTTTATTAACTGTATAAATGAATTAATCACTCAATCATTAGAAAAGAAAAAACATTTTCCCTACTTTTCAATTACATATCAGATGTGCCGGCCACAGAGATAAGTGGTGACCATTATCTTCCACATGCTGGCGGTTCAATCAACACTGATCAATAGTTTATTAACCAAATTCGATTGGAATTTTATCGAATTAGTACTTAATTAGGTCCATTTGATTAACCGGTTTACCTTGGAACATAATGTGACGGTAATATGTAATCTAATATAATTGAAATGTAACTGTTGTATTCAGGTGTTAACGTTTAGAGAAACTGACAAAGCGAAAGACGGTAAAGTGAATAGAAATAATCACAGAAATTGAATCTATGTAACTTTACAATAACAAGAATTCACAAAGTTGAATAAAAATTGACCATAAGCAACCACGAAATTTATAAAATCTGAATAATGAGTTGTACAATGTGCTAGCTAGTTGTTTGGCACTCTAATGTGATTCCGCCATCAATAACATATACGGTAATATGTAATCTAATGTAGTTAAAATGGATTTGAGCTCAGATGTTAACATTCAGAGAAATAATTTATGAAATTCTACGTAATGAAAAAAATCATCTGACCAAAACCAAATTATCACATAATTCTATGTAAATTATCACATAAATGTAACGAGAAAATACACTGATCTGACCAAAACCAAAATTGGGCGTTAGAATATAGTTGTTGGAGTATACTTATAGAAAGCTAGTACACCAAGATTAACAACTTATAATGATTATAACTATTATTAGTAAGTTGATTAAATACTAATGTTACCAACACGTCCACCTCAGCAACTCCATTCTGCCCATGTGGAATCAAAACAAGTCGCCACATAAATCAATCCACTCACAACTGAAGTGGGAGTCAACTTGTGATTCTCAGCCCTTTGCAAGCAAATTTGTGTGCAGTACAGACAAGGAGTGGAAGTACAAAGAAGTGAGTAATAAGGGGTTAGGTTTGAAATTAATTGAACCAGATTTTCAGGGACCATGCTTCTATTTTCCCAGTCCCACTCGTGGGCACGACCAATTTGCCGGGGTTTAGTTTAAGCTTATAGCATCAGATACTAAGAGGTTACAGCCTATTAGAAAAACATTAGCCACAAACGACATGGGTCACCATGTCCTGTTGCAATTAAAATATGGAAGGAAAACTAATAACAATAATGTACATAAAGTTCAAAGGTGTTTATACTATTTTTTATGGGGAAATAGGACATTTATTAATTGGTGTTGGTATTCCTAGGCAAGTGTTCTCCACTTCCTAATTACTTTCTGAGCTTTTTATTTGGTAGATTATTACTCTCTATACTAGTATAAAAATAGTTTCATTTGTTAATTTTAAAAGTATAAGAAATATTTTGTTAAATTTTATTCTATATTTATCATTAAAAATAATAACTTGTTAGTTGAATGGAACTATACAATAACAATATAGTGATTGATGACAAATTTAAGAAATCGTGTCATTTTATACCGATATAAGTAAAAAGAGAATACTCTCTTTGTTAAATAATTTTTTATTAATGAAAATTTGATGAGTCTTGCTGATAAATATATGATGATAAATTTATGTCGATATTAAATTAACATATGTGGATACATGAAATAAATAAAAATTAAGAAAAAATTCAAACATTATTATTCTATATTACCGTATCAAGTTACACATTAGTTGTAATCTAATTTCGTGTCATTTTTTAAAATTTATTATGAAGCAGATGGATTATATTTTTAGGACATTAAAAATTAGCATCCACGAGGACCACGACATAGTAAAAGCTCGAGGGAAGACTATAAAAAGATCACTTGGCCTTTACATGGACACGAAAAGATAGTTACAAGTAAATATAGTGGAATTAATATTCTAACTCTCTATAGTTCGGGAATATAATATATTTATATTTAAAACAGAGTATTATAATTTATAACTAAGATTTTTTGATAATAAAAATCAATATCAACACTCAAATATAAAGTAAATAGAGCCTGACAAATTAATTTTCATAAAACGGTACACGTGTTGGTGAATCAATCTATCGAGTAATCTTCATATTCAGGTTGAATATGAAATTCTAAATACAATTTACAAATGCAAAGTAAGGAACTAAAAATAAATAGGAATATAAATTTTATATAACGCACGACTAGAGCAAATCGAAGTAAATCACATGGGTTGAGTTGAATAATAATATAAAAAAGAATTCCGATTGGAACTTATAGAGTATAGAAAATAGGCAAGTATCGTAACCATACACATAGTTAACTAGGATTATTAAGCGTGTGACTGCCCATATCTTTGACTAACTGATGAATCTAGGTGCTAGCAGGATATAAATGAATGGAATCGAATTGAGTATTAAATTATTTAGATTTAGTTCATAAAATTTATTGAGTATAAAATAAAATTTGATTAAGACTCGTTTAGCTACTGAGTCGAGTACGATCTTAAATCAAACTCGAGCAGTTTGAACTTTTTAAGTAATATAATTCGAGTATCAATAGAAAATTATAATTTAAATAGATTCGAATAATTTGTCGAATTTTAAAATTTACTCATATTTGAATCATTTATATTTTGACTCGAACTCAAATCGAATTTTTAGTCAAGCAAATACGAATGAAGTCTGAATTGTTTGGTTTATTTTACAGCCTTAAATGACCCCTTGAGGTCTCTAACATCTTCATGTCCTGTCATTAATGATACTTGGAATTTTGACTATGATTATTAGATTTTTCTCTCTTTTTCGTTTGCCAAACTCTGTAAATATTTCTTCTGTTTTAAAGTATAAAAAAATTTATTTATATTATTAAAATGAATAATTTTATTTTTTTAGTACTAAGATTAATATTTTAGATACATTGTATGATACAGTTTAGAAAACTGATATTTTCACATGAAAAAATGATGTTTTTAAATGCTCTCTCAGATGAATAGTGAGTGAATTCCATATCCATGTTAGAGAGATTTATATTAATATATATATTTTTAATGTGATAATATCAGTTTCCCACGATTTAACATAAAAGAAAAATTGAAAACAATATATAACACAGACTAATAAATGTCAGAGTTCAAAGCATAAGCGATTACCCAACCTCAGGCTAATGGGCCTCAACCATCCTTAGACACAATCTAAGAGAACCCTGATTTTGGGCCGTTGCGCGACATTGCAGACTGATTTGCAGATTGTACTCCTTTGGAACCCAAAAGCCCATTGGCAACCAAAGTATGGTAATTACAAAATTTGCAAAGATATTAGTTTTGCGGTTCAAACTTGGATCATACGGGCACCCTATACTTTTACAAGAGTATTTTGCTTATTAAAGAATAGATATTAAAAGTGGCTATTAAATAACGTGTATACTTGTGATTGGTTATGATCATTGTGTTTACCCATATACGACGGCTCTTTAACTAATTACGAGTTGACATATTATTTTGTAATTTATTTTTTGTAAAAGGCTTTTTTATAAGTGTAGCATTACTCATAATTTTAATCTCATTTAGCTTAAACTAATAAAGTCAGTAATTTGCTCACAACCCACCTCTATTCTTGACTTTTATGTTTGATGCCCCCCTTTCTCAAATTTGTGATTCTTCACTCGCCTGAGTTAGCCGAAACAAAAATTGCTTGCTTGCTGTATAAAAGAAGAAGCATCTTGATACCAAAAAAGATCAAGAAAGTTTTTGCCTTTTTAAAATCATTTATTTAAAAAAATAATATTTTCAACGTTAAAATTATATATTATCAACTCAAATGTACAACATTGATTGCATAATATACAACTGTGCATCGAAACATTTGTGCAGAAACTATAATTACAACCCTGAAAATATTAGTCCAAGTGGCATACTTGTACAAAACTCGATTCCCACTTGGATATACCGAACATTTCATTACATGAGAATCAAGAATTTGGACTTCCTTATTCTTTCTTAAAAATCACAGAGCCTAAAGAAGTTGGGAACCTCCTTCAGGGTTACTGTTTGAATAATCTCTGGGCCCAACTAAACTAAGTCTTTTCTCCTTACAATTTTCTAGTCCATAAAATACTAAGCCCAATTAGGTAGGGAAACGGAGTTTGGGCTAAAAACCCTCCATATTTTTTAACGGATTAACCTATCGTTTGACAGAGATGGGTACGGTGAGATGAACATTTCTATTTGTACAAAGATGGGAAAAAGTACGTTACGTATAATGCTAGAGACACAAACTATTTTACAAATATTTTACAAACTTGCTGATGTGGCATTGTTGTATTGGTGATAGTGTTGTAGTGGAGAAGTGTTTTTTTTAACTATCACCAATACAACAATGTCACATCAGCCAGTTTGTAAAATATTTGCAAAATAGTTTGTGTCTATAGCATTACTCAAACTTTAATACTAGTATTTAGTATGAAACCCATAAATTAGATGCAACTATCGAACATTATCTATCGAACAAACAATTAAAAGGCTCATGAGATGCGATCTTCTACTATGAAACCCATAAATTAGATGCAACTAGACCTGTTAATGGACAGATTATAATTTTGATGTGTTCTGTCTCGGTTTATTTTACTGAATCGAATCTCCATTGTATTTTGGTTTATTAATTCACGACCTTGATTCATTGGAGTTGTTCTCAACATGTGAATTCCTTAAAATTAATAATAATAATAATAATAAAATCTATTTCCATCGCGTATAATTAAACATATGTATACAAAAAAAGTTTAAGTTCAAGTTAGATTCTTATTTGAGGGGGTATACAATATACGGCTATCAGTAACGAAACCAGGATGTTTATTTAGTGGGGGTCAATAATATTATGAGGCTAGACAAAAGTTGATGGGGGTTCGAGCGAAGCGCTCCCAAGCTATTTTTTTGGAGATAATTTTATATTTTTGGATTGCATATATAAAATATGTATTTGGTTATAATGATAATATAAATTAACCCTTAATAGTATTTATAATCATAAATTTGTTCATAAATACTTGATTCTTTAATTGTTTTAAAAAATAATATAAATTAAGTTATTATTTATTTTAAGAAAATTAGAGGAAAATGTATATATAAAGTAGGAGTGATATGAGACTTGTAAAATTATAAAAAAAATTAATTTGACCTCGTACATTAAAAAATTTATAAATTTCAATTGAGTCAATTTATATATTTTATCCAATTTTTTTTTTTTAATTTATCATATATTATAAAATAAATTTTTTTTTTTTCTTTTCAATGGGTTCAATTGATCCCACTCACTACCATGTGGGTTCGTCCCTGCAGCTACGTAACAAAATAATTAGCCATGCGTAGGATTAAATAATGTGCAGTTATATTGAAATGACTGGATCGTTACCAAAATGAATGATTAAAATTAAACTTGGAAACATTCTATTATTCTTTATTCTATATATATCCTTCTTGTTTTTTCTAATTGTTCCAAACTTATCCAAAACAACAAATTATTAAGAATTTTGATCACCACATAGTTCAGTCCATAAATTAAACCTGTTGGTGGGAGGTGATCTAAGAATGTGCACATTATGTTTGGCGTTTCCTGGTGTTCCTCTCTGTTCTGCATGAATGGACTAGTGTCAAGAAGAGTGATGATATCAGCTAGTAGTAATCAAGCATCTACTTTCGGCATCCCCGACAACTTTTAAAGAAAATTTTATATTATCAATTTTGTTTTTAATATTAATTAAAAATATAATAGTAATTACGCGATAATACTTAATCAACTAATAATAAAAATAATAATTTTTTACAATTTTACATCATTTATAATTCAAAAATATAAATATAAATATATATATATATATATATATCTAATTCTGGAATAGACTTAAAAAAATGTATCTAATTTTGAATAAAGTAGTATCGTATTTTGATATCACTTGATCAGTGTACACCATGTTAATTTTGATAGATTTCCAACTATCTAAGTAAGCACATTTTTAATTAGAATAACTAATCATTTACCAAATTAGAAAGATAATGACAAAACTAATGTTTACCCTACTGTAGTTGAATCACATTATGTAATAGTTCACTGAACTTTCAAAAAACTAAACTAATTAAAATTAATCAAACGTGCATAATCAAACAGGCATTCCGCTAAATTAATCAAACATGCATTATCTTTTTTCCGACGTGGCTGCATAAAATAATAATAATTATAATAATAACAACTTTAATTACGTGAAAAAAATATTTGAAAAACATAATAAGGAATGACAAAAACGAACATCTGTTGTTGGGTTCAGTACTATTAACCCAAAATAAAATGGAGAGAATGGTAGATTAATTATTGAGTAAATTTATACATACATCTCATTTACATCTTCTTTGCCGAAACGCAAATTATTTGGTCGTTTTGATTTTATTTTTTTTAATTATTTGTCTCCTTCTCCTACAAACCCTGACCTCTCCAAACTATAGTTTCTTATTTTATTTCCAAAGGGAGAGAAAAGAGAACAAACGTCTCCCTACAACTCTTGTCATTTTGTTAAGACAATGGCTCTTTGTAAGAAAAAGATCGATTTGATTCATTTAAGCTGCCCCCGCCGCATAAGAAGGGGTTAAGCCGGCGCAAGCACCCGACCCGTTCTTGCTAGGGTCGGGTCCCAAGTGATGTCCAGGGAGGAGATATTGGGGGAGCCATTGACTAAGGAAGAAATTAATCCGAAGCCGTACAGGGAAGCAGTGCAGAAAATCTGACAGATCGTTTATGGAATACCTTAAACCGGAAAGAGGTAGGAAAAAGGGGCAAACAATTAAAAAAATAAAATAAATCAAAACGACCAAATGAATTGCGTTTCGACAAAGAGGATGTATGTATAGATTTACTCTTAATTATTTTGCAACATTTGTGTTTCTTTCTTTCTTTTCTTTAAATTCGTACGGATGCTACGAGAAGAAATGAAAAGAGAGAGAAAGAAGAAGTCAAAAAAAGAAAATTTAGTGGCCGCGCGTAAATCCCCAACATATGCAGAAATGTTACATTACAATTTACAAGGCTTAGAATTACTAATTAGTAATATTTAAGAGCGAGCAGGAGCAGCATCTGTCCCCTACTTCAAGGGTATATATGTCTTGGATTGATTACTTCTAAAGTTCTAATTCATACATAAACTGAGTCTGGAAATACCAACGTATTATTTTCAAGAAATTAAGGAGCCATTCCATCACACATACATATATACCATTGCTGCTTAATTAGCCCATGCCATATATATATATACATACTTTTGGGTCCAGCTCCCACCGGTTGTCTCATATATACCTTGTTCCGGACGGTCGGTCGGTCGGTCGATCGGTCTTGTACATATATGTTACCAATCTAATCTCGGGCACCAAAGGATCATCGGGGTTTAATTGGGTCCGTCAACAAGAACGTATTGACAGCAAAACCTAGAAAAACAAATTAAGATAAGCAATAATATTTAAGAGGTAAATATTCGATAGAATATATCAATGTATACATTCACGTTCACATCCAAAAATACACAAGGCTAAAAATAATACTTAGAGATGAAATATTATAAAGGGAGGAAAGAACAATATTTTTATTATTATTTTATCTTTGAGCGTATCTTTTAAAAGGTGTGAAGTTAAATATGTACTTAGATATAATCCATATACATAAGCAAAGTGGTTCCTCTTGGGGACATCAAAAACCATAAAAGTGAAACATAAAGATGTCAACTTGGGTCAAAGCCATATGAACTTGAGATATATGTTTCAATATCTAATTGCCTGATTATCTAGAGGATGAACCAAGGATATGAAAATATGTTTCACCAAATGTGTGGGGGTAAGCATGCATTTCTAACCGTAACATAGTTCTTATTCTGTAAGGTTATATTTGTTTGTAATGATAACATTTGAGATTTAACTATTAATCTGTTTTAAAAATTGAACTTGGCTCTACTATTTAGGATTAAAAATTTATGAACAAAATTAATCTTTATTTTTTTATTTTTTTTAAATGACTGAGGTATCCTATTCTATTCATCTATACTCATATTACCGAAAATACGATCTCTTTGTTATTACTGGTAAGGGTATAATAGTCCAAACGATAAATTTTTATTCAATTATTTAAATAATCCTGAAAAAAAAATATTATTTTAAGTTATCCAAGAATAATCTCATTTAAACAAATATGTAATTAATACTTCCTACATTCCAAAATTAGAGATATAATTTGATTTTTGAGGTCAAACGACGGCATATTAAATTTCAAATTTATGTAAATTTATTTAATTTTAGTTGATACAATTATTATCACTGTATAGTATATAATAAAAACTATTAATCATAAAATTTATTTTATTTTAAATTTTTATTAGTCATAAAATTTTAAAATTTATTATGGTATCGTTTAAATTCAAAAGTCAAATTGTATCTATAATTTTAAAATGAAAGGCGTATTATTTAATTCAAGAATTAGTAGTTTTGGGATCTTGCAGGCAAACATAAATTTTGTGGCAGTTGAAAAAGAACCTAATAAAAATGGTTCACTCAGACAAACATGAATTACATTTCTATTCGTACAGGGATTGGAAAAACTACTTTGAATAAAACTTCAATTGTATTTAGTAAATAATTTTTCAAAACTAAACTTAATTTTTAAAAAAAATTAATTCTAAACAGAGTGTAATAAATCACTAAATTTTTACGTTCTTTAAAAAGTATTTTAACACAGAGAATTTCTTTAACTAAGAGCCCTTTGAAAACTATCTATCTAACAAAACAATTAAAAGGACCACGTGATAATTTTCATTTGACTATTTGAGGGCGGACGTAATTCACAGCCACCTAACTAACTAAGCCATGCGTACGATTATATAAAGTGCCGCCATGACGGGATCATCAAAGTAGACTTAGAAACAGTGTAAACTTCTTTACTTGTTTTTCTAATTGTTCCGAGCTTATCCAAAACAACAATTTATTAAGAATTTTGATCACCAGCTAGTTCAATCCATAAACGAAACCTGTTGGTGGGAGGCTAGGTGATCTAAGAATGTGCACTATAATATATTTGTCAGAATCTTACTACACGATACAGACATGGGCGGAGCCACCCTTGGGCTGGGGTGGGCTCCAGCCCTCCCAGATTTTTTTTGATCATAGTATTTATATATCCAAAGTCCAACTCAATAACAAATACATATTGCTTTAGTCCTCCTAAATTTAACATATTACTTGTAATATTAACAATATTGTAATTAAATACATGTTTTACATATGCAACTGGCTGAAAAATATAAAATTATCTAAAAAAATTGGCTCGGGGGCACAGCCCCCGAATCCCTGTCAAATTATTTATAAGATCACAAATTTTTTACCGCGTTGTAGCCCACCCAGAAAAAAAATCCTGGCTCCGCCCTTGGTCATACAGAGATACAGGTCGTATAGGAGTAATTTGATACAGAATTATTAGCAAATTAAAAAATGAGTTGTATCTTACAATACGTCGCATCTATTCTATGATATTATGCGATTTACACTACAGTTGATACATTTTTAAGTAAAAGTTAAACGTGTTAATAGTTAAAATAGCACATTAATTAATTTATTTATTTGTTAATTAGAATTGAGGTGTTCACACGATTTCTACAATAATTCTTAAAATGCTTTTCTACAATTTCTTATTTATTCAAAAAACTTTGTTTGCACTGTCTTTTTTTCATGTCTCATATTTATATGGAGACATAAATACAAAATATAGGAGTTGTATTTTACTCTACACTTTTCAGTTTGGGACTTAATTTCACATTGAATTTATACTCAAAAGTTATATAAGCTATTTTTTCTCTTATTCCTTAATTGAACAATATTGATTATAGATTAAACTTCTAGTTTAAACTCTTTAAACTATATTTTTAATATTTAAAACTTATTTATAAGCTCATTTGATTACTGTAATATTATTACACATAAGCTATTGTCTAATAAAATAGGTTTCCTATATGTCTAAATATATAATCATAATCATTGTGTTTTACATATGTTTTCGTATATATCTTACGATGAAACAGTTCGCGATTCAAAATATTTGGACAACTATGGTGCACATTATGTTTGGTGTTTCCTTCTTGTCCTCTCTTTTTCTGTATGCAAGGATTAGTATCAACAGTGATATCAGCTAGTAGTAATTGGACAGCTACTTTCGGCATTCCACGTTTTATTTTACCAAATTTATCTTTAATATTTAAAGTAATGGCATATTAAAATTTGTGTGTTATTTTATAGTTTAAAAATAAATAAATATATATATATATGTCTAATTTTTAGAACTAAAAAAAAATTGTATTAATTTCTAATTTTTGGACATCGAAAGTATCATATTATCATATGATCACCGGATCAGTATTATATCTACCAGTGGTTTTGATAAATTTCCAACAATTCAAATAGCTAGGCGTATTTTTTAATCAGAATTTAGAACAAGCTAGCAAAATCCTTTACTAAATTAGAAAGATAATGTGGATGATCTAGTGAGTTTGTTTGCAAGTGTAGTGAAACTGCGGATAAAGTGTGATTGTTTGTAAGGATCTCATTTTATTTAGTTAGTTTACCCCTTTATTTGTCATGGTTTTGGATTGATTTACCTGCTCTCTTTAATTTCTTTCTTTATTTAGTGGTTATAAATCCCCATCATATGCAGAAAAGCATCACATCTCTAAATTATTTGCTGCAGCTTTGGATCGGAAGTAGCATAAAGAGACATGGAAAACTCGACAGCCGTCAACCCCACCATGGAAGAAGACCTAGAGAATGGCAGCAACAATGATATATCAGAAAGAACCTGGAGTTTCACTAAAATATATCAACCTACTCAAAACAAAACAAAGGTTGAAAGTTTGTTTCTCTTTCTTCATATCTTTTTAGTAATACTATTTTCATATTCTGCATGAATTACTTCATTTCACTAAACAATTTTACTTTACTTTCCTTCAGGAATATCCTGCAATGCAAACACTAACATTGGCTTACCAATCTCTTGGAGTTGTATATGGAGACCTTGGAACTTCTCCAACGCAAGTTCTCTCTTCTATCAGCATTACAAACCTTAGCGAAGAAGATCTACTGGGAGTTCTTAGTCTCATCATCTGGAGTTTAACAGTTTTTGTTCTGATCAAGTATGTGTTTATCGTTCTTCAAGCTGATGATCATGGGGAAGGTGGCACATTTACTCTTTATTCCAATCTCTGCCGACATCTAAATCTGCAAAGCAGACTGAGTAATGATCAAATTACAAGGCTAGAATCTGATTCCAACATGACATATTACAGCAGGAGCAGCCCTTTGAGATCAAAAACTAAAAACTTCATCGAGAAAAGCTCCGCAGCTCAATCCTTTCTCACTTTTGTTGTACTACTCGGAACTTGCATGGTCATTGGTGATGGAGCACTCACCCCTGCAACTTGTGGTAAATTCTACCTCCATCATATCATATGTACTTTTATCACCCTTTGAAGCAGAGAGCCATTATAGTATTTTTCCTTCATAATATTGCAGTTCTCTCCGCCCTTCAAGGGATCCAATCTCGTTCCTCAAAAATAACACAAGGTAAAACAAGAATCAACTTCTTCAAACAAGTTCGTCTTCAGATACCATGAAACTAATAACCAATGATCATAGATATATATATAGATAGATAATATATATCAACAAAAGAAACGGAAAAGGGAAAGTAGAGAAAAGGAACAAAGGAAAAATAAATACAAAGAAGTTCTCTGTCTGCCTTTGTTGCTTCCAAACTAACCATGTTTCCATATGCCATTGTTGCAGACTATGTTGTTTTCATTGCAGTTGTGCTATTTATAGTTCTTTTCTCATTCCAACGATGTGGAACTAGTAAAGTCAGCTCTTCCTTCTCTCCAATTATGGTGTTGTGGTATGCTACAAATGTTTCAATAGGCATATACAACATTATTACATACCACCCACCCATTTTGAAGGCCATCTCACCTCATTACATATTCAACTTCTTCTTAAAAAATGGGAAGACTGCATGGCATCTCCTCGGTTCAGTTTTCTTGTGCATCACAGGTACAGCTTTAGTTTTACAAGAAGTAACAAATAGACACAGACGCACACGAAAACATGTATGTGAACATTTATTATAAGTATTAATTCCTATTTGATTCTGTATATCATGGGACAGGAGCTGAGGCCTTGTTTGCTGATTTGGGTCACTTCAACAAGAGAGCCATTCAGGTTTGTACTGTTAAACGCTAACTTATCTATAAATATTCGATTTCTTGGAAGGTCGTTAAATTGATAGAATGGTGGCTTCTGCAGTTGGCGTTCTCTCTCATTGTTTATCCTGCTATGATCATCACATACGCTGGGGAAGCAGCTTACTTGGTTAAAAACCCTGATAAAATCAGCAATGCTTATTACAATTCCATTCCAGATCCCATCTATTGGCCAATGTTGGTTATCTCTACCCTAGCTGCCATTATTGCTAGCCAATCTATGATATCTGCAACGTTTTCTATCATAAAACAATCCATAGCTCTCAACTGCTTCCCTCGAGTTAATATTGTGCATACTTCTTCCCAGTATGAAGGACAAGTATACTGCCCAGAAATAAACTATGTTCTCATGGTTCTGTGTGTAGCTCTTGTCGTAGGGTTCAGAGGAGGTGTTGAACTAGCAAATGCTTATGGTAAGCCTCTTTCGATCAGTTTCTAACAAATGAATATTGCAAGAGAGATTACTTGTACATCTAATTATTTCCAAAATTAATACAGGTGTGGTGGTCATATTTGTCATGATCATAACGACGTGTCTAACAACATTAGTCATGCTGGTTATTTGGGAAACAAATGTTCTTCTCATCCTAGGATTTTTTCTGTTTTATACGGTAACTGAAGTCATCTTCATGACTTCATTGCTTAACAAAATCCCACAAGGCGGATGGGTACCCTTTGCTATCACAGCAGTGTTCTTGACAGTTATGTTGTCCTGGAGGCATGGAAGAAACAAGAAGAGCACATATGAATCTGAAAGGAAGATGAGCTCAGGGGAATTGAAAAATATGCTAACGAGTGGAACAATTTATCGAACACCTGGAATTTGCTTCTTTTGTACAGACCTCGTAAATGGGATCCCACCAATCATCCGACAATACATTCAGCACACGAATTCTGTTCGGGAAATCATGGTGATTGTCACTGTCAGAACAATTCCAGTCAAGAGTGTTCTCCCTGAGGAACGGATGAGTGTGGGGAAGTTGGGAAATGACGGAATATATAGGTGTTTGGTTCAGTTTGGTCACAAGGATTCCCCAAGCATGGAGGGTGATGATTATATTACTTCCATTGTTGCCAAACTCCGGGAGCATACCGAGACCATACATGAGAAACAAAAATTAGATTCGGCTGCACAGAAAGGAGTTGTGTTTGTGATAGGTCGGACTATTCTAAAATCAAACCAGAACAATGGATGGTTTGATCGCTTCACAATAGATTACCTGTATAGATTTCTGCAAAAGAATTGCAGGGCAGCTGTTTCTATGCTTCAAGTCCCACCTGAGAAGACTCTGCAAGTTGGAATGCTATATGAAATCTAGGAGCAGGTTCAGAAACTAATCATGGTCAAGGCATGTTTCTGTAATGCTTAAACCAAGAATCATTGGGATCAGATGCATGTTGTATGCAAACATAAACATTAATACTACAAATGAAATTAAGAGGTGGAGCCCTGATTCAGTAAATTTGGAATTCCCGAGTGTAAGGTACTGCATACATGCACGCCCTCAGACACGTACGCACCAAATACTAGATTAGGCTCAAAGAACATTCGTCAATCAAGTAACTACTTCTTTGAGTTATATATATATATATATATATACAGAGAAGCTTTCCTATGCATACCACCCGCATGCGGGTGGTAGTTTAAATATCCAACGTGGCCATCCACTCACCTCACCCACTCCATTCATCCCATTCGGCAACAAAAAAGAGAGAAAAAATAAGAGAGAGAATGAGAGAGAAGAGAAGAGAGAGGAGAGAGAGGAGAGAGGGGAGAGAGAGAATAAAAAAGATTTAAAAATAAGAGAGAATAAAAAGGCGTAGAATGAGAGAGAAGAGAAGAGAGGGGAGAGTTTAAAAATAATACAATAAGTTTACAACACAATTTTTTTTAAATAACATAGCAGCTTTTGATGTCCAAACTTGCAACAGTATTATCACCTCTAATAATTTCATAAATTGCACTCAAAATGATATATCTGTCAAAAAAATATATATGTCAAGTACTAAAAATATAGAGTTTTGTACCAAAAAAAGAAAAAAAATGTGGAATTAAATTACCAGTGAAAAAATGTGGAATTATTTACGAACATATAGAGTTTTGCACCAAAAAAATGTGGAATTATTTACGAACATAAAGTGAAAAATTTTACGCTAATGGATGTGGCAAAGTAATAATAATAATAATTGCAGTAAAAATACTTTGCCACATTCATTATCGTAAAAATTTTCACTTTATGTTCGTAAATAATTCCACATTTTTTTGGTACAAAACTCTATATATTCGTAAATAATTCCACATTTTTTCACTGGTAATTTAATTCTACATTTTTTTTTTGGTACAAAACTCTATATTTTTAGTACTTGACTTATATATATTTTTTTGACAGATATATCATTTTGAGTGCAATTTATGAAATTATTAGAGGTGATAATACTGTTGCAAGTTTGGACATCAAAAGCTGCTATGTTATTTTAAAATATTGTGTTTTAAACTTATTGTATTATTTTTAAACTCTCTCCTCTCTCTTCTCTTCTCTCCTCTCTCATTCTACGTCTTTTTATTCTCTCTTATTTTTAAATCTTTTTTATTCTCTCTCTCCCTTCTCTCCTCTCTCTTCTCTTCTCTCTCATTCTCTCTCTTATTTTCTCTCTCTTTCTTGTTGCCAAATGGGATGAATTGAGTGGATGGCGTGAGTAGATACCACCCGCATGCAGGTGATATGCATAAGAAAGCTTCTATATATATATATACCCCCTCATATATAGAGTTTATCTTGAAAATTCTTATTTTTACTACCTTTACCACATTTACCTTTTATCTTTCAGTAAGTCTAGGCGGACCGGCCAATTGTACCGGAAAATTGGACCGGTCCCCTAGTTTACCCATGTTCCCTTGTTTTTTTTTTTGTTTTTTTTTTGTATATATCCAAACATATTTATACTATGGATTTATAAAAAAAAATAAAAAATTTCAAAAAAATTAGGTGTAATTTAGATATATATCAAAAAAATGGTTGTATGGGCTCATACAACCATTTTTTTTATATATATATATCCAAATTACACTTAATTTTTTTGAATTTTTTTTATTTTTTTATAAATCCATAGTATAAATATGTTTGGATATATACCAAAAAAAAAAAAATAAAAAAAAAACAAGGGAACATGGAAATGTCAAAAAATATGTCCATGTAGAAGCACTCTTTATCTTTTTCCTCAATCAGCTTTTATATTTCAATGAATTAAACAAGACTAGAATCAAGAGGGAACAAAAATCAGGAAAGAATATTATTCATTAATCAGTCTTAAGTTTTACTTCTTTTTTTTCCCCATCTAGTGAGTTAAGTGAACTGATTAGGCTTGATTTATATTCGATTTATTCTAATTAATTAATTAGTTTGATTTTGTCTTTACTTAATGTATGTGGAAATTGTTCTGATATTATTAATCTTAATTATGTTGTATTTATATTTTTGCTCTTTTATAACCTTAACATGGTAAAAATGAATTAAATAAATATTTTTATAAAAAACACATCAACATTAATTGATATCCTATGTGTCTTTATTATATGTCATCAATCGATGATATGACCGCTTCAATTGAATTGAAGTAAAAAAAATTATGTCTTAATTGTAAAAATTAAAAGGACAATCTCTAAAGTGAAAGAAAGTAAAAAGTTCATGACAGTAATTCATATTTAAGTTTTTATGTTATTATAAATCATAAATTATAACCACAAATGATAACTCTAATAGTGGTGAAAATTATGATAAATAAATATCTACTTTTTAGTGTAAATTAAAAGATGAACGATATCTTATGATAATTTTCATATTAAATTTGAAGCCAATTTTTTTTATATAATAATGAATCTAAATTTTGTTCATAAATTTAAATTAATATTATCAATGCAATATTTACTACTTTGAATGTATTATTGAACTTCAAAATTTATAGTGCAACTATAAAATATAAAATTGTGACTGAAATATCAGTTCCGTAAAATTATGCATTTTTAATTAACAATTATTAAATAAATTGAAATTAGATCAAATTGGACCCAAGGTAGCCAACCAGCAAGTTAGTCATCGTCAACCCCTCTCGCATCTCTCTCCTAATCTCTCTGTCCGCCCGTAACTCCGCCGATTCGCCGTTAGACGAGACCTGTTCCTCCATAATATGTCATGGTTACGGAGAGCAAAGATCGAAGATGTCCAGCGGCCTCGCTATGACGACAATAATGTCACCGGAACCCTAGAAATCGACGATGAAGAAAAAGAAGAAGAAACAAGTAGAAAACTCACACCGTCAGAAAGCAATGTGACGGAAGATCAAGAACTATTTATGGGAGTTAAGGTTCGTAGAGCAGCCTCTGTCCATAGGGATTACAGAGGTGACTATCTCGACGTCCCTTCCACGCCTTACCTGCTGAAGATTCTACAAAAACAAGGTATAATGAAACAGTTTTGATTTCTATAGTTATGCTATTTGACTGATGAAGGAGTTTTGATTTGATCCATTTTAGTACACGTGATTGATCATTGACGATAACTTTGATTGATAACTTTTGGTTTTGTGGAATTGAATGTATGAATTATTACATTTCAAATTCATGTTTTGTTGTTGAATGTTGATGCATCAAGCTAGAATATTTCAACGCTGGATTATTTGTTCAAGATCAAATAGAAAGAAAAAAAAATTTCTCTATTTATTACTGTTCGATGTAGTTTACTTACAAGTTCTGATAAGTTATATGTGCAAGTCCAATTGTGTAAGCAAATTTTGTTTATAGTAACAATAACTAAATTTGAGACCTTTATTAGAGACTCAAGTAAACAAACAGATCCAAGTTTGATATCACTTGGTTGAGTGCCTTTTTCCCATTTGGGAATCCAGGTAAACTGATAAAGGGATGCAGAAGCGATTTTGACTATTGTCTATTGACTCACATTGTAAACTTTGAGGTTGGACTTCTAACCTGAGTTTATAAGACTGGGCTTTTTATTTAAATTAGCAAACAATAATATCTTGAACTTTTCAATGGCGAAATATGCATTTTATAATATGAGCTACCAAGTCGCAGGTCAATAAAAATGTGCCCTTTGGTCAAGAAATGGACTTTGCATGATCTTGTTTTGACTTAATAGTTTATGAGTTAATGGTGTTTCTTGTGTACTTAAGCGTGTTAATATCATTTTATTACTTGTTTGATGTGATTTTGCATTGAAAATAGTAATATCGTCACTTTGTAATCATTAAGGTTATCACTCCATTGCACGTAGTGCCTTTGTTCTCTTAATTTGGTAATAAAGTGCTATGAAATGCTAAAATTTCATGAACAAGTAGAAAGAGACTTGTAGAAATTAGAAGCATTGTGTTTTGTAATACGTATAGTGTCTGAAGATGCTTTCTTTTGTTAAATAGCTCTTCCATTCCACCTAAACTCTGTACAAACTCCCATTATACAGGTGACAAGAAAGTTTTCTTTGCAGACCGAGTATTGAAGTTTACAGGTTCTGGGAAGATGAAACGACGTATTCTTCTGATGACTGATTTTGCCCTTTACGTTGTAGACCCAGAGACTGGTGCACTTAAGAGGCGGATTGCCCTAGTGGCTGTTGAGAAAATATGTTTGAGTGAATTAAGCGATAATTTCTTTGCCATCATCATCCCAACTGAGTATGATATTCTCATGGCAAGTACTCGAAAGACTGAAATCGTTAACATGTTTCTAGAAGCTACAAAGAATGCATCTGACTATGAACTTGAGGTGCTCTTCTCAAATAGGTAAATGAAAATTATGATTTTTTATTCCATGTACTACTCACATTGTGTTAATTATTTTGTTCCTTTTGTTTTTCTATTCTGTCAGATGACATCTTTTTCACTTCTAAGACATTATCTTCTTCATACAAGTGAATGTTCTCTTTACTTGTCAAAAGAAGAAGTGAATATTCTCTTTTCTACAAAGTTGCATTGACAAAGTAGTTGGGGTTAATATGCTGTGATATTACCTATTTTTAGTTCAAAATTAATTTGCAAACATTTGAAAGTTGAAACCTTAGGCATATTGCAACGTTGATTTTGTGAGCTGTCTGACATAACTTAATTTCTTATCTGCTGTTACATTTGTGGTATGATACAATACCTTGGACTTGGACTTGGACTTGGATTAGTGGCATAGTCGCGTAGAGATATTATGTGGTGTGGAGTTGTAATTCATGATAATAATGACCTCGCCTATTTAGGCACTAAGCATGGATAAAAAATTTGTATGTGCATTGCATGCACAATTTGAATGATGTGCGTTTGAAAAATTGGTAACTGCTTAATAGACAGTTATTTGTACCATAGTGCCACTAACTAAATCAAACAAATAGAATTATTATAGGAAATGCTTATTTTTATATGAAGATCAAGTTGAATTTTGTTTGGGGTTATTAAGAGGATGTTACATGATAGCATCATCTGTGTTCATCGAATACCAAAAGAGTTTATCACTGATAATCTAAGACTGAGTTATTGAACCCTCCCCTTCCAAAAAACAAACCTCTTTTTAATATTGCTTTATTTAAATGCATGTCTTCCCTTTTGCAGCTTTGAGTACAATGCAGCAGCTGATCTGGTGAAAGAAATTATATTTGAGGAAGTTGAAGGTTGGTGATACTGCTCTCTAGGGAAGAACTAATTAAAAGAATTTTAATTGAAAATGAAGTGAAAAAATATGGTTATATGGGGACGTTTATCATCCTTGCAAAAACTCTACTACAGATTTTTAACCTATGAATTTAGATTATAAAGATGTTATGCTCTTCTGAAAGCTTTACATACTATTGATTTATTTCAGGTGGAGTTAAAACAAGAATTACGAGCAAGTGAGTTACATTTTTGCTTCGCCTTCCTATCATTGCGTGCTTTGAGGACCTCAGGGGATTAACCTGTACATTGGATAAAGGTGATTGATTCTTTTGCCATTGCTATGCCGATTTCTGCTCAGCTTTTGGCCTGACCACACAGGATTTGTAGCTTATCATCTCGTATAATATATTTTTTTGGTGACATCGTTTAAACTACAAGTTCAACCCATATGAATGTAATTCTTGTGATGATTTGTATATTCGAAACTACTAGTCCAACTGTTATTTTTTGCTGAAGAAACACATTTTTCCTTTCCTGTCATAACACGTCTGATCCTTTTTTTATTGGTCATTACCCAAAGTCTGATCAAAATTATATCGCTTGTAAATATGAAAGTATGAAATTGTATAGCCTTTGTGATTGAGAAATTTCCTCATGCATGTGACAGTTTTCCAACATTTTGTCCTTTAAAAAAAATTAGAGTGCCAACTGACAAAGCGTATTGCTTTTAAACCATCTGTACTGTAAGCAATTTTGCTTGAATAACAGCTCTGTGGCACTTTTGCCGAGTCTGCTCCAGCTAGGTTTAGCTGACATTATTATACAGCTAGATTTTTAGTTAGGTGCCATTATTGTACGATGCCAATTCATTTCTTATTTAATTACTCTATGTTCTTGTACACACGCTAACCTTGTCCTGGTCAAAGTAATTCAGAAAAATAACCCAACTTTTGACCTAATTTGGATCAATTAGGTAAGCTAACTTGAGAGAATTTGTCAAAGGGAAGAAGCAAAATACAGATTACAGTCGCATGCATAACAAAGAATTGGGGGGAAAAACTTTCACCACAAGTAATTTATAGTAAAATCAGAAGAGTTCTATTACATCTAATGATAAATTTATGTAGATTGTAAATGTCGACGTACGTGGATACATGAGATATGAAAGAACTAAGGAGGGATCCACAAACTATTGTTCTATTTATCGCTTAAGAGTTTGACATTAGTTGCAATCTAGTTTCGTCTTGAGATTTGTCGACATATATATCATTTTCCAAATAAGAATATAACTATGGAACAGCAGATGATCCTATATCAGCTGCTGGAGGTGTCACTGTTGGTGTTGAAGCTTCAGATTTAGTTCCAGAGGATGGCTGATTTCCTGTATTAATCCTTCCAATATCTTCCACCATCTTCAAAACATCTGTCATTTTAGGTCTCTGTTCGGGCACTCTTGCCACACATGCCATTCCTATTTGCAACATTTCCACCATCTCCTCCTCTATATTCGGATACCTCAAAAGTTCCACATCGAACACTTCTGCAGTCCATTCCTCTCGGACAACAGAATGAACCCATCTGACCAAATGGATAACCTCTTCACTCCCTGCGGCACGTATAGGCGACTTCCCAGTTAGAAGCTCAAGCAGCAGGACTCCAAAGCTGTAAACATCAGATGCCTGGGATACTTTCCAAGTGTCTGTTACTTCTGGAGCACGGTATCCTGCTGTCCTGACAACAGGTGTGGCTATTGGACTCATCAATGTTGCCAAGCCAAGATCACACACGCAACCCTGTTGCTGGGAGTTGAGGAAAATGTTTGAGGCTTTTATGTTTCCATGGACAAGATTCCCGCTGCTTTGTGTGTGGATATGAGCAATGCCTCTTGCTGCACCAACAGCTATCCTTAGTCGGGTTTCCCAGTCTAGTGGAGTCCGATCTTGACCTCTTTTTGCTGAAAAATTTAAAGATGCATTAGAATATAATTACTTTGCCACAACAAAGTAAAATCTGCATATATAGTGACCAATGAGAGAAATGAGATGGAATTAAACCCAATATAATGTAATTTATTTAAAATTTGAAAATAATAAATGTTGTAAGTAGTACTACTTTTTAGATAGTTTATAAACAACTGTAGTTGCAATCAGCAGAGGCAATTTCCTAGGTCATGCTTCAATAAACTGTGGCCATGTTCTCACACAGAACAAGTTCTATTTGAAAACACGTTTTCTGGTAAATTTGTTTTATATGAAGCAAAACATAAAATCAGCATTCTGTTAAGAAAAATTATTTAGACATGATAGAAATTGATGCATCTACAACCATACTCCATCTCTACTTTTTTCTTGAGCTAACAATGGGAAAACAAGGTGATACATATCAAGACAGTATAACGTACCATATAACATTGTCGATATGCTCCCCTGACTGAAATAGTCATACACCATGAGCTTTTCATCCTTAGAATAGTAATATGCTCTTAGGGAAACCACATTCTCATGCTTGATTCTTCCAACAACCTCCATCTGCTGCTCAAACTCTCGTCTGGCAACGCTCGCTTCCTTTAGTCTCTTTACTACAACTGTGGTTGAATCCTCCAATGCCGCCTTATATGTTGTCCCAAATGTTCCCTTTCCAAGCACTTCAGCAGAAGCTCTCAACAGATCTTCTAAATCAAATGCAAGATTACAACCCTCAAAGAAAACAGGACTACTATTCCTATCCTGGCTCCCAGACATTGCTTTCTTCATGGTTTTCTCTTTCTTCTGGGACTCGGCCAATACCTCGTTTTCGCCTTTTTTATTGGAATGGCAAACAATCAACAGCACAGCGATTATGGCAAACCCCAGTACACAACTGCTGACTACAATTCCCAGGATTGCAGATTGGCTAAGTTTTGCGTATTTTTTTGAAGGTTGAGCATTTGGTGGAGGAGCTGGAGGGAGTGGAATGGGGAAATTTGCAGGAGAAAAACTATTACCAAAGAAAGCTGATCTTGGGAATCTCCGGAGAGAATCAGGCAGAGTTCCAGTGAGATTATTGTTGGATAAATCTAGCAATTGGAGACTAGGGATATTAAGATCAGGTAATTCACCCGAAAGTGAGTTGTTAGCGAGATTCAGAACTGTTAAGCGGGTCAAATTTGAAATTGAGGAAGGGACAGTGCCATTAAAACTATTGTTTGACAAATCAATAATAGAAAGATTTTTCCAAACAGAGAAATCCAATGGCAATGACCCATAGAACTCGTTGGATTGAAGGTGAAGTGCAGTCAAGCTTCCCAGCTTAGAGAAATCAGAAGGGAACGGGCCGAATATGGCGTTGGATCTTAGACTCAAAAGCTCAAGTGCTGACAAGCGGCTAAGGGTGTTGGATGGAATTGGGCCGCGAAATCCGATTGCAGGCAACCGGACCGCTGTAACCCTAGACTCATCATGATTACATGCGACTCCAGTCCAGTTTGTGCAAGCTGAAGAATTTTGATCCCAATTGAGAGGGCGAGAAAGGTAAATATTTTGGGCAAAATCAAGCAGGGCTTGCTTATCTTCAACGGGTTCAGTGGTTACTACCAAGAAAAGAGATTCAAACACTAAAATTATCGCCAAGAATATGAACTTGATTTCCATTGTTTTGAGTCAGTCGAACGGCTAGCTAGCTAGCTAGCTAGATATCTACACAGAGATGATGAAGAAGAAGAAAAGGTAGAAATATTAGTTAGGACATTTCACCAAACATACGACAATATCTTATATACGGGGGTCATAAATAGATTCCATTAAAAATTGAAGCGTTTCCATTAAACCAGGGTTGGTTTAATAAAAATTACCAGGAGCTTTGGTCAAACAAGGCCACAAATTTGAAAATTGAGATTCATTAGAAAATTATGAAAAAGGGAGTTTTTCAGTCAGTTGTTTGGAAGGTGGAAAAATGAAGGAATATTCAATTAAAAATGGGGTGAATTAATTGAGTTAGTTTTGTAGTGAACCTCAACTCCTGAACCAAAGAGAAGCAAATAGAAAAAAGACACCATCTACATTTTCCCATCATTTTGGAATTGGAAACTACTTGGTCTATAGTAGTATATTACACTACACGTAGAATCATAGATATTAATTATTCTTATTTTACTTTTATATATATATATATATATATATATATAGAGTCTGTATCTTAAACATATCCCCTTAAATGACATACCAAGCATATCCCCTTTAGCGATGACGGACCAAACCGTCGCCCGGTCCGTCGCTAAAAAGAGTATGTTTGGTATGTCATTTAAGGGAATATGCTTAAGATCCGTTATATATGTATATATATATATATATGTATATATATATATATATATATGTATATTCCTTAGTTCTATAATATTAATGCATTATCTGAAAGGCAAGTCACATGCATATAAACTGATATATATTAGATTAGGCCATGGGCGGCTGCACAAGTCATTTTGAAAGCAAGATAACGTTTCAAATCATAATTTTAGTGGTAAAAAACGTTGACCTTGATTATATTGTTAAGCTACATAATCTATACTACGTACTATAATATATTGCTTACGCACTTTCTTTAATTAATGATTGTTAAAAATAAGACAAGGTGGTTGCAATCAATATCAAAAAGGGACAAATGAACATAAAAAAATTAAAGTAAAATTGTTTGTGCCCGATAAGATATGCTTACATAATTTCAATTCATTGTTTATTTATTTATTTATTTATTTTGTTTTTTTGTTGGTAATCTTAAAGCAAAATTCATTGCTATTTAAAAATTAAGAAGGTATCACAAATTGTGCATATAATTTTAATTGGGCAAAGATGTATAATTGTCCTTGAGGTTTTCGCGTTATGCCCATTTAGTCCTTGAACTTTTTTTTGATCCTTAGATGCCTCTGACGTTATAAAACATAGCTCAACTAAGCCCCTCTCGTTAAAAAAAAACTTTCAGCTAGACAAACAGGGTTAGAATCTTTTTGATGTGGCAAGATTTGCTGACGTGTCTGTTTTCGTTGGCAGACAAACAGGTAATAGGATCACAACACGAGCGTCGTATGCTTCGTCGGCGACAACTCTTTCGAAGCCGGTAGAAAGCAAATCGTGGCTCGGATTGGAAAAAATTCAATCTTGCTTAAGAATTCTAGTCTAAGTTGAAACTAACAACAGAGAAAATGAGGAAAATATATTTTTTCAATTATTGAAAAAAAATTAATTATCTTTTCAAATCAACTGTGTTGTGTGTTGTTAGAACCTCAAATCTAAGGGGTCAAAACAAATAAAAAACAAATTTGTATTTGAAGAATAGTACAAAACAACAAATTAGTTAATAAAAATAAATCTTTATCTATTTCCTTAATTTTCTTAGCAATCAAACAGAACAAAGAAAAAAGAAAATGGTGATCTAAAATCAGAGAAAAGAAACGTATCATAAGGAAATGAGACATTCTTGATTCTTGAACAGAGTCCAAGAAAAAGATTCAATCGACAACAACTCCAGAAACCTCCACCACCACCGTCGAATCAACCCACAACCACTCCCAAAATCACTACCAAAACTCATATCTTCCATGGCTACGAACCACCATAAAATCAACACCACCAAATCCACTAGATCCATAACTATTACCAACATGCACTACCACTATTTCATTAAAACTGTTATTTTTATTATTTGTAGATTGGGTGAACTGAGAAGGTAGAAGCGAGAGAAGGGAGAAAATAGACAGAAGAGAAAGAAAGAAAAGATTTGAGAATGAGCAGAAGAGAGATTCTAACTCCGTTGTCTAGTCGGAAGTTTTTTTAACGGAAGGGACTAGTTGAGTTATATTTTATAACGTTAAAAACATCTGGGGATCAAAAAAAAAATCAAGACTAAATAGATCGAACGCAAAGGGCAATTCCCGATTCTAATATGAGGAATGCATTACCATACCACATTGAAGGTTTGATTCTTTGAAAGGTGTCACATGGAGAATACTTGACCCACCATTACGACTTACAATAATCCATACAAAATAGCAGGGTAGACTTCAAGAACAATGCCTAATTAATTACCTACCACTACAAGAGCATATATTAGAATAAGCAGACGATGATTTTTTTTGAGTTTAAAAAAAAATGGTATATATTATGAATATTTATGTTTATTTTTTGATTCACAGTTACATAGTTAAGTATTAGTGATAATTTTTTAGACAGATGTATAATAAGTAAAATCCTCTTATAATTTTTATTAATCCCATGTAAATTAATTTCGCAATTATAATTTAATATAAATTTATCACAATATATAACTGAACTCTTAAAAAATATAAAAGAGGAATATATATTTACTGAACAAAACATGCATCGTATAATGTCCAAATAGACGCTTGCTTTCTCTTTGATCAGTAGTAATCAATTAACCCATTATTTCCTTCCAGATGTAAATGTGCCTGTGCTTCCTAAAATCATAAGCAGTGGCTGGGCCAGTCTATTGGATTGTCGCCCATGTTTTGCTATCTTTAGCCATTGGGCTATTCTACTTTATAAGCAATAGTCTGATGTGTAATACAAAATCAGAGTGGTGCAGCGGAAGCGTGGCCCATAACCCACAGGACCGAGGATCACTTGACTTGACTAATGAAATGAGCTTTTTTATGTGGATATGAAAATTAGACATTAGTGTAGTTAAATTTCACTTATTTATATTTTTATCCCCCATTAAGGGTCAAAATACAAATAGAAAAAATTTAAATACATTCATGTTCAATTTCCATGTCCACATTGTCGACGCCAGGAAATGTCGCCTCTTTCGGGATTATTGCCCTTTCCAATTTTAGCCTTTTGTTAGATGATTTTTTGGAAAAGGTCGGCATAAATGTCGACGGGGTTTTGAAATATCGTTTTTTATGATGAGCCAATTAATCAGAGTCGCCAGTTGGTATATTTGAAATGGATGTACCAACTCATCCGAGTTTCGTTCTTTTATAAATCGCTGGCTCATATGTGACTCCGAATTATTTGGTCTGCGAACCGAGATTCATAGAGTTCGGGGGCTTGCTTAAGCGAGGGGAAGGTGTTAGGCACCCCCCGACTTCCGTGAAACACGGTTGCCGCAATCTTGATGCTTTTCCTATCCTTTAATTCATAAAACGTGTATGTGTGCGTGTGTGTGTGTGTGTGCCTATGTGAATGTTGTGGTGAATTTGCATGAAAAAATCATTTGGGTTTTTCAGAAAAGTCGTGTTTTCTTTTGGGAATGATTTAGAATGTCCTTCGGCTTATACGAGAAAGCTTTATGAGAAATGTTTGATTTTAATTGTCAAAAACCATGAGATTTTTCATTAGGTGTCGTTTTGGCAAAAACAAGAGTTTTCTAAACCTTCGTCAAAATAGGAATCGAGATCTATACGTTGCTTTCGTAAATAGCATGATGGGCAACTTCTAGGATCTCTTTAACCCTATGCACAAAGATTTAATAAAACGTTACTTATTTTTATAAAATCATTTTTGTGATGTTTGAAAACGATTTTTCCTTTAGCCTTCTCGTTAAATAGGAATCGACATTTATTAGCATTTCCAAATTTTAGCCTCGTGGTGCTAATAACCTACTTTGATTGATTTTATAGAAATCTTCATCGTTTAACTTGAAATCAATTTTTGTGTCACAAATCAAACCAAACATTAAAATGCGTGGGGGCTATTCATGGGCATGTAAGCCATCAAAATAACCTCAAACGCCCACAATCACGTATTTCACTATTACGGGGCCTTAAACCCGATTTTCAACTTGGTATCGTTTTAAGGCCCGACGATTACATGTTTACAATCCAGGATAATCGACCCTATTACATACACCAAAATTGTCCATCATCGGATTTGAACCACGGGGTCGCGTTCCTAGGCTCACATCCACAATTTCTACACACCCACAAAATGGATAATACAACAATTAAACAAGCTAAAAATCACCAAATGGATATCATCGAGCCATTAGGAAGAATTTTATTCCTTTGGAACCTTCACCAATAATCCCTAATCCGTGTATTCTCAATAATATCCAAGAAAGAACTACGTTTAATATGATCCAAATGACAAAACTTGACAAAATAATATAACAAAACTGCTATAAAAAGAATTATTTTTCACCTTGCAAATGACATCACGATGCGTATAAATTCGTATATTGAATGTATTAGAAAATATATGTGATACAATCTCACAAAAGGGATATAATTCCTCACTATTTTCTCTCTTTTCTCTCCCTAATTCGCTGCTGCTGTTGCTGTTTTTCTTCCTCTCCCAAAGCTCTTCCGCCGCTGCCAACCTCTTGTATCCGAATGAAGGAATGATCTGAAATAGCCTGGCCAAGGGCAGCCGCAGATTGATCTGCGGCTGGCCGCAAATTGATCTGCGGCTGGCCTTGGTTTCCCCGCGCCTGCCGTGCACTTCAGCCGCCCGCCGCGCACTTCGATTATTTTAATCATTGGCCGCAGATCAATCCGCGGTTGGGTGGGCTGATTTTCTCGATTTTTGGGCCGCACCTCAATTCTCGTGTCGTACCGTTGGTTTTCGCTGAGAGGCTTGTATTTTGCAGTTCGGGAACCGCTGGGAAACGTGCCACATCATTCGGGAATGCTCATTTCGGACGGCCTTGTTGTCACGTCGGTTCTGGTTGCAAATCGTCGCGGTGGCGTCGAGTGTTCGTACTTGCGCCCATCCTTCGCTCTCGTAGGCCGGCTCAATGGACGAATTTGCCCTCCTGTCAGGGTTAGTATACGAAGTGCAAAATTTGGGTGTCTACACACATAAAGTTTTTGAATGAAAATACATTTGTGCAATTTTTTGTAATTCGTAGCCGTAGACTAGAACTAGTAAAAAATGAATTTAACCTTGGCTATGGGTTATAAAATATAGTTATGATTTTATAATAAACTAAAATTATATAACTTATTTTTAATATGAATTATATAGGTTGTAACCAAATGATTATGAATTATAGATCAACTCATTTTTTAAGAGTAATGACAGAAATAACTTTTAGGAAAAATTAATATTTCTTCTATTTTTCTCTCTTTCCTTCTTTGTCACTCATCTGCATTAGCTTACTTTAGTCACACATTAGGTCAAATACACAAAAATCTCTTATTACACACTCTCGGACATATGTATGAAGTTGATATTAACAAGATTAAAATGATTACACGCTCTCAAATATGTGTATGGAGTTGATATTAACAAGATTAAAATTATAAGCACATGACAATGATAATTCTTTTTCTTTTTTGCCCTTATCACATATTCCCCCACCCTCACCACCCTCTTTCTCTTTACGACAACTCTAATTCCCCTCCTTATGTCGCTGTTTCTCCGCCTTCAAGTCCATACGAGACAAAGGAATAAAAAAGAGTTTCTCTAAGGCCTCCTCGTTTTGAGAGATTTTCTAATCTCGAAAAGCAATCCCTCTAATCAACAAAGCTCACCTAATTAGGTGTGTGAAATAAGGATATTCCAAGATAGTCTAGCTTGATTTTCAATGGATTGAGCCAAATAAATTATCCGCATAAGATGATTTTTTGGTATATGGAGATGATTAACCTAGAGAAGAATTCAAAATTATCTGAAACAAAAGTTGTTTGATTGTAATAAACCATCAAATTTGGAAATATTTATTAAATATATTACAGGTAAAATATTAATACTCTCACTTTTTCAGAATATAAGATCAAAAGAAGAATTAGCATGTGATAAATACTTTTTTCTTTTGAAAATATAATATCTTACAAGTATTGATTTAAGTATGAAAATAGTTGAAATTAAATTTTAAAAATCAACAATGACTTTATATCACGCAAGGGAGAACCGGAGAATACTAACATGAAGGAAAACAAAAATAGGTCCAAACCAGTTAACTGGTTTTGGCCTGTTTTTATTTTAAAAATTATAGGTCCCAAATAATTTAGAACAGTTAACCAACTTAAATAGTTTTAGTTAATTTAAATTGACCCATCAATTTATGAACTAAATTGTCAGGTCTACGACAAATATTTCCAAAAGCAAGCAGGAGATTTAATACTTACTTTCGATAACACACTCAATCATGCTACAAATTCCTTTCCTTTGGAGTACTTTGTTATCTAAATTTCAGGCTAATGAATCCACGCTATGATTACTGGAGGATTGCCTATACTCATTTTTTTAATGTATGTTTAGTTGCAAATACTAATTTTTAGTTGCCCAGTGTTTGAGGCATCCAATGCATTTAAAAATTCAAAAGTACTTAAAAATATTATTCATCTAGTAATAATAATTTATTTCCAAAACATCTTATTTAACTTATAAACGTAACGTTTGGAACTCAAAGTTCCAAATGTAATGTATCAAAAATAAAATAGCTACTTCTACAAACGCTGTAAACACTCGTAACCGAACAAATCCTCAATGGATAACTATTTCTACAAACGCTGTAAACACTAATAACGGGACAAACCTTCAATGGATTGTATGTACCCAATATAGGCTGTGATTCTAAAATCCAAGTACTACTTGTTTGGAGATTCCAAGCAAAGTACCCAGTCCAAAGCATGAAAGGTTAATCATTTAAAGGTAAGATTATGTTAATTCTGAAGCAATGCTCTCAGAATATCCATTATATATCCAACATAAAATAAAGTAAAATACAAACAAACAAACAACCAACACAATCTGTACTTTAACCTTTTCATTTTAAGAAGAAAAAAAAAGTAGCATACAAACATATTCGCACCAATATGGTACAGTATGCGGCACTCCTATAGCTCCAACTCAACAGATCTCTCTTTGTATTGCTAGTGTCCAGTAAGTGTTATTTGTGAAATATTCCAACTCTCCTATTTGCACAATATTTCTGCCGAAGTGAGTGAACTGTGTGGAAGAGAGCTCTTCGTTCTCTCATCTGAAAGCCTAGACATCAAATTTAAGCTAGAACAGCTATGCTTTGTATGACATGCCAAGCACCATCCAGAGCTCTCCAATATGTTAATTTCATATCTTCAAACGAATCCAATCATACCCCTGCACAGATAGCTCCTGAAACACAGATCATATTTATTCAGTTGGAGTTGCTATACAATCGATCCACAATGAAGAATATTTAGACTAGGGCTACTGTCATCCTATGGTTCAAGTCCTCTTCCCAAAGGAAGGATGCCTTCTAGCTGAATCAGGCGCCAACATGCTTGCGGGGACTAACATGCTTGCGGGTCCCCACGGGGCACAGAAAGATATATATATAGAGAGAGAATATCCAATCTCAGGGCTATTACTCATCCTAATGGTCTGATTCCTGTATGTTCTGTAAGGCAGGATAATGCAGGCTCTAATATGTTGTGTCTCATAGAGAGAGAGAGACCTGATGACCAAGATGAGCAGCAAAGCTTTCTTTCGTCAATGTGTTTGACATCAAGACCAATGAACCAGGAACCAGTGCTGATATCATCGTGAGCATAAGTCCGAAGAATAGATCTGCCAATTCAACTTGTAACATTTGTTCAGTAATTTTCCATATGTTAGTGGAAGGTTAAACTGCCAGACTAAACAGAAAGAAACTAACCTGTTAATTGAAATAAATTTTGCCAAAGCTTGGGATATGACAAACATCTCGCCTGAGGCATGGCGGAAGTACCTATTGGATACAAAAATTATTTATTTAGAAGACAAGCATGAACAAAAAGAGAAAAGGCATTCAAACTTGTATCCCAACTTGTTTATTTGGTTGTAATAGCCAAAGTGAATTACCAGATACTCTAATAGACCTAACGAACTGTGTATTGATACTTGCATACACAAATAGAGTACTCTTACGTACCAATACTCTAAATTTAATGTACCAAAAAAAAATTTCGTTGTTTAACTATAATTGCACAAATATCAATATTATAACTTAGTATTGGATGCTCAAACATTACATTTGTACTAAAATATTTTTAAAACAATCAACTTGTTGATTCAACTAAAAATCTTCTATAAAAAACTTGGGTTTATTATATTTAGATTCTAAGAGAATTCCTAACTATAAGAACTTATATAAAGATACCCTACTATATCACGTTTTAGCTATGTAGCGTACCGCGTACCCATATTTGTACCGTGTACCGAAACGTACCATGTTTCAGGTAACACTGAGCCAAACATATGAGACTTTGCTATAAGGCCAAGTATGATATCAAAGTAAGATACCAAGGGTAGAAACTTGAGTGCTTCGAGAGTTTTAATACTTAATAAACCTACGCACCAGGGACTTTTGACTTCATTGCTTTTTGGAATAAATATCAAAGTATCAAACACAAATTCAATTATTAGCTGGGGTCTACATTCCAAATTCTTCAAGTTGACAATTCTTTCCACGTCACTTGTATATATTCTAAGCTAGATACACAAATAAATTTACAATTGCAAATACAGGAAAAAAAAATGACAAAATCCGTTTCCCTAGATTCAGCAAATGAATTATTAATTAATGACAATACTTATGCAAAATCACATACGTTTTCCCGTCGCCAAACTTCCACCAGTCTGGTTCATACCATCTGTGGCTCCTGCCAAGTTCCAGCAAAGCAAGTTGTGAATACTTTGATAACAAATCATGTTCAAATTCAATAGATGCTCACTGTCAAACCAGTGAAACCAAATTATTGTAAAACTTACTGTTCTGAGAAAACTTCGCCTGATTTCATACAACCAATATATACACGTGGCTTGTCCAAATGAGCTGCAAGTGTATTTCCCAATGAATCTGAACAGAAAACAGTCGGTAAGCTTCATTGATTTATTTATTATTCACACCATAAGTAAATATAAGTAAAGCTTTGGTTTCCACAATATAAAAGCTTGACTATTTTTGTTTCCACACTTCTCTTCTTGTGGGTTGAGACTTTCACAGGCAAGCTTTTTTCAAGGAAAAAAATTGGACATACTCGCGAAATAAAAAACCCACCAAAGGGGCAGAAACAGGTATAACAGCTGTATAAAACAATCACAAAAACACCTGCAAGAGAGGCACCACCCAAACCAACAGCCCCCTATACAAACCCCCTATCCACAAAAGAAATGGCTACTGAATATATGATCATTATTAATCACAAAGACTACTGAATAGCACAGAACATATTGCATTTTCAACTGGGTTTTCAAAAAAATTAAGATAGCTGTTATGGAAAGAATTAAATGAAAACACAACATGGATCTACAATAGCCACATTCCTACTTATCAACATATATATATATATATATATGTTATATGTTATATGCGTGTGTATATATAGTGACACTGCAAATGTTCTAAACCAGATCTCTCTCAATTAAATAATAAAGCTAGACTGGAAATATAACCAGATAAGATGAGAATATACCCACCGATATTTACATAAACATCATCACTGACTTTTGCATAGAACTCAGCATCCCACTTTCCTACAGCAAGAGCAAAAAACAACTTCGTCTTCTTGGGTAGTTCCTCGAGAGCCTCTACATGGTCTTCCTGTAAAGGAGAAGTTAAAACTTGCTTGAACAATGGAGTATAGATTATAACGGATAACACTGCTTCTGTACGATTGAGTCCTCAAGAAGATGATAAGTTCTTTTACCCAATAGTAATTCAACTTATTCTTAATACTATCAAGGTAATTTTCTCTTAAAACAAGCACCAGGCCATTGGCGATGTTATATATTTAGATACTCTTGGTGCAAAATGTGAATATGATACAAATCACCATCTTTGATTTTACTTTAAATGGATAGTTAAAAGATCTATATATAATAAGTATGTGACTTGGCAGCAGCAGTAATAAAAGCTCAGACTGACATTCATAAGACTATGGATTCAGAACTGAAGACAGATACTTTATGCAAATTATTTCAAAGGGTAGTCAGCACCCAGTCCAACCCTACGAAATCAACACGTCCTAGCTTAGGTAATGGCCAATTCAGGTATTTTAACAATAAATTGTGGTTGGAATATCTCCAATTCAGCTAAACAGCATCACTAGTATCCAGAATGTGATTTGTTTTTTCTCCTTCCACCCCCACCCCCCAAAAAAAAATAAAAAAAAATAAATAAATAAAATTAAATCCAGGTTAACTTAAATTTAGTTGTACCAATTTGGAAGCTAATATGGTCCTATTCAACATACAAACTATAGAACTCCTTGTGTTCACTTTGGTTTATCATGTTTTTTTTATTTATTTTCCTAATCAGTTTTATGTTAGTACTCATTTATATGCCACTAGCCCATGGAACAATAAACTAGATCTGTGAACTAACTAAAGGAAACCAAAATTATATGCCAATAAGGGTGAAAATGAAACTATGAGTTCTAGATAGTATAGATAGATATATGTTTTGAGGAACTTTTAACATACAAGAATAAAGAAATCATTGGTCTGCTTATTTTCACTGTCAATGCCCCGGTCCAAACTGTCTCCGTGATTAGCACTGCAAATCAGTATTTCATCATAAAGTTAAGCTCAGATCAACCATCATACTACTTGTGTAAGGACAAAAGGAAATTATAGACCTTCTCCCGATGACAAATCGTGCAATAATCCCCTTTTGATCCTCCATCTTCTTCAACGCTGCACCTGCAACAACAAATGGAAGGATCTGATACTTTGAAGATGGACTTACATAAGGATATCACATTCTATAACAGCACAACTTGTTCCACTCTACAAAAGTATTCATAGAAATCCTAGTAACTTATCAAAATGAAATTCTATATAAACAGATAACTTAGCAACATAATAAATCAAGAATATTTTATTATCAATGATCATAACTATAACATAATCTCCTATATTCATCAAATGCATAGTCGGTCTACTGCAAATAACTCCTGACAATGATGTATCATGTTTCATTATCATGTAGCTATCTTCTTTATACACAATACAGAAACAGGATGACATTGCTTCTACACCAGCTAACATAGAAAAATTGACTATTTCAATAAAAAGCAAATTATCAAGTCCACGAAGAAGGGTAGTACTCTACCAGTAGCCATCCATGCCTTACGTATTGCATCTCGATTGTTCTTGCGGCCAAAGCTTGTGAGTATTCCTATCACTACTAGTGGCCTTTTCTTGGGAGGATTTTTTGTCTCTGATAAATGCTTCGAAACAAAACCCTCTTGTCTTGCTGCAACCAATTCCATCTCAAGGGCTGATAATTTCTTCTGTTGTTCCCTAACAAGCATAAGATACTTGTTCAAACTGAAAAAATAACTTAATGGACTCCAATATATAACACATGAATCTAAATAAATGACAATTATCTTACCTGCAGGCTATGATTTTCAGTGTATCATCCACAGATATTGCAGATTGCCCCTAAAAATGGAGATTAATTGTCAACCAAGACAAGCCACAAAAAATTGATACGATAATGTTAAGAATCACTTATCAACTTCATAGTGAACTAGATCCAAAAGAAGAATAAAGAGAGCTTCAAGAGGCCTGGTCCATCATGACCCCCCAAACAATTAGAAAATAAATACATATGTGAGATGGGTATATCCTACTCTCTGATTAGTATACCAAATATACCAAACATGTTAAACGCAGTTCATCACTACCAGTGATTTCACACTTGAACACGTAATTGATTAGTTGTATCTAGCTTGAATTTAATAATCAAACAAGTTCCCCTGATGGGATCACTCTCGAACCAATGAACAATATAAATTTCTTCCAACATAATTAGGAAAAAAAAAGTGGTGGCATTGATAAATGAGAAAGAACACCGGAAAGTGTGATGTTAGTCATGCCTTGATCCCATTATCCATGGATTATTTTTATGATAATTCCATATGTGGTGACATAAAGCACTCCTTCCATCCTAAGAAAGAAGAGTAATACACTAATACATCTTTTGGTACTTTTTTTCCCACTGAATATTAAGGTCTGGATAGGAAACACTTGGGATATAATCTTTCTTCATAAATATTTATTCAGTAATAAATTTAAGCCTTTGAGTTTAATATTGAAGAAAGATCATAGATAAAAATTAACGTGTCCTGTGCAAATCTTAATATTCAGAAAAATAAAATTCAATAAAAGAAGTAGTACTCTTTTCCTCTTACCTCAATTTACATAACTAAGAATATCAGCATCACTAAGACAATCAGCATAACTAAGAATATTTCTAATTACCTGACCAGTAATTCTGTCAAGCTCTTTGGCTAAGTAAACCCTGTTCTCTGCATCTTGCCATAATCTATATGTCCATAGATAAAGTAAATCGAAGTGAGAAAAAAAATGTTATAGCAACATAACTTTTTCTGGATTGGGATACAATTATAATACTCAATTGTTCTTTCAGAAGAAAGTATTCTATTTTCAATCTATCATATCATATATAATATATGAGTGCACAATGTGATCACAAATAAAACCCTAATCAAGTAATTCAATTTGTACATCTTCAATCAGTTTACATTTAAAAAAAAAAAAACCTTACCGGCCGGCGACGTATAAGGAAGCCATGGTGGCGAACATGGAGAGCAGGAGAGTTGAAATTCGGGATCGAACAACCATACCAGAGAGTCGGTTATTCGATCCCTTGCTCTGCATTTCTCTCACTTCAATTCGTTTCCCCTTTTCAATTAAATCAATTGCAACAAAAATAAGCAAACTGAAATCAGATCTCTCTTCCAATCATCTTCAAAACCCACCAAAATTGTTCAGTTTTAAGCAAGAGATCTGGCAAAGCTCAATCAAACGAATCAAATCTGGTGATGACGATCTATTTGAAATAGTACTGTGCGGTCGCGCCTTAAGGCCCTTAACAATTCCCAGGTTAGTGATTGGGTTTCAGTGAACTGGCAAAGAAACAGATCTTTTTCACTCGCGCACAGATAAAATGTTGGGCCAAAGGAGAAATGCTATACGGATCTTAATTTGCTTATAAAGTTTTCTATATGGGCTTCCTATATTTGCATTACTTGATTTAATCTATTGGGCCTCAGTCAATCTGTTTAGGTTACCCAATAGTCCTTATTTTATGTTGTTATGTTCCAAAGTATACATATATTTAGGAGTGTTCATCGGTAATTTACCGTACTAAACCGGTCCGAATCGTACCGAATCGGTTACCGAATATACTTAAAATCGAATACCGATACATTTTGACATTTTTTAATTTATAAAATTTTCAAATTTTAAAATTATTGCAAATTTATTTAAATTTTGAAATAACAAATGTGAGACTAAGCATTCCCTCCCTTCCAAATTTTAGAATCAATTTTTATTTTTAAGTCAATTTGAGATATTATCATATTCAAAATTGATATCAACCCATTTAAGTCTATACAATACAATTATAAAAATTGTAAAATATATTTGAAAAATTACTTTTTATACAGTACAATTTTTACTATTTTCTTAATTGAAAAAAAAATCACATTAAATTTAATTTCAAAAATATCTCATATTGAATTTAAAAAAGAGAATTACTGCAAATTTATTTAAATTTTGAAATAACAAATATGAGACTAGACACTCCCTCCCTTTCAAATTTTAGAATTAATTTTAACTTTTGAATCTCACGACAATTATGCACCTTTTTGTATATATATATATATATATATATATATATATATATATATATATATATATATATATATATATATATATATATATATGCGCGCGCGCAATAAATAAAAAATGAAAAATCATGTCGAGAATGCGGGCATAAGAAACTCATGACAATATATGCATGAGTCGATGTGTACCTACATCTTTGAGAAATTAGCTGGATCATTAATCATAGATGAACGAACGTCTTTGAGAAATTAGCTGGATCATCATTTATAGATGAAAGTCCTCTTAAAAGACAAAACATACAGGGACAAGTAGGCCAGAAATTTCAAATAATCTGGATCTTGTCATATATATTCTTCTTTTAATTTGTTCCATTATTTATTTAATTTGTGAAGAGTTTTACGAGTACAAATAATATGTATTAGTATTAAATTAACAATAACTCATTTGTTTCTTAATTACTCAGAAATAGATTACATTAGTACTTCAATTAATATATGGGTTTGGAATATTTGAAATAAGGGCAAATACTACAACATTTAACTTGAATTTAAAATACATTTATCCTTGAGAGAATTTTATTATCATCTATTAAGAGAAGTTGTTTTCTCCGTTTGGGAGATTTTGTTTTTTTTTTTCATTTGGGAAATATTTTTTATTCGACTTTTTTTGGTGCATGAATTATTGAAGATAGATTATTTAGATTTGGATGTGGCGTTTTCATGACGACTTGTTCTTCCGTTGTTCGTATTGAAACACGGTTCAGATCTGTGTAATTTATTATTATTTTTGAAATATAACTGTATTTCAAGAATTTATTTGGTGTTCATTAGCGTTGTTGTTATGATTGACATTTTTTCTGATAATCTGTTATTTTATTTGAAAGAATTATTATTTGAGTTCGTTGTTTGTAATCATTTCATCTTTTGTAACAGATTACAGTTTTAATATATTTCAGTGTTTTGGACTATTTGATAAAAAAAAATACATTTATCCTAATCCTAACAATTTGATAATATAAAACCATCTTAAATAACAGACTTTCTCTAATATGCACTAATAGAGGGGATCGAAAATATACAGGTCTCGTCATTTAAGTTATTGAAAAAAATTATTAATTATTTATATTCTTTTTATTATTTAATATATAAATTAATAATTTTTTCACATTTTATGCACATATAGTTACTCTTTATTTATTTGGACGTCACAAATAGTTGGCTGCGTTAATAATAAATCGTGACCAACTTAACCACGTAAAGCAGTAGTGTAGTACTCCTTGAATTGATGGTTTGTTATACACAAAATTATCTACTCCCTTCATCCTTCATTTTGTTGATATTTATCCTTAAAATATTCAACTAAATGACACAAGGTTTAGACAAAATCACATTGAATGTATCAATCGGCCATACTTTGTTTGAAACTATGAAAATAATACTTATTATTAGTTCCAGCTATATAATAATTTACCTTTATGTTAAGATTATATAATACTTTTATGTTAGAGTGTTATATTTAAATTTGAGTTTGTCGTAAAATAAGTAAAAGAATAACTATAAGCGTCAAAGTTCAATTGCATTGCGATTTTAGATATTGATTTATTAGGTCAACTTATAATTTTATTTAATCTTATATATTGATATACACCAACTTATAACTCTTAATATGATATATTAATAAAATTAATATTTTAATAAATTTAATTATTATAATAAATTCATATGCTTAATTATAATGATTAAACGTATACTTTTTATTGTATGGCGGTTTCATCATGTCACCACATGAGTCGCATGACCATTATGTCTTGGCCATTTGACCGTTGGTGGGGTAATGTAATTTACACTCATTAATTAAGTAAAATGTGCATGATCGGTTATGCTTAATTTCTAAATCACCTTCCACACATCATATATAAATTTCTGAGTTGCATGGCAGACGAGGGGATATTTATTCAGATTTCAGCATGCTAGATTTACTAAGTTAGCTATGTATTGATATATATGTAATGGTATATGAACACATGCATAAGAGAGATAAAATACTATGGGTAATATATTATTTATTAAATACTTGTTAAGTTCCACAAGGACAAAACGGTTTATAGAGTTCCGCACTCTCTGAGTTGTGTAGACTATTTTGAAAGTAACTATGTGAAAATTGGACTATTGTATCATAGAGTTAACATGTCAATTAACTAAGAAACGTTATATTAATAAATTAAAGGTGAAATTTAGTGATAAAATATCTCCTTTTACTTTCTCAATTCATATCTACAGAGATGATTTCTCTATCTCTTGCTCGCTTCGATAGAATTTCTTAAAGATTCGATGGATCGCTAACAAGGCCCCTAAATGACTGCTCAGAAGATCTACCTATCTTTTCCTAATCTGTCACTTACTTGTCTCTCTCTCTCATGAAAGATTGTCTCTCCTCTCACCGCAAGATCATGTAAATAAAATAGGACATAAAAATAAAAGTTATTTTATTTTATTTTATTGGTCCTACGAACTACTATATTAATAAATGATACCAATAATAATAAATGATAATGCATGTTATACAATTCTATGATACCTATAGTAGTAAAATTGATATTACTTGTGTCAAAACGTAAACTAATGATATTTTCAGTTACTGAACTCTCGTCATCTACCTAACATTACTAAAGTCAATTTAAAATTTTAATTTTCATTAAAGTCAAATATCTATTAATATGTTAGTCCCTTTTTAAAAATGAGACTTTTGAATGGGACTCCCTATGAAGTTCCTCCCATGCCCCAAACATCACACAATTAAAATTCCTATATTTTAAAATTAAATATACATTTTTAAAATAGAATTTTCTAAAAATATTTTTATATTCTCAAATTTACTCTTAATATTTGTTATATATTTAATAATGACGGTGTGAATGATGTTTAGATATAATAGTTAAAAAATAATGACAAATTAATATATAATACATACTATCTTATAACCTTTATATATATATATATATATATATATATACACACACACTAGCTAGCACCCATGCCTCCGGCACTGCGGGCTACCACTGCCATCGCTGCTATTCTCTCCTCCGTCGCTCCGATTGAAAGATGAGGAGGAGGCGGAAGAGGAAGATGATGCGGAGGAGGACGATTGGTAGCTCTCTTTAAATCCATTTTGATATTTCTCTCTCTATATGTTATGTTACGAACGGTGAGATCTATCCTAAACTTTGGACGGTCTAGATGATTTATTAAGGTGAGCGAGAAATTCAAAATCAGTTGTGTTTTGTTATATATATATATATATAATTTTGAAAATTAATTCAAAAAAGTGTTGTCTTTGACCGTGGAAGGGACGGATGGAATGCAGCTGCAAAACCATCCATTGTCATGGTGGCAGTAAGTTTGAATAAGTGGCAGGGTAAGAACGCAGCAAAGGACTGTGCACAAGAAGAACATGCAACAACAATTCATGGTCGGAGGTGATACAGAGCAATCCGCCCTGATTTTGTCTGCACAAATAATATAGAGATTTGGAAAAAAAGAAAAATCAGAAGATGACGACACCCACTTGTGTCATTATTAAATGTAAGTGGCCACTGGAGGCTGGAGGGAGGAGTGCCCAGACCCAGACCTTTTTCTTTTCTTTCTTTTTTTAAAAAAGAGATTTGTAGTAACAGTAATAATACTTTATACTTGTGAAAATGAAAGTACTCTTTAAATTACTAAAGTTTTTTTTAGGGGCCCGTGTTTTGTCGCTAGTGTCATCCAATTTGATCATGATTTTGGAATCCAACAACATTTTATGGTTGTTTTATTTGTCAAATTTCACAAAAATTTCAATTCGCAAAATCATAAAATTATATATTATAATGAACTTATTTGATACTTTGTCTGTTTCGAAATTAAAAAAACAATTTAATTTTTGAAATCAAATAACGCATATTAAATTTTATATTAGTATGACTCATAAAAATTTAGAACGAAATAAATTTTGTGATCAATAGTTTTTGTTATATACTATACAATTATAATAATTGTATCAACTAAAATTAAATAAATTCACATCAATTTGAAATTCAATCTGTCGTCGTTTGACTTCAAAAGTCAAATTGTATCTCTAATTTTAAAACGAATAAAGTAAATTGTTACAATATAAACTATTTAAAAAATACAAGTAATTACATAATTTATTGTATCAAAAAAATTAAATAAATTCATAACTGTTTACATTGTAAAGTTTCGTAAGTGTATTATTTCAGTGATAATTTCTACAAAAATACGTTCTTAATGTTTTGCAATTTTTGTTAAAAAGGGCTCTTTTTTGCGCCATTAATGAAAATGACACATTTGTTCTTGTCAGGAATTAGAAGCTTAATTTGTTACTTGTTAGTTAATTAGTAGTGAGGGGAGCCAGGGTAATTTAGTCTTCTTCGTAATAAGCTAGGGTCACAACAGTCATTTAGCTAGCTAGTCACAAGCGGGAGATATTGATATGCAATGTGCATGAGTATCTGTAACAAAGAAAGTGTGTTTAACCGGAAACGTGATTAATTCTCTTCTTGTTAATTCTCTCTCTTCCTTTTTTTTATATATTTTCTGTCTCACCATCTTTTTTCTTCTTCCTCACGAAAACTTTCATCTCTGTTCCTCACAGCTGTATTCTGAGATAATAAAGATTGCTTTTTGGTTTGGTCGAAGTACTGTTGTTTGATTGTTAGCTGAGGACACATATATATATCGCACAAGGACTTCAGAGAAACGAGATTATTATAAGTGAAGAGGGTTCAACTGCTCCATCAGTCAAGGTACGTACTCTTGTCACTACTATCATCTCTATGCTACTACAACTTCTTGGTTTTTGTACGTGTTTCTCATTCTTATATTAATTAATTCAATGTATGAAATTTATCTCAAAATACCCTCATTGCTTACTGCTCTATCAAACTTCTATAGTGGTGTATTTCTCTTTCTTACTAGCTACCAGAATAAATTTAGATGTGGCAGAAGCTCAATTTAAGTTTTCCGGCATGTTTTGATCAAAAATTATACTCTTTATCTGTTTCAAAATTAGAAATGTATTTTTCGTTTTAATTTGTTCCAAGATTATATATACATTCTATATTTTTGGACTTTAAAATCACATTAACGTCCATTATTTTTATGCTTATTACTATCACGTCACCGTTCATACATTTTTAACTAATGTTATGGTTAAGTTTGAAAAAAATAATTTTTTTTCATAGTAGTTGTTGTTTTACAAATCTATCTGTAATTTTGGAAGGGAAAGAGCACTATGCATTGTGATTTTATGTGTTTTAGTTTCTCTGATTTGATTAATATTGTAGTAAATATTGAAAACTACTTTTAAATGTTTTACGAAGTCCAAAATTGTTATTTGGAAAATAAAAATAAATTCAAGATTTTGCAAATTAACTAGAATAAAACTCAAATGGGATTCCACGGACATCTGCTTATACCTTCAATTTCTGTTAGATAATCTGATCATCTAGGAGCAGCGCAGTCCACCAATGTACTATACTTTGCATTTGGGATTTTTTAAACTTTTCTGTGTGGCTCATGAAACCCAGTCAATGGTTGATCATCAGCTTCTGAATCTTTACTATAAAAATAAAAACAAAATCTTCTTTCTCAACTGTAAATGCTAACCATTTTTGTTTGGGGGTGTGCCTTGTTGACTGTGGAGCTAGCAGGATAAAGAGGATAAGAAGAAGAAATGGCAGAGTTATGGACCATGTTTTGTGGAGAATCTGATTGTCCAGATGGTAATGAAAAGCCTCGTGGTGCTGATTTGGTGCCTGTGACTCATCCCTCTTCATGTATCAATCATGCATTGATCATTCTTTTTGACATACTGCTCTTAGTCGTATTCTTATTCAATATGGTTTACATGAGGTCAAACAAGTCCACACATCGCACTCATGGCATATCACGCTTGCAGTTATTTTCTGCCATTTTTAATGGTTTTCTTGGACTGGGATACTTGTGTTTGGCTGTTTTGATGTTGGAAGAGATGTGGAGGGAAAAACAGGCAGTATTGCCTCTGCATCGGTGGTTGCTAGATTTGTTTCATGGAGTGACGTGGTTATTAGTGGGTTTAACTGTGAGCCTTCAGGGAAATAAGTTTTCAAAAGCCCCATTGCGCCTTTTGTCAATTCTTGCCTTATTATTTACTGGAGTTTCTTGTGGCTTCTCTCTTTTTTCTGGTATTGTTAACAAAGTGGCATCGATTAAGATAGCTTTAGATGTATTATCATTTCTTGGAGCAAGTGTATTGTTGTTTTGTACTTATAAGGGCTTCAATTATGAAGAAAATTATGAGAATGGGAGTGATCTTTATACCCCTCTAAATGATGAACACAATGTCGTGCGCAAAACTGATTCTGCTGGCCTTGTCACTCCACTCGCCACGGCTGGATTTTTCAGTAAGATGTCGTTTTGGTGGTTGAATCCGTTGATGAAAAGGGGCCGCGAAAAAACACTCGAGGATGAAGATATACCCAAATTGCGTGAAGAAGACCGAGCAGAAGCATGCTACTTGCAGTTCATGGATCAACTCAGCAAACAGAAAGCTCGGGATGATCCATCATCCCAGCCATCAATTTTAAGGACAATAATTTTTTGCCACAGGAGAGACATTTTCATTTCTGGATTGTTTGCACTATTGAAGGTAATCACGGTGTCTGCCGGACCTCTGCTTCTTAATGCTTTCATTAAGGTTGCTGAAGGTAATGGAAGTTATAAATATGAGGGGTATGTATTGGCTATTTTGCTTTTCTTTTCAAAGATTTTGGAATCCTTGTCACAACGGCAGTGGTACTTTCGAAGCAGACTTACTGGTGTAAAAGTAAGGTCCTTGCTCACAGCAGTCATTTATAAAAAGCAACTGAGATTATCTAATGCTGCAAAGATGATGCACTCTGCCGGTGAAATAATGAACTATGTTACTGTTGATGCATATCGGATTGGAGAGTTCCCTTACTGGTTTCATCAGTTGTGGACGACAAGCCTTCAGCTCTGCTTTGCACTCATAATCCTTTACCGTGCAGTTGGTCTTGCTACGATTGCATCCTTGACGGTGATAATTCTTACTGTTCTTTGCAATACTCCCCTTGCTAAATTGCAACACAAATTCCAGTCCAAGCTTATGGCGGCACAAGATGAGAGGTTGAAGGCTAGTTCTGAGGCACTTGTGAGTATGAAGGTGTTGAAATTGTATGCATGGGAGTCCCATTTCAAGAATGCAATAGAAAAATTGAGGACAGTAGAGTATAAATGGTTATCAGCTGTTCAGTTGCGTAGAGCATATAATGGCTTTCTTTTCTGGGTTTCACCTGTGTTGGTCTCTACTGCTACTTTTGGGGCTTGCTATTTTCTTGGAGTTCCATTGTATGCTAGCAATGTATTCACCTTTGTTGCAACATTACGTCTTGTTCAGGACCCTGTGAGTTCTATTCCTGAAGTTATTGGGGTGGTTATTCAAGCCAAAGTTGCATTTGCAAGAATCTTAATGTTTTTAGAGGCGTCCGAACTGGAGAGGTTAAAATTCCGGCAGAAGTGGAACAGGGAAAGTACAAACTACAGCATACTCATCAAGTCTGCTAATCTTTCATGGGAGGAGAATACTTTGAAGCCCACAATAAGAAACATTGATTTAGAGGTTAGCGTGGGTGAAAAGATTGCTATATGTGGAGAGGTTGGCTCAGGAAAGTCAACCCTTCTTGCGGCAATTCTTGGAGAGGTTCCAAATGTCCAGGGAACTGTAAGTTTTGGCTGCTTACTTCCCTTCTCTGGTAGAAACTTACTATTTACTTTATGGGAACTGTTGCTTTCACTTGTAATGCTAACTGTCTTGGATTTATTTTCATTCAGAATATTCTAGACTAAAACTTTCAATTACATATATGATTAGTTATTATTCTCTGTTGGACAGGTCCAAGTATATGGGAGTATTGCATATGTATCTCAATCAGCATGGATTCAGACAGGAAGTATACGAGAAAATATTCTATTCGGATCTACTATGGATAATCACAGATACCAGGAAACATTAGAAAAGTGTTCGATGGTTAAGGACCTTGAACTTCTACCCTATGGTGATCTCACTGAAATTGGGGAAAGAGGAGTTAATCTAAGTGGTGGGCAGAAGCAGAGAATTCAGCTTGCTCGTGCTCTGTATCAGGATGCTGATTTATATCTCTTGGATGATCCATTCAGTGCTGTGGATGCACACACCGCTACCAGCCTATTTAATGTAAGTTACTTTCTTACTACTCCTGTGAGCTTGTGAAGTTCATTTATTTTGAAGCCTCACGTAGAGTAAAATCTCACTATAAACATGGCAGGATTATGTAATGGAAGCTCTTTCCGGAAAGACAGTCTTACTTGTGACTCACCAAGTTGATTTCCTTCCTGCATTTGATGCTGTCCTGGTGAGTTTTTTATCCACTACTTCTGCACTAAATTTACTTTTGGTCGCCCTCCAGAAAATTGCACATCAGTTAAACTATATTAATTGTGATTTTCATGTACTTTTGTAATGGAACAAAAAGGAGTCGGCAAAATACCAATAGTGGATGCTGATTGGAGAATTCTATTTATTTGGTAAAACATTTATTGCCTTGCCTATTTGGATTATCAAATATCTATGAGCCAGTCCTGAGATAACCAGATCAAACTTCTAATTTTGGAAATCATAGTCTTTTTGGAGATGGTTCATGTCTCAGAGTTGGCTCAGAACTATTCAAGTACTTGGTGACCTAGGTTCTGTGAGTTCAATAAATTCTTAGATACAATATTTTTTCATTAAGAACTTCTAAATACACGTCTAATCGTGTGCTTTACAACAAGATCGCATCAATGAGCACATGTTGGTGGAACAATGGAGGGTTAGTGCACTCTATACCAATATATGTGTGACTGTTGACTACTTCAGTAATTTACAAGTGTGATCATCAATGATCACATGTTGGTGGAAGTGGAACCATGGAACTATGGAGATTCATTGCATTCTATACCAATATGTTGGTTTTTATGAATTATAATGTCTTGTAGTATGCATACCATTATATAAACACGGACCCTTACTTTTCATTATTTTGTTTCTGGAGAGGTGTGTATAATTAAGTTTTAAGTGTATCTATCATTGATGGATAATAGTCATAATATGTTTATTTGTTGACAGTTGATGTCAGATGGGGAAATCTTGCATGCTGCTCCTTACCATCAATTGATGGCCTCAAGCAGAGAATTTCTGGAATTGGTTGACGCACATAAAGAGACCGCTGGTTCTGAGAGGCTTAATGAGATAACTGTTTCCCAGGGGCGTGAAAGTTTTTCCAGAAATACCAGAAAGACTTATACTGAGAAGATATCTAAAGCATCGGGAGGTGATCAGTTAATTAAGCAAGAGGAGAGGGAAGTTGGAGATACAGGTTTGAAGCCTTACGTACAGTATCTTAATCAGAGCAAAGGCTTCTTGTTTTTCTCCTTGGCAGTTGTTTCGCACTTTGTTTTCGTGATTGGTCAGATATTACAGAATTCTTGGATGGCTGCAAACGTTGAAAATCCTGATGTCAGCACATTGAGATTGATTGTAGTTTACTTGGTGATTGGATTCATATCAACAATATTTTTACTCAGTAGATTTCTGTCCACTGTGTTCTTGGGTATGCAGTCATCAAAATCTATATTTTTGCAACTATTAACATCTCTTTTCCGTGCCCCCATGTCATTTTATGACTCTACACCTTTGGGAAGAGTACTAAGCCGGGTAAGTTTCTTGAACATTACTTTGACCCTTGTTAATTTTCACAAAAACAATAATCATGAAACTTAACTTGTTCCTTTCACAGGTCTCAGTCGATTTAAGTATTGTTGATATTGATCTTCCATTTAGCTTGATGTTTGCTGTTTGGGCCACAACGAACGCTTATGCTAATCTTGGAGTGCTAGCTGTAGTTACTTGGGAAGTTTTGTTTTTCTCCATACCGATGGTTTATTTGGCTATCCGCTTACAGGTAACAATACTTGTGAGCTCTCTGTGCAGGGGATAAAATATGATTCATCTTATCTGCATCCGTAGAAATAATAAGCAACACAGCTGTGAATTTTTATTTTTATAAAAAACTTAGATAAGACACACTTTCATGAATTGTTAGTGACTCAGGGCAAGTTGTTTTCTTTTGGCATAGAAAGGAACAAATAAAGTATAAAAGCAAAACTTGGGAGAAAGATATGCACTTTCAAGGTTTCCCCCATTTTATCCTTCTAGGCTTGAAGAAATTAACATAATTACAATGGATGAATAATTGTCTATGATCTATGGACAAATTTAAAAGCAGCTGTGTGCATCAACCTTTTCTTCTTCTATTTTTATCAGTAAGATATGTGCATATAATATTCCATGGAACTTTATAATCGGGAGTTCAGATTCTTCTGTTGGTGGCAGCAAGTCTGCTCTCCCAATCATTAGTTGAGAGAATCATGTTCTTTTGGTACTTGTATTTCGTATTTTTGCTTTTGTTCGCATTATTTATATTACTTACTGACTTGGTACCTGGCATCACTATTTATAGAAATACTACTTTGCCTCTGCAAAACAATTGATGCGGATTAATGGCACAACCAAGTCTTTGGTAGCAAACCATCTTGCTGAATCGGTAGCAGGAGCTATGATAATCAGAGCTTTTGAGGAGGAGGATAGATTCTTTTTGAAGAACCTTGACATCATAGACACAAATGCCAGTCCGTCCTTCCTCACTTTTGCAGCAAATGAGTGGTTGACCCAAAGACTGGAAACGCTCAGTGCAACTGTTCTTTCATCATCAGCACTTTGCATGGTTTTGCTTCCTGCTGGAACTTTCAGCTCAGGTGGGTATTTATCTGATTTTCTGATAATACTTTTTCCTTAAAAAAAAATTGTGAACTTCTAGACACTGCCTTTTTATATTCATTTGTCGGATATAATTTGAGTAAATTATAATTCTAATAATATTACTCAATACTTCACCACCACTTCAGGATTTATTGGAATGGCTTTGTCCTATGGTCTCTCATTAAACACATCCTTATTTTATTCTGTCAATTATAAGTGCCTTTTGGAAAATCACATCATCTCTATGGAAAGGCTAAAGCAGTACATGGACATACCAAGTGAAGCTCCCGAAGTGATAGAAGAGAATCGCCCCCCTGTCAATTGGCCGGCTGTGGGTAAAGTGGAAATTCAAGATTTACAGGTGAAATTTGATTGCATTAGTTTATATACTAGTGAATGTTAAAGATAATTTATAAGAATTATTTGGAAGCAGATCAAATATAGGCCAGAGGCACCACTGGTTCTTCGAGGGATTAGTTGCACATTTGAAGGAGGGCACAAGATAGGCATTGTTGGCAGAACAGGCAGTGGGAAAACTACCCTCATAGGTGCTTTATTTCGTCTAGTGGAGCCCGCAGGAGGAAAGATAGTAGTCGATGGAATTGACATTTCTACAATTGGACTTCATGATTTAAGGTCACGTTTTGGGATTATACCACAAGATCCTACTCTTTTCAATGGAACTGTGAGATACAATTTGGACCCCTTGTCTCAATACACCGACCAGGAGCTTTGGGAGGTAAGTTTCAGTTCTTAATCTTGTAATATGTTACACCTATTGTCAAACTAAGCGTTTGCAAAAACATTTTTCTTATGATATTTGATTCCTTGTTTTATAAGGCTCTTGGGAAGTGTCAGCTTAGAGAGACTGTTGAGGAAAAAGAAGTAGGTCTTGATTCTTTAGGTAATACTCATCAACATCTAGGTACTTCCGTAGCTTCATTCTTTGTGGCAGTCATTAGTAACGATTACCAAACTGCCATTTTAGTTGTGGAAGATGGAATGAATTGGAGCATGGGGCAGCGACAACTTTTCTGTTTGGGCCGAGCTCTGTTGAGGAGGAGTAAGGTATTGGTCCTTGATGAAGCAACTGCATCCATTGACAATGCTACAGACTTGATATTGCAGAAAACTATCAGGACTGAATTTGTTGATTGCACTGTAATCACCGTGGCCCATAGAATCCCAACTGTGATGGATTGCACCATGGTTTTAGCTATCAGTGACGGTGAGATTTGTTTAAAGATCATCTTTTTAGAGTGCCTTTATTTTTCGCAACTTTTTTTTTTTTTTTGTTAAATAAATAATTCACTAACAGCACTAAAAAAAGGTGCAAACCCAAAAGTGCATGGCAAAAAGAATGCCTACACTAGGCTCTTGAAGCAAATTCTTCCAAAAAAAAAATCCATAAAATGCACCATTTGCTGGTAGAGTAACATCGCCTGACGAGATAATTTGCGCAACAAACATTCTTCTTCTTATTTATGAGTTTTTAATAAATCTTCAGAGTTCTGATGAATATGTTTGGATTCTGTATCAGGAAAACTAATGGAGTATGATGAACCCATGAATTTAATGAAGACAGAAGGTTCATTGTTTGGGCAGCTTGTCAAGGAATATTGGTCTCATTATCAATCTGCAGAATCACATTGATTTTTATTTTTTGTAACTTAAGATTCTGCCAGTCTAGTGTTTGAATCTCATGTTTTTTCACAGTTGGCCCATATAGCCATAACAATATTAATAAGTGGTAGCATCGTTGACCCTCTATCTTTAAGATTTCAATTAAGGTAGTGTAAATCAAAGAAGTTGAGATGAAGATGATTATAAAATTTAGCCAAAAAAAGATGATTATAAAATAGAATGCATTGAAGAGGTGGTAGAATATAAGTATTAAAATTGTATTTTTGTTTTATATTTTTTTAAAAAATAATAAATTGTTAGTTTAATAGTGGGATATATTAATAATTATAATGTTAAAACTTAATAATATTATTTTATTTTATTATAGGGTAAATGACATTAAAAACTAACAAACTTACACTTATATTCTATTTTAATCAACTAAGTGCAAATTTTTCATATTAAACTTTAAAATTAAGAGAAAGAATTTATTTTTTTATTATTTTTAACAGACGATTGTTGATATTGTTTAACCGTCAATTTTTAATGACGTGCCTTTTTAAATTATTTTTTTCAACAATTAGTGACGTGAATATTGTGATGAAATGAATATTAACAATCAATTAATATATTTGGCATTACCTAAAAATGATATTTTTAAGTTTTTAAAGTAAAAATGACAAAATACCCTACCCAGACTAAGAAATAATATTTCTAAAGAAGGGCAAATAAGTAAATATATTATTACCATCAAATTTTTTTTTAAAAAAAGCTGTTCATCTGCCGGAAACCATGTATAGCACTGGTGCAAGTTCTTACATAGGTTTTATCTTAGAGATATTTAAAGAGATGAAAGAGATGATCAAGAAAGCTTATTTTAAACCTATCAATCTCTTTGATGTTACATACTAGAAGGGAATAAGAAATCATAAACCAAATCTCCGCCATCGGATATTGCCACTCCCGCGGCGTCTTCCAAATTCGTTCTTATATTGTTGTAGGCAGCGAGCTCCGTCATTCAGTAGAGGAAAGAGTTTGAAGCCAGAGTGAGGTTAGTTCTGGCTTTGAATGCAAAGGAAAGAAGACAAAAAAATGAAAAAGAAATGGGTCGGTTTCTTTGTGTTAGAGAGAGAGAGAGAGAGTGATCCCCCACCATGAAGGAAGAAACATTTTTGTTTTGTTTATTTTTTCAAAATTTTAATCTTTTATCTGAGTTGGAAATGATGCGAGCAAGAATTAGACATGACATTTTTTTTTCATGTTATTTTTTCCGTGCCAAATAATCATAATAAATGCCGCCTATTAAAATTCCACCGATCAACTAACAGCAGTTATCGGAACAGGATAAAACATAAATCTCTCTCTTGATTTTGATGTTTTTTTTTTTTGACGAAGTATGGAGTACTATTATTGATTATCCAACATCAAAGCATTACAAACAAAGGGAGGTGGAGAACCTATCCAAACATGACTACCAGACATGGAACCCGACACACGAGCTAAGGAATGTGCGACACCGTTCGCTGACCGCCTAATAAAACAAATACGACAATCCTCAATATCAAGGAGGAGTTGCTTACAATCATCTTGATTTTGATATTTAAGTAAAAGAATTTATATTTAATTGTTTAAAATATAAAATATGTGTAAGTTCGTTAATTTTTAACATCATTTATTTTTTTATTATATTATTCATAATATTTTTTTTCTTTAAAAAGTTATTCAAGTGTTACTATATATATATATATAAAATAATAAATTTATATTAATATTAAATATCAATGTATATAATAAGTACATAAAATAAAAAAAGTGTAAAGAAGAAATTTACATGTATCAATCTTTTTAAAAAAAAAATTACGTGTATCGACTTTAATTTATTTTATTTTATTATTGTACGTTAATTATAATTCAATTCGATCATATATTAGTTACAATTTACTATGAACATAAAATTAATCTATATTTAAATCATTTTTCCTCTTATTATGGAGAAAAGAAAAGTCACGGATTGGATTTTTTTTATTTTTTAGCGTAACGGATTGGGTAAAATAATCTTTCTTATATTCTTATTTGCGAAATTCACGTTTCAAAGAAAGACACGAGACATTTTAATGTCTGCCGTTACAAATCCTATTCGTATTTCCCGCCATTTTTCTACTGCTCATCAACTACAAACCCTAGTTTCCACCATTCAGAATCCTAACCTTCCCCGACAAAATACAGTCCTCACTGAAGAATTGTGTGGCCAGATCTTAGACGAATGCGCAGATATTACAACCTTAAAGAAAATCCATTCTAAGATCATCTTACAGCAAAATCTCACCTCAAACTCATCCATTGGGATCAAATTGATGAGAGCTTATTCTGCTTTCGGCCAGCCAGGAATCACCCGCCACATATTTGATGAAATGCTGGATAAAAATGTTGTCTTTTTCAATGTCATGATCAGAAGCTATGTGAACAACCACTTTTACCAAGATGCTCTTGTTGTATATAAAAACATGGCCACCCATAACATTTTTCCTGACCATTATACGTACCCTTGTGTTTTAAAAGCCTGCTCTGGCTCTGCTAGTTTATGGGTCGGTTTGCAGATTCATGCTTCGGTTGTTAAAGTGGGCCTTGATTTGAATCTCTTTATAGGGAATGGGTTGATCTCCATGTATGGCAAATGTGGTTATTTGGTGGAAGCCTGCAGGGTGCTTGATGAAATGCCTAAGAGAGATGTGGTTTCTTGGAACTCATTGGTTGCTGGGTATGCACAAAATGGACGATTTGATGATGCATTGGAGGTTTGCAGGGATATGCAAACATTTGGCGTCCAACCCGATTCTGGTACAATGGCTAGCCTCTTGCCTGCTGTAACTAATACATCACGTTACAATGTTATGGCTGTGAATGATATGTTCATAAACCATGCTAATGAGAGTTTGGTTTCATGGAATGTTATGATTGCAGTGTATGTGAATAATTCTATGCCTTCTGAGGCAATTGATCTTTTTTTAAGGATGGAAACCTGCAGAATGGAACCAGATGCGATCACTTTTTCTAGTCTTCTTCCTGCTTGTGGGGATCTTGCAGCTCTATCAGTAGGAAGACGGATTCATGAATATGTTGAAAGGAAGGGGCTCCGACCAAATTTGTCGTTAGAAAATGCCTTGGTTGATATGTATGCCAAGTGTGGAACTATAGCGGCTGCCAGGAAAGTGTTTGATGGGATGCAGTGTAAGGATGTTGTCTCATGGACTTCAATGATCTCTGCTTATGGCATGAGTGGACAAGGTTGTGAGGCTGTTGCGGTATTTGACAAAATGCAGGACTCGGGTCTCACCCCTGATTCAATTGCTTTTGTTTCAGTTCTTTCAGCTTGCAGCCATGCAGGATTATTAGAAAAAGGACGATATTATTTCAAATTAATGACTGAAGAGTACAGAATACTTCCAAGATTAGAGCACTTTTCGTGTATGGTTGATCTATTAGGGCGTGCAGGGCAAGTAAATGAGGCATATAGCTTCATCAAAGAAATGCCAATGGAACCTAATGAAAGAATTTGGGGTGCTCTGTTGAGTGCTTGTCGGGTTTACTCTAACATGGATATCGGGCTTGTAGCTGCAGATAATCTTTTCCAGCTGGCTCCAGAGCAAGCTGCTTACTATGTCTTGTTATCAAATATTTATGCAAAGGCTGGTAGATGGAAAGACGTAACAATCATTCGGTTAATCATGAAGGACAAAGGAATCAAGAAATTGCCTGGTGTCAGCAACGTTGAGCTAAATAATCAGGTCCACTCCTTTCTCGCTGGTGATCAGTCCCATTCACAATCCAAGGAGATTTATGCAGAGTTAGACTTACTAGTATCTAAGATGAAAGAGGCAGGTTATGTCCCTGAGACAGAGTCTGCGCTTCATGATGTGGAAGAGGAAGACAAAGAAAATCATCTAGCTGTTCACAGTGAAAAGTTAGCAATTGCCTTCATAATGATAAACACGAAACCTGGGACACCAATCAGGATTACCAAGAACCTACGTGTTTGTGGGGACTGCCATATTGCTGCCAAGCTTATCTCCAGAATTACCAAACGTGAAATCATAGTAAGGGATTCAAATCGATTTCATCATTTTCAGAATGGAGTTTGCTCCTGTGGGGATTATTGGTGAACATATGAAGAGAGAGAAGTTAGTACATGGAGAAATACTTTCACTTGCAATTCTAAACCATTGATAGATCCGTTAAATTTCCTGGCAATTCTGTCACATGATCGCAGTTTAATTCTTTTTGACATTAATATAGTATCACTGGAATCACTGTATTTGTTAAGTGATTGTGAGACCTTATCTCTAGTGATAGTCCTGCTCCTTCGGTTCAAGATCAACAATCTTCCAAGTGCCTGGTGAAAACATCCTTACTATCGGACCCTGAGTCCACCAGTTTGAAAAGTATTTATATATTCCAAGCTGAATCTTTATGATAACATGATTGTTTTGGTCACAGTATGATGGTCCATTCAATTTGTCTTGGGTATTTAGAGAGCAATCTCTGAGACATTTCCAATGAGAATCCTCTGAGTGCAAAAAATGGGGTAAATAATCCAGTGTTTTGGCCTGTAAGCTAAAGCTGCCATTTCGAACTTACCAGCAACGTTACGACATCAGTTCAGCAAAAGGTTCTTTTTGCCAACTCTTATGAGCAATGTCAAAACTGGTTGCATCATGCATGGTAGTAGCTTGTGCTTTACCTTTTCATGAGTTACAAATTTAATTAAACTTATAATTTGTTAAATTTAATTGAAAATATCTCCTGCACAAGGGTTTTATCTAAGTGCATTCTCTCTCTTGATTCGTACAGGTGAAGTTTCATCTTTTGGAAAATACCGGTGCTTTTATGATAATATAATGTGTATATGCACTATTTCCTTCAGTTAACTGGTTCAATCAAAAGTTTTTACATGAGTAAGAGAGTATTCTTGGTTCATGCATGCATCACATTGATCAATACATACTTCAAACTTTGCAGGAGAGTTATTCATGGAAAGCTGTTAGAGAGGATGGGTTTGTGGCTCCAAGTCTCTTGTTCGACACCTAAGCTATATATCCATTCTTGAATCTTGACCCAGAAAACCACTTTCATAAGGGTTTACTTTCTGCTCCCCTGAAACTCAGGCCTTGCTTACTGGCTTTATGAAGATGCCATATATTTTTAAATGGTATGTACTCTAAAATTGGATGTCATTCTCTTTAATTTTTGTGGGGTAGTTCCTTGCCATTTATTTGTGCTGACTTCCTACAGAACTGTTTCAACAACTTTACTACCATTGTTAGATCAAAGGATAAGCTTCATGTTCATCAATTTATTAATCATATAAAGTTAAAGATATATATTGCTGTATATTTACACTATCCATTGTTTATCATCAGGTTTATTTTCCATCCATCCTTTGTACTCCCTCTGTTCAAAATTATAAGATTATTATTGACTTTTGAAAGTTAATTTGATACATTTCCAAACTCAAAATTGAGATGATTCATTAAAGATTATGAAAAAGTAAATCTTACAATGAGTAGTACTTTTTAGATAGTTTACAATATTCATCATTGTATTGACTGAAATTAAAGGAATCCATGTCAATTTTGAGTTTGAAAATATTTAGTAGACTTTAAAAAGTTAATAATGATCTTATATTTAGGAACGGAAGGAGTATTTGCTTTCTAGCCCAGGCTAAGTGCAACCAAATACCCCAAAAGCTTTGAATATTTATTTATTCAGAAGTACAGATTCAAGCACTGATGATCAGAAGATACTGCAAAGGCATAGAGAAATCATTAAATTGCACTACACTTAAGGGTGCACTAGACCATGTCACAATTACCAAGAACATTTTTGATTTGTGCAGCCTTGTCCAACTGATCTGCTTGAGTATGAGAGTAAAGGACACGGTAGAGAACTCATAAAATATGTCTCATGATCATTCAAATATTATCTTGTTGGTATGTCATGAGGTACTGTTCTGGTTTATAGACTAGATAATTTTGACAAAAGAATTTGTTCTCGGCTACCAAGAAGGAACTTGAATCCTTAAAGGGGAAAAAGTGATATAGCTAAAAAAGTGAAAAGAGGGTATCACTTGCAGTGTCAAGTTATATCATAGTCGATATTACTTTATTTATTTGTTTATTTAATCATTGCAAGCAGAACTGCATTGATCGATGAATCTCCTGAGGAGAACTACTTCAAGGCTTCGGTTTCGATATATAAAGTTGCTAGCTTGCGAGGGAGTCGTTGCATCTCTTCCCGTTCTTTCTTACTCTTAACGATGATCAAGTGTAGTTGAACCAGCATAGGGATGGAGATGCGCAGGGAAACTTGTAAGAAAGCACTTAGCTTCGGACACAGAGATCTCAAAAGAACAGGGGAAGCGTCCACTCCTACACACAAGAAACCACTGAAGACTAATACCATAAGATTGAAACAGACCTAGATACAATAGGATTGAAACAGACCTAGAACTAAAGAAGACTAATAGATATCTCCCCCTTTGAGGGTATAGTTCAACCGCACTACTATAGCTACCAACATATTCTCAGGAAGGGTGTTTGAGCCTTTTATATCTTTGTCATTAATCAAGCAGTAGGTGTAGATATGATCAACAAGGTCCCTTAGTTATATGGTGTATGTATTAATATCTGTTTTTTACAATGTGTTCAAATTTTCCGATTGTTTCTCGTAATACCAATTATCATTTCTTTGGGAGCAGATTTAACAGATCTATCATACTCTTTCGCACAAAGAAATGATGTGCCAGTTTCTTGCTATTAGATGTGGTTGCATATTATTTTGAACTTCCTTAAAGTTCTTGCATTTTGCTGGTATCTCTTCTTTGCAAGAGTCATGGATGTCCATGCACCATTTGGTCATGGTTGTTAAAGAAAAATCTGTCACAATTTATGAGCAAAGTAGCAAATGACAATCAAACTCCATCTTTACTCTATCTACATTCTTGATTGTTTTTTTAGTTGATAGAAAAACAATAGTTAACAAAGGAAGCATTTTCAAACTTGAGATTATGCTAGCGGTAAGCAAATTGGACACTTCTTTTGATTTTTTTTTAAAAATTATCTTCTTGTTTCTAATGATACATGGACGTGTGTTTAGGTTCCTTACTGATTTGATTGTGCTGCTTCTGATTAGCTTTGTTTGCTGATAACGTGTTCAATCCGAAACTGAATTTTCGGAATTTTCCACCTGGTTGGCAAGCTGTCTAGATAAGCCTGTGGAAGTCCCCAAGACCTCCGAGTGAGTCTACACACATGATCCAGTCGTAAGTAAATAATTTGGGTAAAATTACTTAAAAGGGTTAATTAAATATCAAAGCAACTACTTGCAAAATAATACTAAAAGAAAATATCAGTTTAAGAATATTAAAGGTGGAAGTGGCATTGGCATGGTTGGTCGATTTGTGGAGAAAATTCAAATTAATTACCAGGACATGGCAACAAAATTAATTTGTTTTCGGTTTGAACTTTCTAAGCAATGAACAAGTTGGACTTTTCAATAGACTGATTTGACCGTAGATGTTTGGTATGAACTTTTCCACACAGGAACAGCTAGAATTCCTTGCCCACAAGGCACGGTTCTTTACAGAGACGTGAACTCAGATCCTCGCACCCTATAAAATGGTCATTTCTCTGCAAATATTCTTCAAGCCGGAAATTACTTATCTCCAAACATGGCAACCCATTCACGAGCACAATCACATCTGGTACTCTTCCTCTTGCTTGTTTCCTATTTCCAGTACTCGCTATCCGCTGGAATCGCCACCTACTGGGGCCAATACACTGCTGAAACTAGCTTGGCCGACACATGTGCCACCGGAAACTACCAATTCGTGAACATAGCTTTCCTAAACATCTTTGGCAATGGCCAAACCCCGGCACTAAACTTAGCAGGGCATTGTGATACCAGACCGGAGTCCAACACTTGCACCAGTTTAAGCGCTGATATTACTGCTTGCCAAAACCAAGGCATCAAAGTGCTTCTATCCCTGGGAGGTGAAATAGGAACCTACTCTCTCGCCTCACCTGACAATGCAAAGGAAGTCGCTGATTACTTATGGAACAACTTTTTAGGCGGTCAGTCTAGTTCTCGCCCTCTGGGGAACGCCATATTAGATGGTATCGACTTTGATATCGAGTCGGGTTCTGTACAGTACTGGGATGATCTTGCTCGGGCTCTCTCGGGTTACAGTACTTCCCAAAGGAAAGTATATTTATCTGCAGCACCACAGTGCCCAATTCCTGATGAGTATCTTGACACTGCAATAAAAACTGGCTTATTCGACTACGTTTGGATACAGTTTTACAACAATGAGCAGTGTCAATATACGAACAGTGTTGACAATCTTTTAGCCAGGTGGAATGAGTGGACTTCGGTTCCAGCCAATCAGATTTTCCTCGGATTACCTGCTGCTCCTGAAGCTGCTAATAGTGGATATATGCCACCTGATGTGCTAGTTTCTCAGGTTCTTCCTACTATCAAGAATTCTCCCAAGTATGGAGGGGTTATGCTCTGGAACAGATTTTTTGACACAAATTATAGTTCTGCTATAAAGGGCAGTATCTGAATTGTTTTCTTACCAAAATTATCTATATATTTAGACACCCATCTCTATTAGCTTATCCTTTTATACAGAGGATTACTCACAGTATTTGATTAATAAATAAGGCAGGCTCCTCTCCATAATTGAAGCTTTTGTGTGATTATGTTTCTAACCTTATCATATATATAAATAAATTGTTAGCATATTGCTAACTATTCGAATGTACTAGTTGATTTTGATGTCATGTTATTGCATAAACAATTTCAATACTTCTTTCTTTTTATTTTTTTGGGTAATATAATCTCATTTTTAAAAGAATTCATATCTCTCTACGTTTGGATTGGTGGAATAGGAGGGAGAATGGAATGACTCATTCCTATGGAAATAAAAAAATTGTGTTTGGTTGTGATTGGAATGAAAAAAAGTGTGTTTGGTTCCTTGAGTGAGGGAGAATATATGGAATAACTCATTCCAACTAGAATGGAATGAAATATTCCATTCTTCGTTCCATTCCTTCCATCCAAACGTATCATTAGTTCTGTTGCTATCTATACTAATATAATCCTTTGATTTTAATAGGGTATTTTGATATATATATATATATATATATATATATATAAAATAATAATAATAATAATAATCTTAAGAAATAATCAATAGTTCTGTTTCAGCACATTGATCAGAATTCAGAATAGACATGGCTTGTTCATTGTTCGTATCAAAATAACTCATTGGAAACTCATAAGAAAATTATTAAATGAGATCAATATTGGCCATGTTGGATTTATGTCATTAAGCTGTAATTACAAGTTACTATTAAATACTTGGTCAAAAAATACTCTGATCCGTTCCTTTCTACTTGATGTTTTAAAATAAAACATAATTTTTTTTTTTATAAAAAAAATCTAGTATTATACTTTATTTGACTGATCATGTTATATGTAAAATCTTCATGTCCCCCTTATATAATTTATTATAAAGATAAATAAATAGTACTCCCTCCTCCATATTATTGACATAGATTCTTTTAATTTTAATCAATATAGTGATGAATATTATAAACTATCTAACAAGTATTATTCATTGTAAATTTATTGTTTCATAATTTTTAACAAGACGTTTCAATTTTGAATTTGAAAATGTCTCAAATTAACTTTCAAATGTCAATAATAATCATTTAATTTAGAATGGAGGGAGTATTAAATATCTATCTATTTTATAAAGAGAGAGATGAAAATAACTGTCGCTTGAAACTCTATTACATTTAAATTCTAACTTTCTTTCTTTTTCTTCTCTTATATCCTTATAATTTCTCCTATATTTTTTAACTCATATTTTATAATTTATATTTAAAATTTATTTATTTATTTAAATTGCAAGCACAAAGTGTATGCCACATATATTAGTAGAAATAATATGAGAAAGAACTGACAAATGGAAAAGAATTATTTCTTCCGTCCCAAATTAATTGCTCAGTTTTGACTTTTTTAAGTCAAATTAACTATTTTTAGAATTAATAATTAAGCATATATAAATATATTTTTAAAATTATAAAAATTGGGGTTAGTAATAAATTATATATACTTTTTTTTTGTTATAATCTCTTCACCTATATTTTAGCAAAAATAGTAAAAAAATTAATTTTAAAAATGATTAATTTGACTTTAAAAAATCAAAATTGAACGATTAATTTGGGACCGAAGGAGTACCGTTTAAAAAACCAGACGTATGCTGTAAGGAGGATCATCAATTCATCATTCATTCAGTACTTATTAAATCAATCCAACCATTATAAAGTGCTGTCGGCCTGCCGCGTACTTGTGGGACTCGCCTAATGGATCTGCGTTCCATAAAACTAACTAACTAAATAAATAAAATTATATATTCTTAAAATATATTGTTTGGGCTTTTTTTTTATTTGGGTCAAATTATTTATTAATTTATATGAACTACTAATAATAGTTAATAGATAGGGGTCCTTTACAGAAATATACAACAATTAATAAAATATTACAAGAATAATGTACTAACAAAATAATTACAAAAAGAATAGTGCACTAACAAAATAATTACAAAAAGAGTGCAACAAGATAAACTCATTAAATCATTCAGTTTCCTAAAAATAAGTAATTCCTTAAATCAAGGACGACCAAAATATGATGATCAGATTTGTTGGTCCATCGTCACCGCCAACAAATACAACGGTCTATTATCAGTTACGGCAAAGAACCAAAATTAAACAAATCTAAACCAAAATTAAAACATAATCGACCAACAATCTGCCCACCGTTGGCGTCATCGAGCTCCTCATCATCGTCATCCCTATCAGATCCATTGTCACCGCCAGGACGGCAGTTGGCGTTCCAGTGGTGGACGTGGACGGGAGAGGCGTAGATGGGGCGGCGGAAGTCGGGCGGTGGTTGGGGCAAAAGAAGCGGTGATTATCATCGATGAAGCCGATGGGGAGTTAACTGGTGGCTTTAGGGAGGGGTGGAAAATGGTGGACGGCGGCGGCTGTGTCGTCGTGATGGAAAATGAGTTGAGGTGGAGGAGGGTAATCAACCATTAATACAAAGGTAACCAACCTTAATACATAGGTAACCAACCTTAATACATAGGTAACTAACCTTTAATACAAAGGTAACCTTAAATACAAAGGTAACCAAACTTTAATACAGAAGTAACCAAACCTTAATACAAAAGTAACCAAAACTTAATACAAAAGGTATTCAACCTTAAAACAAAGGCAACCAACCTTTAATACAAAGGTAACCAAACTTTAATATCAAGGTAACCAACTTTTAATACAAAAGTAACCAAACCTTAATACAAAGGTTACCAATCCTTAATATAAAGGTAACCAAACTTTAATACAAAGGTAACGAAACATTAATACAGAGGTAACCAATCTTAATACAAAATTAACCAAAACTAGTTACTACACTTTCAGAAATTGGTTACCTCCATACTGGTATTTAGTTACTTCTATACTAGTGTTTGGTTACCAGTGGTAACTTCTCACTGCCAAAGGGCTCAGGCCCGTAATCACGACAATACGTGATTGATCTCGTAAAGGGTCTCGAATCAGTACTAATATACTCTCTTTTGTAGCTTGTGCTTTCATGACTCGGCTCTGCAACAACAATTTCTGCCATTGCTGAAAGCTCGAGAGAGAAGTTGGGCATGAAGATGAAGAATAAGAAGAAGGAATCATGGGTTTAAGAGTATATATGTGGGATAGTAGATGTATATACATGTTGTCTTTGTTTATTTGATTTACTTTTTTGGGTGGTGGTGCTTTTTGAGAGGAGAGAGAAAATGTTTCTTTGTTTATTTGATTTACTTTTCTGGGTGGTGGTGCTTTTTGAGAGGAGAGAGAAAATGTTTTAGTTTCTGAAAAAGAGTTGGGAGAAATGTTTAACTTTTTGAAATTTGAACTAAAAGAATCATGGCCACCTTGCCCGAGAGAGAGAGGAGAGAGAAAATATTTTAGTTTCTGAAAAAGAGTTGGGGAGAAATGTTTGATTTTTTGAAATTTGAATCAAAGGAATCGGGACCACCTCAGCACTCCAATTAAACCACCCAACTAAATTGAAGGGATAAGAATGCACTAAATTGTAAATTAAATATTGAAGATGCACTAATTTTGTAAATATTTTATGTATACACTTTTGTTGTAATATTTTGTAAAAATGTACTAATAAATGTAATTGTCCCTAATAGATATCATTAATTTTATAAAGTTGGGCCTTAAAATTAATTGAGTCCAATTTATATTTTGTATAATTAAATTCTATTAAGATTAGAAGAATTAATAAGAAAGTAATAAATAAATAAACCTAACAGAGAACGGGCGGTGGAAGAACAGAAAATGAAAAGGAAGATTCTTTCAATTAAGGTGATATTATTACTTTGTTAATCAATATCCTTTTTCTATACCAAATGACCATATGAGAATTACATGCGGGGAGCCAGTTTAAAGGATTGCTAGTTTAAATATTATTGATAGCAATGTCTTGGTGAAGGAATCATTAAGTCTAGGCGGACCGGCTAATTGGACTGAAAAATTGGACCGGTCCCCTAGTTTACCCATGTTCCCTTATTTTTTTTTTTGTTTTTTTTTTGGTATATATTCAAACATATTTATACTATGGATTTATAAAAAAAATAATAAAAAAAAAACAAAAAAATAGGTGTAATTTGGATATATATCAAAAAAATGGTTGTATGGGCCCATACAACAAATTTTTTGATATATATCCAAATTACACCTATTTTTTTTGTTTTTATTTTATTTTTTTTTATAAATCCATAGTATAAATATGTTTGGATATATACCAAAAAAAAAAAACAAGGGAACATGGAAATGTCTAATTTCCATGTCCAAAAAACATGTTCATGTAGAAGCACTCATATGTTACTCCCTCCGTTCTAAATTAATTACTTTTCTAGGATTTTTTTAAGTTAAATTGACTATTTTTAAAATTAATAATTAAGCATATATAAATATATTTTTAAAATTATAAAAATTGAAATTAGTAATAAATTGTATATACTTTCTTTTGGTTATAATATATTCACCTATATGTTAGCAAAAATAGTAAAAAGATTAGTTTTAAAAATAGTCAATTTAACTTTTAAAAGTCTTAAAAATGCAATTAATTTGGGACGAAGGGAATATTAAATTGGTTTAAGTTGTGGTTACCAAAAGCCTAGATGTATACTTTTAGTAAAGTTCGGTTTGCAAGGGAGGATGCGAGATTCTAATTAGTTTTGTAACTAGAGATTTGTTTTAGGATTCATTTTACGCATATTTATTTTAAAACAGAAGGTATAATAATTGGACATATATGGTTGGTAGATATGATATTATGAAAATCTATAATTATAATAATAATAATAATAATAATAATAATAATAATAAAATGAGTTAATGAACGGGTTAAAGATGCGAAGAATATTTTTGCAAATGTACATTTAATATTATTTTGTGTAATTAGTTCGGACGGAAGGAATTTAACGAACTATATTTGAGTTTATAATTTCGGGTATTACATTACTTAATTCAAGTACGGATTACGTACTCTTTTAGTGATACTCTTTAATTTTAGTCTGTTTGTTTTACTTCTCGTTTAGAATTTGGATACTGTCTCGATACTTTGATCATAGTTGAATTCATATGATAGTTTATTTTGATATTCGGAGTTTCATAATTTGTACTCTTGAACTAGTTAATCATGTTTAGTATTTATTTTGATATTTGTAGAAATATACATATTAATATATTTTGGAGACTTTGTGTTGATGATTCGTTTCGGTTTGACATATGCATATTAGAACCATTTGTGTTGGTATTTTGTCGCATGTGTTGTGACATTGAATCATTGTTAGAATATGTCGTAAGGTATACCTAAGTTATAATCATCTGCGGGGGTATCACATGCATGTTCTCTTGGCACTGAGGCATGACACCTTCTGTGACGGTGTGATCAGTCCATAGTGTCTCCAGTTTGTGCTTCGGTGAAAATTGGTCATATGGTGATTTTGTTGTAGGAGACGTATGGGTCGACCCTATATTTTCTGTTATGTTCTGTTCTCGGATTGGTGATGTTTGTGTCAAATACGCCTTTTAATTTTACATACATTTGGATTTGCGGTTCAATATATGTGACTTGCCTATCTGGCAAAATATATTTTTGTTTTGAACTCGATATGAAATAACACCTAACCATTTGGTTTAGCCTACTATTTTGTTGTGATAGTTTTGATTCGTTTGGCTCAATTCAGGTTAATTAAGTTATTTGTTTCGGTTCATTATTTTTGCACTCTATATTCGTACTGGGCATTTGGCTCATGTTATGTTTTTCCTTTCGGCAGATAATCAAGGGGATTAAGGACAAGTGTGATGAGAACTCCCTTTTATCCAATGGTTTAAATATTCTGTTTAGGCTGTTGTGATACATTGATTTATTTGGAGTTGTATTAAATATCTTAGATTGTGATTTGAATCAATTTAACATTTATTATTGTTTATCTTGTGACATTTATTGGTTATGAAAACTATTTTTTTGTGCCTTAGAGTTTTGTTATAATTTTGTCAATTATATTATATTTTTGTGTAACTTCTCTTTCTATTTCAAAAAGAAAATGTTACAGCACCCCCTCACATCAATCTAGTACATTCAGAAAATTTCTCTCAAGTATTGACCCCAAAATTTAAATTTTAAAAAAAATAAGTAAACCTTCTTAATAATTCGGCCAATCCTCTCACGTAAATTAAATACCTACCTAATGGTCACAAAAGTTGAATTTGTCTTCTGCCTTATGATTACATTTATCATAAAATTGACTTTAGCATAAGGGACCCTCTCACAATAAATTAAATGACTACCTAATGGTCACAAAAGTTGAATTTGTCTTCTGCCTTTTGATTACATTTATCATAAAATTGACTTTAGCATAAGGGAAAAAACAAGTTATTTAATATATTCACATGTTCCATTCAGACTAGAAAGATCATATGTCTGAGCAATAACAGAGCTACAATTAAGAATATATGAATGTGAGAACTTCATGGTGGTACAGAAGTGGGTTGGATTTTTGGGATGGAATGATTCTATGAAGATGCTCTAGCTCTAAACTGATGCTTGAAAAGGACATAAAGACAAAAGTAATCCTCTCCATAATTGAAGCTTTTATATGATTATGTGATTATGTTACTAAGCTTTTATACGGTGGTACATATGAATTTTTTTTGTTTTTTAAGGAAAGGAAAAGAAAATTAATTAAAATTTCTCTAAATTTCATGTTTGTGAGTTTTTTTTGTAGAGAGGAAGGGAAGGTTTTGGAGGTAAAATTAATTTCATTTTTGGCTCAAAACTTTTTCCTAAAAGTGGAATGATTTGAAGAGATGAGAAATGTTGAGAAAGTTAGATATTTTATATTACCTAAAGTAACATTTTAAAATAAATCAGGTCATTTATTACATTAATATGTAAAGGTAATATTATAATAGTGTAGTTTAAAAATAAAAATATTTTTCCTTCCCTTACCTACTTCTAAATTCACAAACAATGAAAAATATAATTAAAATCTCATCGCTTTCCTTTCTTTCTAAAACTCACAAACATGAAGGAAAAATTATAATTCATTATCATCTCTTCCCCTCCTATACTTTTTCTTCTCATCTCATCCTTCCAAACTCACAAACACAATAAGAATGAACAAAGTACAATTTACATACATATTAAGAAAAGTAAAAGTAGAGAAAAGTGAGTAAAAGAGTTTTAAATTTATCCCTAGTAGCCTCACAAGATTATATAAAGTGATGAGTATTTTTATTCTTTATTATACTGATGGACCTCACCAAATAATTAGTTACTCTTTATTTTATGTACTTTATTTTATCCTTTTAAAAATAAAAAATAAAAAATTATACTTTTAATCATCCTTCGTCCGGAGACGAGTGAGTATAAATAAAGAAATAGTTAGCATGTTACTATCTATTCGAATGTACTCCTTGATTTTGATATTATGTATAGTGATATTATTCAATAAACAATTTCAATGCTTCTTTCTTCTTCTTTCTTTTTTTTTTTGGTAATATAATCTCATTTTTACATGAATTCCTATCTCTTAGCAATCTAATCCTTTGCTTTTAATATATAGGGTATTATGATATTATTATAATTTTAATAAATAATCAACAATTCTATGTCATCACATTTTACTTTTGGGTTTTGGATTAACAGAATTCAGAATATATACAACTCGTTAATTGTTCGTATCATGATTAAATGCTATCTATATTACTCGGAGTCTCGGAGAGAGAGAATCATATTGGTCATAATGGATCTGTATTGATTTTGATTGACCAACTTCATATTATTTTATCGATTCACATTACTTATCCTGATTTGAGTATGATCTTCAACAGTAATCATATCCAGCTGATATATCATTACTAATATAGTGAAATTTATCCTTTCGGAGAGTAAAATTTTTAATTTTTTTTATTTGTTATTTATAGATTTTAAAAAAATATATATTAATGACTTAATTTTTCATACTATCTCTACATTAAGTATTAACTTGTTTCTCTTTCATCTTTTTTAATAAATTTTAGAAGATTAATATTGAAATTTTATAATCATTTTGGTCAATCAGACACAGCATTAATTATATTTATTAATTTTTTATATCTTTTAAAAAATCAATTAAAAAAGACAGAGAGTATATATAAAAATTAAAAGATTATATAATAGTTTCTAGATATAAATAATAAAGTCTTGGTCTCACTCTCATACACAAAAGTTGAATTTGTCATGTGCCTTCTGAATACTTTTTTCATAAAATTGACTAGCATTTGAAAAAAGCAAGTTATTTGATATAGTCACAACTGACAAGTTTTATTAAGCTGAAATCCACTAACCAGTTCCATACAATGAGAAAAATAAGTAAAATCACTAAATTGGGGGCTATTGTCAACTTTAGTATATGTGGGCGGCTGTCCCATACACACATTGTCCTTTGACCAACTCAACCACGTGTTATTAAAACGAAACTAACTTCCTACCAATTCTATAAAACCCACACCCTACCAATTCCTAATTGTACTACCAAAAAATGTCTACACTACCTTTACTTCTCTCCCTCTCCATCCTTGCCCTGCTCCAAACCTCCCTCGCCGGTGGTGGCATTGCCATCTATTGGGGCCAAAACGGCAACGAGGGCACCCTAACCGAAACATGTGCCACCGGAAAATTTCCCTATGTCAACATAGCGTTCCTTAACAAATTTGGCAACGGTCAAACCCCTGAAATCAATCTTGCTGGCCATTGCAACCCTGCCAACAATGGTTGCACCATTATAAGCCAATCCATAGAATATTGCCAAAAACAAGGCATTAAAGTGTTGTTATCTATTGGCGGCGGCATTGGAAGCTACTCTCTAGCTTCCAAGGCCGATGCTAAAAATGTAGCAACTTATTTATGGAATAATTTTTTGGGCGGAACATCAAATTCTCGCCCGCTGGGCAATGCTAGTTTAGATGGTATTGATTTCGATATAGAGCTAGGCTCTACCGAATATTGGGATGATCTTGCAAGGTATTTAAAAGATTATAGTAAGCTTGGCAAAAAAGTGTACCTAGGAGGGGCACCACAATGTCCATTTCCAGATAAGTTCCTAGGAAATGCCCTTAATACGGGCATTTTCGATTATGTTTGGATTCAATTTTATAACAATCCTCCTTGTCAGTATACTTCTGGGAATATTGATAATATTATCAATTCGTGGAATCGGTGGACTACATCGATAAATGCTGGAAAGATATTTTTGGGGTTACCGGCATCGACTCGAGCGGCCGGAAGTGGGTTTATTCCGGCGGATGTGTTGACTTCTCAGATTTTGCCGGTGATAAAGGGATCACCTAAGTATGGTGGTGTGATGCTATGGTCAAAATATTGGGATGATCAGAGTGGATATAGTTCCTCAATTCGAAGCAGTGTTTGACTTTATAATTTTTATTTAGTTAAACTTAAACGTCTTTTTAGCAGGGTTTGTTCGTCTACAGTGAATTGGGTGCTCTTTACGATTTTTCTTTTGTCCTGTTGTAAACAAATTAATAAAGAAAATAAAGTAAAGTTATAAAAGTAAAAGGTGCTCAACTTTTTTTTATTTTATTTTATAAAGAAAATATAGTAATTACTTTTTTCCTTAAACAGGGAGAAAATACTTTGCACCAGTACCTAAAAGTTATAAAAGTAAAAGGTAGTCAACTTAAAAAAATTTACAGAATTAAAGAGTTTAATTAAGGATAGGATATCTTTATCTTCTCTATTTTTGGCGGATGCTATAAAGATCCATATGTCTGGGCTGACTGAGCTAGGATTAGGAGTATGCGAATGATGTGGAAGTTCATGGGGGTACAAATAAGTTACCATGAAATTAACTTCATAATAAGTTGGTCAATTGACAAATATAGTGTTGACATGCAGAAAGAGAGAATATATGTCGACACTGTATTGTTCAATTGACCAAAGTTAATTTCATGCTAACCACTCTCAAATATTTGGGATGGAATGATTCTATAAAAATGCTCTCTATCTCTACCTCTGAACAGATAGATGCTTGAAAAGAACATAGATTAAATACATAATCAAATATTCTTTTTAGTTCCAAAAAGTTGCTCTTGCTTCTTCTTCGGTGATAGTTACTGTTGAAATCAATGAAAAGAAGAAAAAATAAATGTCTATATTCACTTGATAAATAGTACCAAAATATAAAACTATTATTAATTTTTTTAAATTAACTTAATTATTTTTCAAACTCAAAATTAATTTACATGAATTTATTTAATTTTAGTCTAAATATTGTATACCACTTAAAAAATTTACTTATTATAAAATTTATTATTTCATATATTTTTTACTGAATCGTCTCATATGTTGATTACCATAATGTATATCAAACAAAAAACGGTCCAAACAAAACGATGGCATGAATCAAAAAGTTGAGGTTGAAATAGTAGCAGAACGAAATAACAGAGGTAGAAATAGGAGATGCCCTTTTTAAGCTCAACAACAAAGTCTCTTAATTTCTTGTGTAGTAAGAAATCTTCCTCAAAAGGAACCCCTTGCCTATTTTAATATATAAGCATCTTCTCTGGCACCTTGGCATGCATCTCTGAGCAACACCTTTAGAAATGACGCTGAAAATTTATCATAGACACCATATATATATTTTAGTAGTCTTGAGATGTGACAGCAAGAATCGCCAATATGCCCAGAAACGTTGGGCCTGTTCAGTGAAAAAATCGGCTGCCTTTACGGGCCGGCCGGGGAAGGGATGAGGGTTGGCATATATGTCTGTATCTTTGTAGCATTTTGTTTATCCGATCCCCTGACATGATCTACGTGGTGAATTTCCAGTACTAAACATGCGTGTGTGATAGCTAGCAAATATTTGGAGATTAAAGTTCATGTCAATAAGTACAACAAGACAGACAGTGTTGGCCAAGTGTAAGATTCTTGACAAGGTTGACAAGAACTAAAATAGTTTGGGACTGGCTCATCGTGATAAATTTAATTTTGCAGACTTAATTCACATCTGGCCTCATGTGTACACTTCAGTATATTTTCTAATCACACAAATTTTCATATGATTGTTTTTTAAAAATAAAATAAAATAAATTCCCAGAACGAAGAGGATGGGGGTTTGAATTTGTATACCCAGAAAGGAGAAGCATCAAACTTGGATACCCAGAAACTTGAATTTGAGGGAACTGCTGATGATAGAGGAATTAATTGGGGGATGTTGGTAGGAATCATCATAAGCTGATGCTGATTTTGCCTTGCGAAATACCTGATGCCGCCTCCGTTAATGACTGGTTGCAATGATAATTATGAAACAAAAATTGTGCAATCATTAAATTAAAATTAGAATAAAAGTACAGAGACTAAAAAAGTCTTTTTGCCCCTTAAATAGTGTGAAAATACTTTGGATCAATACCTAAAAGTTACAATTAATATTAATTTTTATTTTCTAGACAATTTTATTTTTACCCATTGCTCTCATTTGAGAGATTCACGCCCATTCTTTTTTCCGCCTCCTTTAGAATTGCTGTAAACAGAAACTATTACTTCGAATTCAACCAACCTATCTCAGCTTTGTAAACAACGAATGGGTTGGGGCTACAATACCAAGTAAGAGGACGCCAATGTGGGTGGCAACACAGTGGTGAGACGCCTCTCCATCGTCCGAGACCGTGAAAAAGTAGATCACAAACAAAAAGCAGAGATATATCGAGTGGCAAAAGTTGGTCACAATAACAAGAACTCTCCATAATATTATGGGTTATAGAACCTCCACTTGTGGCTGTGAAAAAGAGGTACTAATTATGTGTATACCTCTGGTGATGGAGTCAGAATTTATATTTAGTGGGGTCAAAATTATTACAAAACAATATTTTTAAGCCAAATTTTTTAAATAATTTTATACTTTGCATAATAGCAAATATATATTTAATTATAATGATAATATAACAATTGATAACTCTATATATATTTATGTACATGCATATATACCCCCTATTGACCCCTAATATATTTTTCTTAAGGAATTAATTATTTCAAAAAATAATGTAAAATAGATTATTAATTAGTTTAAGAAAATTATATGAATATACATATATAGAAGAGGTAGGAACGATATGAGATTTAGATTTGAGTGAGAAAGTTATAAATTTTTAATTTAATTTAACCATGTATATTAGAAATTTTACAAAATTTCAGTAGGGTCAATTTGTATATATAATAACATCTAAATTTTCAAATTTTGTCGTATATTATAAAATTAAAAAAAAAATCAGTGGAGACAATTGACCTGACAAGGCCACAACCCATATGTGGCTTCGATACCTCGCCCATTACTACGGTTAGAAATGAAGAAATTAAATGAAGAATAAGAGAGATGTGAATGCCAATAGTAGTAGATTTGGTAAAGACTTGAAAACAGGAAAAAAGTACTAGCTAGTGTTAGAGCTGATTGATTTGTAACCATTTTGCGTAATCTATATCAATTTCCCAGTTGGTGGATTTCAATTGTTTGAGATTTGGTTTATCCCAAACCGTATTGGACTGATTTTGGTGTTGGTGCAAAGTCTTAATCTCGTTTATTTATCATGTTAAAATCAATTGTCAGAGTAAAAGGTAGTCAGCTTAATAATAACTAAATTACGGAATTAAAAGAGTTTAATTTAGGATGGGATATCCTTCTCTTTCTTTCTTTCTTTCCTTTTTTGACAGGTGCTAAAAACATCCATATGACTGGGCTAGCTGACCTAGGATTAGGAATATATGAATCTACTATCTAGCTAGGATTCTACCTCTGAACAGATAGATGCTTGAAAAGAACATAATAACTAAATGCATAATCAAATATTCTGTCTAGTTCCAAAAAGTTGCTCTTGCTTTTCTTTATTGGTGAACGTTACTGTAGAAATTAATGAAAATAAAATAGAAAATGTCTATCTTCACTGAATAAATAGTAGGTATCAAAATAGAAGATTATTATTTATTTTTCTGAAGTTAACTTAATTTATTTTAAATTTAAAATTAATATGAATTTTTTTTTAAAAGTTTAATCAATTCAATGACGAATATCGTAAAATATCTAAAAAAATATTACTCATTATAATATTTATTATTTTATGTTTTGTTAATGAATCATCTCATCTCTTGGTTATCAAAACACATTATAACACCCAAAAAATATGAATAAAACAATATAAAAAGGATATACACTCGTATCCCATATTCAAGCACTTACACGTTACCAACAAACTTTGACAAAGTTGGTATTCATCATGTCTTTACATAATAAAAGTCTTGGATTCAAAAAATTCCTCCCAAGGTTGTACGTAATACAATAACTTAAAAATACCAACAAAAAAAAGCACTAAAATTAAATTTAGCCCAACTTAAGTTTCTCAATGCCAATTTAAATTTTCGGTAATTTTGAAGTAAATTGTGCGGAAGCTTTGACTATTCACTCTTCCTTAACATTCTCTAAGGAATGTGACTTCAAGAATATAACGGTGGAGAAGGATAATTTTTGTATTATTAGTAGATTCATTAATATGATTCCCGATAATTCATCTCTCTCCTCTATTCTAGAAGATATTGTGTTGTTTAACGAATAGTTTTGAGTCTTTTATTTTTTTTCTCATGCCTGTAGGAATGATAATAGAGTTGCTTATGAATTAACTGACCTTTGCCGAGTTTTTTCCTTTCATATTCTTATATTTTGGTCATATTAACATTCTTTCTATTGTTGTTTCTGACTTTTTAGAGCAATGAAACTTTACGGTTGATGGACTATTTCAAAAAAATTAAAAAATTTGTCGATTTTAAACATTAACTTAGCTGGTGACTAGAGTTAGAACTTAATTCATCGGCTTCCGTCATTCAACCACCATACCCAACAGTAAATTACGCTGCCACGCCAACACACACATTCCCCAATTCCCGCCCTGGCCTGCCCTGGCCTGCCTGGAAATTGTGCTCATATTTCTTAGCGAATCATCGGAAAGCTTCACGTAGGTACCGTTAACGGTTCCGAGGCGCTGCCTACGTGGATCCTTGCGTCACTGATGACGCTTAATATTTGTCTCTACTTTACTTTCACTCTCATACCAACTAACTATCGCACCACAACTTGGGCCTCTCTCCCATGCGGACGAAAACAGCTCCATACATTTCAATATCTAGGACTCACTCCCTCTCTTTTTAATTTAGGTTAAATAAGGTTATGCAAATGAATTAAAAAAATATAATTAATACTTTATTTAATTGACTAAATTGAATATAAAATTTTAATATTAACCTTCTAAAATTTATATGAAAGATAAGAGAGAAACAAATTAGCCTTTATGAATAAGAAATTAAATATTTAATGCTTCTTTAAAATTTACAAACGACAAATAAAAATAAACAAAAATCTCTCTTTAAAAACACAAATAAAAAAGGACAGAGTGAGTAGTATTTTGTCGTTAGTTTATAATATTCATAATTGGATTGACATAAATTAAATCTTATATTAATTAATAATACTTTTTAGTTAGTCTATGATATTCATAATTGTATTGAAATGAATCACGTCAATTTTGGGTTTGAAAATATATGAATTTAATTTTTAAAATGTCAATATGAATTTTATAATTTGGAACAGAGCTAATATTAATATTTTATAAATTGTGTATCATAACTTGCCGAATCTATTGCTCAACTCCAACAAAAAATATTCTTAAGGAAATAAATATGAAAATATGTCCAAGAGAGATCAGGGTCGAATATACGATTTTTTATTTATTGTTAATTTTGCATAAGATTAGGCAGTAATGTGGCTGCAGAAGTGTACAGAATACATATGGCCAAATGCTAAAAGTATGTAATATATTATTTATATGGGTTCTAAAATTTAATTATTTGTCAAGTTCCTCGAAATTCCGTTGATGTGTTGGGTTCTATTTTTAACCTCGCATAATTTGTTTTTCGTTGTTGTCCTTTGTTTTTTCATTGCTTGCCATTTTTGTTCAAAGTTTGTACTTTCCAAGAAAAATATTACTACTATGTCATTAACAAATGTTGACAGTGAGTTCTCAATTATTTAACAAATTTGATATGTAGTTTATGGATTTAGTTAGAAAAATTTTGACATTAATTATATGGAAATTGACAATAACTCCTCAAGGTTTCACATTTTTTGTTTTTTGTTTTGGTTTTTCCTGTTTTTTTTTTAAATAAAAAAAATTATTTTAATGAAGAAACTCACAGGCAGTTGTTATGATTGTTCATAATACTTTTGCAATAATTTATTGTAACAATAAAGTTTCATAAGGTGTTAAAATACCGTGCTTACCATCAAAAGCGTTAGATTTTTTTATTTTATTTTTAAAAATACAATTAATTCTAAGAATTTTAAAAGAATCCAGGGAGAGGGTCAAGAATTAAACTAATGTTGCGTTTGGAATGAAGGAACGAAATAAAAAATAGAATGATTTATTCCATTCCAGTTAGAATGAGTCATTCCAAATTCATAAATTTGGGAGAAATGAGAATGATTCATTCCATTCTAATGAAACAATCAAACACATTTTTTTACATTTCATATGAATAAGTCATTCCATTCTCACTATCATTCCTCCTCCAATACAAACGCAGCAGCATAAGTAGAACGGAAGCTTACGTTCAGTCAATGAAAAAAAATATGTATAACAAACTTTTGGAGGAAAAATAATAAATAAATAAAAAACTTTTTTTCTATTTTTCTCGCGCCAAGCTAGCAATTTCTAGTCTCGTGCTCTATTTGGAATTTGGAGCCTGATTTAGACCTCCACCTACTTTGATATGAAGACGCACAGGAAGAAGTATAGTCTAGCAAGGAGAGGATAAAAACTCTAATTTGCGCCTCTTTTCTAAAATTGCGCCGTTGTTCTTACTATATTAATCCTTGCTCTAGTGTCTCTCATTTTCTCCTCCCTTTTTTCTCTTTAGCTTTCTGTCCCTCTGTAACTTTTTTTTCTCTCTCTTCTTAGGATTTGCCGGCACAAGAAAACCTAGTTTCGTTTATGTATCCATCCCATGTTGCCGTCGACCAAATTGTTTGTGTAAGGTATTTTTTTTGCTTTAATTCACTTGTTTAGTTGCTCTGTTTTCATATGAAGATTTGCCTCAATTATGTTTTTTCCTTTTAATTTATAGTTTGATTGTGAGGAACTGTGGGAAAAAAGCACATCTTACTCCCAGGAGTGTTGATATAAGATACCTAGTCTACTTCTATTTCTTTGGTGTTTTCAGCAGCTAAACATAACTATTGATGTTTAGTTTTTTTATATAAAAAAAAAGCATCTTTTGTACTTAATTCACGATAGATTAAAGATGGTTTATTGTTTCTGACTATATGGTTTGCTCACTTGGCTTGTGATTGAGTTATTCTAGTTTGAATTGGAAATATGTTCTTGATATTTCCGTGTTTGCTTAGTTAGTTATAGTTAGTTAGAAGTATTTTTGCTTTGACTTTTCAATGGAGCAAGTGTTATGAAAATTTTTATGTAGCTGAATATTAATTTGCTCACTATCTGAATTGAGGAATTGAAGTTTAGGTTCAGAAATTCATTACGTACTATAAAGTGTTGTCCCTATTTGTTGCAGCTTATAGATATAGTTTCAAATATGTTGGTTGGTGCTGTAGTGTTTGTTGCACCTTATGTATAAAAGCCAAAATGAGATTATTGCTTAAAAAAGGTGCAACCTGCAAGTTGCTCTCAAACTATAGATTGTGCAATCATTAATGAATTTTGAGCTTATGAGAAAACCCTTGAGCAAATTCAATTAAAAAAAAAAAACCCATTGAATTCATAACTAAATAATCAGATTGAGACTGTGTGTTTTTCTTTAAAAAAAATCAAAATAATAAAAGTGAACATATTTTGGATATCCCAAAGATGAAAGCATAACATTTAATTTGGAATGGAGAAAGAAAGTATAAGTTAATGTGATATTTCTCATTTGTAAATATCCTTCACACATCTATTTAGGCCTTCATCATGATTTATATTTAAGCAAACAGAAAATGATTGGTCTTTAATTACTTTCAAATTAAAATCTTTCAGTTATAATTATATATGCTTCTGACTCTTAAAGTGTCAACTTCTGCTACTACATAGGAGCCTTGGCTACTAATCATTCCCATGTATATGTATTTATGCTTATATACAGATACATATACACATATATATATACACACACACACACTATTCACACACACATGTGTGTGTGTGTAGTATGGAAGCTGGGATATGATTGAGATTCTCAAAATTTAGAGCTTCACTTTTTTGTTTCTTCTGTCCATTCTTTGGGTTAAAGATTTTTATTGATGTAGTTTAGAGTTTAGATATTCTTTTATAAGTGAATTTTTTTCTAAATTAAAATAGCCTACAGTAGTATTGCCTTATACATCGACGACCTTGAATAATTGCATCGCCTATTAGTCAAGGACAGATCATATCATGGATAATAATAGCAACCATATTTCAAACACATATTGTGGCAGTTTTTGTGTATAGGAAAGTTTCTTCTTGCAAATTGATGTTATAAATTTAACTGCTTGTTAAAAACCATGTAATCTTATGATACCCCTTTTTTTGGTTTAATCTTTAATTGGACTTGAGGAACATCATAGTAATATTCTAATCATTTACTTGTGTTGAAATAGCCTAAACTCGCATCATGTTTCCTACCCAGCCAGGATACTATCACTTTCTAATGTATATTTTTGCTTTGGAACAGGATGATTGACAGCAAGATTCTTTCTGCTAAGTGTGAGGTTTTTGGACTTGATATCTCCTTGCAACTATTGACTTGGTAAATTCATTTCTAAACTTGTAAAATGGATCGGCGTGACACATCAGGTTTTGTTGGTGGGGGTGGCATGTGCTCTTTTGGGGAGCTTTCAAGCTAATTTTTGTTTTGTCTGCCCCTTCTGGCTTGTACTCTTTCCAACCCCATAAAGCTATCAAACTTTGTTTTCTTACTATTGTTTAGTTGATTTGGATAACAAGCTGTGTTATTCTTGAGGGTATATGGACAAGACTTCTGGACATGTTACAGCTAATTTTACCACAAAAGTGTCCAAACATCCGAGCAAAGTTGTTCAAGATGGAGGTCACTATCCTGCAGTTGCCCCTTTTCAATTTGATGCCTGTGGTGTATCAAGATCTCACTTTTCGAACTCAAAAGGAAGCAACAGGAAATGGAAGGTCGCTGATGGATCCGCTGACCTACAGGATGTTTCTTCTTTGGTTCCTGGGTTTGGTTGCTCATCAAATTCTTGCATTACCATATCCTCTGGGAAAGAGGACTTCTCAACTAATCTTGGTCTGAGTATCAACCCTAATTTGAGTATTGATAAGAGACCTGGGAAGATGAATATTTTTTGCGGCACTCCCAAGGCTCTTATATCAGGAAAACCCAAGCTAGACCTTGGATTAAGTCTGTCAACTGGTGTTTCTGAATCAGCTATCACTACTGCCACTCAAGGTTCCATTCAATTTCAGGACAGTGGGCCGGCACCAGTTACAGCTGCTACAGTTCAACTCATGGATGAGGGATCAACATCATCTCGATGGAAACTAGGGCCTCTTGTGCCTCCATTGCAAAGTACAGAGACTCTCACAATTCTCAGCCTTGATCCTAGCCATAATTATCCAAGTCCTGTTATCCCAGGCTTCTCATCGACTGCAACGGCCACAGAAAAAAGCTCATTTGCTTGTGCATCTGGTGCAACTCCCCAGCAACAGCGGAACTCCAGAGTGAAACCATGTCAGTTCAGCAGATGCACAAAGGGAGCAAGAGGTGCTTCTGGATTATGTATTGGCCATGGCGGTGGGAGGAGGTGTCAGAAAGCTGGGTGTCATAAGGGAGCCGAAGGCAAGACGGTATTCTGCAAGGCCCATGGAGGTGGTCGGCGGTGCCAATATCTTGGTTGCACAAAGAGTGCTGAAGGTCGTACAGAGTACTGCATTGGTCATGGTGGTGGTCGACGATGCAGTCACAATGGTTGCCCTCGTGCTGCTAGGGGTAAGTCTGGCTTGTGCATCAGGCATGGTGGCGGCAAGAGGTGTAAGATGGAAAATTGCACTAAGAGTGCAGAGGGCATCTCTGGCCTGTGCATCTCCCATGGTGGTGGCCGACGTTGTCAGTATATTAATTGTACTAAAGGTGCTCAAGGGAGGACAATGTTTTGTAAGGCACATGGTGGGGGTAAAAGGTGTACATTTTTAGGGTGTACGAAAGGTGCAGAAGGGAGCACAGCATTCTGTAAAGGTCATGGCGGTGGGAAAAGATGTACTTTTGAAGACGGATGCACGAAGAGTGTGCATGGGGGTACTTTGTATTGTGTTAATCATGGTGGTGGGAAGAGATGTGCTATGGCTGAATGCACTAAGAGTGCTAGGGGTCGGACAAACTTCTGCGTACGCCATGGCGGGGGGAAAAGGTGCAAATATGAAGGATGTGATAAAAGTGCACAAGGCAGAACTGACTTTTGCAAGGGGCATGGAGGAGGGAAACGGTGCTCTTGGGGCCAGTCAGGACTTGGTGGTCAGGCTGTTGCTCCTTGCGATAAGTTTGCTAGGGGGAAGTCGGGCCTATGTGCTTCACACAGTTCCCAGGTAGATGCTATACAGATGCATGTTGGCGGCGCATTGTATCCTGCACTAAAAGACCTACAAGCTTGCACATCTGAGAATATGAAAGGCATTTACGTTTCTGGAAACAACCAGGTGGATGCCATTACTAGTACAGGAACTGTGGGAACATCAGTTTATTCAATGAGTTACGGGCAGAAATGCATTCCTATGCAGATATCACCGTCAGATATTTGTTTAGTAGAAAATGCTAGTTTACCTCAATTTTCACTTCCAGAAGGTAGGGTGCATGGAGGAAGCCTAATGGCAATGCTTAGAGGCAATCCAAGCGCTGGAGAAAGTAATAATGATTCAAAGGTTGGTAGCTCATTGGAGCCAGGGACATCTCATTCTACGCCTCATAACTGGGTCTGAGCAAACTTCTCCTCATCCATTTTCTTTACTCGACTTTGTAGATATTACGTGTGTATGAAGTTTAAACTGAATCTTGCCCCTTATAGTTAGTCTAGGAGTTAATTAGGTATGGATGAAGTTGGTGCAGGAAAATGAACACACTGGCGTTACTCTAACCTATTTATTGCATAATCAAAATGATTTGCTCGACACCCTTGCTAGTAAACAGGAAAAAAGACGGGGCTTGTATTGATCTAGTTTTAGTTTACGTTGTCTCTTATGTAAATTATGTTAGAAAGGAAGATATTGTAAGATGGTTTTTCTTTTTAAAATTTGGAATGCACTGTTAATGTTTATGATAAACCTTGTCTATTTAGTGCTTTATATACCTTTTCCAACATAATTTTGTTATAAAATCTTGTTCTTGTTAAGTTTAAGCAGTCCCAAATCTTGTGGGCTGATTGATGTGTCAGCAACAGCGTACATGTCTGTATTTGAATCTATTTCTGGAACAATGTATATGAAATTTCTGTCTGTCATATATTTCTAGCGGCATAATCTACTAATGGAACTAATTGTCTTCATCTTTCTGCTTCAGTAATTAGCACTTATTTCACTCTCGTAAGACGTGGGAAATGATGTCTCAGCAGTGTTGAGACTAAAGTTCGTACTAAAAATAAGATTCTCATGCAGAGTGGACATCTCATTCTTTATCCAAAAATGTAGTAATTATAACTGGAAAAAAAATAAAAATAAAATTTACCCTCGGGGAACCAATAATAAATGTAAACAAAAACTACCCTCTCCACTACCAATAACAAATGTTAGCTAAAGATTTCTGAAGACTATCTTGACATCTCATTCCTTACCCGGAACTGTTAACAATAATATTTATAAAAATAATAATAATAATAATACAAATAAATTAAAAATAAAAACTGCCCTCTGAGTACCATTAAGTAATAACGAATGTAAACTAAAGATTTTTGAACACTATCTCGACATACTTCAAACAATTGAAAGAAAACAACCCCTTTCCTTGCAAATTATAAGTGCTACTACTGTCTGACTTTTTAAATTTTAAAATTAATATGAATTAGTTTGATTTTAGTTAATTCAGTTATAAATATTATAAAAATAACTGATATTTTAACATAAAAAAATGCATGTCTCTCTCACATAGATGTGAGACTCACTCACTATTTATGTGGAAGAGATCATGTGAAAATATCAATTTTTCAGGTAGAAATATCAGTTCCCTATTATAAATTATATACAAATTATTACTAATAACAAGATATACTATGTTCAAATTTTAAATAAATCACTACTTTTAAAATTGAAAATATCTGAAATTTAATTCAAAAAGTACTGTATATTGAAAGGTAGGAGAAATCAAGAATTTCACCAAGAATCTACACTTGTATCGTGAATTCATATGTCTGGTCTTTCATGCCAGCTTAACAAAGACGCCCAAATGTTTGGATTTTCTCCTAGAATTTACCGAGTGTATGACTAAAGTCTAAAGCCTAACCCTCTTAACCATACTTGATCAATATATAAGCTTATGTAGAAATCATAGTAGAAATTATGTCAACTTATACAAATCACAGCAACTCGAAAATAGGCCTTGCCGGAATATGTAGTTAATTAATAACCAAACTCAGGTCCTTCTAACTCTGTTGGATAATCATGTCCCACCTTCATTGTGCAGTCCTGCCACCAAGGATGAGCTTGGGGAGGAGGTCGAAGGTTTGCTGCATTTTGGCAGTTGATGAGAGACTGAATTAGTTGCACCTCTCACTGCACCACGGCCACGGGTACACTAATCGAAATTCTTGATCAATGGAGGAACAATATCATCATTTTTGTTCAATAAGATGGGGATAAGGTCATTCAAGCCACTTCGGTTTGTTTTTCATCTTACCATTCATGTAACAAATAAATGATTACAGAGTAATGCTCAAATGTTCGTCCGAAGGAAAAATTTGCCAAAAAATTCAAGGGAATTCCTATTGATCCTATGCGCAGACCTTTATGTGCCTTGAGCTACAGAAGAGGTCTTGCATACTTGCTTAACACATGAAAATCAGGCCTTTTATGGATAGTTGCTAGAGGTGAACTAGCAAATCCATAGAGAGAAGGCTATATAGAGGCCTAAAAAAGAGCCGACCATTAGGAGATTCAGGAAAGCTACTCAGCTATGGTGATCAATTGTGCTTCACCAAATCAGAATAAAGACACAGCTTAGGCATAAAGTGGGATCCAAGCTTAATTTTCCACAAAAGATTATAGACTTGCACATAACACGTCATTCAATATAGTTACCTGCCTGAGTGCACCCAGAAAATCGAAGTGAAAAAATAAAAATATTATTATTATCAAAAGTAACTGATCTTTTAAATATTCTCCCACTTAATTGCCAAGTTCTTCATTACTCCAGAATTGTAACTAAAGTTGACCAACAAAAAGAAGGGATACAAACTGAACTGGAAATGGACAATGACTGACAGGGATCGGAAACTGCAAAAGGATAACAAGACTGAAGTTTGTCTGCTACAAGCAAAAATTCAGTTTGACGGTTGAAGAATCTACCAATTAAGAATCAACCATGTGTGCGAGCAGAGCTCTCTGTTATGAGTGCTCCAATCTTTTTCCCAATCTAAACCTTCCTGACCTGGATATTGTGAGTGGATTGGAATCGCCAGATGGGTTGTCTGCCACTCTGAACAAGAGCTACTTGTTCTCCCTCCTTCACCATTCCTTGCTTCTGTACATCAGTAACCACGTCAAAGTCAGAATATTGTCATGAATGTTGACTGCTACAGGCGCAGCATAGACTCGGAAACATAAACATGCAAATCTTGTTCACTAGAATATTTGATTAGAAACAATCTTTTTTCGTGCGACTCTTTCAATAACAAATTGTGAATAGAACTGTAATAGTACAATTAAAACTTACCTGCAACAAAGTTAATGCATCTGCAAAGGTCTCTTCAGCATCATCTGAGAACTGCATGTATATGGGGGAAACTCCTTGATATAAAGCCAATCTCTGTTGTACTGTTTTCCTGCATATTAGAAAAGTCAATGTAAGCAGCGTAGATATGAAATTCTTATCCTAATCAAAGAAACTACTATTGTAGATACAAATTTTAGGATATTAGTTCCATATGCAGCATTTGCAAACAAATCTAAGAATGGTAGAAAACCACCAATACTCTCACTGGTTGCTAATTTACCTTTTGATTAGAATTTGCTTGATTATTGAATTGTAATTTGCAATTTATCATCACAAATTAAAAGCTAGGAAATTCATGGAATTATCAACAAATCAATCTTTTCTTCAAAATTGTCATTTACTAGCCTACTCAAACAAGATGTAACGGTGGCAGTTCCCTCAATCTGGAATACAAGGGAGATAAATCCAGGTTTGGTCATCCAACTCGTGGAATAGTTCAGAATTTGCTCAATTAACTAGGATAATTAACAAAATTTGGAAATCAATACACAATAATGAATTCCAAGTTGAAGAAAAAAAATTGTAACATAAGTGAAGAAAATTACACTTAGTTGTGATCTGAAATAATTGTTCAGAAAATCAAGAAACATCATGAATCATTCACGAGGGATTGATATTTGTTAAACCATGAGTTCCATAACCAGGAGCTGAAATCTTTAGCAAAGTGGCATCAATTATATTTACGAAGTTTAAAACTTGTTAGAATGCTTGAACGGAAACACAATATATCCTTTAACAGATGCAAAATTTCAGAATTTTGGAATCTCGAGAAAATCCAAATCAATGAATTCTAGCCACCAGAAAGGAGAAATAGCACAAACTCATGTTCCTACATCTTGAATTTTTCTTTAAATACTAACAATTTGAGTTTATTAGATAATTTTGAGACTTACTCATTTGTAAAGGCAAATATAGTGCCAGAAGGTCGATAATGACTCAGGAGGATAGCCATGAAACCAGTTCTGGTGAAGACAACAATTGAGGTTCCAAGAGTGTTAGACATCATCGTAGCGTGAAATGCAAACATTTCACTCATATGGTTCTGCACAAAACAAAGGTTACAGTAAGCATCAGTGATACCTCCACCTACCCCTTCCTGCTATCAAGAACTACTATCAAGAAGCACTGGACTATAGATATACCTTAAACACTGGACCAAGACTAAGTGGTGTCTCCCCACCAACAATGGTTGCTTCAGTCCGTAATGAAACTGCGTGCATGACTTTGACAGCTTTCAAAGGAAACCTGCATTGGGTTAAATCAAATCAATTAAATACGTAAGGATGATCTCTTGAAACTCTAACCATCTAAAAGCTTAAAATCTCAGAGTGAATCCTCAGATAATTTAGATGCAAGTATGCAACTGCAAAAGTAGAAAATAGTGATAAAGATGAAATGTAACATAAAAGACTCTCGCCATCAAAGACTAAAGGCCTGAAAAAGATTTAAACAAAAAGCCTTCCAAAGTCTGTAGATTGTTTTCCAGAACATAAAATTTCTTCTTAGCAACCAAACCTTTTCTGAATTGATCAGAACCACACGAGATTACTTAGCACTGAACATTAATATGACAGTGTGAGGTATACTTGTGTCCCCTACTGCAAATAACTCTATCAATTTGCATGAAGTGTAACAGTATCACAAATAACCAAGAAAATCCAAAAAAAAAATAGTAACTTACTTTCCATGAGCAGTTTCTCCAGAAAGCATAACTGCATCAGCACCCTCTCTAACAGCAATCGCAATGTCTGATACCTCTGCCCGGGTTGGTGTCGGATGAATAATCATGCTTTCCAGCATATTTGTTGCCACTATAACAGCTTTCCCCATGCTACGACACAACCTGATAATCTCTTCCTGTGTTATAAAATAACATTGCTGTCAGAATGCTAGCAAATAATTCAAGTCAATCTCTCTTACATATGTATAAATTTTTTGGTTGGAAAGTTAGTAATTGAGTGAGTGTGACGAGTCTTACAAGTGTACAAAATGCATTTAGCAACACAAGTCACCCTAATCCCTATTATCACATTTTGCCATAATTAACTATGACAATACCTGCAATAAGGGAACCTCCTCAACTGGAAGCTCAGCGCCAAGATCTCCTCTAGCTACCATTGCCTGAGATGAGCAAGGAAATACAATATAACTTTTAGCATGAAATAGCAAGGCATGTAGAGTAAGGTTAAAAGATTCCAAAAAGATCCAGTAAGCTGCTCAACGCAAACAGTATAGCATATATACTTGTGGTTCAAAAATTTCAGGTAAAGTGGCAGGGTGTCAACCCCCCACCAACTGAGGATATTTCAGTCTCTTTCCATGATTTTCTGAAGCAGGCTGTTTTAGCAACTCAATAACAAAGTATTTTAACTGCTTACCAGTAAAGAACCCAACCTAAGACTAGTTTAGCTTAAAAGCATTGAAATTGTTTTGAAAGAAAAAAAGATGTAGAAAAAAACAATTACCCCATCAGATGCCGCAATAATTGAGTGCAAATTAGGTATAGAGTCTGCACTCTCGATTTTTGGAATAACATGTATATCCGCGCCACAGCCTACAAAGGCAATAAGAGAGTGACAATAAAATTAGAACTGCACTAGTATATATCTATATGTAACATGATATTAACCTTATTCCCTGATTTCTAAGAATATCCAAGTAAGCTTACTTTTCAAATAATTTTTCAATTCATGCACCACTGCTGCATCTTTAACAAAGGAAACAGCATAGAAGTCTACTTTATTGTCCACTCCAAACTTGATGTCATCCCAGTCCTTTTCTGTTGCACATCATTTGACGCAGTTATGTTCATTTGCAAAACAAACAGTTAGCACTCTGTTGTAGGAAGGCAAAAACATTTATAAAACTGAAGTCATTAGATGGTCAGTGCTTGGGGCTAACCAGTGATGGATGGCAGTGTAGCACTTTTTCCTCGAACATTTAGATGTCGCCTCGACTTGAGCTCTCCTCCATCAACAACTTCACATTTTACTGAATCTTCAGTTTTGGACTTGACCACTAACGACATCATACCACCTACAACATAAAGCAAGCGCAGGTGCAAATACAACATCAAAAAACTGTTCTTTTTCTTTGTAAGTAACACAGTTCAACTTTTCATAATAATATAGGCATCCAGTCCTCCCCAAATGCTGGTCAGGAATCAGGATAAGCCTTAATAAATATTGTGGAGGATAAATTGAATTGAAAATAAACTTGAAATCTCAAAATACTCTGCCTCTAGAAATTTGTTTGACTTAAAAAACAGCGCCAGAAAAATCCCATTAGAGAATCTTAGGAGTAGTCTGGGCATTGCAGTAATCCAAAAAACCCTGGAAAAAGACACATGGTTCCTACTGCAAATACTAGGGTCAAGTCCGTTCAATTGACACCTTCCTAATAAGGTATAACTAGCATACAAATAGTTGACAATATTAGGTAATATGAAGCATGTAGCACAGACTGCTCTCCTATAGCAATGTAGAACATACAAGTATGGACTATGGGGGAAAAGAGAAGAGGAGAAAAGGCACAGTCACATACCATCAACGAGAAGCATGTCGCCCACATCTACATCATTCACAAAATCATCATAGTTAACACTGACACAGTCAGCAGTGCCAACCCCTCTTTTAATAGTGAAAGTGAATTCTTGGCCACTTGATAACATGACTGGTTGAGGCAAGTCACCGCTCCTAACCTCTGGTCCCTGTTACCAGTAAAAACTATATGAAACACAACTTTACAAGTAGAAAACATATTTAGTTGACACTAATTTGCTAAGGAATCAGGATGGTCATTCTAATGCTAAATTTTAGTCTATACCAGTCCACTCAACCCACCATCCCTGTTAGTGGGCAGAAAACTAGGGACTCCATTTAGATTGGAAAATACACCTCACGTGCATGCAGCCATGCACATACATACATGTAAGATCTTCAGGTTATTATCCTATTATGGTTGTAATCATCGCCAACTTAATAAAGACCATGGAATCCCGCCTAGGGTAATAAATGAGAGCTCCAAATCCCTGAAGTTAAGTATTTCGAGTGCATGGCAAATTCATCCCCATCCAGGTATTTGCTTGACTGTGTTTTACTACAGAATTGCCTACTCATTAAAGGGCATATACTACATGGAAAACCATATTACGATCTCCAAGTTTCTCATGCTAAACTTGATATAGAAGAAAAAGAAGCAAGCATGAGTATAAAACTTGCCTTGGTGTCGAGCATGATTGCAATGACATTGTCTTTGGATTGAGCATTATATTCTTTGACCAAATCGATAACTTTCTGATGAGATGCATGGTCTCCATGAGACATGTTCATTCTAGCAACATTCATTCCGGCCTCGGCCAGCTTCCAGATCATTTCACGAGTGTTGGTCGAAGGACCAATTGTGCACACAATCTTTGTCTTTCGTTTTACTGTAGGCTTAGACCACATACTCACTGATGTATCACCAAGCTGTTGAAGTTCCTGGAACTGCTGAATTTGCTCGTCTGCCTGATCAAATTAAACATTCACCCAAAAAAGATAAAAATATATTAGCAGTAGAATGAAGTGATCTTTTCACTTTTCTGCATTATGTATATAGCGTTTCTAACAAAAAGTGTTCACTTTATAAGTTAAATACATCATGTGAATTCAAAAACGACGTAATAGAAACAGCAGCCTCCTTAAGACCATAACCAACACTGTGGGAGTGAAATTCAAAAAGAATTAGTGTAAGTGTGAAAGTTACTGTAATATTGAGATTTCACTCTGAGTTGAGCAAGAGCTATACCTGCCTGAACAAATTCATATTTAACATCACACAGTATTGAAATTCTCCAAGTATGGTAATGGAACTAATACATCATCAGCTCCGAAAAATAAACACTTTCAAATTTCAATGAAAAAAAAATAACTTCCCATCAAAGGTTAACTAGATGCTTTTGTCTTCTAGGGGGTGGTGGTGGCGGCGGTAAGGATATTACTCTTTTTATGCTGCTTTATAAGCATTTTAAAATATTTATTTATTTATTTAGGCTATTTATATATCATTATATATATATAGGTCTACAGAATTCCCCAGATCAATTAAATAAACACCAAAAAAACAAATAACAGGAATAAAAAATCTATATAACAAGGATACATGTTAGAAACTACAAAGCTCAAAATGAAATTTAAATGAAGTTACATGTATAAACTTAATAATAAACACATGTAGGACAAAAAGTCAAAAAAAAATCGTAATACACTTAAATAACTATTTTCTGTGTGATTTTCTTCCGAAGGAAATCTAAAATAAAGTTCAGCCACCATTCTTACAACGCCAAACACTATGAGCCTTCAACACCAACTTGAATTATATATAACAGGGGAGGGTAGTACAAAAAGGGAATTAGCAATAATTGACCAACTTAATTTGAAAGCATATTTACTATAAGAGACAGCCACTCAAAAACTCAATTTGCATCAAATTCCTCAATCAAAATGCAAACTTTCTCATCAGTTCCAACTACTAGTAAGCACAAAATTGAAATTTAAAATTAACTTTTAGAAGCACAAAAAAAAATTATCAAAAGCAGGTGGATATTAAACTTGAACAACATCTACACAACTCACAATCACGACGATCAAAACAACAGTACTAAATTAAAATTTTAGTTTTGAAAACAAATAGAACAATTAATGAAGTGATACGACCTTAGGAACGTCTTCAGGAGAGACTGGAATGACTTCAGGCTCGGCACGTGTAGATCTCCTAGCGGTGATCGGAGTGCTAATGCGAACAGCTCTGTGTTGGCTCTTTCGCGCATTGCGAGCTGGAATTACTTTTGAAGCAAAACCAGAAGGTTTGAGCTTTTCGACTTGGTTTTGAATAGATCCAGAACTAGGGCTTGAGAGCGAACTGTTAATTGACCTCATGGCTACTACTTGAGCCATTGTTAGAGAGAGATTCAAAGATTAGAAGAGAGAGAGAGAAAGGAGAAAGACTTTCAGGAGGAATTGAAATGAGAGCTTCTGAGAATACTAAAATTGGAGTTTTATTAGTACTTTTTATCTGGAAGAAGAAAGTATAGATTCTTGAAGAAATCGCCCGTGATATTTGGCGGAAGTGAAATGTAGACGGAGGCTTTGGTTGTATCGAAGGGTTTACGTGTTCTTCCGCTAAACCTTTATTCAAAACGGTTTCTTGTTTAACACTTTGAGTTTTAAAATGGACAACAACAAAAAATGGACGCGAAAAATTTATGTTTCTTTTCGATATAATAAATTTTAAATTATAACTCATATGCTCAATTTATTTTGATGTACTAAACCTAAATTGATAAAGAGAAAGAGACTTTTTGATTTCAATTAAAAAAAAATCTTTCACGTGTCCTCTGGAAGTGATGAGTTGTTAACTTTTTAACATCTAAACACTTATGCATGAATATGTATATACACAGTGGATCAGGTCCGGACTCCCGGACCTGACCAAAATCCGGACCTCTAATTTTTTTTTATTTTTTTTTTAGTTTTTTTTTAAACAACTAATAAAAAATATATCGGTATTTTTGGTACTGAAAAAATTTGTTAATACACTGTTTTGGGTATGATTTGGATACATATAACAAAAAGTGTTGTACAGTCTGTATAATACTGTTTGTTATATGTATCCAAATCACACCCAAAACACTGTTTTACAAAAAAAATTCAATACAAAAAATTATTATATATTTTTTATTAACTGTTTTGAAAAAAAAACAAAAAAAAAATAAAAATTTGGTCCGCATTTTATCAGGTCCAGGAGTCCGGACCTGATCTTAACTCTATGTATATATACATATACTCGTGTATATATAAAGAGAGATTTTTAAGGTTTATTTATGCTTGAAGACGAATGGCGAAGTATTGGTGAATGATATCAACTTCACCTAATTTATATGACGGCTCTGAGAAAGATTATAATCACTGAATAAAAAAGAAGGAAGGATTGAAGAGTATATATATTTGACAACCCTACAAGCTTTCAATCTCCAATCGGAACAAGAACAATACAAAAAATTGAATATTGTTTTTTTTTAACTTAGATTTATTATAATTAGATTTTAAAAGAAATTGATGAATAATCTCCATTAGTATTAATAATACATATTATGTTTGATAACTTTTATGTATAGTATGACAATGACTTTATATAAGTAGTTTTTGTTTAACATTTATTTGGATATTTGTATTTGATTATGAAATTTTTTCTTTGATTAAATTTATCTTACATATTTTTATTTGTGGTTCAATGGTTATAATAAATAGAATGGTAAATTTGTAAAAGTGATATTTTTCTTTTATTTTCATTTGAATTAAAAAAACGCAAGAAAAGAAAAATTTTCTATTCTTTTTTATTAAAAACTCACAAACAACGCAAATGAAAACTTCAAATTTTCTATTTTGTTCTTTTATGCTCTAATTTAAGTTTTCTATTCTTTTATTTTCCGTGCAAAACTCGGAAACAGAAACTTAAAAATAGTTCAACAACTTAAAATACGGTCCTTAACTTAAAATAGGGTCCCTATTTATACGTGACAATCACGATATTATTTCAACAACTAAATCTTTAGTCATTCATCATAATATTTAAAGTATGAAATTAAACTCAATTTCATCTCTGTCGCTAGAAAAAGTAGCGGCGCACATACTCTTACTAACGACAGGAAAAATTACTATAATACCTTCACTTATTATTTCGTCCATGCTGCTAAAATGAGTAACGGTAGGTAAGGCTACAAATGATCCGATTTGATCTGAACTTTGTCGAACTCAAATCAAATTTGAACACAATAAGTTGAACTCGAACATGTTCGAGTAACACGATCGAACCAACACACATGTGCGAATTCAGATCGTTAACTGTTCGCGAACATGTTCAAATTCGCGAACATAGTCAAACATTACTATGCTCGCAAACATCATCATGTTCGCAAATATAGTCGAACATCATCAATGTACTGAAGTAAACACTAAGCTAAATATTATAAATACTCGAATATTTCACGAGTTACTCGCGAATCACTTGAATTAAACTCGAATTAAACTAAATTTAAATTGTTCACAAATAAGTCGAACCGAATCACATGATTCACGAACACATTCGAACGTGATACCATATGCTACACTCAGTATGACAATTCAATTGAATTTGAACCGAACCGAACTTAACTTATTTGCGAACGATTTGATTCGTTTGCAGGCTTAGCGGCAGGTTTGGTTTTTATATATTTTCATCTCTCATTGCCACTGCTTTTAGACATGACGTGAAGCAAATTACAAAAGCTTTTCTTTGTAGGCCCCACTAAAACTCCCTCTCTCTCTTAAACATGCGTATATACCCCTTTATCTATCTGCATGCATAGACTACTACTATTATTATCCTGAACTTTTAAAGCAATGGTATAAAGACACTTAAATGATTTTCGTATAAATAAAAAATTAAAGTAAAAAAAAGTGTATAATTTTCTGTTTTAGAAAAAATTTAATATAAAATTGTTGTGAATAAAAAAGAATATTATACTCTTTTTTGCCTTTAATTTTTTATTTATAGGAAAATCATTTAAGTCATCTTTATACAATTACTTTAAAAGTTTAGGATAATAGTAGTAGTAGTCTATATATGCAGATAGATATAGGGGTATATATGCATGTTTGAGAGAGAGAGTTTTAGTGGGGCCTACAAAGAAAAGCTTTTGTAATTTGCTTTGCGTTATGTCTAGAAGCACCGGCAATGAGAGATGAAAATATATGAAAATCAAACCTGCCGCGGCTCTTTTAGCGGCAGGGAACTGAAATAATGTTCGTGGTAATCGATTATCATGATTGGAGACCCCTTAAAATAACATAACAATTAAATGACGAGGTTGTAAATGAGTTGGGCCTAAACGGTTTAATTTAAGCTAAACTGACTCACATGGGCTCATGTTAGGCCACTAATGTATGACAGTGGGGTAAATTTGTGATAAACATGCTGAGTATTAAACAAAATCCAAATGACAACTGAAATCTAAGTTGAAAAAAAATTCTTGCTATTTGTAGTATTAGATTGAACTTGGTTTTTATTGATCAATCTTAGTGATGAACAAAAAACTTGTAGGCTTGAAACATGACTTGGACCGACCTAGGTCTGACCTTAACAAATCAGACGTGGTCGAGACCTGATCTGCCGGATACCAAAAGGTTGTGGTTTTTTCCCACACTAACCAGCATAGCCCGACCTAACCTATTCCCACTCAACAGCTTGCAGCTCATTCCAACCTAACAGCCCATGTGGAAATTTAAAAGAAAAAAGAAATTGCGGTAAGCAGCAGCCCAACACAAAACTTAAAAAAACAAAAAAAACAAAAAAAAAACAGTTTAGATCATTATGTATAAAATTTAAGTTATATATTATTCGTTCAATACATTAATATTAATTTTTATTTATCAGTATAAAGAAGATGGCACAGTGAATCAACATAATGCCTTATTGTTGAGTATTTAGTCTTTTTCATAACTTTTATAATTTAATACTTTTAAAGTGAAGTTTAAACTTTTCACATTTACCATTTATAACTTTTATAATTTAATATTTTTATTACTGAATATTTTAAAATTAACAAATGTTAAAAAATAGGTAGAGTCATAACCTGCCTAGACTGGCCTAGTTGGCATGCCTAAAATAGGCACCATTTAAAGAGTATATCTGTCATTATTATTTCTAGTAATAAGGATAAAATTGAGTTTAATTTCAGCTTTTGAATATCATGATGAACGATTAGAAATTTTGTTACTAAAATAATGTATATGATAACTGGTTACAACGAATGAAGATCCCTTAAAATAATGTAAAATTAAATGACGATGTTGTAAATGAGTTGGGCTTAGACGGTTTAATTTTAGCTAAACCGACTTACATGGGCTCATGTCAACCCACTAATGTACGACAATGGGGTAAATTTGTGATTAACATGCTGTGTATTAAACAAAATTCAAATGACAACTGAAATTTAAGTTGAAAAAAATTTCTTGCTATTTGTAGTATTGGATTGAACTTGGTTTTTATTGATCAATATTAGCGATGAACAAAAAGTTTGTAGGCTTGAAACATGACTTAGACTGGCCTGGGTTAGACCTTAACAAGCCAGATGTGGTCGAGACCTGATCTGCTGGCTACCAGAAGGCTGTGCTTTTTTTCCACTAATCAGCATAACCCGACCTGACCTACTCCCACTCAATAGCTTGCAACCCACTCTAACCTAGCAGTCCATAGGGGACATTTAAAAGAAAAAAGAAATTGTGGCAAGCAACAGCCCAACACAAAACTTTAAAAAAAAACAATTTAGATCATTATGCATAAAATTTAAGTTATCTATTATTCATTCAATACATTAATATTAATTTTTATTTAATAGTATAAAAAAGATGGCACAGTAAATTAACATAATGCCTTATTATCGTGTATTTAGTCTTTTCATAACTTTTATAATTTAATATTTTTAAAATGAAGTTTAAAATTATAACATTTACCATTTATAATTTTTATAATTTAATGTTTTTATTACTGAATATTTTAAAATTAACAAATGTAAACAAATAAGTAGAGGCACAACCTGCCTAAATTGACCTAACTGGCATGCCTAAAATAGGCACCATTTTTAATCTTAAAACTTGATCCAATCTGGACCGGTCAATGATCAAGGTTTGAAAACATCGTAGTAGGCCTAGTAGTTTGAATTAAAACAAAATCTTCCTATTTTGTTAGTATTTGGGCTAAACTTAATTTTTATTGATTAATATAAATAATAATCAGTCGTGCCTTTTGGCTTTAAATATTATTGTATTTTGAAAATAATTGATAATATTTGTGATCGTGTTAAGTAAATATTAAATTTATTTTGATTAATTTTAAGTTCTAAGGATTTTAGCGGATTAATTTAAAATTTTCAAAGTGAGTTTTATTTATTTATTATTATTATTATTATTATTATTATTTGATTGTAATGTATTTTTATTAATGTTAATTGTTATGCGACATCGCAAGCGTGTGATGGACTCGGGAGTCAGGACTATCAAAACCAGTAAGTTTCTAAAGCGCGGGAAAATCCTCTATATCCTTTGGCGCCATAAAACCCTAGACTTTACAGTCTACTCAAAATTCGTCGTCAGATCTGAATTTCGTTCTATTCCTCACACTTTTGATCTTCGATATCCATTTCTCATTTCTCATTTCTCATCTCTAATCTGCTCCTTTATCATCTTTACCGAGGCTGTACTCCAAACCATATTGGAACCTAGTTTTAGGTTCTGAATATCTGATTTAGAAGGACATGGAAGGTTTATCTACCATATGCGCTGGTCTCGGGATCATTGACGAGGATGACGATGGTAATAGGATTGGATACTCTCCAGGCGAATACTGCTTAGGTACTACTGAATTTCCCACAACCCCTGTTTGGTATATAGGTATAAAGGTGGTTTGATTAATTCATTAGATTTATTGTAACTTTTTTGTTTATCCAATTTATTGCAGATAATTTGAAGGATTTACTGAGGTTTCTGAGGCGTGATGATCCACAAACGCGAGAAGTGTTCAAGCAAGTTTGTAAATGGAATATTGTGGGCAAAGATTTGATACCAATTATCGAGCACTGCCAAGATGATCGTAATCTGGTCCTAAATTCAGGCAATTACTCTCATCCTGCTGCTTCATTACTATTTGATTCCCACTGATAATAGAAGTGATGAAAGATGATCTTGTTAGTTCATTTTAATATCTGCTGGCCTTAAATTTTGCAGTGAAGGTCTTGGTGTTTCTTACCATGCCTGTCGAGCCCACATCAAATGATATACCACAACAGCTAGAGTATCTTTGGGGGTTGAAATCATCAATTACTTGTAGTGATACTGTTGCAGTTATTGTCTCACTTTTGGAGATCCCCCTCGAGAATTTAGAGAGGTTAGTGTTTATGCACACGTGTTATATTTTCAAAGAGTCCATAGTTTCTTTCTTACCATATGTTAATTTAAGGGGCTGATTGTTACATGATTAATTGGTTATAATAACTCATAATGGTGTTAAGATACATAAATAGTCTTTTACTTTTATCCTGTGCCTTTTACCTCCTATCTGTTCACACTTCTTTTCTGTCCCATTCTTGCTGATACCTTTCTTAACTGAGGTAAACATGTGGGAAAAGGTATTAATTGTGGTTGGTTATGTCATGATCTAGAATATGGGGTAGCCCTTATAGTCACCATAACTGGGTTTTAAATTTCAATTGGTATTATTATTTTGTTTTCTAGTTTATGAGTGAGCTCATACTTCTGTACAATTTATAAAGCTTGGGGCCTAATATCTCTCTATTTTCTTTATCTATTTTCTTTAATACATGACAAAATGACCCCAGTCTTTATTAGGTCAACATTGTGTTATTCCAGAAAACAATTTAGGGCACACATTAATAGAAACCGACTGTGGCACAAAGGTGTTTCCTTTTACAAATTCTGTTATTACACAGACAGGGAAGACAAGAAGAATCTCTAATTTAATATTAAATATCTTAGAGTTTCTATTGCATTTTATCCTTTCATTCTGAATTTCACAAAGATAATAGAAAAGATATCGATTGGCTTATCATTTGTGAACGACTCCTTTCCTATTGTTTATTTATTTAAAAACTCATCCACTATGAAAGCAGGTTACTTTATATGTGCTGTGGCCATATAGCTGTGGTTGAGCAAATTTATTGTAATTATGGTGGCCAAAAGGTGGTAGACTGGTAATTGAGAATAATTCCTACTCAGCACCTCATTCATTCAATCCTCTTTGTAACACATGCACATGTATGTGTGGCCCAACTAATAAAATAGCATTTCATAAAATTATTGGCTGATTAAATATCACTGTTGTTTAGGACGAATTTTATTGGTTGTTAGAACAGCATTGTTCGTTAGGATCAAATTTGAGACGAAATAACACTTTAGTTAACAGTAGTGGCAAGCAAGTCAATGTTGATCCAAGAAATCCCCTTTCAAGTGTGTGTTATTCACATCACAGATGCTTCTTACTTCTGGAACAGTCTGTTGCTATCCCTTTTTGCTTTTCACTTGCTATATTACTGTTCTTTAGAGTGCATTACGTGACCTCATCACTGTCATTTTTTCCTAAGCAGTGAAGCATTTACAGAGGATGACTGGAAATTGATCCAGCTGGTGCTTACTTTATTTCGCAACATTCTTGCTGTTCAAGGCATCTCAGTGCAGCAGAAATCTGGGGGATCAGCCTCACAATTCTTGTTCGTGAGAGATAGGTTTCTAGAACTGTTGTTCCAAGAGAATGTGATGGACTTGATTTTAGTTCTAACACAGCACGTTGGTGGTCCTTGTGGATATTTTCGTCAAGATAACTTGCTTTTGCTGGAAACTTTCCATTACTTATTTATGGGTCAGGAACCAGAGTTGATTGCAACGCAAAATGTGAAGAACTCTCAGGTTGGTTTCTTTTTCATTGTTTAAAAATCTTCTGTTTAACTATTAGTTTTAAACATCGAAGAATAATAGACCATCTTGTTGGCAGGAAGATTTTAAGTTTCGTTGACAATATCTTAGCATGGTCACTAGAGAATAACTTAGGAACTAACCTTGAACAGAGTTTCAAATGTTGTCTTTCACTTAAACAGCTAAAAGTGATGGGCCTTTTAAGTATAAAGGATGGAATTCTTTGTGGTTTGCTGTTTTTTATTTATTGGAAATTTTTGTCATTCATTTTCATCGTCTCCCATGCTAGTGCACATTAGTTATAATAAAATGGTTTAACTGTGTTGCCCTTTTTCCCTCTCATAATGATAAGTACTCGCGGTAGCTTACTTATTATCAGGTTTTGTTCGTTAGGTGGATGGAGGTGCCGAAGCTACTCTAAGCAGTCTCAGGTCTATTATGGAAGAGGAAGAAGAAAAAAGAAGGCTTACCAGACTGCGGAATCTGGGTAGTTTTTCACAGTTCAGTGGAACATTTACCCGCCTTACTATGGTATGAGGTTGCCTCTATTGTTGATCCTGAAGGGTTTATCTAATACCTTTTGGTAACTAAAGTAATTCTTCTCAACAGGATGGTTCTAAAACATTATTCAAAGGGAACCCTTGTTCTGCTTCCCGTGACACCTTACTCAAAACCCACAAAAATCACAGGGGTCCAGTAAAAAGAATGGCGTGGGACCATGGAAGGCTACCATCAACCAAAGATAATATACTAGAATTGCTCCATGATTTTGTTAACCAGTTTTTGTCAGGGGGTTACAATGGTATGTATTCTATGGTTCCAATGAATATTAGTGGTTGCTCCACACACCCTCCTTTCATTTTAAGAACTTTACTAGTGCTTGTTCTCACTGTGAACTTAATTTCCTTCCAGTTTTAATGCAGTCTGTACGTGAGGATATTGAAAAAGAACACCATGCAATTCAGAAAAGCGATGTTGTTATGTTCTTTCAGGTTGCTCAGTTTGTCACATCATTTCAGTACCACAAGTTCTCAGTTTTAAAGGTGAGGAATTTATATTGGAGGAACTCATATCTCCATTCTTACCTCTCATAAGTGTTGAGTTAAGCAATTTACTTTTGCTGCGTAAATCAGATATAACTTATTAGAGTTATTAATTCCCTCATACTGCTTTCAGACGAAGGAACTTTTCTGTAAAGGTTAGTATTAGGCACCGATGGTCATGATGGATTGGCAGACAACATCTATTTGTTTTCATAGATTAATTAAGCTCGTAAACAAATTGATAAATATAACCTTTAAACTTTTTATTTTGTTCAATATCCCCTCTCTTTCGAATACTGTGATTTTCCGCTTCGTTGCACTAATTTTGGCTTATATAATGTATCCTCAGCTTTCTTAATCTAGATAACTATATTAATTTTGTGAAACTTAATGTTGCATGTATTCATTTATCAACTTAGAAGGTATACATGCTTGGGAAAAGTAAGGTATATAAAGTTCAAGTACCTTGTGGGAAATCTACAATTAGTTGGTGTTTTCATTAGCGGAAAAGGGTATGTTTGATGATGGTGTAGCTGGATAAATATCAATCAAAGGGTATGTGTTTGGGATGGTGTAGCGGGATAAATATCAATCAAAGGGTATATTTGATGCAGGGGCGGATCCAGGAATCAAACTCAGCAGGGGCGAATTTTGGTCTTAAAGCAGATTTGGCGGGGGTTCGGGGGCTGCGCCCCTGAGCCAATTTTTTTAGATAATTTTGTGTTTTTCGGCCAGTTGCATATGTAAAACATGTATTTTGTTACAATATTGTTAATATAACAAATAATAACATTATATATATATATATATATATATATATATATAACAAGTCAAAAACCCCTTTGAGACCAATTATTTTATGCAACGTACATAGAATTCTATAATATACAATAAATAAATATTCATAAATCATTACCTAAAATTAAAAAAAAAATCAAAATAAATAAACATTTAGATAGAATTTAAAAACTTACTTCGATTACTATTTTGAGATGGTTCTTCGATAGGTGTTTCATTTGAGAGATTTTGAGTAGTGTCATCGACTCGGATGGAGTGTGATGTTGATGATTCATTATTGGAACGCTTGAATTTTAACCACATGTCATGAATGCCTAAATCAATCAAAATACAAGTATACAACAACCCCAAATAAACAATTATTTTATGCAACATAAATAGAATTATATGGTATACAAGTACAACAAATAAATATTCATAATCCAAACTAAAAAAAGAATTTCAAAATAAAAAACATTTAGATACAATTTAGAAACTTACTTCGATTACTTGTCGTAATTCAATTTGAATGATTCCCCAAATGCTCAAAGTCTCAAACCCAATTTGCTTTCTATATTCAAACAAAATCATGAATTAATTTCCATAGTACGCAAAACAAAATTTGCAGTAATTTCCTCTATACGCCTATATATATATATTATTCCTTTTAGAAAAGATAAAAGCTATTAAATAATGTTTGCATTAAATATTATATGAACAAAATAATGAAGCACAGTCACATAAACTACACAGTTACACAAATCCATCCAGTGGAGGAAAACAAATTCATAATACAAATATCAAAATTGGCATAATAAAACAAAAAAAAATACACCTAATTAGTAAAGAGGAAACCAGGAAGGGGAAAACATATATAATCTAATAATTGTATTCCTTTAAACTATCAAACAAAAAACCCCCCTAATTAGTAACCAATTAAGTCCAAAATATAACAAATACATTAAATAAATTGAATTGGATTTAACCCCAAGTCCCCAACCAACAACAAATTCAAACAAACTATACTAATTTTAAATTATGAAACAAAAAATCCCTAATTTAACAAACTACTAATTTAAAATTATGAAACAAAAAATCCCTAATTTAACAAACTACTAATTTAAAATTATGAAACAAAAAAGCCCTAATTTAATTACCTTTTAAGTCAACAAGGAAGTCAGGAAGTGGGCGAAGCCGCGGAGGCGGAGGAGAAACAACCAAAAAAAGCAGGGCAGGATGACTATGAAAAGCAAAAGGAGGAGCTGGTGACTGCTGTAGAATGAAAAGAGGAGGCGGAAAAGAATGAAAAGTGAGAAGGAAAAATGCAATGCGTAACAGCATATTAGGTTTTAGTAATTTAGAATTGATTTATAAAATTTTTTTTGGTCCCTCTAAGTTTAAGTTTTTCATTAATTTGCCTCCTTAAATTTATGAACTTACATATTTCACCCCGCTTTTATACCTGTAAAATAAAAAGAGTGAGCATAGGCAGCCGCCTATGTTGCCCTCGAATAGGTCCGCCACTGATTTGATGATGGTGTTACCGGTTAAATATCTTGACTGACAAGGTACTAATCCCCATATCTGGCCACTAAAAGGAGGAAAACAACTTGATCTAACTATCTTGCAATAGATGTCCCAATTTATTTATTTATTTTCACACAAATTGAAGTAGTAAAAACCCAGGAGTGCTTTGAAAAGCAAATTCCATCATTTCCCTATACTACTCCTTGTTAACATTGGGCCCCACAATCAACATGGAGTAGTACCCTTTACAAACTAGGGAACTTTTTGTGGGGTCTACAAACTTTAGGTAATGTACTTGAACACTTTAAGTTGTGCTTATCATATGCATTAATTGTAATATGTACTTGAACTTTAGGTAATTGTAACTTAAGTGTAATTTATTTGAACACTTTTAAAAGTTGTTAACTTGTGCTTATCATATAAGTTGTTGTATTAGACATTTTTAAAAGTAAATATACTTGAATTGAGAAAATGTGACGTATCTTATAGAAAATGAAAAAGCTAGAATAAATTGGGGTAAGAATTAAGGACAATTTATTGTAGACTAGATAATTTCGTCTCATGAAGAGAATGGAAGTACCATTCACCGGTTCATGTTAAAGGGCCTGTTTATTAGGGGATGGCCAATTGGACATGAATTAAGCTAGTGGGGGAAGACATGAGAGCCTAAATAGTATATAAGATATTAGTTGGTTAATTTTTAAAATTGTTAATTGTATTTGTTGATCTAATTTCTAATGTATTTATTTTGGCAGTTTTGGATGCTATCATACCTTGATTTTTTTTGCATAGTTTATGTAGGAAGTGGTTGAAACTAATTGATCTTGTAAGTTCCAATCAATAACTATATATAACAATCCAAAAGAGGATTCTAAATTGAATTAATTTGGTTGGTGATTAATATCTATTTGTGGGCTCAAATTTCTACATCAAGGTTGGATTAGCCCAAAATATGCACCAGGTTAGACTAGCACAAAATCTACTCTATTACTTATTTGTATATACTATTATTATATTAATCAAAACTTTTATATATATATATATATATATATAGGGGAAAGGTAATATAAGGGAGGCTTACCCAAGCTTAGCTTACTTAATAAAACAATATAATTTTACCCTTAGGGTTAAGTTTTCTATTTTTGAGAATTGGGTTGCGCCATATATATGAAAGAATATACAATAATGATGTATTTGGCGAATCAAATACCTTGGTCCAATAATAAAGCATTTTGATTAGTTGATAATATTAGTACCATACAAGCTTTTTGCGTGAAATGTACCAAAACCAAAACAAGCTATCCTTGCAAGAAATAAATGAATTTCAAAGATCTTGGACAAATCCAAAGGGGTCAATACTATCTAATAAGTTCTACCTACTATTGGATATGAAAGCAATACTCTGACCATTGAGTTAAGTATGTGATTTATATTTATCATCACAAAGAGAACCAAATGGGATCCATCCCATCGATGGATTATAAATATCACTAACCATTGAGTTAAGTAGGTGATTTATATTTATCATCACAAGGAGAACCAAATGGGACCCGTCCCATCGATGGATTATAAATATCATATTACTTATAAGCAATATCACTCAAACAGATCAAAGAGTTATGATCATGGATCATGGAATATTCATGTTGGCAAGAAATTATCCATATATCTAAAGAAATCTTTGTAAAACTACATCGTTTTATTAAGTAACTTTAGCCAAGCTTGGCTAAGGCATTGCCTTAGATAACATTTACCCATATATATATATAATCTAAAAGAGGATCCTATAATTGAATTAATTTGATTGATCATAAAATTAGTAGATAACTACAAAAAACAACGAACCTAAATTGAAATGAATTCCAATTGCCAAGAAAAGAAAAAAAGGGGAAAACATCTCACACCATGTGGAAGAAACATACAAGAAAGCTAGCCCATGCCTCACACGTGTTGCAAGCTTGTAGGTTATAATGATCTAACAAACTTTTGGCGCACCCATTTATGGTTATCTATTTGTGGATAATATTGGTGTCTATTCATCAAATATATATTAATTACATGGTTTCAGTTTAAATTCATTACTTGTTAACTAATTACGCAATGGTAAACCATAATGTTTTAACAGCCTGCTATTGGAGGCAACACATCTGAAGCTTCTACAAATCATCATGGTGATACCACTTTGTTCAAAGGCAGTATATGTGGGCCAATTGCAGAATCAATGAATGAGTCAATGTTCCTTCTGGTCAGTTTAAAGTGGCGTAACGCATTTGATGGCTTGAAGGAGACAAATGACCACAAATTTTTGTCTGCAGCAGGATCTCTTATGAGAATTATGGTGATCCATCATACCTCAATTCTTTGATCTGCATGAGTTTATTTATCATCTTTTGGAGAAGGTTATATGATGCATGTGGTCTGATTCTTTACTGTGTATGCATAAAATAGCATACTCATCTTGATAAATACTAGGTTGATTTGCACGAGTTCAATTGTATTATGTTCGTCTTGTTTACAACATATACTTGTTGCGGTCTTTACGTAGTTACATCATTTGGGCTGAAGTCACACATAATACCATATATTTGAGCAAGCTATTGAAATCATTTCAAGGGAAGGATGCAGAACAAGATCTCTTTCATGCCCACTTATTTACCTATGCAATTATATGTATAACTAGTATAAAAAAAATAAGGCACCTAATTGCACTTTGTGTATGGTGCTGAGTTGTTTGAACTTTCAGTTACTGGTTTTTATAATGTATGAAAAACTTTGTTCTTTCAGATAATGCTAATTATTTTGCTAGTTTGCAGTAAATGCATACCAGCTTCATCACCTGAATGATACAAGAGTCCAGATACATCAGAGGAAAAATACACCCTAACATTAAAATTCACATGCACTCTTATTGATTTGTTCCTTTCCCCCCATCTTTCACCCACAATAATTCCTACTCTCCGACACTTCTTTCTGTCATTGTCTCTGTTTCCATTTCTTCTCCCTGGTGAGTGTCTTTGCCTCTTTGGTCTTGTTTAACTATAAAAGTTGTATCTATTTGGAGTGAGTTTGCCTTTTGTACATGAAATTTGCAGTTTCTCCTCATTTATGGGAACCTCTTGGCATAGGTAATCTTTACTTTACGATCTTCTGGATCTATCTTCAGAAACTGCTGAATGCATATCATACGTCTACAGACACCAAGTCCAGAGCATTTATCATGTTTACCTTTGTTTTTATTAGTATTTTGTGTACTAACTCTTCTTGTAGTATGGTTTGTTTGCTTGGATGTGTAACACAATAAAATTCCTAACATCTGGTCCTACTGGATTTGTTTTATTAATTACACAATTCTGGCATGTGCTGGGTACTATTCTGTCAATGGTTCTACTATATTCTTCACAAGCTAAAAGTTATTGAGTTTTAAACTCTGGACATGATATTTAGAAGTGAATTTTGGAATCTGTTTCACATACATTTGGAAAACTAAGTTAATGATCTTGTAGCTGGCATCATATGTTTGTATAATCTTTCTAAGGTGACTGTTTTTTGTTTTGTGTAGATTCGTATGTTAGATTTGGTGCTTAAGCGGTCACCAGAAGACTCAGTGGAGCCTCAAACAGCTCGAATCCTTCTTTACAAGTTATTTTATGATCAAACTGATCAAGGGATTACTCAGTTCATCTTGAACTTGATCAAATCATTTGATACACATAAACAAGCCAGAAGGTTTCTTTTAATACTTCAAAGTTTGAAAGTGTACTATTGCCTTTTAAAAATTTACATGCATGTCACCACAATTATGGCCTAAACAGTTTCACCGTTTCAAAGATTGGTTTGAATCTGATGCTAGTCACTTTGTGCAAGTAATGACTAAGGTTAGGTCTGTTTGAAGAATCCACTGGCCACCATCCGAGCATCTTGTATTGGTTGAATCAGAGGATAAAGACTTCTTTTAGTTGCCATTGCTTATTAACTCCACTGGCAGCCACTCTGTGGATATGAGGGTGGAGATTACCCTCTCACTCCTCCAACCAAATTCCATTTCCTGGACGCAAAGTAGGTTATAGTTTCTTTTTCTAGTCATATTTTTAGAATAGAAGTCCTGATCAGAAAGAAAACAAAGATTCAGAATTTCCTTGTATGTAGTCCTCAATTCATGATGCTTTTCATCTGCCTGGCTGCTTGTGTCCAACCATAATCTAGAAGGGTGGTGGCTTTCTGCAGTAATGACAATAGATTAGATTCCTGAGTTTTAAGTTCTTTGGTAGTTTTATTTTGGGATGTTAGTTGTGTACATGCACAGTTTCTGCAAACTTGCTGCTTTACAGTTTCATATGCATACTGCCAATCAAGTGCTCTTTCATCTTCAGCTCCCACATCAAACAGCAAGTTGTGAGGTTGCTGTCTTGATATAGCGTGTCTATATCATTTTATTAGTACTGGTATCTTCACATTGCTTCAGTGAAGATAAATTATAGGGTCTTTGTATGGGATTGATTGTTAGCTAACATATTCAATAGAAGCTAAACACCTTTTATTTGAGATTTTATCTTATTTACTAATAAATTAAATTTATCTAATGATGAGGAGGTATTTTCACTCATAATTTCCATGCAAAAATTCAACAAGAACAGTATACATAGTGCAACATGAAGAAAGTTAACTTGGAATTTTGCTGTTTTTTGTGTGTATTTGGAATTTTACTTGACTAAGCATTTGTATTCCCATTCAATTAAATAATCTGTTAGCTTTTCTGCTTCGTCATCTTCCTACTGATGCTAAGTTATTATATTTGCCAGTGATCTTGCTGATTTGGTAGAAACAATACACGTGGTTGTACGGCTCATGGAAAATCTTCAAGCACGTGGCACATTAAGGGTACATTCCCTAATATTATGCGCGTGTGTGTGTACAAGTGTAATAAACTGTAATAGTTTCTTTAGTTTTTTTAATTCCTCAATATAATCAATAGTGAACTTTGAATAAACTGTATTAGTCTCTTAAACTTGAATAAACTTATATAAACCTTTCCAACAATATAATCAATAGTGAACCTTGGAATACAAACTTTTGATTTCTTAATGAATATGAACCATAGTGCTTGTCCTGTTGGGAACTGTACTTTTGCTAAAGAAAAACTCTTGCTAATAGAAACTTATAGTTCATTAAGGATGCTGTTATGGAGTTAATGATATATATGCATGCCATTTGTATAAATATTTTTGAAGCTGTCTTACTTGATTAATTGATTTATCAAGGTTGATTTTGACAATACAATAAATATTTTCAAAATGCCACCCCTTATATTTGTTAAAATCGTTGCTCAATCTTGTATTCTCTTAGAACCCATGATTGATTGTAAGTCTCACAACGTTAAATTTTATTCTTTTAAAGAAATTACAACAGTCTGAAGTTTGATGATGCTACACTTTTTGAAATAGAAATTAGTAAGTATCAGCTTGCCATATATCTGGATTAAAATTCCTTTGCTGAAAAATCTAAAATTTCTTTTGATTAAGGTCTCTAAAAAGTCAAGGAAGAAAAGAACGAAGAAAAAATTGAATGATGAGAAGGATAAAGCTAATGAAACAGTTGGAGATCATGTTTCTGCTCAAAATGAGTTTGGTACCTCGGGTTGTGAACAGACTACGCATTTAGGCAATTCAGAAAGGGAGGTGTCAACAATTCCAAGTTCTGATGGTAAAGAAGACGACATCCGAATTCCGCTTCAGGTTGATGAGAAAGATGCACCAGAGTTGGAGGCAGAAAATCCTGGAAGCAATATGCCAGAGATGGAAAGTAAAAAAACTGATAATGGTATTGAAGATTATGTAACGGATGATTCCTCCGATGGTGAACAGGTACCGCTGATAGACGAAGTTGATTTTAAGGTATCTACTTTGGTCTCTGCCCTTGCGAATACCACCATCATCCAAAATGTTTGTTGGTTGCTGAAATTTTACAAAAGCAATACCACCAGTACAAATCACTACATTATATGCATGCTGCGGAGGATCTGTGAAGATTTGGAACTTTCTCCAATGCTGTACCAGGTAAAAGGTTAAATAATAATTCTGACTCTTTTTTTCAAAGAGTAATAAGAATAAGGAGTAAAATTTGGAAATATAGCTCTTGTTTATGGTCTTGCGCACAAACTTTGCAGTTGTCTCTCCTCACTACATTCCATGATATCCTGGTGGAGCAGAAATCAAGTCCATGCAAAGAATACGAAAATATTGTTGTTTTTCTGACAAGTTTGGTGAGGAGAATGCTGAGGAAAATGAAGACTCACCCTCTTCTTTTTGTGGAAGTTCTATTCTGGAAAACACGTAAAGAATGCCATTATATTAATTGTGAACATATGTTGGACGACCTTGCCAATTGGAAGAAAGATAAATGGGGTAGTATTCCCATGAATGGAGAAGTTGGTTCATCTGGAGGGAATGGATGGAGTCGCAGAAGCATAGCTGATGCACTCGGGGATGATGAAGCTGATTTCATGCTATCACAAGTGATAGATGACCAGAAGTAAGATTCATGCATGTATCTCTGATTGCTTGTATTTCTTAATTTGTTTACATACATTACTGTCTAGTCCCTGAATAAGAAAAGAATACATATATAACTTTTACAAAAATATTTGGTGACTCATTCTGACATCTTTGACCTCTAATAGTGGTGTTCGGTCGTTTAGAGGTTTCATTTTTGAATTCTCATACACTTTCATTTATTGAATGAAATCGAATAGCCATGAGACATAAATTCTTTGTGATTTCTTAGTTAGTCTAAGATTTTGTTTTTGATAAGTAATATTTAGTCTAAGAAATTTATCGGAATAAAATTTGTTGAGATGGTTTCCGTAACATATTGATGCACAGTGTGGAAGACCCTTGTGAACCAAAGGTTAAGAAAGTGTTGAAAAGGAGCAATGGGCATTTTGTAGAAGCAAAGGAAAGCATCACATCAACTTCAAATGGAGGGATCAATAGGGTGGAAAATTCAGACGAGTATGGCCTCCAAATTTGCCACTCTTGAGAAAAGCTCTTTCTAATTTTTACCTCTAAATTTTATCATTCACAACGTTTCATTTTTCTTGCTTCTTTGTCTCAGTAAGGGGCATTCTGTTGAGCATGAGCCTGGAAGGGTACATAAAAGAATTAAGCCACTAGGTCTTAATGACGAACTGGAGAAAAAAATAAAGGACCTTTATGAAAAGTAAGTCACTTTTGATTGAGTTGTTCATAGACAGAAGTACTCTTTCCTTTAGGTGTTTTAATTATCTCTCTTTTTTGATATATATTGGTACAGATTTTAAGACAATGAAAATACACATGCATTATATTTTTTAAATTATCAATGTATTTATCATCATATTTTCAATTATACTAAAACATTATGAAAAAAATAATATAGTATGTGTTTTCGGCATGTCTTAAACCTGTGCCAGAAACAACAAAATAATTAGGGTCATTTAAACTGGGAAGGAGGGAGTATCTCCTATAGAAATCCCTTTTATTTGCTAAACATCCTGCTCTTAGGTTGAAATCTTATAAAATTTTGAGCAGACTTTTCCATAATTTAGTTAATTTTGCTCAAGTGCTTGGATACTTGAACCAATGCAATACTACTATTTGCATTTTAAGGTGAAATAACTTCCACCGTATTGGCAATATTTGATTTATGAAAATGAAATGGTTATTAATCATCTGCTTCTCACGTTCCGTGAATAGCCAGACTGTTTTGTGTTGGCTTTTCTCTATAGCTGTATGGGTTTTCCTTTCCATCTGTTTCTCATTATGGCAATTCTAGGTATAAAGATGAGCAAAATTGTAATCGTCTTATTGCGGAAGGCCTTGATTTGGATGTAAATATTTCATCTGGTCAAGTATCTAAGAAGCTTAAACAGATGGGATTTAAATTCCCACGAAAGAGAAGACTGGTTGGAACTGGTGGCTCTAATCAACTTGGGGAAGATGTACGGGTCTCGGGAAGTGAAGTCACTCATCCTAACTTGCATGATTTGCAAGAAAATTCTTCAATGAGACGACCTGTGTAAGTTTACTATGCATTTGTGCTTTCTGAATGCTGCAGTTTCTTAATGTTACGAGTATGCATGTTAACTTAGTTTTATGGCTGGAAGCCCAAGATGTCAGAAGCCTGTAGAAAACAAAAGAACATAATTCAGTTTTTTGATTTTGGAATGATATATTCTTTAGCTGACACCGACTTTTTTGTGCCATTCTTTTACTCTTCTTTCTCAGGCACAGCAGAAAAAGTGTACGTGCATTCAGCGAAGAGCAGGAGTTGATGATTAAAGGTTTATTTGAGCAGTGAGTGCCCGTATTGATGTATCCTAGTCTTAAATTTGATTTCATCCATGTATACTTAATTTTAAAAAGATACTGGATTATTAAACATTTATGCATTTAGCACTTGAAAATGTAATATGAGCTTCATTTACTTTGTTAAAGGTTTAAAGATCACAAGAGATGCAGTTTCATGATTGCAAAAGCACTAAATGCTGATGGCACATTCACAGCAGCCCAGGTTTCACGTAAGCTAAAGCAAATTGGCTTACGTATTCCTCAACAGAAGAAGGATGCCCACTTGCATTTGAGGGATGAGGATCTTAATGACTTCTCTGCTGAAGGTGCTGATAATTCCGATCATGAAACATTATTATCGCTAAGGAAAAGGTAACCATCTTTAAATATTAATGTGATTGTCTATGTAGATTTTACTTAGATTTGTGTAAGAGGTTGAATAGTGTATGGGGATGCAACATTACAACATTGGGAAATTATAGTGCCAAATCTGATGTTCAGTAACAAACTCCTCAAGCTGACAACATTCTTTTATTTTGTTTTATCTCTATTTAACCCCCACCCTCACTACACAGCTATAGATGGGCAGTCCACAAATATATTGGCAAGTGTACTATATCAGATCTATAATATTTTTGTGGTGCAGCAGGCACCTGATTTCTGCTTAACTTATTTGACGCCCTTTTTCTATTATGTATCGTCCTTACATTGACTTATATTTTCTTCTGCTGTTCCCATGATATCAGCATTGATCACTGTGAACCCATCTTACCTCTAAAAACCATCTCGAGGCTTATCCTCACTGCCTATAGAGTTCATGAATATTTGACAGTTAAGGCCATTTGTTCTCTTGCTATTTATCTAAACATCAACTTTCTGCTGTACTTGACCGTTTGGTGTCTTCCCGTAACTGCTCAATATTCAAGTATGCAGCCAGTGTTGTTTTTACTCATTTTCTTCAATTACTATTTAATATTACTGTCAGACTTAATTTTACTTCATCAGAATTTTGCTAATATACAGTCCGAAAATTTGAGAAGAGATAAAAGTTCATTCTAAGGAAATACAACCTCCTTCTGTAAATGAGAGTCCCTGTTTTTTTTTTCTTTCAAATATGATGATTTGCATTTGACAACTTAGACAGAATATTTCTCCATAATTTTTTTATAACAATAAATTTTTCTCTTTGAAGTTTATTATTAAAAAAAATTATGACACACTTTGTGTCCAATGCAAACCTCAATATTTCAAGGGAAAAAAGTCAAAAAAAAGGGCCCATGGAACTAGTGATACAATCTGTTGATTATATTGCAGTTAAAAGAGAAGCAGAAACTTGACATACACATCCTTTGTTTAGTACGCAATGTCATTATGCATCATATCTTAGTAGTTTGGGCAACAAATTATTAGATTTCAGTCAATGATAGTGGTGTTTCCTTTGTCATCATTCTACTTTTTGTTTGTTTGGATATTTTAGGAGCAAAACCAAGCAGAGTACAAGTGATATGGCAGAAAGGTCAAATCAGAAGACTTCTGGAAGGTTCTCGCAAGAGGATTCTGATGATGAATTACTAAGCTCTCTTGTGGGGTAAGTTTCAACTCTTTCATATGATAATGGGTGATATAGCTTGATTTTGGATATGGAAAAATATTGTGGTCTGTTTGCCTATCATTTTCTCTTATCTCTGCTTTTGACTAAACACAAATCGGTACGTACAATATCATATAGGTTCCAGGCAGAGAATAAATTGGTGAAACATTAAAATAGAGCCATCTTCTTTTATCACTTCTGTAACTATGATTAATGGGTTATAATACCTCGTTACAATATGAATGCCTTGCATGTAATAATAATATGCTAACCTAATAAGTCGGGGAGAAGTGGAAGAAGCACTGTTGACGTTGAGTACATATGCATACACATTTACCTGCATGCTTGTAACTTCAACCAAATAATTGAATCAATTAGTCGTTGTAAATAAACTTTTGCAAAGGTTGCATCTCTTTGTGAAATTAAAGAAATTTATACAACTTTTGCAACTAGCTTACATTGTAAACATGTCATCTAATTCATTAATGGCCCAAGATTGCTCAGCACACACACATCCTGGTATGTTCCGAGGATTATTCATCTTTTGCTTCCTGGTACCAATTGTGGAGTAAAACTTAAATGGAAAACAAGAAGTAATTTAGGTTGACTGAGGAACCTCGACCTCCAGAAACAACACAAGGTTGAAAAGATAATTGATTCGTTGGTTTTATTCATGACTGCTGCCGACTTATATAAGCCTGCAATACACAACTAATACCACAAAAATAGGGAATAAGCATAATCTACAACTACCCATTACTAACAAAATAACATAAAACTAGTTCTCCCTTATCCTAACTAATCTACTAAACTAATTAAAATCAGCACAGTAAATTTATTTAAACAAAAACTAAACAAGCATGTAACACCTCCTTTCTTTATTAAGCAATGTCATTATGCATCGTATCTTAGTAGTTTGGGCAACAAATTATATCCCTATTCACCTATCCTACTTTTGGCATGTCTACGTGGGTTAAAGCTTTGTTTTATATTTCAGTCAATAATAGAGGTGTTTTCTTTGTCATCATTTTACGTTTTGTTTGTGTGGATATTTTAGGAGCAAAACCAAGCAGAGTACAAGTGATATGGCAGAAAGGCCAAACGAGAAGACTTCTAGAAGGTTCTCGCAAGAGGATTCGGATGATGATGAATTACTAAGCTCTCGTATGGGGTAAGTTTGTTTTAACTCTTTTATATGATAATGGGTTATATTGGTCTGTTTGCCTATCATTTTCTCTTATCTATGCTTTTTAATAAATACAAATTGGTACCAGTTCCAGGAAGAGAATAAATTGGTGAAACATTATCATACAACTGTCTTCTTTTATCACTTTTCAAACTATGATTATTGATTAATGGGTTAAATAATATCTCATTACATTATGAATGCCTTGTATGTAATAATAATGTGCTAGCCTAACAATACTTTTGGCATGTCTATGTGGGTTAGAGCTTTGTTTTATATTTCAGTCAATAATAGATGTGTTTTCTTTGTCATCATTTTACGTTTTGTTTGTGTGGATATTTTAGGAGCAAAACCAAGCAGAGTACAAGTGATATGGCAGAAAGGCCAAACGAGAAGACTTCTAGAAGGTTCTCGCAAGAGGATTCTGATGATGAATTACTAAGCTCTCGTATGGAGTAAGTTTGTTTTAACTCTTTTATATGATAATGAGTTATATTGGTCTGTTTGCCTATCATTTTCTCTTATCTATGCTTTTTAATAAATACAAATTGGTACCAGTTCCAGGAAGAGAATAAATTGGTGAAACATTATCATACAGCTGTCTTCTTTTATCACTTTTCAAACTATGATTATTGATTAATGGGTTAAATAATATCTCATTACAATATGAATGCCTTGTATGTAATAATAATGTGCTAGCCTAACAAGTCAGGGAAAAGTGTAAGAAGCACTGTTGACTTTTGAGTACATATGCATATACCTTTACCTGAAAGCTTGTAACTTCAGCCAAATAATTGAATCAATTACCCATTGTAAATACTTTTGCAAATGTTGACATCTCTTTGTGAAATTAATGAAATTTATACAACCTTTGCTACCAGCTTACGTTGTAAACATGTCATCTAATACATAATATAATGGCCCAAGATTGCTCAAACTTTAATTTTTCAAGATGTAATAATTTGTTTGTTTACTCATTAGTTCAGTCTAAAATATTGGGCCTTGCAACCTGAGATGGTGTAAACTTCAGTTAATTATCCACACACCGGTAATAAGTTCAAATTAAATTACACACAATTGCATAGATTATATGAGTTGAAGTGCCGTTGTTGCTCTCTAGTGTCGTTCCAGTTTGTATACATGGAGCTGTGCAATTCAAACACATTGGAGTTTGTAAACAAATGCATGTTGTCTCATTATAATATATATTCTGTTCCAATTTTTAATGGGCACGAAGAAATAAAATGTTGCACAATTTCTTGCATATATACCCTTAAATTTTGAAAACGTTTTGAAATTGTTGGATCCACAAATTCCTTATTCTCCATTTTCCAAAAGCTTAACATGGTCTATCTACTAGTAGTTGTTCATTGTTTCAATGTTTTTGTGTTTTTGACAAACATTTTGAGGCATGCAGAAATGGAAAATGCCACATAAAATGGGATGGAGTATTCCCCATGGTGCAATAAATTCAGTGTTATAGTTTTCATGAACTTACAGAGTTAAATAATTTAGATTTCTGGTTTCATGGATGATGGATCTCATAGAAAACTTAAATTTCCTTGAAAATTTTGCAGTCCAAGAAATATATTGATCCACCATGAATGTGTGATACTAAATCATATACTAAATAATATGTATTCGTGTCTATTATATTATGTTTTATCCGTGGCCTTCTTTTGATGATTGGATGCTTTCTTTCAGCTTCAGGCATAAACATGAACAACCCACTGGGATGGTAGATGCAGAAAATGATGATGTTTCTTTGCACCAAGACGGCGATACAGAAGCTGAAGCAATTGGAGTTAGCGGGAAACACGTAGCTTTTCCAACTACGGACAGAGCTGATCAATTGCAATATCAGGACCTGCATGATAAGTTAGCTGATGAATTGTCCGATTTTAGGGATGATGTGACCCCTGTTGCATCCACAAAAGATGTTGTGCCAAGAAGGAAGCTAAGGATGATAATAGACGGTGATGATGACTAACATTATGGTGGATCAGTTCTACTTGTTGCTGTTCTGATCATTTTCAGTGTTATTAGCTTTAAGACTGATACCTTAAGATGTAATTTTTGTACATAATTTAACCCCTTTTTTTGGCAGTTGAATCATTTAGTGGACTGTTTCTAAGAGAGAGATGCATGGCATAACCCAACGTCACTCTGTGTCGGGAAGATTTTGTATAATGGAAAGCTAATATCCTATAGGACCCACACTATCGATGTGAGATGTGTTCTCCATATGACAATACCACAATTGATTTCATAACACTGAAGTGAAAGGGTTGAAGAGATGTTGGCATCGACGATAGCCGTCCATTCATTGGAGGAGTGGACTGTGGACAAGTCCTCTAAAGTAGGGAACTTCGAAGCTGAAAGTGAAAGATTTTGTTTACAAAAATTTACAACAATTAATGCTTTATAAAAACTTCACTTGCTATGATGATACCTTCAGTTATATGTACAAAATCATATTGCAGAAGATAAGTTTTATAAATGGGATTACTACTTTTATTTTTTTTTAAAATAGGCTTTCCGATATTCCGTAATTAAAATTTAAAGGAAAAAAAATTATTTCCAACTATTCAAACAATCCCTAAGCTGTTTAGCATATGCATTTGTTTAGCACGGAAATTGGTTTCCGAATTAAGAAAAGCATACTTTGCTTTACTAGACTGATTCATTTATGTGCAAGTACCTAATTCAATCCATTAGAAGAAGGAAATCAATATATTTCACCAGTTTAGAGACTCTTTCTATTTGGCCTGTGAGGTGGTATAATTGAAAATCGTGTGCTCTATTTCCTTTGTAATTGGGTCATCCAACTGGTCCCATAAAGTTTGAAATGCTATAAAGTTACTGCAGAAGTGGAAGACTAAAAGATAGTCTGCAAGTCAACCTTCTCAGATGGAAATTTCCAGAAAAAAGGCAGTTTTGCTACTGAAGTTACATTAAATTCATGAACAGCCAACCCAAATAAAGTAATTCCAATTAATACCCATTAATTAATCTCTTAATCCTGAGTCCTGAACCTATACCATTTGTCTCAAAAATGACTAATCCTAAAAGGTTCAACCAACATGTACTGTTCTTCTTCATGGCTTCACTACTTTACATGAACCCTTCTGTTGAATGTGCAAAAAATGGAGGTGCTAAAATGATAATAAAGTGCATAGAAAAAGAGAGACAAGCTCTGCTCAAATTCCAACAAGGCCTTGTTGATGACTATGGCCACCTCATTTCTTGGGGGAGCAAAGACTGCTGTACATGGAGTGGAGTCCATTGCAACAACATTACAGGTCATGTAGTTGCACTTGATCTTCACAATCAATATTATGCTTTTGAGCCTTTAACAGGTATAATTAGTCCTTCATTGCTTCAGTTGCAGCATTTGAATTATTTGGACCTCAGTTCCAATTATTTTGGCGATAATCAAATACCGGAATTTATAGGCTCATTAACACAATTACAACACCTGAATCTGGCAGAAAATAATTTTGTTGGTGAAATTCCTCTTCAGTTTGGCAACCTAACTAAATTGCGGTTTCTTGATTTGGGCTTTAATGTTTTAGATGTGATAAATCTTGATTGGCTTCATAACCTTCGTATGTTAAGTTACCTTGACATGAGTAGTGTGAACCTTGCAAATGTCAATTGGCTACAAGCTGTAAATAAGCTCTCTTTTTTAACAGAATTACGCTTGTCTATGTGTGGGCTTTCTGGTGTAACTTCTCTATCAATTCCCTTAGCTAATTCTTCTTCAATGAATCTTGCCGTTGTAGATTTATCTGTTAATGGTTATGTTTCTTTCTCTGAGTTCCATTGGTTGTTCAATTTTAGCTCTAGTCTTGTGGACATTGACATCTCTTCTAATAGTTTGCGAGGTCCTATTCCTAATGCTTTTGGGGAAATGGTATCACTTATTAGTCTCAATCTTGCTTCAAATGCACTTGAAGGCGAGATTCCAGAGTCTTTTGGCAAGATGGTATCCCTTACAAGTCTCTATCTTATTGATAATTTACTTGAAGGTGAGATTCCAGAGTCTTTTGGGCGTAACTTGAGTCATTTGCAACTGCTAGGACTATCTGGAAATAATTTTAGAGGGCAGCTTCATGAGTTTCTAAGGGGGCTGTCTGGGGGTGCCGCTAGCTCCTTGGAGAGTTTGAGATTAGCTGATAACCAACTTACTGGTTCATTGCCTGATATTACAAACTTCTCAGCCTTGAGAACATTGTCACTCCGCATAAATCAATTGAATGGCACTTTCCCAGAAAGTTTTGGACAAGTTTCCAGTCTAGTGCTTCTAGACTTGTCCAGCAACCAAATGACAGGATCATTACCTGATTTTACCTTTTTCAAATCATTGAAACATTTAGATCTTAGCAGCAATCAGCTACAAGGTAGACTACCAAAAAGCATCGGGCAACTTTCTGAGCTTGAAATCTTGGATGCATCATATAACTCGTTAGAAGATACACTGTCTGAAGCCTACTTCTCCAATCTCTCCAACTTAAAGATATTACACTTGTCTTTTAACTCATTGGCTTTGGAGTTCAGCTCTGACTGGCTTCCTCCTTTTCAACTGGATGTTATTCGACTAGCATACTGTAGGTTGGGGACTCACTTCCCGAGATGGCTTCAAACTCAGAATAATTATTCGGAGCTTGATATCTCATATGCTGGAATTTCAGATAAGGTACCTAATTGGTTTTGGGAGCTCTCCCCAAATTTAAAGTACCTAAATCTGTCTTACAACCAGATGAGTGGTGTAGTGCCTGATTTATCATCCAAATTTGTTGCTTATCCTAGTATAGATTTGGACTCTAATCATTTTGAGGGCCTGGTGCCATCATTTCCACCTGATTTGACATCATTGCATCTGTCCAAAAATATGTTTTCGGGGTCAATTTCTTTCTTATGTTCAATTGCCAACGGGTACTTCACTTCTCTTGACCTCTCAGATAACCAATTATCAGGAGAGCTTCCTGACTGTTGGATGAAAATGGAAGAATTAGTTATTCTTAATTTGGCAAACAATAATTTCTCTGGAAAAATTCCGAGCTCTATGGGTTCCCTATACCAGCTTCAAACATTGTACTTGCGCAACAATAATTTGGTAGGGGAATTACCTTTGTCCTTGAAAAACTGCAGCAAATTGAGAATTGTTGATCTGGGTCAGAATAAATTATCAGGAAATGTACCAGCATGGGTAGGTACACACTTGGCAAGTTTGATTGTCCTTAGCCTGCGACTAAATGAGTTCAATGGAAGTATACCTACTCAAATATGTCATCTCAACCATATTCAAATCTTGGACCTCTCTCGGAACAATATTTCAGGAAAAATACCACTTTGCTTTAACAACTTCACATCTTTGGTTCAAAGGAATAGTTCAAGTGGAACACTTGTTTTTAACATTACAGCTTATGAAGGTTACTATTTTGATGGTGGTGACTTTGTGGGCAATGCATTGGTTCAATGGAAAAGACAAGAGTCAGAATACAAAAAAACTTTGGGGCTTCTGAAAAGCATTGATCTTTCGAGCAATAAACTAGCTGGGAACATTCCCCAAGAATTTGCAAGTCTAAGAGAACTGATTTCCCTGAACCTGTCAAGAAATTGTTTGACAGGAAATATCATTCAAAAGATTGACCAGCTGAAAATGTTGGAATCTCTGGACTTGTCTCAAAACCAACTTTCTGGTGCAATTCCTGTAGGCTTTGTTCAATTAAGCTATCTTAGTGTTTTGGACTTGTCAAATAACAACTTGTCGGGTAAAATTCCATCAAGCACTCAACTGCAGAGCTTCAATGCCTCTAATTTTGCTGGGAATCTAGAACTTTGTGGGCTTCCCCTTACAAATAAGTGCCCAGGAGATGAAACAGCTCCACTTCCTCCCACTATTGAGCAAGGGAGAGACAACAATCTACAAGAAGATGAAGACAGGCTTATAACACCAGGGTTTTACCTTAGTGTTGGCCTTGGTTTTGCTGTTGGATTTTGGGCAGTCTTTGGCACTTACCTGCTAAAACGCCCATCGGCCAATTTCAAGTTCCTGGACAAGATAAAAGTTGGATGTATGTGACAACAACAGAAAATTAAGCTAGGAATGCAAAGGAAGTTTAGGTTCTAACTGGTACGTATCTTTTGGTTTTTGTTAAATCCTTGTGTTGGGTTCTACAAACATGTTTAGAAAAGTATTTTCTCAAAAATTAATTATGTATTAGAAGGAGTCCATCTTGTAGTTTCATGCATTCCCTAGATTCTTTTGTTTTTTGTTCACAAGATGTTAAGTTTTAGAGTCAAAACACAAACTCTGGCGTCAAATTTTTTTTATTTTTATTTTTTTTATAATTATTATTGATCTGTAGGTCTATAAACTCCTTCAGGACATAAAGCTCCAGTTCAACTGCATTGAACACCTTTGTACAGTTTGTAGGAAGGCCAACACTTTTTCCCAACTGAAAATAATCATTAAATATATGTACTCCAAGGTTAATCATATGAAATTGTTGTTTGCAGGATCATAAAGCTCCTGTATTGGTCCAGCAGGCTTTAGTCAACCTCATCGGCTACGAAGATAGTCCCATGTTTTGCTCTTTTGTTACCGCTGCATCTGTTTTTAGTTACTGTTCTTTGTCCCTTCTGTACCTTATTATGTCCATTTGCTTTAGGGCTTATGTATTTTTGTTGAACTGCTGTAGGTTATTTTATGGCTTAAATATAAATTAGTATCCTAAATTATTAGGTTTTTTTTTTATTTCGATAATTCACCTTTCAATTTTGTCAATTAAATGATTAAATTATTAATTTTTTTCATATTTGTTCAATTGTACCGTCACGTCAGAAATTAATAAAATTAATAACGTGGGGGTGAATATGTGGCATACCATGCTTATGTGTCAAAAGAAAAGTAATTTTTGAATTATTGTAAATCAGTTTATTAAAATGAAGGGGTAAAAGAATAATTCAACATTCATATCATATTCAATCGAAATAAACAAAATCTATTCCATACAAATAAAAATCATCACTTCTCAGACCCGATCTCTACCAAATACCGGCACATCCTTGCATTCCCAGATCGACGATAGATGGCTTCGATTACTTGGTACCTCAAATCGATGGCTTTGGCTACTCGGTACCTCAAATCGACGATACAAGCAACTAGACATGCCGTGGTCTTCGATAGTGCAGTAGAAGATCGGCAGCGACATCGGACCGTTTCTTCTCCTCCTTTTACATTTTCTTTTTTTAAATCAGAGATGGTGGGATCTTTTAGCTAGCGACAATTGCAGAGAAGTTTTGAGGGCATGATTTCTGCTTAAATTTTAAAGTTTTGGGTATGATTTTTGGTGGAATTTATTTTTTGTTGGTGTGATGTTGATGATGGCAGCGAGCATGGGTGATGTGGTGATGGGGGTGATGATGGACAAGTGTGATGGGGAAGATGAGTGACCAAGTAAATCTGATAATTATTTTTTAATTTTTAATGTTTGGGTCTGCACTTGATTTGTTGGTTCGAGAAAAATGCATAGTAGAAACACCGATTCAACACATAATGAACAATCAAAGTCGCCCTTCTTTGTAATCGTTGAGAAATTTTGATTTCTGAGACTTGGGGGATTTTCGATGGTTGTTGAAATTTTCTGAGTAATTGGAATATTTAATCGATGATTTATCTGTTTAGAAAGGAGTTGATTTTATTTTGTTTTAATTTAATATAATATAAAAGGATGGTTTGACCTTTTTACCCTTCAGTATACAATGGATGTGATAAAAATATTTATAATAACTTTTTTTAATTACACATATCTTGGAGATGGGTCCACTCAAAGATGCACGTCATCAATTTTTGACGTGCCAGATACAATTGAACAAATGTAGAAAAAATTAATAATTTTATCATCTAATTGACAAAATTGAAAGGTGAATCACCGAAGTGGAAAAAAGATAATAGTTTAGAACAGTAATTTATATTTAAGCCTTATTTTATTAATAAAGTTCTGCTCCTTTCACCTGCGAATATTTCCCCATTATTTCGTGTTGCTTACAATGACCTCAAAGAAACAATGGTAGAAATGTGCCACGAGGTACAAACATACAATACAATACAATACTGCTGTCAATATGCCGGTAGAAACAGAAATCTGCAGTGTAAAAAAAACAAAAACAGAAAATTATTCACAATCATCGTAAGAAGCCATTTTGGTTGTTTCTCAGAGTCTTCTTCAGTGGAGCTTGTTGATTTTTTGTTTTTGGTTATTTCATGCATTAGTCTATCCAGCAAGTAAATTATTTCGTACGCATGTAATTTAGACTCGCAATTTATGTATCAGCATCACACACGTGGAGAACAACATTGGTAACTATGACTACATATTTGAACTTTCATGTTCTAGCTTTATTAATGTTACTTTGTCCCTTGCAATTCGAGAGTTGCAACCTTAAAAGTTGTTTTCAACAACATATTGGATGTTCCTATGCTTTTTTGCTGGAAGTTCATTATCTAGCTACTCTCATAAAACATATATATATATATATATATATATATATATATATATATATATAACACTAGTAAACTCCCTGGTTCCTTTCAAAAATTAATCTTAGTAAGAGGAAGCTTTTCCACAACATTAATTACTTGTGGAGTCTGGAAAAAAAATATGATTATATATTTAACATGTCAATAAAAAAGACCAATGGATGACAAAAACAACTTGTTAATGAAAATTACATGGAGATAATTCCCACTTCAATATAAACTAGAAAGATTGGGAATAGAAACCATCATAATATAGATGTGACCCGGATGGAGTTATCTGCGGATCCAGTCAAGAAGATGGGCAAGGTTGGGTGCCAATCTACTGTGGTTATAGCGGCACTGTGAGGAAGAGTTCTCATCCCATTCATATAAGCTCGAACCTATCAGCGTAGAGTATAAAATCTTTCATTAGAGCAGGATAATTAATATATGGAACAAATATGGTAGGGAAGTATACTGTTCAAGATCCATTCAAGGACTATTACACCACAAGCCAACAAAATGTTTCACAACAGACCAGATTGGATGGTTGGGATCAACAATCCAATCAGTGACCAATATTTGACTACATAAGTGTGTGTGTGATAGATAGACAGTAGTGAGAATCTACCTGATAAATGGGTGCTCTCACTGAACCAGATGTCACCAGAAGTCTTCTCCCATTAGCATCTAAAGCCATTTCATGTCTAGGGTGTAGTGAGTTCTGGGGGTTACAGAACCTACATAATGAAACAGAATTCAGTTGTTGAAGCATCTTCTGTAAAATAATGTATTTCATGTCTGGGTTTAGATTCTTGGGGTTAGGAAAATAAGTAGTAACCCCCCTCCCCCTCCCATACATACAGGAAAAAAAAACAACTATGTAATGGAACAGATTAATGTTCTCAAGCTTTCTTGCGTAATTTGTTTCATAATAAGCATTTTTGCATAAAAGTTTTATAAAAATTGTACTTTAAATGTAGCAAGCAATATAAGGTTAGACCGACAATACTTGTCAGGGGGAAAAGAAAAGAAGAAAAACTCAAAAAAGAAGGAGGGGGGGGGGGGGGGTACCTGTGTCCCAAAACGTTACCTTTTATCAACTTTTTACCCACCTATTAAGATCTCTACAGACACAAATTGTATTAATAAATTGTATTATTGTAGTCTTTAAAAGCTTCATATTGAAAAAAAATAAACATTTTGAAGAAAATAAAAATTAAAGAGTATGATTCTATTTTTCAGACATAGGGAGTACTATATACAATTACCAATTGAATAACATAAATTTGTCTTCTAGATTGTATTGGTACAGCCCACCCCGTTAGAACTATTAATTATATAATTTACATATATAGATCAAAAATATACTTCTACGCAAAAGAAGGCCATATATATTATTCACCTACATTCCTGTTCTTTAACAAAAATTACGTATGATTAACTTCAGATATTAATAAAAACTCTTAAATACCTAATTGAATTTAACTATCTTTCACTTGTTTATAACTTGGTGTTCCTTATATTTCACACTAAAACAAGACGGGCATAACAAACGGAACTATCATATTTAAAGATAAAAATAATTGTGTGAACAGTCAGATAGCACATCATTTGTTGTAGAAATCTTAATCAACGAATCATGAAAATTAGCTTCATCTTCACTTTCACCTTCAAGGCTTCAACTTCATCCTCAAGTTCTTCATTTAGTCAATATTTGACAAACAATCTCCTCAATTTTCAGGCGAACAAACATCTCTATGCTGGAACCCTTTTACGAAACATATTTATTTGGGTTACCGATATCCCCTCTGTTAAAATTGTTTAAATGTATATATCTTAAGAATCACAGGTTTTGTTTCTAACTTTCTACGTCACATTTCATTATACAACTTGTTATCTTTTAGGTATTAGTATAAAATACATCAGCATACAGAATGAAGATAATTCCTATAAAGTTATAATTTATTAGAGATTATGGAGTATAAGAACATCAATTATTAGAGTGTCCCCTATATGTAGCAGGTTAAGAATACAAAATCTTTTAACAAGCCAGTGGGAAAATGTATTCCAGAGTTCTGTTCTCTTAAATATTTCCACTATCTATCTCTATTGAGCAAGCCAACCCTGTTAGTAGAAAAAAAAAATTTTGCTTGATATTAATATCTCATGTGAGCCTAGTTCACTTCCTAATGTTTTACTGAAAACACTCCCACAATATGAAACCAACCCTGTAGCTGTAGAGCCGGGTTTGACATGTTGCTCATAAAACAATATTATTACTCCACAATGTTTCAGGTTGAAATAGACTGACATTAATTTTCATTTTTCCACTCCCAGCTGTGATGAATGACATTAAAAGAATGGGGAGAAACATATTCTACAGATGTAAAAATTGGCTTTATGAAGGGTTAAACAGTCTAACCGGTATTGTTTCCTGCTGGAACACCAACTCTTATGCCATCTAAACCAGAAAGTAATAAAAAAGAAGTGGCAAATCAAATGGACAAGCAACTCAAGTACCTGCTGCAATTTCTTGACCAAAGAACTTTACCTTGATTTTGCAAACTCCATTCAAATATCTGAATACAAATTTCTGGTTTAGTTTCTTTGATAAAAAAAATCATCTTCTTAGCAGAAAAGTAAAAAATAAAAGGTTTAAAATTCACCAAGCAATTAAAATTTTGGTGAAACATATAGAGTATCAATCTATAAATAGAATAAAGTGGAAAGTACTGAAACTCATAACCAAACTTCAAGCCAAAATCAAAGCACTTACCTTTCCATCTGAACCCAAGCTAAAAATACTGGTCTCATCAGGCCCAAAAAGAACAGAGCTAATAGCAGAATCATGAGCTGGCCATCCAGTGATTTGCAGGCCAGCAGACATATCTTAGCCTAGTTAAGGATGTTCATTGGTACATACATGTGTTACCTTGTGTGGAATATTAAAGAAATCATCTAGCTTAAAGAGAAGAAATTAAAAGGATACCAAACATATGAATCATTCCATCACTTGCAGCAGCTGTTAAAATCTTCCCATTGTGGTTAAAGCACAAGGAAGTAATTGCTGGCGGATCTTTACCAAGAGGAAGGACTGTCTTCAAAAAAGTTTGAGAAAAAAGAAGGCATGATTGTCGGTGAAAAAAAATCAAAACAAAAATCTAATATCAACATATAAATTTCTAGGGAAAAAAACACAAAGACATACCATAGCCTTCCATGTCCTCATGTTCCAAACAGTTAATGATGCAAATCCCAATCTAGTAATATCACTTGTGCCCTGACTACAAAGACAATGAGATCCTAAGAATTTCTTCCAGTCACATATTTAAAGTAAGCACAAGAATCCAAACATGTCTATTACAGATAAATCAGTAGAGTTATAATTAGAAGTTCCGTGTACTTCATGAAGTCATTGTAACCAAAGACAATTTAAGGTAACCTTGAAGAGTGACTAAATACTTACTTAAACAACATTAAATAAACAATGTATGGCTAACCCACCAATTAACTAAAAAACCCAAAACCAACATTGAGCCCAGCTCAATAACCAAATCATTTCTCCTATTGATTATCAAATCGTTATTGCTTTTGCACAACCAAATTTTTAAAGCATTAAATATATTGTTTGGGCACATTCTCCAATAGTTTAGCTTTTCGAGAAATCAATATATTGGCATCGTATCAGAGCTTTGGTTTCTCAAGTGTTCAAGTCCTTCACTTGCATTTTGTTCTACCCTATATTGTTAGTACTATGGTTGTATGGCACTCTAATTGGTTAGTGCATCGTGTTGTATAACTTGTATCCAAGTGAAACTGATCACTGCAAATGGGAGAGTTGAAGCATGACTCGTGAGATACAACACTAGGCCCATTTTTAACAGCTTAAGCTTTAAAAGCAGCAGATAATTTGATATAAACCATCAATCTAGTCCCGCGGTAGCTTCTTCCAGATCCACATGACTCATCTATCACAACACACTCATCACTATTGATATCTTCTTTTGGTAAGTCTCATTGCTACTAATATCACTTCAAGAAGTAGAAAGAAGAGAAGGAGGCTCAAGTAAGGAGGTTGTCTTAAAAAACTGGCAAGAACAGAATAATTAGGGAAAGAGCAAAGAAAGAAGGACAACAAAAGAAGCAAAAAACATTATGGGATGAATCAAAACATGTTTTTGACTTGACATAACTAGGCTCTGTCAAATATTCTTTCAAACAATAGGCAAGGTCATGAATCCTCAAAAATGACTTGCTCTAGTAAAGATTTGATTATTATCCACTACACTGCTCAATTTTTTTAAGAAGTAGGAAAATGGGAGAAGATTAGAAGAAAACTATGGGAGCATGAGAGTAGGACAAGAATTCCTCGAGGGAGTTGCACAAGAGGCAGAAATCACAAAACAAAATTAAAGGACACATTAATTGACGCTCATAAAGGCCAGTAACCTACAGAACATTCTAATAATAAACTCAACCTACCGAAGAAAACCATAAACAAATCATCATATATATAGGATATACACAGATCAATGCTGCTAAATTCACTTACAAAGAAGCATAACCCAATTCACTTTTATTATTGTGATTATAAGAAGTCGGCATTCCCATTAATGAGAATATATGAAATTTTATTTGCACAAGATGATTGTGTAGAAGATGTGAATTATGTTGTGTTAATGAAGGTTTCAATTAAGTGCAGCCACTTCAAGAATATCAAACAAAGGATATATAATTGTTAATCATCAGCTTATACTTGAAAAATGCTGCAAACTTCGGTACTTTAATCATTATACTTAACATTTTCTTTCTGTGGTCATCATTATTCTTCAAATGAACTTCAATCATTTTCCAAACAAAAGAAGTTTATCAGCTTATACTATACTTGTCAGTAAGCTGGGGTGCTTCAACAATCTGGAAAAATGATGATAAGCAGAGAAAGAAACATACTCATTCAAACATGGGGTTCAAATTTACAACACTTCAGGGGAAAAAAATATACATACATATATATGCACAAGTACCAAAACAATACCCTCTTGATGCTGCTGCAGAAACAAAAATCGGCTCCACAGGGCTGCATTTTAAGTCCAAGACACTGCATCACAGCAGACCACAAGAAATAGGTACAAAGGCATAAGAGAATAAATGCTTAGATATTTTGGGAAAAAGAAGAAAACCTTGGGAATGCTTCTGTTGTATGGAGATCACAAACAACTCTCTTTGCATCAGCATTCCATGCTTTGATGCCTCCATCAGCAGTGCCTATGAGAAGCTTTTGTCAAAATAAACAAGAAACGTACAAAAATTACTATTTAGTCTTTGATAATCTCTGTTTCATCCGATTTGAAATTTCATATGACATTTATCAAACACTGCCAGTTAAAATGATATGATGAACATGAGATACATAACTCCTAATAGAAGGTCTAGAGAAAGGAAACACCTGTATATGAGCTAAAGTCTAAAACATACTAGAAAATGAGAGGCAAATATGCGGTATCCAAACATGGTAACTCAACATTGAATACACACAGATACAAATATATGCACACACCTATAGAAAGACATGTTACATACCAGACGGTCAGATTTACAATCCCACTCGAGCGACATGATCTCTGCCCCACAATAGATGGTCGCATTTCTTGATGTTGGTGTTGATGAGTCATATGTCCATATCCTTCATCAAAATTATATGAAACTCAGGAGGCAAATTATGTCATAACATGAACGAGGAGTTCACTACAATTTTGAGAGGCACTTTGTCATAGGTTTTGTCTAGAATCTACATAACCTAAAAGGTAAATAAAACCTTAAAACTCATGGATTTGATTTCATCAGGATATAAACCAGATTTTGCCATAGGTTTTGTCTAGAATATACATAACCTAAAATAAATAAATGTTTATAAACTCATGGATTTACAAAATAAAAATCAATATATATATATATATATTATATCCAATTACATTTGTTCGGCAGGATACACTTGTGACCTTTAGACCTGGAATATTTAAGTTTGATGAATATAAGAATAAGTTTCAGTAATCAGTAGGTAAGGAAAATATTGAGTGGCTGCCGGACCTTTAGAGTATTTCTTTTCCTCACTCATTATCTTAACTAATGACCAGGCATCTATGATATTTCTTGAAATTAGTTTTCATTGTATAAACCTGACTGTGCCATCCACAGAAGCACTTGCAATGTTGTCCCCAGATGCAGAAAAACGACACCGACTGATTGGACTTGTGTGACCTAAGAATGTCTCCTACAAATAATAACCACATATAATCCAATAAAGCATCATGTAAAGGGTATAAAAATTGAATAAGACAGTGGACAAGAATTTACAAGATAAAGTAGTAAATCATTGAAAAGTTAATATCAAAATTGAAACTCAAATAAGGCCTAGTAAGAAATTTCACCTGGAAGCTTATTTTCACTTCTGGAAATTCTTCTTCTCTATACATTTCTGTGTCGGACTCTGTTATGCACAATCAAGTTTTAGATTAACAAGTATCACTACAGAACTGAGATCTGAAAGAAGTTCAACATTCCCTTATGCAGTATCTGCCAACTAAAACCAGATCTTTGGTTCAACTCCTGTATAGTGCCCAATAATAGTAACACAAAACTGTAGATCCCATTTAAACAATCTATTTCTATATAGTTAAATACTCCCTCTGTCCCATTTTGTGTCACTGTCGAAGTGCACATAGTTGAAGCAAAGGTAAGTTTGACCAGTTTGGTATATAAATAGTTCTCCCCATGCATAACATAAAATTACGCCTATTAAAGTTGAATTAATTTTGTAAAAGTGACAATATTTTGGGGCAACCCAAAATGGAAAGTGGGACAAGTAAAATGGGACAGAAAGAATACCATTATTTTAATCGTACTGGCTACTAGATACGAGAATTTCCTACATGTTCCTATATGCACCAATTTTTACTACACTCAAAAGACATTGATGCTTAATTACCCAAAACTTTGGTCCACAAAACCCAATTAGCCTTATCATAATAAAGGTCATACCCAGTGCACAAGGTTCCCACAATTAGCCTTATCATACTGAGATTAAATATTTGTTAATCTTGTTCATGAGCAATAAAAGGAATAGCACAGTCTTCAATATTTTAAATGGAAAGGAGAATATAATATGCCATCATGACTTACCAATAGAAGATACATCTGGGAATGTTTTGGAGGCATTGCTTCCCCCACCATCCCCAACATTAATACTCATCTTAGAACTTGAACCATGAGCTTCGGTCAGTCTAGTAACATCCATATCCTGAGCAAACTCGGTTTCAACCACACTTTTAGAGGCACGCACATAAGCTTCTTGAGCAACCTTAGATGGAACAGTGAAATCTTCATGCACACCACCTGATTTATTTCGACCCACGATTACAGACTGTTCTAAGTAGTTTGTCCCACTGATGCTTACTTCTGTTGCCCTTGAAGCATTGCTGCATTATAACAAAGCAGTCAGAGAACATTAAGCTTCTAAGAAAATTCAATGAAGGTAGTCTTACCTCATTGAAGTAGATAACTGAGTCTCTTTTTCCTCCAACAAGGCCTGAAGTTGTGACAGTTTGCGATTAAGATGCTTAATATTATTTTTCAGACTGTTCACAGTAGTCCTTTCAGAACTGATCTTCAATAAGGCAGGAATGCGTGATTAGCTAAGGAAAAATTCAACGAATTTATAAATTACAGTGGCAGTGAAAAAATAAATCCACCTATCAACCATGCAATCTACCGAGATTGGAGTAACTAAAGCAGTTTGCTTTTTTTACATGTGCATCTACTACCAGCTGTAGTATACATACTAACAGTTCCTCCTGAAATTATAACTGACACTTTGAGAAATATTGTTACCGCAAGGACTGACATTAAGACATTTATAAATTATTCTTGAAAAATAACAAAGATTGGCGGGTCCATGCATAACACCAACTCAAGTGATACTTAACACATTCTTGACTTATCCGCTATCCGCCATAAAAGAAACCAAGGAAGTTTGTTCTATGACTGTAAAGGGCCCCTTTAAAAGGCAGAGATTCAGAGAATGAACTGCCACACGTAGATAAGAGACTCCAGAAACAAGCTAAATATCAGTAGTGATCAAACCCATCCCAGCTAAGGTGACTCTTAGGTCACCTAAACAACCCTTGACAACAAGATTCCTAGGAACGATCCGTAATCACAGAACAACAAATATCTCAAAAGATAGAATTTACAACTAATCAAACTGAAGAAGGTACTCTAAGAGAAAAACAAAATTTACTTCAAATGGCATCAAAGGAAGTCAGGACATAACAAAGAAAATTTTGTTTACTGAAAAGTGAAAACAACAGCTGACAAAATCTAAGCTAATAACAATAAAAGGAAAATATAGGTTAGTATCTACAAAAAAGGATATGGGTGCCATTAAACATCTCACTCAAAAAATTCCTGATGGAAAGTTGCAAGGCATCAAACCACTCCTTTGAAAAGTATACACGAAAGTAGGGATCCAAGCTCGGGTTCTTGAGATATGGGATTGCTGCAAGAAACATCTAAAGTCAAATTAGTCAGTATAAGAAAAGACATGAAACAACCAAGACAAGGGAGAAGAGACCCACTAAACCATGAAGCCCAGGCCTGGTTCTTTTGCAGCAAGTCATTCCCATTCATTTCAAAAAACTCCATGACTTTATCAGTTCTTCCGGATTGCAAGCAGTGGATTATATAGTACCGTAGAATAGAGACCTCTAACTTTGATAACGTAGTAGTAAGGACTGTCTCGGAAGAAGAAAAGCACTGCTTGAAAAAGTTCAACAGGCCGATTAAGTTCTCTACCTGAAATTTGGGAACATAAACTGAGAAAATCAAATCTAGTATCTTATCCACTTGAAATCCTTTGCCGATATCAGTGCCTAACTCTTTCTCAAAAGTCTGCAAAGTACTTGTAAACCCTCTGAAGACAAGATACTCCCTCACTAGCTCCTCAGCATACTGAATATTCTCCATCTCGTCTTAATAACCTACAAGGAGAGCATGTCTACAAGACTTTAAAACAATGAATACTTACATGGACCAATTCATTCATTATGTTCACAAAATGCAATTCAAACAACATCACAGAAATAACACTCACAACTTGAGTGTTCCCCTACAGTGAAGAACAAGACATCGCAAGCAACAAGAAAATTAATGTAATTTGGTCAAAGTTGCCTACATTCTCAAAAAGATTCAAAATTAGTAAACTTGAAGACCTTATGGTACAATATATAGTCTTGCCTTTGCGTTTTCCACCTAAACACATTCCCAAAGGCCCATGTGTACACCCTCTCTCTGGATAATAGGAATCAACTTTAGAAGTATAAAGCCCGTACCAGAACCTAGTAACCTTTTCTATTTATCTCTACCCATACATGGGATGGGAAATGAGAATAGTATTGGTGTAGCCTTGCAACACAAACAGAGTAGCACATTACAATCTTCTTATAACATCCTATGATTTCTATATAATTCTTATATACACATATGGGAATGCAAGCTCCCCCAACTATATATATCATAGCAAAAGTAGGGGATGGACCAAGATATTTTTGTTTTTCAGAAAGGCATCAAGATAGTAAGTCACTAAATTATAGATAAATAAGGTGTTTATTAAAATAAGTTGTCAAAGTATCAGTGTAGAAGCAGAAGTATTGTTATAGATATGACAAATGAAGCTTACAATTCTGAGTCAAACTCACAGCAGCATAGCGCCACAATCTCTCAGCCAACACAATCAAATTCATGACAGTGGCAAAACTTTAGCTCACAATCATGTACATTAGCTTATGCTAGTTATGTTTATTGCAATTTTGTAATATAGTTAGTTTGATAATTAGCTTTTAATGTAAGCAGTTTACATGTATAAATAGAGAGAACTATCTCTGTATTAGTGTGTGATTGCAATAATGAGATGAATCTTCATTTTCATATGGATTTCATTTTATATCATGGTATCAGAGCCTAGACTTTACTCTAGGGTTTTCTTCTTGCAAATTTGGTTATAATTTGATCATTTCTCATTCAAATTCATTGCAATTGTATTGTTTCTTCATTCCGCATCTGTTACAACTACCGGCACATCACATTTCTCTGCATTAAGGTGATTTGAAGCTTCACGGAGTATTGATCTCCTAAGAACAAATTGAATCAATTAACCAATTGAGGAACAATGTCATCAAATCAACAACACACATCTTTTGCAAATATCGTAATCGGTAATGATCGAAATCCTCCTGTTATTGATCCATATGCATCTACAAACCCTAGTATTCAACTAGATTCTTTTTATCCTCTGTTTTTACATCCCAATGATCATCCTGGACTCCATCTAGTTTCATTTACTCTTACTGGTAAGAATTTCAATCTGTGGAAAAGAGTTAAGGACCTTGCTCTTTCAACAAAAATCAAACTCGAAATGGTGAATGGTCAGTGTTCTAAACCAAGTGAAAATTCACCTTATTTTGCTATGTGGAATCGTTGTAATGCTATGGTTATCTCTTAGATACTAAACTCTGTTTTTGCTTAAATAGCATCCAGTGTGGTTTATCTAACTAGTGCAAGTGAAATTTGGGAAGATTTGCATACTAGGTTTACTCAAAGTAATTTTCCAAAATTGTTTCAAGTAAAAAAGGAATTGAATGTCTTACCACAAGGAACTATGACAATTTCAGCATATTTCACAAAATTTCAATCCCCGTATGATGAGTACTTCAATTTGTCCAATCTTCCAAACTGTACTTTTAATTGTACTTGTGAAGCCATCAAAAGACAAGAGAAGCATGACAAGATACAAAAGGTCATTCAATTTTTAATGGGATTGAATGAGACCTACACTGGAATTAGAGGACAAATCTTAATGCAACCTTTGCCAGATATTAACCAAGTGTATGCTTTGTTAAATCAAGAAGAGAAACAAAGAGAATGTCAATTACCTCCTGTTTCTATTAATGAGTCCTCCATCTCTGCAGCTCTTTTAAGCAAAATTGGTCTTACTTTCAAAAATTTCAACAAAAAACCTTTTAATACTAAGAAAGGTCTGGTGCAATGTACCTATTGCAATGGTACTAAGCATACAAGAGATACATGCTTTAAATTGCATGGGTATCCTTCTTGGCACAAGCTTTCCACTGCCAATACTCTACCTGCTAATTCAATTGTTGCTAATTCAGTGACTACTGCATCACCTTTTTCACACTCCGTTGCTATAACTCAACAGTCTTCTACAGAATCTAGTAACACACAGTACTCCAACTATAATGGAACATTTTCAGAGGCTCAACTAAAACAAGTTCTGCAATATATCAAGATGGACAAGGAAAACAAATTGTCAGGTGTTAATCTTGCAGGTAACAAGTTTTGTTCCACTATCTTACACATTATTAATCATGTATGTTCATCTGTTCGTACTCTTAATGATCAGTGGATTGTTGATTCTGGCGCCACTGATCATATTACCAATTCATTTTCAAACCTTGTTAATCCTATACCTGTTACTTCCTTCATACATCTGCCTAATGGCAAGGTGTCTTCTATTACTTATACAGGAACAGTTAATCTTACTCCAACTCTCCCCCTTTTTAATGTTCTCTATGTTCCTGACTTCCAATACAACTTGATTTCTGTTAGTAAATTAACTTCTAATAATGCTTGTTGTGTTCTCTTTTCTCCACACCAATGCGTTTTTTAGGACTCTATGTTCAGGATTTTGAAAGGGACCGGTAGTCTGGATGGCGGCTTGTATATATTTTCCAAGATTCAAGCTCTGCAGTTAATTTTAGTAGTATTTCTTCTAGTACTGTTACATCTACTTCCATTATAAACTCAGTTGTATCAAAACAATTGTGACATTTTAGACTTGGTCATCCATCTCTCAATGTTCTAAATAAAATTTCCTCTCTTCATTTTAAGAATAATTGTATTCTTACTTGTGATGTATGTCCTTTAGCTAAACAAACATGAGCTGTTTTTCCTCAGTGTTACCAAAGTCACTAAATTGTTTCAATTGTTACATTGTGATCTTTGGGGACCATATAAGTATCCCACTCATAATGGTTGTTCGTATTTTCTCACATTGTTTGATGATTTTTCTAGATGTACATGGACTTGCATGTTACATTCTAAAAGTCAAGTTTCTGACTTCATGAAATCTTTTCTCTCTTATGTTAAAACTCAATTTCAAAGTCATCTCTTTTCTCTCTTATGTTAAAACTCAATTTCAAGGTCATGTTCAGATTGTTAGAACTGATAATGGCACGGAATTTCTTAAGAATACTCTAAATTCCTTACTTGATCATTTGGGAATTATTTATCAAACGAGTTGTGTCTACACTCCTCAACAAAATGGAGTTGTTGAAAGGAAGCATAGACATCTTCGAGGTTGCTAGATCTTTACAATTTCAAGCATCTTTGCCTATTAAGTTTTGGGGTGATAGTCTTTTTACTGCTACGTACCTTATCAACAGGCTTCCTACTGCTATTTTAGACTACAAAACTCTTGTTGAAATTTTAATGGGCTCTCCTCCTCCTTATACTCATCTTAGGGCTTATGGTTGTTTGTGTTATGGTTCTACTTTAGCTCATAACAGAACTAAGTTTGATCCAAGGGCTTCTAGGTGTGTTTTTCTAGGTTATCCTTTTGGCAAGGATACAGAGTATTTAATCTATCTACTCAGCAATTTCTCATTAGTATGGATGTTGTCTTTCATGAAACCTAATTTCTTTTTCAAGATATTCCTACCACTCCCTCTTCTATTAATTGCTCTCTATTTCCTCCTTATACTGATCCTTTTATGTCCTGTATTCTCAGAAATAAATTCTTCACTTAATTCGTCTTGGTCACCCTCATTGGATATTTCCAATTCTAGTGATGTCTCTTCTTCTTCTTTAAATGATGCCTCTAATGATGTATCCCATGCTTCTCCCTCTATCAATAAATATGTTTCTCATAGATCTCAGAGACTTCCTGCAAAGTTTGAAGATTATACAGGCTTACCATCTATGTTTACTCAGTCTCTTCCTACTTCAGTACAGGTATCTTGTGATGCACAGGTTTCCTCTTCATATCTTTTATCTCATTACATCTCTTATTCTCGCTTTACCCCAAGACATCAGCTCTTTCTAGCTGCTATATCTTCTCATTGTGAACCTAAAACCTATGCTCAAGCTATGATACATTCTCACTGGCAACAGGCCATGGTCGATGAAATTCATGCCTTAGAGTCTAATAAGACTTGGATATTGACTTCCTTACCTAAAGGACATCACATTGTTGGATGCAAATGGATCTATAGGACCAAGTTTCTTGCTAATGGTTCTATCGACGAGTACAAAGCTAGATTGGTGGCAAAATACTTTACGCAAACACATGGCCAAGACTATTCCGAAACTTTTGCTCCCGTGCCCAAAATGACCACGGTTAGACTTCTTTTAGCATTGGCATCCACTAAAAGGTGACATTTGTCTAAAATGGATGTTTCTAACGCTTTTCTTCATGGTTATTTACAAGAGGATGTCTACATGGATTTACCTCCTAGATTTCAATGTCCAGTGCAAGATAATTCTTCTGCTCCCGTGGTTTGCAAATTACTAAAATCATTGTATGGGCTCAAACAAGCTCCAAGATAATGGTTTTCAAAATTTTCAGGTGTGCTTCTCAGTTATGGATCTATTCAATCAAAAAGTGATCGTTCTCTATTTGTTTTAACCAAGGGTTCCTCATTTACTGCTCTCCTTGTTTATGTTGATGACATTATCATCACAGGGAACAATGTTTCTACTATTACTACTATCAAGTCTTTTCTTAACACTCAGTTTAAGATTAAAAACTTGGGATCTTTGAAATATTTTTTGGGTTTAGAGATTGCAAGGAATGATACTGGTATATATATTAATTAAAGGAAATATGTTCTTGATATCTTACAAGACACTGGTCTTCAAGGTTCTAAACCCAGTGTTATTCCTATGGATCAGCATCATCAGCTTAACTCGGATAAAGGGGATCTTCTCTCAGCTTCTGACAGCAGTGCTTACTGAAGATTGGTAGTTAGGCTAGTATATCTTACTATAACTAGACCTGACATTAGTTATGGTGTTCATATTCTAAGTCAGTTTCTAGCTCAGCTTCGAACCCCTCATTTTGAAGCTGCATTAAAGTTGGTTAAATATCTTAAAGGTAGTTTGGGACAAGGTTTATTCTTTTCGGCCAACAATAGTCTTCAGGTGTCTGCATATTGTGACACAAATTGGGATTCTTGTCCGGGTAGACGATCAAACTTGGCTCTTCCTTAATTTCATGAAAAAGTAAAAAGCAACATACTGTGTCCAGGTCCTCTGCTGAATCAGAATATAGATCCATGCCTAATACATGTTGTGAACTAGTATGGATTTCAGCTCTTCTAAAAGATTTTGGTATCCCGATTTCTATGCCTATTCCTCTGTACTGTGACAACAAGGCAGCTCTCCATATTGCATCAAATCCTGTGTTTCGTGAGCGCACTAAAACAATTGAGATAGATTGTCACCTTGTACGCGATAAGCTTACGCAAGGTTTTATTTCTACTCATCATGTGTCCACTCTTGAGCAGCCGGCTGATTTGCTTACTAAGTCCTTGACTTCTCAGCATCTTAAACAATTATTGACCAAGTTGAGCATTTGTAACTTGTTTCATAATGCCAACTTGAGGGAAAATGTTATAGATATGACAAGTGAAGCTTACAATTCTGAGTGAAACTCACAGCAGCATAGCGTCACAAGATCTCAGCCAACACAATCAAATTCATGACACTGGCAAAGCTTTAGCTCACGATCATGTACATTAGCTTATGCTAGTTATGTTTATGGCAATTTTGTAATATAGTTAGTTTGATAATTAGCTTCTAATGTAAGCAGTTAACATGTATAAATAGAGAGAACTATCTCTGTATTAGTGTGTGATTGTAATAATCATTTTCATATGGATTTCATTTTATATCAAGTATCAAAGGATTTTTTTTATCTTAAGAAACTAAAGTGAATCAGATCTTATTGTAGAGTTTATAACATAGCATTTGTAAGTAGAATCAATCACACAGATCAAGTAAGCCAACGAAGGAAAACATACAATTGAAATCGGATTACGAATTACACTAACTTCAAGCTTTATTTACAGCTCAACCGTAAGTCTGTAACTACGAATTACAATCCGGACTGAAAGATTATAGTGATGAACGAACCTCATACAACTGATTGTCGTTCCTAGGGTTTTGATTTGCTCTGTTCAATCCTTGTTGTATATTTCGCTCCTCTTTTGTTTTCCTCGCTCTCTGTAGAAACTTGACGAGTTAAAAACCTCGAGGCTGTTGGATACTCTCGTCTTGAAGAGATTATATAGGCCTAATTTGGGAGTATTGTTATTGTTATTTTGTCCTTTTCCACTGATACTGTTATTACATGTGTTTGGTTAATTTAATTATTTAAAATCCACATCGGATATTAACGGAAGTTTAATGTAATTTATAAAGGGAGAATTAAGACTAGAGTTGTCTGACTTCCATTTGACAGCCGGAGCTCGATAACCCCTGGCCTGCTTGGGCCTCCTGGGGGATGTCCCAACTCAAGAATTTTACCTATTTAATACCCGGTAAAAAAATAAAATAAAATAAAATAATATATTTCTAAAACATATTGATTGGATTTTTTTTGTCAAACTAGTCATTTAATTTATGTGAACTAATAAATATTAATAAGTGATAGGTAAATTAACTTGGTAAAATTGGGTTTTAAAATTAATTGGATCCAATCTGTATTTTGTACTATTAAAACATATTAATATTAGAAGAGTAACCGAGGGAAAGAGAGGGAAAAAAGTGGGCACCACAGCATAAGAACAGTAAAAGGGAATTCATCAAACTCGGTATTCGGCAAGATCAATCTAGTAAGTTATTAATATTTTTTTTTAAAGTTTAGTGAATGATGAGAAGATTAAAATATATATTCTATATGTATAATGTTTATGTAATGTTGATACTTCATACCGATCATGTATTCTGTAGGTATTATTTTGTAATTTTCAAGTAAAGGAATCCTGTATGTTTTCCAATTGATGAATTTTGTAAGTAATGTGTAAATATATATGTATAACTTTTGGTATCACTTTATTTGGAAAGGAGGGTACTGAAGTATTGCAAAATGAAATTGTAATTATTGTATCTATAGTTACTTTGTATATGACCTTTACTTATATTGATTTAAACGGAAGTGTCAACAATTGTTGTGTACAATTTGAAACTTTAAAAGTTTTAAAAGTTTACTTATATTATGATAATAATATAACACTAATAAAAAGAATTCTATAAAAAGGTAATTAAGGATTAATAATTTAACCTTCAATTTATACATTATTTATTTATTTATTTTAGTGATTAGTTTGGACGAAAGTCACGAAAGGAGTATAAAGAATTATATTTGGGATACTTTGGGTATTACATTATTTGTTCCAGGTACGGATTCCGTACTCTTTCAGCGATACTCTTGTTAAATTTAATTAATTCGTTTTGTTTCTCGTTTCGAATTTGATTATTGTTTTACATAATTGTTCCTTGTGAAATTAATATGATAGTTTCATATTGGTGTTAATACATAAAACTCGTAACTTGTACTCTTTGAATTAGGTTAACATGTCTAATCTTTATTTTGATATTTGTAAAAATGTACATGTCAATATATTTTGAAGACTAGTGTTGTTGATTTGTTTTGATTTTACATGTATATATTAGAACCCCCTTTTGTTGATATTGTGTCGCATATATTGTAATATGGTATCTTTGTTATAATATATCGTAGGGTATACTTGAGCTATAATCACTTGTAGGGGTACCACAAACATGTCTTCTTAGCACTGAGACATGACAATTTTCGTGGTGGTGTGATTAGTCCATAACGTCTCCGTTTTGCGCTCCAATAGGAGTTGGTCGTATGGTATTTTGTTGTAGGAAGCATATAGGTCGATCCTAATTTTCTGTTATGTCATGCAGATTTGTGATGTTTGTGCCAAATACGTCTTCTAATTTTGTATGCATCTGGATTGCGCAATCTGATGCGTGATTGCATGTGTGGTATTATTTGACTTGCATGTGTGACAAGGTATATTTTTATTTTATTTTGAGCTCGGTATAAAATAACACGTAACCATTTGATTCAGCCTACTATTTTGTTTTGTTCGTTTCAGTTCAATACAGTTAATTGAGTTAGTTATTTCAGTTTATTATTTTTGTACTTAATATTCGTACTGAACATTTGGCTCATGTTTTGTTTTTTCTTCTGGCATCAGGGGGATCAATGATAAGTGTGATGAGAACTCTCATACATTAATTTATTTGGAGTTGTATTAAATATTTTAGATTATAATTTGAGTCAGTTTGACATTTATTATGATTCGACTTGTGACATTTATTAGTTATTAGAGTTATTCGTTTTGTGGCATAAAGGCTAGAGCTCTCGATTTGTTTTGTAAATTATGCTATGTTTTGTGCACAATTTCTCTTTTTTGTGGAAAGAGGGTGTTACAATAAATAAAGAAGTATTTACCATTAGATAATCACGTGTTTGCATTAAAACATACTACTTTGTTATTTGCATGATTTCTTCTTCTTTTTTTGGTTTATTGGGAAATCATTAAAGAAATTTAAAAGATAATGTGAGGCAAAATTAAAACATACTACTTTGTTACTTACATGATTTCTTCTTCTTTTTTTTTGGTTTATTGGGAAACCATTAAAGAAATTTAAAAGATAATATGAGGCAAAATTAAAACATACTACTTTGTTACTTACATGACTTCTTCTTCTTTTTTTTTTGGTTTATTGGGAAATCATTAAAGAAATTTAAAAGATAATGTCAGGCAAAGAAAAAAAGAGAGGAGGGGGATGGTAAAAACTCTTCGCATTAATAGTAAATAAGACCACATTTGTGAGTAAGTTTTATAAAAATATCAAGTTTTTTATATATAAAAATAACAACTCTCTAATAATCAAATGACTTAATTATGTTAATATTTAGTATTACAGTTAAGCTATTAATTAATTGTTCTGATTTTGAAGTATATTGTTTAATTAATTTAATTACAATATTATTTTCAATTATAAATACTAGATTGTTAATTTATGCAAGACACGAGTTAATATCAATAATATAATTTAAAAAAATTGTAATGTACGTTATTTGGTATATTATAAGTTGGGGGGGGGGGGGAGTGCGCCACAGGTAGAGCTAACTTTTGTATGAAATTCGTTATGTGCCATTTTTGTAAATTGGATTATTTTGTGAAAGATTAAAGACCAAAAAAAAAAAGAAAACCTTTGCAACATTTATCATTAAGATGGGGTTTTTTTGTTGTTAAAGATTAACTCCTTATACTCCAAAAACTTATCACATCTTTTTCATTTAACCAACCGAATATTTTTGTTTTAATTTATTTTGTGAAATTTTTTTGGAGTTCAAGAATCTGTATTTATGACAAAAGAAATCAATTCTTTAGCCTACCAAGGGGATTATTAACAGGGCGAATATTTTTTTAAGTGGTGACAAAAAATTCTCTTTTTTATTATGCAAATTAATGTTCAAATTTATCCTTTAATTAGAACTACAATCAACAAACGCAATAGAGATTGAACTTATATTACTATGTTTGTGAGTTTTAAAATGGAGAGAAAAGAAAGAAAATTTAAAGAGAAAAATTAAAATTTTTTGTTTGTGAGTTTTTAGAGGAGAGAAAAGAAAAGAAAAGAAAGAAAATTTAATAAACACTTGGCTTCTAAACTAAAATATCAAAACTATCCTTATAATAATTTTTAAAGCGTAACCTTGTAAAGATAAAATAATATTATGTTATTTTAAGTTAAAATTTTCTTTCAAAATTCACAAACACAAAAAAAAGAAAATTTTATTTTCTTCACTCTCTTTTCTTTTAAAAATTTTAAATTTCTTTATTTTCTTCTCTCTCAAACTCACAAACACAGTGAGACAATTTCTTATGCTCTCCTTAGGCTCCTTTTTGTAGGATAGAGCGAACGTAATACTCTGTATCCATAAACTATATTTATTTGTAAAAAATATGTTTGAAATTGAACTATTTATCTGAATTTAATATTATTTCAAATTATTTAATACTTTAACAAGAGACTATTAGTCTCATAATGTAGGACTGTTAATTTCATAAAACTATTTGATAACTCAAAATAGAGAGACAATTAGTTCCACATTTATTATGAAATTAATCTCTTATAAATAATTTTTAAAATAATAAAAAATAAATTATAAAACTATTACTCCCTCGTCATAAAATAAAATAATTTAAAATAATATTAAATTTTAACAAATAATTCAATCCCAAATATATCCTTTACAAAAATACACAACCATTCACAAAATTATAATCGGGGCTACCGATACGCCGTATTGGCATGGATATTCGAGCCTGGCGTAACGTGGCTTAGCTTTAAATAAAACCAACGCCACGATTGGCTTCCCCATCTCACTTTGACGACGACGACTACTACTACCACTACTTGTCTACTTGGAAGCTTCGCGAGAGGGGCATATCCCCCTCCCTGTTCGTTGAATCAAACACCTGAACAGGATTTTTCTTATTGTTCATATCTGATTATAATTACGATGCCAAGAATTTGGTTTTGGTCTCCCTCAATCTTCTGATGCAGCAGAACACAGCCTTTTGTCTCCGGATTCGAGCCAATCCGGTGGTGTCGCCTCGCCACAATGTCAGCCCCTTGCTGTCATACTCTCTCTCATCCCCCCGCCTTTATCTCTCCTCCCAATTCTAGGGTTAGGGTTTTCAAACTCCGTAAACCCTCGCTTCGGCTCGGTTTGCACACGAACTTCGTCGATTCGCTCTCTAAATCTCCCGGATACGTAAGCTCTTTACAGCTCTTTCAGCGATTGAATCTGATTTGGAGCATGGTTCATTGATGAGAAAAGATGTAGGAATTAAAAGTTGGGTAATTGATTGCAATAATTAATGATTGAAAATACGGAGCAAGTAGCTAAAGTAATACCATCACTATATATATATATATATATATATTAATTGAGTAGCAAATTTTATAGGATTCTCCTAAGAGAAGCAATAGAGGGAATAGGGGTGAAACTACCAGAGGTTGAAGCTATTCAAACCGCGGAGTCTTGTATAAGGTTACTATAGTTGAGACCTTATAAAATAAAAGTATTGGGTTTATTCTTTTGTCATTAGCCAAGGTTGAGGTGTGGTTATGTTTATTAGTTGACAATTAGCCATATATAATTTTGTACTTTTTTTTCGCATATAATGTTTTATTGTCGTATCTTGAGGATGAGATTTTTCATTAATTATGGGACAACTAATGTTTTTGATGTTGTGATTGTTTTTCCCGTTTGTAGAAATGGAAATTTTCATGTTTTAGGGATGAGGACTATTCTTCGGAATGTTTTAAGTTCGACTCTGTGGAAAATAAAGTGCCAGAAGAATCAGTGAGCCCTGAGTTCAATCAATCCAACACTGTGAATGATGATTGGCTTTCTAAACTCAGAAAGGTACTATCTTAATTATCTTTCATTTGAAGCCTCCATTGTGGATATTGATGATTCTTCCATGCCATACTTAAAAGCTTGAGCTAAATCTAACATATGAGAAAATTGCTTAAAAGACCACTCTTGTTGAACTGTATACCAATACCTTAGTAGTTGGTTCAAAATATTCTTTGCTCGGGTTAAACATTCACTGTCATGGTTTTAAATAAGTTCACAAACTTGCAATTGCTTGTGACAACTGATAACTGATGAGTGCTTGGCATGTTATGCTAACCAGTTCATCTAGATCATTCACTATTTTTTTTGTGATTAATAATCATGGTTGAATTATGGTTGTCAAATTTTATATGGATAGAAACTGATCATTTTGTTTGTTGTACTTATAGGCAATTTTTTGTAATTCAATATGACATGCATTTTCAAGGATTATGTCTAGATCTTTCCTTTCTGTTATGGTCTATTAGTTACTGATGGAGAGGAATTAACATATCAGACTCATTTTAGGCTACAGATGCAGTGTTTGGTGCACAACCTTGGACAGTGCCATGGACAGCAAAGACCATTCTGCAGGTAATTTATTTCTTATGGTTTTTATTTAAAAAAAAAAACAAAAGAGAAAAAAAGAAAAACGTCTCCTTCCACATTTAATTGTTCTACTAAGATGGCACATATTTTCAAATATATCATTTACATAATGGTTTAAAGTTTCCTTTTGAGTTTAATAGTTTTATAAATGTGGGGTCCATGAAGATTTGAATTGATGAATAGTAAGAATCTTAAAACTCTTTAATAGTAAATGTTTAGAATCTTTATATAAAGCGTGAGCATGCCACTTGCTTCACCAATTTAACCCCTGAGTTTAAAGTTCTGAGTTAATAACATCCCTATTTTACCCTTAAATTAAAAGTTTATTTCTAAAACTAATAATATAGTATAAACTACATACACAGTGCGTGTACCTCAGGCCCCTATTTTATATAAAATGTGGACATCCAAAAAAGAAAAGATGGTCAATTAAAGATGGACAGAGGGATTATATCTTACAAAAAATTCAACTTTAAAAAGATAAATCACCCAATTTGGAGGATTCAGTCAACAGACAAAAAGCTTTTTAGTTTTTAACCATGCAGGAATTATATTAAATATTTATATCAAGTTACGAAGTCACCTGTCAATTGGTCTAAAATTTGTGAGAGTAAAAGGGTCAGTCATGAAGAGAAATACTCCCTCCAAGCGACACTTGAATCTTTATCACACCTCAACCTAGGCTAATGATTAAAGGATAACGACTGACCCAATACTTTTATTCATAAGGCCCCAAAGATAAGAACTCGTACAAGATTCAACATTTAGTTTTTTAAACTCGAACCAACGCCAAGGTTATTATATTGGCAAAAAACTATGTATTTGTGTGATAGAATCAAAGTACACAAATTGTGGTGATGAATAGGTAGTTGGGTTGATATTAATGGTGGGTTAGTGGCTATAGCAACCAATTTTAGTAATGGGCGTGCAACAAAGTAGTGGCATGGTAGTAAAAGTGATTATGGTGCTAGTGGTGGCAGCTCTTGCCAAGTCACCAGGATGTGCAGCGGTACGTAGAGATCTGAGTCTTCTTTTAAAGGCAAAACGACTATCATTATAAATGATTTTTATTTAGAATATTTTTCTGATTGAAAACTAAAAACCTCTATGGAGCCATTGTGAGAAGATGACAAAACATTGGTTGAGACTTGAGGTGGTTTGGTCATCTCCAAAGTTGGCCTATAGATGCACCAATGAGAAGAAGAGACTTGTACTCTGAAAGAAGATATAAGAAGTGGGAGGTGAAGGCCGAAATTTGCTTGATGTGGTAAAAAGAGACTTGAATTAGTGGAATTTAATCAAGGGCACAGTCTTTGATGGAAAAGGATTGGAGGAGAGCAATCCACGTATTGTATATGTTTTTATAGTATTTGTTTCCATTTATGTCTATTATATTATTATTTTATTTTTATCCTTTTATTTTCACCTTGCCTTTCTACTTGCATATTCATTTTCGACCTACCCTAACTAGTTTAGTTGGGATAAAAGTAGTTGTTGTAACAACAAAATCTCTTACCTTCTGGATGTGAAGCAAACACTTTACATTGTGTTACTACTTACTACAACTATTTCTTTGATATATAAATTGATGTCTCTAATTTTTTTAATTTTTTAATTTTTTTTTTGAGTTCTATATACTTGTTTATTTCATAATCCAAGATATGCTTTAAGAAATACCATTACATGATATATGTAAGAGTTAACAATAACTGCAAGAGAAAACAGTAAGAGAGGCAACTTGGTTGGGCATAATCCAATGATATACTTTAAGAAATACCATTACATGAATTGAGTAAGAGTTAACAATAACTGCAAGAGCAAACAGTAAAAGAGACAACTTGGTCGGGCATATTTTTTTTTACCAGGAAGTAACTTGGTGGTTGTAACATGATTACATGTCACCTATGTGGGGTTTAAATTTCTTGCCTCTATAAGTCTGGGCTGGTACAACTTTGGGAGGTGTTTCGGCATGCATGCCGAGTTGAGTTTAGTCGAGGAACGATAGTCAGATATCAGCTCAAGGACCTCTGTTTTACGAACTTACATTAATAAGATCTTTCTTATTCACGCTTGGGGGAGTAGAGCTGAGTGTAAGTTTTGGCCATGGTTGAAGTGATATTAGCAAAATGCTTTTGGGGAATCATATTGAAAGCCTAACAATATATATGGATATAGGTACGCACATTCTAAAATTTTATGGATATAGTTAAACACATTCTAATTCTAAGTAGATTGGACAGAATTATCTACATTACTATAAGTTATGTAGGTTGCAAAATGCTCAGTGGAGGGTTCGACCCAAGATACAAGAAAGAATTAGGACCCAGGTATCCCTAGAGCAACGCCCACTATTGTGAACTTCATTTTAGATCTTACCTATTATATTTTCAATAATTTCTGGAGCCTCTCTCAAATGGTTGTATCTCAAATCCTGCACTTTCACGATCCAACCATTAGGTGGTGGTGATTATTATTCAGTTCAGTTGCATTGAAGTTTTAAAAAAGAGAGGATAAAACTGAATTGAATGTTTTTAGAATACCTATATGCAACTAATGCAAGTCATGCTCTATGTGACAAAATTCTATTAATTCAAACAACAGCCTGTTCATGAGATCTAAACTGAAACAGTTGAGATAAATTTGTGCTAGGTAACTCATCATTTGCTTAATTAAATTTGAGTCCCGAGCAATTGCAATTTTCTGGTTTATTGCCGCATTTTAAGACTGCAGAATAGTAGAAGTAGTAATTCTTGAAGTCTAATGAATATAAAACTAAAAATGTTTGGAGTTTGAAAACACATATCAGCACAGCTGAGGAAGAGTGGCGTGGTTACCATTAATGATAATTCTAGGGAAAGAGGAGTGCCAAAATGAACATAGATGGGATTCATTAAGAAAGATTTCTGACATTTATCACTTTCTTGTTTAACAAAGTATATAGTCCTAGGCAGAGCAGAATAGGGAAATAAATTTATTTAGCTGTTGACTCCCAAATAATAGAGACTGGTCTTTGTTGAGGCGAGTAATTGAGAACAATTATTTTGCGAACTTTTTATTGAAATAAAGTTAATTCCACAGAAATAGAGAAATATCCTTTTATTGCCAACATTCTCCCTGAACACTACAAGTAAGGCTGTAAACGAACCAAACAGTTCGGGCTCGATTCGAAAAAATACGAGCGTGATTCGGATTCATTAATAATATGATCCAAATTTGTGCATAAAAAATAGTTCGAATAAAAATATGAGTAGAATATGAGTAATGTTATACTCGACTCGTTTAAAATTCAAACTACTCGAATTCTCGATTGTGACTCGATACATACTCGATTGATACAAATTCGATTAGATACTCGATACATTCTCTTATAATATATGCAAAATTAAATCAAATTAGGATAATTAATTATTATTATTTTATTTTGTTTTTAATTTTAATTGTGATTTTATATTTGTAAAGTGTAATAGTAAATTTATTTTTTCATTTCTAAGTAAAATAACAAATTCAATTTATAATTATATTTATTATAAAGCTAGTTATTATGTAGAGACTCGAATTCGAGCTTGAATTTGAAGTTCGTGAGTAGTTTGAATATAATTCGATCCGAATCGTATCAAATTCGAGTAATAAATATTTGAGTCGAGTCGAATCTGAGTAGAAATCTTCAAATACAATTCGAATTCGAGTATGAATTTAACGTTTCGAGTCGAATTCGAGCAGCTCTCTGTTCGTTTCGGTTCGACTCGTTTACACCCTTAACTACAAGTGGCATTATGGTTAAAAACTTAAAAGTGTTTATTGACAGAGAGGATTCATCAACTTTGTAGTGCATTTTAAGTGATTGAAAACTTTAACCTCTAAAGGGAAAAAAAATTTAAACTTAACCTCTGAAGGCAATATTTCAGACATTGTTTTCTTGAAGATAAAAGTGCTGGGAAACCAATAAATATAAGATCAATAGTTCAATCTCTGTTGTTGCAGGTAATGTTCCTCTGGATTGCCTCATTCTGGTTGGTGGGATCTTGGATAATTCCATTCATAGCCCACACAGCAGGTTTCAGAAAGGAGTCCCTGACATACAGAGGTCAAGCATTGTACAGCCTCTTGACAGATGTGGCTGAAGGTCTTGCTGGGATTGCAATCCTCCATCGCTGTCTTGCACGGTTCTCTCCCCTTCCATCTGACTGGTTCAGGTTTAGTCTGCAAGGGAAGTGGTTACTTGAAGTAGGTTTCGGCTGCCTCATGTTTCCCCTGGTCAACCGGCTCTCACAGGTCAACCTAAATTTGTTGCCAATGCTTCCCTCTACACCTGTCACTGTCTCTAATGTTGAGCAATCAATCTTTGCGCGCGATCCAGTGGCGATGGCCCTTTATGCCATAGTTGTTTCTGTCTGTGCTCCTGTCTGGGAGGAGATTGTCTTCCGTGGGTTTCTTCTCCCTTCATTGACCAGGTACATGCCTGTATGGTGTTCAATCTTTGTCAGTTCGGTGGCTTTTGCCTTGGCACATTTCAATGTGCAGAGGATGCTGCCACTTGTATTCCTTGGGGTGGTAATGGGTGCTGTTTTTGCAAGATCACGGAACCTGTTGACGTCTATGCTTTTGCATAGCCTCTGGAATGCCTTTGTATTTATAGATTTGATGAAGTAACATTCATTTGTATTTTTAATAATAATCTAGTCCCAATTGCGTATTATTTTATTCTTTTGTCTCCTTTTTCTCCTTTTGTACATTTTAGTGTTTGTTTGTAGTATTTTCCTGAGGCTGATCCAGTCTGATATTTCTTTTGCAGTTCATGCTGCTAGAAAACACTATGGCATAGGTACTGACTAATTTTCCGAATTCTTACTCGACTCTTAACATCTCTTGGTTTGTTTAAATTGACTCATAGTATCCCAAATCATGTTGATGATATTGCTATCCTATCATTTAAAAAGGGGGATCTGCAAGAGTGCATGACCTTTCAAATTAATCATGTTGCCCACAATAACCCGCGGTGTTTTAAAATTTTCCTTTTTGGTGGGCTTCTTTTTCAATGCAATGTTAAATAAGATTGTCTTCACTGTGGATTAGTTGTCTTATACTTATTTTGTAAGTAAACCTAATTAATTGCTAATATTAAAACTGAAGATGATGAATACTTTCAGAAGACTGATCCTGTTATTATAACTGAGCTTCTTTCTTGTAAATCTTAATTTACATCAGAAGCATTGAAGTATCTTCTTTTCTGTGAGTTTTTGCTGATTCGGTTGACTATTTTAGTGTCTTCCGATACTTGTGTTTCTCCATGACCTAACAAGTTCTTCAACAGTGAAAAACATTCTGTTTGGAATGTGATGGGATTTGTGAATGTCTGAATACTATACAAACATTTTTTGTCTTTGAGGGGGGGCATCAGGATGGACCATTTGGTTTCGAGTCATTTTCTGGTTTTGGTTTTTGCTACCTGAAACCTATGCTGATGTCCATTTCTTTCTCCGACAACAATGGGGACCAATGTCTTCTACTTTCGTTTCTTTAGATTGTTTCATCGATAATAATTTGTTAAACTTCAGAATGACTAGGACATAACTTTCTTCAGGATAACTTGCCACCACTCAGACTGTTGGTGGATGTAAATGCCTGAAGTTTCCTTACCAAGAGAAGATTGTGATATTTTATTCCTCAGATTTCAGATACATCTATTTTACTGATTTATCATTTGTCATTGATATTGTGTTATATATATATATGTGTGTGTGTGTGTGTGTGTGTTATTCGGATAGACAATAAAATATAAGAGGAGTCTACCAGTAGAAATTAAATATATTGTTTAATGCGTAACAATATAAGCTTTTGCCTCTTACTTCTATGAATAAAGTTGTTAGTTATCAGGATCATCTCATCTGGCATTCAAAAGGGACGTTCTAGGACCTAAAACAGTACATTTGATTACAGTTAGTAGAAACATGAACAGCTATGAGCTATGTAGGGTTGAAACATTTGAAGCTTATAAAGTTACTTATCCTCTATGCTTGGTAGTCGGGCAGACCGGTGTTAATACTTAAGAGAGTAGTAGTAGCTTATAGAGACGGAGTTTGAACAGATAAAGCTGACTTGAAATGCTCAGCACTGTGAGAGTATTATTATTTAATATTAATGTTTGAATTTCCTTAAGATTATATGAATTTATGTAGAGCTCCATTTGTGTATAGCATTTGCAATAATGAAATACCTAACCCTCTTGGTTGGAAAATGTACTGCAGCAGTTAGGATGTAAGCATCATAAAGGTGCAATAGTACTTGTAGCCTGTATTACTCACCCTAAAACTGAGAGATAAGAGGCATAGAGCATAAGAATATTAGATGACAAGAAAGGCAAGCAAAGCAGAATCAAAGGTTTGTCTAGATTGTTTAAAATACAGCCTCATACGAAAAGTATGAAAATATAGCACTCGATTCTGCTTATTATCCCTTATTTATGTTTTGGAAATAGCTTGAATAATTTATGGAATGTGCATGAACTTTGTTTTGTTTCACTTAATCTAAGCTTTAGTTATACTTCAGTTTAATAAAGTGTGAGGGGACACATCTTCTTTGGGAAGCTTATAAGAAAAATATGAAAAGGAAATTGAGGGTAAGCTAAAGATGTAACAATACATTAGAGGACTTGTGGGGTTTGCGTTTCTCTTTCTGTTTTCCTTTTCCTTTTCTCTGTCAATTATTAATTATAATTGTCTGTATTCAAACAACCACATGTATGATTGCTGGGAGAGGATAGCAAAGCAATATAGATAGATACCCATAATTTTTATATATATATATATATATATATATATATATATATATGAGATATGATTCTTTAAAGCAAGGCATTTTCTATTACCCACCTTAGGTACATTTGAACTTTAGAACCTCTTGTTCTCCTCTCATTCTGTGCATACAATATAGTGGCAAAATGGAAACTTCCCAACCTCTCTCTATTGAGAGCTTTTCTTATAGTTGGTTAGCAAACTTGAAGCCATCTTTCGAAAGTCCAGGCAACTCCTTCAGGGATTCCCTTGATGCGTTCGATGAAGCTTCCTTCATCGAGATAGACCCAAAGTTGTCTTCCTCAAGGAGATTCTTTAGAGTTTCCCAGGATTTTGATTTTCCTATATCGCAGACTCCTCTGACTCTTGTTCATGCTGATGAGCTGATTTCCAATGGCTTCCTTATGCCTCTTTTTGTCAAACAATTGAAGGCGGATGCATTTGATGCCTCGGATTCCAATCCCAACTCACCAATCTCTTCATGTGCCCCAGAGAAGTTGCATTTGGGTAAAAGGTTTCGTTCTTCTTCATTGAGAAGGTGTCGAATGTTATCTAAGCGAATCTTTCAGAAGTATTTGGATTTTCTTAGGCCACTTTGCCAAAGAGTACGAGGACGAAGATCTGGTTCTAGAGTTGGAATTACTGATGCACGATTGCAGGAAGTAAGAAATTGGGAATATTCAGCCGCAACATCTCCGCGAGCAAGCGTAGCATACTCGGCTGATAATTGGAGGAGGTCTTGTGATTCTGAGAGCTCAATTTACGAGGCGGTTCTCCATTGCAAAAGAACCATTGGTATGGAAATAACCTTTATTTCTTCACCATGACATTGTAAGTAATACATATGGAATTTGTTCTGGTTTTAATGTCGTACTTTACTTTGTTATTTCAGGTAATTGAATATGAAGTTGTATAAACCTGAGCAAAGAAAACTATTGGAGTCTGGAGAGGAGAGAGAGAGACGGCAAAGCAAGGAAATTAAGAGGTCTGAAAAAGATCACTTGTTACTTGTCCTAGTTGGCTAGTCCCGTTCTTCTCTTCCCAAGGATGACAATGTATAGGATGACCTGTTTTTATTTTTTTATTTTTTTTTTATTTTCCCTTCCTTTTGATAAAGTAGAAGCTGGAGAGGTGGTCATAATTAAAGTTCTAAGAAAAGAAGAAGATTTGTTTAAGTTCTCGTCTTCTTACTTATTGGAGAAGAATTTCCAACTAGAAGGAATCTCTCTCCAATTCTTGGTGAACTATTTCTTTAATGAATTATCATATCTTTTTAGTTTCATGCATTTAATTTTGTTGTGGAAATTCTGGTTCTGAATTATTACCTATGATATGGAGCTGGAAAGTTCATGTTTCACCAATCTAGCTTGTCAATCATGCATTGGACATGTACAAATTTAAATTTAAAATGTATATACATAAGAAATTTTTTAAGTGTTTTTGTGCTTGTCTTTGATCAAATGTCTTTTAGTCTTTACCAGTCCCAATTATCTGTATGGAACTTGCTATACATGGATCTGCTTCAGATCCCAATCCCAATCCTTTCATATAACTATAATACAAAACCTGAACAATTTGGTTTACCATTTACGTCTATATGTTAAGGTAATATGTGACTTGACTCGGTCCCACCTCAGGTGTTTGAGTATGAGCTTTTTTTTGGGTGAAGTTCAATTCAAAATTATATCAAGGCGTTACACTCTCGGCTCCTAATACACTATAAATGCCAATAATTAACCATCTGAAGATGGCAATCACGGCATCTCCCCAAATTCCTTCCATAATCAAGAACTACATCATTTTCTTTAATAAAAGCACTGTTTTTTTGGTTAAGATCTTCAATTGAAGTAATGATTGTACATGGGATAGGTAGCTCGTAGCTCGGCCTGAAAGAAAATAAATAAAAGAGGACAACGACACGGCATTAAGGTCCAATATTGGATGAGTTGCCTAGTCCACTAGGCTAGCTACACTACATAAGTTGTATGTTTATTTTGTTAGTATTTGTCTAGCTAACTATGTCACCACCACATGCTTTATCTGCTCAGATTATTGCACTATATCTCATCTTTTGCCCAACGCCAATCAAAATTTACCCATGCATTTCCCATACATACATATATATATATATATACATATATATATATATATTACCCATTTTTTTTTCTTTTTCACCCTCTTTACAATTGTACTAGTTCGAAAAATACAGTACCATTACAAAGAAAATAGTACTACTGTTCTTTTTTCGAACAGAGAACTGAGTAACGAATAGTATGAGGTCGGAATTTAACATCACGGGGTTACAGAAAGAAATATGCATGATTGGGTCAAAGACTTAACAAACTCTAACAACTATATAATATATATGCGTACGTTGGCTGAAGATTTAATAGAACATGTTTATTGCCTAATAAACATGGATGCCATATATATATATATAGGGGAATGATCCACAAAATACGTAAGCTACGAGCACTGTTTCGGCTAACTGTGATCCAGCCGTCCAAAATAAGATCGTATGGTTGTGGGAGGGAGCGGCCGCTACTGCGAGTAGCTGCCAGATATTAATTAATTCATTTTTGATGCTGGCTGCTAGAGGGAGTAGCAACCAGTCAAAACGACACCGTCTTGACTGGCCGCTACTCCCTCTAGCGGCCAGCATCAAAAATGAATTAAGCGCGAGGGGTATTATGGAGATTTATGCTGGCCGCTAGAGGGAGTACCGGCCAAACAATATAACTTTTATACCTATCATCTTACTCCATTCGCCGCCTTGTGCTAAACAACTGCAGAAAATTGAGCTTCGGAGATTATTTGCTTGTCGTGAGATTAGAAGAAATCACTTGTTCGTGTAATCAAATTTCGGTAAGTCTTTATTAATGGATTCCATGCCTGCTACAAAAATATTTTTATCTAGTTCTTCTGAATCTGTTGGTAGTTTAGATCGTAGAAATGAATCGGAGTATGTTAATGATGCTGAAAGTAGTAAAGAGGTAATGGTTCCTTATGTTGGTCAAGTGTTTTCTAATTTGGAAGAAGCTGAAATTTTTTATAGATCATATGCCCATAAAAATGGATTTGAGATTAGGATTGCTACGAGTCGTAAACATGCTCACAGTAATGATCTGACGTCGAGGTTGTATGTATGTAAAAAAGCTGGTAGACCAACGGGTGTACAAAGTTCATTAAATGATGAATGTGATAATGAGATGAAAACAAGACGACGAGACTCAGTAGGCCGCACATTATGCAAAGTTAGAATGTATGTTGTTCACGGTAAGAAAGAAGATAATTGGCGTATTTCGATTATTGAGTTGGATCACAATTATCATTTAGTGACACCTACCAAAGTAGATTTGATTGAGACACATAGACATATTACGCCAGTGGCAAGAAAATTAATTGATACATTAAATAAGGCGGGTATTGGACCAAGTAGGATGATGAATGTTTTGAGCACAATGGGTGGAGGTATGCAAAATATAGGTTTTAGTGACAAAGATGTTCGTAATATAGTGAGGGATTTAAGGCGTGACTCGGAGGATGAAAATGATGCACAGGCTGCAGTCACATATTTGAAAAAATTTGGTTCCAGCAGTGCAAGTAATTTTTTTTTCCGGGTCAAATCTTGCCAAGACAATCGCATAGAATGTATTTTGTGGGTAGACGCTCGTTCAAGATATATGTATCAACGTTTCGGAGACGTGATTACATTTGACACTACGTATAGGACAAATAGGTATAATGTGACGCCCCCAAATTCGGGTCTCCAAATACCCGGATCCGGTCATCACGATTCAACATAAACATCCACCTCTAACAACATATGATATCTAAAAGTTGCGGAATATATAAACATACGTTGTTCATTACAAGGTGTTACTAGTCCCAGAATACAATTAACCTTAATCAAGTACATCAACCCATACCCTAAGTAACTATTAGGGTTTAAATTACATGAACAGTAATTAAATTACACATGAACCTAAGTCTGCTACGAGAAGTCTATCATTTCATCTTTTCTTTCCCTTTATTCTTCCCTGACGTCTCGGGTTTAGCTGCAATAAAGTCCATGATATAGCAAGAATGAGCAACGAGTTTGCCCAGCAAGTTTAAAGTGCAACAATAAGAATATATCATGATGAAGGGATATAAAAGGGATTTCAACAATAGAATAATCAGAAGCAAGAACAATAAATGCTTTTAGAACAATTGATAGTCAAATAGACTTTGAACGATAACTTCCAGAGGAGTCAATAGCTGGTTGACCCTCTGGTTACTGGCTACAGAATAACGTACTTGAGGGGATCAGCCTCGCGTACCCTATGTATATGCATAACATTTAATTCTGCTATTTGTACCTTATATACGGTACGTGGGGTACTCCCCCTATAAATAAAGGGGTGTTCATACAGTCTAAGAATCCTTACCCTTGATTGGTTCGGATAGCTTTTATAAATTTACACAAAATTGTCTGACCGAACAAAGGTTCAGACTTAACCATGAATGGTTCATAAAACTTCTGAATTTAATTCAATATTCGAATTCAAATGCATGAGTGCGAATGCCAATACATACACAGATGTGGAAATAATTTTAAAAGTAATTAGACCACTTATAGCATGCTTGGAGATAAAATTCAAGCTTAAAGAATACTTGCAATAATGTATACCTTTTGCATGAATTAAAATACTGCATAAGGTTTTTAGAAGTGTTGCTCAAGGTAAAAAGTTGAGTAAGGAAGAACTTGCAATAATGTAAGAAGTTTAGGGTTAGGAACTTGCAGAAATCAAAGTTCGGGATAGAGGACTTGCCTGTCCGCTCAGCTACAGATAAATTCTAGCTTTAATTACTTGACCGTGGATAACCTATCAGTTGGTAGAATTGGTTTATCCATTAGCATTGCGTAATTATACCCACTTATGCTATCCATTTAGCAGATAAATAATTCACCGAACTTAACTACTACCTAGCCATCAGCTAACAAAAATTTAATGACCTCTATTTATTATTTAAACAGATAATAATTAATCAGGGTCACTTATCATTTGAATACTCCAATTATTACCTTTAATAATCCTTATAAATTTATTTTGGTTTAAAGATAACAGAAAACCATTAATCAATTATTTAGTTGCCTTACTCTGAATTGCCACTACCTTAAGGGTAATTTAGTAATTGTTGTACTTGTCCTTTATTCAACATTAATTAATGTATAAATTTACACACTTAATTATTATTTAATATTAATAATCGCTAAGTGTTTATTATCTTTATTTATTAAGGGCCACAGCTAAATATTTAACTTATAAATCTCCCTTATACTTAATCATTATTTCATTAATGATTAAGTAGTTAATTTCCTTCTTACTCAATAATTATACCTAATTATTATTATTATTAAATAATAATTAAATACTTAGTACCTTTATAAAAAATTTTTATTAACTTTACTCATATTTAATTATTATTATTATTAAATAATAATTAAATATTTATTATCTTTATTTATTATTAAATAATAAATAATTATTTTATTAATTTTACTCATATTTAATTATTATTATTATTAAATAATAATTAAATATTTATTATCTTTATTTATTATTAAATAATAAATAATTATTTTATTAATTTTACTCATATTTAATTATTAAATAATAAATAATTATTTTATTAACTTTATTCATATTTAATTATTATTATAAATAATAATTGAATATTTATTATCTTTATTTATTATTTATCAATAAATAATAAATAATTATTTTATTAACTTTATTCATATTTAATTATTATTATAAAATAAATAATTGAATATTTATTATCTTTATTTATTATTTATCAATAAATAATAAATAATTATTTTATTAACTTTATTCATATTTAATTATTATTATAAATAATAATTGAATATTTATTATCTTTATTTATTATTTATCAATAAATAATAAATAATTATTTTATTAACTTTATTCATATTTAATTATTATAAATAATAATTAAATATTTATTATCTTTATTTATTATTTATAAATAAATAATAAATAATTATTTTATTAACTTTATTCATATTTAATTATTATAAATAATAATTAAATATTTATTATCTTTATTTATTATTTATTAATAAATAATAAATAATTATTTTATTGACTTTACTCATATTTAATTATTATTATTATTAAATAATAATTAAATATTTATTATTATTTATTGATAGATAATGATTATTATATTAGCTTTGTCCCTTAACAGTTGCCCAAACATTCACTATTCAGTACCTGGGTTCGATTCCCAGTCACCTAAATAAAAATTTTTTTTTGCAGAGTACAGCTTCACAATATATCCTCCCCTGTTTTTAGGCTTGCAAAACATGTACAATACCCCAAAATCCCCAAATCACAGCAACAGAATTTCGACATCAACAACAGAGGAAAATTATACTGCAACATATTCCAGCCACAGATAAACCAATTCGAAAGAAGAAACAAAAGGGACCCAAGCAATTTCCAATTTTAAATTCCAAACGAATGTATAGCATATGCAAAATTTATCTACTGTTAGAGCCACACCAGTTTACCACAGTAATTGTTCAGTACATTGTATAACCCATTCGATCACAGGGGAAAAATTTAAGACTAACAATAAACCATCACAATCTAGTATTGTAGAAACAAATATCCCAAAACTAGATCCCAATACAGAGACATATTCAATACAATATCCAGCATAAAGTACCTAATGTGTTCACCCAATTAACACCAGATTCTGAATCAATTGGCCCAACACAGGGCAACCAAGAATCTGTATACAGTAGCACAAATGGGCGACTACACAAACCATATCCCCCTCTAAACAAACCAGAGTTTTAAATCTAGAAGTTATAATACACTGCCTGATTTTCAAACCAACTATTACAGAATTTAACAAATTAGCACAGTCGCCTAATACCTTGATTTTGTGCGGTTGGCTGCCTTCCTTTTCCTTCCGAAGTATGAAACCCAACTGGACATTCGCCGGTTAACTCTACCCTCTTCCCCCTCTGAAATTTCCTCCCTCTCTAATTTGGAACCCTAACTTTCCAATTGGGAACTCACAAAACCAAGGAAGAATCGGCAGTGTTGAGTTCCAATTTATAGAACCCGGGTGGTTTGTCCAATTCGCCGGTCAATACACCATTGGACAACCCAGTGACCAGTGGGTAGAGGGAGACGGTGGTCGATGTCAACTCCAACCTGTCCGAGCCCAGCTGTCGTCAGCTATGGAGCCGTGTGGTCCCGTCGGTCGAATCGCCGCTCGTTCGAGCCCGTTGGTCCGATCGTCGAGCGCTTGGTTGTTGACGCCTTCGCCCGTTTGTCCGTTGGTTTCCCCACGTTGTCGCCGGCGATTCTCCCTCCAGTCAATCGCTCCCACCCCGTCGATTGATTTGAAAGGCTAAAGTTTGCTTTGGGTTGGATTTGAGGCTAGGGATTGCTAGCTGGTACGACTGGGTTGAGAGGACTGGTTCCTTGCTTCGGCTCTTCCCCAAATTGGTTTTGCCGGTACTGATATATCCCCAACCCAAATGAAAAGAACTCCAACCCGACTGAAGAATGGGTCGACCCGATTTGCTTGGCTCAACCCGGCTAGTCTAGAATTTGGGTTCAAAGATAATATGGGTTTGGCCCAAAAAAAAAAGAAATTTGGCCCAATAATAAAAAAAAAGGAAAATGGGTACATTAATTTAACACCCTTATGTCCTAATATTTAGATTAAATAATTAGTCCAATAAATTAATTATTTAAACATTTGTTTCAGCAAAAATTTCTCTTTCGAATTATTTAAATCCGGTAATGATAGAATAAAATTATTTATTAATTTTCCTCCCAATTTCTTGTACTTAAATGTTAGGATTAATTTATAAATTTGAATAATACTACCTTCATGGATTCAAATTAAATTTATAAAATTATATAAAATAAATTTTATCTAGAAAAATTTTGATACAGTATTTTGAAAATTCCTGGACATTACATCCTCTCCCCCTTATAAAAATTCCGTCCTCGGAATTTCAATCTAAGGTCACTCAAATAATCGTGGATAGTTTGCTCTCATCTTCTCTTCAAGTTCCCACGTGGCCTCTTCCACCGCGTGATTTCTCCAGAGAACTTTCACCGAGTGAATGATTTTATTCCTCAGCTTCTGCTCTTTTCTATCCAGTATCTGAACAGGAACCTCCTCGTATGATAAGTCTCTCTCAACTTGAATTGGCTCATAGGAAATGACGTGCTTGTAGTCTGGCTTACACGGACGCAACACTGATACGTGAAACACGTTGTGAATGTGCTCAAGTTCAGGAGGTAATGCTACCTCGTACGCCACTTCACCTATCCGCCTCAAAATTTCGAACGGTCCTATGAATCTAGGGCTCAATTTACCCTTTTTCCCAAAACGGATCTTTCCTTTCCAGGGAGATATCTTCAGGAACACAAAACTTCCAACTTCAAAGTCTCGTTTCTGGCGATGTAAGTCGGCGTACTTCTTTTGGCGATCCTGGGCTGCTACTAACCGTTGTCTTATTACTTTAACGATTTCCACGGTTTGTTGTACCAATTCCGGTCCCAACAATCTCCGTTCACCAACTTCGTCCCAACACAAAGGCGTTCGACACTTTCTCCCATATAGTGCTTCGTACGGTGGCATACCAATACTAGCATGGTAACTATTATTGTAGGCGAACTCTACTAGTGGCAAGTGATCGTCCCAGCTGCCACTTAAGTCCATCACCACTGCTCGGAGCATATCCTCTAGAGTCTGAATTGTTCGCTCACTCTGACCATCAGTCTGGGGATGATATGCCGTACTCATTCTTAACTGTGTTCCCAGTCTCTCCTGCAGACTTCTCCAAAAATTTGACGTGAAGCGCGGATCCCTGTCAGACACAATGGATACCGGCACTCCATGTCGTGATACTATTTCCTTCACATAAAGTTTTGCCAGCTGTTCCAATTTGTACCTGATCTTGATCGGTAGAAAATGGGCAGACTTGGTCAACCGATCTACGATCACCCAGATGGCGTCTAGACCCTTTTGGGTTATCGGGAGTCCCACCACAAAATCCATAGTGATGTGTTCCCACTTCCACTCGGGAATCTCTAAGGGTTGCAATAATCCGCTCGGCCGTTGATGCTCAGCCTTGATCCGTTGACAAGTTAAACACCGGCTGACGAACTCTGCAACTTCCCCTTTCAAATGCGGCCACCAGTAATGTTGACGAAGATCTTGATACATCTTGGTGCTACCTGGATGTACCGAAAACCTTGTATTATGGGCCTCCTGCAAAATCTCTTCCCTTAAGTCTGGTACGTAGGGTATCCAGATCCTCCCCTCGAATCTCAGCAATCCTGTGCTGTCAACCTTATACTTCGAGGCTTTTCCCTCCGATAACTGTTTCTTAATGCCAATACATTCCTCGTCAAATTCTTGAGCCTCCTGTATCCTATCCAGTAGAGTTGGACCTACCGTCACGGTGAACACCCTTTCGTCCACCTCCATTGGATACCTAACTTCCAGCTCCAGACGTTCGAAGTCTCGTATCAATTCCTCCTGGACTGTCAGCTGCATCAATTTTACCTTGCCCTTTCTGCTTAAGGCATCAGCCACTACATTTGCTTTGCCCGGATGGTACAGAATTTCACAGTCGTAGTCTTTGATCAATTCCAACCATCGGCGCTGCCTCATGTTCAGCTCCTTTTGAGTGAAGATATATTTCAGACTTTTGTGATCTGTATATATCTCGCACTTCTCCCCGTATAGGTAGTGCCTCCAAATCTTCAAGGCGAAAACTACCGCTGCTAACTCTAAGTCATGAGTCGGGTAACCCTTCTCATAATCCTTCAGCTGACGTGATGCGTACGCCACGACCTTGCCGTGTTGCATTAACACACAACCAAGACCCTTGTGTGACGCATCACTATACACTACAAAACCTCCAGTGTTGTCTGGTAAGGTCAACACTGGTGCTTGGCTGAGTCTCTTCTTCAACTCCATGAAACTCTCCTCACACTTCTCCGACCAAACAAACTTAACTGTTTTCCTGGTGAGGTTGGTCAACGGCGATGCTATCTTTGAAAAATCCTGGATGAATCTCCGATAGTATCCCGCTAATCCCAAGAAACTCCGGATCTCTGTCGGCGTCTTCGGCTGTTCCCAGTTGATAACCGCCTCTACTTTTGCTGGATCCACCGAAACACCATTCTTGTCTATGACGTGACCCAGAAATTGTACCCTTTGCAACCAAAACTCACACTTAGAAAATTTCGCATACAATTTCTCCCTCCTGAGAGCTGCTAATACAATCTTTAAATGTTCAGCATGCTCCTCCTCTGTTTCTGAATACACCAAGATGTCATCAATGAATACAACTACGAACTTGTCCAAGTACTGCTTGAACACTCTGTTCATCATATCCATGAATGCTGCTGGTGCATTCGTTAATCCAAAGGACATGACCAGAAACTCGAAGTGACCATAACGAGTTCTGAATGCAGTCTTCGGGATATCTTCTTGCCTCACCTTCAACTGATGATAGCCTGTTCTTAAGTCGATCTTTGAAAAGTACTTCGCTCCCTTGAGTTGATCGAACAGATCGTCAATTCTAGGAAGTGGATACCTATTCTTGATAGTAACTTTGTTCAACTCCCGATAGTCGATACAAAGCCTCATTGAACCGTCTTTCTTCTTTACAAACAGAACGGGCGCTCCCCACGGGGACACGCTCGGTCTGATATAACCTTTATCTAACAGCTCCTGCAGTTGCACCATCAACTCTTTCATTTCTACGGGTGCCATCCGATACGGCGGCTTTGATATTGGTGCGGTTCCCGGTGCCAAATCGATAACGAACTCGATTTCCCTGTCCGGCGGCAGTCCCGGAAGCTCTTCGGGAAAGACATCGGTGAATTCTCTCACGACTGGTATTTGACTCATCTCATCCCCTACTTGACGAGTATCAACCACATGGGCCAAATAACATTCGCAACCCTTCTTGAGTAATCTCCTTGTTTGCATCATAGTAAGACAACAAGATTGGCTTGGTGACTTACTGCCGTAAAATACCACCTTTGACTTATTAGGAGTCTTTAGGTGTATACATTTCTTCTTACAGTCAATAACTGCTCCGTGGGTTGATAGCCAATCCATTCCCAAGATTACATCGAACTCTCCCAGTCGAATTGGTATCAAATCCACTTTGAGCTTAAATCCTCGTAATTCCACACAACAGTTCCTATGAATGCATTCTACGGGGATAATTTCTTTGTTTGCTACTTCTACGTTCATAGGGTGCTCTAACTTTTCACAAGGTACATTTAACTGATTAGCAAATTCTTCGGAAACAAAAGAGCAAGTAGCACCCGAATCAAATAGCACATATGCATTTATATCGTTGATTGGGATGATACCTGACACCACGTCCTTGGATTCCATTGCATCCTGGACTGTCATATTGAATGTGCGAGCTGTTGGCCTGTTAGCTTGACTGGCTGGTGTCCCATAGCTCAGCCGGTTATTGTTCCCGCTGTTGCTGTTGTTGTTCCTGTTGCCATTCCCGAGGTCACCTTTCCTCTTCGGACAGTCCTTGATTTGGTGGTCGGGTGCTCCACATGAATAACATCCCCCCTTTGGTTTGTTCTGACATTGGGGAGCCATGTGCCCCGGTTGCCCGCATTTGTAGCAAACGCTTTTTTCCTTCATACACTCCCCCGTGTGGTTCTTACCACAATTACTACACCTGCCTGGTTTCCTTGCCTCCCCTTCAGACTGGTTTCCTCCGGGTTTATTGCTCCCGAAAGATTGGCTCTCACTCCATTTCCGTTTGTTGGGGTTACTGCCCCCACTGCTTCCTGCCTTAGGGCCCTCATGTCCCTTCTTCTTCTCGTGATTGTATTTGGCCAGGGCCTCACTGCCACCCTCTGCAATGATTGCCCTCTCCATTAATTCTGCGAATGTTCTGATTTTTAATACAGCCACAGAACGGTATAACCATGGCTTCAACCCCTGCTCAAACCTGCGAGCTTTCCTTTCCTCGGTGCTGACTTGGTGAGCTGCAAACCGTGCCAACTCATTAAACTTAGCCGCGTACTCAGCCACAGACATGTTTCCTTGTTTCAGCTCCAGGAACTTGATCTCCATCTCCTGCTTCATGCTCTCTGGAAAGTAATTTTCCAAGAACATCTCCTTAAAACGATCCCAAGCGACAGTGCCTTCTTCCACTCGGCCTCTGTTGGCCTTCCACCAGTAGTTTGCCTCGCCTTTTAGCATGAAAGTGGCAAAACTTGTTTTCTGTTCCTCTGCCACCCTTGCTACTTCAAAGACCTTCTCTATCTCTTCTATCCAGGTCTGCGCCTCGATTGGGTTAAGAGTTCCCTTGAACTCAGGTGGTCCGACCAATTTGAAATCTTTAAAGTTTGCCAGATGATGCGCTGGCTCAGCTGCTGCTTGAGTCACTACCGGTGGGGGTCTGGATTGCATAGCCTCGGCCAGCATCTCCGCGAACATTCTCATGGGGTTGGTTTGGTCTCCAACCTCACTTTCTGACTCTTCGACCTGTCGGTTACGTGGTCGTCCCCTTGGCGGCATGTTTGGATAAGGAAAATCCGCTGACTTTTACCTATAGTGTTATATTTTACATGACATGTTATTAAAATAAACAATTAAAGGTAAAATATTTATCAACACATTTGATTTAAGTGAAACATCTGCATTTATATTCATATACCACCGTTTGTTACAAGACGAAACCTGTGGCATACTGCTATAAATGCGCCACTGTGTTCTACCAAACATCCCCTAAAACAAAAAGTGGGGAATGATACTGCCCATCTCTAAGGCAACAAAAGTTGGGGTTTGACTACTACCCCAACAAGAAAGCAAATAAAATGTTTCACAATACAAATATGCATACGTCCCTAATATAACAAAAGTGGGACTGACTGTACTAAAGAAAATCAACTGCTCCATCAAATCACTGCTCATCACGACGGATCCGAGCCTGCTGACCAGAGAATGCTCCATCCCCGACCCTCTGCGACGAACAGAGCGACTGGACTCCCCTATCTCAGCCCGGGGTCTCCTGTAGGCTGCATCTAGGGCATGGCCTAGGGTCTCTATCCTCACAGATCTGGCCTCTAACTGGTCCTCCAATAGGTCAACTCTACTTGCTGCTCTGACCCAGGCATCCCTTACTCGGACATTCTCAGCAACCTCTAGCCCAATCTCGAACCTCATAGCCTCCTGTTTCGCCCTCAGGTGGGCGATCTGTAAATCCCTCTGCTCCAATCTCTCCCTCAACTCAGCGTTTCGGGCCACTAGCTGATGTAGCAGTGGTCCGACCTGCTGTGCCGAGGACTCGTAGCCCTGCAGCTGTACCTTGGCCACTCCCAAGTCATGGTCGAGCTGGTAGGCCAGGTCTCTGTACTGGTCCTCCATATACTGATGGGTCTGGTTCTGCTCCTCCAGATGAGCAATCTGACCCTCCAGCTCCTCGGTCCTGCTGGTCAGTCCCTCGATAATATCGTCAGCAGTGGATCCCATGCCGTCCACATAAGCAGGTGGCTCCTCCCCCTCGGTCTCAGGGTCCTCCTCCTCTGGGTCTTGACTGCCCGACCTCATCACTCTACCCACAACGGGCTCCGGTAACTCCCTCTGGTAATCCTCCTCCGGCTCGGACTCCTCTAGCGGTACTCCTGGGGCAGTAGGAGCATACCCCACCAGCTGCTCAGCAACTACTGGGATGTCTATAAATACCTCCTCCTCCTCACGGGCTCCACTGGTCCCTCCTATATCAGCCATCCTACAAACACACAAAAACTAACATTAGTACAACAATAAAATATATTCATTGAAGAAATGAAGTTATATTTCATTGGGTACTACTCGACTCGATGAATTCCCCAATTCATCAAAACCACATATGATAAATCTCCTCGATTTATCCCCTAACACTCAATACGAGTTTACTATGAAGGTTATAACCTAGGTTTCGCGATCCTAAAGTTTATAACCTACAGCTCTGATACCAACCTGTGACGCCCCCAAATTCGGGTCTCCAAATACCCGGATCCGGTCATCACGATTCAACATAAACATCCACCTCTAACAACATATGATATCTAAAAGTTGCGGAATATATAAACATACGTTGTTCATTACAAGGTGTTACTAGTCCCAGAATACAATTAACCTTAATCAAGTACATCAACCCATACCCTAAGTAACTATTAGGGTTTAAATTACATGAACAGTAATTAAATTACACATGAACCTAAGTCTGCTACGAGAAGTCTATCATTTCATCTTTTCTTTCCCTTTATTCTTCCCTGACGTCTCGGGTTTAGCTGCAATAAAGTCATGATATAGCAAGAATGAGCAACGAGTTTGCCCAGCAAGTTTAAAGTGCAACAATAAGAATATATCATGATGAAGGGATATAAAAGGGATTTCAACAATAGAATAATCAGAAGCAAGAACAATAAATGCTTTTAGAACAATTGATAGTCAAATAGACTTTGAACGATAACTTCCAGAGGAGTCAATAGCTGGTTGACCCTCTGGTTACTGGCTACAGAATAACGTACTTGAGGGGATCAGCCTCGCGTACCCTATGTATATGCATAACATTTAATTCTGCTATTTGTACCTTATATACGGTACGTGGGGTACTCCCCTATAAATAAAGGGGTGTTCATACAGTCTAAGAATCCTTACCCTTGATTGGTTCGGATAGCTTTTATAAATTTACACAAAATTGTCTGACCGAACAAAGGTTCAGACTTAACCATGAATGGTTCATAAAACTTCTGAATTTAATTCAATATTCGAATTCAAATGCATGAGTGCGAATGCCAATACATACACAGATGTGGAATAATTTTAAAAGTAATTAGACCACTTATAGCATGCTTGGAGATAAAATTCAAGCTTAAAGAATACTTGCAATAATGTATACCTTTTGCATGAATTAAAATACTGCATAAGGTTTTAGAAGTGTTGCTCAAGGTAAAAAGTTGAGTAAGGAAGAACTTGCAATAATGTAAGAAGTTTAGGGTTAGGAACTTGCAGAAATCAAAGTTCGGGATAGAGGACTTGCCTGTCCGCTCAGCTACAGATAAATTCTAGCTTTAATTACTTGACCGTGGATAACCTATCAGTTGGTAGAATTGGTTTATCCATTAGCATTGCGTAATTATACCCACTTATGCTATCCATTTAGCAGATAAATAATTCACCGAACTTAACTACTACCTAGCCATCAGCTAACAAAAATTTAATGACCTCTATTTATTATTTAAACAGATAATAATTAATCAGGGTCACTTATCATTTGAATACTCCAATTATTACCTTTAATAATCCTTATAAATTTATTTTGGTTTAAAGATAACAGAAAACCATTAATCAATTATTTAGTTGCCTTACTCTGAATTGCCACTACCTTAAGGGTAATTTAGTAATTGTTGTACTTGTCCTTTATTCAACATTAATTAATGTATAAATTTACACACTTAATTATTATTTAATATTAATAATCGCTAAGTGTTTATTATCTTTATTTATTAAGGGCCACAGCTAAATATTTAACTTATAAATCTCCCTTATACTTAATCATTATTTCATTAATGATTAAGTAGTTAATTTCCTTCTTACTCAATAATTATACCTAATTATTATTATTATTAAATAATAATTAAATACTTAGTACCTTTATAAAAAATTTTTATTAACTTTACTCATATTTAATTATTATTATTATTAAATAATAATTAAATATTTATTATCTTTATTTATTATTAAATAATAAATAATTATTTTATTAATTTTACTCATATTTAATTATTATTATTATTAAATAATAATTAAATATTTATTATCTTTATTTATTATTAAATAATAAATAATTATTTTATTAATTTTACTCATATTTAATTATTAAATAATAAATAATTATTTTATTAACTTTATTCATATTTAATTATTATTATAAATAATAATTGAATATTTATTATCTTTATTTATTATTTATTAATAAATAATAAATAATTATTTTATTAACTTTATTCATATTTAATTATTATTATAAATAATAATTGAATATTTATTATCTTTATTTATTATTTATCAATAAATAATAAATAATTATTTTATTAACTTTATTCATATTTAATTATTATTATAAATAATAATTGAATATTTATTATCTTTATTTATTATTTATCAATAAATAATAAATAATTATTTTATTAACTTTATTCATATTTAATTATTATAAATAATAATTAAATATTTATTATCTTTATTTATTATTTATAAATAAATAATAAATAATTATTTTATTAACTTTATTCATATTTAATTATTATAAATAATAATTAAATATTTATTATCTTTATTTATTATTTATTAATAAATAATAAATAATTATTTTATTGACTTTACTCATATTTAATTATTATTATTATTAAATAATAATTAAATATTTATTATTATTTATTGATAGATAATGATTATTATATTAGCTTTGTCCCTTAACAGTTGCCCAAACATTCACTATTCAGTACCTGGGTTCGATTCCCAGTCACCTAAATAAAAATTTTTTTTTGCAGAGTACAGCTTCACAATATATCCTCCCCTGTTTTTAGGCTTGCAAAACATGTACAATACCCCAAAATCCCCAAATCACAGCAACAGAATTTCGACATCAACAACAGAGGAAAATTATACTGCAACATATTCCAGCCACAGATAAACCAATTCGAAAGAAGAAACAAAAGGGACCCAAGCAATTTCCAATTTTAAATTCCAAACGAATGTATAGCATATGCAAAATTTATCTACTGTTAGAGCCACACCAGTTTACCACAGTAATTGTTCAGTACATTGTATAACCCATTCGATCACAGGGGAAAATTTAAGACTAACAATAAACCATCACAATCTAGTATTGTAGAAACAAATATCCCAAAACTAGATCCCAATACAGAGACATATTCAATACAATATCCAGCATAAAGTACCTAATGTGTTCACCCAATTAACACCAGATTCTGAATCAATTGGCCCAACACAGGGCAACCAAGAATCTGTATACAGTAGCACAAATGGGCGACTACACAAACCATATCCCCCTCTAAACAAACCAGAGTTTTAAATCTAGAAGTTATAATACACTGCCTGATTTTCAAACCAACTATTACAGAATTTAACAAATTAGCACAGTCGCCTAATACCTTGATTTTGTGCGGTTGGCTGCCTTCCTTTTCCTTCCGAAGTATGAAACCCAACTGGACATTCGCCGGTTAACTCTACCCTCTTCCCCCTCTGAAATTTCCTCCCTCTCTAATTTGGAACCCTAACTTTCCAATTGGGAACTCACAAAACCAAAGAAGAATCGGCAGTGTTGAGTTCCAATTTATAGAACCGGGTTTGTCCAATTCGCCGGTCAATACACCATTGGACAACCCAGTGACCAGTGGGTAGAGGGAGACGGTGGTCGATGTCAACTCCAACCTGTCCGAGCCCAGCTGTCGTCAGCTATGGAGCCGTGTGGTCCCGTCGGTCGAATCGCCGCTCGTTCGAGCCCGTTGGTCCGATCGTCGAGCGCTTGGTTGTTGACGCCTTCGCCCGTTTGTCCGTTGGTTTCCCCACGTTGTCGCCGGCGATTCTCCCTCCAGTCAATCGCTCCCACCCCGTCGATTGATTTGAAAGGCTAAAGTTTGCTTTGGGTTGGATTTGAGGCTAGGGATTGCTAGCTGGTACGACTGGGTTGAGAGGACTGGTTCCTTGCTTCGGCTCTTCCCCAAATTGGTTTTGCCGGTACTGATATATCCCCAACCCAAATGAAAAGAACTCCAACCCGACTGAAGAATGGGTCGACCCGATTTGCTTGGCTCAACCCGGCTAGTCTAGAATTTGGGTTCAAAGATAATATGGGTTTGGCCCAAAAAAAAAAGAAATTTGGCCCAATAATAAAAAAAAAGGAAAATGGGTACATTAATTTAACACCCTTATGTCCTAATATTTAGATTAAATAATTAGTCCAATAAATTAATTATTTAAACATTTGTTTCAGCAAAAATTTCTCTTTCGAATTATTTAAATCCGGTAATGATAGAATAAAATTATTTATTAATTTTCCTCCCAATTTCTTGTACTTAAATGTTAGGATTAATTTATAAATTTGAATAATACTACCTTCATGGATTCAAATTAAATTTATAAAATTATATAAAATAAATTTTATCTAGAAAAATTTTGATACAGTATTTTGAAAATTCCTGGACATTACATATAATATGCCATTTGTTCCATTTACCGAGGTCAACCACCATTATCACTCTGCTTTATTTGGATTTGCACTGTTACGGGATGAGACAAAAGAAACTTTTGTTTGGGTCTTAGAGACGTGGCTCAAAGCAATGGACTACAAGGCTCCTGTAACCATCATCACTGACCAAGATAAAGCCATGAGCAATGCTATTGGTAGGGTACTCCCATCCACTCATCATTTATTGTGTTCTTGGCATATTAGCAATAAATTCCCAGAAAAATTGCATCATGTTTATGCGAAACACCCATCGTTTAAAGATTCTTTTAACAATTGTGTGTATAATTCATTGTCCATTGACGAGTTTGAAGAGCGTTGGGAAAACCTTATGAGAGATTATGATTTGTATCAAAATGAATGGCTCATAAGCTTGTATGATGTGAAGGATAAATGGATAGGAGCATATACAAAGAGGTATTTTGCCGCAGGAATGACAACCACCGGAAGAAGCGAAGGTATGAATAATTTTTTTGATTTATATGTGAATGCTTCAACAAGCATGAAAGATTTTGTAGTCAAGACTCAGAAGGCTATTGAGAAACAATTCATCAGAGAGAGAAAGGCCGACTACGTAACAAAACATTGGAAACGTAGTATGGTATTAGGATCATCGTTGGAAGTGCATGATGTTGAATGTTATACAAAAGAGATATTTAGACGTTTTCAAAAGGAGCTCGTGGATTCTCTAATGTACAACATCAACAAAGTCAGTGAGCTGTGCAATATTGATACAAAGGTCTATGCAGTGTACCGGTCGGATGCAATCGAAAATAGTCGTAGATATCGACAAGTTGTCATTAATCGTCATGAGGGCTCGATAACATGTACTTGTCAAATGTTCTCACATTCTAGTCAGATTTGCAGGCACATATTGAGATACTTTAGCTTTAAGAGTATTTCAAAAATACCTGATGACATGATCGTTCTTCGGTGGACAAGAGATGCTAATAGGAGTAATGGTGAACAAGATATGGTTTTCCCAATGAGTTCTGACTTTGAACAAAATCAAGGGATGCGGTACAATCATTTGATGAGTGATTTTCAAGAGTTAGCTAGTAAAGCTGCTTGCTCAGTTCGAGGTTACAAGGCAATACTAATGCAAAATGCTCGAGGAAAAGCCCTTGTTGATCAATTTGACCCGAATGAGAATATTACCGACATACTAGACGATGAGAATGATCGCGTGGACGAAGGTGCAACTCAGGAAATGGGATTGGAGGATGATGATGTGGATGATGAGGTTCAAGAGAAAGAACAAGAGTATTTGCCACCAATTGCTTCTCAAACAAAGGGTCGAAAAAAGCAATCCAGATTAAAAAGTGCCCTTGAAAAAGTATTGGGTAGTAAGCCTCACCGAAAATGTGCGATATGTGGATTCGAAACTAACCATGACAAGCGCAATCATTATAGAGTGTTAGGGCTTCCTGAACCTAAAGATAATTAATGTATGTATTTATTTAGAATGTCTATGGAAATGTAATGTAGGTAAACTTTGAAATGTTTGTATTGTACTACTGATTAAGATATTTTTCATGTTCCCTGTTATTATGTTTGTTATATCAGTGTACCATACTAAAGGGGGTTGATTAATCGGTTGAAATTGAGTCAGTTGAAACAAAGGTAGCATGTGACGCCCCCAAATTCGGGTCTCAAAATACCCGGATCTGGTCATCACGATCCAATACAAACATTCACCTTTAACAACATATGTTATCTAAAAGTGCGGAATATAATAAACATACGTTGTTCATTACAAGGTGTTACTAGTCCCAGAATACGAATAACCTTAAACGTGTACACAATCCATACCCTAAATAGCTAGCAGGGTTTAAATTACATTAACAGAAAATTAACTAACACATGAATCTAAAGTCAGCTACGAGACGTTTATCATTTCATCTTTTCTTTCCCTTTGTTCTTCCCTGACGTCTCGGGTTTAGCTGCAATGAAGTCATGATATAGCAAGAATGAGCAACGAGTTTGCCCAGCAAGTTTAATGTGCAACAATAAAGATATATCATGATGAAGGAATATTAAAAGGATTTCAACAATAGAATAATCAGAAGCAAGAACAATAAATGCTTTTAGAACAATTGATAGTCAAATAGACTTTGAACGATAACTTCCAGAGGAGTCAATAGCTAGTTGACCCCCTGGTTACTGGCTACAGAATAATGTACTTGAGGGGATCAGCCTCGCGTACCCTATGTATATGCATAACATTTAATTCTGCTATTTGTACCTTATATACGGTACGTGGGGTACTCCCCTATAAATAAAGGGGTGTTCATACAGTCTAAGAATCCTTACCATTGCTTGGTTCGGATAGCTTTTATAAATTTTCACAAAATTGTCTGACCGAACAAGGGTTCAGACTTAACCATGAATGGTTTATAGATTTCTGAATTTAAGTATACGAATTCGAATGCACGAATGTCAATAAATGTACAGATGTGGAATAATTCTGAAAGTAATTAGACCACTTAAAGCATGCTTGGAGATAAAATTCAAGCTTAAAGAATACTTGCAATAATATATACCTTTTGCATGAATTAAAATACTGCATAAGGTTTTAGAAGTATTGCTCAATGTGAAAGTTGAGTAAGGAAGAACTTGCAATAATGTAAGAAGTTTAGGGTTAGGAACTTGCCTGCTTGCTCAGCTACAGATAAATTCTAGCTTTAATTAATTGATCTCGAGTGACCTATCATTAGATAAAGTCGGCTTATCAATTATTATGACATGATTGTAACTTGGCACGCTTTACTATACCATTTACTTAGCAATTAAATAATTCATCATCTATATTTAATTACCATTTAGTTAAACGGAAATTTATTAATGACCTTTAGCTATTATTTAAACAGATGATAATTAATCATGGCCACTATCATTTGGATACTCAATTTATTACCTTTAATTGTATCTAGGTATGGTTTAACAATCCTTATAAAATAAATTTATTTTGGTTTAAAGATAACAGAAACCCATTGATCAATTATTTAGTTGGTTTACTCTTAATTACCATTTACCTTAGGGGTAATTGAGTAATTATTACACTAGTTCCTTATTCAACCTTAATTAGATACTCAGTGTACAAATTCTACACACACTTAATTATTAAATATTTATTGAGTAATTATTGAGTGCTTGTTATCTTTATTTATTAAGGGCCACAGATAATTAACTTATTAATCTCACTCATACTTAATCATTATTTCATTAATGATTAAGTAATTATTATCCTTATTAGCTTTATTCATACCTAATTATTAATAATTAGATATTTATTATCTTTATTTATTAAGTAATGTTTAAACAATAATTAATTATTAAATACTTATTATCTTCATTTATTATTAGTAAATAATAACAAATGATTATTTCATTACCTTTATTCATTATTTATTGCTAAATAATAAATAATTATTTTGTTAACTTATTCATACTTAATTATTATCCAATATTAATTGAATAACAATTAAATATTTAGTATCTTTATTTATTATTTGTTTTGATAAATAATAAATAATTTATTTCATTGAATTTTACTTATACTTAATTATTATTTAAGATTAAATAATAATTAAATATTTATTACCTTTATTTATTATTTATTGATAAATAATAAATAATTATTTGTTAACCTTGTTCATACTTAATTATCATTTAATATTAATTAAATAATAATTAAATATTTATTATCTTTATTTATTATTAAAGGGTAAATATTAAATTATTAACTTTATTTATACTTAATTAGTATTTAAAATAATAATTAATTATTTATTATCTTTATTTATTATTTCTTGACAAATAATAAATAATTATTTAATTAATTTATTATTTAATAATAATTAAAATATTTATTATCTTTATTTATTATTTTAGGGAAATAATAAATAGTTATTTATTAACTTTATTCATAGCTAATTATTATTTAATATTAACAGGATAATAATTAAAAATAAATAACATTAACTATTTCATTGATTTATTTTTGGTAGCTCATCCAACAATGCACTACCCAGTAGCTGGGTTCGACTCCCAGCCACATCAACCAAAAAAAAAAAATTCGCAGAGTACTCCCTTATAACACATCCTCCCCTATATCCAGGCTTGCAAAACAACCTATCTAGACACATATAATACCCAAAATCCAGCTTCCTACCACAAGTTACAGCAACATAACTCAACAGCAGACCAATGAAAACAATAGAGAAGCAACATAGCGAAGAAATTTGGACTCCATAGCAGTTTCTTGGCCAACAACGACACCATACAATATCAGCTTAACCCAATATAATACATTGTTCGAGTTTCAATTTAACGCAATACAGTCCTAATAGAGGGTATAACACCACCAACACAGAAGGAAAGGGAAACAAAACAAACTGACCCTCATAGGTATTATAACAACCAGTTTGTGTGCATAGCAATATCCTTCAAATTAATAGTGATTACATGGTCTCTCACAACCATACTCCATCCTTATACCTTCTGGCCATTCATGGCTCCCATTCACAGTTTTCCCCAAATACAACACAACACAATCCAGCACAAGGAAAGAAAAAGGGAGATAAAAACAACTACGAAAATTATTACACTAACTTGGTATAACCTCGAACTATTGTTATACCTTAATGCCGTTCGGATTGCCCTTCTTCTTCTCCCAAAGTAGTTGGTTAAATCGGACATGCGCGACGACTTCCCCTGTTCTCTTCTTTCTGAGATTTCTACTTTCCCTAATTTTATTTTGGCTCAAGGAAAATTGGCAGCTTGGCTAATTGGGGCTTCAATTTATAGTAATTGGTTTACCCAATTCGCTGGATATTACCTCAATCGACCCATTACTGACCATCGGTAGGAAGAGGTGAGCCGTCGACTGATTGTCCCCTTCACTGTGACTTGCCGTCTGGCTTTGAGCCGCGTGCGTTTTCACCAGTCGTGTTGCCAAAATCCTGGAACCCTTGGTCTATTCGACAGACGCTCGGTCCTTTAATTTGTCCGCCGGTCGCCGTTTCTTCCTTGCTCCAACCGGTCGACGCAAGCTGTCGCCGGCGTCTTCCCTTGACAGTCTCGACCGGTCTCTTCTCACCCTCACGCCGCTCGCTCGATTGATTGATGGGTGATTTGGGGTCTAGCTAGGTTCGGCTGTGTGATGTGAGGGTTTGGGTGCCTTGGATTCCCTTTTCTTGCTCGATCATCTCTGATCTGAAGGTGTGAGTTTGGGTTAGCTTGGTTTCAACTGATTTGAGCTGGTCTCGGTTATCCCCAATTTGAAGGAACAGATCCGACCCGATTGGGTTTGGTACAACCTGGCTGGAACTGTTTTGGGCTCAACCCAATATGGTTGGGCCGGTTGCATTAAATAAAAGGCAGCCCACAAGGGAAATTAAAAAAAAAGGGGTTTGGGCTCAAGTCAGAAATAATTAAGAGCTATGGCCCCATCTAAATAAAGGAATTGACCCAAATTAAATTACCCACCTTGTATTTAAAATATTTTAAATTAATAACAAAACCAATTAATTACTTATTCAAAATATTTATTTTTAACCATAATTCTTTATTTAAATTATTTAATCCGATAATGAATTTGTTTATTAATCTTCTTCCCAATTTTCTTGCAATTAAATGTTAGGGTTACTTATTAATTTAGTCAAACTATTATTGAGCCCCTTTAAGGTAAAGAAAAATTATTGGACCACGTATTTATATATAATAAATAATAATACCTACATGGATCCAAATTAAATTCGCAAAATTAAATAAAACGAATTATATATATCAAAATAAATTAATACAATATTTAAGAATTTCCTGGACATTACATAGCAGCTAACCCAACCCTAAATAATTTAAGCGCGAGGGTATTATGGAGATTTAACCTGACCGCTAGAGGGAGTAGCGGCCAGAATAAATCCAATTTAATTGCCTGACCGCTAGAGGGAGTAGCGGTCAGTCAAAACGGCACCGTTTTGACTGGCCGCTACTCCCTCTAGCGGCCAGCATAAATCTCCATAATACCCCTCGCGCTTAATTCATTTTTGATGCTGGCCGCTAGAGGGAGTAGTGGCCAGTCAAAACGGTTGACTGGCCGCTACTCCCTCTAGCGGTCAGCATCAAAAATGAATTAATTAATATCTGGCCGCTACTCGCAGTAGCGGCCGCTCCCTCCCACAACCATACGATCTTATTTTGGACGGCTGGATCACAGTTAGCCGAAACAGTGCCCGTAGCTTACGTATTCTGTGGATCATTCCCCATATATATATATATATATAATTACTCAAATTTAAAGCAACATTCGTTTCATTGTATATGTAATGTGAATCACACGGGAAAGAAAAATGTTAAAAATACACATGGAGTCTTCTTCCATAGAACATGGTACGTATGTTAAAAGAAATGGACAAATCAAGAGAGTGCTTCTTATCTATATACTCCTTTCTCTTTCATATTATTTCATTATTGTTAGACTTTTTAAAGTTAATTTAAGAAATTTTTAAATTCAAATTGATATAGATTTTTTTTTATAATTTTAATCAGTACAATGATGAATATTATAAATTGTCTAAAAAATATTACTTATTGTAAACTTTATTATTTCATAATTGTTAATGAGTCATCTAAATTTTAAGTTTAAAAATGTTATCAGACTTTCATATGATCAAATAATTTGGAACGCAGGAAGTAACTTCGTTCCGTTACACAAAAAAGAGTTTTATTTGTTTTTTTTCTATTTAGTTAATTTGTAAAATCTTATAATTCAAAATTAATTTGATTAATATTGTTAAATTACTTAAAATGTATTACTAAGTGCAAATTTTTATTTTAAAAATTAAAATAAATTCACATTATAATCTAAATTGCATAATTTCCATAAAATTAACTAAGATTAAAAGTTAAATCAATGGAACTCTCTCTCTCTCTCTCTTCCTTTTTCTTTTCTTTTTTCTTTTTTTTTTTAAAATTTTTGGGAACGGAAGGAGTATTATTGTGTCCTAAAATGGTTGACTTGAATCATAAAAATCAGTGAAGTATTAGACTTCCTATAAACATGATTGGTTTTAGATGTGAGACGATAGACAGATATATGCCATTCTTGGCATTAATTATTGATGATTTGTGATGTGGGTCAAATTATATTTAAATGATCAAAAAGGGCATCCACCTCAGCGGAGATGATTAAAGTTTGATGACAAAGAAACATAAAGTAATACATACAATTATTAGTGAATGGCAATTTTTCTCATCGGAGTACCATATCACCACCTCACTCCCCCCGACTGCTTTATTTAAGTTTCTGCATTTCATATTAGGGTTAGGGAACTTCTCTCTCTGTTAAACTATAATAATGGTTGTAGAGACCACCATGTGGATAGCACGTGATTATCCTATTATTTGATACCTTATCTTCTCTGGTATTTTATGGATGTAGTAGGCCTTAATCTTGGCTACTCAAGAACCAAAAGAGTAATTATTATATTTAATTTATTTTTTTGTAATATTTCAACGCCAAAAGAAAATATATTATATACATTTAAAGTAATATAATTGTAATACTTCGGTCTCACATCGAAATATGTAAAATTTGACTTCAGTTATTATATATGGTATTAGATTCTTGAAAGAGTGAGTCAAGTCACCTTATCTTTAGTATCCTATGATTTAATTCGACGAAACTAATATTATTTTGCTATTATATTCTAGAACGAGAGGAATAATTTTTTTGGGGCCAAGACTTACCGGACAAAAATTTATCATATACAAGCGCAACTAATTCCTCACGCGATTACCTTAATACTTTTATAGAGTATTTATTATATATAAGGGCCCGAAGCTAGGTTTAGTTATTGAGAGACGCCAACTAATTATAGAAGTCCTACGGAATATGGGGAATAATAGCCTCAAGTGGCCCAAATTGGCCATGCAATTATAGACAGTACCAGCTGATGAGATTGTGAAGTTTGTCAAATGTCACATGTCTACAATGAGAAAATGAAGACAATGACAATAAAACATTGTGCAACTAACTACATATCAAATGTTACATTTGGCTCCCATCTTCTTTTTGTCTGCCTCTTCTTGACCTTGCAGCCTTCATAATTTATAATCACTCCTTAATCTTAAAAGTAACATTTTCTTTGTAAAAAAATGATACTATTTTTTTATTGATATTTTTAGGAGGGAACATAAATTTGTACTCTTTTTCGTTTTTTAACAAGGAGTATAACTTCGTTGGGTCATCTCTTTTTATTGGTGCATGAACCTAAACTAAGAAGAGGAGAGGGGAGGGGGGTGGTGGTGATTAGGATCTCAGTAAGTGTGATTATGTACGTTTAGTTAAAGAAGTACTCCCTCCTTCGCAAAATTAGTGATATATTTATAAAACAACGATTTTTAAGAATTCCCCTCCCCCCTCAAAAAAAAAAACTTAACCCTCACATTGGCTATAAATATAATAAATTTAATAGTAGTAGCGTGCCAGTGTTCAATCAACTAAGAACAAAAGTAATGCCATGTTAAAATTTTCGTATTATTTTTTATAATTTATAAATTAAAATATATCCCTAATTTTGAAATCCACAATACATCTCCAATTTTGATCAGGGTCGGCCCTGAGTTTTTTAAGGGCTTAAAGCCACAACGAAAAAAATGGGCCCTTTTCGAGTCAGTGGCGGAACCAAGACAAAATTTGAGGGGGGGTCAAAATTTGAGGACGGTTAAACTCACTTTGATTCACCCAATCCACTTGGGTCATATCCTAATACATGTATAAATGTTTCTTAGTTTTTAGCAAAATCTTCCCATTCAAGCATTTTATCAAACAACTTGTCTACAATGTGAAAATTTCCAGATTTTACAAAAGTTTAGGCATGGTTTAGTTCAGATTTCTTCATAGAAATCCTTCCTTATACTTTCGTATAGTACATATTCTCATTACCCAACCAATTCCACAACTAATTCACATAAATATATACCAATTTTACATATGGATTTACCCAATTTATAAAAATATAGCAAAAGTAGATGGATTACCTCTTGAAGCTTCGCAGAATTGGGGGCCCTAAAAATAACATTTTTTTGGTGGGCCTAAAGCTCCCGCACCTGCTTTAGGCCAGGGCCGGTGCTGATTTTGATATGGTTAAGTCACGGATTATACGTAGGAAGGAAGGAGTAATAATTAATGTGGAAAACAAAGTGATATAGTTGAGGGATTGTTTGAAAGATGTAGACAAATTTGAAGAAACAAGAGCGCAGACCAAAACCTTGAAAGCGTGGTCGCATGCCGTATGTCGGAAGGCTTTCTTTTGGCATGGAATATATATAGATAGTAGTACATACATACATACATACATTAATTATACTATAATAAAGGTCATTAAACTGTTACGTTAGTAGTATATATATATATATATATATACACGACAGGACGACCGTGAGTCTCCAAACATTATTATCTCCTCCTAGTCCTTGTAGTAGTAGTAGTAGCCAAAGACCCTTAATTTGTGCTACCTTCATTGCATACTTCCGGTATGGAACATAACATACTCTGTCAACATCAATGAGTTGTTTCCCTTCGTCTACCTATATGGACGTGGACAAGATCATCAACATTCAAAGTGTTCTTACAAATCAATTTTTATTTTTTTAAAGTCGATCTGAGATATGTTCAAATTCAAAATTGATGTGATTATTTGACTTTTATCGAAAGCAATAAATTTATATATCAATTTTATAATTTATGAGATAATTTACAATTTTCGTAATATGGGAGCTCTTTATGTTTCAGCTTTTATATTATCAGTGTTTGATGTTGGTTCAATTATCTGGAACCTATCTACCCACCAAAGGAATATATTCTGTATTAGTCGGCCTGTAAATTTAGGACAAATTAAGCTAGTCTAATAATTGATGAACAGGGAATGGAATGTCAACCTGATTATAACTAAATTATTTGGAATTAGGCTAGGGGTTGGGAGCTCCTACCTTCTCCCAAAACTGCTACAGAAATATATTAATATAAACTTCATATTTCAGAAGGGAAAAACATATATGCTAGCTGGTTCGAGTAGTATGCAGTTTTTGCATGTGTTTTCTACTGCCCAAAAAAATTAATAAGAAGAGACTTTTTTGAGTATATTTGCATATTGATGCTATTTATATAGCACTTTCTTGGAGCATAATAATTGCATAGCTGGCAACATTATCATAATTTTTTAGTAATTTTGAATCAATTTTATGCGCACAACTTTTGATACCTGTATTAATATTCTTTATAACTTGCAATTTAACTCGGGAACGAGATTAATAATCAACAAGGGAAGTAAAAATTGATGTATGAATTTGACTCAACAGAAAATTTCATCCCAATGACTCCCATAACCAAACATAATACTGTTACCCACATAGCTAGATTTTGATTTATGAGCATATACATTATTATATAGAGGAAACAGAGATTTTACTGCAAAAGCGCATACAATGTGAGCTAGTATCTCTCAGTTTCTAGCTCGAAAACATTCACCACATGAACCTTCGCTTCCTATCTATACAACAAGTTCATTGGAACTGCTAGAGTTTCAAAACCAGAGTTCCTCCCTTGTCTGAGCGGTGACAATTCAAAAAGTAACAAGAACATTATTTCCAAGGCATTGTAATGCAATGAGAGTGATTGTTCTAGACTTGTGCTGAACCAGTATTATTTGGTACCTCGTTGCTGGTGGAGCTTAAAGATTTTACAGAACCCTCTATATCTTTGCCATCCGAGTCCGTAAGTTTGAGGTAATGTTCAATTTCTTTGTTTTCTGAGCTAGCAGATCTTCTGTGGTACCATTTTCGGGCTATTTTTGGCCTTTTGTCACTGATAGCAATTGCAATGTCATTCGGAAAGAGGTCTCGGAGCACAAAAGCATGGTAGACGGTTGTCATGAGCAAGGCTGTCACCGTGACAGTCGCAAGGATACAGAGTACAACTGATAGTGCTCTAGTAATTATGTTTGGGACCTCAATCGAATACCTGAGGGTTGCAATGGCAGCACCGGTCATCGGGAAAGTGTAGGCCCACCATGCCAATGAAAACCTACAGATACCAACGGAAATGAAGCTCAGAAAATAAAGCTTTAAAGGAGAAATGGATTACAGTTACAGAGTTCATAGACTTGGACATTACCTGAATCCTCGAAAGAAATTAACTCGAACAGCCTGCAAAATGAAAAGAAGAACTATTAGCTACAAGAATCTAACAAATTGAACCGTCACTAATGTAAGTGATATGGAACCTGACCGAAGATAAATAAAGTTCAATTTACACAAGAGGTTTATGGCATTGAAAAGGCAAGAGAACTAACCAGTGAGCAATAAAGGAACAAGGCAATGAAGTAAGCAATCCTTGACCCAAAATCAAATGATCCATGAATTTTTGCCCATGCCATAGAAGCAACGCTAGGTGCAGCAACAAACAGAAAAAACACGGGATGGAGCTCCTTTGGGAGTGTCTCATTTGTTGGAAGTCTCTGGTAGAGAGTAACAAACAGGACTGTGTAATGAGCCAATCCAACAGCGAAAAAGAAAATTGGTCCTTCTTTTAGCCCCATTGACGCACCCAGTAATGCCCCCACAAAATTTCCAACAATGGAAAGATGGTTTGAGGGGTTGGCCACCTTTGAAAGCCTTCGCTGTCCTCCCGACATCCACTGTCCATAAATCTTCAGCTCAAGAATTAATATTGGTGTCATAAGGACATACCAAAGAGATCCATGCAGGTCTTTTGCAACAGAAGGCGGAACTCCAATAGCTAAGAACAACAAGGCTATCCATGGTGCAAAGAAGAAGTTAACACGAATTGGATGGTAGTACTCACGGTGAACAGCCTCAAAGTAGAAAATCACTTTCAGAATGTAGGTGAAAGCAACGATGGCCATCAGAGCGACGGATAAGCACCACAGAATGAGATTTACATTCGGGCTTACATGGAGAAATTCCATTGAAGCAGAAGTGGATAGGTTTTTCCACATGATGGCTTGGCTGCTAAGACCAAGGCATATACCAAATGAAGATATAGGATAGCGAAGAAGAAATGGCCATTGTTTGTCTTCTGGAAGCAGTATTTCCTCTGAAGCCTGTAAATAGTCACCAGTGCAAATAACATTAACAATATAATAGTAGTTTATTAGTTTAAGGGAGAAAACAAAATTAAAAGTTTGGGAGAGAATGCACCCAGCCATTACTATTTTTGTACATTTATTTAATATTAAACCCTGTCAGTCTAATATATTTTTCTATAGTTCATTTGGTACATTCAACTGGGCCCACGGGCAAACCAGAAAACTATATGTTGAAAGAGCCGCAAAGACATGCATGATTACACAGTACATGTTCTATGTAGTAAAATGCTTTTCCAGGGAGGTAATGCTTCCTTCGAATCAGATTATGAAGTTTGAAAACAGATCCTTACAAAAACACATTCTTCTCTTATCAAAACATGACGTTTTAGGTTTGACAAGTTCAAGTATAAACCCTGACATGGAGACGGACACCTATTCAAAGAGTAAGCATGACTGAATTATAAAAAAGATCAGAGGAAGCAAATACATACCCTAAGAGTATCCAACTCTGGTCCTTCCAAGGCATCAAAGAATCGGTGTACAGGTACATTCTCCATCTCTACATTCTGCGGAAAGTTTGCCTCCGGCTCAGTTACCCGTTGCTTTCCACGCAAGTGTGACAACTGCCTCTCAAGTTTTCCAGACCATGTTTTGAAAGAGTTGTACCTATTATCCTTCAGATGATCATTCCTGGGATTCTTGAGGGAAAAAACTGGGCGGTTAGGAAATTTCCCATTTGCAACTGCTTCATCCAATGCAGAACCTGTTGGTATTGGCTGAGAATGAAATTTCATATGTTTGGGTTTAGGAATTTTGGATGCAGGAGAATGTGAAACATCATTGCTGGAAATTGTTTCAAAGTCATCTCTGAAGAGAACTCTTTTAGTTCCCTGTAGGTGGACTTCCATAGGCGAAGGTGGCATGCTGATGGAAACAGAATGCGTTCTCCATGACTCCAAGTTACTGCTGAGGTTATGGACTGCATCTGTCTTGGTGCCCTAGTGCAATAAATATAAACTATTAATCCACCATGCAATGTTTCTTCAGTGTTGAAAAGCAGAAAACAAGAAAAATGTTATAATATCCCACATAATAGCTACTAAAGCATTTTAGACAATTAATGACATAACAACAACAGTTCAAAGTGGACTGATAAGTGATAACCAATACAGGAAATTCTACAGGAGGTAACAAATAAATTTGAGATGTCAAAAACTTAAGAGACGATTTTTGTAAGAGAAATCCCATTACAAACAACACGATTGGACTGTAATAAATATGCCAATGGAAACCAATTATATATGACTCAACTCAGTAATGAAAATTCAAAGTTTAGCAATATGTTTCCTGTGTTTCCTTGCAGAGGTTCACGGAATTAGTCGACATTTTTTAACTTAAACTTCTATTGCAGAAACCAGAGTCATGGTAACTTCAATATCTCTTTCCTCTAAATACTAAACTTTGACTAAATCGGACTCACCAGGTTTCCTGAAAATAATGTGCAGGGCCCCCAATTTAAACAATTTCATGGCTAGGGCTGGAGGATTGATGTGAGAATGATACAAAGCTTCGGAAAGTTACTAAAGACTTGAAAATTGACTAAACAAAATGAGACTCCAAAATTCAGTGACCAAGCATCGGGCTTCCACAATATTATTTATGTTAGGCAATTGTAAATAATTATTAAGGAGGAATCAAAGAAGCTAACAAACCACAACAACAAAAGACAACTCAGATTGGAATTCTAACAGCAGCTAGACATAAGCAGAGTGTTTATAGTTTGTCCGTCTTACTATTGGTTTTATCTTTAGGGAAAGATGAAAATTATGCATCATTTATCTAAGAACACAGAAATATACTTTCAGAACCATCTTTCCTCCATATTACTTGCACAGAAGAAAGCCTTTGAAAAAGGCTATATGCATACATGTAGAAGGATGAAAAGCAGAAAAAGTGTAGGTAAATTGATGACTGAATCTTATTAATCACCAGATGATCATTATCCAATACATATGAAGCCAAATCACACTCCGTTTTGACGGTCAGAAAAAAATATATAACTTACAGCAGCTGAGAGGCTGAATGTATGAAAGCTATTTTGTTGAAACTGATTATCCAAATCATTCTGCTGGTTTACACTATCAAAGCCATCCACTTCATGAGCAGCTATAAATTTGATGAGTGAGGGAAGTGCTTCAGGGGAACCCTGCTTTTCCATACCCGGATGTCCGTGGTCTTCCATGGTAGTGTGTATATTCCTACAGGCGAAAATGTTTATGTCATATACTGATTTCTTGCCAGTATCAAAAAGAAAACTTTGATGTAGTTTTGATAAGAAATCGAGATATTGTTTACATATCCTCGAGTAAATCAAGGTGTTAAAGAGAATTTCCTCCAACATTTTTATTACGTCAAGTTATCTATGGACTTTGAGTTTCCATATGCTATTGCCTTGTGCAATAGAATTGATTGATGCAGTGTTCTTTATTAAACATAAAAAGTTTTAACATATTCTCTTTACATGACGTATCAGTCTTTCAACCAGGCAGTCCTCGTATTTATCAAACAACATAACTAGAAAAGAAACATACAGCAGTGAATATTAATCTTATAATCTCATAAACAATTGACGCAGCTGGCCTGCTGTGATGAATAGAACATATGGGACTAATTAGATCGGAAGGTAATGATAGATTACATAACAAGTCAGATCAAATGGTGACTCGTTGATATAGATAATGATCAACGAAAGGCAAGATCACATAACACATCAGCAAATGGTGACTCCCTTAATATAACAGACTAATGATATTATATATTGTGGAAACTGATATTTCCACAACAGAAAATGATATTTCCACAAAAGAAAATGATATTTCCAGATGAAAAGTGTAGCTATAGATCATATAGCGACAACCGTCGTTATACATCTATAGCCACACTTTTCATGTGGAAATATCACAAAGTGTTGCGAAAATATCAGTTTCCTATATTGTCCTTCTATCCATATCATATTAGTTATTACCAATCTGTCATTTTCCAGATTATTTGTGATAGTTATCCAGATTGACGTTGAAGATGAAAAACAACAGAAGTGAAAATTTGGCACATAATTTCTCCAGAAGAGAAAACAAATTACCCATCAACCTTACATGACAGTCAATTTTTAGTGATCATTTTCAGTAAAACAGACAATCTAAACGTAAAACATTAGAATCAAAAAATCAAAAAGCTATTAAGTATTAACTTAGTTATATTGAAAATTCTTCAAACTCAGAACAGCCAACAAGCAGTAAAATAAATTAAACTTTTCTTTAGCCAAGGAAAGGAAACTCGTTCCATTCCACGAAAATGATTAACATTTTCAAGTCAATTACTCAGCCCAGCCATATATCCAGAATTAGCCCAAACATAAATCACTTGCTGATTAGAAATTATATACTAACAAATTAAAAGATCAAATGTTCGTACATGCATTATAAGCATAAAGATGCATAAAATCAATCACCTAATCCTGCGGCAATTAAGAAAAATGGAAAATGAAGATTCAAACTCCGAAACACGGAGCTGTTGCAAAATGCTAATTAAATTGATAAACAATTTGTACCTTCAACGGTAATATTAATCCACGAAGAACGCAGGTCGGCAGCTCTAGGTACAACTCGGGTAGAGATTGATAAGCCAAGTTCAACCCAAAGCACCAAAACGGAGTAGGCTTTCCGTTCGATGGGGAAAACCAGCTGCAAGCAAAATAAACCAAAATTGTTTATAACCGGAAAGGAGTAGAAATAGTACTAATTACGAATGCAAATTGCCTGCCAGCAGTGCATCAGTCGCACTTCGTGGGATAAATGCTGCCGCTTTTTGTAAGAACGACCAATCCGGTCAACAGACAACTTTGCCAATTACCCAAAAAAATATTATACTTCCAAAATTAGGCATGCATTTGGTAAAATAACAACTTTTTTAAAATAAAATTTACATTCTTAAATATAGCCTTATTATTACTTAGAAATTTAGCTCTGGTAGTTTGATATTGAAATAATAGTAAAAAAATAATAATAAATTAAGAACATCATATCATTTTATAGTCTTAAAATAAAAATATATCTCGAGTTTTAAAACGGACTAAAAAGAAAAATATATATCTAATTTTGGAATAGATAAATTATTTATTTTGACTTTTTAAATCTAAAATTAATATGATTTAATTTAAAATTTAAAAATTATAATTAGTGATGTTTTTGAATAATTTTTTTAAAAAATATTTACCTACTAAAATCAACTATAAATATCTAAGTAGTAAGTTCATCCCAAGATGAGTGCTCTTCTATTTTGATTTCCGTAGAGCCTCCAATAACACAATCGATACAGTGACGAGTTCTCTGTCTCTACGTGGATGAAGCAACAGAAATTTTGAAAATTTAAGAGAAAGTCACACCAGAATGAACAGTTTTGGGATCCGAAATATCGTAAGAGAAGAAAGTGAGGTTTTTGTTTTTAGTTTTGAATCGCTCTAAACTTAGGGTCAAGTGCTTTAGACAAGATACCTCAAAAGTGATCGACAGAGATATGCTTAATTAATACATGCTTCATCTTTGATTTAAAAATTTCTTAAATTAGCATTAACCTCAATTAATTCAGGATTTAGTCCCAAGACTGAAGTCAAATAATTCACAGTGTGGAAATTAGAATATTCAAGAAAATACGAAGAAATGGAGATTTATCTCCCGAAAAATGTAGGATAAGTCAATAGCCATTTACAGTATGAGTTAGATGTAGAAATGTCAGTTTTTAATAGCTTTCAATTTCAAGATATAAACGACGGCCCATAAACAATAGAAAATTTTGAGGAGAAGAAGAAAGAGCATAAACAAATTTCAATAAACTAAAGGGGTGTTTGATAAAAACCGAATAAAAAGTTTTGAATGACTAAGCAATCTGAATAAGCTGAATGAAACATAATTTTGAATACTGAACAGAAAAAGTTGTTTGATAATTGACATGTCTGAAACATCTGAATGACAGAATTTTATTATTTTATCCCTCTAAAAAAATTCAAAGTTGTTATAAATTTATTTAATATTACTTAATGTAATGGTTAATATATTTTTTTTAATTTTTTAATTTTTTTTTACTTCATTCAGCTGCTCATTCAGTCAAAAAAATACGACTTAGTCATTCCGCTCAATCATCTGACCGATTCAGCTATTCAGACGATTTTTATCCAAAACAAATGCACTTAATGACTAACTGATTCAGTCATTTAGATATATTCAGTCCTAAACAAACAGCCACTGAACTGTCAACCAAACGTGACATCATAAAATTAAGAGACACAGACAAACTGGTAGCTTTCTCAAATTTATTAAATTAATCAAACTCGCCCTCCATTTTCTATACTTTTTGTACACATTTCGATTTTGTTGTACCTAATTCTTTATAAATCAAGGCATCGACAACTAGGACTGAGCAAAATACGGTTATAACCGAATTACCGAACCGAACCGAAATAATTTAACCGAATTTTTCTGAAATTTCGGTTATTTTCACTATTTCGGTTATATCCGAATTATTTTACGGTTTTCGGTTAGTTTGTACGGGTATCATTTTTTGGTTATTCGGTTTAACCGAATAACCGAATAAAACACACATACATATATACACACATACATATATATAATGCTGCATAACCGAACCATCTGTTTGGCTTGTTTGGTGTGATTTTGGCATTAAAAAAATGTGGGTGTTTCGAGATGCATGATGTTAGAGAAGAAGAAGTCTGATAATCAGTAAAAAAAATTGAAGAATTGTGGGGTTTGTGTTTTGTTTTGTTTTGGAATTCAATTCGGTTTTTAACCGAATAACCGAATAACCTATTCGGTTATTCGGTTATTCGGTTAGTGCCAAATTCGGTTAATTATTCGGATACCAAAAACAGTGTTTATTCGGATATCGGTTATAACCGAATTTATAGTTCGGTTCGGTTATTAACCGAATGCTCAGCCCTATCGACAACGCTTCTGAACTAACAAATAATCTAATATTAGTTGTAATCAGTTAATGAATATTTGTTAATTGTTGACAAAACAAAATTTTTAAAAAATATGAATATTTGTTAATTGTTGACAAAACAAAATTTTAAAAAAAAAATTAAAATGCCACGTGCCAATATTAAACTGAAGTCCATGACGAAAATTGAAAGCTATAAACAGCTACATGCAAATTAAAGAACATATAGTATCATTCACGGAAGCTTAAATTCAAACCTATAATATAAAAATGTCTGATATATTGAGATCACCTCAGAAAATGATAGCTTTGATTTGGGACTTGAAAGAATTACGCCACCGTCGATTGGAACCGCCTTGAAAAAACAAGAAGCAATATACCAAACCACATCGATGAGTCAAAATTTTTCGGCACAAGTATATTTATATTTATATTTATATTTATATACACCCACCACCGGCAGTTAGTCCCCACATCCAGCAATGATATTAAAAACTAATGCCAATAAATCATTCAACAGTACTCCCTATATATGTCCCACGAAAGAGTTTTAATTAAATTTGATTTCAATTAACTTAGAAAATTACTACATTGTACTTGATAATAATTTATACGATTTTTTTTTTTTGAAGTTAGTTTCTGATATTTTTATAATAAAAATTGATATAAATTTATTTGATTTTAGTCGATACAATTAGGTATATTATAAACTATGTAGAAACATGCTACTAATTATTAGATTTATTCACTCTTGTTCGCGCATTTGTTAATGAACTGTATTAATTTTGAGTTTTAAATTTAAAAATTCATTAATTGAGGAGGAAAAATAATTCAATGAGATTTCAAAATTTAATAAATGTACCACCCACCGTTACGAGTACGGCGGTCCACGGTGGCAGCTTTATCGAGATGACCAAATACGATTAATGTAGGATTCTCAAACCCCTGTTGTCGTGTTTTTGGACCAGACCTACAATTCCAAAATCAAACCCATTATTTATTTATAATAATAATAATAATTATTATTATTATAATTAAAGATGTAATGTATCTACATCTCTGGAAATAATGCTTGAAAGCCGTTGGGTACAACTGGCTTTCTCTTGATATGAATGTATTATGTTAGAAATATGAAGAAGAACAAGAAAAAGGTCTCTCATATCTATAGGATAGTCTTATAATAGGCTATTTGTTTCTACCTGCATTTGAAACTTATTGCAACCTATATTTGGGATCTCTAATATCAAAAAAAGAAAAAAAATTATGATGAATTAACTTCATATTTTATTCATTGAATTTGGTCCGTTTTAATTTTAGAGTCATGTTATGTATTACGAGAGTTTTTGACTAAATTATAATTGCGACGTATTTGCATATATGAGATATGTATGAATGGAGAATGACCTCACACTAATTTATTCTCTATTATTGCATAGACTTTCACATTGGTCGCAATTCAACTTCGTTACATATTTGTCTATATGAATATCATTTCCCTTGATTTTATTGGCAACTGATGTAAAATAAAGTACTCTCTTAGTTCTATAATTAGAAATGTAAATATTTTTAATATGCTTCAAAACTATAAATATATTTTTAATTTTAATTAGACTATAAAGTGATGTGAAAGTGTTAACTTGTGATTATTTTTATCTTATGTACATTGAGTATTATTATGTCACAATTACTATATTCCAACTAATGTTAAAAATATATTTGAAAAAACAATTCTTTTAAAGTCGTTATTTTAAAAATATATTTGTAATTTTAGAATGAATGGAGTGTATTTTCAAATTCCAAACATTACCTAGTTTTTTTGAGAACATATACTATTATAATTCAATTTTAAGAATACATTTCATTTTAGGGGTTCACGGGAATATAGGGAACGGACCATGTAGAAAACTAGAAGATAACCCCAAAAAAATTACTTTTTTTTTATTTTCTAAAGCGTTGTTAAATTTTGACTTATTATTGAGGAATAGATTCAAATATATTAGTATGTGTGACCTTACACAATAAAAAAGGAGGCATTTATCGGTAGCTCTCTATCACTTACGGATTTTTGCACTGTTTGTGAGTTTGAAGAGAGAAGAAAAGAAAGGAATTTAAACTTTTTAAGAGAAAAGAGAGTGAAGGAAAAAAAATTTACTTTCTTTCTTTGAGTTTGTGAGTTTTAGAAAGAAATTTTAACTTAAAATAATATATTATTATTTTACCCTATGACATTCTATTTTAAAAATTATTATAATGATAGTTTGGTACTTTTATATGCCATCTAAGTATTCAATAAATTTCTTATTAAATCTTTCAAATTTCGGGAGAAAATTCTTTTTTAGAAAAACTCACAAACAAGAAATTTTAAATTTCTTTCTTCAATTTTCATCATTCTCCTTTATTTTCTCTCCTTTTTAAAATTGACAAACAATATTGATCTAGTAAAATTACTTTATTGATTATAAAATGTGGAAGATTTAACTTATGGATATGACACCGTTATCACCATCGAGGCACATTTTAAATTCAATACAATTGATTTATTTTTTTTATCAGTAGTAGATGATTATGCTATGAACATACATCCTCCATTTAATCAACAATAAGTAGTAAATGGCATATAAAGTTGAGAAGGGTGGATCCGACTAGATTGCACCTCTTCTCTTGGACCTAATACCTAATTTCAACTTTTTATAACTCTAAAAATAAAAAAATACACCAGTATTTGAGAGGAAATTAAGTAGGTTCTTGTTCCTTTGAGAATTGACAAGGAAAATGTTGTTTTTTCAGTGCTACGTCGGAATTCCACTATCCTCCTCTGTTTGGTTGATGATGAATTTCATGAAAAAGGAAAAAGAAAAAACATACGCAATTGGTATCTAAAAGTAGCAAGTAGTACAACTACCAACTTACCCACTTGGTGTAGTGTGTACGGCTTTTTATATTGTGTCATAAAAGTAGTTAAAATGTGTCGGATTAACCAAAGCAGTTGGCGCAGTGGTTCAAATGAGACCTCAGAACGAGCCGCAGACTCGGACGTCTTGGGATCGAATCCCACTTGCAACAATTGTTGGCACCGGATTGGGGAGAATAGTCCGAATGCGGTTGGGAAACTCCACATTAACAAAAAAAAAATGTGTCGAATCCCACTTGCAACAATTGTCAGCACCGGACTAGGAAGAATAGTCCGACTGCAGTTGAGAAACTCCACATTAATAAAAAAATAAAAATGTGTCGGGAACATAAAAGGTCTATGTATGTGAGAGATGATTTTTTTTTAATTCTTGTTAATAGTATAAAAAAAATTATATTTCTTCTGTTTTGTAAAGAAATAGTTTCATTTAATTTTAACTATAATTAATATTTGAAATAATAATTTTGTACGTAAAAAATACATTTTAAGTAGTTTAAAGTATTATTTATTGTATTAATCAAAATCAAATAAATTAGCATTATTATTTATTTTTTCTTAATATTTTACAAATTATTGTTTATTGTAATAAGTATTGTTGAAGTTATTATATTAAAATTATTTGTGGAGTAAGTTTTTGGAGATCAACTCGCATTAAATTCTGTTTATTATTTTTCTCTCCCTATATATATATATACGTACGTGGTTTGTTTGGTTGGTGAGAAAATGCAAAATTAGGAAGAACGAAAGAAAATTCAGAGTTTGGTTGTTTTGTGGTGGGAAGGTGTTGGCGCCAGGAAAGTTGGAGTCACTGGCAAACAGTTGTCATTTCTCTGACAATCCCGTTGCGCTGGTTGGAGTATTGGACATTTGGACCACACCAGTTGCATCAGCCTCTAATTTTAATTTATTTTATACAATTCACTTTTCACTTTTTAGGTTATTATCATTCAAAGAGTTGAGTTTGATTTGTATTCATTCAACTAAAATTTTAATTTGAACTCGACTCAAAATATAAACGATTTAAATATGAGTAAATTTTAAAATTCGATAAATTACTCAAATCTCTTTAAATTGCAATCTTCTATTGATACTCAGATCATATTCGTTGAAAAAATTCAAATTGCTCGGACTCGATTTGAGATCGTGTTCGACTCAATAGCTAAGTGAACCTCAATCAAACTTTATTTCATACTCGATAAATTTTATGAATCAAAACGAATCAACTCAATATTCGACTTGACTCGGTTCACTTACACACATGTAAACTAACAAATACTCTAATTAAAATTAATTAGGTTAAGTATTTCTGTTCTCCCTGAATTTACTGTCGATTTCACATTTGTTTTCCAAATTTTACTTTTTTATATACTTTTAGTTTATCTAAAAATAAAATTTTTTATTTGACTTGTATTATCTTTACACTTATCATCTTAGAACACAACTAGAAATATTGTTTAACAACTTCTTAAAAATGTATTAGCCATTTTTAATACTCAAAAATTAATGATATAAAATATCTGTCAAAAATACTAATACATGTAAAGTAAAATACCAGTGCTGTAAACTAGAATTCCAACTTTTGATCAGAGGGAGTGCATTTTATAATACACAATTAAAATGGGAAAAACAAACACACCATGATGATGGGGATTTCTAATTTTCTATATATAACATGCATATGAGATTGAAATAAAATGTCCATTCTACTTGATCTTAGTTTAATTTTACTAATATATACTATTATTTTGGTGATTAATTAATATCTTGAGATAATGTTCAAAATTTATTTACTACTGGGTAGAAAAATTAGTTGGTTCCATTTTCCTCTAGAATTTATAATTTCTCATTCCATGTAGAGAAATATTACTATCATGTACTCTCTTCGTCCTAAGCTAAAAGTCTTTATTATTATTTTAGGTAGTTTTAAGTTAAATGTCTACTTATCTTAAATAATTTATTTTTTACAATAATATTCCTATAATACCCTTAGTATTAATTGTAATATTTTTATTTTCTATGCATATTTATGAAGCATCCCTAGTCATATACCGAAAACTATATAATTAGATGAGTATTTAAGTATGATTTTTTTGTTATTTTTTTTAATATATGCAAAAAATCAATCATCATGTTTATCTTGGGACAGAGGAAGTAGTATATTATAAAAACTTCAATTATTATTTAAACCAGACCTACTGGATACATATTGTGTCCCGCTTAGTAATCGATATTTAATTACGGCCCAATTCTGAATTTCTCCTTCTTGCCATCTCTCTATTCTGTAGTTATGTTTAGGAACAAACTAATTATCTATTAAAATGCTTTTTCCATTTACACATGGTACATGGAAGGTGGCCCATCCTGGATTGGATTCTGGAACACCATTCCTGTAATAACTACTACATAAACAGACACATTAAGTCCATAATTATATTATATAACCCAATTCCAATGGTTCTCATGGATGAAATATTTTTTAACACAACAATCCTCCCATTGAAATACAGACTTTGTACGCAGATCTTTTGCAGAGAGTATGAATCTAGTCCATTTTTTTTGGGCCTTAGAATTCTACATAAAATTTTTGTAAAGCAGAGCAAGAAGTAACTTGTCAAAGGAAATGATATATTTTACGACTTTATTATATGTCAACTTTCTTCTTGCGAATGACGTAAATAATTATAGTTGACAATATTTTAACAATGTATTTGATATGCATGGTGGGTCAGCCTTATAATCATACTCAATTTTATATATTGATATATGTTGCAATAATATATAATTCGACATAAAACTTTCGCAATACATAGCAAATCCTCGAGACTCTTGATTGAGCCAACTAAGGTTGTCTGGTAATTCATATTACCAGTTTATATCCAGACAAAAAAAAAACATGAGCCCACCAAAAGTAAAGTAACTAATTAACCGAAAATCCAAAATTGTGAAAAAGTTGAATCATATATTTCCAAGTGAGATAAATAGCACGGCCATGTATAAAAGGAGTGGGCTGATAGACAGACATGTGGTGGTTTCCATCTTTAGGATTAGAAGCGAAATTCTTTGTAAATAATGTTTGTGCGAAACTAAGTTAGTTGTTGGTGCTTCACTTTTGACCCGCTTGCATTCTACCTCACCATATTTGGGCTGCACTGCAATTTACTGCAACAATAGCACAAAAAGTGCCAGTCGGCAATCCCTACGTGCCGGGCCCAATCTCACCACCATTCACCAATCTTAATCGGTAATTAGCTATAATTAGCATAACCACCATCAGGGTCGGCTACTCGGCTCTTGGTTAATTACTCTTTTACAGTTTCATCGCATGGTCTCGTCAGTCGGTTTTGTTTGTCAAGTAGTTGCACGACCCACCCTATATTGTGATAATGTTGTAATAATTGTTATTACTCATAGCGAAATGAACTAGTGAGTAGTGAGGCTTGAGATTGAATTTGTCAAACTTGATAGTCGGCTTGTGATGAAATAAAAATATTTTCAAATTTAACTTGAAATATTTTTTAGTCCTAGGTGAAAATCCAAACATATTTTTACTAGGTAGAGATTTTGATTAAAATACGCTCTTAGAAAAAGTTTAAAAAAAATTATACTTTTATCCAAAACGCTTACTCGAAACACAATATACAAATTTCTTCTTTCGTTGTTGAGAAAAATTTAGAATTCATACCACAAACTTTTATAGATACAATTATACAATTATTTTATTAAAAATATTTATTTCAATGCATCGCATCACACCCTAATGTTCATAATGTTCCGGTGAACGGACACTGAAATAACATTCCCAATAATACAAACAAAAGTTGTAGGCCATAAAAATTAAACAATAAATAAATTTTCTATCTCCTCTAACTTTACTTTATTAGTTAGTTTAATGTTAAGGTATCACATGATATTAAAGCCTCGTATCGAAATGTTAGGAGAAAAATTAAGGACATATATGTTTTAATGGACCATAAACTTAATGGGTTAACCTTTTAGTCAATATGTGGTTTCAGATGAATATATGGACCGGATATTCCATAATAGGTTAGGCTCAATAAATTATGGATGCTTGTGGATTATGTATTATTTGAGTAAAGTGGTGGACTCTTTTTGAGGAGGCTCTTAGCGGATCAAATAAGGAGACTTGATGGGCTTATCGGATTAAACAAGAGATATTGAAGAGGGTGACTTGGATGGACTAATACTCAAAAGAATATGATTAAAATTCAAGGAAGAAGCTTGGTGTCGATACAAGGAGAAAAATTAAAAATATATATACACTTTAATAGATAAATCATAGACCTAATAAATATATACGAACCAAATATTTTCAACAAAGCGTTTATAGCACTTGAGCTTGGGCCAGTTTGCATCGATCAGTTCACATGCATAGAGCATTATCAGCAATATAAACAAACAGTTGAGCGAGGCAAGTTGCACTTACGGACGGCTCCAAGCAGAAGGTCACCCCGACATGATTTTGACAACTAGTCTTGTTATTTTCTGGTCTGCTAAAACTTTGTGTGGGACCCTTCTTTTAGACAATGAAATGCTAATTGATATGATATTGATGTAGTGGATTCATGAATGGCATATACAGATACTGTCAGATCCGGACAGAATAATTAAATTAAATTAAATAAATCTATTTGCTCTCATCTATACTTGATTACTGGTGGAGGATCCGGTTTCTGTCACTGTCCTAAAAAGATCCACGCCACCCTCCAATTTGCTTGCTTAAGGAGTATAAAATATTATTGTGTACACTAATTAGTCAAGAACTCAAACGGAAGTTTGTTACTTAATTTGGTGTATTACCAAAGTTCGTTCTACTTAATTTCTGATTACCAAAGTTCGTTCTACTTTGATGGGTGGAAAAGTCTTTGCTTAATTAGTTGAACCGTTATACATTTTAAAAGTTTTCAATCGAATTATGATTACGACATATGTATGTATACATGTGATAAGTAAAAATTAAAAAAAATTTCACTTTAATTTATTATATCTTATTGCATACACTTTTACGTTGATTGCAATACACCTTCATCAAATATTTGTCGACATATATATCACTTTTTTAATTAGTTTTCTAAATCAATGTATGTGCGTATATGTTATTAAAATATACTTCGTCAATTCCTCTGTTATAAAATATAAGATTAATTTTAACCTAGCCTTTTGAAGGCAATTGAAGATATTTTTAAATTTAAAATTAATATAAAATATTTTAATTTAAACAATGTACTTATAAAAATGATAAATTGTCTAAAATGTCAGTATTGGTCATAATTTGGAACCAAGGGGGTATAAATTAATATTTAGTTTTGCATTTATATCCTTTATAATTCATATTTGGTTTTTCATATACATTATTTTAATGACAAGAACACGTTTTAAAATAAAATAATTAATCTATTTTAATAATTTTTTGCTTTGTCAATATTAACTCTATTTTTTCTTAACAATTACATACTCCATTCCTAGAAGAATCCTATTAAAAAAAGAATCACAAAATCTTAAAATATAAATTTGATGCGAGTTCGTTAAAGCTTTAAAAGTAACAACTTTTGTTACAATCAAATAAAATACAATAATATGGAACTATTAAATATTAAAAAGTTACTTTAAAAATACAAATATAATTTTTTAAACATATTATAAGACCCGATTTAAAAAAAACTAAAAGAAAATCATGTATGCACATTAATTGACGATGAGATTTTAGCTTAGTGATCAATACTGAGATATTATATATGACCTTTAGAGTTTAGTTTCGATTCTCACTTAGGTAAATTTATTTCTTTATTTATATAAAATTTGTTCTCTTTATATGAGACTTGTGAGTAAATTTATTTCTTTTTCTTTTAATAATATTTGATTAATTAATAATAATATATTTGATTATCAAAGTATACTGTATTCTAAAAAAAAAGATGGTACTTTCAAAAACAATCTATGCACATTAATCAGTTACATTAATAATAACGACACACGCTGCAGCTTAACTTATTAGATATTAATTAATTGGAGCATACTGGAATGGTTTGGTGAGTGAATTGTGACAGTCACAGTCACAGTCACAGTCACAGTCACAGTCACAGTCACGGAGGAATCCAATTATTTAAGTAATAATTAATTAATACTAATAAATTTTTTTTTTTTTTTTTTTTTTTTTTGATAAGTTAAGCTGAAATCTTAACATTCCTGCCTTTGGCAGGAATGGATCCCCCGAAATCTTGTTTTGGCAAGATTCATAAAGGCCAAATTAGGACAAGCGTCATACCAATTTTAATTTGAATATAGACCATCATATCATATGAGATATTCAATAAATTTAAACAAAAACCCAAGGAATACATAAATATGTTGGTGATAAAATAGAACAATATATAGAGTGCTGTTCCTTAATTTATAAATAAATAAAAAAAAACTAAACCAGCTTAATTGTGCACACGAATTATTCATATAAAGGACAACTGGAGTATTATTGTCCTTAACTTAATATTATTATATAAAAATTTCACAAAAAAATTCTTAATTTAATTAATTTAGAAAGATTCATATTTTTATTAATAGTAATATAAAAAATACAAAATCTTTATTTTATTGTTATGCTAGCACTACTAAATTAATAATTAACTGTTATTAGGGATGAGTAAAAAAATTCTTATTATTTTAAATTTTTGTAAATGGAATATTTTTATAAAACGAAATAAATATATGGGCATTTATTTACTTTATGGTGTACGAGATTTTTATAGTAAAGTGTACTTGGATTAATTTTGGGAGGTAGGGAAAATGAGAAAAGTAAAATGGCAGAATAATAATAATGCGTGTAACCCACAAATCATGATGCCTTTAAATAATAAATTATTAAATAATAAATTAAGCATGTGATGCTGATCTGGAAATGTTTGTCATCAACGACGAGGCTACCAAATTAATTTTTTTCCCTCTTACTCTGATACGTGCTCTCAATGCTCACCCACACACTTTTTCTCTCTTTTATTAGCTTTCTTTCTTTCTTTTCTTTTCTTTTTTGGAGTGTTAATAAAAGTCTTTGAAAGATTTAAAGCCACAACTTTAATCAATGTAATTGCCTACCTTACTTTTCTAATAAAGCTATTGGCACCACAAATAAATATTACATATGTAATTTTTTATTTTTTTATAAATAAAATTGATATAACAAAGAGTTGAATATTTTAAATAAGAATTAATTTTTGTTTGTACAATATATGTTACCTTTTGTTATATTAATTACATAGGAAAAATTTGTACCCATGATATTTTGTTGCCATGGATGGGTAGTTTCGTTATAAAAGAATAATTAAGTTAATGGTCTCACCAAAATAATGAGGGAATGCATAGATCCCCATTCACATATATTTATATTTTAGTTTTGAACGATAAAAATATATTCGGGGTCATATTCGGGGTCAGTTTACGCGTTAAATTTACTTGACTATCAGGTCAAATTCTTGGGATTTCCAACTTAATTATCTATACACACTCACGACATTTGTAAAAGAGAAGAAAAATGATGGAAATGAAAGAATGTTTTTATTTCTCTTCTTCTTATGGGCTGTCGTCAATATACACACAAGAAATTATGTACTACATATCCACTCGCGTTTAATGTGGAACTTGGTACTTTTTCTCTTTAATTTGGCAGGTCATGATAATTTGCAAAAGAATCTCCAACTTGTAATTTGTCCTGGCTAGTAAAATTTGACTTCCCAACTACTAGTGGAAAGCATTGCATTGCCTTACCTTCTACTTAAGTAAAGTTCGATCATAATATATGTATGATATGACCAACAACATAAAGGTGCAAAAAGATGATTTGGCCTTTCCCTATGTTAATCCCATGTCTTTTGTTGATAAAAACAATCCATTGTTAACATGAATTGGAGACTTTGATTAAGAACTTATGAAGTCAGGGCATCTTCAATTGATTATAGATCATAATCTGTTTGGAAAACGTAGTAAAAAAGAAAGAAAAATAAAAATTACTGTAAAAAAGATAAATATATTTCAACAAAAATAAATCTAATCATCTATACTTTTAAAAATTATAATTTTCAGAAATAATGTTAAAATATAGTGTCAAAAAGGAATAAAAATGTTCTAACAAGATCTTAAAAAAAAATTCCTTTTTTTTTTTCATTTTAGCTCGATTTTCCCAAGTTATAAACATACGCTTTCCAAATTTTGAGCCAAATACATAGACACTTTTAATTAGGTGACGTGGAGCATGCGGGCTGTTGGGCCCACACATGAATAGTGCATGTTCTGATACTATTTTGAAGCATTCAACTCAAAATCCTGTGAGCGGGATATCTTCTCAAGTTATATATTAGATTTTTAGGTCTTAATTGTCCGATGTAAAATTTTATATCTCAACAAATTTTATTTTACAATTGGTGATAAGAGGTACAGATCTTCACAACGGTCAAATATGACAAGATGGTAGCACAAGTTATTATGTCATCAATCAATTTTGTGTCCTATTAATTGGGTTGTCTAGCTAGGTATTTAAGTTGCATAGTTTCTTTCATAGGTCATTTTCAGTTACTGATAGAAATTATGAAAAATTAAACACCTCCCACGCATGCCACTTTGATTTTTATTTATTTCTTGGTGTAACATCATTGGCATTCCACTTAATTCATATAGATAGCTAAGCCAACCGCAGGGATACAAATTGATCAAGTTCCAGAAATGTCCAGCTTATATGCTATCAATCGCACTCGTAGAATGATGGAGCAGGGAGTGGAGCCAATTAATTATTTCAATGGTTTTGTGAAGTTCATTCATCAAATGACACATTTACTTGGTTTGATTCAAGATTTTTTTATAATTTAATGGATGTCATTCCCAATATCAATTGCAAAGACTATGAGTTACCATCCTTGATGTCAAAATATAATTTAGGTAAAAAGCTCTTCCCCTTTTCTTGTGTAATTATGCAAAGATTTGCACTTGTAAATTTATTTTCATCTCAATAGAATCATTTTAATATAATTTCATTTATTCTGATTATGCGCGGAGAGAGAATATTACGAAATTTAAAAGAAAAAATAAGTTATAATAGTGTAATCTTCGAATTACACAAAATTAAGATGTTTCATCACATTAATACGATGTTTACTAATCAAAATAATTATAAGAAAATGATATTGACGGGACAAAAGTCATTGTCATTAAAATAACATGTGCCACCGTAACTAGAAAGATAAAATTATCTAAATAAAAAAATAATCATATCTTTGTAATTTAACCCTGATACCATCAACCATGTAATTTTAGCATTGCCATTTTCACAATCAAAAAATGATCGTGATTAGATATTTGGCACCCGAAATGCTTTAATAGACGTTACAGTGTTATACTACGTAACACCGTTATACCATTGAGCATTCGGAGTACTAAATATTTGAACAACATGGTCGTGGTAGTTTCTCAATTTTCATGAGAGAGACAAATATGTAATATTTTAGTCTCATATTAAAAAATATAAAAAAAATTTATTTATGTATAAAAAATTAAATTGTTAACCATAGTACCTTAAGTCATGATTTTTTGAATGAACATGTAATAGATTAAAATGACTTTAAAAGATATTATTGAACTAATAATTTAAAGTTTTATTTAAATAAATTTATTAAATTCGAACTTAAAATTTGACCCATTTATATAAAAAATAAAATTACTAATAATAATATTTTTAATTATATAAATTTGTCATATCTCTATATAAAAAATTAAATCATTAAGAATAATAACTTCACTCATATAACAATGCCCAATAATAGAAGTCAAGTTTCGAAAATAAGTTGGACCACCCTATTGTTTAGGCTTATTATATAACCCGCCTATTGTTTAGGCTTATAATAAGTGCATGTATTTTTTTCTTTAGCTGCTAGCCGCCTTTCTCGTCTTCTCTTTCCTTTTTTCTACTTCCTTTACACTAATAGGGGAGTACTGGTGGCAGTGTGGATGGTGGAGTGGTATAACGTGTAAAGCGTATAATATCAAAAGGAAAAAACCAAACGTACAACTGACCACCTTTTAGGACCGTCCACGTTAAGTAATCCCGAAAAAATAAAATACTGACTTAGTTTACATTACTTTAATCATTATTGCTTTCTAATAACTTTTTTTTATATGATTTTTAAATAATTTTCTTTCTATATGCCTCCGATTCCTATTAAGACAAATTGGGTCCATATTTGAAAAGCATGCCTAATAATATTTTTTTATATATATGTAGTATTTTATAAATATAATACAAATAAATAATTTGATGTCACGTGATCGATGATGATTCATCACATTGATTAGATGTAATTAAGTCTGACCAAATTGATATAATTATTGAAATTAACTTGGTAAAGCACTATTACAATACAATAATGCCAACCAAAAATAAAAATCTATGAGTTATTATTGCATTATACATGAGCTCAAACAAATGAGTTACAGTATAATTCCATAATGTTCTTAATCATCAATATTATATTTATATTTATATATATGGCATGTGTTGTAATTGACCGTTATGACCATCAAAAGTTGAAGTGACAGTCACCAACTTTCACAGAGAGAGAAGCTCTAATTTAAAAGCCTATTCTTTGCAACCAAGTTTTCAGCTAAAAATAGGAAAGATGGAAAAGAAAGAAGGGTGCTCTCAAGGCACATGTTAAACACATAGTTTAAGAGTATATTTTCTTGGATTATGTGTATATTTTTTTAATTTCTGTATTTGTACCAAGTTTAAGGGAATATGCACACAGTTCAAAAAAATATACCTTTAAATTGTGTGTTTAGCATGTGGACTAAGGACAGATGTTAAGAAATTCTAAGAAGGAAAGGGTTACTAAAGGTGAAAGAAAAAAAAAATACTTAGTTTAATAAATTAAGGACAAAAGTTACCAATAAGGATTTGACCAATGGAAAGTTATTAAAATCTGTGGTATGCTTTATGGGAATGTACTAAAAAGCGGGAAGGAACTTGACTGGTTAAAAGAACCACCACCACCACCACCACCACCAACTAGAATACTCGATTAGTTCTAAGAAAAAGAGAATGAGATTTATAAATATTAAAAATATTTTTTTTTATTTTTTAAAAAAAGAAAAAGAAAAAGAGAAGTTGTTACTTTAGCAGTATGATTTTTTGAGAATTCGTACGATTACAATTTAGTAAAAATCTCAATATCTCAGTCTTAATAGTTAGAGTCATCATCAACCAACATGTGATCTTATGTTGTACTCTCTCCGTCCCAAATTAATTGCTTTTTTAGGACTTTTTAAGTCAAATTGACTATTTTTAAAATTAAAAATTAAGCATATATAAATATATTTTTAAAATTATAAAAATTGAAATTAGTAATAAATTGTATATACTTTCTTTTGGTTATAATATCTTCACTTATATGTTAGCAAAAATAGTAAAAAAATTAGTTTTAAAAATAGTCAATTTGACTTTAAAAAGTCCTAGAAATGCAATTAATTTGGGACGGAGAGAATATAAAATAAGAGGTCTTATTATTATGCTATCATCTGGTATGATAATAAGATTATTATGTCGAAATTAAAAGTGTTGTTATATTTAAAAAATAATTTTTTTTAATTACAAATAACACTCTTTGGGTGAGGCTGTTGAAAGGAAATTAAAATTTAAAAGTAGAATTAAGATTAAAATTAATTAAAGAGGTAGCTCAAAAGAAAAAGTAGTTGGTTAAGTTCCTCGGCTCAATGGTAAAAAAATTACTCTAAGACTTGAGTACATGAGGAGATTTTGGAATCAATCAAAGTCAAAAATGTTAAATTCTCTTCAAAAATAGAAGAAAAAAAAAAGAAAAAGAAAAGAAAAAGTAGTTGGTTAAGTCTGAGAAAGTCAACAGAGTAATTTGTTAATTAGCATCCACCAATCCAAGAAATACACATAACCAATCCGTCTCTGTGTCTATTTCTCTGGCGCTCTCTATATATAGGCATAGGGATTGGCATCAAATTCAGGTCTCCAAAGAAATAGAAGCACGAGAGCTAAAAAGAATCGACCAACCGTCTCATCCGGACCAATACACATTTCTCGTGTCTCAAATTCAAACTAATTCTTCGCCTTTACCTCTCTCTTTCTCTCTCCTACTCAAATCCATATCTTCTACATCAACGTTCAATCGGGGGTGTGTGTTTTGAAGTTCGCCGGAAGTTAATTGAGTAAATTAAATATTTATGCTAGTAATTAGTTTTTGAGGGACAATAAATTGAAGGGAATGAGATCAAGATTTGTATGATATTGCAGATCTTGGTCGGAAAGTCATATATACAGATTTTACATAAGATATACACAGAGAGAGAAATAGGTAGTGAGTGATGGAGCAGAAGCATCTATTTCTGTCGGCATTGAGCGTTGGGGTAGGAGTAGGGCTTGGATTGGCTTCTGGACAAACTGTTAGCAAATGGACCGGTGGTTATAATGGTTCTGCCACCACCGGAATTACCGCCGAGCAGATTGAGCAGGAGCTTCTCCGCCTCCTCCAAGACGGTAAAGAAAGCAAGGTCACCTTTGAGGACTTCCCTTATTACCTCAGGTAATGTAATACAGATCAGCTCTAGTTTTTTTTAATTGTATTTGTTTTCTTTCTGTTTTTTGTGATTTATTAATCATTATATACATTTCTAAATTTTACTAGAAAAGCTATATAATTGCTCCGGTGTATACAATATCTGCACATATTTTTAAGTAGGATAGGAGTAATTGCAAACTGAAGATGAATTTATGGTCTTACGTAAAGATTCTGACTTAAAAATTATTTTTAACATTTTTTTTCCCTTCATGTATTCATCCTTAATGTATTCCAAAATAATAATAATAATAAAAAAAATCCATTTTGGCATAAAATCATTTTTGGCTGTTTGATTTCTAGACTTGTTATGAATTTATAGGTCTCTGGTGGTTAAATTATTTCCGTGTGTTGTATATATAATCATTATGGTGTTCTTGTTTTGTTGATGGAAATGACAGTGAGAGGACACGGATGTTATTGACAAGTGCAGCGTATGTTCATCTCAAACACTTAGATGTTTCTAAGCACACCCGAAATCTTTCGCCTGCAAGTAGGGCTATATTGCTCTCAGGGCCTGCTGGTATGCCATCTGATTTTGCATTCAGATATGTATGCTCATAACTAAGTTTTTGGCCTGATTTGGTTTTATTGCTTGCTTATGTCTTCTAAAGAACTCTATCAGCAAATGCTTGCCAAGGCTCTGTCACATTACTTTGAAGCAAAGTTGCTATTGTTGGATGTGACTGACTTTTCTATGAAGGTAACTATAACAAGTTCTATTCTTTGTGGAGTTCAGTTATTGATACATGATGTATAGTAATTCTGGCATTGGTGATTATCCACAGATGCAGAGCAAGTATGGAAGCTCTAAGAAAGAAACTGTAAGTAATGTTCCACTATCCAGAGTTACTATTAGTATCAATTTCGAATGTTACTTTCAGCCAGTGTATGCGTCTAACCTCTGTTGTAGAGTGGATAAAGGTCACAACATGTAATGATATATATACACTAATGTAAAGACGTGCCCCGTATATTGAAAATTGATTGATATAAATCCGTCAATGTTCTCATTGCTCCCATGACAAAGAAAAGTTTGACATTTTGCTTCAAGTAGAATATATGTTGATTCAGTCTCTCACATTTTTGTAGCCTTTCAAGAGGTCCATCTCAGATATGGCTTTGGAGCGAATGTCCAGTTTGTTCGGTTCCTTCTCGATCCTTACTCCAAGGGATGATACTGGAGGTACAAAAAGGAACTACAGATTCTATGGATTATTCTCCTTTTATTTAATACATTTAAGGTTCATGAGGATGACATTGTACAAACTACAAACCTTTTATTGACTAGCAAAATACTTTCGTATTTCTGTGTTGTGATGTTAAATTCTCACTGTTATTGTGTTAATAATAGCGTTTTGTTTGGTTACTCGGGTGCTGAAAATGCTCTGTTCACTTAATTGTTAAATGAATAAATAATCTAGTTTTGTTCTCCATGTGTTTGACATAGAATCAGATACCTGTATGATCCTGACATTTTGTACTTCTTTGTTCTTATCATCCAAGGTCATTAATTACTGGAAACACCATATATATGCAATCTATTAGTAGAGAACAAGGAAATTAGTTACTGTGAATTAGGTAAAATGCCTTTAATGTGGACAGTAATTGTGGAGGGAGGCACCATTTGATTATTAGTTTTATTAGCCCAAGTAAATACCAGCTTTTTACCGAAGGCCTTTGGCCCAGTGGTATGACTCGCCTCATGGTTTCCATGAGGTCGAGGGTTCACTCCTTGGTGGTAGCAAGGAGGGGGTGTGTGTGTCAAAGTAGCCAAAAAAAAAATAAAAAAATACCAGCTTCGGATGTGTTTGTGGGAAAAAACTAGGAAAAAAAAAGGAAATAGAAGAGAAAATACCAAATAGTCTTGGCATTTGAAGACTCATGGATAAGTGGGTCTACTATATAACTATAGAACTCTACTTCAGACCCTGTTTCGCCTCCACTGCAATATTTTATCAAGTCTTTGTATTACTAAGAGTTATATAGGTAAATTAATACTTATGATGCAATGTTTATCTCGCTATTAGGATTTTATTTTCTTTATTCTAAAAAAGAAGAAGGAATTCTTGCTAACCGGATCTTTTAATTTTCACATCATTATTTTCTCCCATTTCTGATCATGTAAGACTTCTTGGAGCACTGTTTTGTAATGTTGCCAATAAAATTCTCTTTGCAGGAGCATTATGTAGGCAAAGCAGTGGCCTGGAGACTAAATTAAGGTGTGGTAGATAAATTTTAGTTTTGGATCACAAGACCACCACCTAAGGTGTTTTCACTATATAAATATATTCCCTTGAATTTGCAGGAGTATGGAAGGCGGTAATAATCTTCCAAAACATCGTAGAAATGCCACTGTGTCTTCAGATATGAGTACCATGAGTGCCCAGTCTTCTACAAATACAGGTTGTTGCACAGAGCTTTGTTTTGATATGCTATTATATTGGTGATAAACTGATAGAATAATTAAAAAAATGTTTGGCATTTCAATGATACATACATAGCTGTGATATATTTGCCATTAATATATTAGGTACATACATGAAATGCCCTAATAATGGTAGTCAAGTTGGTTCAACTAGGGTGCAATCATCTCTCTATTGATACATAAAACTTTTTTGTATCTACATAATACATTTTTTTGCCTAAATTTTTTACTAATGGAATGTCTTTTAAGTTCATTAGGGATTTTTGAACCAATTCTCCCAAAGAAATTGTGGGGGTTCAATCACTCTGCTAAGCATCTAACAATTCTTTCTCACCATCCGCAGTTCATGATGCTCATCAAAAAGTTGAATATGATGAGCAATGGTTTCTCTCAAGAGATTCTTGCTAGATTTGTATCTTTATTTTCAAGCTAAATGAAGTTATTCGATCAACCTACTTCCAGTTAAATCTATAGGTAGAAGTTCGGATTCTTCCAGGCTCCAGCCACCAAATTTTAGCTGGAGGCGGAGGATAGGATTGATTGTAATAATGTGCCTAAAGTAAATGAGGCAAAAATTTTGTTTTCCACTTAAAAGATATTATTATTTGCTATTAGAATTTTTTGGGTGTTTTATGGTTATTTTCTTACGCCTTTGAACATCAGTCATCATTAAACTTGATGTGCCTGCATATGTTGTTAATATGTAGATGTTATTGTTTACTGATCGTTGGGAATTGTTTACTTTTTCTAGCTCCTCCAAAGCGCTTCAGCAGCTTGTCGTTTGATGAAAAGATGTTTTTACAGTCACTTTACAAGGTACATATTGTTGAGTTGCTTATATCTAACTAGGTTCCTACTATTTAATGACTTTTCTTGATTTGAAAATTTCACACCCTCAGATACTACTATTGCGTTTAATAATCTCCATAAGATTCTGACAAGTAGTTTCTCCACTTTACAACAGGTTTTGGTTTCCGTCTCTGAAACTAGCTCTGTCATACTGTACATCAGGGATGTTGAGAAACTTCTTCTCCAATCCCCAAGGCTTTACAACTTGTTCGATAAAATGTTGAAGAAATTATCGGGATCAGTGTTACTTCTTGGTTCGCGGATGTTGGAGACAGATGATGATTGCAGGGAAATTGATGAGAGACTCACTTATTTGTTTCCTTACACTATCGAGATAAAGCCACCTGAAGATGAGAGTAGTCTTGTAAGCTGGAAAGCCCAATTAGAAAAGGACATAAAAACGATCCAGTCTCGGGATAACAAAAATCATATTGCTGAGGTACTGGCGGCGAATGATCTTGAATGTGATGATCTAAATTCAATCTGCCATGCAGATGCATTGGTTCTCGGTAATTACATTGAAGAAATTGTGGTATCAGCAATATCTTTCCATTTGATGAATAATAAACAACCAGAATACCGAAATGGAAAGCTCCTTATATCATCAAAGAGGTAGCCACCAATTTTTATATAGTTTTGACACTTGTATTCTTTGTTTTTAATTCCTTCACCTACAAAATTCATGTACTTACCCTTTGTCCCTTTTACAGTTTGTCACATGGATTGAGTTTCTTCCAGGAGGGAAAAAACAGTGGCAAAGATACTCTCAAACTGGAGACAAATGCTGAATCTTCCAAGGTTTTTCTTACTTTCAAACAATCTTAGAATTCTGCTACTGACTTTTTCAGCAATGTTATGGCTTACTTATGCTCCCTTGTTTATCAACCTTAGGAATTTGTAGCGGGAGAAATTATTGGGTTAAAGCCTGAATCGAAGTCTGAGAATCCATCAACTGAAAATAAAACTGAGGCAGACAAATCAGTTTCTTCAGCCAAGAAGGATGGTGAGAATCCTGCTCCACCACCAAAACCGGTGAGTCCAGTTCCCGTACTTATTTGAACTGAGAAAGGAGAGAGAAAAATGACGTGAAATAAATTTCTAACAGAGCACGCATGGCGCTTATGCATCCTAATGAGTCAAAGTCTTGTTGAAATGCAAAACAATATAATGTCATGTCTCAGTTTTCTGTTATTACAGCTAAGAAATAGATTTTTTTGAACAATTGAAAATGAATTTGAAATGCTGATTGCATAAAGTTAGTTTGGTGGATATATCATGGAACTTATACTTCTCTCTGTGTGCATTCCAATATTAGCATAGCACCACTGTGATATACAAAAAAGCTAATAATACCATAAAAGAAATAGTAGGTATTCACTCCCTATCATTCTTTGTCTTCTCTAACTCTTCAAATGTCATGGGTGCCACCAGGAAGTCCCTGACAATGAATTTGAAAAGCGCATAAGGCCAGAGGTTATTCCTGCAAATGAGATTGGAGTAACATTTGCAGATATCGGCTCCTTGGACGAAACTAAAGAGTCACTGCAAGAGCTGGTTATGCTTCCTCTTCGAAGACCAGACCTGTTCACTGGTGGACTTCTTAAGCCTTGTCGAGGCATATTACTCTTCGGGCCTCCTGGTACTGGAAAAACAATGCTGGCAAAGGCCATTGCCAATGAAGCTGGAGCAAGCTTTATCAATGTCTCAATGTCAACCATCACTTCTAAATGGTTTGGGGAAGATGAAAAGAATGTCCGAGCTCTCTTCACACTTGCAGCCAAAGTTTCTCCCACTATCATTTTTGTGGATGAAGTCGATAGCATGCTTGGGCAGCGCACAAGAGTTGGTGAGCATGAGGCTATGCGGAAAATTAAGAATGAGTTCATGACACATTGGGATGGGCTGCTGACAAAACCTGGTGAGCGCATTCTTGTTCTTGCTGCGACCAACAGGCCATTTGACCTTGATGAAGCAATTATTAGGCGTTTCGAGCGCAGGTATATTTTCATAATTGTACCACAATCACATCAACTGTGAAAAGTCCAATATCTAGCAAAAGCATGAAGCATTGCATGTTTATTCTAATTGTGTCATTCATTTATGTTCTTCATCAGCTTTAACTTCACCTTACTAGCCTTCTTGTGCACCATCATGTAAAGGCACTCTCTCTACTTTTCTCAAAGCATAACTGAATGAAGATACTAGAAGTAATCTCTTTGATCAGATTCCCTTCGATCAATCTTTTTATCCTTCTTCTAGCTTAGTGATCTTGGAAGTGATTATAAGAGATAAAACTCTTGGATATCTAAAGTTTTCACTGATAATGGCAATGGAAATACTAGTTTGTCCTCATCCTTTTCATCACAAAATATTTCCCTACTCCATGTTGTGAAGAAATTGTCATCATTCATCAATATTTTGTTCTTAATTACAATAATGGTGAAGTAGAAAAGTTCACCTCTATGAAATTAATATCTGGATATTTAGGACCGTACAAATAATCGTTAACGTCTCTCTCTATCCTCGCACATAAAAAGCAGCCCAAGGACTGTGTTGCAGATGAATATAGATGTTTCTAAACTCTGTTTTTCTGTGATGGACAGAATTATGGTTGGTTTACCATCTGTGGAGAGCAGAGAGAAGATCTTGAGAACACTTTTGGCAAAAGAAAAGGTAGAAGAACTGGATTTTAAGGAGCTTGCAACTATGACAGAAGGATATACTGGAAGTGATCTTAAGGTTTGTGTTACTTTAATGACAGTTATTAGGTTGGACTTTTATTACTTGGGGATGAGACTTGGCATTAACTACCGAAAACAGATTTTGTGTGTAACAGCAGCTTATCGACCTGTGAGAGAGCTGATACAACAAGAGAGGGAGAAAGATTTGGTAAATTCTTCCATTCTGAGCTCCTACCTTTTTTTTCCTTTCTTCTCAATTTATGTTGGTTGCTCCTAATACTTTCTTTCTTCCAATAATTTCTATTTACAGGAAAAGAAGCGGAGAGCAGAAGCAGCAAAAAATTCAGAAGATACTTCGGAGAAAGAGGAAGAAAGTGAAAGAGTAATTACTCTGAGGTCTTTGAACATGGAAGACATGAGGCAGGCAAAGAATCAGGTAACTATGAAGGTTCAGTTATCCATAAAAAAGGGGTAATGTCAGGTTAAAACACTTAACTAGATGATCTATGTGCACCTTGCTGTAGTTGACCGTACTTGGACATGTGAATTTGCATGTCAGTAAATGAACCTCAAGGAAGTATACAGCCATTTTATTTTGGAATGAATAAACTGAAACTTTAGTTACCTTCGTATGTACTGGCTCAATTTGCCAATTACCTAGACAGAAACCACTGCCCTCCATTGTCACAGAAATCACAAGCCCTTCAGTCGAGCTTTTGATATATAATGGTGGAATTTCAGTCTACTTCCTTTTGCCAGAGACCATGTACAAGTGGGGAAGTAACTTTATGTTTACTGCACTCAGTTTCTTCTTCATTCATATTGTAGGACATGACCCCCGAGTTTATAATGTGTACCAAAAAAATTCATTATGTAACACAGTTGAGCTCTTAGTCATAGATGTTTATATCCGAATCTGAAAGAGTATTTATTCCGTTGCAGGTTGCTGCCAGTTTTGCTTCCGAGGGATCTATAATGAGTGAGCTGAAGCAGTGGAATGCTTTGTATGGCGAGGGAGGTTCAAGGAAAAAAGAACAGTTATCTTACTTCCTTTAAATTGTTCTAGAATGTTGACAATTTCACACATACATCAGCATTCTTCACAAAGGGGACTGTCCTGGGAATCAAAAAGCCTTTTTTTTTTCATGAATTCTATGAAACTACTCTGGAAGCTCAAGCATCAAGTCTTCAACATCAAAGAACCTGAGCCCCCGGAAAGCTCGACTCAGCATGTACTGTTCATATATATGTAGTATAATTTATGTGGTGTTTGTAAATTGTTCTAGAGGGATAAATAGAGAGGTTTATTTGGCCATCTACAAACCATATGCCAAAGCCAGGGTTGTGCTATGTAGTTATGTATTGTGTGTGGTAATCGGAATGCTGGGGATTTAGAAACCGGGGAATATTTATCTGGTATTTGTGTAGCATGAGCTTTATGTATATTGGTCTTGTTTAAACATGGTGTTATTGTAAATTATACTATTTTCTATTGCATAGTTTGCTTATATTATTGTGGAAATATGAGAAATCGCGGATGATATGCTGATTTAAGTGGAAATAGCTCAAGTCTACATGGAGATCTTTTTTTTCTCTTTTTTCTTTCCCAGCAAGTGACAGAAAAGATGTACTAGATTGGTAGTATCTGATTTTAAGAATTTTTATTAGGAGGTCCAGGTCTTCCTAGGACCTCCCTATACATTTTTGACACGTGTAATGGTCATGCATAATTAATACAAATTGGCCCCCACATGTGCTATTGGTTAAAAAAGTAATTATTGTACACATGTTAAAAATGTATAGGAAGGTCCTTTTCATAGTTGGAAGACTTGGACCTCCTAATAAAAACTCCTGATTTTAAAGGGCGGTCTACTTTTCGCTTATTTAAAATATCAAAATTTTCATACATCACTGATTCCTAGTCGATATAAGTTTATTGATACTTACTCGTTTACAATATCGAGTATACTCAATTTATTTAATACGTAGCATTCAACAATTTAATTTTCCACATATTTTTTAACAACTCATGTAGTATTAGTTTAAATGTTTATTATGTAATATTCAACGATTAAAATTTTCACATAATTTAAGAAGTGAAAGGGATTTTTATATTTCATGTACATACATTCATCAATTGATTCAAAAGATCTCATTAATTTTTTACAAGATTTGAGATATAGTTTGAAGACTTTAAATTTTAATTATTTCAAATAGTTGACTGAGTTAATTTTATTTATATTATCATAATATAAATGATCTACCTCTGATTTGTGTATGTCTCAAATGCTCGCAAGTAGTTTGACTAAAAAAATAAATAGAGTCGAACTCGAGTATAATAAAATGAGTTGAATTTGAATCTGAACAAAAATTGCAAACATTGTATACGAATCCGAGTACGAATCCGAGTACATTCAAAATTTTTTGAATAGAATTTGAATAAAGTATTGTTCAACCCGACTTGACTCGAGATCATTTCATCCCTATTTGATTTTCTATGGACTTATATATATATATATATATATATATATAATAATAATAATAATAATAATAATAATAATAATAATAAGATTTGTATCATTTCATTGAATTTTCAACCTTAAACTAGATTTATAAGGTTTTTTATGCTACCTATTATGTATCAAATTGGTTTATGGTTCATGTAAATGAATTTCGTCTCCTGCTGCCATGTGCTAAACATTCATTTTTCGATTCAGATCTTCCCCTACAATGTAAATTGTTTAGATATTGAATGTGAGACTTGTTCATGTCAAGGTTTAAATATCTAAACAACTTTTTTTTTGGACATAATCTAAACAACTTATCCTTCATACAAGTGCATATGTGAGTTGAAATATTATTATTATTATTATTATTGAACGGTAAAGATATTTTCAAATTAATTTATGCGTCAATCAAGACTAAATTTTTCTCTCAAAAAATCTTAAAAGCGCACTTCCCATATCGAGAAGGAAACAAACCTCCTTAACCACTAGGCTAACTCCTTGAAGTTAAATATTATCACACTTTAGTTATTTTAAAGTATCTATAAATTTTCTTTAATCCATAAAGAAGATTGAGGTTTCAATTTTCAAATCCAATTAAACTACCAATAAATTGGAAAAGAAAAAGGAATTTAAGAAACATCTACAATCACTAATTTAAGTTTATCATTTTGATTTTAAACTTGTCTAGTCCCCCATCCGTGTGCAAAGTAGAGTGTCACTTTGTTGTTGACATGTTATTACAAAAAAAATACTAAAAGTTCGCATAATGTATGATTTTTATAATATTAGCTCAGTTTCAAATTCAAAATATATTTTTATTAATAATAATTTTATGTTCTGAACTATATTTCTCAACTATATTTTTGAACTTTTAATAGTATCAAATAAAAATACTATAACTTTATAGTTTTAAAATAGTAATGTATTTTTTTAAAATAACATAAAAAAATATATTTTAAATTTAGAAATGAGCAACAATTTTATAATATTATATTTTAATTTATTAAAAACTATATTTGAACGTGTCATATTTATTGGGCGAGGAGTATTTAGAAACCGTATATAACTATAACGGTACGATAAACTACTTTTGTACTCGCGCAAAATCAAAACGATTTTTGAGGGGTAAATTTAATGCTACACGGCGTCGTTTCCTCGTTGAACCTCCAAGCTCCCACCTTTCGCGCATTACAGACGCCTGTATGTATCGCCATAAACAACACGCTTCGTCCCCGTTTCTTTCTCTCTCTCTCTCTACACTCATAAACAGATTTTTGGATACTGAAATTCCGATTTGGTATGAATTGGTCCTAATCAATCAATTATCAAGAAATTATATTCCAAAAAATCTCCTAATTAATAATGGGAGGTGGAAGGGCAGAAGAGCGATACAAAAAGCTAGGGCTAAGAGAATCAATTGGTCGAATCTACCAATACGCATTAGCCTGCAAAGAGCTCAGCTTAATTCTCAGCCTCTCCTTCTCAAAACTCCCCAAAAATCTCCAGTTTCTTATCTTCGACGACACCCTCACCGCCTTTCGCACGCTTCCCGAGTAAGTCTCCATTTCCATTTTTTTTAATCTTTAATCTATTTTATCAGACTGTGATTTGTGTGAATTATGACTTTGCAAATGTTATTTGATTGTTGACTTGCTAAGTATGTTGTTATTGAATTGAAATGAGCCTGATTTCCGTTACTTTCTCAGCTCAGCAAGTAAATTTTAGATTTCCATTAGTTGTTTTTATTCCTAATAGATTTATTGTAATCTTGACTAGAACGTTGTTTTGGCACATTCAGAATTATGCCTTGCTTAGGTTATTCACCATGGAATGTGTAAGCTTTCGATCTGTAGTGCCTGTTAGTTTAGGAAAAGAGTGCTAAATGACTTTTGACTTCTATTTTTAAATATATTCTTTTAAACTCATTTTAAGGTTTGTCTAGGATTCTTTTCAATATATTTAGGACTAAAATTGTTTATTAGAAATAGTAATTGGAAAAGATATACTTGTACTAGGAAAATCTTAAAAAATATAATAGTTTAATTTGCATAATATTCAGCAAGTGAAATAGCATTCTCAGTTTTAGACATAGTATAACTTAAAAAGTTATATACTTTGTTTATCCGTCAATCTTTTGTACATAAAGATTTCCTCCTATTAGATTTAAAAAAAGATAGTAGGATACTAAATATGATTATTTGTATTATTGAAGAAAAGGAAGGGTCTGAAATCTATCTGGATAACTTCTAGTATCAGTGTATCACATAAACCAGACCTTGGAATTTATCTTGTCACCCTAACAAAACCATATATTTTGTTTCAGAATAATATAATAATTTTCAACCTATTGCTTTACTTGGTCAATCCCCATACTTGGGGCCAAACTTACCTATTAAAAAGAAAAAGAAAAGAAAAGAAAAAGAAAGTAACTTTACTTGGTATTTCACTTTAGAATGCAGACGAAGTCCGCCATTGAAGCGGCTAATCTCCTCCTTCAGGCCGCAGAGGCGGCATTGCCAAAACAAAAAAGGGCCCTGGCTGCAAAGGAGTTCAAACATGCAATGGTTGCTCATAAGAGGCGTTGGAAAGTAAGACAGGAGGGAGAAGGTAATATTTCTCTCTTTTCTTCTTCTGAATTTTTCATTTTTTTTCCAGCCAAGTAGAGGAAGAAGGTAATCTTCAGTAAACAATCAAATTTTATCCTTGAATATAACAACAGAACTATCTTTAGTTACACTTCTTAAATTTAGTAACTAGGTTGATGGAGTGATGGTGCACGTGTTGATAGATCACAACCTAAAATGTATGGAACTGGAAATAATACATATCCTATTAATTTACTTTTAATCATATAGCACCTTGAAGTTGCCTGTGGGTGGAATGATAATTAAATCCAATGATTTGAATTGGGATCACGAACTACTGATCCCAATCTGAGTGTTTGGGAGCTTTAATTGTTCAACCGGCTATTAAAAGATACTGTTTCTGGCCCATAACTAGAGTCCCAATTGAAACATAATCTTTCCAGCACATAATTAAAGTTTTAATGTATATGTTATTGCTTAGAAATCCATATATCTGCAATATATTCACACATATGTTCCATGAGATTTACATACTGATTATTATTTATTACCATTCATATATTTAAAACCTTGCATTACTGTTGTATGATGTTAGATTAATGTATACATTTAACTTTACGTCTACTAGATATATATTTCTATTGACGTGTTTTTAGCATGTCAGTTTCTAATTTGTACAATTTATTATGCAGCTGTCCATAGCTTGCCATGTACTTGTCCTGTCTGTATTCATGCTTCACAGCTATCTGAACCCTGTAAACCAAAATGGTATGAAGAAACTAGATACAACCAGAATCAAAATAAAAGATTTGACACAGCAATCAAACCATTGAACTAAGAAGGAAAAATCTTTGTTAAAAAAACACATTTGAAATTGATTTGGAACATTAAAATGAATATGAGAGACAAAAATGCAATAAGTCTCCAATAAAATAAAAAGAAAAAGAAAAAGGAATCTCAAAATGTATAGACCACCTCTTCCTTTTTTCAGAGAAGTAAAAGGATATTCACACAATGACATCAAAGGGCCGCCATCCTAGTACACGCTGAGTGTACAAAAAGTAGGTGTACGTGAAAAATAAAATAAAAATAAAACAACCTGCAACTTTGAAAGCCCAAAACTGTCAAGAAGGATACTGTCACCCTCCAAGGGGAAACTAGAAAACACTCCTAAAAAATCAAAAAAGAGATCACAGAGGTGGGGTACACCTCGATTTGCCAAAAAATAACAGGCTTAAACCAAGGATTTTACCGATATTCTCAAATTATTGCTTGTTTCTCTCCCGCCAAAGGGTCCACCATAAGGCATGTGGAATCCTATCCCACTTCTATCGTTTTTCGTGACACATCCTAACCTTCTTCCAAACGTGAAACATAACTCAAAATAAGCCATAATGAGACAACACCATTCCACAAAAGTCTCGAACAAACTTGGAATGTATCAACGATGATCGGTTGACTACCAATCTGTCTTGCACGCAACGCATATATTGACAATAAATTTTCCTCTCTTTCAACATTTTCTTGAGTAGAATTGCCTCACACGCTGCCGTCCATGTGAAAAAGGCCACCTTCCTTGAAACACCCTCTGTCCATATGCACACTTGGGAAAATTCATTATACTATCTCCTCGTGAGCATCTACAGAAAGATCTCACAGAAATTCTGCTAGACTGCCACTAATAAGATGACGCCACTTTACTAAGTCCTCCCCTTGGCCCCACACCCCTACCTCTACCCCATCACCCACCCAAAACAAACAAACAAACAAACAAAGAGTCCCACTCCAACAACAGATACAATTGCAACCTCCTCCTTATCTCTCAATACTGAACATATCTTAGAAAGACCAGTTACCATGACATGCTCTCATCCATAATTACCACGCGACCACGCGACCACTGTGTCCTATATCAACTGCAAGCGAAAAGAGATTGGGGAGATTGGAAAATGTTTCCTCTAAAGGGACCTCACCTACCTAGACATCTCTCAGTCAAAAACCCTTCTTGTATCATAGTGAATCCTAGGGCTGTAAACGGACATATTCGAATTTGAATACAGTGATATTCGTATCCGTATCTGAAAAAAAAATATTTTATCTGTATTCGTATCCGATATTCGACGGATTTCTTAAGGTACCATTCAAATTCGATATTTGAAAAACTATTCAAATTCGAATATTATCCGTTTTCGAATAACTATCCGAATTCATTAGCATAATTAATTAAAATTAGTAAATAAATAATTAAAAAAAATTAAAAATTGCTATTTTGATATTAATATTACTTAATACAATCATCGACCATATGATTAAATTATAAAATTCAGAAGAAAAAAAAATAATCTCTCTATTTAATAAAATATCTTTATAGAAGATATTAAAAATATTATAATTAGACTCGTTCTTTGCTCGGGATTATGATACCGCATATTTGATTAGAAAAATATGTTGGCGGACGAATGTTAAACGGATACGAATATTCATGTATCCCTATTTGTATCCGTTTATTTGCGAATTAGTATTAGCTTAGCAGTAAGAATGGATTCGCCGCATGCAGTTGCCGAATTACTCTAATCGAATACGAATAATATCCGTTTTAAGTCGAATACGAATAATATCTGCTTTAAACGAATATGAATATGGACGAATATCCTATTTTTCGGTTACCATTTATAGCCCTAGTGAATCCAATGAATCCATCATGTGAATGTTGTAAAGTAAATTCCAAGCCTATAGGACGGAAATAAATTGATCCACCTATACGTATGGCACAATGGTCTTAGCTCACTTGTTAGAAAGTATTTTAAAATTGGGAAAGTACAGATGCCATTTGCTGTTGACTTTGACTCTCTAAATTATAAAAATTCAAGCATGTGTTAACAAACAATTTATTTGTATTACAAGGGAGACAACTAAATTAGATAATAATCTCAACTACATCCTTGATGAACCATAGTATATATCACATCATCTTTAAATTGTTTTCATATATTCTTGAACCTAGCCTAATATGTCGTTATATTTCAGGTATCTCTCAAGTTCCTCAAGATGTTCTTGTGCACATCTTCAGTTTCTTAGATTTGCGATCTTTAGTTTCAGCTGCATTAGTCTGCAGGTATTTCATTTTCTTCGGTCTTCATGTTTGTTAAACATTATTTTGATTCATAGTCCCAGCATGTCATAATCTATTGGGGCTAGGTCATCCGTCATCCATTAATTGAAAAGTCAAAATGTACATCGAGCACCTTCTGAGTAGCCTCAAAAACATGCTCAAGAGTATTATAAGGCTTAAATACCACTAGACACTAGTTTTCACCTTCGTCATCTTCTTCTATATCTGAGCTTTTCTTCTCTTTTATCTAGTAACACACTTTAAATGATTTATTTGCAGATCATGGAACATGGCAGCAAGTGACAACAATTTATGGCAGTTGCAATATTTTATTTTCTTTGCTGATTCTAATAACCATAGTGAGGTTAAGATCCTTCAAAGTGGACATGTTGAGAAAAAGTATACCCATTTACAAGATGATGTTGTTACTAGAGTTGGTATTGATTGGAGAGAAGCATTTAAAAGAGCATATGAAGGTATACTTGAGTTCTATTTCATGACAAATAAGACTTGGTCTTGGGCTCTTGGCATATCAGTAATTATGTTCACCTTCTATTTTAATCTTATATAAAACTAATAAAAGCTATCTCAGTGAGATAATGTTACATGTGACGGTTTGACATGATTTTTTTTATTTTGTTCATTGAAATGTCTAGAACAATAGGGATTAATATGCATTTGGCATGTAGTAAATATTAGTTTGTATTCTTTCAAAAGAAATTATACGTCTGGTTGGTGCATGTGATCGCTAGTACAGATCTTCTGTAGCAGCCTAGCATCAATAGTAATGCCGCTCATTCTCTCAAACACTTATTTTTTCACTTTTTTCCACCGAGAGAAATGCTGTTATCTCTGATACTCGTATGATTTTCTTAAACAACTTACTTTGACATGCTATTACTACTTATTCAGTTGTTCTCACAATTATCCTTTCTTTTTACTTTTTTTTTGCTTTTTATTTCAGGCATTTTTTCCAAGAAATTTATCACATCTTCTAGGGGTTACTGCAGACACTGCAATGCAATAGTTTGGCTTAATGACATGAAGTTTAACGATGAACATTGTAGACCAAGTTGTAAAAATCACCTAATCAAGCCTGTATCGACTCAAAAGGTAGCACGTGATCTCCTCACGTCAACTGATTTACAAGAAGTTATTTTGCGCTTCATAATTTGGATTCTTCACCTGTTTTAAAGCATTAAATAATTTTAGTTCTTTTTTCGATTGTGTCCATAACATAATCTGAATCTGCTGATATGTGTTTGCTTTTTCCAGATTGTTGAGTTTGTAATGGAAGGCTATCTATTGTGGATGTCTTCTTCAGATAGTGATGGTGATTCAGAAGAAACGTCCAACTCCAGGCTATGGGCCTATCCATGCATAGAGCCGGGGTCAAGCCAAAACCACTTATATTAATTGGATTGGTCATCTATTTTATAGTTTACTTGAAGTTTGGACCCACATTTCAAAATAGGATAAATTACATATATTAGTACATTTTTGAAAATAATTACAAAAATCATACATCCATAAAATAATTACAAAAGTATTACACTTTTTCATTTTTATTTACAAAAGTATTCTCTCTCCTCTCACCTTTTTCCATTTCTTCTTCTTCCTCTCTTTCCATTTCTCTCTCCTCCCTCCCGCCGCCTCCCTTCCTCCCGCCCCCTCCCTCCGCCACCTCCCCCCTCCCTTCGCCTCCCTCCCTCTCCCCACCCCACTCCCCCCCATCCCTCCGCCCGCCCGCCGTCCCCCACCCCCTCCCTCCATCCTCTTCCCTGCCCCTCTCTCCCGCCTGCCTTCTTGTATATTGTGTGTGTTTTAGTGTAGTAACTAGTTTTGGTTACCTTTGTATTTAAGGTTAGTTACTTCTGTATTAAGGTTTGGTTACCTTTGTATTACAGTTTGGTTATCTTTATATTAAAAGTTGGTTACCTCTATTTTAAGGTTGAATACCTTTTGTATTAAGTTTTTGTTACCATTGTATTTAGGGTTGGTTAACTTTTGTATTAAAAGTTAGTTACCTCTGTATTAATGTTTGGTTACCTCTGTATTAAGGTTTGGTTACCTTTATATTAAGGGTTGGTTACCTTCGTATTAAGGTTTGGTTACATTTGTATTAAAGGTTGATTACCTCTGTATTAAGGTTTGATTACCTTTATATTAAGGGTTGGTTACCTTCGTATTAAGTTTTGGTTACCTTTGTATTTAAGGTTGGTTACCTCTGTATTAAGGGTGTTATTCACACTTGTAACCAACACTCCTCCCTTCCCCCGCCTCCCTCCTCCCTCCCGCCTGCCTTCCCCCACCACCTCCCCCTCCCTCCGCCTCCCTCCCTCCCGCCGCCCTCCCTCTTCCCTCCCGCCGCCTCCCTCCTTCCTCCCGCCTGCCTTCCCCCTCCCCCCTCCCGCCTGCCTCCCCCCTCCCCCTCTCCCTCCCTCCTTTCTCTTTCTTCTTCCTCTCGCCTGTTTTTGTGTGTAATTATTTTGTAATTTTTGTAATTATTTTGTGTGTGTTTAATTTTTGTAATTATTTTTTAATTGTTGTATATTAATGTTAAGGACCCTTTAAAATAAAAATCTAAGCCCAATCTGGATAACCATTTTCAATCTAGATTTTACACTCCTCACTTTCGTCCGAACTTGTTTGTACAATTACTATTAATTGAATTATATATATAACTGACTGTCGTCTACACAATTTCATCCCTTATTAGGGCCTTTTTTGTTTTTTGGGTCTTGATAAAGTATCTCTGTTTGGCGAATTTTTTTTATTTTCCATTTCTTCTCCTTGGATACTTTTTAATTCCCTTCAATTAAGAAGGAAACTTTATTTCTGTGGCATCTTTAACGTAGTTCTCTCTCTCTCTCTCTCTCTCTCTATATATATATATATATATTATTAATTGATGAATACATAATTCTGTGAAATTCTATTTACATATATAGAATTTTTTCTACTTAAAAAAGTTTAGAGATAAGTGAAAGTATAATAATAACTAAATAAAGGGTAAAATAATTTGTTTCATTGGAATATAATAGTAATAGGAAGTTTAAAATTTAAAAAATAGGTTGACTTATATTGGACTTATAACTATTTGAGTACAATTCACATAACCTATATTTAAAATAAATAATGTGATTTTGGTTTCTAACCAAACTATGACTATATTTTATAACCCAAAAAATCAAACCATAATTATTTTTTGTCAGGCCTATTCATGCGCATAAACACCTTAAAAAAGAGAGGCTAGAATGTGTTGTTTTTTTAGAATTATTTCTTGATATGCCTTCCTAAAGGTGCTGAGGTACTCGCGCGGAGATTCTGAAGGTGTATATAAATCCAGTTTGCATGATGCCTAAGTTTTGCTACTCGTCAACCGTGGCTGCGTTGATATCTTTTAAGAATGTGTACCGGAGGGTTCAAGTTCACATGATTTTGATTTCTCAATTTATTTCCTATACCCCCTCGTCTACTTTTCATGTCTGATCAAGCTATTGGGATCTGGAGCAGACAAATTGTACCTATTATTGTAATAGAGCTTATAGAATTTCTTTGGGTAAATATGTATTAAAAAAAATAAAATTAAAAGTCGTTACTGGATCAACTTGATGGGTGATCCAATTACAGCTTGTACATAACTAAAATTCTTGCTAAATTAAAATTAATGTCTTTAAATGACATTGTTCTACAGTTAACGTGTTGGCAAGTGTTAGATGGGTACTCGTTACTGTGTATGGTAGTATTGCATACCGGAAACACTAGCTTTGGGAAACATTTTCAGGGTCAGCTGTGGTATTTGTTATGAATAGAAATTTGCAGCTGTTAGAAATAAAGTATTGGAATATGAAATGGTTGAGAAATAAAAAGGTTGAGAAATGAAAAGGTTATATTTCTCTCTCTCCATGCCTATATATACTCCTAGCAATCCTCCCAGCAATGAGATATAGAAGAATAGAAAAGGTAGAAATAAGAGAGAGACACACTCATCATCCATGTGATAGGTTGTAAAATACATCCATCCGAAAGATTGTGAGAGATATCAAAAGAATTGTGGATGACCACTCAAATACAAGAGATTATCAATATACATTTTGTTGATATACATTTTGTTTTATCTATCATTTTACAACCCGTTATCAGCACGAATTTCTAACCAACTGAGGAAAGGAAGTTCTCTTAACTCACTCCTTGAGAGTACAAATTACGTAAGTACGCTACTTTTGTGATGTAGTAATATTAGTATAAATAAATAATCATTTCACCTCCCAATTCCCCTACTTTGAAAGTAATTAGAGAAGAGTTAAATACTTTTCTTGGCTTCCTATAAATTTATATTTACTTATTTAATATCTTATGTAATTATATATTTATATAAATGTCGAACTTACAAAATTTAAATTTGTTGCTCTTGATATCTTGAGCAAGAATTATTTGTCATGGACTCTTGATGCTGAGATTCATCTAGAGGCAAAAGAATCTTGAAGATACAATTAAGATTGGAAATCATGCATCCCTGTAGGATCATGCAAAAATTAATGATTTTTATTCTCCATCATCTCGCCTATGAAGACATGTTAGAGAAAATATTGACTACATTTCATGCCTCAAATATGCTCCTGCAGTAGCAATATCGAGAGCATAAGTTCACAAAATATTTTCTGAAGCGATAGAGGAAACTATGTTCCCTGAAGTGATATCGTGTCTTCTAGTAGCTGAACAAAATAATGAGCTTTTGCTAAAAAACCACCAATCTCGTCCGACCAGTTCTACTCCATTCCCTGAAGTGAATGGAACCTCCTTTTGATAAACATAAAAGAAATTATGGTCGTGGTCGTAGATGTAAAATGGAAGGTCATTTGGTCACGTACCTGTCGTACTCGTAAATATTTGGTAGATTTGTACCAAACTTTCATAAAAGAAAAGGGAAAGGAAATTAAAACGAAAATTTGTTGATCATAAGGATTTTGAAAATCCCATGAATGATTATAATGATCTTGAAGATCTTATAAATTATCTTGACTTTCCAAATGAAAATGGCTATATCAATTAATTATTTTCCTTTCATTATATTATGGCATTATAATAAGCATTTTTTTTTTGATATGTTTTATTTATGTTTCAAGTAATAAAGTTTAATTTATGTTTTACATATATGAAGATGTATGGGTCCTACTGGTAATTAGAGGCTCTGGAAGAGTGATTACCATATAAAATAATTTTTAAAATTATGCAAAGCCAATGTCAATACTATATCAGGTTCATTGAACTTAATTAAAAGCTCTGGAAGAGCGATTATTCATCAAACTTAATTGAAGGCTCCGGAAGAGCGATTATAATGTTGCCAAAGGGCACAAAACTTTGCATTAATGATGCTTTGTATTCTACTGAGTCAAGCAGAAATTTACTCAACTTTAAGGATATACGTTATAATGGTTATCATGTTGAAACTAATAACGAAGGTAGTAAAGAATTTCTTTATATTACTTCAATAGTATCGGGCCAGAAGCTCATACTAGAAAAACTGCCTATTTTCTCTTCTGGGTTATATTATACTACAATGAGAACAGTTGAAATAAATATTGCAATACACCAGAAGTGTTCAGAACCAAAAGTTTTTATGCTTTGCCATGATCGTCTTGTTCATCCAGGATCAATAATGATACGTCGAATTATTGAAAACTCTCATGGACATCTTTTAAAGAACTAGAAGATTCTTTTACCTACTGATTATCCATGTAGTGTTTGTTCTCAAGGTAAATTAATTACCAAACCATCACATTAAAAGATTGTTGTTGAGTGTTCATCTTTCTTAGAAAGAATTCAGGGTGATATATGTGGACCAATACACCCATCTTGTGGTCCATTTAAGTATTTTATGGTTTTAATTGATGCATCAACCAGATGGTCACGTGTATGTTTACTTTCTACTAGAAATGTGACATTTGCTAGGCTCTTTTCTCAAATAATTAGGTTGAGAGCGTAATTTCCTGATTATCCAATTAGGAAAATTCGTTTAGATAATGCTGGTGAATTCACATCTCAAACTTTTGATGACTATTGCATGTCTATTGGAATTGATGTTGAACATCCTGTTGCACATACACATACTCAAAATGGTTTGTTTGAATCACTTATCAAGAGACTTCAAATTATTGCTCAACCTTTGCTTATGAAATCAAAATTACCAGTTTCTGCTTGAGGTCATGCTATTTTACATGCTGCATCATTAGTTCGCACTAGACCAACTGCTTATCATAAATTTTCACCATTGTAACTTGTACTTGGTCAAGAACCAAATATTTTTCACCTGCACACATATGGTTATGCTGTATATGTACTTATTGCACCCCCACAACGCACTAAAATGGGTCCTCAATGTAGACTTGGAATTTATACGGGTTTTGATTCCCCATATATCATTAGATATCTTGAACCTCTAACTGGTGATGTTTTTAAAGCACGTTTTGAGAATTGTCATTTTAATGAAACAATCTTCCCACCATTAGGGGGAGAAAAGTTGTTGCCTGAAGCACGACGTTTGCTTGAAGTACAAAATTTACCTGAAGCACGACGAGAGATTACATGAAATGCTTCGACGTTATCTCATCTTGACCCTTGTACAAATCAATGTGAACTAGAAGTTCAAAGGATTATTCATTTGCAAAGAATTGCAAATCAATTACCGGATGTATTCACCGATAATAAAAAAATAGTGAAATCTCACATTCCAGTTGCTAATACTCCAGCACGGATTGAAGTCTCTGTAGGACAATCAGTTAATACATCAGCAAATGAATCAAAACCACACTTGAAGCGTGGAAGACCGATTGGTGTTAAAGATAAAATTTCCTGGAAGAGGAAAGTACATGCAAGAAAAACAAGTTGCATCCTATAAAGAGGCTATACCCATGAAATAGGCCACCAAAATAACTGATTTATCCAAAACTTATGAGCAAAAATCTCCTGGAAAAAAAACTATTGAAGAGTTATCCCCTGAAGAGGATCAGGTACCTGAAAATAACGAGATCTCGATACATTATGTACATACAGGAGAAATATTGAATAGAAATAAAATTTTGTCGACAACATATTTTCATATAAAGTTGCTCTTGATATTACCTGAAGTAATGATCATGAATATGAATCACAAACTGTTGAAGAATATCAACGTAGTAATGATTGCCCAATGTGGAAAGAGGCGATTGGACCTATAGTCCGAACACCTGAAGGTTTAATGCCTGTTGGGTACAAATGAGTATTTGTACGTAAACGAAATGAGAAAAATGAAATTACAAGGTACAAAACGCGACTTGTAGCACAAGGTTTTTCTCGCAGAGACCTGGTATTGATTATGAAGAAACATATGCTCCTGTAATAGACGCAATTACATTCAGATTTTTAATTAGCTTGGTAGCAAAAGAAAATTTGGATATGCAATTAATGGATGTTGTTACAGCTATGGATCATTAGATAATGATATCTACATGAAAATTCCTGAAGGATATAAAATGTCTGAAACATATAATTCTACATCTCGAAGTATGTATTCTATCAAGCTACAAAGATCCTTATATGGGTTAAAGCAATCCGGACACATGTGGTATAATCGCCTCCGTGAATATCTTTCGAAAGAAGGATTTGAGAATAATCCAATTTATCCATGTATTTTTATCAAAAAATTAGAATCCGAATTTTCTATTGTTGCAGTATATGTTGATGATTTAAATCTTGTAGGGACTCCAGAAGAGTTAACAAAAACAGCAAATTGTTTAAAGAATGAATTTGAGATGAAAGATCTTGGTAAGACAAAATTTTGTCTTGGCCTACAAATTGAACATCTTCCAAATGAAATTTTTGTTCATCAATCAACATACACAGAAAAAGTCACGAAACACTTTTACATAGATAAAACTCATCCTTTGAGCACTCCAATGATAGGTCGGTCACTTGATATTAAGAAAGATCCGTTTCGACCACAAGAAAATGATGAAGAAACTCTTGATCATGAAGTATCATATCTTAGCGCAATTGGTGCTTTGATGTATCTTACAAATTTCACACGACCTGATATAGCATTTGCAGTTAACTTACTAGCAAGGTACAGTTCTGCACCAACTCGAAGACATTGGAATGGAATTAAGCATATTTTGCGATATCTTCGTGGGACTACTGATTTGGGATTATTTTATCCAAATAGATCAAAACCACAGTTAGTTGGATATGCTGATGCAGGTTATCTTTCCGATCCACACAAAGGTAGATCACAAACAGGATATTTATTTACTTATGGAAATACTGCTATTTCATGGAGATCTGTTAAGCAAACAATTTCGGCTACTTCATCAAATCATGCAGAGATTATCGCAATTCATAAAGCGAGTCGTGAATGTGTTTGGTTGAGATCGATAATTCAACACATTCGTGAGAACTGTGGATTATCATCAATCATAAATAGTCCAACGATATTATACGAAGATAATGCTGCTTGTATCACTCAAATTAGGGGAGGCTATATCAAGGGTGATAGAACCAAGCATATTGCACCAAAATTCTTTTATACACATGAGCTCCAGAAGAGTGGCGATATTGATGTCAAGCAGATACGATCATGTGATAATTTGGCTGATATATTCACTAAGCCATTACCAACTGTGATTTTTAAGAAGATAGTGCACAACATTGGCATGCGTCAACTTAAGGATATTTATACTATGAACAGTGGTACTCATGAGGGGGAGTAAATTTTCTGAAGGATATGTGCTGATTGTACTCTTTTTCCTTCGCTAAGGTTTTTTTCCACTGGGTTTTCCTTTGCAAGGTTTTAATGAGGCAATCCTAAGACACTAGAAGATATACAAGAATATTGTACTCTTTTCCTTAGCCAAAATTTTTTTCCACATGGTTTTTATTTGGTAAGGTTTTTAACGAGGCATATTCTTAGAAAGTGGTCATCCAAGGGGGAGTGTTAGAAATAAAGTATTGGAATATGAAAGGGTTGAGAAATAAAAAGGTTGAGAAATGAAAATGTTATATTTCTCTCTCTCCATCTATATATACTCCTAACAATCCTCCCAGCAATGAGATATAGAAGAATAGAAAAGGTGGAAATAAGAGAGAGACACACTCATCATCCATGTGATAGGTTGTAAAATACATCCATCCGAAAGATTGTGAGAGATATCAAAAGAATTGTGGATGACCACTCAAATACAAGAGATTATCAATATACATTTTGTTGATATACATTTTGTTTTATCTATCATTTTACAACAGCAGCTTCTAATATCACAGTTGCCATACATTTCCTAATCCATTCCATTTCCTCCCACTGTTTTGAGATAAGTTAAAAAAGATGCGATGGGTTTGATATCACACACTGCTATCGATACAAGTGGTGAAGCCAATGAATACTTAAAAAGCCCCAGTTCCGTAATTAAACATAAACAACGACAAAATTTATGATTATAATAACCAATCAAATCCTTAACCCACAGTTGGGGAATGTTAAAGAGAAAAACTGAGATCTAAAACTTAATCTCGCAAAATACCATTTGTTAAAATAGGGAACCCAAACATACCATAACGTAAACTACTAAAAGAGGGGCCCAACTGATCACAGAGTCACAACAACAATTAAGAGGTTACATAGCTACCCACATAACAATGTCAGTGAGAACCTAATGAACCTGCGTCTCTATAAAAATTTCTTATCTTTCAATGGCCCTCGAGGAATCTTACTCAAAACCTTCACATTGAAAACTGCATATTGCTTCTTGATCTCAGCTTCTACTTTCTCTGCAAAGTTATCAACCTTGTCCTCGTACTTCTCATAAAACACGGGCACTGTATGCAACAACACAAAAGCTGGTTCAAAGAACAAAGGAAAACTGTCAGTTTAGATATAAAGATTGAGAGCCAATAATAATTTATGAAGTGCAAATATTGCAACCCTTTATGCATGTACAGTTGTACTAAAAAGATAAACATTTTGAATAATTTTCTTACATATGTAGAACAAGGTAAGGAAATTCCAGCAACTACCGATAATTGAAAAGAGCCATAAACCAGCGATGACCTGAAATATGAAATACCAAAATTATGTGAGCGGTATATAATGAATCCTCATAGTTACCAAAAGTATTATACATGACCTATCCACATGACCTGCAACGCCCTAATGTTAAACTTATATCGTTTACTAACTAAGTAGCTCATAGCTGCCACTAATTGCAAAAGATATGCGATTGGGACAAAACTAGTATCATAAATTGATAGAAATGTTGTCTTAAACCAGGTTAGTGCTAAAAGAATGAATTAAACATACAGCAAGAAATTTCTTCAGATCTTTCCCTGCTGCGATGTCACGTAGGATTGCAAGAGCTCTGTTGATTTCAATTCTGAGGGCAGCTGCCACACCTAAGACAATATCCTCAGGAAGTATAACTTCCGGAAAGTTAGGTGGAGACCTGATAACGCAAGGAACATAGCACAAGGTATTAGATAACTTCAGATTGAACAACAAGAGTGTTAGGAACACTGACAAGCTTACTTGTTGATAAAGTTGGATGCATTTGACCACAGGAAAAGGACTGCCAGAGCCAGTATTAGGATATGGCATACTAAAGTGAGCAAGTGGTATTCAATCAATTCAAAAAGCACCCAAATAGCAGTGGCAAAACCAAGCACGCCAGCAGAAATCTTCTTGTTTCTCCATAGGAAAATATCGGCAGCTGGAATAGGTATAATAGTAAGACAAAGTACACTGCTTATTGAGAGAGATAAAGGGGTTGGGGTAGATTATTAAAAGTCTTTTCACACAATTTATATTACACCAATACATTAGTTAATTCTAAGTGAAAATATATCCCACTTGGTTCATAGAAGAAAGGGTTATCATAATACTATAATAGCAACATAAAAGTCATCGATATCTTCATCTCTCTTGCAAAACACAATGAAGCAAACACAAAGACACATTCAAAATATCAAGGTGTTCGTCCTTATCCCCCCATCGGCAGTAGGCATATAACAGAGTATGCCACTGTATCAACCTTCACTATAACGATCCGAGTAAAGAACAAGCATATGAATCCAACACTCAAACAAACGAAACCATAAAAAAATAGGTCATTTATTCTTCAAAATTGTGACAGACTCATTTATAATCATTGAAATAATTTCAGTGGGCTAGTCTAACCAGCATTTGGGTTTCTCGTCGTCCAAAAAACATAGATACCATAAGATTGCATTTGTATTTTTCTCCTAATTTTCTCTCAACAACAATAATCATTTAACTTCTTCAAAGGAAAGCATAATGTTCAAGGAATATCATTATACCCATAGCACTGAGCCATCATTCACGTTCTGCATATAGGAATCCAATCTAACATAAATTAGCCTGTTCATAAATTTTTTTTTTTAAAAAAGCCCTAAACTTGTTTAAAAACTAAACTTTTCCCCACAGCAGTGTAACCATTACTGTAAAGCGGTACAGGAGCAACATATACACACAAGCTAATCATAAAACAGCTAAATACTTCAAAAATAATAAGAAGGGAACAAAATACTCGTTAAAAAATAGCCTAAGCCAAACAGAGATCTGGTTTACAATCGAACTAGAGTTACATATAAAATCATGAAAAGATATCAGAATACCAGAGTGCGAAGCCTAATACATTAATCGTAAGTCAATAAAAGTGCAAAAACTAATTAATTAATTCACATTCGTGTGGATCGGTATTCACAAAACGAATATGCATGATTTATTTGTAGAAAGAGTGAGCAAGATTAAGAGTAGAGAGACCGTACGTTTACCGCCTCCCAAAACCTTATGAAGAGGCTTCTCCCTTCCAAAAATACGATACACCTTCGATTTGACGGCCTCCATTGGCGAAGACTTATCAACTTTCTTATCGTCGTCGGAATCTGAGGAAGATGAATCGTCGCTATGTAACTTCTCGGTGATCTTCTCCATCACCGATTCAATCACTGATTCTTTTTCTCCGGAGTGTTCTGCCATCGCGATCACCGTCCGATCCCGGAAAATTGAGTGCTTCTTTGAGTGACTGTATATGAGAGAGAGAAGGCGAATCGAATGGGGAGAGAGAGAGAGAGCTGGGGAAAAAGAAATGAAATATGAGCCGCTAAATTACGAGCCTCAGGTACGGAGCTCGGGAAGTCTCTCCCCTCTTTCGTTGCTTGGATCAACGGCAAATGTTATACTTGACGGCGCTAATCACTGTTTTCTTTATGACTTTGTGGCGACGACGTCAAAGTTGACGTTTGATTGGAGGAGCGCTTTTGACACGTGGAAGGGGAGGAGTGGTGGAGGATCGAGTGATCAATAGTCTACATTGTGGGACATTAGCATTTAGCAGGACTGAGTTTGTAACATTTGGAACTCTTTGGGCCGGCCTTTGTTAGACCAAATCTCTTCCATCATTTTTATTTGTATTATTTTTACCACCCTCCTTCCCATGATAAAATCACAATTGAGTTTCCTTCAAAAAATTATACTTTACCCTCCCTCCACCCCCACCCCCACCCCCACCTCCACCCATTTGATTGCATAATTAATCACCATATGTTATACTATAAACTACCGAGCGCGTAAATCAGTTGACAATGGGGTTGTTCAAGTTTAACTAAGGTCCTCGGTTCGAGGCTTAGGAATGCAGTTGCGTTAAATCTCGGTAGGGAGAGTTTTGTCACCCAAGTGGTTCAGCCCGACTGGAACATGATTTAGTCCCGCACTAAGGTGTGGGGACACCTGTGGTTAAACTAAAAAAAATATGTTATACTATAATGTGATAAAGTACTCATTTTATAATTAATTAATCTTTTTAGTCTAAATTTCAATATGAAGAGAAGTAGATTGCGTCTAAGTTATACCAATATTTTGAAGCATAATTTAATTACCATGTGTTTAATTTCTGGCTAAATACATTTTGTAAGTCAAAAGGCTAAAGGACGATTTAGGAGACAGTCACACAGGCAACGTGAATCGGTTAATTTTTCCCACTGACCCACCTACATCGATAAGCAGAAAGTTGGGAATGTGCCTCCCATTCTCATATGCACTTGTATGCTTCTAGATTCATAGAATTATAGTCAGTAGACAAAATATTTTAAGATGAAAAATATTACGATTAATCATTAATTAATTGAATAGATCTTGAATCTTGACAAGTGTGAAAAGCATTGTGAAAAATTTATGTCAAATTATAATCGTGAAATTTATCAATATATGAAATTAATAGAAATTATAAAAAGACTACTAATATATATCCAAACAATTAAATAATCGACGTAAATATTCACAATAAATATTATTATTTTTATTAAAAAGAACCAATATGAAATACTACTATCACGTATTCGTGCGTGGGATATCAATATTAGGTTCGGAAAAGGCCTCTTAGGTATAAGTGACATCATTAGGAAACATAAAGCTAATAAAGTGATCAGAGTTGCTAACATGATAAATATTATATAACCCCCTCAGCATAGGATGGCATTACTTTAGTTCATTTCATTGCTAACATGTGCACAGAGTTGCTAACATGATAAATATTATATAACCCCCTCAGCATAGGATGGCATTACTTTAGTTCATTTCATTGCTAACATGTGCATAGTGGTCGCCACACCTTAGATCTGGATTTGAGATAGATCTCTTTATAACATGATTCACTAATTAACTAAGTATTGAAAATAAAAGAAAATAGTCACTTGAGCAATTGCTTAGTGGCAACCTTTCCCAAAATTAGTAAAAATAAAAAATATATATAAAAAAAAGAAAAAGAAAATAAGAATCTTAAAATCTTAAGCATTTGTTGGTGGGTTTACAATACTCCTAACCACGTTTATCAATAATGTATGAACAATTATGGTTCATATCTTATGTCAAGAATAGAAGAAATCATTGCATTCACTACTCAATTCCCTTCTCTATTTCATTATTTTCCGATCCAAACGGAGCATAATGATGACCGGAGAAATACTCTATTATGTCATACCTTTGTGGGTTTATAAGACTTTTAACCCCTACGTTATTATAGTGATCAATCATTAAACTCCAATCCAAATAGAAGTCCAAGACTCTTGAGCCCTTAATCTCAAAGACACTCGGTAGGCTTTTTAGTTCGGCCTGTGGATTGTGGGCTTCTCACACTAAATTTTGAGATATGGGCTATTTACAATGGTCTTGAACTAGTAAAGGAGCAGGATTTTAAAGTGGGTGACTATTCAATAAGATTCTCAGTAGGCCAAAAATCCAGAAGTTATTGGCACCATGAAAGTATGGTAATGGTTATTGAACATCTGTAAGACTGTAAAATAAACAAACAGTTCGAACTTAATTCATGCTCGTTCGACTAAATGTTCGATTCGATGATTCAAATATGAGCAAATTTTAAAATTCGATAAATTACTCGAACCTCCCCAAATTAAAATTTTCTATTAATACTCGGATCATATTCGTTCGAAAAGTTTAAACTGCTCGGACTCGATTCGAGATCGTGCTCGACTCGGTAGCTAAATGAGCCTCAATCAAACTTTATTTTATACTCAATAAATTTTGTGAACCAAATCTGAGCAACTCAATACTCGACTCGACTTGATTCATTTAAACCACCCCCTTAGATACCAATTAATAAATATATATAGCCAAAAGTGGCTAGTGATTGTGTAATAGCTAATCAATTTTGTATAGTTGATTCCAACTTTTGACGGACATAATTTTCAAAAAGAATATTATCGCGTGTGGAAAGTTTTGTATGCACCATTATGGTGGATATGAAAATTTCTCAATCACACACCATAATAACAGGTAAGTAATGTTTTAAAAATTCATCTATACGTGATGGGTACAAAGGATATTTTTTAAAAAAACAATCATGTCCGTTGAATTTTATAATTAATGGTACGAGATTGATAGGGTGATACACACTCCATAGCCACTTTGATTATGATCAGTCATCTACTTATATATATAAACACACACTTTTAATATATAAACATCACCTCAAGTATGAAAAAGTTAAATAAATTAGTCCATAAACAAATTAAGAAAAACATGGAGTACAAGAAACTAGTACTGGTATCAAGCTGTATAATTAAAATAAAATAAAATAAAATTGTGAAACAGAGAGGTTACCGCGGATTTGGCAGAGTTTAATTTCTCATCAAGCATGAAATGAGAAGTTCTGAACATGCTGAAGTCCTTCTCTCAAGTGTATATCTCAATTTAAAGCCTGCTGTCTATGAAGAGCAAAATGTCAAATGCCTTATTAAGACAAAGAAGGACATTCAAAGGAATATGCTTCTATTCTATATTACTTTCTCTTTCATAAAATTAAAGGTATTTTTTAGAATGACTTTCTAAGAATATATTTATGTTTTTTAAATTTATCTTAAAATTTTATTAGCGGACAGTGTAATGCTAAAAAATAATTGTGAAAAAGTAATAGTATATTAAAAATAGGCTTAAATATAATTTACCACCCTAAACTATAGCCATATTCCACTTCGGTGATCCACCTTTAAAACTTTTCAATTAAATGATTGAACTATTAATTTTTTCCACTTCCATTCAATTGGGTCTGCCACGTCAGAAATTGCTGACGTGGTTAAGACACATAGGATATTTAGTGCTGATGAGTTTTCAAAAATATTTATTTAATTTATTTTTATCCTTTAATGTTTTAAAAGGACAAAAACGTAATAAAGCATAATAATAAATTAATAAAATCAAACCAAATCAGTTCCTCAACCATTTAGTCCGGACTAAACAAAATTAATTAATTAATCAAAATAAAAAACCCAATCTGAATCAAGCTAATCAATTTAACTTAAATCAAACCAAGCATTCCTTTTTTTACAACAAAAAAATATTAATAACTAACCATAAAAACAAAATTAAAACACCACAAATTCCGGCAATGAAAGAGCCATAGTCGCCATGGATGAGCTCTCAAGCCAGAACACCAAGAATTGACCATAACAAACAGATCAATTAATGAAAAACTTCCCAACAAAGAGTTTAAAATCAACTTAGCTAGAATACGGAGTTGCAACAGCAAGAAGAGGGATTTTCCTATGAATAGTAAGACCAGAGCACTCGTTCATATCCAAATCCTCTCCCTTCATTCCATTAGGTAGTTCCCAGTCAAACTTGTGCAATAGATTTGCCAGTATTAACTCATTTGTGGACATAGCAAAAGAAATTCCAGGGCAACCCCTCCTTCCAGCTCCAAATGGAATCAACTGAAAGTCGTGTCCATTGAAATCTATAGTAGAATTCAAGAACCTTTCTGGCCTAAACTCCTCTGGCTCATCCCATGAAGCAAGGGAGTTGGGAAAAAAACAGAATCGGATCATAACAAACAGATCAATTAATGGAAAGCTTCCCAACAAACACAAAAGAGCTTCTAAGAACCCAAGATCGGACAAACAGAGAATCAAAAAATGACTTCCAATACATAAAATCAGTTTTAGTAAAAAAAAAATAAAAAAATGACTTCCAATACATCCAATATCAAAACCCAGAAACTCTCAAAATTAGTTTGAGTGAGAAAAACAAAAAAAGTGGAAAAACAGAATAAAAGAGATGGAACAACGTGATTGGTGGTGACGATGGGCGGAGGACATGGAACGGCGGGGGGCGGGGGACAGCAGGGGTCGGGGGAAAAGGGGAAGGGTTCACGGGAGGGGAAATGGGAAAGGGATCGGAAGATTAGGGGAGAGAGAGGATTGTGTTTTGATTTTTTTTTTTTTTGTTTTGATTTTGTTTTTGTTTAGTTATTATTTTATTTTTAGTAAAACTTGGTATACCATATTACTATTTTACCCCTTATTTACTCAAAAATATATCAAAAAATCATTTATTAATATTTTTTTTATTACACCTGTATACTAATTGACCACGTGTGCATGCCACATCAGCAATTTCTGACGTGGCAGACCCAATTGAATGGAAGTGAAAAAAATTAATAGTTCAATCATCTAATTGAAAAGTTTTAAATGTGGATCACCGAAGTGGAATATGACATATAATTTAGGGTAGTAATTTATATTTAAGCCTTAAAAATATAATGTCACTTTATAATTTTAAAATATAAATATATATTTTTATAGAGCAAATAATAATAATAAAATATTCTAATTTAAACTTAGGGAACATTTCCCAAAAGCAAAATTACATCTTCATATATTTGAGCCGATCGAGTGGAATCACAAAGCATTAAGCGCATATTTTGGAGAGAAAAAATAAATTAAATTGAACCAACATAAGCACAAGATATTACTTACTATGTAAGTACTAATCACAATCCTAGTATAGTTTGTTTGTAAAAAACATGTTTAAAATTGAATTATTTATCTTAATTTAACACTATTTCGGATTATTTTATCTTATAATGGGAATTAATAGTCTTTTAAATAGTTTTATGGACTATTTTTTGTCATTTCTAAGGCTATTTATGAGAGATTATATAATCTCATTATGAATGTAAGATTAATAATACTCCCATTTTAAGTTATCAAATGACTTTATAGAACTAATAGTCCCTCGTTAAAAGATTAAATAATATGAAATAATGTTAAATTAAGACAAATAATTCAATTCTAAACATGCTTTTTACAAATAAACATAACCCTAGTGTTTAAGATCGACAGAAATTCAAAATTAACGTGTCTGATCAGCACTTAGAAAGATTACAAAATTAGCTTGAGAAAATATAATGATGTAGTCACATTTTCCAACAAAATGGAGAGATTCAAGGGGAATTAATCTGAAGGAAAATCAATATATATTGGGCTAGGCTTCATGAGGTGATATGTTTGGTACTATGTTTAAATATTCACAATAAATATTATTTTTTTATTAAAAAGAACCAATATGAAATACTACTATCACGTATTCGTGCGTGGGATATCAATATTAGGTTCGGAAAAGGCCTCTTAGGTATAAGTGACATCATTAGGAAACATAAAGCTAATAAAGTGATCAGAGTTGCTAACAGCCTAACATGATAAATATTATATAACCCCCTCAGCATAGGATGGCATTACTTTAGTTCATTTCATTGCTAACATGTGCACAGAGTTGCTAACATGATAAATATTATATAACCCCCCCTCAACATAGGATGGCATTACTTTAGTTCATTTCATTGCTAACATGTGCATAGTGGTCGCCACACCTTAGATCTGGATTTGAGATAGATCTCTTTATAACATGATTCACTAATTAACTAAGTATTGAAAATAAAAGAAAATAGTCACTTGAACAATAGCTTAGTGGTAGCCTTCTCCAAAATTAATAAAAATAAAAAATATATATATATAAAAAGAAAAAGAAAATAAGAATCTTAAAATCTTAAGCATTTGTTGGTGGGTTTACAATACTCCTAACCACGTTTATCAATAATGTATGAACAATTATGATTCATATTTTGACAATAGTGTATGAACAATTATGGTTCATATCTTATGTCAAGAATAGAAGAACCATTCACTGCTCAATTCCCTTCTCTATTTCATTATTCTCCAATCTAAACAGAGCATAACGATGACCGGAGAAATACTCCATTATGTCATACCTTTGTGGGTTTATAAGACTTTTAACCCCGCTAAAGCGCTTAAGTTGTTATTATGGTGATCAATCATTAAACTCCAATCCAAATAGAAGTCCAAGACTCTTGAGCCCTTAATCTCAAAGACACTCGGTATGCTTTTTAGTTCGGCCTGTGGATTGTGGGCTTCTCACAAGATAGGGTGCTAAATTTTGATATATGGGCTATTTACAATGGTCTTGAACACGTAAAGGAGCAGGATTTTAAAGTGGGTGGCTATTCAATAAGATTCTCAGTAGGCCAAAAATCCAGAAGTTATTGGCACCATCACGTATGGTAATGGTTATTGAATACCAGTAAGACCGTAAAATGAGCAAACAGTTTGGACTCGATTCATGCTTGTTCGACTAAAAATTCGATTCGATGATTCAAATATGAGCAAATTTTAAAATTCGATAAATTACTCGAACCTCCTCAAATTAAAATTTTCTATTAATACTCGGATCATATTCGTTCAAAAAGTTCAAACTGCTCGGACTCGATTTGAGATCATGCTCGACTCGGTAGCTAAATGAGGCTCAATCAAACCTTATTTTATACTCGATAAATTTTGTGAACCAAATCTGAGCAACTCAAGACTTGACTTGGTTCATTTAAACCACACCCTTAGACACCAATTAATAAATATATATAGCCAAAAGTGGCTAGTGATTGTGTAATAGCTAATCAATTTTGTATAGTTGATTCCAACTTTTGACGGACATAATTTTTAAAAAGGATAATCGCGTATGAAAAGTTTTTGTATGCACGGTGGATATGAAAAGTTCTCAATCACACCATAATAACAGGTAAGTAATGTTTTAAAAATTCATCTATACGTGATGGGTACAAAGGAGATTTTAAAAAAAAAACAATCATGTCCCTTGAATTTTATAATTAATGGTACGAGATTGATAGGCTGATACACACTCCTAGCCACTTTGATTATGATCAATCATCTACTTATATATATACACACACACTTTTAATATATAAACATCACCTCAAGTATGAAAAGTTAAATAAATTAGTCCATAAACAAATTAAGAAAAACACGGAGTACAAGAAACTAGTACTGGTATCAAGCTGAATAATTGTAATAAAATAAAATAAAATTGTGAAACAGAGAGGGTTACCGCGGATTTGGCAGAGTTTAATTTCTCATCAAGCATGAAATGAGAAGTTCTGAACATGCTGAAGTCCTTCTCTTAAGTGTATATCTCAATTTAAAGCCTGCTGTCTATGAAGAGCAAAATGTCAAATGCCTTATTAAGACAAAGGAGGACATTCAAAGGAATATGCTTCTATTCTATATTACTTTCTCTTTCATAAAATTAAAGGTATTTTTTAGAATGACTTTCTAAGAATATATTTATGTTTTTTAAATTTATCTTAAAATTTTATTAGCTAATTGTGAAAAAGTAATAGTATATTAAAAATATAATGTCACTTTATAATTTTAAAATATAAATATATATTTTTATAGAGCAAATAATAATAATAAAATATTCTAATTTAAACTTAGGGAACATTTCCCAAAAGCTCGCGCCCGAGTTCTGTCAAAATTACATCTTCATATATTTGAGCCGATCGAGTGGAATCACAAAGCATTAAGCGCATATTTTGGAGAGAAAAAATAAATTAAATTGAACCAACATAAGCACAAGATATTACTTACTATGTAAGTACTAATCTAATGACACAATCCTAGTCTATGTTTGTTTGTTAAAAACATGTTTAGAATTGAATTGTTTATCTTAATTTAACACTATTTCGGATTATTTTATCTTATAATGGGAATTAATAGTCTTTTAAATAGTTTTATGGACTATTTTTTGTCATTTCTAAGGCTATTTATGAGAGATTATATAATCTTATTATGAATGTAAGATTAATAATACTCCCATTTTAAGTTATCAAATGACTTTATGGGACTAATAGTCCCTCGTTAAAAGATTAAATAATATGAAATAATGTTAAATTAAGACAAGTAATTCAATTCTAAACATGCTTTTTACAAATAAACATAACCCTAGTGTTTAAGATCGACAGAAATTCAAAATTAACGTGTCTGATTAGCACTTGGAAAGATTACAAAATTAGCTTGGGAAAATATAATGATGTAGTCACATTTTCCAACAAAATGGAGAGATTCAAAGGGAACTAATCTGAAGGGAAATCAATATATGGCTAGGCTTCATGAGGTGATATGTTTGGTACTTTAATGGGTTTGCTTTCATTAACAGGATATGTATATTTAGACATAGGGACTTGGGGTCAAAGACCCACCTATGCAATAGGGAAATAAGAAAGTCCGTAAGTAGCTGATGGGCTCATAGGCTTAATATTAGCCCAATTTGGCCTAGGTTCTCGGTTGTGATTTTCTTTTCTTTTACACTATAAAGATGTAGTGAGCAAAGAGAGAGATAGTAGTCAATCTTCAGAATAATCAAATTTTCCAATTTTTTGTTGATTTGTTTGTGAATAACGTATTTAGGCAAACCTTAATATTCCAAAAAAAAAAAAATCACCAAAAGGATTTTAAAAAATTGAACAAAGAACCGTAGGGAGGAGAGAGTAATGTATTTCTTTGTACATCATAAGAACAAAATTTACATAAATAATAAAAAAAGACCTAAATAAAAATTAGTCATTATTTTGGGATTATGTGAGTTCATATTGACCTTTTATTACCTTCTCGCAATTATCTTCTCTTTTGTTTGAAGTTCAACTAAATTTTGTTCCACTTATTACTGAAAAAAATATTTATACATTAGTCTATATATGACTTATTCAAATTTTAATATTCGTATAAAAATAAAAACAAATTTGAGCAATTAAAATTTTTTTTATGAAAAAACTTAAGGCGACTGGGAAATAGTGACCGGTCTACACTACTTCTCGGTCGCCATAAAAGGATTGTTTTTTTATTCTACTGGTCACTATTTTTCGATTGCTCAAAAAGAATTGCTTCTTTATTTAATTCTTTTTGTTTTTCGTTTTTGGTTCGGAGACAATGTCGTGCAGCCCGCCCACCCCCAAACCCCAAATATGAAGCACTGATTAATGGTATCCCAACTAACATTTTACGTTTGCACACGAAAGACATTCAGTTCAATTGGTTACTCATTAGTTCCATCGGACACTAAGACCCCACCAACACTCCTAAAAATCTTCCGGGCATCATTTTTTGAATACCATAAAATTCAAATTTGTAGTAATTGTAATTCTTCTCTCTTACTCTAGATCGATCTTAACAACCAAAATGTTGTGATTTTTTTTTTTTGGTATAAATAGAACACATAAACAAATCGTTTATGTATTTGTATTTATTTATGTAGTGTACAATTGTACTTATAAAAAATATCGTAATATATTTTGTTGCAAGATATAATAAGACGTATCACACAAAGTGGTACATTAAGTTTGGACTAAATAAAATATATTTTTTTTTCTCTTTAAATGTCATAATTTATTATTATAAATGTCATAATTTAAGAGGAAGAGGTCTAGTTAGGGAAATGAATACATTGTCTTCAATTGATTCTATGTTAATAAAAATGAGTTATATCAGCGAATTAAATGATCATCGGTAAATAAAATATAATTATGTTTAGCCAACAAAATTATCAATAAATTTGAAGTTTAAAAAACCTCCCAAAATCCTAGAAGTCCCCAACTGAAGAAACACTCAATGAAGTGGTCTCTCAATTGGAAAAGGGAATTGAATCGGAGACAACTATGATCCACATGAGATAATGACAACAATCACCCATCTGTCTTTTAATCAAAAAAACAAGAACTAGTGGTTGTTAGCTTTAGAAATTCCAAAGTTCAATTTAAAGCCACCAACTGCTAAATGATTTTGTGGTGCAGAATTATATAAATATAAGAATATGATGTGATAGCACTAGTTGGATATAGATAACGAAACACGAAACAAATATGGTTACGAATTAAATGGTATGGTGGTACTGGTAGGGTCCCTTTACTTAAGTTTTGGACATGTTTCCAAACTTTGTCTTTGCTTTGCATGTTAATGATTCCCGTGTCCACGCATCTACCAATAGAACATAAAAGTTAGTAATTTAAGTAGAATATAGTTAATTAATTTATGAATGTTTTGATGATCACGATACCTTGTTTGTTCAAGGAAGTGAATTAGCTTACGTCTTTTATGTATAATTAATCCGTAGATTACGTGGAAGAAAATAAAATTTTTATAAAATTTTAAAAAATAAATAAATAAATATAAAAAATTAACATTAAAATAAAATAAAATAGTAATATATTTAAAGTTGTAAGGACGCACGCATAAAAAAAAATGATCCAATTACATTAAACTTGTAGAGAAAGCTTTTATAAAGACTTTATAATATAGATAGAATGTAATAGTGTGTAATTTCAAAATATGATTCTATTTTATACTTCAGCATAATAATAAAACCTTATTAGTAATACTAGTAATATATAGGAAGATAAGCTAAACAAAGAATATATGGTAGTAGATACAATTATACATACGAAAAAAGGAGCAGGAACACTAATTTCATGCAATTAATTTGGATTCTTCAAATGGCGCATGCCCATGCATCTTTTGATACACTGCTGTATTAAAATTGAGCCCTTTCTATTTGGAGTTAACCGTTGTCTCTTACGAAGCCAAGGAGTTGATAAGAACGTTACACATTTACCAATTCTTCTTTGTTTTTGGGATGTACTCTCCTTTTTTTAGCATTGTTTTCGAAATTAATGATGCATTTTAAATTATAAAAAAAGTTAAAATAAAATTTAAACATATATGAATTTATTTAATTTCAATAAAAATATCTATAATTATTATAAACTAACTAAATTTACTACCAGAGTATTAACTATCTTAAATGAATATATAGTAAAGATTTTACAAAGTGATTTAAAAAAAGGCAAAAAATTCTCTAAGTTTGGGACACCTGAAGTATTAAACTACTAGAGTAAAGTCCAGCCATATTCTCAGCAGCATATTTTTACACAATTTTTACATTTGAAACCCACCCCTTTTGTTTTGTAGACAAATGGCAAAATATATGTATATATGGATGGATGGAGAGAGAAGGGTTTGGCTTTAGCCTGTGAGTGTGACCAAAACCAAACCATACTTTTCAGAACTTAGGCAAATAAAATAAGAGAACTTTAAAGGCATTGGGGCAATTGATACCTGAGATACTAATAAAGAGAAAGGTGGGCTTTAGTCGGAAACCCAAAATGAGAAAACTTTAATGCCATTTGCCTTCTTTAATAAGTTTGATTATAAGAAAGAAAAAAAGATCTCATTTTGTAGCACTATTTTTGCTTTGCTTTTGGTTGTTGTTGGTGATTGAAGATGGAATCAGGTCCGTTGAAATGAAGTTTGAAAGTCAAACCTTTATTGTTAGAAGACTGTCAGAGGCTATTCAAAAAGGGCCGGGCTGGTCCATAAAACACAAACAAGCGTGCCCCATCTGCACCCACCCTTTTTAAAGAAGCTAAGAAATAAAAAGACAAGAGAACCCAATGTCAGCTCAGTTTTTTAGATGGCTATATGGTGTTATATATATATAGAAGACTCTGAAGATTAAAAAAAAAAATACTACACTAGTCACTAATATAAAGACCTCCTCACCTTTGTCCTCCCTCTTTTCCCATATCTTTTCTTTTTGGCTCTTTTCACTTTTTCTTTTCTTTCTCTTCTTTTTGGAAGTTTCTTGTCAACCTCCTCATGTCTACCCTCCCATTCTATATCAAGAGTTCACCCAAGACATTAAGAAAGAAAGAAAAAAAAAAGGGCAAACAAAAAATTGATAACAAACTAATATACTAAATTAAATTTGGTAAAATATTCATCCAAATTTCAATATGTATGGTGTATTTACTTAAATACCCGGCGGAATATACTAATTGTAGACATTTTTTTTGTCAGCAGTCTTGCACAAATAAAATACAAGATTGTTTACAAAAAAAATAAAAAATTCTCCTTTTCTGTTATTTTATGTAAAAAAAAAAAAAAAAATTAAGTTTCCTCGGAGTTGCATAAACTTAAAAGACTTTTGGAAGTTGGGAAATCAACCTTTGAAAGGTAGGGCCAAGATATGTACAAGGATTTGAGATTCCAGATAGTTGGCAGTTTAGAACTTGAGATCGCAAGCAACCTTCAGATTTTGCAATTCCTTTTTAAATGCGTTGGGCTCCAAAGGACTATTGACGGGCTGAATGGCTCCTATTGAAAGTTAGAAGGCGAATTTTCAAACCTAAATTTACAAGATGGTACCAAATTGTATCATAACTAAGTAGCACTTGTAGCCTTCCAAAAGGGATAAATATTTATAACTAGGGACATTATGATTTCAGACACACACACACACACACATATTATAATTTGTCTAAGTATTATTGAATATTGGATTTATTCATCGAATGACATTTGTGTTGAGTGTTTATTTTGTACTCTACAGTCTACGCTACTGTGTCATTCGTGTTCAGTATTTATTTTGTGCACTAATGTGTGATGCTTGAGTACGGTTAAAAAGGTGTAACGTCAATCGATATGTTGGCTTAATGGAATATGCAATTTCAGTTTAACTATATTAAAAAACCACTTATGAGTAAAAATAAATAAATAATTATATATTATCAAGTGCGTTTAGTATTAAATATCACTAAATTTAACATTATTTCTTTCAAGTATAAAAGTATTTAGACAAGTAAAACATATATTCTCCATGTATATTCCTTTTAGTTAGTCGGACTCGTTGAACAGGAGTAAGGTAGGTAGGTTTGGACCAGCAAATAGTCTTTAATTTCAATTCAAAAAGTCTGTATGGACTGGACTGACTGCTGCTGCGTCTGCAGCTGCAGCTGCAGCTGCCTCTGCCTCTGCCTGCTACTCATATAAGCCCTCTGTGCTCTACTCTCTAGTCATTATCTCACTATCTCTACTATCTATGGAGACATGATCCTTCTCCTTTTCCCACACCCATATGACGCCACCAATATAAATCCCACTAATCAAACAAATTTCACTTACACCCCCTTCTTTCTCTCTCTCTCCTCTTTTTCTGCCAAAAGCCTATTTCACTCGGCTTCCTCGAAACCCCATTTTTCAATATTCCTCCATTGAAACGCCATTTACCCAAAGCTATTATTATAAAGCCCCCTTTAGATATACCCTCACGTTTTCACTCACTCCTTTTCACATTTTGCTCTCTCCTCTTTCTCTTCAAACAACCTCTCACTAAACTTTACTCTGGCTTTTCCGACCATGGAAGTATTTAGTTTACTTAAATTCTGGCGGCATGCCGCCGGTGAAACAAGCACCGGCGACTTTGATGTACGCAATCGGGCTCCGGAGACTGACGACGAGGACTCCTGTTTTGATTTGGTACTTACCGGGCCCGATTGTGAATTTAAGGGAGTTGTATTAAAAAACAACGCAAATATCTCCAGTACAAGTGTCGACATCAAAAGCTTTGATAACGACAATGATAAACAGATCCACCACAGAAACAACACCAACAAATTGTCAAAAAGAGACGGCGAGACCAAGTCTAATCCTTATAATAGTGATTCCTTTTCAATTAGGAAAATTCTTCCAATTGAAACAAATTCCAAGCCTCAATCTCCTAGTTCACTGCTCAGGTCTCCTCCTAAGTTTCGAGTCTTCATGTTAGGGTTTAAGAAATCATCAAGTTTAGATAAAACAGAGTCTAATAGTAATAGTAGTACCAGTTCCATGGCGATTCCGAAGAGAGAACAGAGCAAGCGTTTCAGTATGAGATACAGAGTCGAAGAGGTTCCGATTGCTACTTTTTTAGGCAGAGATAATAGTTTGAGAAGCAAAATGCAGAGAGAAAGCTTGGAAGATTCATCGCCGGCAAATGAATCGCTTAAGAAAGATATTGGAGTGTACAAGTACTTGAAGATGATTAAGCCTCTGTATGTTAGGGCTTCAAAGATTAGGATTTTCGAGCAATCGACTACGGTTACGCCGTTGTCATCTCCGGCGACGGCGTCGGTTTATTCGCCGAGAAAACAATCTGAGGAGAAGCAAGGAAGTCGAGCGTTGTTTCGAGAAGTGTATAGAAATTTAGTGAAGACCCGATGGGCGTCGTCTGCGGTCGGAGCAGTTCCGGCTCCGGCGACTAGGAGAGATGATTCGGCGTTGCAGCAGCAGGATGGAATCCAAAGCGCCATTCTTCATTGCAAGAGATCTTACAGCTCATCATCGTCATCATCAACAATATCACAAGGTAGTTATAACGAATGATTCATATTTCAATTACTACAAGTTTGGTAATCATTTTAATCTTTAGATTCAAAGTAAATACTTATTAACTAACGGTACTCGCTAAATTATTATGTTGGTAATTATTGCTAAATTCTAATTATTTTGACGGTCCTGTTATTGCAGAGTGTACAATGCTATTGAGATCTGCAAGCGATTCATCTTCTATCCAAAGAGCATTCAATCCACCAAGGAGATCAGCTGAGGAAGAAAAACGAAGCAGCATATGAAGCAAGCTCTGTTTCTTCATAAATAAATTTATTAGAAGAAAAAGAAAAGAGCGGGAAAGTATGTATTGACAGGATATGAAAGTAGAAAGAAATTATATGTAGGGTTTGTTTGCTGTGTTTTGGTCTGCTGGGATGGATGATGTATTTTGATATGTTTGTGAATTAATTAAGATGGTGAGTGAATACAACAAGTATAGGAATTAAGAAGCAAAGACGGATTGGTTCAGTAGTGTTGGTTTTTTTTTTTTTTAAAAAGAGAAAAAAAAGGGTTGATTTGATTTGATGATTTCATATATATCATCATATCATATGATATTGAAGAAATTGAAAGATTAAAAGGATCTATTTCGTGTGGGCGATGTAATTTGCAGCACTAGTATTTATGGAAATATCCATTATGAAACGTCTGAAATAACTTGTTGAATTGGGAAGTCGGTTGGTTTTCATTATTATTGGAGGAGTATCATTATTTTCTGTTTGAAGATTCTCAAAAGCGTACTAGCAGCTGCAGTAGGTCATCAAGTGCTTGCACCAACCCTTCGGTTTTCAACAAACTAATTTATTATGATATAGGAATTAATATTTTCAAATCTAAAAATCTTTAGTTTTTACTAGTCTTTGCTCCCATGACCTAAAATTTTAGAACACTACACACTTTAAAGCTCATAAACGCCTAAAAGCGCATAATACTAGCGGCCTTTGTCCGGCAAACGCCTAAAAGATAATGACCGAAAGTACTATTAATTAATAACATATACATATTCCTCGAAGGCAATGATCTCAATTTCACCGACTATGAGTTTGCCTAAAAGCTCATAATACTAGCGGCCTTTGTCCGGCAAACGCCTAAAAGATAATGACCGAAAGTACTATTAATTAATAACATATACATATTCCACGAAGGCAATGATCTCAATTTCACCGACTATGAGTTTGCCTAAAAGCTCATAATACTAGCGGCCTTTGTCCGGCAAACGCCTAAAAGATAACGACGGAAAGTAGTATTAATTAATAACATATACATATTCCACGAAGGTAATGATCTCAATTTCACCGACTATGAGTTTGCCTAAAAGCTCATAATACTGGCGGCCTTTGTCCGGCAAACGCCTAAAAGATAATGACTGAAAGTAGTATTAATTAATAACATATACATATTCCACGAAGGCAATGATCTCAATTTCACCGACTATGAATCATGATATTTGTTGAAGAGTAAAACGGTGGTTCAATCCTCAAAAGTGTGACCGAACTTTAGTGTGTGTACATTGCACATCAAAGATAGATGGAATCATTAATTTTAAAATGGAAAGTGAATCCATGAATTTTAGTCACATAACATAATTATCATTTATCAATGAGTTTGTAATCAATTACAATCTGTGCTAGTATTATGTATTGATTGAGAATTGAGATAATCGGATGGCTGGCCTTCCGGAAAGAATTTTCAGAATAATTAAGTATCAAACTATAGCTACTCTGAATTATTTATCTGAACTTGAAAATTTTGAATTCCTCCTATTCTGTCACAGTCCCTACATAACGAACACAGATAATATAATATACATCTCTCTGAACACTAATTAAACTTGCAATTTATTTTTATTTTGAGTACTAGTAAGGCCTATTTTATTACAAAGTAAACTTAGAAGTTGAGTATGTTTCATCCTAATAACCATTCTGTTTTGCACTTAATAATATATTTAAGAGTAGTATATTATATTTGGTTCACTTGTCATCTGAAAAGAAAAAGAAAAAAGACAAAAAAGAAAACAGTCAGCAGTACATGATAGGTTCACATTCCAATAGAGCACCACTTACTTTTGGCCCTGAGAAGGACTGTTCCAGTGAACTTATTTTCTGAAATACTTTTTTCCCCAGCAAGGAATAGTCTACTCCAATAAGTATTTGCTTTTTTTTTTTAATTTACATTTCCAGGTAGCTAAAAAGTACTCCATTCCTTCCATTAAAAAAAAATAATCCCATTTACTCTGAAATTTATTGAGTACTAAATTCAGTAATAATTATATGATAATAGAACTATTATAATAATAATAATTTTGAAAATATTTTGTTGTTTTATACTTTTATTAAATACTTCATTTTTATTTATATTTCTCCGAAATCACAAAAAATAAATTAAATTTGCAAATTTTAAGATGCACCAATGCATAGGACACTAGTATTACAGATGCAGCCAGTAGAGGGGATCGGAATAGAGGTTGACGTTTCTTGCTGTACTGTCCAGTATCTTCTTTTTCCAGAAGCCGACGAAGACTGACAATATTGCTCACCTGACCCTAATATTTTCTTAGTTCTGAAATCTTAATAATGAGTTTCAAAATTAGGGAGATATTTTTAGATTTTATTTGGAAAGTTTTTGAGTGAATTTAAAGTATTTTTAAATAAAAAGTAAAAATATTTTGTTTTTAGTTAACCCTCCGAAAACATTTTTAAAGCCTTAGGAGAATAATGCAAATAACTTTTAGCTAAAACATAAAATTTATATTCCGAATGAAACACCTTTGAGAAGAACATAACATATGAATTTATATTTAACTGTGTTTGTCTAAGTAAAGCATATTTGTGTGTATGGGCGATTCTACGGCGAACCTTTTGGGCGACCAGCCGATTTTTAAATTTTTTAAAATTTAAATTTTTATTTTTTTTGTTTTTACTCTCAAATAATTTATATGATTTATTGGAACTAATTTTTTTTTTAAAAAAAACTGATTTGATGTAATTTGGATACATATACAAAACAATGAACTTGGTGTTGGTGAGTTTATATTTTTCTATTCTCTTAATTCTTACTTTCCTTTTTTTGGGGCGACGGGTTAACTATTTGGCAACAAACAACCTACAAGATCCAATTCATGGTCAATTTTTTGGGGTAATTAAAAATAAAAGATTAAAATTGACAAGGGGTATATATTATTAACTCAAGGACTCGTGGAAAGCAAAGTATGAAATTAAAAATAGGTTTAATTGTAGCTAACTAGATATACAAATACAATGTACCTTCAGAATGAATGAATGAATGAACGCAGTCCACAGCAAAGAAACAAAGTCCAGACACCATTTCTTGTTTCAAGGACGTGTCCATATAAATTTTAGATGGTAGTAGATATATATATATACACGCTCCCATCCCTGTGTTGATCTTTTATGTCTCCTACCAGTACATGCATGTTTGGCTTCTTTTTTTAGCTTTACCTTTCCTTTTTCCTTAGCAGTTGAGTTAACCAATTCTCTGCATGTCCTTTTAAGGCAAAAAAGAAAAAGAAAAGTGTGTATTGTTGTTGTTATCAGTAATTATGTAATTAATGCATGTGTAAAGAGACATAATCCGGGTTTTTGTCAAGTGCTGGTTACGTGTGTGCGTGTGTGCAAGTTCTAAAGAACTTGATTATTAGGGGTGATCGAGCTTATTATAGTTACTACCATTTTAGCAACTGATGCATTATTACAAAAGTGTACATATACTTTAGAATACATAAAACCTAAACTCTATTTTTCACATAATTGGTAGATGTTACAATTCTTGTTATTCAATCTATCAAGTTGTACTAGCTAGGGTTGTAGTCCTTGTAGAGAGGATGATGCCTTGAGACTAAAAATGGTTGGATATCACCAAAGAAAAAACTGTAGATGGGGCCGGTTGATGCAATCAGTAGACTAAGCAAAATTTGCACAAGGCAAAAAAACATGACATAATGATGAATAGAAATGCCCTAACCGACGGACAAGTGACACCCCCATCCTATGTACTACTACTAGTATATGTATATGTATTACTCATAGCTAGGCCTAGTAAGTAACGGGGTAGACATGGTCCAGGAGATTCCTCCCTGTATTCTTCTCGTCTCGTTAATATGAAGTTATTTTTTGAATTTGATCTGTCCCTGAAAATAAACTTCTGTATTTGTCTCGTTCTGTTTTGCCCGTTGTTTATTCGATTATTCTCTTTTTTTTCTTAAATTAAATTTTTTTTATTTTTTTATAGTAATTTGTATAATTATTTTTTAATTTAAAATCAAATAACATGTAATATTTTTATTATTAACAACATATTCTATTACAAAATGTTATGAATTTATAATGAAATAATATATTTATATATATATACATATATATATATAATTGGGTTGGGAGTAGGGTGAGAATATTTTTCATAACTGGCTCTAATCCTATAAAATATTAAAAATCAAATCCCATTAAAATTGAAATTGGGTGAGTCCCATCGAATTCGGAAGAAATTGCCAGACCAACTGATCCAACTTAGCAGTATTAATTTGGTACTCCTTGTGGTAGCCGTAAGTCCCATCGCCGACTAGGCACACTGCACTATATATATACAACTATAACTACTCGACTACGCCCTTATTACATCATCCAATCCCTTTTCCAATCACACTATTCCTATTCCCATCCCGTCCATCGCATTACACTTCTCTGTGGCAACTAATTTCAGGTCACTTTATAATAACAATAATATTTATGGATTTGAGTCTGCTCCTCAACATTAAAAATTAATTAAAATTATAATATTTATTTTATCACTCTTTCATTTCATCATTATTTATCAAGAAATGGAAAAAGATAATTTATGCAACTTCCCTTGGCTTTGTGAGCAAATAAAAGTATTTAGAAAACTTTATGGTTGAACTCATCAGCTAGCATCAAGGACATTAAAGAAAGTAGCATATGGTTCACAAGGAAATTTATAAAAAAAAAATAATCATTCGGCTGTGTTTTTCATTGATAATGGATTCTAAACAAGGTTTATATCAAGCTTATTATATATATATATATATATATATGTTATTATTCTGCTATCTACGTTTTAAGGAATGAATTATCATTTACTGATTATTTTTACATGAAATGGTCTTCATTCTCCCATATATTTAGCCATTCCACAAAATGTCCATAGGAACGAAAAAAAAAATGTAATAACTCGAATCAAATCATAACATAATAAATTCAATACGTTGTTTCAATAATACATTTTTAAGTTATCTTAACTCACTGTAAACTTACGTAAACAATTATGATCGACCGCAAGTATTATTAGTAGTAACTTAATTTATTACATATTGACAAATTTTTTTCATATGTTTGGACGCAAAATCATAATGTTATAAAAAGTACTAATAAGTCAAGTTTCTTTTGTTTGTTTAGGTCATAGATCCGCTCCAATCATAGGAATCTAACTCAATAGTACTACTAAACGACCTAAGATTTAGGTATATGTCATGTTAATTAGAAAATGTTGGTAGAAATGATTGTAAAGGTGATGCAAGTATGTAGACAAAACGATTATAAAGAGAGTGATACCATGCACCCAGACAGACCAAATTAATAAATACCCCCGACATTGTTTCGTTGGTCGAGGACTTAAGATTTGCTCTGCCCCTTTGTTGATCCTCTGTCTCTTTCAATTTCATTTTCACCATTATATTATATTAATTACTGCTTGTCTTTCAACTTACTTCTAGCACGATCCACGTTCTGAATTTAAAACAGTTCTTTTTTTTAAAAAAAAATATTTGAATATATTAGAGCATTTGATTAATCTTATAAACACGCCCTCCTTCCTATATAAGAGTCGTGCATAATACAAATTTAAGCATATTATAAGACTCTAGTTGAATTACATTGATGTGGAGATTTGCATGTCAATTACACAATTTAAACTCCTTTTAGTCTTATATCTTCTTTAATCCTGCTTTGACTTCATTTTTTTTCTAATAATTTAGCTGATAAAAATAACAAAGGTGTAAATTTAAGGAGTTTTATTATCTCTCAAATATCCGGACTTTGGAACTCAATTCTACATCATTTCATGATATTCATGATATTCAGTCATTATTAAAATGTAAGGCATACCAAACCTTTTATATTATGATTATTATTATTATTATTGAGCTCAAAGAAGTAATTTAGAATAGTTTAAAGCCACTCGTTGAGCAAATGGTTGCCTTTTGGTTAAAATCATTTAAATTTAGTCTAAGATCTGAAAAAAAAGACGGTCCAAATTTATTACTCATTCCGTCTCCCAAAAGATGACCGAAGATATAAATATTTTTTTAAAATAAATGAGATAAAGTACATAAAGTGAAAGACTGAAAGGTAACTAAGCCATCTAGTAGAATCTAGTATAAAAAATAAAAATACTCATCATTTTAGATAATCTTATGGAGTCACTAAAGATAAATTTAGAAATTTTTTATTCTCTTTCCTTTATTTTTACTTTTTTTAATATGTGTACAAATTATACTTTGTTCATCTTTTTGGAGCCGAAGAGAGTATTAATTATAATAATAAATAAATAAATAAATAAACTTATTCAAACGAACTTGTTTTACCAATACCATGATTTAGTGGAGCTGAGAACATTGGGGTCCATATAAGGACCTTGAAACAGGCCTTTGAAAACTTGATATAGGTTGGAGTTTACCAGGTCCAAAGTCAAACTATTGCTGCTATAATGGTCAATAGATTGGGCTAAGATAGAAATTACCTTCTACTTGTCAGTGGGGTAGCAATACTTTCGGAGGGACACTTGGGGTTGAATAAAATGGGCCTTTCTAGTTTATAATGGTCAAGGCGTGGGACGTGGGTTTAAGTCCCATTTCTGACTCTCTTTTTTTTCTGTAATTATTTTTCACTTTCAGTCACCTCAGTAATTTAACTTTTACCAAATAAGAGAACATACTTGGTTATTAACTGCATTTACCCAACTGCTTAACCTAAAATCTAATTACATTTGGCACATACCTTTTAAATTTGGAATTAAGCAATACAAGTATTTTGGTAAAGTTTTCTGTTTCTAATAATGGGAACCATACTCAAGAAATCCTTTATTTCCCCTCTTGCCATACCCAATGATGAAACTTAAAACACCCTTTTGGTATTTTTCTCCATTTATACTGTGGGAAGACATATACTTGATCTCTTTTTTTCTTTAATTTTTTACGAATTGATATTTATACAAGTGAATGTAATAGTTTTTCTAGACTTCCCTGACATGATAGTAAAAAAGACACACATTCATATGGATAATATCTTATATCTTGTTGAAATATTAAAATTTACCGATAGAAATAACAGTTCTCTATTTTTCTTTTTTTCTCCCAAAGAAGTTTGAAGTTTAACTAGTTAGGTAGTCCATTGAAAATAAGTCATCTTCATTCTCTATAGCCCTAGAGCCTATTGACAGTCCAAGAGTTGAGTACATAATGCAAAAACCTCAGGTATAATGAATCAAAATATATAATTTATTTGTGAAAAATAAAAGGAGATCGACTAGTACAAATAAGAATATGTAAAATAATTCAAAACATAAAACACAATATAATCATGGATCATGTACACTTAATATTCTGGAGCTGCCTACTCCCCACGACAATATTCATGGTACAATTCATGTTGGCGGATTTGTTGTTCTTAAACACCTTCCATACCGTGATATTTCCTCTCATCCTGGATGTGCTGCTCAAAGGAAAAATCCCAGAACTAAAATCCATTGCAAATTCCACTGAATTTACTGTTATATTTGCGGATGACAAGTTCACTAGCATATCAAACTGCCAAGTGGACCGTGCACTAACTCGTGCCTGACGAACCAATGCCTCCCCTATTTTTATGCCCCGATAATAAAATTCAACAGTCGTGTTTTCGTATCTAAAATGTCCGAAATTTGTGTTCTTGACGTCAAATTCAGTGTCCATCCCTATGTTGAATGAAGGGATGACTGAGGTGTCAAAGCTGAATGTGTCGAAAGTGGCAGACCTTATGCGGAACTTTGGAGTTCTGAATTTTACCATGAATAGTGCACATAAAGCTATGACAGAAATGAGAAGGATAGCAAAAACAACAAGGAATGTGGAGCGCTGGATGCGTCGTCGTCGTTTCTGGAGATGACCATCGTCTTTTTTGGCAGATATTTCTTCGTCGAGACGAGCATAAGGATTGGTGCTAGGGGGAAGGTGTGTTTTTTCAGTCTCTTGCTCCTCTACCATCTTGATTAACTGAAAGAAACAGAATGATGGATATCAACGTTAATGGTGGTTGTAATGTCTATGTCTATGTCTATGTATATGTAATGGTATTAGGTATAAGATCATAGAAGTAATAGTAGTAATATGACTTAATTGATTATGAGCGCGTGAAGACTAGACTTGATTTCTTGACGTCTCGAGAGGTTTGTTCCTTCTTTTTTACTTTCGGTCTTTGGAATATTTCAGAGGGGCTTGGACTTCTTGTCCCAAGGAAGGGGTTGGGTTGGGTAGCGTATTGTACGTATACTTTGAGGACTAAATAAAAACATTCTCCCATATTTGCATGAGGTACGCTCTTTTTTCCATTATGTAAGTCGTTTAAGATATAAACTCACATATTAAGAAATCTCTAGTAATGTTAGTTAATTAATTTTATTGTAAAATTTTATTTTTCCTCACTAGTACTCTTCCTCCTCTCTCTCTCAATGACTCCTGATTTGTTTAATTTCTCTAGCCCAACATACAAAATTTTATTTTCGGTCTCATATTTTCTATAATTCCCTCGTTAATTTTTCTAGATATATAAAAAACGTCTTATATTATGAATTTTTTTTCCTCTAAAACATCTTATATAACGGAAAGAAGGGAGTACTTTAACCAATATATATATATATATATATATATATATACACACACAGAAGGGATCAGGTGCTTACCCTTAAAAAGTTTACCCAGCTTACCTATTAAAAAGGCGTGTCTTTTTTCTCTCTCCTCGCTCAAAACAGTTCGCATCATTTTTTTCTTTCTCTCTTATTTCTCTCATCTGAAAGAGGCGAGCTAGGTGCCATCTTCATCCGAAAGAAGCCCTAAATCCTGGTATGTCTCCAATCCAAATCAGGTTTTTATGGGTATTCCAAATCAAGCCCTAATTGAAAATGTTCTCTCTCATTTTCGTGTTTTCAGACAAACCAAAGCCCTAATACGAACGAATCTGAGTTCGATTTCTTCTGACATCTGGGATAAGCTTTTAAGGTGCGATTTCTTGTGGGTTTTCATTTTAATTTCAACTATATACACTTCTGACATATGGGAGGAAAATTTACTAAAAATTTTATCTATAATCATGCTTTTATCTGTGTGCTTGAATTTGGTGTACTAGTATATGTTATTCTTTCTTTCTATTCCTTTTATGAGAATCCAGTCTCTGCATTATTCAAAAGAATCAGTGTGCCATTTTGAGCACAACAAATAGAGCAATTTTTTTGTCACAATTTGTTGTATATTTACATAAAGACATTTATGAGTTTCAGTTGTTGTGGTGCATTTGATTCCTGTAAACATGTTGAAGAAATATTTGGGCTTTCCTTTTTTGGGAAATATTTGTTTTGGTATTGTCAGCCTCAATTATTTTGTTTATTATATATTCCCAAGCTGTTTTCACTTATACTTTGAGAAAATGAGTAGTATGAGTGTATGGATTATATGAATTTATACTTTCAGCTATATGTTGTTGCTGCTATCTCTAAGCATATTCAACAAGGACAAGAGAGTGAAGTCAAGTCCAACAAAATGAATTTTATATTAACAAGGTCTTGAGCTCAATGTTATTGTCCTCTTTTCGTATGATTTATGACTCGAGGTAATGGTTTTAAGCTAAGTGTTCAATGACTCAGTTCCTTTCATTGCTAGTTGTGTAAACATGATTGCTTAATGTGTAGCTTTTATTATGTGTGGACAGGATATCAGTAATTGTATTCGTGTTTGAGAAAGACTTTCTCACTTGAGCAGCTATGAACGCACATTGTGATTGTGAGAGACGACCTCAACTTAAAACAGCATGGATCGATTCAAACCCAGGAAGAAGGTTTTTATCATGTTCGAATTATGGAAAAGTAAGTGTGTTAGGGTTTCAATTTTTTTTATATCTCTTCCATTATATTTACTTTCAAACCTTCATTGTTTATAGAGGAATGCTTGTCAATTTTTTTGCTCGGTATGATCCTCCAATGTGTGATAGATCAAGACAAATAATCCCCGGATTACTTCGAAAGATTAACGGAATGAAGGAAGAGATGGAGAAAATGTGTGCACTAGGGAAAATGCGAAGAAACAAATTTATTGTTTCACTTGTTATTTCTTGGTTATTTATTTTAATCATATTATTGTAATATTGTGTTGAATTTTGTCATGTTCATTAAGGATGTATAAGAATCTGATTATATTGTTTAATGTAAAATGTGTTGAATATTGTCATGTTCCTGAAGGATTAGTCATTCATTTTCAATCCTGTATTTTATTGAATAGTTGGAAAAAAGTTGGATGTTTTTCTTCTTGTATATCAGCATTGTTGTGTGTTCATTATATTTATTTTTAGGTGATTGATGGGGGACTTGTTGGTGGATCCACATTTACTCGACAAATTGGGCATATGGTCCCCCTCCACTAATAAAAACTTGACAGAGCTCATGATATTTTACTTTCATGCCACCTCTGGTTTCACATCATCCATATATTAATAATCATGTGCTCCCTGTGTTAGATCTCAATCAGTCCAAGAATTCGTGCTAGCTTGAAGTGACACTAATTTTACATTAGGGAATTAATATAGGACATATAGGTATTACAGTAGTACTTATTTCACTAAGAAATTGTATGGTTAATTTCTTCAGAAACTCTGATTATATACTTGTTTGTCATTGTCTTGCTTGTTTTTGTTAAACAAACCATATATGTCATACTGGCTCACAACATCCCATAGCTGCAACAAACTGATACATTGAGCACAACTGCCCAGGCAGTTCAGTTTCTAAATTGCTATAAATCCAAAAAAGCAAATAGAAAAACAGATGTAACACAATATCTAACATCAGTATACTTACACTTCCTGAATCTAGCAAACAGAAAAATGGATGTAACATATTATCTAAAAATGGATTTAACAAAAGTCTTGATTACCAAAACGATATACAGTAAGTCATACTACAACAACTTACTACAACAACTACATACTATGATAACAGTCACCACAAAATATTTTCTTAAACAATACTACAACAACTTACTACACCCATAACTGAGTCAACATAGAAACTAAGGTACTATCAACATCTAGATATTATGATAAAATCGACACTTGTTCAAATGCTGTAGCAATCCACCTATTGTAGCTGGATACAAAGTGATAGAAGTTTATCTCCTTGAACTGCCTTCATTCTTGTTGCCTCTAGTCTTTTATGTAGCAACTGATTGCCTGACATGAAAATCACAATAAAAATCAATGGCTCAGATGCATAATATGTAGAGAATGGTTTTTTTTAATTTGTTTTTATTTTTAAAAAGGCATGCCCCTGATATGTGCAAACAGAACTGAGTGCCAAATATACCAACATAATAGAGGAGCAAATATATATTATGCTTTAGAGTAGGGGACCTCAAGAAAACCACAGCAGACATAGTAAACAATGCAGTAGCTCAGAATAAAAATCACCTTATTCTACAGCCATTGAAATTATCACCTTATTCTAGTAGAATAAAAATCACAATGTAGTAGTTCAGAATGAGTATGCAGAATTACCTCAGAATTTAGATTTAATGATTCACATATTAATCTCAGTAGCATCATCATTATCTACATTTGGAGCCTGCGTAGCATCATCATTTGATACTCCAACTCTACATGTAAACAAAAATTAAAGTCAAATACAGAGCAAATACCAAAGTGAATTTTAAAATAATAGCAAAGTCAAAATACACAAATCTTTCTTACAGATTATTAAGCTTTGGACAGTTTCTTTTATCGTGTGTCACACCAACTTTCCCACATGCATGACAACGTCTACTCTTGGCACTTTTTGCTTTCCCCAAAGCCCTTTCTTTGCCACCCTTTAGCCTTTTGCCACACCATTTTGCTCGCACGTAGTTTGGCTCAATATAACTATGTTCATGTGTAGAAGTCATGTTAACTGACTTGGATACACTAATTCCACCACACTCCATTTCCTTGTTTCTTTCGGAATCAGGTTTTCCAATAATTTGCTTCACCCTCTCATACCCATTATCTAGACATTCTTTTACAAAATTTGTGGCTTCTTCATTTGTGAGAGCACTATCAATCAAATTTAAAGAACGTTGAATCAATTGACTCCGCAAGAGTAAGTATGACTTGTCATCTTTTATCGCCACACCATTATCATCAATTACACTTATTGATTTTGTCGTCTTTATCCATCTCGATAAAATGTATTTTGTAGGCAACTTGTCAAGATCATGATACTTATTCAAGTAAGCTAGTACATGCCGACATACGATTCTCAAACTCTCAAATTTTTTGCAAGTGCATGTAGCATAATCCAAAGATTTGTCATAATGGATTTCTCTTACAGTACACTTGTTGACATTCCTTCGACAAATCTTGTATACATGGTAGTTGACATCCTCTTTCATAAGTTCAAACTTATAATTCAAAGACTTACACAACTCGTCTTCAAATTTATAATACATAGAATATGTATAAATGTTCACCATTTGACTTAAGAAGTGATTGGCAATTTTCATTCTCGGTCTCTCAATCAAATCTTTGTTATCTGATTCCAACTTTACATGTCGTTGATGTTGAAGTCCCCGACCAAATTGAATCATAAAATCCACAAGTGAATTTCCTTTACAAACAACTCTTTTAAAAAACGCATGAGAACTCTCCGCTCGTTGGCTACTTGACATGCCAGCTGAGAAAACATGATTCACATGTGCGGGTGCCCATCTACCACGGATGTCATACATTGATTGCAGCCATTTATTAGTAGCCAACCCACTTTTCTCTAACAACTCCACCCAAGTAGAGTCAAACTTTTCCACAGTTTCTGAATTCCAAATGCAATCTGCAAACTCTTTATAATAAGCACTGTATTTTGCTGAGTCAATCTTCTCTGAAAATTTGGTTAAAATGTGCCAACTACAATAGCTATGAAATGTCTTAGGAAGGATATGTGAAATGGCGTTTGTCATAGCCGGATCCTGATAAGTGATAATCATCTTAGGTGCATCACCTGACATTGCATCCAAAAAACACTTGAAAAGCCAAGCAAAAGTATCTATGGTTTCATCACTTAAGAAAGCACAACCAAATACAATAGTTTGACCATGGTTATTAACCCCCATTAGTGGTGCAAATATCATTCCGTAACGATTAGTGTTGTACGTGGTATCAAAAATGACAATATCGCCATAAAATCTATAAGCCCGTCTCGAAGTTGTATCAGCCCAAAAACAACGAGTAATCCTTTTTTCATCGTCTGTATCAATTGTAAAGGTGAATGCAGGATTTTTCTGTTGTTCTAACTTCAAGTACTCATTCAACATATCGCCATCTTGTCCCTTCAGTTCATTACGATTGTCTCTTTCACAGTTATATAAATCTCATTGCGTGCACCCGATATTTTCAATCCCCCCCCCGCATGTACTGCAAGAAAGTTATATTGTTGGCATTGTGGTATATTTACCATGCCAAGTTGTTGACTCAAACATTTTGGGCAGCTGACACATTACGGTGCGATCGTAATAGATGTCTCTTATGTGGGGTTGACAATGGGTGACAATGGCCCTCTTCAGTTATGGTTACTACGTACAAGTCATTTCTTTTAACCACCACAATTCTTGCACTACAACCTTCTTTATGAGATCCACGTTTTATTTTTGCATCCACATTGGGTAATAATTTGCCCTTTCCTTGCTTATAACAGACATACTCCTTCCTCACAATCTCACCGCTTCCCTCCTTTTTTTTCTCGGTATGCTTTCGCACACTAAAACCAGCATGTACTGCATACGTATTGTAAAAAATTTGAACGTCCTCTAATGTTTGGAATTTTTGACCTAGCTCAGGAGTAAATTCATCGGCTACTTGAGGATAGTAGACAACAGATTTATCATTGTTCACATCCAACCCCTCTTCAATCAAGTCATCCCTCTCCATCTCCATTTCAAAATTATAAATGCAATCTAAATTCATTTCTGCATTATCCCCACAACTATCAATTCCAAGGTTCATAGAATCCATAATAAATAACAATTTCCTGAGAATAAATTTAAAAGAACGATTAAGTAATACTTGTCATTCAACTTCCATAAAAGGAGATAAGCAATCAATTTCAACTTTTTCAAATTCTGGAAAATTTCAGGAATGACACTGTGCCATTTTAAGAAAGAAATAAATAAACTGGCATAAGCAAACTGCATCACCACTAATAATATTCTGACTATGCTTTGAAATTATTCAACAATATAATATTAGTATCACCACTAATACATATATGCTCCAATCCAGCAAACCAAATAAAAATATTAGTATAATTTAGCCCAATCCAGCAAACCAAATAAAAACCAAATAAAAACTCAAATTTCTGGAATATTCGTATAATTTCAATTTCTCTGTCATATCTGGAAAATTGAGTCAATTTCAACTTTTTCAAATTCTCTGTCACATTTTTTTGAAATTGAGTCAATTTCAAAGAAAAGGGAAAAAGTACATTAAAACGAATCAGTTTCAAGAACGCAGATTCGTTCCTATTAGGGCTTTGCTTTGTCTGAAAAAATCGCACCTTAAAAGCTTATCCCAGATGTAAGAAGAAATCGAACTCGGATTTGTTCGTATTAGGGCTTTGGTTTGTCTGAAAACACGAAAATGAGAGAGAACATTTTCAATTAGGGCTTGATTTGGAATACCCATAAAAAACTGATTTGTATTGGAGATATACCAGGATTTAGGGCTTCTTTCGGATGAAGATGACACCTAGCTCGCCTCTTTCAGATGAGAGAAATAAGAGAGAAGAAAAAATGACGCGAACTGTTTTGAACGAGGGGAGAGAAAAAAGACATGCCTTTTTAATAGGTAAGCTGGGTAAGTTTTTTAAGGGTAAGCACCTGATCCCTACTGTATGTATGTATATATATATATATATATACCAATTAAACATATGTATGAATATAAATCTAGCCCGGTTTATTTATTTAGTTAAACTACATGAGCTTGTATTTCCAAACTCTCCGAGAATAACTACAAGAACCGAGGAAGTAAATCATAACATTTGAACAATATTTTCAAAACATTTAATACAGGGGAAATTAGGGAGCAGAATCCCAAAAGATACAAATTAAATTCAATATCTTACAATCCCTTGTCAAACCAACAACGGATTTAGATCCTATCTTTAGTCTTGTGTGGGACGAATTCACAGTAACTTCAACTACAAAACTTAAAAAAAAAAGAAAAAGAAAAAGGAATTCCATCAAAACAAGATTTTATTTCTTCTTTCACATCAGCGTGAGATCCACTCTGAACGTCCATTCGACTTGCGGAAACATAACTTTTCTATGAAAATATATATACATACTATACATATCACTTGCATGTCAAGTTCTTGAGTTGCTTCTTCTTGACAAAAACATCCATGTTGCAATTCATGTTGGTGGATCTGTTATTTTTCAATAGCTTCAATATTGTGATCCTTCCTCTCAATTTAGATTGCATGCTTATCGGCAAAATCCCCGAACCCAAATCCTGGACAAATGCCAACGAATTCGTCGGTATATTTGTTGATGTCAACTTCACATTTATACTAATCTTCCCTGTGGAGCGTGCTCTAGCTCGTGCCCCTCGAACAAACGCCCTCCCTATCTTTACGTCCCAATAATAGAAGTACACAGTAGTGTTTTCATATTTGTAGTGACCAAAATTTGTGTTTTTGACACTAAATTCAGCTTTCAATGTAACAATGAACGAAGGGTTTGTCGTGTTGCCAACACTTAAGGTGTTGAGATCTGCTGACCGAACGCGGAATTTTGGGGTTCTGAATTTTAGGATTGTGAGTGCAAAGAGCAAAATTAAACCGGTCTCCAACGCAGTAAGTGCAACAATGTAGAAGTAAAATTTGAGGCGTTTTTTGAGTTTAGAACGCCGGTGAGATGCGGCCGCGGCCTCTTCGTCTCGTCGGGCATGACAACTTGTACAAGCTAATGGATGTACCGGCTGCTGCTGCTCCTCCTCCTCCGCCTCCTTATCTGCCATCAAATATTGATTTTTGATAGTGTGTGGATACAGAGCTCTAGCTAGGGATAGTGGGCAAATATATAGGGGGATTTAATTCATACGAGTATTATAACTTTTAAGTGTAATAGGGCATTATGAACGTATATGTAGTAGTATCTTACTTTGGATATAAATATGTAATTCGTTTAATGTGAGTTTGGCAAAATTTTTACTTTTCTGATTTCTTTCACTAAACAAGAGGGTTACTTTTGAGTCCACATTTGTGGGCTAATATTTGGATTTTCTTAAAGTGAATATGATTGTCGTTTTCGATAGTACAACCCCTTCTTCTTTTTTTTTTGGCACTTTATTGTTTGTGGTTGTTGCTTTCAAGTCTTATACAGCTAATATTATAGTTTCATTTATTTTACTTTGAAAGTATCTGAAACTTTTTTCTTGCAATTATATAACCTTTTATTCACTAGAAGTCCCTGAATAAGTTACTTAATTGAATCACTTCAGAAATACACAATGAGTCCTGGGCAATTTTGTAAGATACCTAGCTCTCCCTCAAAATATTTATTCTCCCTTTGATTTGAAGGTCAAATATGGTTGGTTTGTCCCCCAATATAAATCAGAAGAAATTCACCTTCCCTAACTCAAATTTCAAAAACAAGAAGAAAAAGAAAGGGCCCAGACGGAAAGCTTAAGAAAACATAAAAACTAGTATATGCAACTGCTCAAAGTTTAAAATTAGGCGAATAATATTTCCAACGCTGAAAATATAAATAGTTAACCGCTCATATGGAAATTCCAAGTACGTACTACTGTACTAGTCACATTTTAAATCCCGGACAACCTTATCTGCTAAATCAATTGTGACGGCGCAGTCCATTTTAGGATATTTGTTGTCCCTCTTGAGCACCTTCAACACCTCCACCTGCCCTCTCATCTCTGATTTGCTACTCAGCCCCAATGAACCCGAAGAAATATCATTCCTCAAGCTTGAACCGTCGGATCCAGCAGAATAGGTAACATTCAAGCTCACCTTCAATACTTTGGTCGACAAAGCCTTAGCACCTGCTTCCTTAATAAAAGCCTCACCAACTCTTTTCCCCCTATAAGACAAGGTCATGTAGCAGTCATGATATTTGTATGGCCCAAAATTTTTGTTCTTGATTGTAACATCAGCGTCCAATTTCATGCGGAATGAGGGTGAAGAATTTGTGGTTGTGGAAGTGCTAACAATAAGATTGTCGATGGTTACGGATTTCAAGCGGTACTTTGGGGTTCTGATTCGAAAAATGGTCATGTCAAGTGTCACTATTATTATGGAATGGAAAACAATGAGAAGAACAATGAACACTATTAATTTGCTGCGGCTGCGACGACGACGACGGAGATCTTCGGACTGAGCTGGGCCGCCACCGGGGGCGGCCGATGACTCTGTGTCCGTGTTGGCTGGAGGGGATTTGGCGTGCAGCTGATGATCACCGTTTTCTGCCATTTTTGTGAATTGAAAAAAGAAAAACTGAATAAGTGGTGTCTTTGAGGAGATTATTCAAGTCGATTTATGGATTATTTTGTATGAATTGAGGCTTATCCTAAGAAGTCTCTCTCTATATATATATTAGTGTAGTGGTTGCAAGTTGCAAGGAGTATTGTAGGACAAAAAGACAGGTGTGCAAGTTGCAGGTGGGGGAGTACGGCAACTTACCCACTAATATTGAAAAGGTCTTTGCTCTTGTATACTCTTAGTTACTACTACTATAATAAGATAAGAGAGAATGGCCGTGGATTTACGCGGTTACCCGTGACCTGAGCTTTCTACCGGGCGGGAACGAAAGTATTCATGAAAGATGAAACATATGAAAATATAATATTTTAATGCAAAAATATCAAGCCTCTAAAAACTATTCTCGAAATATTTCATAAAAAATTGAAATATTTTTCTCTAATTAGTCTAAACGGGTATGAATATAGGGTAACTTGCTGCATTCTACCAATTGGTTTAACTTGCACCCTTTACTACATCAACCAACAACTTGCCTGATATTAATATAATATTAGGATCAAGTGTTGGCACAATGGTCGTAGGCCTCAAGTCCTCTCTCCCTCGGCCTCTCTAAATGATAAAATGTTTTAATGATACTAAATAAAAATAAAATAACATAAAAAAACTTCTCATTATTAATGCGGTGACCGGGTTCAAGGTGTTTGAAACTTGGTCAAACTCTTATGTTTTTGACTTGGACTAATAGGAAAGACTTTGATCGTCTTTATTCACATGAGTAAAACGTTTCCTTTTCGGACGGATTATAGGACTACCTCAAATATCCCATCAAAAGCGGGCCAGGGGTACCATTTAGTTGGGCTAGTTGGGCATGGTTTCAAAAAAAAAACCCAAATGAAAATTGGGTTAAGGTAGAGTTGAGCCTTGAAACCAAACCAATTCAACCCGGTTTGTATTTGGTATACTCCAAAGTCCAAAGTCCAATCCATATGTTGGGAATTTTTCTTTTATTTTCACAAGTCTTAAAGAAACCCAACTTTAATGATATACCCTTTTTTTTTTTTGGCTAGTTTTCAATGATATACCTATTTCTGCATAGGTATAAAACTGTTGACCATAATTTTTATCATGCGGATTGAATGAAAAGAATAGATGTAACAAGAAAAACAAAAACAAAAGTAAAGTTATAATATTAATCATAAAATAATTAGAATAATCAAACAAAAAAATCCTTACAAAAAAATTCTTCATATCATATCATTTATTAAACTAACTGAAATTAAATTGTATGACACATTATGTTATTTATTTATTTAAGAAAAAAGTTAAATATGATAACATTTATTAGAATACATGATATTTCTACTTGACTTCCCCTTTAAAATTTGTAGAATATTCATCATCAACTCTACAACATAACTAGGAAAATGTAGGTAAATAAAACTTAAATAGTAATATCTCTTTCTTTTCTCAAACAGTTAAAAACAAACAAAAGTTCAAATTTCTCATATCCAAAAATAAAAATTCCTCGGATTAAATAACTGGTGTGAGGCCCACACCTTATGCAAAAAATATTGGCATTAACTTGCACCCACCAGAATTGCTTACTAACAATTTCTTTCTGCACAGCAAACAGCAACATCGTAGAGTATCTCAATAAACTAGATAATACCCCGTGCAATACATAGATTAATTTAAATAACGAATTATATAATTAGTTAAAATTACGATGAATTTTTTTTAATAAGTTAATTTTATATAAACTTTTCAATATATTTTTACATGACAAATCACTATTTAATACGATACACATTGTATTTTTAACTTAACAATAAAAAAAATACTTTTTTTATAATACGTTTTCTTTTTATAAACTTTTTAATATATTTTTACATGACAAATCACTTACATTTGTAAATATATTGATTTTACTATAATATTACTTCCACCTTCAATGTGATACACATTGTATTAAAAGTCATTCACTTGTTGTTCCATTTTTTGAATCTTCTCTTTCATGGCTTCCATCCTTATTTTTAACTTAGCAATAGATTTTTTGATCCTTGAAATCTTGTCATCTCCATAACCTACCTTCAAATTTTCGATCCTTGAAATCTTGTCATCTCCATAACCTACCTTCAAATTGACCACTGTCAGTACTAATCATCGCTTATTTCTATAATTTTTCATTTCGTCTGCACTATATTTTCTCTCTCTAAAGAACTGCATATAAATGAAAACACATAATTTTATAAAAATAATATGCAAGAAAGCAATGAAATATTAGTTAAGAAAATCATACTTAATTACTTTACCTAATATCCATTGTTTTGTAATTTGTACTTTGATAATTGAAATTATTATTTACACACCCGGAAATGAATCCACACTCGGAGATTCATAATTTTATAAAAATAATATGCAAGAAAGCAATGAAATATTAATTAAGAAAATCATACTTAATTACTTTACCTAATATCCATTGTTTTGTGATTTGTACTTTGATAGTTGAAATTATTATTTACACTCCCGAAAATGAATACACACCAGGAGATTTTTATAACTAATTCATACTAACATATAAAATTTCAAATACCCACTACGAATTCATGACAAAATTCTCTTCTCTTAAATTGAACACCAAGATTACAACGCTATCAAACCCAACGCAACCCATTTTACATCCTAAAATTTAAACACCACATAAAAATACAGTATTATATCTTACAAAGATTTAAGCTATCTTTGGTCTGGTGGTCTTTTTTTCGATTTGCTTCCTTGGAATTGAGTTCTTCATTCGTATGAAATAAAGCAATGCACCAAAGAGTACAAGGCAAATATATCAGGAGATATGAGGCTGCCAAATATAAATAGCAAGACCCCAAGACCTTTTTTCGAAACAAAGAAAGTACAATAAAACGCCCAACATTAATAGTTGGAGCAAAACCAACCGTGGAGGTTAAAATTTTTTGAAGAACAGCTACTTTGGGAGTTACCTTAGATGTAGGTCCACCATCAGTACCAAATTCATTATATATTTGCGAAGTAGATAGGGTGTAGAAATAGACGAAGTGATGTCTTCCGAAGAAATAGAAAGACACTCATTATGTCTACTATTCGCTATTCTCCTCCTGTATTCATGACCCTTATTCTGTTTTGTATGCATGTTAATCATCTGAAAAGATCAAAGATCGAATTATCTAAGTGGTTACAATTTTCAAGGTGAAATTACTTGGTAATAATTTATTCCACCAAAATAATACTCTTTTTATTGATGATTATTAGTGAATATAACTAATGATTATGCAAAATGACATAACATTCTAAATTTTAACAACACAATTTTATAATTTAAGTAAATGTATCACACACTCACATATTAAAAATAGTTATCAGATAACATCTTCAAGCTTCAATTGATATATATTTTAACCATCCATCATTCATTTTCACAACATCTCCAGGCTTTGTTTCAAAAAGAAATAGCCTGACCGTGTTAAAATAAAAAATAAAAAAAAAGGAAAAACAAAAGGTTTAAAACTTTAGACAACCCTTCACTCTATATCCCTCTAGACTGTCAAAGTCAGATTTGTCGTGTAGTTTCTAATATATGTTAACTACCATCACATTAAACATGATACAACATCCACAACTTATGCTAAGATAATGAGTAATAGTTTATAATTTGTGTTAATAACAAGTGTAATTTAAAAGCTATAACATGCTATAAAGTATAAACTAAGAAAAATGGTTTTGTAAACACAACTATGCAATTATGTTATGAAATTCAAAACTAATATCTAACCAAATAATCAAAAGTTAAAAGCATTCACATTTTAATTCTCCCTATACCATTGTCCGCAATCTTTGTCAGCAAGGTTATCCTCGAAATTGAAAATGTATTACCTATTATAACAATTAAAAACGACTTTAGAGACCATTAGTTACTTTGCATGAATTTCTTTTTGATTCAATAGATTATTTATAATCATAGTTTCAGGTATGAAAGCATATCAGATATCAAAGTCTTTAGTGCATATGTTCACAGAAGTCCACGCAAAGAGATCAATCACAAATGAAACTTGTGGTATAAATAATGATAGTGAAGTCCAGATATTCATATATATATATATATATATATATATATATATATAGAGAGAGAGAGAGAGGGAGAAAATGATGTATAACCCCTTGATAAGTAAAATTTGTAGAATATCAATAAACAAACTTCTAACACAGAAAGAACGAGGAGATATTCGTGTATTACAAATCTATAAATGACTTTTGACTACATGGTAAGCCCATCTACCTTAATTAGCTTCTGATTTACTTATCTTTTTTAAGCAAAGGCAAAAATCTTTTCATTCTAAAAAAAATTATAAAAAAATGCCAAGATCCAAGACAATTAAATGACTTGCATTGATTTCATAAGATTACAGAAATTTGTAAAAGTTCACGTACTTGTATTTTCATTACATGAAAATTCACATAAATTCAGCCATACTATTGGGAAAGTCTTTATCAAATAAAAAAAATTTGAATAACACTTATCTACTCACTTGCACTTTATTTGAGGGCTAAAATAAAAGTTGCAGATCCTTGTTAGATTCACTTTAGAAATCAATCCTTATCATATATCACCTTTATACTTGCATTGTAACTCATCCTTCTATATCACACTTCAAACCAAAACACACTAGTTATATACACCATTATAGCCATTGTAAAATTTCATGTATCATGTATCATCTGGAAAGAAATATAAGAGCTTGTTCTTATTTATTTTACACCATTATATATATTATCTTGCGTACATAAACTAAGCCAAATGTAGTAGCCAAATTGCTTTCATCATTACTGATGTATCCCAGACCATATTAGATAACAGCTGAGAATCAAATAAAAAAATAAATATTGATATTAACATTGGCTTAGGAAACGTGTGACGCCCCCAAAATAGGTCCACACAACCCATTTTGAGTCGCCAATAACATTCTACAAAATACAAATACAAATATGAATTTTCCCATTTACAACTAATATTTGTCGTGCAAAATACGACCAAACACATACTGTGACTTTCCATACAAATATCGTACCGTATGGTACCACAGTATCCAAACCCAAATTATTACAATGCCGTAAAAAGACGACAACACATGTTTTAAGTCTCTAGTACAATCATTATTAAACTATGCCATAACTTGATAAGGACAACCACTAACTCGGACCATCACTCCACTCCCCGGCTAGTCCCAGCTACATTTTCCTTTCCTGAGAAGAACAATGGAACAAAACTGAAAAGGGTGAGCTCAAATAGCCCAGTAAGAAATATCATGACTAAGATAATGAAGAATAAAATTTATCTTTAGTCTTCAACAGAATTAAATCAGAGATTTAAAGATATTTTAATTGTTCAACAACAACAATTGCAGCGGAATAAACAATCCATTAGAAGAGTCAAGTAGATTATATCATTATAATATCTACCATCTTCTATAAATTAAAGGATCACCACCAATATTTTATCCCTGTAACACCAATCAACAATTCCTGTTTATGAACATCCAAATCAACAGTTTATATTCAACAGCCTCTCTTTGCACTACGTGCCAAAGATATTTATTTGTAACATCATCGGTCATGATCATGCCAAACGCCAGTTCATCTTTGCACTACGGGCCAAAGAGAACTTTCACCATACGCCTTTGTTTGTAACACCAAAAGTCATGATTATACCAATACACAGTTTGGTCAAAATCATGTCACGCCAGTTCATCTTTGCACTACGGGCCAAAGAGAACTATCACCACAATTTAAGTATGAGGATGAGGATGATGACAATGATACATTGAGATTAAGGATAAGAAAAGCTTTATAATTTAATCAGTATCAAAGATTGACCAAATTGCCAACACGATAACCAAATTGTGGAGTCAAATTCAAGAATGATATTCAAGAAATTATTTCATGCTTCAACTATAACGTATAGAAAGATTCAAGTGAAAAGATATTAGATGAAGCACAAACTATTAAGGATATTCTACTAATTTTCAGGGATTTTCTCCATTTAAAAATAAGGTTTTGGAAACAAATAAGGATTTCTTATCATAAATGGAGAAATGTGAAAGAAAAAGATATCCCTTAAAGAGTACAAAAGAAATGATAAGTTATATGAGTATAACAGAATATATGAAACTGCAATGGATTTTCACCTGTCATGCGATAATTCGCGTAGACAGATTATTTCCACAAAAGATTAATAAGTAATGAATACAAAGGGTTATTCACTAGGCATGCGTCAATCCGCACGGACAGGTTATACCCACAGATTAATAAGGAATGAATACAAAGGGTTATTCACCAGGTACGACACTCGTACATACAGGTTATTCCCACAGAATAATAAGGAATGAATATAAAAGGATATTCACCAGGTACGACACTCGTACATACAGGTTATTCCCACAGAATAATAAGGAATGAATATAAAAGGATATTCACTAGGCATGCGTCATACCGCACGGACAGGTTATCCCCACAAATTAATACAGAATGAATAACAACCTTTATGAGTATAATATCACTTACGAACATGAAAGCAAATGATATTATATATGAGTATGAAAGAAATGATATTCCCTACCTTCGTTAACTGGATGTTACTTTCTATGAAGTTTACTAACTTCGGATAATACTAGTATTCTCACAAATACTCACAATAGCCTAGCACACTAAGAGAACTTCAGAAATTTAGAGAGAGAGGAAGTATAAGCAATGAAGGTGTGAAAATTTCTTAAGCAAACTCTCCCTATTTATAGGAAAATCAAGGTGAGGGCATTTTGGTCTTTTCCCCATATTCTTTTAATATCATCCATCCATTTTTTCTTCCATTAATATCATCCATCCATTTTTTCTTCCATTAATATCATCCATCCATTTTTTCTTCCATTAATATCATCCATCCATTTTTTCTTCCATTAATATCATCCATCCATTTATTCAAAAAGATTAATCCATTATCAAAAGATAATTCCATTATAAAAAGATAATTCCATTATCAAAAAGATAAAACCATTATAAAAATAACTCCATTATCAAAATAAATCCATTTTTCTGTATTATTGTGTTAAATGTATTAATATCACAGATAGCATATACTCGCAATACTGACAACCAGATTATTCCCAGGAAAGAGGGGGCCTTCCATAAAAATGGCGCGCAATTAAATAACCCCTTTCCTTGACAGAATTTTTAGACATTGTCGATAATGCTAAAATATCCTATCAAATGATATAAGTTACAGTGTCGTGACAAATAGTAAAATATATTATGCAGATGCTAATTAACAATTATTGAATCAAGATACTATGCAATTGCTACTTTATCAATTATTGAATCAATAATATAAAACACTGTGCAACATCGTGAGCTACTGTGGAATACCGTGTGCTACTGTGGAATAACGCGTTTTACTGTTCTTTTTATCACCGGGTATTTTAACAGTTATCGGTTAAAGTTTTGCCGTCAATTTCTATCACTTTCTATATCCGACAGTTAACCCGTTGTGGGGCCCACTATCATTGACAATATTGCCATTTCGGCGTCGTCGTACGGTACCGAATATAATATTCCCCGACAGAAAGAATATTTCCCGACAAAAGGAATATTCCCCGACATACTATTTATCAGATAATTTGCATATAACACCCTTAACTATCATTTATAACAATTAAGCACTTCACTATTTAGAAAAATAATCATAAAGAAAATAATAAATTTTTATTTCATAAATTCGGGGTCTAACAATCTCCCCTCCTTATGAAATTTCGTCCTCGAAATTGACGTACGTACCTGATAATTCAAAAAGGTGAGGATACTTTGCTCTCATCTCGGATTCTAACTCCCAGGTCATTTCCTCAACATCATGGTTTCTCCATAAAACTTTAACTTGAGGTATAACCTTTGAGCGTAGAATCTGCTCCTTCTTATCCAAGACCTTGACAGGTATCTCTTCGTACGTCAAATCCTCTGCTATCTCGTCTGGTTCTAACTCAATAATGTGGTTTGGATCTTTCACATATTTACATAGCATGGATATGTGAAAAACATTATGAACACGAGACATGCTTGGCGGTAAGGCGAGTCTGTAGGCCACAGTTCCTACTCGATCGAGGATTTCAAATGGACCGATAAATCGAGGGTTAAGCTTTCCTCTCTTTCCGAATCGCGTAACACCTTTCCACGGAGCAACACGTAAAAATACATGATCTCCGACATTGAATTCCTCGTCTCTTCGATGAAGATCAGCATAACTCTATTGACGATCTTGTGCTGCTTATATACATTGTTATCTTCACGGGGGTTCGTGGAGTCTTTAACTCTATATTCATCCTTTGTAAGTCATCCAAAATAGGCCTTTACGTTGTCAGCATCGTACTCGTACTTGCATACGTTCTTCTACGCAATGCGTCAGCTACTACGTTCGCCTTTCAAGGATGGTATTAAATGGTATGATCGTAATCATTCAATAGCTCGAGCCACGTCGTTGTCACATGTTGAGTTCCTTCTAGGTGAAGAAATGTTTGAGGCTTTTATGATCTGCATAGATTTCTATTTACTCCCGTCTTTCTTCTTTACGAATAAAATAGGAGCACCCCAAGGTGATGTATGCGAACGTAGTAGCTGACGCATTGCGTAGAAGAACGTATGCAAGTACGAGTACGATGCTGACAACGTAAAGGCCTATTTTGGATGACTTACAAAGGATGAATATAGAATTAAAGACTCCACGAACCCCCGTGAAGATAACAACGTATACAAACAGCTCAAGATCGACAAAAGAGTTATGCTGATCTTCATCGAAGAGACGAGGAATTCAATGTCGGAGATCGTGTATTTTTACGTGTTGCTCCGTGGAAAGGTGTTACGCGATTCGGAAAGAGAGGAAAGTTTAACCCTCGATTTATCGATCCATTTGAAATCCTCGATCGAGTAGGAACGCCCCCAAAATAGGTCCACATAACCCATTTTGAGTCGCCAATAACATTCTACAAAATATAAATACAAATACGAATTTTTCCATTTACAACTAATATTTGTCGTGCAAAATACGACCACACACATACTGTGACTTCCATACAAATATCGTACCGTATGGTACCACAGTATCCAAACCCAAATTATTACAATGCCGTAAAAAGACGACAACACATGTTTTAAGTCTCCAGTACAATCATTATTAAACTATGTCATAACTTGATGAGGACAACCACTAACTCGGACCATCACTCCACTCCCCGGCTAGTCCCAGCTACATTTTCCTTTCCTGAGAAGAACAATGGGACAAAACTGAAAAGGGTGAGCTCAAATAGCCTAGTAAGAAATATCATGACTAAGATAATGAAGAATAAAAATTATCTTTAGTCTTCAACAATGATAAATCAGAGATTTAAAGATATTATAATTGTTCAACAATAACAATTGCAGCGGAATAAACAATCCATTAGAAGAGTCAAGTAGATTATAATATCTACCATCTTCTATAAATTAAAGGATCACCACCAATATTATGTCCCTGTAACACCAATCAATAATTCATGTTCAACAGCCTCTCTTTGCACTACGTGCCAAAGATATTTATTTGTAACACCAATCAACAATTTTAACAGCCTCTCTTTGCACTACGTGCCAAAGATATTTATTTGTAACATCACCGGTCATGATCATGCCAAACGCCAGTTCATCTTTGCACTACGGCCAAAGAGAACTTTCACCATACGCCTTTGTTTGTAACACCAAAAGTCATGATTATACCAATACACAGTTTGGTCAAAATCATGTCACGCCAGTTCATCTTTGCACTACGGGCCAAAGAGAACTAATACCACAATTTAAGTATGAGGATGAGGATGATGACAATGATACAGTGAGATTAAAGATAAGAAAAACTCTATAATTTAATCAGTATCAAAGATTGACCAAATTGCCAACACGATGACCAAATTGTGGAGTCAAATTCAAGAATAATATTCAAGAAATTATTTCATGCTTCAACTATAACGTATAAAATGAGATAGAAAGATTCAAGTGAAAAGATATTAGATGAAGCACAAACTATTAAGCTACTAATTTTCAGGGATTTTCACCATTTAAAAATAAGGTTTTGGAAACAAACAAAGATTTCTTATCATAAATGGAGAAATGTGAAAGAAAAAGATATCCCATAAAGAGTAAGAAATGATATGTTATACGAGTATAACAGAATATATGAAACTGCAAATGAATTTTCACCCGTCATGCGATAATTCACGTAGACAGGTTATTTCCACAAAAGATTAATAAGTAATGAATACGACGGGTTATTCACCAGGCATGCGTCAATCCGCATGGACAGGTTATACCCACAGATTAATAAGGAACAAATGCAAAGGGATATTCACCAGGTACGACACTCCGTACATACAGGTTATTCCCACAGAGTAATAAGGAATGAATACAGAAGGGTATTCACCAGGCATGCGTCATACCGCACGGACAGGTTATCCCCACAAATTAATACAGAATGAATAACAACCTTTATGAGTATAATATCACTTACGAAAATGAAAGCAAATGATATTATGTACGAGTATGAAAGAAATGATATTCCCTACCTTCGTTAACTGGATGTTACTTTCTATGAAGTTTACTAACTTCGGATAATACTAGTATTCTCACAAATACTCACAATAACTTAGCACACTAAGAGAACTTCAGAAATTTAGAGAGAAAGGAAGTATAAGCAATGAAGGTGTGAAAATTTCTTAAGCAAACTCTCCCTATTTATAGGAAAATCAAGGTGAGGGCATTTTAGTCTTTTCCCTAAATTTTGTGACGCCCCCAAAATAGGTTCACACAACCCATTTTGAGTCGCCAATAACATTCTACAAAAATACAAATATAAATACGAATTTCTCATTTACAACTAATAAGTGTTGTGCAAAATACGACAACACAATACAAATACATCTTAAATTCTCAATACATTTATTTCCACACTAATAGTAATGTATTGAGATATTTCTATTGTCTCGGACCATCACTCCATTCCCTGGCTAGTCCCCGCTACACTCTATTTTCCTGAAGAGAACAAAGGAAAAGGGTGAGCACAAATAGCCCAGTAGAAAATATCACGACTAAGATAATGAAGAATAAAATTATCTTTAGCCTTCAACCGAAATAAATCAGAGATTTAAAGATATTATTCAATAACAACAACTGCAGCGGAACGGACAATCCATTAGAAGAGTCAAGTAGATTATAATATCTACCATCTTCTATAAGTTAAAGGATCACCACCAATATTATATCCATGTAACACCAATCAATAATTCATGTTCAGCAGCCTCTCTTTGTACTACATGCCAAAGATATTTATTTGTAACACCAATCAACAATTTCAACAGCCTCTCTTTGCACTACGTGCCAAAGATATTTATTTGTAACACCAATCAACAATTTCAACAGCCTCTCTTTGCACTACGTGCCAAAGATATTTATTTGTAACACTATCAACAATTTCAACAGCCTCTCTTTGCACTACGTGCCAAAGATATTTTCACCAGAAGCCTTTATCTGTAACGCAAAAGGTCATGATTATACCAATACACAATTTTGTCAAAATCATGTCATACCAGTTCATCTTTGCACTACGGGCCAAAGAGAACTATCACCACAATTTAAGTATGAGGATGATGACAATGATATAAACATAAATACAGTGAGATCAAGGATAAGAAAATATTTATAATTTAATCAGTGTCGAAGATTGACCAAATTGCCAACACGATGACCAAATTGTGGAGTCAAATTCAAGAATGATATTCAAGAAATAAGTTCAGAATTCAACTATAACGTATAAAACGAAATAGAAAGATTCAGGTGAAAAGATATTAGATGAAACACAAACTATTAAGCTACTAATTTTCAGGGATTTTCACCATTTAAAAATAAGGTTTTGTGATCACATTTAAGAATGACATCTGAAAACCAAGATATTCGATGTACTGCATTGCACTGACGAACAAAAGGTTCCTTTCGTTACCTTTATGCTGCAAGGGGAAGCGGATCATTGGTGGAAATCCGTGAAACGTACTCGTCACTCAGCACTCGAGATGTCTTGGGTCGAGTTCCAAGAATTGTTTAACGAGAAGTATTTCCCGGAAAGTATTCGCCGTATGAAGGAGGTGGAATTCATTAAACTGGAACAGAACAACATGACGGTATCACAGTACGAAGCCAAGTTTGCTGAGTTGTCGCGTTTTGCATCCCATTTGGTGGACACTGAGGAACGTATGACACGAATGTTTCTACGAGGTTTGAAACCAGAAATCCGTAAGTATCTCGGTTCTCATAAAATTTGTCTATATTCGGATATCGTGGATAAGCCTCAATTAGTGGAGCGGGAGAAAGAAATACTACAACCAGATAACGTCATAACCGGTGAGCATATCATAAACTCTTGCGAGTCTATACCTTATTAGCTACTAGTTCTACCCACTCTTTTATTTCATCTACTTTTGCCCAACGTTTAAACTTGACCCCTGATAAATTAAATTTTAACTTATTTATTGAAACACCATTGGGACAAACATTCGTTACATCTACAGTCTATAAATCTTGTTTTGTTCAAGACGGTACACTCACCTTACCCATTGATATTACCTCTTTGGAAAAATCAATGGATTGGTTAACTACTCATCATGTTAAAAGTGATTGCTTTCGTAAGGTCGCTAGTTTTTATATTTCTAATCAACATATTATTCGAATTTAAGCAACCAAACCGTTGAAATCAGTAATTGTCATTTATATCCACGAAGTCATTCGTTTATTGAAAACGGATGTCAAAAATTTCTTAGCCCATGTAACTGATTTAAACAAAAATACGTCAAATTTGATTGATATTTCTGTTGTTAATAAGTTTCATGACGTATTTCCCGAAGAACTTCCTGGCCTACCCCTAGACCGTCAAATCAAATTTTTGTATCGACCTTGAACCCAATACAAAATCCATTTCTAAGACCCCACATGTATGGCTCCTATTGAATTTCTGGAGTTAAAAACCCAACTACAGGAGTTGTTAGATACCGATTTCATACGTTCTAATACATCACCTTGGGGTGCTCCTATTTTATTCGTAAAGAAGAAAGACGGGAGTAAATAGAAATCTATGCAGATCATAAAAGCCTCAAACATTTCTTCACCTAGAAGGAACTCAACATGTGACAACGACGTGGCTCGAGCTATTGAATGATTACGATCATACCATTTAATACCATCCTTGAAAGGCGAACGTAGTAGCTGACGCATTGCGTAGAAGAACGTATGCAAGTACGAGTACGATGCTGACAACGTAAAGGCCTATTTTGGATGACTTACAAAGGATGAATATAGAGTTAAAGACTCCACGAACCCCCGTGAAGATAACAACGTATATAAGCAGCACAAGATCGTCAATAGAGTTATGCTGATCTTCATCGAAGAGACGAGGAATTCAATGTCGGAGATCATGTATTTTTACGTGTTGCTCCGTGGAAAGGTGTTACGCGATTCGGAAAGAGAGGAAAGCTTAACCCTCGATTTATCGGTCCATTTGAAATCCTCGATCGAGTAGGAACTGTGGCCTACAGACTCGCCTTAACCTTACCGCCAAGCATGTCTCGTGTTCATAATGTTTTTCACATATCCATGCTATGTAAATATGTGAAAGATCCAAACCACATTATTGAGTTAGAACCAGACGAGATAGCAGAGGATTTGACGTACGAAGAGATACCTGTCAAGGTCTTGGATAAGAAGGAGCAGATTCTACGCTCAAAGGTTATACCTCAAGTTAAAGTTTTATGGAGAAACCATGATGTTGAGGAAATGACCTGGGAGTTAGAATCCGAGATGAGAGCAAAGTATCCTCACCTTTTCGAATTATCAGGTACGTACGTCAATTTCGAGGACGAAATTTCATAAGGAGGGGAGATTGTAAGACCCCGAATTTATGAAATAAAAATTTATTATTTTCTTTATGATTATTTTTCTAAATAGTGAAGTGCTTAATTGTTATAAATGATAGTTAAGGGTGTTATATGCAAATTATCTGATAAATAGTATGTCGGGGAATATTCCTTTTGTCGGGAAATATTCTTTCTGTCGGGGAATATTATATTCGGTACCGTACGACGGCGCCAAAATGGCAATATTGTCAATGATAGTGGGCCCCACAACAGGTTAACTGTCGGATATAGAAAGTGATAGAAATTGGCGGCAAAACTTTAACCGATAACTGTTAAAATACCCGGTGATAAAAAGAACAGTAAAACGCGTTATTCCACAGTAGCACACGGTATTCCACAGTAGCTCACGATGTTGCACAGTGTTTTATATTATTGATTCAATAATTGATAAAGTAGCAATTGCATAGTATCTTGATTCAATAATTGTTATTTAGCATCTGCATAATAAATTTTACTATTTGTCACGACACTGTAACTTATATCATTTGATAGGATATTTTAGCATTATCGATAATGTCTAGAAATTCTGTCAAGGAAAGGGGTTATTTAATTGCGCGCCATTTTTTATGGAAGGCCCCCTCTTTCCTAGGAATAATCTGGTTGTCAGTATTGCGAGTATATGTTATCTGTGATATTAATGCATTTAACACAATAATACAGAAAAAGGGATTTATTTTGATAATGGAGTTATTTTTTAATGGTTTTATCTTTTGATAATGGAATTATCTTTTGATAATGGATTAATCTTTTTGAATAAATGGATGGATGATATTAATGGAAGAAAAAATGGATGGATGATATTAATGGAAGAAAAAAATGGATGGATGATATTAATGGAAGAAAAAATGGATGGATGATATTAATGGAAGAAAAAATGGATGGATGATATTAAAAGAATATGGGGAAAAGACCAAAATGCCCTCACCTTGATTTTCCTATAAATAGGGAGAGTTTGCTTAAGAAATTTTCACACCTTCATTGCTTATACTTCCTCTCTCTCTAAATTTCTGAAGTTCTCTTAGTGTGCTAGGCTATTGTGAGTATTTGTGAGAATACTAGTATTATCCGAAGTTAGTAAACTTCATAGAAAGTAACATCCAGTTAACGAAGGTAGGAAATATCATTTCTTTCATACTCATATATAATATCATTTGCTTTCATGTTCGTAAGTGATATTATACTCATAAAGGTTGTTATTCATTCTGTATTAATTTGTGGGGATAACCTGTCCGTGCGGTATGACGCATGCCTAGTGAATATCCTTTTATATTCATTCCTTATTATTCTGTGGGAATAACCTGTATGTACGAGTGTCGTACCTGGTGAATATCCTTTTATATTCATTCCTTATTATTCTGTGGGAATAACCTGTATGTACGAGTGTCGTACCTGGTGAATAACCCTTTGTATTTATTCCTTATTAATCTGTGGGTATAACCTGTCCGTGCGGATTGACGCATGCCTGGTGAATAACCCTTTGTATTCATTACTTATTAATCTTTTGTGGAAATAATCTGTCTACGCGAATTATCGCATGACAGGTGAAAATCCATTGCAGTTTCATATATTCTGTTATACTCATATAACTTATCATTTCTTTTGTACTCTTTAAGGGATATCTTTTTCTTTCACATTTCTCCATTTATGATAAGAAATCCTTATTTGTTTCCAAAACCTTATTTTTAAATGGAGAAAATCCCTGAAAATTAGTAGAATATCCTTAATAGTTTGTGCTTCATCTAATATCTTTTCACTTGAATCTTTCTATACGTTATAGTTGAAGCATGAAATAATTTCTTGAATATCATTCTTGAATTTGACTCCACAATTTAGTTATCCTGTTGGCAATTTGGTCAATCTTTGATACTGATTAAATTATAAAGTTTTTCTTATCCTTAATCTCACTGTATTATTGTCATCATCCTCATCCTCATCCTTAAATTGTGGTGATAGTTCTCTTTGGCCCGTAGTGCAAAGATGAACTGGCGTGACATGATTTTGACCAAACTGTGTATTGGTATAATCATGACTTTTGGTGTTACAAACAAAGGCGTATGGTGAAAGTTCTCTTTGGCCCGTAGTGCAAAGATGAACTGGCGTTTGGCATGATCATGATCGGTGATGTTATAAATAAATATCTTTGGCACGTAGTGCAAAGAGAGGCTGTTGAATATAAACTGTTGATTTGGATGTTCATAAACAGGAATTGTTGATTGGTGTTACAGGGATAAAATATTGGTGGTGATTCTTTAATTTATAGAAGATGGTAGATATTATAATCTACTTGACTCTTCTAATGGATTGTTGGTTCCGCTGCAATTGTTGTTGTTGAACAATTAAAATATCTTTAAATCTCTGATTTAATTCTGTTGAAGACTAAAGATAAATTTTATTCTTCATTATCTTAGTCATGATATTTCTTACTGGGCTATTTGAGCTCACCCTTTTCAGTTTTGTTCCATTGTTCTTCTCAGGAAAGGAAAATGTAGCTGGGACTAGCCGGGAAGTGGAGTGATGGTCCGAGTTAGTGGTTGTCCTTATCAAGTTATGGCATAGTTTAATAATGATTGTACTAGAGACTTAAAACATGTGTTGTCGTCTTTTTACGACATTGTAATAATTTGGGTTTGGATACTGTGGTACCATACGGTACGATATTTGTATGGAAGTCACAGTATGTGTGTGGTCGTCTTTTGCACGACAAATATTAGTTGTAAATGGGAAAATTCGTATTTGTATTTGTATTTTGTAGAATGTTATTGGCGACTCAAAATGGGTTGTGTGGACCTATTTTGGGGGCGTCACATGCGTCATACCGCACGGCCAGGTTATCCCCACAATTTAATACAGAATGAATAACAACCTTTATGAGTATAATATCACTTACGAACATGAAAGCAAATGATATTATATATGAGTATGAAAGAAATGATATTCCCTACCTTAGTTAACAAGTGACTGGATGTTACTTTCTATGAAGTTTACTAACTTCGGATAATACTAGTATTCTCACAAATACTCACAATAGCCTAGCACACTAAGAGAACTTCAGAAATTTAGAGAGAGAGAGAGGAAGTATAAGCAATGAAGGTGTGAAAATTTCTTAAGCAAACTCTCCCTATTTATAGGAAAATCAAGGTGAGGGCATTTTGGTCGTTTCCCCATATTCTTTTAATATCATCCATCCATTTTTTCTTCCATTAATATCATCCATCCATTTTTTCTTCCATTAATATCATCCATCCATTTATTCAAAAAGATTAATCCATTTTCAAAAGATAATTCCATTATCAAAAGATAAAACCATAAAAAAATAACTCCATTATCAAAATAAATCCCTTTTTCTGTATTATTGTGTTAAATGCATTAATATCACAGATAGCATATACTCGCAATACTGACAACCAGATTATTCCCTGTGATGCCCCCAAAATAGGTCCACACAACCCATTTTGAGTCGCCAATAACATTCTACAAAATATAAATACAAATACGAATTTTCCCATTTACAACTAATATTTGTCGTGCAAAATACGACCACACACATACTGTGACTTCCATACAAATATCGTACCGTATGGTACCACAGCATCCAAACCCAAATTATTACAATGCCGTAAAAAGACGACAACACATGTTTTAAGTCTCCAGTACAATCATTATTAAACTATGTCATAACTTGATGAGGACAACCACTAACTCGGACCATCACTCCACTCCCCGGCTAGTCCCAGCTACATTTTCCTTTCCTGAGAAGAACAATGGGACAAAACTGAAAAGGGTGAGCTCAAATAGCCTAGTAAGAAATATCATGACTAAGATAATGAAGACTAAAAATTATCTTTAGTCTTCAACAATGATAAATCAGAGATTTAAAGATATTATAATTGTTCAACAATAACAATTGCAGCGGAATAAACAATCCATTAGAAGAGTCAAGTAGATTATAATATCTACCATCTTCTATAAATTAAAGGATCACCACCAATATTATGTCCCTGTAACACCAATCAATAATTCATGTTCAACAGCCTCTCTTTGCACTACGTGCCAAAGATATTTATTTGTAACACCAATCAACAATTTTAACAGCCTCTCTTTGCACTACGTGCCAAAGATATTTATTTGTAACATCACCGGTCATGATCATGCCAAACGCCAGTTCATCTTTGCACTACGGCCAAAGAGAACTTTCACCATACGCCTTTGTTTGTAACACCAAAAGTCATGATTATACCAATACACAGTTTGGTCAAAATCATGTCACGCCAGTTCATCTTTGCACTACGGGCCAAAGAGAACTAATACCACAATTTAAGTATGAGGATGAGGATGATGACAATGATACAGTGAGATTAAAGATAAGAAAAACTCTATAATTTAATCAGTATCAAAGATTGACCAAATTGCCAACACAATGACCAAATTGTGGAGTAAAATTCAAGAATGATATTCAAGAAATTATTTCATGCTTGAACTATAACGTATAAAATGAAATAGAAAGATTCAAGTGAAAAAAATATTAGATGAAGCACAAACTATTAAGGATATTCTACTAATTTTCAGGGATTTTCTCCATTTAAAAACAAGGTTTTGGAAACAAACAAAAATTTCTTATCATAAATGGAGAAATGTGAAAGAAAAAGATATCCCTTAAAGAGTACAAAAGAAATGATACGTTATACGAGTATAACAGAATATATGAAACTGCAAATGGATTTTCACCCGTCATGCGATAATTCGCGTAGACAGATTATTTCCACAACAGATTAATAAGTAATGAATACAAAGGGTTATTCACCAAGTACGACACTCGTACATACAGGTTATTCCCACAGAGTAATAAGGAATGAATACAGAAGGGTATTCACCAGGTACGACAATCGTACATACAGGTTATTCCCATAGAATAATAAGAAATGAATACAAAAGGATATTCACCAGGCATGCGTCATACCGCACGGACAGGTTATCCCCACAAATTAATACAGAATGAATAACAACCTTTATGAGTATAATATCACTTACGAACATGAAAGCAAATGATATTATATATGAGTATGAAAGAAATGATATTCCCTACCTTAGTTAACAAGTGACTGGATGTTACTTTCTATGAAGTTTACTAACTTCGGATAATACTAGTATTCTCACAAATACTCACAATAGCCTAGCACACTAAGAGAACTTCAGAAATTTAGAGAGAGAGAGAGGAAGTATAAGCAATGAAGGTGTGAAAATTTCTTAAGCAAACTCTCCCTATTTATAGGAAAATCAAGGTGAGGGCATTTTGGTCTTTTCCCCATATTCTTTTAATATCATCCATCCATTTTTTCTTCCATTAATATCATCCATCCATTTTTTCTTCCATTAATATCATCCATCCATTTTTTCTTCCATTAATATCATCCATCCATTTTTTCTTCCATTAATATCATCCATCCATTTTTTCTTCCATTATCAAAAGATAATTCCATTATCAAAAGATAAAACCATTAAAAAATAACTCCATTATCAAAATAAATCCCTTTTTCTGTATTATTGTGTTAAATGCATTAATATCACAGATAGCATATACTCGCAATACTGACAACCAGATTATTCCCAGGAAAGAGGGGGCCTTCCATAAAAATGGCGCGCAATTAAATAACCCCTTTCCTTGACAGAATTTCTAGACATTGTCGATAATGCTAAAATATCCTATCAAATGATATAAGTTACAGTGTCGTGATAAATAGTAAAATATATTATGCAGATGCTAATTAACAATTATTGAATCAAGATACTATGCAATTGCTACTTTATCAATTATTGAACCAACTGTGACTCACATCCAACACCACGGATAGCACCTCACAGTGGTACCTATCAGCTTGCCACCGTTATTAATTGTCGGCGTCCCCTACGGAGAGTCTGGCTTCGGTGCATCCCACAAAGGAAGTCACCAGCGAGAGGCTCGGGGCTCTTCACACAACCTGGCTCTGATACCAACTATGACTCACATCCAACACCACGGATAGCACCTCACAGTGGTACCTATCAGCTTGCCACCGTTATTAATTGTCGGCGTCCCCTACGGAGAGTCTGGCTTCGGTGCATCCCACAAAGGAAGTCACCAGCGAGAGGCTCGGGGCTCTTCACACTTATGGTTCTGATACCAACTGTGACGCCCCCAAAATAGGTCCACACAACCCATTTTGAGTCGCCAATAACATTCTACAAAATACAAATACAAATACGAATTTTCCCATTTACAACTAATATTTGTCGTGCAAAATACGACCAAACACATACTGTGACTTTCCATATAAATATCGTACCGTATGGTACCACAGTATCCAAACCCAAATTATTACAATGCCGTAAAAAGACGACAACACATGTTTTAAGTCTCTAGTACAATCATTATTAAACTATGCCATAACTTGATAAGGACAACCACTAACTCGGACCATCACTCCACTCCCCGGCTAGTCCCAGCTACATTTTCCTTTCCTGAGAAGAACAATGGAACAAAACTGAAAAGGGTGAGCTCAAATAGCCCAGTAAGAAATATCATGACTAAGATAATGAAGAATAAAATTTATCTTTAGTCTTCAACAGAATTAAATCAGAGATTTAAAGATATTTTAATTGTTCAACAACAACAATTGCAGCGGAATAAACAATCCATTAGAAGAGTCAAGTAGATTATATCATTATAATATCTACCATCTTCTATAAATTAAAGGATCACCACCAATATTTTATCCCTGTAACACCAATCAACAATTCCTGTTTATGAACATCCAAATCAACAGTTTATATTCAACAGCCTCTCTTTGCACTACGTGCCAAAGATATTTATTTGTAACATCATCGGTCATGATCATGCCAAACGCCAGTTCATCTTTGCACTACGGGCCAAAGAGAACTTTCACCATACGCCTTTGTTTGTAACACCAAAAGTCATGATTATACTAATACACAGTTTGGTCAAAATCATGTCACGCCAGTTCATCTTTGCACTACGGGCCAAAGAGAACTATCACCACAATTTAAGTATGAGGATGAGGATGATGACAATGATACATTGAGATTAAGGATAAGAAAAGCTTTATAATTTAATCAGTATCAAAGATTGACCAAATTGCCAACACGATAACCAAATTGTGGAGTCAAATTCAAGAATGATATTCAAGAAATTATTTCATGCTTCAACTATAACGTATAGAAAGATTCAAGTGAAAAGATATTAGATGAAGCACAAACTATTAAGGATATTCTACTAATTTTCAGGGATTTTCTCCATTTAAAAATAAGGTTTTGGAAACAAATAAGGATTTCTTATCATAAATGGAGAAATGTGAAAGAAAAAGATATCCCTTAAAGAGTACAAAAGAAATGATAAGTTATATGAGTATAACAGAATATATGAAACTGCAATGGATTTTCACCTGTCATGCGATAATTCGCGTAGACAGATTATTTCCACAAAAGATTAATAAGTAATGAATACAAAGGGTTATTCACCAGGCATGCGTCAATCCGCACGGACAGGTTATACCCACAGATTAATAAGGAATGAATACAAAGGGTTATTCACCAGGTACGACACTCGTACATACAGGTTATTCCCACAGAATAATAAGGAATGAATATAAAAAGATATTCACCAGGTACGACACTCGTACATACAGGTTATTCCCACAGAATAATAAGGAATGAATATAAAAGGATATTCACTAGGCATGCGTCATACCGCACGGACAGGTTATCCCCACAAATTAATACAGAATGAATAACAACCTTTATGAGTATAATATCACTTACGAACATGAAAGCAAATGATATTATATATGAGTATGAAAGAAATGATATTCCCTACCTTCGTTAACTGGATGTTACTTTCTATGAAGTTTACTAACTTCGGATAATACTAGTATTCTCACAAATACTCACAATAGCCTAGCACACTAAGAAAACTTCAGAAATTTAAAGAGAGAGAAAGTATAAGCAATGAAGGTGTGAAAATTTCTTAAGCAAACTCTCCCTATTTATAGGAAAATCAAGGTGAGGGCATTTTGGTCTTTTGCCCATATTATTTTAATATCATCCATCCATTTTTTCTTCCATTAGTATCATCCATCCATTTTTTCTTCCATTAATATCATCCATCCATTTTTTCTTCCATTAATATCATCCATCCATTTTTCTTCCATTAATATCATCCATCCATTTATTCAAAAAGATTAATCCATTATCAAAAGATAATTCCATTATAAAAAGATAATTCCATTATCAAAAAGATAAAACCATTATAAAAATAACTCCATTATCAAAATAAATCCATTTTTCTGTATTATTGTGTTAAATGTATTAATATCACAGATAGCATATACTCGCAAATACTGACAACCAGATTATTCCCAGGAAAGAGGGGGCCTTCCATAAAAATGGCGCGCAATTAAATAACCCCTTTCCTTGACAGAATTTCTAGACATTGTCGATAATGCTAAAATATCCTATCAAATGATATAAGTTACAGTGTCGTGACAAATAGTAAAATATATTATGCAGATGCTAATTAACAATTATTGAATCAAGATACTATGCAATTGCTACTTTATCAATTATTGAATCAATAATATAAAACACTGTGCAACATCGTGAGCTACTGTGGAATACCGTGTGCTACTGTGGAATAACGCGTTTTACTGTTCTTTTTATCACCGGGTATTTTAACAGTTATCGGTTAAAGTTTTGCCGTCAATTTCTATCACTTTCTATATCCGACAGTTAACCCGTTGTGGGGCCCACTATCATTGACAATATTGCCATTTCGGCGTCGTCGTACGGTACCGAATATAATATTCCCCGACAGAAAGAATATTTCCCGACAAAAGGAATATTCCCCGACATACTATTTATCAGATAATTTGCATATAACACCCTTAACTATCATTTATAACAATTAAGCACTTCACTATTTAGAAAAATAATCATAAAGAAAATAATAAATTTTTATTTCATAAATTCGGGGTCTTACAAAACGTGTCTCATTTCTTGACAATAATTGCATGAAACTAAAGTTGTGCCATAAAATTACACAAATTAAACTCTTTAATATAACGAAGGAGTAATAAACAACTGATCCAAAAATAAAAACATAAATATGAACCTTTTCTATGATTCAGGATTAATATTTGAGTCCAATCAAGGTTCCTTCCTCTTCCTAAAAAACTCATTCTCTCGTTCACCCTTACTACATTCAACTATAATTTCCTAGATTATAAAAGGCAAGGATAATATGAAAGTTACCATTTTATATCAAATGTTATACTTTGTTTAGTCTGACAACCATAGCTAAGTACACATAAGAACATTATAAATCCGGATAAACAAACAAAGGATGCTATAAATTTCGACCATTAAAGTATGCTATATAATTGATTTGATATGTCAATAGAGCAATAAATAACATATTAGTAGGGCCGTAGGGGTGAAGAAAAGGCACACCATATATGAAATCATGTTAAACTCCAGTGCCAGAGGCACAGTGCAAAATGTTTAACAAAAGAAGGCACATGTTCAAAAGTGATTCATGCATCCTGCTTGGATACTGTCAAATGCACTTAATTAAAGACGGAAAAATACTACAACTGTAAAACTGCAGACCTTTGAATGTAATAGACCAAAGTCTCACTTACCTCCAAATTAGTTGAATAAAAACGACAATGACAATTCGCCTTCACCACATGTACGTCACTTTTCTGCTGGTCAGATTTTTCTTCGAATTCCAAATTAATTGCTCTCCATGATACTTGCTTTTTTTGGTACTTCCCTGTTTGGTTATCAATTTGTGGCAAATTAATGACGACTAAAAATCAAAAATCTGGTGGAGGGCAAATTAATGATAACTATAAATCAAAAATCCGGTGATAAACAACTCTACTAATTCAACAAAAAATAAAGAACTTTTATGGAAAAAGAAGGACTCACACAACACCTTCGTTGACCAAGGCATATCCTTTCTTGGCATTTCACCAAACATATAATGTGCACCATTTTAAACCGCCAATTCAAGGTTAAATTGGACTAGAAGAACAAATCAATTGGGTTAGAGTATTAGAAGTATTGGCATGGAATGCACAAATAAACATGATTTTCGTTCATTGTTACAAATTGATTATGTTCAGTTCGTGTAGGGGACTTACAGAGTGTCTCAAAATCGCCGATGACACCGCAAAGCAGGAGGTGAATTATATTCAGTTTGTCAAGGAGAGTTACAGAATCTCTCCCTCATTCCGATCACCCTCCTTGACACATTGATTTCCTAATCTCAGATAACACCCATAATTAAAAGACAATTATGTGTGTGTGTGTATATATATATATATATAGAGAGAGAGAGAGTTAAGATCAGGTCCGGACAGAGTCCGGATCTAATAAAATCCGGACCCGAATTTTTTTTTTTTTTTTTTTTTGCAAAACAGTTAATAAAAAATATATAATGATTTTTGGTATTGAAAAAAATTATTAAAACAGTGTTTTGGGTTTGATTTGAATACATATAACAAACAGGTGTTGTACCGACTGTATAACAGTGTTTGTTATATGTATCTAAATCAAACCCAAAACACTGTTTTAATAATTTTTTTCAATACCAAAAATCATTATATATTTTTTATTAACTGTTTTGCAAAAAAAAAAAAAATTTCCGGGTCCGGATTTTGGTCAGGTCCGGGAGTCCGGACCTGATCCGCTGGGTATATATATTATCATGCATATGTATGTAAATTGTGTAATTGAGTTGTTAAAGCTAAAAGGAAGTATCAGGAAAAAATCATAACATTATATATACGGGATACAGTTTATAATGAAAAAATTCACCGTTTTGAAGATAAGGACCATAGTCAATGGCGGAGACATGATGTCGTTTAGGGTTTCGCAGTTGCGCAAATTGTTGTAATCCACAGTGGTAAGCAACCCGGATCTGTGATGGAGGAAAAGAAGGGAACAAAGCAAATATATAATGACAGAGAAATTAAAAGTGTAAGAGGAAGAGCTGAAAGCAGGTCAAATTGTGGAAGAAAAACAAAAAATAAAGCAGCGAAAACAAAACAAATGTAAACAGAGGTCATTATCGGGAACATAAAAATAGATAAAGCGGAGAAATGAATTATAAATAAGAAAAATGGAAAAGTGCAGACCTTTGATTCGATCAAGGAAAACGGAACCGAGAGAAAATGACAGGGGTGATGAACAGAGAATGGATATGGAGCCATCAGCCAATGAATGGACATGGTTGATAGGATAGCTTGAGATAAAGACCGATGACGCTCGACTGGAACGCCATGGCAGAGAAGAAGAGAGCCTCCTCCCTGCAACCCTCAGCATCTTCTCTCTTACTCTCTGTACTGTGATTCGTTAGGGTTTGTGTTGGTTTATAGTATTTTGGTTTTAATGATGACAAGTTTCCTTCTTAGATTTGCATTGCATGAAAATATTTATAGAAGGAATTTAATTAATTATGAAAATATTTATTTGAGCTTTCAATATTTATATAGATCAAATGTTAACTAATTAGTTGAATCATATACTATAACATATTCATAGACATGCTCCTCGAATTAGGAGTGAGCAAAAATCGGTTATAACCGAAAAATCGAACCGAACCGAATTTTTTTAACCGATTTTTTTTAGTTATTCGGTTATTTTTAGAAATTCGGTTATATCCGATTTAATATACGGTTTTCGGGTTAAGGTTTGGTTTTAAAAATTTTGTTATCCGGTTAACCGAATAAGAAAGAAAAAAAATATATTTATTGATAAAATTTTGTGATTGGAAACTCTTGTATTGGAAATTTGAAATAACTTTTCTTTGTTGGAGAAATATAGACCTTAATTTTGGTTATTATCCAAATAACCGAATAGTAAATTCGGTTATTCGGTTTTCGGGTATTCGGTTATTTGTTAATTCGGATAGTATTTCGGATAGCAAAAATAAGTTCGGTTCGGTATTCGGTTATAACAGAATAAGCTATTCGGTTATAACCGAATGCACAGTCCTACCTCGAATTGGCCATTAATTATTTTGATTTAGTTAATGGGTGATTCTACAGTGACCGGCGAGTGGCGACCGGCGCAATTTTTTTTTTTGTTGGTTTTGACTCTAAGATAATTTATATGATTTATTGGAACTTAAATTTTTTTTTAAAAAAGTGATTTAGGTATCATTTGGATACATATACAAAACAGTACCAAAAAAAAAAAAAATTTGCACCGATTTCTGGACCGGTCACCACTCGCCGGTCGCCCAAGACAAACTGTTAGTTAATTGGTTCACTTATTTTCCACTTAATTATTGCTAGCTAGTACATGGAATCAATTATCAGCACATGGAATTAATTTAGTACGTACTAAAGTTGCTCATGTTATCTTCCTTGCACATTTTCAGCATGATTCTTTAATGTATTAAATATACTACTAACATTCTTTACATCATTAATCAAAGTTGCTGCCCATTAATTTTCTCCATACATGGTAAGTTTTATCTTCTTATGCTAAAGTTACACTATCTTGAGACAAACATCACACTACCTGATATATTCCTTCCATGTCTCCTATATTGACCAGAACACTTTGTCCATTTGTGTGCATAATTCTGCCCATTACTTGTTCCATAAGTGGCACATGCACATAGTTTTATGGGAAGAATAAATCAGCCCTATCTCTAGAATATATCAAGTATGCTTACCATAATCGTGTGAAATCCTATGTTGCTCATTCTTGATATATTTCCTCCATTACAATAAACATAAAGTTGCCTGTTCTCTCTCACTTTGCACATCATCACATGGGCATGTTTCCTTGATGCAAATTAAAGTATAATGCTTCACACTCTTGCTAAATCCGAAGAAGGTGCTGCCATTATTTATTTTACGGGTAAAATGCACAGTTGGCCCCTAAACTTAGGGGTTTTTGGGTATTGAGTCATTTTCTTTTGGTCAAGGCAAATCGAGCCCCTTTCTGTTCTAAAATTTGAATATTGTGCTCCCATGTGCCACATAGGCGTTGACTTGCTGACGTGGCACAGGTGGTGCCTACGTGGCATCTCTGACATGGACGTGTTCTAATTAATTGCCAAAAAACTTGTCCAGCGCAAGATTCGAACTCAAAACCCTCAATTTGAAATCTTGGTCATAAGACCATCTAAGCACCACGCACCTAGCTGCTAAATTATCTCAAGGATTAAATCTTATACCAAATCAATTCATTTCCTTAGCCCCACCAGATTATTAAAAGACAAAGATACCCATTAATTTAAAACATCTCTCTCATCTAAAGCACGACAATTTCAGATCTCCCAAAAGTTAGGGTTCGCTAAATTCAGACTAAAAATTACACCATCTTTCAAGTTTAGTGGCCATCATCTCAGAAATCCGTTAAAAGATATAAAACATCTTCTCTTTTTCTTAAACAAAACATCAATTTAAAATAAAACCAAATTTTAGCATATAATTTTATTTATAAAAAAAATAACTATTTGCAGGTAATATGATTTTGTTGGATTTGGTTCACGGATTAGTAGCAGAATTAGATCTGCCCTTCCTCTTTGAAGATTTGAACCGTCAAAGAAAATTCCTCCAAAAAATGGACGAAAAAATCGATCTAGTATCGATTCTGAGAATCCAATTTCTCTAAGCAAATTGATGGTCGGAACTTATTTTAAAGTGGCGCAACGGATCTACTAGTTAGGGTCAAAATCTACCCATCATTGCCACTCATCTCACCACCACCCAACATTAATCACACCCAATCATCCCTCCACAAATAAATCAACCATCACCCAACATAAACGAAGCAACCACCGTGCACCACCACCACAAATCACCTATCGTTTGTAATTAAAAATTCAAACATTAAACAACAATATAAATACAGATATGGAGAAAAGGGAGAAAATTTTGAAATAAAAAAGTAGACTGGGAGAATAGAGAATGCAGCGACATGCTTTGGTGATTTGGAGGAAGATCTCGTGTCGACCAACCACGACACCGCTAGTCTTAATCATGGTTCTATTCAACAGAGATTCGAGATTCAAATTTGAATCTGAGATTTAGATTTAAGGGTGTCGTCGGATGAAGAACCCAACGACGATGATCCTCTGAAGCTATTGGTCCGGGCGTTAAGTTTGCTTTGTTGCAGCGCAAAGAGCTTTGTTTTCTTCCCCTGCATTAATTCGTTCCTCAGATAACAATAGTCAGGTGAAAGAGGGGAATTTGGTTTGATTAGGTAGTGGGTTAATTAGCTAGTTGGAGTGTGCTTAATAAATGTGTAATTTAAACATATTAATTAGTTTTCAAAATTAAAAATAAGAATTAATTTTCAAATTTTAAAATAATTATAATAATTATTATTATTTATTATTATGGTTATTATTATTATTTATTGTTATTGTTATTATTTTTTTATTATTATTATGGTTATTATTATTATTATTATTATTTATTATTATTGTTATTATTAATATTAATATTATAATAATAATAATAATAATGAATTGATTTAATACAAAACTTATTTTTTGGGTTAATGTAAAAGCTAAACATGTGGTGCTTCGGTGGTCTTTTGACCAAAATTTTAAATTAGAGGTCTTGGGTTCAATTCTTTGGAGTAACATATTTTTGGGAATTAATTTTGAAAATGTACACATCTGCGGTGCCACGTGTGCCACGTAGGCAGGTCAACGCACATGTGGCACCTGGGGGCTTAATATCTAAATTTTTGAACCGCTACCCATCATTTCTTCATGGGAGACCAAGATGCATTGCATTCCAACGAGCAAATTATTTTCAGCAACAATTATGTCTCTCTCCAACGGCTGGATATAATTTTTCTCTATAAAAATACATCAGCCATTTTGCTTACGGGTAGAAAATGAAGGGAACGAACACAGAAATACACAGTCTTAAAAAAAAAGCTTCTAGCAGATTACTCTTACATTGTTCTTAATCCCTTGTTAGAAATTCATAGATATATTGTAAACTCATTTGTTCATATTAATACTTGTATACAAGCCTAGTTTGGCTTGTGTGATCCAGTACTGGTGAATAGGTTTGTACAAAGCAAGCTCTAAAAGTTACAATGGTGCAAAGGGAACAGTGATGTCTAGCATATCAGAGCTGTTTGTACATGGAGTTAATTTGTAAATTGATTGCATATTAACTTAATAAAAGAGTCTCCAATATAAGTTGGTCCACGTAAAAATCTTGGTGTTTGTAGGTTACTGCTTATCTCTTTTATATTGGTTCAATTCTGCATTTGAACACTGTATATTCACTACACTGTTAGATCTAAAGAAAAATTAAATTTGCCATTGTTAATCAGATAAAACAGATATACCTATTTAACCCCCTTCTAGGTGTGCACACACAGAATTACAGTTGGCTATAGAATTTTAATTCCACTCTCTCTTGGTTTGAGAACGAACTCTAATACAAAGAGTTTCGAGAGACGGCTAATATATAATTGTAGAGAAATTGAAAGTGGAAGAAAAAGATGAATATGAAGAATAGGGGAAATCCATCGATGGAAAGAATCGGAAAGCCAGCAGAGGAAAAAGAATCGACTTTTAGAGCCCGTTCAATAATGACTTATTTTAAAATGATTTAAAATTAAAATATAAATTAATTTATAAGTTGTTTAAGTTGTGATTTCTAATAACGTCCGACATCAATTTAATTTATAAATTAAAAATTAAGGTAAAACAAGTTAAAAGATATTCGGCTCATAATAACTTATAAGTTAAAATTAAATATAAAGATTATTAAAAATGACATTAATAAAAATATAAAAGAAAAGAAAAGAAAGTATACATTATATTTGATCAACTTAATTTATTTTAAAATGACTTATAAATTATATTAAAATAAATTATAAATACTTGCTTATATTTTGATTTAAAAATTAACTTATAAGTATAAAAATAAATCGCTATTGAATAAAAAAATGGCGACAAATGACTAATTTATAAGTAATTGACGTACAGACTCTTAAATATTTTAAATTTAATCGAGATGAGTGACCTTTTTTTTAAATTAACCGAATTGACTCATCATTTTTCAAATTAAAAGGATGGGCTTACGTCTGGGCTTACGTCTATTTATATATAAAAGGTAGGAAGGTAGGATTGTCCTAGCAACAATTATATCGTCTGTAAACCTCACCTTCTCTGCTTAACTATCTGTCTCTCTACCACCATCTCTATCTCTAACAAAAGAAACATGCAGATGAACAATAGTACCATAGTTCTGTATCCCTCTCCTGCAATAGGCCATTTAGTATCAATGGTGGAGCTAGGAAAGCTCATACTCACTCACCATCCAGATTCCTTCTCCCAAGTCATAATTCTCATCACCACTGCACCTAATTTCAACACCGGCTCCACCGGCCCCTACATCAGCCGCGTCTCCGCCGCCACCCCTTCCATCACGTTCCACCACCTCCCCGAGCCCGCCACCTCTCTGCCACCAAATCCCGGCGCATCCGCGGAAGCCATAGCCTACGAATTCCTCAGACTCAACAACCCAAACGTTCACCAAGCCCTTCAATCCATCTCCTCTACAAAATCATCAAAAATCAAAGCCTTCATCATCGACACGTTTTGTACCACAGCTTTTGAAGTTTCTTCAAGCCTCAACATACCCACTTATTACTTCTTCACCTCCGGTGCTTCGGTTCTGTCTGCATTCCTTTATCTCCCAATTATCCATGAAACAACAACCACAAGTTTCAAAGATCTCAACGCTTTCCTAGATTTTCCAGGCTCACCCCCCATCTTTTCTTCAGAAATGGCTAAGCCTTTGCAGGACAGAAACAAAGTGGATTACAAATACTTCCTGCAGGCAGCACTCGGAATGGCCAAATCTTCTGGAATTATCGTAAACACATTCCAATCTTTGGAACCGAGAGCTATAAAAGCAATTTCTGATGGGCTATGCATACCAAATGCCCCAACTCCCCCGATTTATTGTATTGGACCTTTAATTGCTACTAACAATAGTAATAGTAGTAGTTGCGATGCACACGAGTGTTTGATATGGCTCAACTCACAACCTAGTCGAAGCGTGGTTTTTCTCTGCTTCGGAAGCCGGGGTTTGTTCAAAGAAGAGCAGTTGAAAGAGATGGCTCGAGGGCTAGAAAATAGCGGACAGAGATTTTTGTGGGTGGTGCCTAGTCCACCCACAGACAATCAGGACCAACACGTTTTAGTGCCGCAAGAACCTGATCTGAATGCATTATTGCCCCAAGGTTTCTTGGATAGGACTAAAGGAAGGGGACTTGTGGTGAAGTCATGGGCCCCACAGATAGCCGTGCTGAATCATGACTCGGTGGGTGGGTTCGTGACTCACTGTGGGTGGAACTCGATTTTGGAAGGGGTGTGTGCCGGGGTGCCAATGATTGGGTGGCCGTTGTATGCAGAGCAAGGGATGAACAAGGTGATCTTGGTGGAAGAGCTGAAGCTGGGTCTGGGGTTGGAGGAATCTGGAGAAGGGAGGTTTGTGAGCGGAGCCGAGTTGGAGAAGCAAGTGAGAGAATTGATGGAGTCAGAGAGTGGGGAAATGGTGAGACGCCGAGTTATGGAAATGAGAGATGCTGCAAAAGCTGCACTCGGGAAGGATGATGGGTCGTCTCGTATCGCCTTGGCCAATTTGATTGCCAAGTGGAAAGAGTAGTAATACTCTAAATAGAAGGTTTTGGAAAGAGGAGTATGATTGGAGTCCTTCATCATACCTTTCCTAATGTAATGAAAATATGAGTGGGTCTTTAGGGCTGGTTAGTTTGAGTGACCATTTGATTTTAGGATGTACTAATAAAATAAGTTTCGAATGAAACTTCAATGGTACCACTACGATATTTGTTTGATTTGATTTGATTTATGATTTAATTTGTGCGTAGCAAACTAAATATAGTGATATTACATTACAATTATTATATAATTATTACCTAGCGTACGTTCATAAATAATTTCAATTATAACGTTCAATGTAATTAAAAAAATATGTCACACATTAAAATAATTAACCATTATATTACACTAGCATCACATTAGTGCGACTCAAAGCAATCTTATTAACCATTATATTATCGTCGCATCACAAAGATTTTTTAAAATTTATTTATGTTTCTTCAAATTGGGTGTTTTTTCCCGACAAGAGTGGTGTAGCAATCACATTTTAAAAAGAAGAAGAAGGCGATGAGAGAGAAAGAAATCAACCCCTATATATAAAAAGCAGGTAAGGCAATCCGTTTAGTTATAAAAATTGATGAGTTGTCTCGGTTGGTACAATGAATCTTTTAAAAGAATCGTAAGTTATGTCGGTTGATCTTATAATTGGATTGAAAATTAAAACAATTTCTTTTCCTGGTCGTTGAATCTGTCTTGCCTCCTTGCTCTTATCTTCTTATTTTAAAACCTAATCCAGCGAAAGACTCAAAACCTTAGCCGGCGATACCTTCCTTCTTCGCTCATCTACCATTGAAAATGTTTACTCAAGGGTGATCCATCACAAAGTTTCAAAAACTCACTCAACACATCGCTTGGTTCCTCAATTTAAATCACGCTGGAAACAAAATTCATTTGTTTGTAAATCCGGTTTGCTGTATCCCTTAGGAATCAGTCCATAGAAAAGATCTTCAAAATGCAAAGTTCTAACTTCGTAAGGCAAGAATATGTAGAAATTTTTTCTTCTCTGAATCACATGCGAAATCTAATTTATTCAATATTTTTTAGTCCACGTGACTATCATGTTGTTCAATTTTTGATCTCATTTTGGGTTCTGATGTTTTTTTGCTTTGATTTGTTGTATTTGAAAGAGTTTAATTTTTTAAATGTTATGACACAATATCATAAAGTTTACCGTTATAATTTTGTTATCTTGCCATCCTCAACAAATTTTGGAATAAAATGAAATAAACGTATATTCCTAAATTTTATAATTTAATTTTACAAATGCGACTATTATTTTTGGGAAGGGGGGCGAGAATATTTTTCAATGTAAGTTGGTTTCTTGATTTGATGTTATGTTTGGTGTTTGCTTCATCTTCCCTTTAGCTCATAATCTTTTTGTTTTTAATTTTGAAACTAATGAATTGCTTTACATTAGTCAATTTCTTGATAGTGAGTGTCTTGTTTGCTACAATTTAGTACATGCACTGATTAGAGAAAACAAATAGTGGTCATCGAACATGGCATGAATAATCGAATCTAGACGCAATCTTTTTGTTTTTAATTTTGAGACTAATAAATTGTTTTACGTTAGTCAATTTCTTAATAGTGAGTGTTTTGTTTGCTACAATTTAGTACATACATTGATTAGAGAAACAAATAGTGGTCATCGAACATGGCATGAATCATCGAATCTAGACGCAATCTTTTTGTTTTTAATTTTGAGACTAATGAATTGTTTTATGTTAGTCAATTTCTTAATAGTGAGTGTTTTGTTTGCTACAATTTAGTACATACATTGATTAGAGAAAACAAATATTGATCATCGAACATGACATGAATCATCGAATCTGCAGGAATAATAATGTTTTGAAAAAGGTGTGTGAAAAAGGTTGTATGCCAAAAAAAATTCTGACAGATTTTCCTTCATTCTCATGTGAAGTCATAAAGTACATGGTGAGACACATTAGATTAGCTAAGGATATTATAATTCATGCAGCTCTTTTGGACATAACCAACGTAAGTTCTATTCATTTGTTTCCTTAATACAGATTCTCATCTATTATTCTTTTATGTTGTATATGTGCAGGGGTTTATTGAATGGTGGAGCTTCTCTTTTACCGGAGCCTCTCTTCTACCGCCTGCTAATCCAATCGATAGATGGATTCCCATGCCTGTTTGTTTTTGAAGTTTCATGAATGCATAAGGATCATTATATTTAATTAAATTATATAAATATATAACAAATATTATAAAAATACTATAACTATATATAGAGAATTCTAAAGAAAATTTTGAAATAAATAATTTCAAACTAGTATGTGTCTTGCGCGGGTTATCGGACTTATAGAAGATAAAACAAGAAGAAAAATATAAATAAAAATGAGTTGGAAACTATCATTTTTTAATTAAAAATTTCCCTTTTCCCAAGATTTTTCTTTGTCATAATTCAACTGCTTCAAAATTTTGTATATTAAGTCGCAGTTTATTATAAACCAATTTTTAACTTATTTACTAGTTTAGTTTAGACTTTTTATTCATCAAGTCGGAGAATACTATTTGACGCACTTTTATTAAAACATCTTAATTATTATAGAAATAAAGTGCTATTTTTGGCCAAATAAAGTTGAAAATGTTTACTTAAAAAATGTTAATTGTACGTACTGAATTGCAATAAAAATGTTTACTTAAAAAATGTTAATCCAATATTAACCTTTTCTTTTTTAGTGGAGAAACTTGTATAATGGAGAAACTTGTATAAATAAAATTTATATTGTCTTATTTACAATTACATCATGTAGCTTGGTTGGATAGTTGTTTAAAATTATAAGGTTAAGGTTTTGAGTTCAAATCTTGAAAGGTTTGTTATCCAAATTTTTTTTATAGTAAAGGGTTTGTTTTGCATTGACCAACAAAAAGAGACATAAAATTGTCACGTAATAAAGTTTAAATTACTTCATTGATACGAGTCGTTGAGAAATAGAAATCCGTGTAATCAAAGGATTTTTTGCAATTATTTCTAGTATGCAATGGGTCAATCATCCACTTTGATATCTTATTGAACAAAAATGGTGATGTTGGTATTCCATTAATCAATAATTTTGATTTTTGGGAAGTATCATGATCATCCAATAAATCCAACAAGAAGGGTTTTTATTTTTTCAAATGAACGATTTGAAGACCTATTGATTCTAATAACTGATTGATTATTCGGAACTTTCCATCCATAGATATAAATCGAATAGGGATATTCCCGAAACTCATAATATTTTTTCTTGAATTGTCACGTAAGAAAAAACTTAACGACCATCTTAATAATTTAATAAAATAATATAATTACATAATTTGAATTAATTCAATCAAGTAATTGTAATTTTTAAAAAATTAATGAGTTATCGCATAACAACGCTGTAAATCTTAGTTTTGCGGCTTTTGCCTATAGATAATGTTCCATGACCCTATAGGCTGTGGGTAACCCAGATGGCGCACGTTATTTACTAGGATGGGTGCCCTTGTACTACTAGTCCCAGTGTGTGTGTGTGTGTGTTTGGGGGGGGGGGGGGTTGTTTTGAGTCTTCTTGTTTATTTCCCTCTTGACCGATGGGTGAGGTGATATATCATTTTCCTATAATATTTTTTTTTTGCTAATTTATGTTGAAATTAAACACACTCACACACTTATCTTTGTCAATGCCAATGTTCGATCGTTTTGAGTCTTCTTGTTTATTTCCCTCTTGACCGATGGGTGAGGTGATATATCATTTTCCTATAATATTTTTTTTTTGCTAATTTATGTTGAAATTAAACACACTCACACACTTATCTTTGTCAATGCCAATGTTCGATCCCACATTCTTTGCTTTGCAAAGGTGTGGTGCTACCATCCGGCCAAAGGCTCGGTGATTCCTATAATATTCAACTTTTCAATTTTTGAAAATTTAAGTCTTCTTGTTTTTTTCCCTCTTGACCGATGGGTGAGGTGATATATCATTTTCTTATAATATTCAACTTTTCAATTTCTGAAAATTTTGTTTGGACAGTGTTCGTTTTCAATATTCAGAAAAATATTTTTGAAAGTCATCTATTATTCTATTTAGATCACATAAAAATGTAATTGATCTAAATAACCAATATTGCATTTCAAATAACTTCAAAACAATAAATAAATCCAGAAGAGATATCAAGAATAGAAAAATGAAAATGCAAACAGAAGTTATAATTGAACACACCCTTATATTTCATTTAGTTTGCTGTGGGAGAACCCTGGTTTTAAAATACAAAAAGAAAACACTTGAAACAAACAAATAGTGAGTAATGTACAGATGAAAATGATATACATGTCGACAAATATTTGACGAAATTGAATTGCGACCAACATGAAAGTGTATGAGATAAGATAAAATAAATTAAAGTGAGACTCTTCTTAATTCTTACTTATCTCATGTATGCACATACGTCACAATCATAATTTGGCTAAAAACTTTCACAATATATGACAAATATATACTCCTTCAATTCTAAATTATATGATCATTATTAACTTTTGAAAATCAATTTGAGATATTTTCAAGCTCAAAATTGAGATGACTCATTAAAAATTTTGAAACAATAAATTTATAATGAGTAATATTTTTTAGATAGTTTATCATATTCATCATTATATTGATTAAAATTAAAAGAATTTATGTCAATTTTGAGTTTAAAATTCTCTTAAATTGACTTTAAAAAGTCAACAATGATCAAATAATACGGAATGGAGGAAGTATATAATATATATTGACCATAATTTTTATCATGTGGATTTAATGAAAAATATATGTAACAAGAAAAACAAAAACTAAGAGAAAGTTATAATATTAATCACACAAAAATTAGAATAATCAAACAAAAAAATTGACCATAATTTTTATCATGTGGATTTAATGAAAAATAGATGTAACAAGAAAAACAAAATCTAAAACAAAGTTATAATATTAAAACACACAAAAATTAGAATAATCAAACAAAAAAATAAAAATCCTAACATCAAAATACTTCGTATCATATTATTTGTTAAACTAAGTTGAAATTAGCTTGTATATCACATTATATTATTTATTTATTTAATAAAAATGTTAAATAAGATAACATTTATAAGAATGCATGACATTCTTAAATGAAATTCCTACTTGACTTCCCCTTTAAAATTTGTAGAATACTTATTATGATTCTGCAATATAAAAGTAGTAAAATTCTAAGTAAATAATACTTAAAAAGTAACTTAATATTACTTTCTTTTGTCAAAACAGATAAAAACTAGCAAAAGCTTGAATTTATGGTATGCAAAAAATAAAAATAAAAAATAAAAATGGATCCCTCGGATTCAATAAACTAACTGGGGCCCAAACCTTACCAAAAAAATCTTGGCATTAACTTGCAACCACTGGAATTGGTTACTAAAAATTTAACTCCCACGTTTTTTGTATGTCCAAAAAAAAATAAAAAATAAAAAGGGTTAATTACCACAAACCTCACCTCTGTTCATGACCGCTAAGGCACTAACATAGTACCGCGCACTGCCCAGCTATCTCATCTGTAAACCTCACCTTCTCTGCTTAACTATCTCTCTCTCTCTCCCACAAAGAAACATGGAGATGAACAATAGTACTATAGTTCTGTATCCCTCTCCTGGAATAGGCCATTTAGTATCAATGGTCAGGGACGAAACCAGGATTTGATCTTAGGGGGGCTAATTTTTTTTATCAAGTCATAAATAATTTGGCGGGGGTTCGGGGGCAGCGCCCCCGAGCCAATTTTTTTTAATACTTTTGTACTTTCGGGTCACACACACAAATATATATATATAATATTATAGGGAGATATACATATATTGAGAGGATATGAGTCATATGTGGTTAAAATTTGACTGATAAAATTATAAATTTTCAATTTGACCCCGTATAATAGAAAATTTATATAATTTTAGTGGAGTCAATTTATATATAATACTTAAATTTTTTTAAAATTTACCTTACATTATAAAGTAATTATTTTTTTAGTGTAGTACTATCCAAGTCTTTCTAGTGAGCTTCCATTTTCTTTTTCATTTAGTATGGAGGTAGGAGTTGCCATTTTTTATTTAAGAATTTTATGGGGCAGGTTATAGGCAAAAAAGACAGGTCTATAATCTATTTATAAGTGTATGAATTTGGCTAGTTAAGATCAGAGTGAGACCGATGTGTAAACTTATATCTTGTTACAAAGAATGTGTTGTGATCGTTGGTTTGGTAATAAAGAAATTCATTTCCTCTGAAGCATTGCATTTTTCTTGAGGGGGGCCAAAAATAATTTTTTTAAAACTTTGGGGTGGAACTTACAAAAGTTTCAAACCTTGGGGGGGGGGCGTGGCCCCCTCCAGTCCTATGGTAGTTTCGTCCCTGTCAATGGTGGAGCTAGGAAAGCTCATACTCACTCACCATCTAGAGTCCTTCTCCCAAGTCATAATCCTCATCACCACTGCACCTAATTTCAACACCGGCTCCACCGGCGCCTACATCAGTCGCGTCTCCGCCACCACCCCTTCCATCACCTTCCACCACCTCCCCGAGCATGCCACCTCTCTGCCACCAAATCCTGGCGCATCCGCGGAAGCCATAGCCTACGAATTCCTCAGACTCAACAACCCAAACGTTCACCAAGCCCTTCAATCTATCTCTACAAAATCATCAAAATTCAAAGCCTTCATCATTGACTTTTTTTGTACCCCGGCTTTGGAAGTTTCTTCAAGCCTCAACATACCCACTTATTACTTCTTCACCTCCAGTGCTTCGGTTCTGTCTGTCTTGCTTTATCTCCCAATTATCCATGAACAGGGACGGATCCAGGAATTTTATCCAGCGGGTGCAGATTTTAACTGATTTTTTTGTTAAAGTTAAACAAAGAAAATTTGAACTAATCATAATATTAACTAATCATAATAATGTTTACAAATTACAATGTTATCCTCATAGACCTCATAGCTTGAAAATGTTCTAAGATAGTTTTATTATCAATAGTTTTAAATACATCATTTTCAATGTAAGGAACAAAACAATCACTCAACCATTTATCGCTCATTTGGTTTCGGAGAGTGGTTTTAATAATATTCATCGCTGAAAATATCCTCTCCACTGTGGCAGTAGCAACCGGCAAAATCAAAGCCAATTTCAATAACAAATAAACCCGAGGATACACATTAGCCTTATTCTTCTTAACTAATTTTTGAGCAATTTCACCAATCCCTTTCATATTAGAAAATTCACGATCATTTTTTACATCTGAAATGTAAGTTTCAAGTTCATCATCAAGCCACCAAATATCTCTATCTTGAAATTCCAACGGGTAAAATTTTGCAAATTGAATCAGGCGTTCCTTGTCAAATGTTGAGAAAGACTTACTTGGATTAAGACATGCCATACATGAAAGCAACTCTGTATTAACATTGTCAAACCGATCATTTAATTCTTGAAGTTGACTATCTATCACTGTATAGAGTAACTCAACCTAAAAGTGATGAAAATTGGTGACTTTTTCACCCCGGCGTGATCTCCCTCGAACCAAAAAGATGTCTTCCATTTCTCGAACGATTATCTCATGAACATTACAAAATGCAGTAGTTTCTGCCAACAAACTCTCTCAACCTGAATCTCTCATGTTTTGTAACCGTTGTTTTGAGACATTAACTAAAACCATTGCATTTACGAGATTTTGGTCTTTCTTTTGTAATGTTTGTGACAAGGTATTCGTGATTCCCAAAACTTTTTTCATTAAATGTAACAAGAATACAAACTCAAAATCTCGCATAAAATGCAACAAAGTACCTACTTCTGTATTTTTATCCCCCGATGCATCATCTTCTACTATCTCAAGCACTTCAATTGTTTCAGAAAATAAGTTAATAACACTAAGAATTGTGTCATAATGTAAGCTCCATCGCATGTCTCCGGGCCGCTTTAAGGTCGCTTCTTGATTCAACCCACGCCCGGTCTTGATTTCACCAGAAGAAACTCCATCAATTATTATTTCCATATGCTTCACTCGAAGAACTTTTTTACGTTTGCAAGAAGCTCCAACAACATTTGCCAAAATAGCAAGATAATCAAATAATGATTTAAGCTTCTTATGTTTTTTGCAACTGCTATAAGTGTCAATTGAAGCTGATGAGCGAAGCAATGAACATAAAAACCAGACTTATTTTCTGACAATATTAAACTCTTAAGACCATTTAATTCCCCTAGCATGTTACTAGCTCCATCATATCCTTGCCTACGTACACGTGGCATGCTCAGTCCGTGTGTTGCAAAAAGTGACTCAATGGCCTCTTTAAGTGTTCGAGCAGTTGTATTAGCAACATGAACAATGCCAAGAAAGCGCTCAATAACATATCCATGTTTGTTCACATAACGTAAAACAACAGCCATTTGTTCTTTAATTGATGAATCACGAGCCTCATCAACTAACAAAGAGAAAAAATCATCCCCAATCTCTGCAACTATAGCTTTTGTGGTCAAAAATGTAGCAGCACTACAAATGTCTTTTTGGATATTTGGTGATGTCAATTTGTTGTTCCCTGTAGCATTTTTCAACATAATTTTATTCACTTCATCATTATTCTAGGATAGAAACTTTAGAATGGAAAGAAATAACCCTCGCCTTTTTGAATCATCTGATTCATCATGGCCGTGAAAAGGCAACCTCTCACTTAAAAGCAGTCTAACACACTTAATAGATGAGAGCAGACGAAGCTTGTAATATTTTTTTCTTGGCCTGATATATTGGAAAGTTTGATAGCTATGTGTTGCTTTCGATTCATCAAATCTTGACAAGCCAACATGCATCGTCTATGAATACTATTCGGTGTTTCTCCAACATGTGCATATAAGTATTGCGTTTTCCTCCAACTATTAAATCCCTTACCAACAAATGTATCCCCACCTCCTTGACCACCAATATCAACTTTAAATAGATAACAATATAAGCAAAAAACTGCATCTTTCCTATCATTATATTCCAACCAAGCAGCATACGTTTTGTACCAATCAGGGTTAAATCTACGTTTCTATCCGTAAATAATAGTCTGAGAGAATTCGGAAAGCATTGGTTGATAAGGGCCCTTAAGCAAATATCCTCGACGAGTATTATCTCTCTGGTTAGCATTATATTCCATTATAGATGGTATTAATCCCGGATCAACAACAAGTGTCTCCTCTATATCGGATTCAATTTGAGATTGAGAATTGGTGTATTGAGATGATTCTTGGATAGGAATTTAATTTGACAAATTATGAGTAGTTTCATCAACTTGGATGGATTGTGATGCCGATGATTCGGTTGTTCTGGAACGTTTGAATTTTGCAAACATATCGTGAATGCCTAAATTTTGCAAACATATTGTGAATGCCTAAATCATAATTCATAATTCGTTCTAATAAAAAAATCAGAATAAAAAAATTAGTTAGTAGTCGAAATAATTTAGAAACTTACTTGCCATAGTTCAATTTGAGAAATAACGTTTCCGATGATGTTCTCTTTCCAACCTAACAAATTCACTTCCTATAATTACACCACAAATGCACCAGTCAAATAAATGGCAACAATTGACTAGTTACTAAACTAAGCCCATGTGTTACTAAACTAAGCCCCAGATTCCACTCACATATTTATAAAAGAAGTAATTGATTGGGCATTATAGATATTAATTTATTTAGTTGTATTTTTTACAAATTAGCCAATTAATAATTTAACCTCCAACTACAAATTGTGGCATACTGCATCCGGATTCCATTTAACAACAGGCGACAACAATAGTTGGGCACTAGGCAGTGCAAGTGCATTATGCATACAACTCTCCAATATAAACTTAGAAATAGTGTGCAACAAAACCCTAATTTAAAAACCCCCCAATTTCAAGTGAGATGAAAAATTGAAAATTAAATCCATCAATCAGTTACCAAAATAGCTCAGATTATAAGTAGATTTAAACCCCTAAAATCCACAAATCTTATCACTAACATTAGACCTTAGAAGTATTAACTATTAACTATTAAGTATAACATATTAACATTAATCTTAGAGAATAAAGTATCATACCCACCAACGGCACTGTGGCAGGAGAGAGAAAGATTTTTGAAACTTGTTCACTTGAGAGATTTATGAAATCTGTAGAAAGATCATAGACGCAGAGTGAGAGATAGAGACTTGTTCAATTTTGGCTGTGGGTTGTGGGCCTTATGGCTGGCTATTTGAAGCTTTCAAGTTTTAACTTCAGTTGTTTTTATATATTCTGCCCCCCATATTTATGAAATTCTATTTTTGCCCCTATAACTATATAAGGAAAAAAAATTAAAAAATTCCAGCGGAGGCAGGTGCCTCCCCTGCCGCCAACATACCTTCGCCCCTGCCCACAAATAGTTGTGCTGAATCATGACTCGGTGGGTGGGTTCGTGACTCACTGTGGGTGGAACTCGATTTTGGAAGGGGTGTGTGTCGGGGTGCCAATGATTGGGTGGCCGTTGTATACAGAGCTAGGGATGAACAAGGTGATCTTGGTGGAAGAGCTGAAGCTGGGTCTGGGTCTGGGGTTGGAGAAATCTAGAGAAGGGAGGTTTGTGAGCGGAGCCGAGTTGGAGAAGCAAGTGAGAGAATTGATGGAGTTAAAGAGTGGGGAAATGGTGAGACTTTACGATCCATTTTGACTTTACGAATTGGCAGAGTACCTTTACGAGTATAAGATTCCTAATAATTATACATCAGATTTATTCAGTAAGATCAACATAACATTTTTGATTTTTCCAAGTCCTTGTACATATATTTCTTTGAAGGACTTTACAATATAAGCTTATAAACATACATTGATGATTTTATACTTTGAATACTTAGATTACTCTGATTACAACATTTACATTATGAACACGCAGAGTAATTCTACAATAAGATCAACCTAATATCCTTGATCTTTATGCTCTAAGTCCTTGTACATGTATTTCTTTTATAAGGACTTTACAAAATTCAGAACCAAAAGAACTTTAATCTTATAATTATCATTGCATCAGATAGATATCATCAAACTCTATTTATCAAAAAATAAGTATGCAATTCACAACATTTATCAATATATTAGTTTACTAACAAGTCACATTTATCACATAAATATATAATCATGTAAGCACACAATCAAATAGTTCACATAAATCAATATGATCAAACAGACATATAAACACATAATCACACAGACAATTAAGCACATAAGCACGTAGACAATTAAGCACATAAGCGCGTAGACATAATTTCATTTAAATAATCAAAACAGTCATCATCAAATCAAACAACCTTCAACAATATATATATTTTATATTATATTTATGTAAATATAATACAAATATAATACATCTCAATAATGTATATATATTTTATATCCATATTATAATATAATATAAAATAAATATGATATATATTAATAATATATTATATTATATACATATATAATATTATATCATTATATCATATTATAATATTATAATATAAAATATAATATAATATGTATTAATAATATATTATATTATATACGTATATAATATTATATATGTATATGTTTATATTATATGTTACTCCCTCCGTCCCAGGATAAAAGTTTTTATTATTATTTTAGGTAGTCTCAAGTTAAATGTCTACTTACCTTAAATAATCTATTTTTTACAATAATTTGCCCATAATACCCTTAGTATTAATTGTCATATTTCTATTCCCTGTGCATATTTATGGAGCATCACTAGTCATGTGCAAAAAACTATGTAATTAAATGAGAATTTAAATATGGATAATTTTGTCATTTTATCCTCTTTGTTAATATGCGCAAAAAGTCAACCAAAACTTTTATCTTGGGACGGAGGGAGTATAACATTATATATATTTAATATTATATATATATATATATATATTATATTGTATTGTATCAAATTATATATATTTATTTATTTACATGGATGACAACATTTTTGTTTGAACATTTTTTATCACATGTTTGTTTATGTTGGAGAAAAAAATTAGATATTAGGTTGGATGGATAAAGATGTAATTTAGTAAAATAGAAGAAGGGCAAAATAAACATTACATTAGTCAAACTAACTTATTAAGAATGACTTATAAGTCATTTTTAAATAAGCTAAAAATTGTTATTTATTAATAATGACTTATAAGTCAAAAATTAAGTTGTTGTCAAACACTTAAATAGTACAAAAATGACTTAATTATAAGTTGGTCATGGTTTGACCAACTTATAAGTCATTTTTGACTCGGTCAAATTGTAAAACTGTCCCTTAATATTTATACTAAATTGCAACATAAACGTTAATGTTTCAATTTTTGTAATACAACAACCAATGTTGTAATTTCTTGCAAAAGTGTCCTTTCTAACCAATCTTGACGAGACATGTGCATTTTGTAAGGGCAAAATAATCCATTACCATATAAAACTATCTTCTCAAGTAATAGAAGGTTAAAATAGTCCAAACACCTTAGTATAATAATTTAACAAAAATTCATTTACAACTTAATCTTGAAAAAAGTTAATAAAAATAAACAAATATTACCAAAACCACACTTATACTTACATATGGAACCTTAATGCCAAACCTAGCAACTACCCCCAAGTTGCTATCACCTTCTCCGATATTCCTACTCAAAATTTTTACAAGGAAATATGGAATCAATCACAAATCTATGTCAAATAAAATACAAAATCGAAATCGAAATTAAAGGAAGATTACAACATCAATTTTAATCTATGTAAAAGAGCAAGGTGAGTAGAAAACGAATATATATATATATATATATAATTGTTCCCCAACTTTTCTTTTCTCTTCCCTTCTCTTCTCTCTCTCTCTCTATCTAGCTAGTTATAATTACAATACAGATGAAGAAAAACTATAAAAAAAAAACTGAGTTTCTTTGTTTGTAAATGAAATTTATTATACTAGTTCTTTGTTTAGAATTTATTGTTTAGTTATAATATTTAAATTTATTTGCTAAAAATGGTGCAATTTTTTTTTGTTTATATATGTTTTATTTACTAGTTATATTATGGTAAGGCATAAAGACTATTTTAACCTTCATTTATGGGGAAGATAGTTTAATATGGTAATAGGCAATTTTGCCCTTAGAAATTGCACATATCATGTACATGTTTGGTCAAAATTAGTCGGAGGGGACACTTTTATAAAAAATTGAAATATTAGTTATGACATTATAAAAATTGAAACATTAACGTTTATATTGCAATTCAGTGTAAATATAAGGATAATTTTACAATTTGCCCTTTTAACTTCATGTGGATATCAAATCACTTAATATTGGCAGGAAACTAAAACAAAGTATCAAGTATTTGAAAGTTGAAACCCAAAGATTAAAGACAAACAAAGTACTCCCTCCGTCCCAAATTAATTGCTTTTCTAGGACTTTTTAAAGTCAAATTGACTATTTTTAAAATTAATAATTAAACATATATAAATATATTTCTAAAATTATAAAAATTGAAATTAGTAATAAATTGTATATACTTTCTTTTGGTTATAATATCTTTACCTATATGTTAACAAAAATAGTAAAAAAATTAGTTTTAAAAATTGTCAATTTGATTTTAAAAAATCAAAATTGAGCAATTAATTTGGGACGGAGTGAGTATTAAGTATTTGAAAGTTGAAACCCTAAGATTAAAGACTAAAACAAAGTACTAAATATTTGAAACCCTAAGATTAGAGACAGGGAGAGGGGAGGGAGAAACTACCTCATTGAAGTTTTCGACCCAAATTGATTTGGGTAACAAAAGCCAAAAGCCGGGAAAAATTTATTTCGAATTCTATACGACGCAGTTACCCCGATGCTTATAAAACCAAAACGGCGTGCATCATAACTACATAACCATATTTTAAGTTTCTAAGCTGTTGGATTAACTCCGGAAACCAAAACAAATAACCGAGTTAATTTGAATCTCGTCCATTCTTTTCTGGATATTAGGCATTTTAAGTTTTTGTGCTTTAAATATGTGTTGAATACACATAATTATTACATTGATTGTTTTAACATCATAATGAATCATTAGTAATCACTACTTACCAATATAATAATGATATTTAAATTTAAGACATAAAACTGGAATTTGAAATGCCTATTATTATCTTTTCCCCTCTAATTAAGAAGTATAATTCGAAGTTTTGAGATGCCTAATATTTGCTTTCCCCCTATAATTAAGAAGTATAATTCAAAGTGGCTTCAGTCATAACATGTCATTGTATGTACAGTTCACCAATTCTACTGGAAGATTGAAAATTATTAGATAAAAATGTTTTTTTATCAAGTTTACATGTGCAATTCATTTCATAAGTTTTTTTTTTATTTTTAATATATATTTTTACACCTAAAAAATGATTATTTATAACTTTTACATATATATTTAACCTTGGTATAAACTTACGAACTATGTCAAATTTAAACATTATCACTATTTGACTAGAAAGTATTAACATTTTATATACATCATTCACCGGATTTAAACTTAAGGTAAATGAAAATTTGTAAATTTAAAAACAAATAATGTTAATGATATATAATTTTTTTTGCTATAATCGTTTAATCAGATGCAAGTGCAAAAACAAATACACATTTTATATTTTTCCAAAAGTACGCACCATCCTTACAGCCTCATCCAACCGTTAATAGCAAACACGTAACTAGAGCTTAAAGCAGTATTCGAGTGTTCAGAACAGAAATGTTTCAAGGTTGAACAAAATCTAGTTCAGACTCCCAACAAAAGATCATAGACACAACCAATAACTCAACCACAAAGAAGCAACTAACAAAACTTGAAAGCAAATAATTAAGTAGCATATTTCTAGTATTCCCACTTCCTCATCTCCATGCCATCTGGGGGGCTGCCCTCAACTTTCTTTGAACCCACTTCTTTCCAATTTGTCGACAGCACCGTCCCATTTGACTCAACCTGTTAGACAGGACAAGAAAAATACAAAGTCAATGGCTCCGCTCATGTGTTTTTAAAGAGCTTCAAAGTAAAGCAGTCATAAGCACAAACTAGGATTTGTAGACTCTGAGAGAATTATGCATATTAAGAAAAGAAAGGGCTTCCTTAACAAAGGAATTAAAGAACTCGAAGAGATGAAGTCCCCCAACAGTTGCAAAATTGTTCCACTGTGATCCCAGAAAGAAAGACAAAACTTTGTTAAACCACGTATATTCTAAAGTTGACATCAGTCTTACAAAAGATTTTCTCATTGCTCTTCTTGTATCCTCATCAGCATCATGGTATATGTCGCGGAAAAACTTATTCAAAGCTGCATCGCCATCTAGTTTCTCTTCTTTCTCCTGAAATTCAAAACACAATATGTTAGGGCTCTACAAAATTTGCAATTCACGAATCCTTGTAACATAAGAATGGCAGGAGGAAGAGCAACTTAAGCTACTAGATTACAAGCATACCTCCTTCTTCACTTGCGCTTCCAGTTTGTCCCAGTCCACTGTCTTAGGTTTTGAGGTAGGGTAAGCGGGTCTTTGAGCACCTTTAAAATAAACAGTCAGAAAAACACTCGAATTTATGATAGCCAAGCTAAAATGTACCATTAAAAGAATAGGACAAAAGTGTTTTTGGCAGGTCTTAATATCCATGCCCAACAAACCTATTTTGCAGAACAGAGTGAGTATTCTTTCCCATGCACAAACAATTTAGTTGGACCGGCACAATTTGATGATACATTTTCAGACTGGGTATAAAATCTAACCATACAAGAAGCATGTTGACCTAACCTGATGACACATATGTCTTCTGAGGAACTGCATTGTTCTTACTGAACTCAAGAGATGTCCAGTGTACAGTTTCAGCCTTAGCAAGACGAATTTCAATCTTCGTAGAAAGCACTTCATATTTGCACTTTGTAGGAACTATCTGTTATGCATGAAGATACCAAAGTTAAAATTGGAAGAGCTTATAACACTTTCTGGCACATGGAATGGCAAAAATCCAACAAAAAAATCATTCAAGGAATTTTCCTTCTACCATTCATTGACCAACCTGACTGATGCTAGGTTCTACCATTCATTTTAATATTTAAAATTAAAAAAGAGTAATATATTTATTTTTTCTAAAGGATTATCTAACAGCAAAACCAAGAAATCCTAGATAAGCATTCACCTCATTTATCTGATTATTAGTTTTGGAATGATATCCAGAGTCATCTTTAACTTTAGTATAAAGGACTAAAGGCGGGTAACATCATAACAAGTTGTTAAAAAATATAAATTGTGCATCACCTTTCCATATAAACGAGGTTGAAAAATATATGCATCTTCGCCAGGCACATCAATGGTAACACTGAGCTGTAAAGCAACCACAAGAGAGGAGAATTTTGGGTATTGTCAGTTTATTTCTCTCAAATAAGTAGCTTAAATTATAGTAATAAAATGTATATGCCTAAGAAGAAAAATCATAGACACACTATTTGTTCGCCGAAGTCAACAGCAACACTATTAGCTGGTATACCCTTCGCAAAGATAGTCACAACAACTTCCTGTGGTTTCTGATAGAATTCATGCCTGCAAATATTGGCCATTGAGCAAAATCACATGACAAGACAAAAGGGTTTATATTACACAATTACGCGTAATAAAATGCAAGTGTGAAACAACTTCCAGAATGGTACGGAATATTTCAACATTAAATTTATAGTATTATAAAACAGGAACCACTAAAATTTCAGTTGACCCCCCCCCCCCCCAAATAACTGGTAAAATAAAAATAATCGAATAACTTAGGGTTCGTTTGGTAACTGTTTTTGCTTTCATGTTTTTATTTCTTATTTTTGTTTTCATATGTTTTTGCTTCTACTTGCTTTCACTAGTGAAAACAAAAATCAAACTAACGTTGTTTGAAAATTATATTTGAATGTTAGTTTTATTTATTTTTATGAAGAGGTAGAGTTCAAAATTTTGTTGTTAACAAGATTCGATGCCTGGACCTCATTAAAGTTGGAATGGCTCGTTGTGTTGCCAAAATTGAATAAGTAATTTTTTTGTGTTTTTACTTTTTTGCTGCCAAAGTGGATTTTGCTTCCACTTTTTTCAAAACAGAAACAGTTATGAAACACTATTTTCAGCTTCCAATTTCAAAAAGATAGAAGTAGAAACAAAAAGTCGGAAGCAAAAACAGTTACCAAACGGATCCTTAGAGTATGTTTGGGATTGCTAATTACTGATTCTGATTATTGCTTTTGCTTATAATCAATTTCAAAAAAAGTAGTTTGGGTTTGATAAATAAAAAACACTTAAATTAGTAAAAAGTGAAAAGTTTTTGTAATAAAAAAGAATTTGTAAATCACTTGTTTCAAGTGTAAATTACTAAAAAGGAATGTTTTGAGAAGAAAAGACAGGTAATGAATGTAATTATTAAAATAAGTAAGGATAGATAAGTAATATACTTGGTCAAACCTGATTATAAGATTTGACAAATAATCAGAAGCTCCAAATTGGAGCTTCTTTCCATTAAAAAAAGAGATTATAAGCAATTTTAAAATCAGATTACCAAACACATTTTGCTTCTTAAAGCTGATTATAAGCATGTTTGACTCTTATAAGCGATCCCAAACACCCTCTTAGTAGTTCAAGCAGTTGACAAATTGTGGATATTGTTACAATAACTTCCAGAATGGGCCGGGATATTAACCGATGGCACCATATAACAAGTTGTCAGTACCTATATTTTGGTTTGGGTGATGGCACCGCTGTCACCTGATCAGATATGTTATTAACTGGCTCTGAAGTTTCAGCAGTCTTATCCAATATTTGATGTCCAGGTGTATCATTATCAGTGGAGGCTTTATCCACCGACTGTTCGGGCAGTAGCTCGCCAACTTCCTCTGAATAAGCCAACAAAACACATCAAACAAATGAATAAAATACACACACACAGAGAAAGGCACAGGTTACAGAGCATTTATTATAATGTCCCCCTTCAAGACCCTGATATTATATTTGAGACATAAAAAAGTTCACCGCTTTAACAGATAAGAGACCAGTTTGATGCACCATTATTGCTCTCTCTACCAAACCAATTGTTATAAGCAGACAAGAGAACCAAGTCGGATCTTTGCAAACTGATCCATAAACGCACAACATCCACTCAATAAAAATTATTATACACTCAGTGTGCTACCAGACAAATAAGTGGAAGCGCATTATAAACATGTAGCCCAAAACAATCTGGAAATATATTTAGATGGGAATGCAATTTGATATCAAGAGTGTGATATAGTTTGATACACCATTATCTTATTACAAAAATAGATTAGACTGAGCATCCAGATAACATTAAGGTATGATAGTATTTTAGGGGTTCTCTAATTAGTTGATAGGACACCCAATTTACTTGAGGACATCGATGAAAGATCTGGTCAATGGTAAATGGTCAATATATCATTATGATGCCACACACAAGCTTTAGAAGCAACCACATTACCTGCAATACGCTCATCACATTCTTTGACCAGATCAATGAATCTTGAATCTCCAGAGGCTAAAGAAGCACCTGTTTCCAAGGCAGCCTTGGCAGTCTGATATTCTTCGAGCTTGACACAAGCAATACTGTAAGTAGAAACACAAATTAATAAAATTACAAAATAAGTTTACAAACACAGCAGCACAGAAAACGCGTATATCTGAGGAAATTATGATATTGCCCATGGAGGTAACTGGATCACAACAAAACACCAAATTACAGAGTTACTCACCCTTTACGTAAATATGCTTTAGCCATTGAAGAATCCAACTCAATCGCTCTGCTTGCATCAGCAACAGCTTCTGCTCATATAAATCAGATTAATTAAATAATAGAAACTTGGAAAATAGCACAGATAGCAACAAAAAACGAAACACCAATTAGATTGTGTACAGGTCTTCATGCAAGTGGAATCGCTGGGGAGGACAATTCGTCATAAATGTAATAAAAACAAAATAACATCTGAATATAACTTGGAAACCTCAAGCTTGGCCAATATTCATAAATAGTGGAAATGTTTTAGTTGCATAATGACCAGAGAGGGTTATGAAGGGCCATCTTCACAACACATTCAGAGTATAATTTTGTAACAAGAATGCACACAAACCAGATAAACAAAAGACCATACAGGCTACAATTGCATCTGGCATACCAAGTTCATCCCAATTTGATAAAAAGGCCTGCAATACAATGTATTCATCCACACCAGTATGTGTAGCTCGTGTGAACCGAAGATAACATCATTGATTAAAATGCGGAGTAACAATAAGATGCTCACACACAGCTGACCCGACAGTAAGAGACATCCCAAAACTTTATAGTGACATATGCTCATAAGTCATATATTGACATTATCAATCACATACACCTCTGACACGATCAGTTAATAACTTTAAGGGAAAATATAACAATATATCTATCTTTCGAACTTCTTGACCTCCAATTATTTGCCCAAAATTCTCAAAAACCGGGAACCAAAAAAAAGTGATGATTGCAATGTCCTTTAGAAATTAAAAGACCGTAACAATAAATATATAGATAACAAAAAAAATGAAGATTATATTTGAAGATTATGATGCTGATAATCACATGAGCATAAGCAACATAAGGAACCACACACTTTATAAGGCACAAAAAGGGTATAATGCCCCATTTGAAATCCCAACCAATTGGACATTATGATTTACATTATAAAATATTCTAATAAGTAAAGCACACAAGATACCGTCTTCTAAAACTTCATGACCTAGGAAAATCAAAACCAAGTGATAATTGCCAAAAAAATTAGCACGTCAATAAAGCAAAAATGTATATATTAAAAAGGTGAAAGCTCACAGCTTTCATGTTTATAATACCTTACACACAACCACCAATGAAATCCAAATATTCAGGAGGCATACCAAATGTTAAAAGTGTGCATCTTTTCAAAATTCCCAAACCAAATTTTATACTAATCTATAGCTAAAAGTATTTAGACACTATCGGGGAGCATACAAGTGTAGTATATACGTCATCAACTTGAATATGCTTAATATTACAATCATCTATTACCATAAAAAGGAATCCCAAAACAGGAATTGGCAAAGAAAAGAATTGACCAATAAACTTTATCTATTCAAAACTTAATATTATAAACAGGATTCTTAAGTTGAGAAAAAGGGAAACAAGTACTCCCTCCGTTCCAAATTATAATATACTTTTTAAAAGTCAATTTCAAACTCAAAATTGACATCAATTCATTTAGTTTATATCAATACAACTATAAATATCATAAACTAACTAAAAAAAATACTACTAGCTATAAGATTATTGTTTTCAAAACTTAAAAATGTCAATTTTGAGTTTGAAAATGTCTCAATTTGATCTTATGATTTGGAAGGGAGGGAGTACAAAATATTAAAACTTTTTGTCTATCTGCACCAAAATTAACCCCCGGACAGCAAAATAAACTACAAGAATTTCAATAATTGGAAACCAAACAAACACACACATAAAACACGATTCTTCAGAGAAAAGATAAAAGGTACCGGTGAAATTTTGGAGCTTAATGTTGGTCTGAGCACGGTCCGCGAAAAGCTCGGCTTGATTAGGGTTTAGGGATATGGCTTGGGAGTAAAGGTCAACGGCAAGTTCGAAGTGGTCGTCGATGAAAGCCTCCTTCGCCCTAGACTCCAGATCCGACGACGACGACGCCATAGAATTGGAACTTTCTAGAGAGAAAGAAGTTTGATTGGGTGGATTGCTATTAGAGTAAGAGAGGGAGAAGAAAAAGATGAAGGGGAGGAGAATGATGCTTGACTTGACGTGCTAATAAAGATGTACACTAGATTAGTTCTACTAGTATACTAGTAGTATTAGATAATTATTTTGGGGTCGTTGATGGGCTTCTAGAAAGTACTAAGAAACAGCAAATCCTAACTCAACAAGGTTGACCATATTTCGTAGTAATTTACTTATATAATAATAAAAAGAGGTACTAATAAATAATTTAAGATCGCGCCAGCAAAATAATAATAATACTAATACTAATATTTTTTAAGTTATAAAGTCATTATTAAAAATTGATGTGTCTCTATAGTTTTCATGTAAACAAAATATATCAATTAATTAGTATATTATTATAATATAATATTAATAGACCATTTTTGTCCCATAATGTTAGACTAAAAATTGAGTAATAGAATGTTTAATAAAATAACATTCTAAGGTTAAAATTCTTTTCTGGTTCTACATATTTGAAATTTCACACTCTACTAACAAAACGTTTCTTTGAGACATAAAGAAAGAAATTTCGGTCAAACGTGGTCTTCTCTCATAATTACAAGATGAATCCTTTTACGGCCACATTGGTCTGGCGACATTTTTAGCGATATTTTTTTTTTGGACTCCCAAATAATTTATATGATTTATTGGAATTAAAATTTAAAAAAAAATATTAATTTAGGTTTAATTTGGATACATATACAAAACAGTGTTGTACAGTCTAAATTGGATACATATGATTTTGTATATGTATCTAAATTACACCTAAATCAATTCTTTTAAAAAAAAATTAGTTCTAATAAATCATATTAATTATTTGAAAGTCAAAACAAAACCAAAAAAAATAAAAAAAATGTCGCTAACAATGTCGCCCTAAACTTATTGTTACAAGATAGAAGGACACGTAGTACTTGTTTTGTTGACATACTTTAAAAGAAAATATTAAGATTAGCATATGACGAACTTTTATTGAATATTTTTTTGTACCAATCTTATTTTTTTCCAAACATTAAAAGTCAAAAACTAAATTTTACTTTTTGACAGTTTCTGGATGCGTCTGATTTCCAGATTCCTTTTCCTTTCCATTATTTTATAGTCTGCCAAACACAAACCAATAATTGGAAATTATCTGGAATTTCAGTAACACGACATTCCAATTGACTGGCTGAAAAGAATTCTTTTTCTCATGTGCTGATCAAGCAGGCAGTTAGATTAACATAACAGGGTTTTGCTAATTTATCCACCATACACGTAAAGGTGTTTAGTTTACATCAAATAATATAAGTTACTATGCATCATTCTAAGCAAAACTGATCTTGGGCACATATCAATTTATGCTCCAGCCATCGTATCATATAATTATAATTATTATTAGTTAGGTTGTCTATAACTTTTTCAAAAAAATAAACGAAAATGGTTAGAATGTGCTGAAGTATGAGCTAAATAATTAAGAGATCATAAGCTCAGTTTGGAATGAGCTGAAGTATGAAACAAACATGTTGCACAACAATTTTAAAAAAAATAAAATAAAGAAGAAGAAGAAGAAGGAGGTTAAAATTTGTAATATGTGAAATCAAGGTGCTTTTTTTATCTTTCTCAATTCCTCAATTCATTTCACAGCTTTAAGAAAATGAAACTTAAAACAGAATTAATTTCTGTGAAACCAGCTCCTCCTGAGATTATTATTAACTGAAAATACAAAAATAAAAAAGGAAACCATTAAGGAGATTGTTTCACCAGTCAAAGAAGTTTCTTCAGAAACCAAAACAAGTGCCAGCAGCACGCTTCATTGGGCTATTGCAGGCTCTTCCTTTTTAATGGTGACATCCTCCAATGTGCCTGTTGTAACAGAATCCAACGTCTTGTAGAACTCCTCAGGGAGAGGACCAGGTCGATGTAGGGGTACATGCTTCGGAACTGGAGCATCATTCTCAATAACTTCACACTCATAGTCTTCGGGAACACCCCATGGGTCCCACTCTGTGATCCAAAAACACCAAAAAATGCACACCATTTGAGCGCGAAAAGAAAAGCTCATTTCAAATTTTATTAGTTAGTAATACGTTGCAGGGTGAAGGTAATCCAAGTAAGAGGTCACCACACTGGACCAACGATGAAGGCATGGAAAAACATCTCAAGATTATACTAAGTTACACTAAAACAAAATATCATTACAAACCAAAAAAAAATACTTTTTCGTTCTTTCTTTTTCTTTTCTTTTTTTTCTGTTTTATTTTTTTTTATGAGTAACTTTAGAAAAGCATTTTGACAAACTTACAAGTTACTTATAGCTATTATAACTAAGCACATAAGACTAAAGAGGGACATTACTTGGTAAACTGATCTCTGGGGCACCTTCTATAGGCTAAAAAGGAGTAAGTTCTACCTTCTGTTCATCATAGGCGTTTTTTCCCTCAGTAAGGTTATACAAGAACTAATAAATATACACAAAAGGAACAGAAATGAAGGGCTACTTGTTGAAAAAATATCCTTTTCCTTGCATAGTTACCTGTTCCAATGACATTTAAGTAATAGTCAACAATACTAGCCTAGGTTTTATCACTCCGCTTCGTTCGAGTGATTTTAGAGAGAACAGGAGAGGATGTGCTCTCTCTCGTGTTTGGATGTGTAATAAGGAGAGAAAAGAAAAGAATAGAAATGGAAATAAGATGGGCCAACTTTCTTCCCAAAAATTCTATCCATAAGTGGGAAGATGCAGAGAGAAGAGAAATTTCATTAATAAAATTTTTGTCATACATCTTTCCTCAATATATTTATTACATGTCAAACATAGTTGTTGGGTTGGGATTTGATTGGACCTGAGTAGTTGGTGGGCCATGTTGCACATGGGTTACTTGAGTGTATTTCTTTTATAAATAGGGAGTGGGCAGGCGTGATAAAAAAAGGAGGAGGGAACACACAACTCAGATAGATATTTTTGTACTCTTTGATATTATAGTGAATTCGCTCTCTCCGTGGTTTTCTCCCATTTTGGGTTTCCACGTAAATTCTTGTGTTCATATTTTATATTCTTGGTTTATGTTATTATTTATATATTTGTGGGTTAAAATCCACAAGACTACACCATCATCCGTTGACGCAATTTTGGCTCTGTCTTTTGGTGATTTTATCAGGTGGCCAAAATTTGGCGTTAACATTGGCGCCGTCTGTGGGAAACGAACTTAAGTTTGAAAAATCACCGATCAACTATGACGAAGAGGAAGTCTCACGCATAAAAGATAACTAATGGGTTATGTTCGCAATAATAATTATCAATTTTCTCTTCGGTCCACTTCGACAAGGTGAACATCACTTCGGCAAGCATGGTTTCGCTCCAATAAGAGATGCCTTAGCCATCCGTAGTCAGTCGACAATCTCATCTTCGACTACACATATAAGCTAAGTGGTTCTCTTTTATTAAATTATAAAATTGTCATGATTATCGCTACCCCTTTATCAATAATATAAGTTTCATACCGAACTCACTGTTGCATCATGTAAATCAATTTCTTTTATTCATATTAACGCATCATATCCAAGTGACGTTATGTGAACCTGTTTATCTCAAGTTCCAAGATGAGCCCACTTGTTTAATTCACATGGTTCATGGCAGTCTTGGATTTAAAGTTGGTTAAAGTGTATTATTAATATTTACTTTACATATATATGTGATGTGAATGCTAATTCATGCAAGTCATCTTTCTTGAGTTAGTGGGTTCTTATTTGTCGTGGCATGACTAAAGTTATAAAATTCTTACTTTTTTATACCTTTTTATAATAGAGTTGGTTCATTGTATTATTATTATATATATAATAATTTATTATTATGTATATCCCGAAGTGGCACCCAAACTATTGAGAACCAACTGCCCACTTTCTTTTTTACCCTAAAGTATCCCAAGTATCTTTTTCTACTACTATATATGGCCCGAATGTCCATTTGCAGTCGGCCGTTCTACAGTTCAGACCAAGAAGAAGAAGAAGAAATAACGGAGATTAGTTCTTCAGGAGATCAGGTGATGAGGGAGGGTGAAGTAGTATACTACTCTTACAAAACTCCCTGGAATTTCCTACAAGAAGTCATTAAATCTATGCTAAGGCGCCTGGGCTTCACATCAGAAACTAAACAGCAATCACCAGATAATTCTCCTACTCAAACACAAGGAGAACCCACACAGTCTACTGAGGCAACATTTGTGGTGACAAGCATTGTTCGAAAAAGCGTTTGAGGCGCGCGCCTTAAGGCGCGCCTCGTAGCGAGGCGGGAGAAAGGAGGGGCGAGGCTACCGCATCAGACCAAGAAGGAGAGGCTTGCGCCTTTTTTTGCCGAGGCTTACGCCTCAGTGCGAATCGCCTCGAGACGTATCAAGGCTTGGGCCTTGGTTTGAGAAGAAGAAGAGACGCGAGAGTTGGTTTGAGAAGAAGAAGAAGGCGTGTCGAGGCGAGGATTCGTGCGACTGCGAGGGTCGTGCGACTAGAGGAGAGGAGGAAGAAGAAGAGAAGGGAGAGGAAGAAGAAGAGAAGGGAGAGGAGGAAGAAAGAAGAGATGCGAGAGGAGAGAGAGTTTCTGGATAACCTGAGATCTGATCTCAGATCTGTATAATAAAATATCTCATGGAAAATTACAGTTAGGTACCCCATAGTTTTTATAGTTTTTTAATTTAGTCCCCCATATTTTCTAAAAGTTCAAAATAGCCCCTGAAAAATTACATATAAGTCCCTGTAGTTTTGTTTTCTTCCATTTCAGCCCCTGAAGTTTTAGTTCTGCCCCTGTTTCTTCAAATTAAGTTAATAAATTAATTTGTAAATCAAAATCTTTTTGTAGATATGATTAATAATTTTTTTGAGGGAACTTTTAGGTCTTCAAATCGAGGCTTCCGCCTCGCTCCGCCTCGAAGCTTACGCCTCGCCTCGTCCGGAGAAAAACGCTTCGTACCGCTTTTAGCTTTTTCGAACCTTGGTGACAAGTAGATCAGTAGCAAGCAAAACGACATACAGAAAGCCACCAAGTTTTGGCCGAGCTTCGAATTGATTCGGTACCGCTTCAGTTCGGCAGCCAGGCTTTGGTTTCAGGTCGGCTTCGGATTGGCTTCGGACAAGTTTTGGCTGAGCTTCGAATTGCTTCGGCACCGCTTCAGTTCGGCAGCCAGGCTTTGGTTTCAGGTCGGCTTCGGACCACATCGTCATGGCTTCGGACCACGTCAGGCTTCGGCTTTCGATGGGTTTCAGCTTCTACTCCAGATCCGCTCCGGCGTCGGGCCTTCGCTTCGGACAGTTCCGGCACAGTTGAGTTGGCTTCGGCAGTCATCCTCGACGGGCCGCCGTCGGACTTCGGCTTCGGCTGGCATGGTTCCGCTTCGGCTTTGTGTCCATGGGAGGTACTTGTTCGTAGTTTGAAAGAAGCTCTGAGGCTTATATGTGGAGGAGGGGAGGCTTCACAATTTCCTCTGGAATTGAAGTTGGGATCAAATTAGAAATATAGTTTTGGTTTTTGATATGGATTAAAATGGAGCAGCTTAATCAATGCAAGCTTGACATTTTGATTTATATTTCACTTTATTATATTATGCTTGGAGAGCTTTGCCAGAATAAAGAATTTGAGAAAAGTGCAGATGAACAGTTGCAACTTCGGTTCCGAGGCGTCCGTTGGAAATGCTTAGTTTTTCCAAAAATGGTGAATATTCATGCGGATATACATCCTTCGGTGGGGAACGGGGATCTCTTCAGCTCAGGCCATTGGTCGAGCAGAGCATTTTGAGTCGCCGAGGCAAAAGTCGGGGACCTCTCCTCTTCAGGCCCTTGGTCGAAGAGGAGTGTTCCTCCTGAACGGATAAAAATCCCTTCGGATGGACATCATTCAAGAAAGCTTTGTTTTTCCGAAAGGACACTCGTAGTTGGTATGGTGGGCTTTTTTGTATAGTCTCTTGTTTTAAGTTCCTTATAAATAAGAGACTGGGGGGCAATGTTGGGTTGGGATTTGATTGGACCTGAGTAGTTGGTGGGCCATGTTGCACATGGGTTACTTGAGTGTATTTCTTTTATAAATAGGGAGTGGGCAGGCGTGATAAAAAAAGGAGGAGGGAACACACAACTCAGATAGATATTTTTGTACTCTTTGATATTATAGTGAATTCGCTCTCTCCGTGGTTTTCTCCCATTTTGGGTTTCCACGTAAATTCTTGTGTTCATATTTTATATTCTTGGTGTATGTTATTATTTATATATTTGTGGGTTAAAATCCACAAGACTACACCATCATCCGTTGGCGCAATTTTGGCTCTGCCTTTTGGTGATTTTATCAGGTGGCCAAAATTTGGCGTTAACAATAGTATATTCTAAAAATAAGGATAAACTATTAATATGCCCTATTTGCTTCTCTACTACTCACATTTCACAACTTCCAAAAAATGAGAGCAAATACTTCCACTTCTCTTCTTTCCTCTGAAACATAGTGTATACGATAGCCAGCCACTGGCTAGTTGCAAATTGCAATGAATTTTTAACACAGCTTGTATGGAAATCAACCAACAATGGTCTATCATCTATGGGATCATGTGTCAGAAATTGTAGTTTGGAAGTGTTATAGGCTTATAGCTGTTACCTAATTTTAAAATTTGGAGAACCCAAGACTCGTATATTTTCTTCATTCATTCATCATTCCTAAAACAGTGCTATTACATCATACACATACATACATACATATATATATATATACATACATACACACACACACACACACACATATATATATGTACATATATTATAAAGCGGGAGAGGTTTTTGAAAGTTACTTTTGGTATTACCCTCAAAATGAAGCTCCATCACAATTTCAAATTTCCTAATAACTCCAATAACTCAACTAAATTTACCCATTCAAACATCTCAATTTTTCACTTAAAATCGCGCAACTGTTGTGGGCAGATTAGTAACTTTGTCAAACCATTAACAAAAGCCCTCTCACTCACGTTGATAACTTCTTTCCAACTCTTCTCACATGATAAACATCTGCAGTTACCTTCTTCCACCTAAACTGCCGCAGTTACCTTCTTCTTAAACTGCTTTTCTTGGTAATAGAAATCACAGACCTATCTCTCTCTTATCAACCTCACTTTACGATAGAAAAGTGAACCCAGATCACAATGAAAAGTAAAGACCCAGGTGCTCAAGAGAAAGTAGAGAAAAATTAGTAATGCCCATTAAAGGTCAGAATATGTGAAAAGTAAGAGAGAAGATGAAGGGGGTAAGGATATGGAGAATGGAACTGAATCTAGAAAAGACAAAAAAGAAGGCTGGCCATTACCATCAAAAAGACCGGTTTGTATGGTTGAGTGGAAACAAATTGTTGCTGAGACAATTAAGCCCAGTAATACGTTCAGTATTCAATATCTAATGGCCATCGTTTTTGTCAATTTGCTTCTTCTTTAAAATTGTAGTTATGTTTACTCTGGTCATTAATTATTTATCATGAGAATTAAGAATGGCCTTCCAGTTCAATAAACATAACATATCTAATTCTTCTTCTTCAATTTTTTTTTTTAACAGTATTATAACTTTCATATCTATAACTGCTTGCTCCCTGTTCTTGCCAAGCCTCATTATCATGTTTTGTTAATTTATAATTAAGTTATTCTTTGTACTGCTATTTGTATATTAAAAAAAAAATTAGTTACATGTACTTAAATCTATGTATTAATACATATTTGCATAAAGAAAAGGCTTTTAGTTGCAACTTTTGTTTACTTGTATATTTTATCTTTGCAATTATTTGTAATTTTGTATAAAAAGATATTGTTTAAATTAGATACATTATTTGTGTTTTACACGTATAATTTTTAAATTATAACACACTTCCATTCATATAATTCATAAAATTTTCTTTCAAGTTTCATTCCATTTGCCCATAATTAACTAATATGAAATATATTTATGTTTGTGGACAAATATAATTTTATTATTTAAATTATATTTTCTTATTTTAGGACTTGTTTTGGACTTACAAAATCTAAAAAATTATCTTAAAGCCCAAACCTTGAAACCTAGCCTGTCAACCACTTTTACATGCAAAAAAGAAAAAAAATACTGAATTACCCTTGATAACTAAAACACAATATGAGTAAAATAAAAACAGCTAGACGGATATTAACCTAGAGAAACATAGACTATTTGACTCCAACCTAAGATTTGCACCTCCCCATAACCACATCAATTTCCCCCCTTTGAATATGATCTTTCTTAAGACTCTTATGAATTACATTACTTCTAGAGGGAAGGACACAGGACAGAAGTTCGAATACAAAATCTGGGTGCAGCGACAAAGTTTTAGTGATTCCGATTCGCACCCAAAAAACTGGATAAAACATAATTAATGAAGATAACTAATATTTCAGTTTCAAAGAGTAAAAAATGAGCCCTGCCAAACAACAGAGATATTGAAGAAGGATTATCAATAACCGAAGGTTCAGGTAAGAAAGCGAGCAACTATCCCATAACTGATCGTGAAAGACTCTTGTGACCACTAGTTATGAAGAGGAAGCATTTAAATAAGTGCACTACAACTTCATTTCTCAAAACCAAATAAAGGTCTTGATGCCATGAGTTTCCATACAAAGATATGTGCTTCACCAACATTATGTAACTTAGGTGAAATTGCTATGACATCCCTACCACTTGAAAAGTTGGTTTATTTCAGAGTTAAACACCAATGTATGAGACAATCTACCTTCACAAAAGTGCTGGCTAGGCCCTACTCAGAAAAATTATTAATCTAAATGCCAGTGACCCATCTTGATTAGGACTTGGCATCAGAGTATTTGCATCTCTGATTTTTTCTTAAGAACATTCCCCATCATCTCAAAGAGAATGGTTCAGAATTTACCATGAGGTGATTATTAACTTCCATTCATAGAAAAATTAGTAGCATATCTCTCGAACAAGGCATTGGGAAAATCCTGACACTAAATTTGCAATTTTGACGACTGAGTTCAATTAATAATGCAGTAGGCAAGTTATGTGATAATGCACAGATTCTAGCCAAGTTAAAGCTAAGAAATGGAATAAAAACGAATAAAGATATTGGACAGGGATATATAGGAGAAAGAAAGCGTACGGACCGATCATTTTGTCGATGAGCTTGAGCTCGTCTTGGGCCTCTTCGATGAGCTCTTCGACTTGACCGCAACCGAGACGCTTCTCGATGACTTCCCAGTCCTCTTCCTCCTGGCATACCTTCAGGCGGTGGCGCGTGAAGCTCTCGACGGCCTTACGGTAGCCTTCGTCCTCAGGAACGGCTTGGATCTCCTTTAGGGTTTTGTTGTAGAGACTGATCAGCACCTCCCTCGCGTTCGGAACAACCTCTAGCCCGACGATCCCTGTCGTCTCCTTCACCCTTGCCATCATCATCAATGGGCGCGTGAACCTCCGTAGAAACATCTTCTCTCTCTGTTCGACTCGGGAATTCTTCTCAGTTGCTCGGCCCGGTGAACATTTGGATTTGATACTCTGACGATCTGACCTGTATCAAGTTTACCAGCTCGACCAATTTGCAGTGAGTGTGGGTCGGATACGGGTAAATCGGGTTGGTAATGTAATGTAAAAGGCCCATATGATAGCAGTCCTAAATCCAGCTCATCTAAAATAGTCCGGTCTGTAATCTCACTGGATTTTGACCCTCTCGGCCTTTTAAATATAAACTAGGTAAACATGAAATGAAAGTAAAAGGTTTTTTAAGAGATCAATTAATTATATCATTGTTTTTATACTCAGTAATAATGAAAAAAAATCTTACAAAAAATTATTTACAAAATGATATTGTTGATTGTGATTAATTGTTATCACTACACTCACTCATGTATGGTGGATTATCCACTAAATACACTCTGCAACATCATTTTGTAAATTAATTTTTATAAACTTTTTTTTATTACCGTAACAACACTTAATAATGGTCACGTTTTAATGAAATTGTGATGGCAATGATGAAGACATTACGTCATTTTATTTATTATTATTAACAAAAGAGACTTATTTTATAAAACAAAATTAAGAGATAAACATGAAAGAAAAAATATAATAAAAATTTACAAATTTTATAAGAGTGATACTTTTTGTGATATGGAGGGAGTATTAAAGTTGATAGTAAATATTGAGATTACTATGTGAAATGATTAAATATTCTTTCAAAAAAAGGCTAAATATTATTATTAAAAAAAGGACTCATGGAGATCGGAAAAAGATGACTTCTGTCTCTTTTGCCCCATTAATTAAGTGCCCCGTGCGAAGCACGCGTTTTATTCTTTAAATAAATTATTTTTAATTCCTTATTTATTATATATGTATAATGATTATAAATTATTTTTCTGAATTTTAATTTAACTTATTATAAAATCACTACAAACTTTGCTCAAACAAATAATTATCAAAGACTTGCAATTCAATTTTAGTAATATGTTTATTGTTTGTTATTTTTAATTTAATATTCAATTTATATAGTTTTAAAATTTAATATTTAATTTTTATTCTCAATCGTTTGACATAAAATTGTTGTACATTAATAAGTTACCATCATGATTTTTTATTTTTAATGATAACTTAAATTTTAATAGCTATATATAAGTGAGATTTTTTTAACACTGATTAACCACAGATCTCCTATCTGAAATAAAATTAGTAATTAAAGTTTAATCATTAATATATTTTGTAATATATATTACACTTTTTAATATTAATTATTATTTTCTCATAATATTTTCTATATTTGTAATATATAATTATTTAGGAATAAAATTATTGTAGAATAATAAGTTACCATTATGACTTTTAGTATTAAAAATTAACTAAAGTTTAATCACAATATATAAGTCATAATTATTTTTAACATTAATTAACTAAATGTCTCCTATATTAGTTACTCCCTCCGTCCTGTATTAAACGTCCTAATTTCCTTTTTAAGATGTTCCACAATAAATGTCTCATTTCTATATTAGTAACTATTTTTATCTTATTTTTCCACTTATACCCTCATAATCTTTTTGGTCAATTTTTGTTGGAAACTTAAAAAATGGTAAAAGGTTTACATTGGGAAGTGATGTATTGTTATATCACTTTCTCTCTCATATTATCAATATAACATCTCTTCTATTTATGTGGGAAATAATAAGGAATAATTAATGTTGGGGTCATAGAAAAGTGAATGGATACTACAATTAAAAGGTAATTTAGAAGGGTAATTTAGGTAGAAAAATATATTATTAATTAGCATGCTGAAACCAATTAGGACGTTTAATACGGAACGGATGGAGTATTATGTAATCATAATATTTTTTCTATATTTTTAATATTTAGTTATTTAGAGTCTAAAGTTGAGTAGGGTAAAATTCTAAACATATTTTTCAAGTTAAAATTTATTGTATGACTAAGTAATTAAAGAACTACAAAATAACATTATTGTAGAATAATAAGTTAACATTAAAGTTTGTAGGACTAAAAAAAGAATTTTGGTTTTCTAAACATGATTTTTAAGTTCAAATTTATTGTATGACTAAATAATTAAAGAACTATAGAATAAAATTACTGTAGAATAATAAGTTAGCATTAAAATTTATAGGACCATAAAAAGAATTTTTGTTCTCTAACATTACCTATTAATTTTTTGGCAAAACTAATGAATTACCCACTATAGTTGGCACGTTTTAGTGATTACACCATTAAACTTTTAATTTTTTAAATTACCCCATTAAACTAATTATTATTTTAAAATTGGATCATTCCGTTAAAAAAATTAAACAAACGTTAATTTCTTATCGGCAAAACTAATAAATTACCCACTGTAGTTGACACGTTTTACTCATTACACCATTGAACTTTTAATTTTTCAAATTACCCCAGTAAACTAATTATTATTTTGAAATTGGGTCATTCTGTTATCTTTACCTCACGACTGTTAAATCGTTTTAGTTTTTATGATCATACGTGGATGTGAAAAAGAAAAAAGAAAAAAGAAAAAAAATAAATGTTATTTATTCTCTCTCTTCCTTCTTACCACCTCTCTCTTCTCCCCCTTCTTCAAGATCAAATAGATATGCGTATTTGCTCTCTAAAATCTATGAAAATTCTGAGATCCGAGTACCCAAAACATTGAATTGAGCTTCAAAATTCAGCATTAGATATAATAATGGAGTCCGAATCTCCAACAACAACAACAAATGAAGTAAAGTGTGTGACAGTAAGTTTCCTCCCTCTTACCTCCGACTCTAAGCAGCCTTATGTCTCCAAACTCCTTTTCTTTACTCTCAATCACCTCCACAATGTCCACCCCTTCCCCAATCTCTTTCTATATCTATGTGTGTGTATGTATATCTATATATACACACACACACACATGTGGTAGTAATATTTGGTTAAATTAATTTTGTTAGGATTGTATTTATGATTTGATAGGAGCCAGAGCTTTTGCGGGTGGATGCGAAGAGAATTTAGAAACAGATGCAAGATGTGGTTATTGCCGATTATCGTGCTTTCATTTATGTTGTTAATGCATTGCTTTCCATTCACGAGTAAGTTTCTTCTATTGATAAACATCTGAGATCAAAGTACTCAAAATATTTTGATCTTTTTGTTGCCACATAAATAATATTTTTGATTTCTTTTCCAGAGCCACCATAGATAATAAATTAACGTCTGTTTAATTATTTTAACGAAATGACTCAATTTTAAAATAATAATTAGTTTACTGGGGTAATTTGAAAAATTAAAAGTTCAATGGTGTAATCAGTAAAACGTGTCAACTACAGTGCGTAATTTATTAGTTTTGCTGATAAGAAATTAACGTCCGTTTAATTTTTTTAACGGAATGACCCAATTTCAAAATAATAATTAGTTTAATGGGGTAATTTGAAAAATTAAAAGTTCGATGATGTAATCAGTAAAACGTGCCAACTACAATGAGTAATTCATTAGTTTTCCCTTATTTTTAATAGTGAATAATTTCACAACTTAACTTACTAATTGCATTTAATTTAGTTTAATTTTGTTATTTCATTGTTTATTTTTTAAATTTTATGATGTTATGTCATGATCATTTTTTGTTGGGGTTAGAAGAGAGTTATCCCTTTTGAATCAAATAGATTCATATCTGAAAGAGGTTCATCAAATAATATAATATTAATTAATACAATTGGAGGTGATTTGTATTTTTTTATTTTATTTTTTAAAACAAATGTTATAATCATTCTAGTACAATAGTAAGCTAATTTGTGAAATTCAATATTATTATAAATATCATATATAAAACAAATAAAATATTAAAAATAATATTATTTATAAGATAAACTTGTGTTTTGTCTTCTTAAAAAAAACTAAAATACTATCATTATGTCTTTTTATAAGTTAATCCTAGTTAATTATTACGATTGTATATTTTAGTATAGTTATATTACAATAATTATGTCGTTTACAGGAGCGGATCCAGCCTCGTAGTTCAGTTGGGTCAAATTCAAAAAAAAAATTCCTTAAGAATAAAATTAATAAAATGAATCACAAAACTAAATAATCTCCAAATATTGTTTACGATAACATTTTCCGAGATTTCATTGCTTGAAATTGTTGCATGATAGCTTCATTTTTAATAGTTACAAAAATATCACGCTCAATGTAAGTTACTAAACAATCATTCATCCATTCATCTCCCATTTGGTTACAAAATTCATTTTTCACGATATTCATGCCTGAAAATGTCCTTTCAACAGTTGTAGTAGCAATGGGCAAAAGTAGAGCTAACTTCAACAACAAATAGACTTGGGAATACAGATTATTCTTTTTTTTTATTAACCAACATTTGAGCCAATTCACCAATTACTTTTATACTCGAAAAATTGGAATTGTTTCTCATATCCACAATATAATTTTGGAGTTGACCATCAAGTGCCAAAAGTTCTATATCATCAAATTCTGAAAGGTAAAGTTTCGCAAATTCAATTAATTTTTTATTGTCAAATGCCGAGAAAGATTCACGTGGGTTAAGACATGTTATACTTGAAAGTAACTCTGTATTTGTATTATCAAAACAGTCATTCAACTCCCCAAGTTGACTATCAATCACAATGAAAAATAATTGAACCCTAAAGTGATAAAGGTTTGTGATTTCTTCAATATTACATCGTGGTCTCCTTTGAAACACAAAAATATCCTCCATCATCGGGACAACTATGTTATGCAATGCACAAAATTCACAAGTTTTCGCTAAAAAATCATCCCAGTTTTCTCTCATGCATTGTAATCGTCGTTTGGTTACATTGACTAGAGCTATGGTGTTTACAATGTCTTGATCTATCCTATGTAAGGCTTGTGACAAGTCATTTGTAATTCCCATGATTTCTTTCAATAAGTGTAACAAGAACACAAACTCAAAATCATGCATGAATTTCAAAAGTATACTAGTTCTATACTTTTCTCCTTTTCGACATCATATGCTATAAACTCGAGTACATCTATTATTGAAGAAAATAAGGTAATAACACTCAAAATTATTTTAAAATGTGATGTCCAACGCGTTTCTCCAAGCCACTTTAATATTATTTTTTGATTCAAACCTCGCCCACTCTTGATTTCGCCACTAGTAATTCCTTCAGCTACTTTTTGAAATTGCTTCAATCGGAGAATTTCTTTTCGCTTGCAAAAAGCCCCAACAACATTTGCTAACAATCCAAGATAATCAAAGAAAGAACATAATGACTTATGTTTCTTAGCAACTGCAACAAGTGTCAACTGAAGCTGATGTACAAAATAATGAATATAGAAAGTATATGAATTTTCAAATAATATTAAACTCTTAAGACCTTTAAACTTTCATGACATATTGCTAGTTCCATCATAACCTTGGCCACGCACATGTGACATGCTCAATCTATGTTTAGAAAAAAATTGATTAATGGCAACTTTTAGTGTCAAAACATAAGTTTCAGGAACATGAATAATGGCAAGAAATCGCTCAATGATACAACCATACATGTCCACGTATCGTAAAACCACTGACATTTGTTCTTTGATTGATGTATCACGAGCCTCATCAACCAACAAAGAAAAAAACTCATCCCCAATTTCTTTAATGATAGCTTGTGTAGTCAAAAATACAGCGGCTCTACAAATATCTTTTTGGATTGAGGGTGCAATCAATTTATGATTCTCTGAAGCATTTTTTAGGTGAACTTTATGCACCTCATCATTGTTTTCCGAAAGAAACTCTAGCTGAGAAATAAATAGCTCTCATTTTCTTGTACCCTCTGACTCATCGTGACTACGAAAAGGCAATCCTTCTTTTAAAAGAAACCTAACACATTTAACTGATGCGAGCAATCGAAGACAGTAATCGATCCTTTTGCTGCTCAGTTATGTTAATAAGATTGATATCTATGTGTTGAGGTTGATTTTTTAAATCACGACAAGCCTATTCATATTTACGATGAACATTACCATGATCTCAAACACGTATTTCCAATCAATCCATCTCCTTTAAATTTTTAAATCCCTCGCTAGCAAATGCATCCCCACCACCTTGGTTACCATGATCAATTTTAAATAAGTAACAACACGAACAAAATAGAGCATCTTCACTCAAATTATATTCCTGCCAACTTAGATATTTCTTGTACCAATTCTTGTTGAATTTACGAGCAACTCCACTAACTAGTGTATCAGAAAATTTATGAGGTATTGGTTAAGTCGGACCCCTAAGTAAATAACTTCTTTGAAAATTCTTTCTTTCACTAGCGGTATAAGAACTTATTGGTGGTCTTTTACCAGGACCCCCTTCAATATTAAGGGAATGAGATACCGGTGAATGGGTTTGGAACTGAATATTTTTGGCAAAAGATTCTGGTACTTTAGTTTGGGGGTTAACATTTTGCGGGTAAGTTTCTTGGTGAATATCAGTAGTGACAGGTTCGTCACTAGTCCCTTCGGCTTGGACATTTTCAGGAATAGATTCAAATTTTGTACGTTTAGTTGTTGTAACCCAATTACGTATGTCCATGCCTGACAATTAATAAATATTTAAAAACTATTCAACATCAAAATAAGATCAATATACAATATGAATAGTCAAGTGTAATTAGCACCAACAATAAACAATCTCAATTAAACCACTAACAAGTAACATTATAAAATTTAAAGAAAGTAAAAATAGAATTAAACACATACTTGAAGAACTTTTATTTGATAGAGTTCTCTTCATTGTTGCAGTGTTGCTTTAAGAAATAAAAAGCCCTAATTTTATAAAAGTACAAAAAAGAAGAATCTACAAATAATTACAAAAATTCCTAAAGCAATTGTTAAATTTGCGAAATTAAAAACTAAAATTAAAATAACCTTAACACTTGGAGTTACTTTGTACCTCTGTTGCGAATTTGGAGACTTGGAGTTGTTGTTGCTCTGTTGCTGAACCGCCTGAATAAATGAAGTACTAAGATATTAAGACTACCAGTGGAGTAGTGGGATAATGGAATTGGTCTTGGGTCCATACCGTCCATATCCATTGGATTTAAACGTTAACTTTAGTATTCTAATAGTTTTTTAAGTCAAACATAACAATTTCATTTAACATCCCCTCAAATAATTTTTTAAGTTAAACCCCCTGACCCCTTGAAATTTCAGTGGGGTCAGGTGCCCTCGGCCCCAAGCTTAGGTCTGTCCCTAGTGGTTTATGTTGTAAATACTAATTCAAATTGTTCTAATTTAATATAGCTTATTTTTGTTTCAATATTTTAGTTTGTGGATAATTATGATATAATAGTAGAATAATTTGTTACTATATAATATATGATTGTTAAATATATTAAAAATGATACGTAGATGTTTTAATTTAGACTCATGAGAATCAATATTAATAAAAAATTTCTATAAGAAATAAAATTGTTATAAAATAATAAGTTAGTCTAAAGTTTTTCAGGATCATAAATAGTGTTTTGGTTCTAGTTAAATTATAGGTCTAAAAAGTGTTTAAATAGTAGCTAATAAATAAAATCAAATGACTTTAAAAAGTGTTTTAATAGCAGTTAAATTTTAATTTCATACTAAAGACTAATAACAAAAAAAACTTAGTTTTGTTTTATCACACGTGTATACAGATATAGATATAGATTTGGTCAAAATGTAAAGGAAAGTCGAGCAACTAGAAATGTGTCCAACTTCTCCGGCAACTCAAAAGCCACTCCCATGGAGGAAAATTAAGGAAAAGAGAAAAACTAAATGGTAGGTGACTAGTCAAAAAATCCAGTTCCTCCATTGAGTTCATGAAACCCTTTGAATACATCTTCATTCATGACACTGTTCGGAATAAGAATGTCCTCCTCCTCCTCATCATCATCACCATCATCATCATCAGCCTCCAACATTTCAACATCATCCACTAATTTCACATTATTGTCGTGTTGAGCTTCATGACTCTCGCCTTCCATTAATGGTGGAGAGAAGCGTGAAGCACAGGCTGCTGAAGATGAAGAGCATGAAGTTTGTTTTGACACCGTGGATAATTTGTTGCGGGTGCTACCGGCGAGAGAGCTCCGGTGAGTCGGACGAGGGTGAGTGTGCTCGCCGGTGTAAGATACGATCAAAATGGTGGCATCTATAGGGCTTCTCTCCACTTGTCTCCTTGCCGCACAGCCTTTTGATGTGCTACACCTATAATAATTTCTGCTTTATATATATATATATATATATATATATATATTATATATATATATATATATAAACACGAAACTTGTGAATAATTGGACTTTAATTTCCTGGAAACTTCCCAAGGAAAAGTAAAATTTTAGGAGTAATTATTAATTAGATATATAGGGTAGGTAGTAAAAGAAATTAAATAAAGAAGAGAAATGAAACGACCTTGGATAGGGTGAGCCTTTGATGGGTTTCTGGCCGTATTTCCGCCAGGCCCAAGAATCACCAGAGAGTTCTTCTTGTGTCATTTGATGCACCATCTTCATCTGCTGGTTTTTCCTATTGATAAAAAAGAAAAAGAAAAATAGAATTAAGAGACTTAATTTAGAATAATTTTATGCGCGCTCATAACTAATAGATGTTATGACTAACAGGTTAGTAATATATATACCTTCTTCGAGATCGAGTGGTAGTACTAGTCTGAGAATTTGTGATTATGGTTGATCCAGCTGGTGGAGAAAGTAGAGAGTTACTGATCATCAGCTCATGTTGTGGTTGCTGGATTTGTTGGGGCTGCGTTCCAATAGAGAATTGGTTATAAATTTCTTCCAACCCCTGAACCCGTGAGTGGTTTGCAGTAGTGTTTTGATCATCAGGTGGATAAGCGAATAAAGGGGTGTTGAGAACAGAGCCAAAATGAGGATTAGGATCGTCATCATCTTCCATGACCATATGCTGATTGTCACCGACAGAAGGGGTGGTGATGGGGGTGGGAGAGGCAGCCGTGGTGGTGCAGCTTCTGACCACTGCATACAGATCCCAACTGTCCGTCATTATTGATATGAATGATGAGTCCCTAGCTGCTAGTCGTGAATAATTCTCAGTTATTCTAACGTGTGGAGATCGAATAAGAGAGATGGGTCCCAAGAATAGCGCTGACTTTTCGAACGAAAGAGATGAGATTTAGAGAGATGGAGGAGCACTGAGTGAAGAGGATTTGTTAAATATTTATACTCCTATGAATCATGCATTATCAACAAGTCAAATGTATACTTTTGCTGTGTAGAAACAGGAGAAGCAAGTGGTAGTTGTTATTGCGCTTGGCTTGTTAGTGCTGCTTGTGTATCTCTTTTTTTTCTTCTATTGTTTATGCATTGACTTGGTTAAAATGTCAAAAGTGGGGGCACTGCCTCTTGCAAAGCACGAGAGAGCGACACATATGGAGCCTTGGCTTTGGCTCCAAAATCTCGAACATGCCACTATGTCTGGCTTTTTGGCCCCCACATTCTTCTTCATTGTGAGTAGGGGCTGGCTAATGGCTATGGAGACACTCGGTAGGAACAGGTTGCGAGAGGACAGAGCAGAAAGAATAAAGGAATCGATGGGATAGACTAGGAATAAAAAACTTTGTCATCCGATACAAACAACTAAATATACGTATTAGATGCACCATTTGTGGCCTTCACTTTTTCTTATTTCTAACCTGTTTATTCTCTCCATAATTTACACCAACATTCCCTGTTTCCGAATTGTTAGGGTATGTTTGATTATTAGTGTTTGCAGTAGTAATATTTAGAGCGTTTGGCCACCATACTAAAAATATTGTAGTGTGTTTGAGATCGCACTTAAATAACTTGGTTTTAAAATAAACTATTTGCATGTACACGAACAAATATTTAAATATGTTTGAAACTCCAAACGCACTTCATAAGTTGATATACGAACAAGTACTTATTTAACATTTTAATTTCTTTGTTTTGCACAATATTAGGATTTGTTGGTCATAGAGGAACTCACAACCCACTGTCCTTTGGGCACCATCATTTTATTTCAAATTTAGAACGCTTGTTAAAATTAAATTATGATATAATTTACTATTATGAAAAAGAGTCCTGCTATGTTTGTGTTGAATTACAATTGTAAAACATATCAATACATGTGATTAAATAAAATTATAAAAGACCCTCATTTATTACATATCTCTTTAAAAAAATTATTATTAATACTTATTTATATAATTAATAATCAAAAAATCGATATAATATTCACAATATATATCATTTCTCTTTTCGTAACCAATAAAATCCGGTGGTTATATTAAGTGCACACAGAAGGTAGAGAGGCTGTGGGGCTCATGGTTATCTTAAAAATAACCTTACCCACCATATCTATTGTTCTGACTTCTGACTGCTAGTCATCCAATTGGTCCCGCTATATGTAGAAACTTTTCTTTACTACAACTTTTTCTTCACTTCCCTCCTCCCAGCAACTAGTAAATGCGATCATGCATAAGGGAAGAGCGTTAAAAAGTTCAACTACGTGTACGTAGTACAGTACTACTCCTCTAGGACGGGAACTCTTTAATCGAACTTTAAAACCTACAGTTTGTGTCCAATAAATTTATATTAATATTAAATAAAAACGTACCTGAGTACATAAATAGGAGTATATAAAGAAAAAATACAAATACAATAATTTTATTTTATCATTTACGGTTTCATATTAATAACAATTTATCTTCGACATAAAATTAGTAATCATATAATTTTTTTTTCAGTTTTGGAGAATTGACTTGATCCTGCGACTGGCAATCAAAGAATTTTAGCAGTCTAGAGAAGATTTCAGCCTCTTAATTTGTTGTTAATGATGTCAGAAAAAGGTTCCAAATAGACATGACATATACATACATATATATATATATAGAGAGAGAGAGGGATAGAGAGAGAGAGAGAATCATTAGATGAAGAAATGAAGCAAAAAAAGAAAAAGGCTACCGCCTAAATTCTTGACAAGTCTAGAAGACTCAACTCTTGAGACATCTATTTGAATTGAAACTACAACAGTAATCCTGGCTACTTTATTTGTTCTGTTATCTACTACTAAATCAGGGTGGGTGGGTCATTATAATGATAAGACTGAAATTCTTTTGGTCTCTCTCTAGTTACTTAGATAGATAAAAGATTAGACTTAGATACAAGGAATTGATGGAGGCTTTACTTTAATTGAGATAAGATCATCACATGCTACACACTTGAAAAGGTTGCTATCATCTGGTCACCCCTGCCCAGTTCTTCTTTCTGTCAACCTTCTCTGTGTGTGTGTGAGAGAGAGAGAGAGAGAGAGGTGGGTTTGGTAAAACTGATGAAAATGAAAAGGTGGGGGCCGGCTATTCACAGTTTGGCAGAAGGATGTAGGATAAGCAGGTGATGGTGAAATAGAGATACCCCTTCCTAAATCTTTTTTGCTCTTTTTCCCCAGTTTTCTACTTGCCCATATTTACTTCTACACCTCATATCTGTACTATTACGCATCTATATATATACCTCATATCTGTACTATTACGCGTCTCTCTCTCTCTCTCTCTCTATATATATATATATATATAAGAGTGCTCCATAGTACTTGCTATATCACTGACAAACACATTTCTGACTGTCCATAAGAAAAAACAGACTGTTCAAATTTTATTTTTCTTAAGAAAAGGTATAATCAGCTACTAATAGTAGTGGAAGGATTAAAAAATTTAAAACTGGACTGCCTGATCTTCTATTGACGGTCAAATATATGTTTGCCCGCATAGTGAGAACACTAGATCAGTCCTAGCCTGCCAAGCACTTTCTAGTGTGTGGAAAAGAGCACCACACACTGATAAATAGGGTGGGGGGATCCCCCCAGTCAGCAGCGCCAATGAGCCAATCCATCCATCCATCAATGGGCACTAACACAATTTGATCCCACATTCCACATTATAATTCTTTCCTATTGCTTATTATCATTGTTCAACTCAGTAGTAGTAGTAGGAGCATAAATTTTTTAGCCTTTCTTTGTGCTTTCGGTATCCAAAGATAGCAGCTACTATTTGGTTCCCCTGTACCAGATATTCCTATCCTATGAATGGTGTATCCCTCTCATTACCAATAACTTCTCTGTCTCCTAGTTAAGGCTATTTAGTCAAATGGTGAAAAAAATCCAAGTATCTAAAAACCAGACAGACAACCCCAATTTTCCATTTAAAGACTAAAGTCAAAACAACCTAAACAAGTTCCAGGACATACCTTTCAGTCTTCACGAATCCATGGGCTAAGCATCAACAGGTACTTGCAAGCCTCACTCAAATACAGGTAGGGTAGATAGGGGAGAATTTGGAGATTGAATCAATGTCCGTGTTGTCCAGCAACTCAAACAAAAACCTCTGGAAAAAACTCATCTTCACATCAAAAGTTCACCTAATTACATAGTCAAGTTTTCAAAATAGTTGACATAATTAACCAAAACAACTCCTCCTAGTGGAGATGATCATAGTAAATGATACAACATACCAACATGAAAATCACTAATAAGAATGTTAACAAGCTCGTGACGGTAAATTTAGAATCAATTTTTTTTATATTTCATTATTATAATCTACAATTTAAAATTACAACACGCCACATTTGCTCAACCCTACAGTCATTACCATCCGCTTGAAGAATCAGTTATCATAAGGAATGAAAGGAATACTAAGTTAATGGCATAGGATGCATCCAAATTTAAAATAAAAAAAAACATATGAAAAGCTGTCATTCAGCTACGGACAACATATGCTAAACTACACAATTCCACATCGATTTACATCTTTCTTTCGTCAGTTAACACACTAAAACCTGCAAAGAAAAGTATTTTTTTTGTTGACGAAGCTTCTTAATTGGCACCCCCGCGAACCCATCTAGCTGAACCAGCTTTTGACATACCCGAATAATAATCACCCACATTTGCAACAAAGAGTGGATCCCGATCTTCGTATTTAAATTCATTATTACTACCAACATTTCCCTGATCGGTCTGTTCCAACTCTCTAGTCAGATCATCCATCGTCTTTTTCAAAGTGGCTTTGCTCATTTGCCCTGCCTCCCCGGTTGAAATACCAACCATAGTAATCTTGGGTAGAAATGGGCTTGAATGTATTTCTTGTTTTACATTTTCACCGGAGGTTCTTTGCATCCTGTTAAAAGTAAGAGCAGTGAGAACGTAAGCACACAAGGTTTGTAGAAATCTATCATCATAAAATCGTACCAACAATACAATTAGGGTGGCACCTCTTATCTGGTAAATTCTGGTGCTTTCGTAGTGGTTTTGACCATGGAAAAGGAAACTGGAAATCTTGACGCTCTCTTTGTGAAACCTGAAAATTATCTTTTTGTTCAACTTCTGAAGTGCTAATGTACTCAAGTTGCTTACAATCGGTTCCTAATTCAGAGTTGGAAACAAAGCTGGATGACTCAGATGCTCTCAGAAAGGAAGCTGCAGTCCTACAACCAAATAAAACATGAACTCAGAAAAAGTACTTAGCAATTATAGGATCAGCTCCTTGCAAGAAGAATACAATAGTTCAAAATAGAAATATATAGAAAATAAGGACTGCACGTTGAATAGATCTCTATGATATTCACATGCTTTAGCCAACCAAATCAATACTTGCCAAATATAATTTACAAAGAAGTAAATAAGTTGAACTTTAAGGGTGGCAGGCTGCTGCATGAATACTCCATTTTACAAAATTATTCTAACGAATTCAGCTAGCAACATTTTTGCAAGAAATTTATAACATATAGTTAGCAGTTTTGCCAAAAGAATTTGTGGAATCATTAAATGTGTCAGGAATTAAATAATGCAAAAATACCACTCTATTTAAAAGACTTGCAAGAGTACATTTGGAATAAGAAATATAATTTCAGCCTGCAAGACTATATGATAAAAGTTATGGTAAAAGAAATTGCACTCTGCAATTAAGGTTTGCAGAAAATACACCTCAAGACACTAGAACTCTCGAAGTTCAGAAACTGTGGATGGGGCTTTCTCCCTACTCCAACTATTACTTGACTTGACAGAATATGATGATCATCTTGATTTTTTCACTTATGGGTAGACGATCTATAAGCATGGCCTTTTAAAGACTGGTTTAAGATTTCTCTTTCACCCTCATAAATAATCTACGGGTCACAAAATTTGGCTTCAAAGTCTTCATTTCACATTCAATATACTGAAAATGGTTGGGAGTACCTTTTCTCAAATGAGTCAACCATATAAGGAAATTTGGGCTGAATTCCAGTGGCTTTCCGCAACCACCTGTTCCCAAGTAGTACTTTGTCAATAGAATAAAGCAGCTGAAGTTCAGCAGCCTTTGATATGACACTGAAAGGAATTCCAACAGGACCAATTTCATCCATCACTTCCTGAACCTGCCAATGAGAGAAATGCAGCAACGAAAACCATAAATAGAAAAATAAGCATAGATGATAGATGGATTTATGGTACAATGCCAAGTTGTAAATTTCAATTTGTTTATTGATTTCTGATCCACTCTAACAAGCTTTCCCAAAATCATAGAAGTGTGTTCTTTCCATAGTAATTTTTAGTCCATATTTGCTTAACCTTTTGCAGCTATTGGCCTCCCAGCTTTCTATTTCTATTCACAAGGGCATCAGTGACAAATGGATTGTGTACCTCTGGGGGTTCCCATATGCTCTCTGCATTCTCTTCAAGCGCTTCTGCCGCCATATTGTCATCAATGATATCCCGTCGACGATTCAAATGCCGAGTCTTGATTAACGAATGAAAATGCTGATCTACGGATTCTTCAAGAATGTTGTCTAGCATGTTCTTATCAAAGAAGTAAGGAGTGTACCTAAGCAAGAGCGCAGAGCATCAGATATAATAATTCACTGTAAAGAAGATCGTAGAACAACTACAGGCAGAACTAATATTTATTATTTCTTCTAGAATGAAATTATGTAAATAAGGATAAACATCTCACTTTCCGAAAGAACATGGAAGTAACTATCCTAAATGAAAATCTTAGTAAACCAAAGTTCCCTAGTCAACGAGAGGAATTACAATCCCACTCCCACGTCTATTTATTGTGAGAGGATTCACAGAAATCATGGATTGGAAATTTACACACTGAGCATCTCCGGTCAATGAATAATCCTTGACTGTGTTAAGTTTAACTTGTGCTATAATCTAATTCATGTAACTCTCAGGAAACCATTTAAGAACTTGTTCATGTAAGCTGCAGAAAAGAAGCTAAAAACAAACAGAGCATGAATGTACGAGTTAAATTTGAATATAATTCTAAGGATAAAGTCCGAGAGATATTTGCTTAAAGCTTGAAATGCTGTTTTATTAAACTTTATGCCACTCAAAAATTTGTCTTATAAAAAGGGATGGAGGGAGTATTGAATAATATATAGGCCCCCAGGCAGTGTTTTAAATTAAACATGTAAAGTTCATCAGTCTTAACATTCATTCAGCACTATACCAATTATAAATACCTAACGAACTCGCTTGAAGGGAAATTTGGAAAGTCAGGGTACCAATTTCAAAACTTCTAAGGATTTTATCATGAAAATTAAAATATTTTCACACTCTGGAAAATAACATACCACTTAATACCGTCTGCGGTTGCAATCGCGATGTCTAAGTTTTGAGCACTGAAAACAGGAACTCCTTCAACTCTGTTCCTTTGACCATTTTGCTGCATTGTCTTAAGAAGTTTATTTGCTTCCTTGACCTGCATAAAGCAGCCAGATTAATTCAAAACAATGCTAATATTTGCAAGAGGTGATTATCTTTGACGAGAAAAGAGATGACCATGATTTCTTACCTGCTTCTCGTTAGGAATAAATTGGAATAAGTGTGGCTTTTCCTGCATGGAACATATACCAAAATTAATTACACCAGTCCAAAGAACTGAAGGTAATAAAACATAGAGAGGGATGAGAGAAGTAAATAAAGCATATACCTTTAGAATATACCACAGAACAAAATAATCTATGAATGGCCTTCTTTTTGGTAACTATGCATGGCCTTTGTGTCCTAATCTATATTATATATATAAAAGTCCGTAAGGAGATAACTTATAGTTAATTAAAAAATTAGTGAGTTGACTCGGTTGGTCATCACACATAATATAATCTATATTTGACTTGACCCATAAAACATAATGTAATTAATATCTAAGGGGACCTAAACATATTGAGTTGATTTGGATGGTTCTCTGATCCATTGTATCTCTTACAAGGTAAATACTAATTTTTAGTAGCTGTTTGATTTCTATTAATAATAAATGTCTGCATGTGTGACTTTTCCTGATTCAAAGAGCAAGACATTTGAATGTATGTACATAGTGGTGAAGAGTCATAAAAGATACATCTCTTTGCCTACAACATATTTACCATACATACACCTTGATCCTTTTAAAAAGGCCATGCCATATATATTAAAAAAAAATTACAATCAAGGTTAGAGAGTGATGAGAATTTGGGACGACATGAATCTTAGCATTAAGAAAATTTTCAATAGCAACACAATATTGCTTGATAAGAGATACTCAGTTTTACTTTACAATTAACTTAATCTCTATAACTATCATCATTTTACTCACAATCTGTTGTACTTTATGTCATTAATGGATTACATATCACGGATTGAATCATACTAATTCTAGAACTAGCCCGTGCCTTGCATGGGTTATCAATCTAGTTTCTATAAAAGTGGTAAACATGCATCGTATCATTTGTAAGAAGATTGCTCAACTCAAGAACAAGAAGAAACCAAGTCACAACTATTCAGAATGAGAAGATGGATATTTTTTCACCAGTCATGTCTACTACCCCCCCACCCTATACTACAAATCTCTGTTATTCGCAACTGTCACATTGGTGCAGGACAAGCATTTGTAGAAACTCTCCAACAAAAGCTTTGAGACCAAAGTTGAAGTCGACGGAACCAAGTTTCGCTGGAAAAGGAACACATTCTGCATAAATAGCTCAAGCTCAGCTGGATAATACTTCATTTTTGCTGGGTTGTTAAGCCACTAAAGTCAGCTTGAGAAACATATTTAGGCTTGGCTAATAAATATGTGAAGCTCAAACACTCTAGTATCAGGTAAGCAATCCGGGCTCAATAAGCCTCGTGAAATGACTTGATTAGACCCAAAGTAAAGATCAAACATAAGAAGAATAGACTCAGCTCCATAGGGCAAAGGAATTTATGTGTTTCATCAATAATAGATGGAGCACATGTTAAGGTTGGACTGAGCCTGTTCTCCAGCTCAAATTCAAGCTCAAGTGGCTTCGTTATTTATTTCAGTTGAGCCGAGATGAAATAAAGATTGCCCCAATCTGTGTTAATTAAAGCTCAAGCTTGGCAGACAACTGATGACAAGAAGGAGTAGAGTTGTAGATAGTGAACCTAAATCCTCGATGGCAACCTAATCTGGTACGAGATAGAGCTTCCGTTAAATCTTGCCTCTCATAACAGTACATGGAGTCATATAAGAATGCTTACTAGTAACTACAGGTTTACCTAAAGAAGGACATCAGCCTTTTTAAGATCCACTTCCAGATTGCAAATCCAAATGCATGTTCGTTCCTAAATCAGCAGCAGCTCATCTCTTTGTGCCTATATAATGAAATTGCTAAGCTTGAAATGTAGTAAATTTTTAAGAAGTGATCCAAAAGAAAAAAAGGAGGCCTTCTCTGCCTGAATTGCTTTGATTACCTTATACAGAACCATCAGTGGTAAGCTTAAGGCTCTTGCAGCAAACAATTGACCAAGCATTCAAGAATTTGGCACACATCTTGTTCTAAGAAAGTGCTTCCTCCGAGTTCTTATAATTGCATTAACTCGCTATCATATCACCTAATGTCATCCGCTTCAATTCATCAACATCTATCACCACAACACTTGCTTACTATAAAATTCTTCATTTCCTAAATCTTAGCATTATAGGTACCAATACTATAGCATATTATATATTTGACTGTTACTCATATGAAACTAATATGCAGAAACAATCAACTCAAACAACAACATATATGTGTGTGTGTGTGTGTGCGCGCGCGTATATGTGTATTAAAATCAAGATAAAAATACAAAAATAATCTTCATATCGAAAACAATTAGGTAAATGGATTTCATTTTTTCATTTTTTTTTTGGAATAGTAATAGAAGTCATTCATGAAATACTCACAGACATAAGACACCTAGAGGTTTGTTGTTATCCTTCAATCGTATATGATATGATACAAATACATATAATTCATCAATCCACATGAAAGATCCTTTAAATTGAGAAAATCCATACCTTAAAATGTTCATATGCTAAATCAAGACGACAAGCACCAACCACACCACTTGGAATGTTGAGCCGTTTAACATAAGAAACTGGAAACATTACAAAGTAGGTGGTGAGTGTAATCTCTACCTAAAAACCTAAAACAGGCACAATGAAATTGGAGAAAGAAATGGTCACATTTCCGTAAACAAATGAAAAAAGAGACTCATTTTGTCAAAAAAAAACAGCCACAAAAAGAGTTCTATTTTTATAAAGAGTAGTATAAAATGACACAATATTCTCAATTTTGTCATCATAATTCCATTATATGCCAGCACTATGGAACTAAACACTCATTATAATTATATTTAATGGTAAACATGAAATAAAAATATATCATTAACATCTGCATAAATTATGAATGAGACTCTTTTTGTGCGACGCCAGAAGTAATTTTATTATTATTATTATTACTCCCTCTGTCATGCAAAAACTAGCTTAGTTTGATTTTTTCAGTCAAATTGACAAATTTTGTAATCAAATTTTTATAGATAGAGAAACTATAATCATAAAGAAACTATATCGAATTTACTATCACCTCCAATTTTCACAAGTTTGAAAGTATAAACAAATATGCTTAATTCTTAATAAAAATTAGTCAATTTGACCAAAAAAAGTCAAACTTAGCCAATTTTTGAGGGACGGGGGAATATTATTTAATTATAAGGGTGCTCCCTCTTGATGAAACGATTGCGTGCGCCCCTGCTTGAGGACTGAGGATCTATAGATTTCAAATTCATTCATAAATGAGCATGGCCTAAGTAATCAAAATCAAGCAGCACCTATCAAAACCATAGAAGTTTCCTCATGAAAAATAGTATTTATATGATAGTTTTATACTGGTCGTAGCAGGGGGAAAATTAAACGAAGAGAGAGAGAGAGAGAGAGAAATTAAGTGATTACAGAAAATGTATCATTAAGCAATACGCCAATACCTGCATCACCTAGATCCATGAAAAAGCGAAAGACGGGGCCATTCCTCTCACTCTTAGTAACTGCTGCAAACATCTTCTTAAGCCACTCTGGAGTTCTGTGCCAAAGGAATACAATGAAAAACCTGTCACTAATATCGCAACTGGGTTGCTTTATCCTACTACACAGAGAGCCCACGCCATAATTATAAACTGAAATGTGCATTTTTCAAGAAGAAGAAAACAAGGGAAACAGATAGGTAGCAGTATTATACACATTGTAACTGCAAACTGAAAATAAAATTAAAAACCAAAAGAAAAGAATCACGTTTTCAACATCAAAGCAAAATCAAACAAGAAAAACAATACAATCAGCATAGCCAGAAACTAACATACATCAAATTTAGCAAGCCTATGATTACAAATAAATCTTCAAGGTCCAGGTTCTTTTATCTAAACCAAATTTAGCAAGCATATGATTACAAATAAATCTTCAAGGTCCAGGTTCTTCTTTTATCTAAACCATCCCCTTCCCCAATAAAATGTTCAGAAGATCCGCCAATCACTAAGGTTGGCAATCTGATACGCTTGTAACAATTTACATAAACTCAAAAGCACACAATACCAATAAAAATGGCAATATTGTGCAAATTTATTGACCCAAACACAAATTTACATAAACTCAAAAGCACAAATACCAGTCAAAATGATCATATTGTGGAAATGTACTGACCCAGAAGTAAATATACCTTGCTGTAGAAAAACAAGAAAAGGCTAATTCAACTTTCTTGTGTTACCAACTATTGGGTCCCAATTGCACCATTCCCAGTTTTCTTCTGTTCTTTTTGGTGGGTCTCTGAGAGAGGGTCACTGTTTCTAGTTCAACCACAAACTATACTACGTATTCAAACAGACAAACAACAGATGATTCATAAAGTAACATAAGTATAACTATCACCCAAATAAGCAATACAACATATCAACTAAACATAAGTACCAAAAATAAAGTAATAACTTACACTTGAAACACGAATTCAAAATTCAAAAATAGCAATACTTGACAAACACATAACAAAGTAGAGTGAGGGCTAAAGGGAATACCTTTTGGAAATAAAGGGTATGTCGAAGTGAGTGGAGACAGCCATAAGACCAGTTCCGGAAAGATCACACATACTGAAAACCTGACCCACAAAGGCCGGTCCACCACCCTTACCGTTCGAATTCAGACCAGAAATCCTGACCGTCGACGGAAACCCAGAACCGGGCTCGGCCGACATACTCTTTTCTGACGACGACGTAGATGGTCCCAAAGATAACGAGTCGCTCTGAGTCGGCTCAAACAGCGACGATGTTGGTAAAGATAGTGCCTTTTGTGCAGGAAAAACAAGCGGCGATAATATCTTCGACGGAGTGGTGGTTACCGGCGGCGTTTTAGGGAGGATAGATGATAAATTGGTGGTAGCGTTTTGGATATAGCGATAAATGTTGTCGATTGGGTGGTTGTGACGGGGTTCGGTTGTGGTCGCCATTTTTGTATGAATTTTTCTCCCTAATTATTATCTGTTGTTCGGTTCTTTAGCAGGAAGAGTCGAATTATTCATGTCTACTGATTTTATTTTATTGTCCGGATGGATTTTAAGCTCTGTTAAATTTCTTGGAGCTACCCTTCCACTACTCCTAAATCGAAATCCTATTCCTATCCAAGTCCAAGTCTGGGGCTTGTTTAGTAATTTCAAATTTCGGTGATTTTTTTTTATTTTTTTAATGAAAAGTATAATTTTTTCCTCAATGAGCTTTTCCCCAATCTTGGGACAATATTTGCTTTTCAAAGAATCAGGCATGTTAATTAAACAATAAAAAATTGCTGACTAATTTAAGAATAAAGTATGGTCCATTGTTTTACAACGTTACCCTGTGAGTTTGAGATGAGAAAGAAAATAATTAAAACTTAATTTATAGTAAAAAAAAAAATTATATATTTTATTTCGCGTTGTTATTGAGTTTATAAAATATAAAAAAAAATTAAGTTTCACATTTAAATTACTAAATTATTTTTATATTAATTTTATTATAATATAGAGGACATAATAAGGACTATAAAAAATTATCTTATGTTATTTAATTTTTTGTCAATTTTTTTAATAAAAAAGTTTGGCAAAAAAAGTGGTTAAAATTTTCGTCTATTTTTTTTTCCTAAGTAACAAATGAAATGGAAATAAAGTTTTTCATCCATTTTAAAATTTAATAACAGAGATTTTTTTAACTTTCAACAGCTGTAAGGAGATAAAAGTATCTAGACGAAATATGATAATCTAGTGATAAAATTTACTCTCTCCGTCCTAAATTAATTATTCAGTTTTGACTTTTTAAGTCAAATTGTCTATTTTTAGAATTAATAATTAAGCATATATAAATATATTTTTAAAATTATAAAAATTGGGGTTAGTAATAAATTGTATATACTTTCTTTTAGTTATAATCTCTTCACCTATATTTTAACAAAAACAGTAAAAAGATTAGTTTTAAAAATGATTAATTTAACTTTAAAAAGTCAAAACTGAGTAATTAATTTGGGACTGATGAAATATTTTTTTGCTATATAATGTAGGGTCGCAACTCGCATGTTTCAATTTAATCATCAAAAAGTTAATATAGTCAAAACTCAAAACATATATTACAAAAGAAGGTATGTAATTTTTTCCTAAATTTTCCTTCCCTGCATCCTTGGGATTGAATAACAAAACTAATAAAAACAAAAAATATAATTCAAAATGTAAAAAACAAAAAAATAATTACAAATATATTAAAAATAACAAAAAATATAATTACAAACGAAGGCACAAATTATTTATCTTTAAATAATAAAAACAAAAAATATAACTAAAATGTATTAAAAAAGGCAACCAAAAAAATGAACCCCGAAAATGGGACGGAGGTATAATAAATATGGTTTATTTATTGTCAATATCTCTTAAAGAAAAAAACACTTATCCTGACAATCTTAAGGGCTAAAATAGGAAAATTCATATACATATATACGTTTCCACGTTTCCGGATCTATAGACAGTAGTACTCCTCATTCCTTAAGTTATTTGTATCTGAGAAGAAGAGACGCCTATTTCTCTCCGGTCTCTTCTTTCTCAACCTTCGCGCCCGGTAATTAAATCCCGGCGTTTGATTGTTCAGGATAAGAAGCAGATCCCTATCTCTCTTTCGGTTATCAGGTAATCAAACTACATATATGTGTGAATTATCTTTTACATATATTAGTTTTTTAATTCATGTGTATGATTAGATGTATCAGCTATTTTTATGGTGTGAATTGTAGATGTGCTTTTGATCTTTCATTTTTCGTGCTGTTTTAATCTGAAATTACATGCTCGAATATAGGTTTATTTGTGGGTTTTAGATATTTAGTAGATTTCACTGAATCCACTCCAACTTTATTTATTACTGTCGGTACAAGTAGATTTGTTGCAAATGATTCTATCATCTCTATGATAGAGCTTTGTTTGATCTTGGGAGTTGGGCACGACCTGGCCAGCCTACCACTTTAATATGGAAAAAGCATTGAATTTGACTGTGCTGATGCTCTTCTAGTATCCATCAGTATTTAATTGACTCCATATTATATTGTAGTGATTTGTTTTGAACTCTGTACCATGTATTTCCATGAGCTGTTCATTAAAATTTAGGTTATAAATTTTGCACTAATTTGTTTAATCTCTAAAGGATTTGCTTGTCAACTTTTGACCAAAATAGACGAAGGATGCACTTTTATGTCTAGCAGACTATATGATTTTAGATTGCCATTTCTTTCTTATTCTTATTATCTTCCTTTTCTTTCTATATGTTGGTTAATTGCGTGGAGAATATAAGTATGCATGATCAACTATTATCTTCAAAGAATAACTTAACTTAAACTTCTAAACTTTGAGTTTAGTTACATATTAAAATCAGGACATACTTGATTCTAAGTCGAATCATTCGAACTATGAAGATAGTTGCAGATTTTAGTTGAATAACATTTTTAATTGGATAGTAATAGGAGTTCCAGATACTTGTCAAAACATAAAGATAAAATAGTAAGAGTTCAAGATTGAGTCACATGTCCCATGGCTTTGCAAGGATCAAATAACTGTGGGAGTCGGTATTGTGTTGTACCACCTTTTAAGTTTCTATTCTATAGTTGGATTATCGTCCGGAGTAAATATTTGGTACCAAACAGTGGTTAAGAACTTATTAGGGGATTATAGTCCAGAGCAAATATTTGATGCCAAACATAGGCTAAGCACTTGTTAAAGGATTACCGTCCAATTAGTCCAAATAGTTATTGCAAACAAACATGGCCCACATGTTTCTATTAAGCCTCTTTTATCTTTCGGGTTGTCACATTTTGGGAGCCTTCTTGAAAGATCAAGCCATTAAATCTCATAATGTCTGAAAGTAACCCTCTAAATTACACATTTAATTTATAAATGTTGTGATTTATATACTTACAATTTGTGGAGAACGGCAAGTGAATTACATAATTTTTTTTATAAGTTTGACTTGCAATGGGATCTTCTATTTCGAATATGATGGTGATATTAGTGGTGTACTCTGCCGTGGATCAGCTGACCATCCATTTAGAATCTGTTAGCAGGTACAGGAGGCATATACAACTTGGTGCAGACAGAAGCTCCCCATGGCTGCTTCGGAAGAAAATAGTGGATTGTTCCCAATTTTCATTTTGACAATACTTGCCCTGCCTTTAGTGCCCTATACAATACTGAAATTATGCCGTGCTGCCTCAAAGAAAGCCAAGACTATCCACTGTGAGTGTTCGGTTTGCTCTCGATCCGGAAAGTATCGCAAATCAATTTTTAAACGGGTGAGTGCCTGTTTTTACCGCAAGGAATGAGTTACCTTTATGTAGTATGAGTATCTTGTGATCCTGAGTGTAGCTTTATTTTTATCTATTTCAAAATTACTTTTGCAGATTTCAAATTTCTCAACATGCAGTAACATGACAGTGGTGCTTCTCTGGGTTATCATGGCCGTCCTTGTTTATTACATTAAGCATATAAGTCGTGAGGTAAATACATTTGTAAAAGGTTGTGTCTTGATGGATATTGACCATGTTTCATTAATTTAGTTTATTTTAAACTTCCAGTTCCCTCGGCTTATTCTGAAAATTGTGTCAGGATTGTTTTATATAATAAATATACTAACAACAGGTATTCATATGTTTGAATATTTCATTAAACTGGCATACTTTTTATTTTGCCAGGTTCAAGTATTTGAGCCATTTAGTATACTTGGATTAGAACCTGGAGCTTCAGATTCTGAAATAAAGAAGGCATATAGGAGACTTTCTATACAATACCACCCCGATAAAAATCCAGATCCAGGTTGAAGGTGTTCTAACTCTTCAGTTTATATGCGTGTGCTGTCTTTAGTTTGTATGAACTAGAATCCTGATAATTATGAGTGCTTTGTGTTGTTTAAATTTTCAGATGCAAATAAGTACTTTGTTGAGTACATATCCAAGGCTTATCAAGCTCTGACAGATACAATTTCACGCGAGAATTTTGAAAAATATGGCCATCCAGATGGCAGACAGGTATTCATACCTTTGTCTCAAGGAGCCAATAGCCCTTTTATGTTTTTGTGGTGTGATAAGTAGTTAGAATGCGGTTATATTCATGTATATAAAAACTACTATACTATTTTTTTATTGCAGGGGTTTCAAATGGGTATAGCTCTTCCCCAATTTCTGCTTAACATTGATGGAGCATCTGGTGGGATACTGTTGCTTTGGATTGTAGGAGTCTGTATTCTGTTGCCACTGGTGATAGCTGTTGTATATCTATCAAGGTCATCAAAATATACTGGAAATTATGTCATGCATCAAACACTGTCGGCATATTATTACTTTATGAAACCTTCGTTGGCCCCAAGGTATGGTAATCATTCTTAATATATAGGTATTTGGAATCTTTCTTTTGAATGACTTTTACATAATTTGAACGTACAGTGCAGTATGATATATACACAAATACTGAATGTTAAAACTTACTTGGTTAGTTAATAGACCTTTATTCATGAAAGTGGTGTATTTTATTTTTGATATCACACATGCTATTATATATGTGTGTGTGTGTGTGTGTCTGCACTTTAGAGAATTTTGTTCCTTTAAATGTGTAGGAGCACTCACTTTGTCTCTTTAACCAGTCAATAATAATGGCTCATTTAAATTGCTATCTGCATTGTTGCTAAATACCTAGTTGGCCTCAGTTTAGCTGTAATGTACGTGGTTATTTTACTTTGATTGGCAAAACCAAATTTCTTTTTAAGTCATTATTACTTGATAACTTGATTGATGTAGGTAACCAGGTTCACATGTATATATAGTAACATATCTTTATTCCTCTGTAATGTATAAATTTACAGCAAAGTCATGGACGTGTTTATAAAGGCTGCTGAATACATGGAGATTCCAGTTCGTAGGTCAGATGGTGAACCCCTTCAGAAGCTTTTTGTGGTAGTTAGAAGTGAGTTAAATTTGGACCTTAAGAACATAAAACAAGAGCAGGCGAAGTTTTGGAAGCAGCATCCAGCACTTGTTAAGGTAGATTCCGGATGAAAATTAATATACTAAAGGGCAAATAAATCAAATAAATTGCAGCCAGCAAGATCTAAGTTTTGGCTTTAGATTTGCATTTTTTGATTTTAAAATGAGTCATATTCTTACTACCATGCTCCTTTCCATTCAGACAGAGTTGTTGATTCAAGCCCATTTAACTCGTGAAACAGCCGCCTTATCACCAGAATTGCAACGAGACTTCAAGCGTGTGCTTGAACTTGCACCTCGCCTTCTTGAAGAGTTGATGAAGGTAATTTCTGGATATCCTATAAACTTTCCAAGTGCACTCTTGGTGATGGTGAAATTGGAAATTAAACTTGTGGCATTTGCCTAAATTTGGTTTCCCTTTGGTGAAGAAAATGACACTTGGAAGTGGAGTATCATTATGTCATGTGTTTGTTGAAATCAACTTTCTGCATTAGCATATAGATAGAACTCATCAGTTTTCTTAAAATTCCTACATGCTTTTATCAAGATATATTCTGGGCTTTAGAAAGAACTGATATCGTCGTAGAGAATTGTCTAAAATCCCTTCTGTAAGTACATCTGCAATCTACCCAAGTATTAATTTGCACATGGCACTTTTTGATGTACTTGCTTCTAGGGAATACTATCGCTGGACTTAGTGTCTCCACTATTTGGGAAAAATCATCTGGTAAATTTGGGGAAGTTGTTACTTATATTCTTCATGGTTGTCTGACCTGTATATAAATAATGCCCCACCCTCATTTACTTTCTTGGGAAGATTGTTTTTCAAATTTTAGCTAAATGTCTGAGGTGAAGGAAGGTCAAAGGTTTCTCTGTACAATTGATGGAAAACTAGAAAATAGTGGAAAATTGAGACGCCGACAAAAATCTGTATAAGGTTGCATTTTGGATCTGATATATTTAGTCTATTTGGCAAAGCACCGAGCTCTTTTCTGCTGATTATGAGCTCAAGTTCATTTTATGTCATGATTTTTTATACAAAAAGAATATTTTATTTTGAAAGATGGGTGGGGGAGGGGGGCGTAACAATAGAAAGGACAGGCAGTCCGACCTTAATAGAAAACAATGGGAAAAGAAGTAAAGAACATGTCACTTAAATAACAACAGCTTTCCAAATCTTATTTAACTGCAAATAGTAAACCACAAAAGCTTCCATTGGAGGACAGCCACAATATTCAAGGTAAAAACACTTTTGACTTATCATAAAAAAAGAATTTTGTGAGTTTTGTTCAGTCCTAGTACTCATCTCTAAACTTGGGGTCAAACTTACATAAGAAAAAATGGAAGCAATCTGAGCGAGACAAGAAAATGCATGACAACTTAGAACCTCTACAACCCCAGCCAAGCATCCTCACTGAAACAAATGTGCTAATCACGAGCAGCCTGGATAATCCCTTGTTGACGTACATTGACTCTTGTATTGTTTGGTGTTCTGTAGTTTTGTTTGACCCCTACATATATATATATCTATTTTTTGTAGTATTTATTCAAAAATATAACATACTTGTTGTCAAACAATTATGGGTTGAAGTCTTTATCCTGTTCTTTTGATTTGTGAAGAAACCTGGGTCTCGTACTTAATAATGTATTAATTGCTATATGCAGATGGCGGTAATACCTCGCACTGCTCAGGGGCATGGCTGGCTAAGACCTGCAGTTGGGGTAGTTGAACTTTCTCAATGTGTTATTCAGGTTTGTATCTTAGGACTATTTACATTGTAACAAAATTCTTGGTTTCTTTTGAGAAAAAATTTGGATTAAAGCTGACTTATGTTTTTGTTTAGTTTCTGTTTTTGTTTTTATTTTTTATATTAAAGCATGTGGATATCTTATTCATGGTCACTTGTGCAGGATAGATCAGTTTTAAAAGAAGTTATTTAATCCACATTAATGCAAATTATTCTTGAATAAATTGCAGAAATCTCTAGTAACTCCTGAATCTATACCTTTTATCCCTCACTGTCCTTAGCACAAGCAGCTATGCTTAACATGATGTGCATTGTTTTTCATTTGCTCAAATATGCTACAAATTTTTCAATATGTTTTTGTCTGCTCCGAATTGCTCGTGGCAGATATATACTTCCTGAATTGCAAAATCTTCTTAATGCTCATAGTTTCTGATTTCAGAAGTTATCATATTTAGACATACTAGTTTACATGCGCAGTTACTGGGGAAAAACCAGCTTACTTATTTGAGAGTTGCCCCGTAAGGATCATATCATAAAATAGAACTAAGAAGTACACCTGCCAAGAAGTTGTGCTTTAACTTTTAAGAACCGAAAAAGAAAGATGGATATGAATTAACTATGTTGCAATTTATTATTTATTTTTTCCCTGAAATCTAGACCATGTATCTTGATTTCCTTAGCTTTTGATGCAAAGGCATATTTTCATTTTCTATGATAATCTGTTTGCTGAGTGCTTGAAGTATGTAATCATAGATGAATTTCTAGGTTTGATGCGCAATTTTTGAAGTATGTATTGGATAATGGCTATGCGTCTGATCTTGTCATGGAGTTATTGCCGTTGGCTCTACCTTTATCCTGAGCACATAAATATTATGTCTGATGTTCAAACCTTTTAGCTTTAGATAGTTTCCTTATCACAGTGAACCCTATACTTGTAGTTTTGTTTCCATATTGTGATGCTACAAGGAAGTGTTGTTTAACTGTGAACCTTGATGCAGGCTGTTCCTCTTAATGCTAAGAAGGCTGCTGGAGGGTCTGCTGAGGGCACTGCACCCTTTCTGCAGCTACCTCACTTTAATGAAGCTGTCATAAAGAAGATAGCACGCAAGGTATGTGGCCGCTTCTTACTCTTGCCACAAAGGAATCTAATTGTTCATCTGCCAGTTGATCAGCTATCTTTAATGTAGCTACACCATTCAGCCATAATTGTCATGTTCATAGTTCCCAAGTGCAAAGTTGCTAAGCAAACCTTACTGTCATTGTTCTGCAATTGGTTCAGTAGCATTTGTTTTGCAATTGGCTTGGCCGAACTCAAAACTTTACAATATCTGAAAGTTTAGTAGAGGAAAATGAGTACGTAGTTCACATTGGCATCCAGTTTAGACTCTTGCTTGTGCCGTCTTCTTAAACTTCTATTTTTCCTTAGTGTGGGAGACGCTTACTTTTTGTTGTTGTAACTACCCAGTGAAGCAATAATAAATCACTGCTTGAAGTATCAGGGGAAACTGTTCGATTTAATTTATCCGTGCTTGTGCTGGTGTATAGCTTGATAACATATTCACTTGCCAGTCATAAAACTCTTGGCACCCTTCCTTTTGGTGGTCTATCTAACAACTCTTTTGCATTTGTAGCTTCAGTTTTGACATACGCTTTAGTTTGTTAAAATTGACAAACTGAGTTCAGTAGAATTATTAGAAATAGAATTTTGTGATTACATAAATTTAGAGCAGCGACGTAGTAACTTAGAGCATGCCGATGATGTTTAACTGCAAGACCTGCAACTATTTACATGTCAGTGAGGTAGAAATGTAGTAAAAGAGATACCTCCGAAAGTCAATTTGAATGTTTGAAATTGGCCAAGCTTAGTTGATTATTAAGCAGGGTTTCTTGTTACTTCTATTCTTGCAATAAAGTGAAATATTAGATAGTTTATTAGGTCTTAGCTGATTCTTTATTTATCTTGCTTTTTCTTTATTTGCAGAAGATTCGGACATTTCAGGATCTGCGGGATATGACACTTCAGGATCGTGATGAGCTGCTTTCTCAAGTTGTTGGTTTCTCTGCTGCCGATATACAAGATGTCGAAAGGGTACTGGAAATGATGCCTTGCATAACAGTCGAAGTTACTTGTGAGACTGAAGGTGAAGAGGGTATACAAGAGGGTGACATTGTCACAGTTCAGGCTTGGGTAACGCTCAAACGGGCTAATGGGTTGATTGGGGCCCTTCCCCATGCCCCATACTATCCTTTTCACAAGGAAGAAAATTATTGGTTTCTGCTTGCAGACCCCAATTCGAATGATGTGTGGTTTTCTCAGAAGGTCATTTTTATGGATGAAGCTGCAGCTATAACTTCTGCTTCAAAAGCAATTGAGGAGACAATGGAAGGTTCAGGGGCAACTCCTAAGGAGACTAGCAAAGCTGCTAGAGAAGCAGTTGAAAAAGTTAGGGGTGGGTCACGATTGGTGATGGGAAAGTTCCAAGCCCCAACTGAAGGAAATTATAATCTTACTTCTTATTTACTCTGCGACTCATGGATTGGTTGCGACAAAAAGACAGGTGTAAAAGTTAAAGTGTTGAAACGGACTCGAGCTGGTACCCGGGGAGTTCATATGGCGGAGGAAGGACCCATAATGGAGGATGGCATGGAAGAGGAAGAGGAGATTGAAGAGGAAGAATATGATGATGATTATGAGAGTGAGTATAGTGAAGATGAAGAAGAGACGAAAGAAACAAATAAGAAGGGCCCTGCCAATGGGACTGCAACTGGAAATGACAGGCAGTCTAGTTCAGAAAGTTCAGGCTCAGACGAGGATTAAAGTACTTGGGAGTTTACTCAATTGTTGGAAAAATAAGTTTCTTATTGATTTTTAGGTTGACTTGTTTCACCGCAGCAATTGTCTGTTATCTGTGCGCTCATGATGGAGCCTTATTGTATTCTTCTATTGCTGATTTTGTAAGCTAGATTTTTACCCCTAATCAACAGTTAAAGAGTTACTCTTCCTAATCATAATTTCCCCCATCTTTTAGCATGTTTCTTCACTCACTGAAGCTATATTCCACAATTCCTATGCTGAGGCTGAACAAAAGCAACTTCTAATGCTTTGCAACAGCACTTGAGAGTTTATCACTAGAAGATCCAACGGACTTGACGGTTTGTTGATTACTTTTTAAGTATTGGGCGTATACAGATATATTGGTTTTTTTCCATTAGAGCCCTCAACCTCCAGCAAAAATGAGTTAAGGCTCATACCGGCCCGTCATTTTATTCCCGGCCACCCAGGATTTTTAGGACCAAAACTAGCCCAACACAGATTGGTTTGTCAGCCCAGGCCGTGTGCATCAGTAACCCTGGCAACCTCGTGTGGATTTTGTTTCGACTTTCCGGTAGTTATAATCTAGATTACTTCAGAATTTTGTTCTATGTTCTTGCACCTTTTAGATAAGGAGTCCAAGTAGTTAAAACAGGGACATGTTTATTATTGTTATTTCCAAAAATATATATATTTTTATTTCTCAAAGTTTAATCAATTTTATAGGAGCAATATATGCATATTCTTATAGGGCATGAAACCTAGCAGTCGAATCAAAATTGAAAGGGAAATTAGAAGGAAACCCAAGTTCGTTATTTAAATTTTTTGGGCTAATGCCCTTCTTTCAATGATGGAACTTTTAAACTAGTACAAAATTTGATCGAGTACACTAATCAAGAAACAATGTTGTATGTGTTACATATTTACAAACCCTACCAATTTGATCTACAATGCTGTTACATATATGACATTATTGACATGCCCACTGGAACACTGAATATCCTCCTGAGCTTTCTTTCCCACAAGTACAGAACCACAATGGGCATAATAATATATGTGGAGATCCGTCAAGTAATTACTTGCCTACGATATTTTCAAGTTTGAATATGAAGAAGATGCATAGATTTCCTTGGTAGTTATCCCATCTCTTTAAAAACCTTAGCAACAGCATGTTACTATAGAGCTATCAACTGGCAGTTTTCAAGGTTTATATTGTCCAAAATACATTAGTTCAGTCTGGGATGCAGTGCTTTCGACTGCCATCCACCATTCATCATCTTCGTCACATGTTTGATCCTCCTGTTTGGAAAATAAAGAAAAAGAAGGTAAGGCACATAAATTACAATCTGAAACTAGAAGTTGCAAGCAGATAGCTCTATTAACTAGGTTCTTTGAGGAATAATATGCTTTGACTTTGAAAATTTACAGATTTTAGTCGCACATGTCCTCAAGAAACTTGTGTTCCATTTCTATGATAATTAAAAAGCATGTAATTCCGCAATATTACCGTTAACAGAGGCATGTCCTATAAGTAGTTCAAATATTGAACAAAGCACCAAAATCAATTAGGCTGCAGCAAGCTGAGTAATAGGACTAACCCTGAAATCCAGTGCCTTTTTTTCAACCTTGTCTGCAACTCTTATTGCCTCAAGCCACCACCCGTCCTTCTTGCAGCTATCCTCTATGGTTTCATCATTGTAAACTGTTATATGCTCCTGCAACTCATTATTCCCCATTGGATTGAAGAAAAATGTAGAATCAGGAATGACTTCGTCAGGGACTGAACGTAATGGAGATCGATAACCTGGTACCAATACCATGATCAGTCAGCTCAGCAAAAGTTGAACAGTTCTGTCAGAAGTCTTAATTTCATAAATATGAGAACACGCAGCTGTCAGTTATAGAACAGAAATGATCCGTACCTCTGCAATCAGGATCATGACATTTCTGATAATAGGCAGCTTTTCTTAGGTCAACAATGTATATTACTAAACGAAAATGAAAAGACAATGCCTGTTAGTATATTTTATCTACTTAAAATACCAGTTCTCAAAATAAAAAATAAAATGAAGAGAAAAGAGATTGACAGAATTTAAGGCTGCAGGCAAGCAACTACAGGCAAGCAAATGAAGACAATTATAATATATATTTTGAAAAAAAATAAAAAAATCTTTCTTTCTGAAGAATCACAATACGAAAATTTCATGCTTGCTAATATGAAAAATAAACTGTCCACCCAAAAATACCCAAAAAACCAAACTACTTTGGCCTGCTTGAGTCTTTTTTGGCACTATTATTTAAGGCTATTAGTTTCTCATGAACAGTTTTTCACGTAAAAGTTTCATCAATAACATGTTCTAACTTCCAGCCTCCTGCTGCTGTAGGGATTTCATATAGAAAGCTGAGGTGGTAGTCAAGTATTCAGCTACATGAACTTCTTCTAATTATAGGATTCGACATCAAATAGATAAAACAAAAAAACAAACTAAGGAGATATACTTTTAACCAGGTGTGTTACACTAAAGTAGTCCTGGACTATGATACAATTGAAAACTAGACAGGTTGTATACTCACTTTAAAATGGAAGAAAGAGGGCTAAATGAATTAAACTTACCATGATTGCTTTTATGTTGTCTACCTATTCGTTCACAGAATCTATTTCTCGACATGTTGTACACCATCAGTGCATACTCTGAGAACCAATACCAACTTTGAATTTTTCCTAAAAGCACAATAAATCCTCAAGAAGTCAATACAACAGTCTTTTTTTTTTTTTGATTTAAACATTTATAAATGGTTTTCAACAGCAAAAGATGAGACTTGAAAAACTTGTCACAAACTGCTTGCATCCGATCTGAGATGGTTCCAGAAAGCATACGAAAAGGCAACTTTGTTGGATTTGAGAAACCAAGAACTCATTATCCAGAGACAAAAAAATATTTGCATTTAAGTTAGCAAAACAACGAACAAACTTTTTCCACCAGCAATTTTATATGCCTGTTCGCTCAGCTCAATCTATTAAAGGGTTAATCAGTCAAATGAGTGACCGAAAACCATAAAAGAAAAGAATAGAGGATATGAAAGAAGCCAAGTCTTTCTTTTCGAATGTTTGTACAAGAACATATGATACTGCACTATATACCACCTGATACACTTCCAATGGAGGCAATAGATTCTACAAACATATCCAAAGCTGGAAATGGTGATTTTCCTATCAAGTAAGTTCTCGAAGCATCAGTTGTACAGGAATTCGAAACAAATTCTCGTGGGACTCCAGGATAATTACGGGAGTTGCTATTTATCTGCAATAAGAAATAAACATCAAATATGAATCAGCTTTGAACGTGACAAACTCAAACTCTCCACAATATACCATTGGTTCACCACTCAAGATTTAAGTCATAAAGATCCACTTAGCAAAAATTAAATATTGAAAATGTGATGAATTCAACACAAGGCAGATCAGAACTTTCAAAAACAAATTAATCCAAGTAAAGAACAATTCAGTGAAAGTTATGGAACAGTAAAAACTACTCTAGAGAGCCTAAATTACCTCTGTATCAAAGTGCAGGGCCTTCACACAATCCATATCCATTTTGCATATTAGAAGTTTCTCACAGTCAACATCCATATTGCAAATCAAGGATGCCATGAACATGTCTGACTCACTCTGTTGTATCATAATAGACAAATTGGTAAATGTGAAAGGTAATATAAAGTAAGATACATTTGCAAACAGTACAGAACTATGAAGAGAAAAAAAGAGTACAGTTTTAGTGTATATATAATAATTTATGTGCAAGTATGAATAATTGGTGAGTGAATCTTTCCACCAGCCATTCTGCATGGGCTTGTGGCTTGCAGCAGACCTATCTGGACAGATTGACCAGGATAAGGGTTAGTATGGAAAAGCATATGTATGAGCCTGGTAAATGCAAGTAATGAAGACATCTCCATTAAAACCCAAAACTATATAGTATCGACAATATGCATGCAACCCCAAAATTAGCAGCAGACCCTACTTAATATTCCTCTTCCGTGTGTGGCAGGAATTGGGGATGGCAACGGGGTTGAAATCAGATAAGAATTATGGTCCCATATTCATGAGGAGTTTTTGTGAAGGAACAAAATCAAGATAGGTTCCCCCATCCTATGTTCACCGTAGTGCCACCCGCAACCTTGCAAGAAGAGGAAAGTGCAACAGGGCCCAAGTAGGGGTTGGACATGAATGTTTGTCAAAACAGAACCACATTTAAGTGAACAAAGATTTATGTTTATCAAAATCCTAATACATACATCAACATAAAAACTGTTACATGTCTAACGATCTAATAGATTTGAAAATCATGGTCAACAGATTGCATATTGAAAATGAACACCTTTAGCTGGTACCGCAAAATTTTTGATAAGTTAAGCTGCAGTTTGAAAGAAAATGTGCTAGTGAAAAGCAATGGAACCCTCAAAGCAAACTTCTATGCAGGATGATAGAGACATATTGAAATTAAAGAATAACATAAAAAAGGCAAGGAATAAAGTTATCAAGTACAAATGGTTTGCCCGAAGTAAAGAAGACTAAAGATTCCCACCAATTGAAAAAAAAACACTTCCCAAGATAAAGAATTTTCCTTAAGTAGTAAGGAGTATCATACCATGTCCTTACATTTGAAACGCCCAGAAGGTAGAAGCACAGAACTTTTTCCTGCTTTAGATGATAGAGGTAGGCGAAAGCAACGATTTCTAGAATAGACAGCAGTATCCACAAAAAGCTCGCAAGGGACATCAGAAGAGCTAGAATCTTTGGAAATAAGCAATTTTTCATATCCTCTATCAGTTTCCATTGCACTATGAATCCGTGAGCATATCTGAAAATGTGTCATCAATTATTTTGTTCATGATGTCTAAAGCAAAATACGTGTACACAAGAAGATATTAACTACAACTGGCAGCATAGTTTTCTCAAAGCCGCAGAAGATAGGGTATAGAGTCGTCGAACTTGCAAAGTATAGAGTCGTCGAACTTACAAAGTAAATTAAATTATAATAAGATCTAATGCACAGCTGGCAACGGAACATTCTAAAATAATCAGAATATTTTTTATTGCTTTTTGATGAAGTCTAATAATTAAATGCATCTATGGTTGCATCTAGCAAGTACTAGAAAGAACTAATGCTTCTCAACTGAAATGTACCTCAGCAACAAATGCACCAGCATGAGTGTTGTCCTTAAAAGCAGTCTTTGGTAAGCGGATAATTAAGTGCCGAGAAAATTTTTCTGCCAACAATATTATCACAGAAATAATTAGAATTAACGTAGGCCCATCGAATAATCTTACACATAAACATTTTACTTAAACCAAGCAAAAAATCAATATTTTATGAAAACATTAACCCTTAGAGAATTTTTATACATAAATTTTTTACTTTTAATCAAGGCAAAAATAATATTAATTTATACTCTATCTGACACTACACTTATTGGTCCAACTCAGCCACTTTTGTCTACTTTTCTCTGAGTGCATTATATATATCCATATAGACATACATAAATATGTATATATAACATTTATATATGTAGAGAGATAAAGAGAGAGAGAGCGAGACTTCTGTGTATAGATGTAGCTCTGAGCAGAGCATACTGAAAATATTGTTTTCATGTAGCCAACTACAAGTTCAGACAAATTTGTGTGTATATGAATATATGTATTCTTAAGGATAGAATTCAACATAAAGTGATGAATATCTTATATGATTGGTCAAGTATACTCTCTGAACCAGAGATTTCTAGAAGAGATGTCTGACATGACCGACCTTTAGCTCCAATATTCAAAGAACAAAAATTTTCAAACAGGTAGGTGGAAATGACTAAATAACAAAATATTAGTCCAATCATCAATTTAGAACCTGAGAATCTAGTTGAACTGAGATTCAATCATGAAGGGCTGAGAAAGGTGTGGCAAAAGTAATAAAAATGTGCCCAGAACAAATACCACAAAGGGAACTGAAGAATACAGGGAACGAAAAATGGAATTAATTAAGCAGAGTCTAAGCAAGAACACACACACACACACACACACACACATATATATATATATATATTATGGATATATTAAAGCAATGTTCAATAACATTGTATGAAACCATTTATGAGATATGATTTGAAATAGTTGGCTGTAAAAATATTAAAAATATTAAAAAGTAAAAACACTTATGTGGAAGATCAAATATCACATACCCTATAAAAAGTATACCTTTCGTCGAAGAATCAAGTTCGACAACCCAGTCATGGCTTCCTTGAATAGAGTACTTCTCATATAAAGCATCAAAAAGTACTAATAACAAAAGATCGACCATTTCCTCCCCATTCTTTTCTGCATTTTCTTTCCAGCTGAATTCCAAATCAAAATAAAGGTGGCATGGCAACCCCTGACAGCAGAACATAGCCATCAAACATTTAGTAATTCTCACCCCCCCCCCCCCCCCAAAAAAAAAGAGCTTAAACCAAGGATAAAATTTAAGGCTTGCATTCAACAATTTTCTCTAAAAAATATAAAAAAAAAATACTTTTACAGCAGTTCAGTAATAGGCTGACACAGATGAGAATAAGAATTAAGGAATCTGAAATAAAAAAGAAAGACTAACTAATGATGGACAGAAAACTGCATATCATACTGTCCTAATTAACTGTAAATTAATATATATATATATATAGGGAGTGATCCATAGCTACTGTTAGATAGGACTACTATTCCAACTAGTGCATATATGATCATCCAAAGGAAGATCCAAAGGCTGAAAAAAATACATTCCGCCCCTTAGAGGGATGGAAGGAGCTATTATTCTTTGTCTTTCGCTCCTTAACGGGACAGAAGAAGTATTTACTACTTACCCCTGCATGTATTATTAAAATAACCCTTCCGCCCCTTAAAGGGGCGGAGTGACATACAAAGCTACTAACTTCAAGCAATGTAATCATGCTAATCTGAATTCTCCATTATTAAAAAAGTATTCTACTTTTACTACCTCCCAAAATAGAATTGCCTGTTAAGCTTATATAGATTATAGATGTATATACTAATGGGGCAATTAAGACAACACAAAAATTCATATTTAATATTTTTAAACTATATTATTTTAAATATAATTTTAAGAATAAAAAAAATATTTTTAAATATAATTATATGTATCCATGCCGATATAGTTTTGAACCTTGCCATTTAAGTGAAACAAAGATTATATCATGAATGTAATTAAATTGATAAAATGAAACTCTCATTAATTTTGAATGGATGAAATAGAGAATTTACATTGTTATTGTTAATGGTTATATAAAATTCTTGTGAACATCACTAAAACTAATAGTTGTACACAGATTCCAATTTTCTATAAGTTCAAACTAATTTTATATTTGAGAAAACTAAACACAAGTTAGTCTCTCTCCAATAAATTTTCTGAATGAAAACTTTTTCATTGATGGAGAAATCAGAAGCTTGATCACATTGTTTAAAATTTGTAACTATGTATGTCACTCTGCCAAGGCTTATTTTAATAATAAAAGCAAAGACAAAATAGTAGTTACTCCTTAAAGGGGTGGAAGGCAAAGAATAATAGCTCCTTCCGCCCCTATAAGGGGCAGAATATACTTTTGTCAGTCTTTGGATGGTTCAAGTCTCCAAGATGCACAAGTTGTAAAAGTACTTACAGCTAATGCTAGCTATGGATCACTCTCAATATATGTGTATATATTAATATATATATATATATAGGTATATTATTTCTTAAGCTAGGGATAAGAACATAAGAAAATTAACCAATACTCCCTCCATCTAGAAATGAGAGTTCTTTTTCTTTTGTTTTGCTGACATACATTTTCAATTATTAAGGTTTGTATAAGACAACACTTTAAAACCTAAATATTTATTTTTAAAAAAGTTAAAAAAAAAAAGAAAAAGAAAAAGAAATAAGACTCATTCCATGCGAAGGTAATATTAAACCATACTACGCATTTATTGTACTCAGTTAAGAAAAAGCAGCAATTATAGTTACCTCCTGAATTACTTCATAATGATGACGAAATTTAGGATTCATGTTTTTGTACCTAAGATTTAATGACGAGCACAAATTAAGAAATTTAAAGGCAGTGACAAAAAAGTGATTATTAGACAAATATTGCTTATAACAATAGAAAGGAAAAAAAACCTTTGCCAAAACTCCTTATAGGTTGAAACTAGGAACCTTCTTTGACCTTTCACATGGTCTTGGTAACTAAAAACATGAACATCTTTATGCTCTTTTGCATACTTCATAGCATCATCCTGTCTTGGGAATGTAGCCCACACTTCCTCTCTGGGCAAATAATACACCAGAGTTGATGCAACCATTGAAATTTACAATTATAAATTGTATGAAATCAATATAAAATCATTACATGTAGAAAGAGACAAGGGGTAGGATTACATGAATGCACTCGATACCTTAATCTATTTTGCTCAGTGAGATCAAGACGTATTTCATGTAACAATCGCAACAATCTAACTGGTCTTTTTGGAGGCACTCCATGAGGAGAACCATAGAACACAAGCGGAGTGATCCGCTGACCATTGTTATATCTTTTTTTTGTTACTGTTGGTGTATCAATCTGAAGCAATATCCCACCAGAGGACATAGGAACTTCTTTAGCAAGAATAAAAAATAATAATGAATACAAGGATAAAAGGGGGAACAAGGAAAGGCAGAATATACCTACATTCTGCGTACAGAGGCGTGTCTCTCTTGCAGCTTCCTCGCTTTTCCCAATTGATACTGAAGGTGTAACATCTGAATGCCTAGATGCTTCTTGAACTGAACTAGCTTGCTTTGATTTGCGTCTGCTCTTTTTTCTTTCTCTAAGAGCGGATTCTATGATACAGAAAAAATAATGCATACTTGCTTATAAGTGAAACAATGGACACAGTTCACACAACACAACAAAGAGAATTATATCATATTATCATTTTATTTCTTGCACAAAACAATTTACTTAAAGCAAGAAAAAGAATAATAAATTCACGTGTATAACATTTTTCTTTCTGTCGGAACTTTAAAAAATACATAAGGGAAAAGGAAATTTTTGCATGTAGTTCCTCCATACCCAAAATCAAGTCCTAAGACGTCTCCACAACCCCAGCCAATCAATAAAGGAATCAATGGCAATTCCCAACATATTGAGTGCAGATAAATGTTGGCTAGCCAGAGGATACTATAGCAAAAGGCTAAGTATGGGAAAACAAGAAACATGTTGAACAAGTGAGACACTAAACTAAAAGGAATTAAGTCAATTAACACACTGAAGTCAAGTCAAACCTAATTGTTGTACTGTATAAGAAGTTGCAATAAACTGCTAACTAAAAAATTAGTTACAAAAGAGAAAACATATTCCCCTGGGACTTTACTTTAATAGCTAATACTTTCATTATTTCAATAATGTGTTTTTACAAGTAAATATCCTTGAACGATGAGAAGCTTAGCTGTAATAATGGCATATCTCAATTAGAGAGCTATGTTAAATGGACTATGGATCACTGGAAGTACCCCTAGAAGTGTCTGACAATAGATTCGCCTATTGTTAGAACATTTTTCACTATTTCTCACTATTTTGGAGTGTCCAATACCCACACCACCATGTGCTTTTGGAGGAAGGAAGAGTCCATGTAACACAGTCAAAAAGGAATAAGTCATATGTGACAGGGTAGCTAGACAGGCTACTACAATTATAGTTGTTTATTTTTTATCACCTTGTATTGAAGATTTTCAGGGTATCAAGGGCAACAATCAGCAAGTCGATAAAGTTTAGAAAACCGTATGGACTGCAAGGCCAAAGACATATGTACACACTCTCCCCCAATTTTCACGAGCATATATATAAATCACAGCAATTGCACAACAGTATTTCATATCATACATCCAAATTGATTTGCAACTACATTACCATGAAATATTTCAATACATGTATATATATATACACACACACACGTGTATTTCAACAAGTCAAAATGTAGCTCTTACATAAAATCCTAATCTTGAATGTAAAGCGCACGACCTAAGTATGTATGCATCACCAGTGTATGTATGAAATAGAGAGAGAGAGATTACGAGGTGGAGAGACGCCGCATTTGAAGCATTCAAACAAACGATCAACGTCGTCCATGGCGTCAGATTTTTCCTTCAATTTCTTTCCCCCAAAGAGGTAGTGTAGTGTTGATTTGGCACAACGCTTCCTTGAGCAGGAAATGGAATTTTCCGGAAATATGTTAAGGGCATGTTCGGCTCCTACTTATAAGTTGGGTTGACCAACTTATAAGTAGTTTAGCTAAAAAAAGTGTTCGGGAACAACTTTTTTTTTGACTTATAAGTCGAAAAAAAAGTCAAAAAAAATAAGTAACCTTTAGTTACTTAAAAAAAATGACTTATAAGTCATTTTTTTTAAGTTGGTCAACGGCTATGAAATGACAAAAATGCCCTCTTTTATTTTTAATGTTCTTCTTATTGAAGGACATTTTAGTAATCTTCTTATTTTATTTTAACTTATAAGTCATTATTAGCCGAACACATCCACAATTATTACTTATAATTCCCGACTTATAAGTAAAAATAATGCCGAACACTATTACTTATAAATCTACTAAAATTTTAACTTATAAATCTACTAAAATTTTAACTTTAAGTCAAAAAAAATAAGTCATTCCCGAACAGGCCCTAAATCATTTGTGAAATGGGTCGGGCAATTTTGTTCGGTCATGACTCATAAGGAGCGTTTGGACACCGTATAAAACAGAGTAGCGTTAGGTAAATTGACAATTTGTACTGTATAAACGCTAAAATTTTGTCTGATAGATAAAACAAATTGAGAATAAAATGTATATTCAAGTGATTATTCACAGATTCTTTTTATATCTATCAAAATCTGTCTCTCTTAAATTATGAAATTTGCAGCCTAGTGGGTTGAGGGGTTGGAGAAAAAAGAATACTGACTCCTCTATTTTTCAACAGGCCTAGCTATTTACTTATATAACGATGGCCATTAACTTCTACCATTTCATCTTCCTTCCTTTTCTCTTTCTTCCACCTTTTTGTCTTCTTGTCTATCAGACTTCTCCTCTTCTCTCTTATCAAACCTTACGCGTTCCAAACTTTATTTCTAACAGTAATTTTAACTACTCCCTCCGTCCCAAGATAAAAGTCTTGCGCATAATAAGAAAGAGGTTAAAATGACAAATTTGTCTATATTTAAATTCTCATTTAATTACATAGTTTTTTGCACATAACTAGTGATGCTCCATAAATATGCATAGAGAATAGAAATATGACAATTAATATTAAGGGTATTATGGGCAAATTATTGTAAAAAATAGATTATTTAAGGTAAGTAGACATTTAACTTGGGATTACTTAAAAGTTAAAATAGTAATAAGGACTTTTATCCCGGGACGGAGGGAGTATCATTTTTTGTTAACTTTGTTATTTGAAGTGTTGCTCGACTTGACGTGGTCGTTGAATTGGTACATTATAGTGCGTTTGGCTCACAACTTGCTTGATCATAACTAGGCCTAGCAATTTACCCAGACCCCCATGGCCTTGACTGATTTCGACCCTAATAGGACTTAAATTTAAAAAACCCTATGGAGTTGGGGTAAGGTACGGGATATTGTCCCTCCACTCCGTCCCCAACCCGATTATATATGTATATTTTATATATATAAATTTTAAATTATAGGTCTGATATGCTTCTCATTTACAATTTTTATTATTATGGTCATCCCCTGGCCTCTTACTTTTCTGGCGGCATGCATGCTTTATTCTTGGTTATTTTAAAGTTGAAATCCAGTTCTCTCTTACAATTGAAGTCTGAAATCAATTGGGTTTAATTTGACGATAAATATCATTTTTCTTCCTCCTTTTCTACCCACCGGTTGATTTTACTAGCCTGAAAAAGATTAAAGAAAGAATACTCATTTACCACATAATCTGCTATCTTTCTCTCTCTCTCTCTCTATATATATATATACTAGCAATCACCCGTGCCTACGGCACTACACTACACGAAGGCAGAGGGAAAAGGGTTTCGGCCGCCAGAGAAGGAAGAGTTGGGGTTAAACCGCGACAGGGAGGAGGGGAGATGTCGGGGTGTGGGTTGGCCGGACGGTGAGGGAAGAAGAAGACTGGGCTCGGCAGTGAGGAGGAAGAATGAAGAGAGCTGAGGCTCACCTTAGGGCATAGGGCCTGTGATCGGAAGTTTTTGAGAGAAGAAATGGAATGGGGATATAAAGAAGAAATCGAGGATATAAAATGAAAGGTGGGATTTATCCCATTTTTTTGACGATCCTGATTAGAAGTTGGGTGAGCGGGAATATTTTTTTTCAAAATTCCTCATACTTTGTTATATAGATATATATATATATATACACACATATATAAATATACAAATCTGCAATCCATTGTTGATTTTGGTAGCTTGAAACATTGAATTACATTATTTCATATAAGAGTTATTTAACACAGAATTTGATAAAGTCTCAAAATTATTTTTGGGTCCTCTTAACATGTGCCCTAAAGGCACATGTTAAGCACACAGTTCAAGAGAATATTCTTTTAAACTGTGTGCATATTCCCTTGATTTCTACATTTACACCAAGTTCAAGAGAATATGCACACAGTTCAAGAGAATATTCTCTTAAACCGTGTGCTTAGCATGTGCCTTAGGGGCACATGTTAAGAAATTCCATCATTTTTAAGTACATGGATGGTGTAGTATATTATTCCCTCCGTCTCCAAAGGAATGACTCAAAGTACAAATTTTTAAGTACATGGATGGTGTAGTATATTTTTCCCTCCGTCTCCAAAAGAATGACTCAAAGTACAAATTTTTAAGTACATGGATGGTGTAGTATATCATTTTTAAGTACATGGATGGTGTAGTATATTATTCCCCACGTCTCCACAAGAATGACTCAAGTCCCAAAATCATTTTTAAGTACATGGATGGTGTAGTATATTATTCCCTCCGTCTCCAAAATAATGACTCAAAGTACAATTTTTTTTTATCTCCACAAGGATGAAATAAAGTACATAAAGTGAAGAGTAAATATGTAATTTAGTGGGATCCATTAATATTAAAAAAATATTCATCACTTTAAATCATGTGGGGTCACTAAAGATAAATTTAAAAAAAATATACTTTCTTTCTTCTACTTTTATTTATTGTTAATATATATGTAAATTGTACTTTTTTCGTCCTTTTGAAGACGGATAGAGTAGTATTTTAGATGAAAAATTATTAGATATTAAAGAAATATTTTTTCTTAAATTTTGGGCAAGAGCATGCACTAAATAGAGCATATTAATTAATTTAGTCATAACTGAAAAAATGACAATTAAAATGAGAGATAGTAACCCTTTATCCAAAAATCATAAAGGGTAATACAGTTTCAAATCAAATATGGCACAACTGAAATGACAAAAACAGGCTTAGCAGTCTGCAGTAACATTTTCTTAGATTATTTACTGTGCTGGCAGCTCTTGAAGATAAAAATCTTCCAAAAACTGGTGAATGTACATGGGGACAAATTTGCCTCTGCAGAAGACAAAACACCAAAAAAAAAAAATCTTTAGAAATATCACAAGATAAAAGTAGTACTTATAAATTCGAGGCATTATGACCATTCAAAATTCTGGATAAGTTTATGAAAAATAAAGAGATGCTAAAAACATTCATGAAATTTTGAGAAACAAATCCTGATTAAGAAAAAACCATGAAAACTCTGTTCTGTCTAGAACAAACATCTCTCTTTATCACAAGGCTATCTCCATTGAAACCAAAAATCCCAACTCTTCAACCAAGAAGAACATGGAAACTACATGCCAAAGCAAAAGGTTTCGGTGGGGCATCAAATAATATCCAAGAAAAAAAGCTTATGCCCAAAGAAACTGTCCCAGAAAAAAGTTACCAAAAGCCTAATGGGACTGATGATGAAGATGATGACAAGATTCCACAGGTGGTGTTGGATAGAATGATTGTTAGGATATTGGTTTATGTGGGGGTGCCCTTAGTCACTGGTATGGTTATCCTGCAAGGGTTTAGTATAGTGAAAGAACAGAATTTGGTGGATATCCCAGTTTGGCTGCCCTTCTTGACTACTTTTATCACTTTTGGGGCTTCTGCACTTGGGATTGCTATTGGCACTCTTTCTGCAAGTTGGGATCCAGATAGAAAAGGTTCACTTCTTGGACTTGAAGAAGCTCAGAGGAATTGGGTTGAGATGTGGAAAGAAGAAGATGAGACTTATAGGTGATCATCATAAAGCATTAATCAGTTTCTCAAGAGAATTTTATGGTTTATTATGATTTCATCCAATCAATTTAGCATTGTGTATATGTTAATTGTTACTAGTTCTTAATTAGTTCATAACATACTGCATTTTTTCCCCCCATTTTTCATCATCTTTTGTTTTTTTGTGACCAAATGTCAATAATGGTGGATCCAAGAATTATAAATGAAGATTTACAGAGTAGTAATGAGTACTAGAATCAGAAATCATTTTAGAATAGATTCTGTTCTGTTCTGTTACGTTGTATGTCCTAATATATTGAGCCTAACTAACCAATTGTACGATAGCATAAACCCAACTAAGATCTCTCTCTTAACTAATTCTAATTATTTAAGGACTAAGTAAATAACAAAATTACAATAATGTTCCGAGAGCTAGCTGTGATACCATGAGAATGAGGTGTACAATAAGTGTGCTTTTAAGCATTACTAGAGCTGGCATTAGAACTTAATTATTTTGAGACGATGAACCAGAGACACTGATTGATTCTGTGAGACGATGAAAAAACTTTAAATTAGTTTTGTCAATTCCAAAAGATTATAGTTTGATGGAGAGTTCCTAATGTAAATTAAGACTTGTTGATACTAATCTTACAAAAAGTCTTTCTTGTCCAAGAGAATAAACTTTAAAAAAGAGAGAACAGTATTTAACAACAAAAAATGAAAAATAATTACTTCCTCTGTTCTGCAGATGGTCGAGTGAGTGATTTCATGCAAATTAACTTGGTAACATTTTAAATAACCAATAATCTAGTTTATGCAACATGCCAACATGTTCATGTGTATGTCCATAAGAAGGGTATGATCTTTTTTCACTATTACTCCCTTGGCTTTTGAAGGGCCGATTAACATTTTTAGACCAAAAAAAAAAATCTTTGCTCCAGTCTAGAGAGAGAGATAGCACCTTTTCATTTATTTTTATTTTTTTTTTACCGCTTGCTCCTGATAGCCATGGCCATAACCTCCACAAACTGTCGTATTCTCCAGGTTTACTTGATGGTAATGAGCAGTACTCACTACTCAGAGTTACGAGGGATTTACTTAGCAAACTGCGAATTAGTACTTGCGTATTTAAAAAAAGTACTATTACGTATCAATACTCTAAATTTAGCATACAACTACTCTTGCACAATATTGATATTATCATGCGTAGTCATCAGAATCTTACGATGCACGATACATATCGTACGATACGATACGTAGACAATTCAATATGTATCGCATGGTGAATCTATAATGACATTGTATCCTACGATTCGATACGATTCTTACGAAACGATACAATGCACGATATTTTTTAAAGTTAGCAAACGACTTAAAAAAGTCTTTATGTTGAACCAAATAGTAAAAACAAAACTTTTAAGTCTTCTACCATTTCAAATGAAGAAGTTTTTTAGTATAAACATATTCAATATCGCTTGATGAGCCTTTAATTATTTTTTAGAGTTTTATATTTTCTTTAGAATGTCACTTTATTTTTCTCACGTCACTTTTTATAAGCAAATACATAAATCTCTAGTTGTTAATTTGAATTATTTTGTTTTATTTTATGGATAAAAAGTGAATCTGAATTTTCGTTTTCTCTTGTTATTCTATAAAGATTACTAAAATAATATCTAATAAATCAATTTAGAGTATTTTGGTTACTTTCTAATTGTAAAATTTATTTTCAGTCTATAATAATATTTACTTGACTACTTTTATATATAGTCAAGTTAATATGCTTGATTGTCCAATAAATTGTGTGTTTTACATGTTTAAATATATATTACCACATTTTTCATTTCATTTCTGTATCGTGCGATACGATTCACGATACGATACATAAAATACGATATGGGAGTTTTCGATACACGATTTGACAATTATGGATATTATAACTTAGTATTGAATGCTTGAACATTATATTTTTACTAAAATATTTATAAAACAATCTACGTGTTGATTAAATTAAAAATCTTCTATAAAACTTAGGTTTATTATGTTATTGTAAGAAAATTTCTTACTATAAGAACTTAAATAAAGACACTACTATTTTGTGAGGAAATTAACCAGAGGTTAAGCTGCAGGTCAGTGGAGTTGTGTGATGAATACATGTGAAAGGCCATGTGTGTTCAACAGTTCGACTCCTCATAATATTATTAAGAAAGATTCTAACAAACGGGGAAGTTGTCAGACAAAATTGTGAGGAAGAATAAGAACAGGATTGACCTTTATCACATGCATGTAGCAGATCTATTATTCTATTTAGGTACCCTTAATTCTAACTAATCTAGTACTACAATAAGTACTCAACTTGTAATATTAAATTTCATTCTTCTGTCGATGTCGCTTATGACTTAGTTTTAGTTGCATATTTTTGTATATCGAAACAGTTTTAGATACGTACGTAGGTAGGCTACTCCACACATCCGCCAGCGTTGCACTGAGCCCCGACATTCAAAGCTAATAAAGCTCATATTGTTAATGACAAACTTACGAGTATATATCTAGGCTTTGAAAGTTTGAAGCCATAGGTTAATCTTCAAGAATAATGAATGGATTCATACATAATATGCAGCATAAATCAAGAATATCAACAAATAGAAAGGATAAACCATGATATGGACATTTAAAAAAAAATCATGGATAGATATACTTATAATTGGTATAAATGACATACATAAATGATGATGTATTGTGGAGTATTAATTAATCTATGATTACAGGTTACTTAAATGGTCAACTTGCTAAAATACGTCAAATAAATTGAGCTTCTCCTACTTGATGGAGACTTTCATTGCGTTTATGTGGTGGAGAGTTTCAACATATCAAAGACGGCCATATGAATTATTTTCAAACAATTAATTATTGATCTTGACGTCAGATTTATTCCAGTGAGAGTACTCTACTAACCGTCGGCTACAGTATAAAAATATATAATTTGTTTTAATGCATTACTTTTTTGAAGATTTACCTAATGTAAACCTTGTCCGGCCAACGTGTCACCGACTGGTAGGGTCGGTCAAATCCCGAATCTGAACATTTAGCTCATTTAAAACTAGTTAAAATTCTCTTTGAAAATGAATAGTCGAATCGAACTTAAACAAAAAATCAAAATTCAAAAAAACAACATTAATAATTTAATTTTATATTTTAAAATGGGGTTGATCGAAAAAAATCCAAAACTAATGATCTTATTTGGGCTAAATTAAAACAAATTTATTATAGTTCAAATGCGTTAAGTTCGAACTCGAGCACAGAATAATTTTAAAATGAACCGAGTTTAAACAATCTTAAACCCCGAATTATATAACCCAATTAACAGCCTACCCACCAGCATCATGGTTTTGCATATCAGGATTAAGATGATGAATTTTTCTAATCGTTGAAAAGGCCAAAACAATGGCCCCACGAGGAAGATATGGACCAGTTACTCATAGAATACGACTCATTCAATTAGTGGGGTAGTATTTTCAATAAAGTTGAATTGAATTTATTGTTCACGGCGCTCAGTTTTTGACAAAACAGACTTGCCTATTTTTCTTCTATACGTAACTGTTTCAAATTGACCAACTACATGAGGCGGCAAATGGACTGAACTGCTAGTAGTCTAGAGTTGAATAAATTTGTAAGCCCTCAATCTTGAACTCCGAAAGCGACTTTGTGTATATCTCTATAAAGTATAAACCTACCTTTTTCCCATGTAATTTTTCTGGTGTAATGGAGTTCTTATCAATTACCAAAAAACTGAGGTCGTGTCTATAGGGGGTGCTACCCAATTAACCAAATGATAGTATAAAACGAAACAATAACCAAGAATAAGCGCGCACGTCATTGAGACGCCTCATTTATTTAAATAAAACATAAACATGTCTAAATGAAATATTCAACAAATAGGTTATCAGCCAATACACTCAACATTACGTGCTGTATATACAAAAGTCTATTCTTAGATACTAACCCCAAAATCAGCTATCACAAACTTAAAAAAAAAATAAACTTAATTTCTTCACCATTTTGTTCCCTTGAAACGGCCCGACATATATATATATATATTAGCAAATAACACAGGAATTAGGATCTTCCTCTGCACTTCTCTGATAATAGTGAGTTGGGACTGGAGGTTGCTGATAAGTATAAGCCTGCTGTTGCTGTTGCTGTTGATAATAATAAGGCTGCTGGTGGTAGTAATGCATCGGATAGGCTGGGTAGACCATGGGCTTCACAGCTTGTGGGCCATCATCTTTCTTCTTCTCATCCTTTTTTGGCTCTTCTTTCTTCTTGGCCTCCTCTTTCTTTGGCTCCTCTTTCTTCGGCTCCTCTTTCTTCTTCTCAGGCTCTTTTGCTGGTCCAACAGTTACTATTTCTGTGTGACAGACTTTTCTCAGTTTACCCACTACAGTAATGGGATCTATGTCCCCTGTTACTGTTAATTTCTTGTCCTTCATATCCATTGCAATTGAATCCACCCCTGCAAAATCACATACCCAAAATTAAAAACACATTAATTCCCAAAAAATTTATTAGTATTGCAAGATCTGGGATTTTTTGCTTTACTTCATTCGTTTTAAAATTAGATACCCATTTTTTTTTTGTTTATTCCGAAATTAAATATACATTTATAATTTTAGACTATATATATGTAGCAAATGTTAGCTATATATTTAAAAAATAAAAAATTTCTTAAAAGTCGTGGTTATTGAAATGTATTTAAGATTTTGAAAATGAAGTATAAATCCTACTGCGATAATACCTGAGAGGCCAGACACTATTTTTATGGCTTTTTGCTTCACTTTGTCATCATGCAATTCCACTTTCAACACAACCTTCTGCAATTTACAGAAAAGAAAAAAGAGAGAGGGTAAACCTGAATCAGATTATACAGTTGCTAAAAGCTTCAATAAATCATACCAAAATAAAATAAGAATGAAGCAATTAAAATAAACATATAGACATCAGTTTAGACTGATGAACTAATTTGAGATTACTGACCTTCATATTTGATTTGTGTTGGTGATGCTGAGAGATCTGACCAACAGTTTTTTTTAGTGGAAGTTTTAGAGATTAAAATAAGAAACAAGAATAAATGAGAAATACAAGACTAAAGAATACTAAGACAAGTTTTTGTAGGAACTTGAAGAAGAGGAGGGAATCAAACTGGGTTTTTATAGGTGAGAGAGTGGAGAACAGAGTCAAGCGAGTCGAGGGAAGGCACGGTCAGCGGTCAATTTTATATCAAATTAGAATGTAATGGCGGGGACACACTGTCAACTTCATTATCGCGTTTTCACGTTGAAACAACGACGCCGTTTCAGTTCTTGCAAGATTTATTCGACGCCGTTTCGGAAGTTTCCCACATACGTTTCCATCTTGATCACTCGCTGAATTATTAGTTTCGGCGTCTACTGCACTTTCTTAGAAGCAATTAAAAGCAGGTCTAAAAAGCTTCCTTTGTAATCCATAGATTATGATCTATTTTTATTTTTATTTTTATTTTTATTTTATGTTGGAAAACATTATACAGGGTAATGTTAGGAATCTTATATTTTGGAGTTTTAAAAAATATTTTTTATATTAATTTGATTAGTTTTCACAATTATAATTATAAATAATTACATTATACACCTGTATGTACTAATACTAAGATTATGATAATTATTACACTACCAATAATTTAACAATTTTCATGAATTCGTTTTTAAAATATCACTGAAAACTCATACGTTTTTCTTTTTAATTATTGTCTATGTTACATCAAGACAAATCGCCCCTAAGCAACTTGTCGGTGTCAAGTTTAACAAATAAATTTAAATAAATACTAATTTATTTTATATTTTATATAAAAAAATTTAACAAATGGAATCCAATGAAAAAGTACACAATTTAAATAATGACAAAATAAACATGACTATTTAATTTATTTAAAAAGCAAAAACAAAAACATAAAAGTGGTTTGTTGTTAGAATTTGAGCTTAAATGAAGTTTTAAATATGAGTGTTTAAACTAGAATTTAAGTGGGTTCCATTAATCATTTGAGATGAATCCACATACTAACTCCATTCCATAATAAGTGACTTTTTAGAAGAAAAAATTTGTTCCAATTTATTTGTCGTTTACAACTTTCTAGAAGAATAAATTATTTACTTTCCCATCTCACCCCTAACTTCTCTCATTGTCCCAAGAAATGTTCTCTCTTATATTAATAGTTTTCAACTTCTCATAAAAGGGGTAGTGATGGAATTTCATACAAATTTTAATTATTAAATGATAGTATTAAATGACTTTCTTAATTCATGTGCATGAAGCTAAAACGACACTTAATATAGAACCGAGGGAGTATATAAATGTGTTCTACTCCATGAGTAGATTAAAATCAATTGTTAAGAAACTTAAATCCATGGGGCAATGAATGAGAAATTTACTCTCAAAGATCACCCTTGAATATGATAATAAATGCTTGTGGGAAAATGAGTCCCACATTGATTGAGAACTAAACATTAAATAGGTATATATACAATTAGATTGCTCTTGGGTTTGAGTAATTTTAAATATGGGTGTTTAAACTAGAATTCAAGTGGGTTCCATTAATCATTTGAGCTACAGAGGGGCACCTCACTTTTGTGGAGGGGAGAAGACCTAGTTAAGACTTGGTTTGGGTTCACCACACGCGCGTCGCTTGGGCCGAGTTTGTGGGCCTAGACCTAGGCCTGGGTTATTGTATATATCATTTTTGAGCAAAAGTTTCCTTAATTTTTATTTTGCTTATTTCCAATTTTACAACATAAGCGTCGCAGCACCGAGACATAGCACCGCAATGTTGAGTCTCTGTAAGTCTGGTACCGCAGCGCTATCATCCAGCACTGCAGCGCTATCATCCAGCATCGCAGCGCTGAGTCCCTGTAAGCCTGGCGCAGCAACGCTATCATCCAGCGCCGCAGTGCTACTTATGTTTCTGCCCATGCGCACACACATGTTCGTTCAGATTAATAGCCATGCTTTTTCGGATTCAAGTGTCGTATCCAATAATGAAAGGTCACTAATCCTCCTATAAATATCATATGAATTCAGCCATTCGAGTCATTCAATTTTACATCATTAATTCAATCATATTCAGGATTCATTTGAGAGAGTTCAGAGCATTCATTGGTTCGTTGTGCGTACTATTTGTAGTATTGTTATGACGCCCCCAAATTCGGATTACGGGTTCCTTAACCTCGGCATTTGTTGCTCACAATTCATCATCATCATACACATTCTATATATAAATTATTGTGGAATAATAAACATACATTGTTCATTTCAATTAGGTTCTACATCAATCCCAAGATCTAACAACCTTAAATCAATTACATACCCTTAGAATCCCAAAAGATTTACATAGGTATTCCTATATAAGTTGACAAAATAATGAAGCTTACTCATTAAACTATTCTTGAACCTTCCCCTTGCCTTTGTCCTTCTTTGAGTACTCGGGCTTAACTAAAATAAATATCATGATATAGCAAGAGTGAACAACTACTTTGATCAGCAAGTTTAAATACAAGACGTATATATATCATGATTGAGGAGAATTTAACTTGAATTTTTAACAATATAATGATTGTGAAAGGACAAAGATCCAAGTTTCCAAAATATGAAAGAATGAATCGGGGATGCTGAGTGGTCAAAATTGACCCTGAACAAATTCGGAGGTTTACCAATAATTACACCAGACCTCTTAAAAGTTTTGGTAATCGAGGGGATCAGCCTCTCATACCCAGTGAATATGCATACCACTTAAAGTCGGGTAACTAATTATTTTTTAATTTACTGCCTTAATAAAATATTCTTTTTCCCATTCGAAGAGTCCTTACCAACAACTGGCTTGGAAGCTGCTTTTAAAACTTATTTGAACCAATCAAATGTAGACATATTCGGTCTAGCTGATACAACTAGATTAGACTTAACAGTTCATGAATAATAGAACTTCAAATTCTTGAGTATAGTTCAATAATAGAACAAGCTTTAAAGGCACGCAAGTGCAATGAGCAATCATAATATTGAGGTGGAATAATTTTCAATAATTAAACCACTTAGATATCTTTCCAATAAATACAAGCTTGAGTACAAGAACTTGCACCAAGTGTGAATAGCAATACTCATCATGGATATGGAATAATCAACAGCAATTAATCATACTTTGAAATAATAATAATTTAAGTTTGAATCTGGAAATTTGTATTTCAATGAACGTTTGAACAGGTCAGAAAACTTGCTCAATGTGAGGTGAGTAGGATTAAGAAACTTGCATTGTGTAAGAAAACTGGCACGCAATACATGAGGTTGTGAGAGTTAAGAAACTTGTATGTTCTACTGCTTAACAATTACTCTACGACCCTGTCTTGCAGGTATCCTACAGTGATTATAATTGACCCTCTGATCATACATGGCTAAACATCAATAAATAGACTCAGTAACTATACACAAGAGACTCGTACAGCCTGATCTACGGTCCCTTTAAACATTTTATGGTCTGCTATGACAGCTCTACGATCAATAGAATTTTGTCAACACTAATGGAGTCACTCTACGATGCCTTAGTGAAGCTCTACGATCGGCAGAGTTAGAATATATGATCGTCGAGTTTACTCTACGATGGCTTAGTGAAGCTATACGATCGTTGAGTTCACTCTACGATAACTTAGTGAAGCTCTACGATCGACAGAGTTGGACTCTACGATCGTCGAGTTCACTCTACGATGGCTTAGAGAAACTCTACGATAGACGAGAGAAACTCTACTAACGCTGACTGACCCGACTGACTTACTCTACGGGTATAAGTGCACTCTACGATCAATAAAGCCACTTTACGATTGGTGAGTCTCTTTCATTACCCAAGGTTACTTCATGATTTCAGTTTAAGGAGCATTTCCCGGCTGATTAGTCTAAGGTCATATGAGTCTAGAAACATGATTTAAGTTTGACTTATGGTTTACTAAACTCAAGGATTGGGGTAAACTCGAATGGTTTATGGTTTACTAGCTATGTTTGTTCATAAATGATGTGACAAAGATCTTGAGCTGGGATATTTAATAAAAATAGTTGAGTATGCTCAGACACACTCTTGCTTGGTTATAATCATAGGTCCGACTGTCATCCCCTATGGTCCATAAACACAACGTTCTGAGATTTAATCATAAAGATTACCTTAATTGGTCTTACTATAGTAGTTCTGATTTGAGCTTGGCTGAAGTCATCAGTTGGTCTTAAACAGATAGTCACATAATCAAATTGTCACATTATTTTGTTAAAAGGTTTTCAGTGCTACCACCCTTATGGTTTATCTAGGGTCTGGTCACAAGTCTGATGGACAACATTCAGTATCGGTATAGTACAGGGTTACAGAGCACCTAGCTCACGAACCTCTTCTGGCTTCTTTTTAAGGTAGGTTTATACTCTTTTAACCAACACGCAAGATAAATAACATATAGATAGACCATTATCACCAAAATCAGGAAACCTCTTACCTTCTTGTTTTGGTTGCCCTTCTCCTCCTCCTTCCGAAGTAAACGATGAAGGTAGCAGGCATATACCCGGTATCATTCTCCTCTCTCCCTCCTAGCACAGCACCTCCTCTCCCTTTTCTCTCAAATCTTTTGTTTACTAGATTTCAAAACTAAGGTAACGAGTGAAGCCAACTTTTGCTAGCTCAAGTGAAGAGTGCTATTTATAGACTTAAAAGACATATACATACAACAGATTTCTATATGTATACGTACTCATTGCATATCTCCATTTTCTTTACTATCCCGGTTTTTAGGGGATTCAAATTTGCTTATTAGCCATATTAGGGACAAGGGCTAGGTGTTCGAAATGCTAGCTTTAGAAAATAAAAAGAGGGAATTTAATGCTCCCATGTGACTTTCTCTCTCCTAGCATCCGGATACTCCCTCCTCAACTGGGTTAATATTGGGTCATTTGATACACCTTTGGGTCACCCATGATGGGCCACATTGGACCGAAGCAGGGGATACTGGGGAGAATTTATTGATCCAATCTCATTCAGTTATTTCGGGCACTAACCCACTTATTTTGGAGTCAAGTTACCCTTATTGGTTTTACTAAAATAGACTTGTGTTTAAAATGGGTGAGATATTTAAATTAAACCTCTTAGCTTGATTATTAGCATACTTATATTCCTCACTAAATACACTTCTTGCTTTGTTAAATCTTTAACATATATAATTATGGCACCAAGCTTTTTAGGAAACATACACAGGCTTATTTATGCATATATATATATATATATATATATATATATATATTCGTTAAATCATATGCATATTCACAACATGAGTCACAAAGTATTTACTTCATTAATTAATATTCTTATTTACAGTGAGACTCAAAGTTTTCGTTTCTTACAATTGCTATAGTACACATTGTCATTGTATCATGTGAGACAAACGCTACTAATTCTAAGCACCAAAGGAGAGCGTAATTGTTTTAAAGATATAGTACCAAATACTAGCATTGACAAACAACAATCCTTTTTTACATTTTTTGTTTTACGTTAACCTAACTAAATTTGAATTCTGATTTATATCGGATAGGTTTATATATATATATATATATATATATATATTCACTTCTCCTAACAGTTGTTTAGTGAAACAGTTCATGAAATTCATTTACATAACTAAAGTTATAAGAAAAAAACATGTCGATGACTAGGTTTTATACCTATGAATTAGATATATATTTGGCTTAGTTCTTTACTATCCTTAAGTGTTTTTAGTATCTTTTTACTTGTTTTTGTGTTTATTTCGTAGGAAGCGACTTTGGATGGAAAAATTGAAAAACTTAAAATGTGGTGGCAGTTTGGTAATTTTGAAGCAGAGTCCTCGTCGGGGCGAGTTCCCCACAGTATAATTTCTTCGCCGGGGCGAAATTACGTTGGGGCGAGATTAGTCAGGCTTAATTTCTTCGCCGAGGCGAGGATGCACGAAAAAGAAAAAAATAATAGCAAAGATCAATTATTTTGAGAAGTTGAGTTGGAACTGAGTTCTTTTTACTGATTTGATTCAGAAACTATAAAAGAGATAGAGAGAGATGGAAATAGAGTAACACTGACGTTAACACACTTACGCAAGGATTGAGACACAAATCAGAACTTGGAGACTAGAGATTTGAGAAACATCGCGAAGGAATTCAGATTGGAGACTTAAAGATAAAAGAATTTCTACTGAGTTTATTCTATTCTTCTATCTTAGATTTGTAATTCGTTTGTGATTACCTATTTGGGATTTTTGTTTTCAATTTTCAGCATGAACTAAATTTCCAATTAAGGCTACAATTGAACCTTTTATGTTTATGGATTAATTATCTATTTGATTCCAATTATTTATTCAAATCGAGTTGTCTACCATATTTTGTGTTTATTAAGTAATTGTCTGATCAACAATTAGCGGGATACTTTAGATGAATTCGGGAGATGAAATCTAGGGTTAGATCTGAATGTGATAACATGTATTCTTAATTATTTGCATGGGATGAATAATTGGGGTTGTGAAGTGAATAGAGATATCTCTTCGCTGCATGTAACTATTGAGAATTGGTGCTTAATGAATTTAATTCTTTAGTTTTGTATAGGAATATCGCAAAATTAATTGGGTTAGATAAATTTATTTGATCACTTGAAAAAGGGCTTATAAATAAAGTTGAATTCATGTTAACAACTCTGTTGAATTTAATAATTGAATGAATTAGATAAATTGATTCATATTACATAATTGAGGATATTGTAGTCTTAAGCCTTTAAATATCTAAATTTCAACCCTTGTGCTAGTTTTAATTTTAGCTTAAATATTTATTTAATCATTATTCACAAATTACGGTTGTTTAAATAAAATTGAATTGATACAGTACTAGTAGTTGAGAATTATTAAACGGAGATTTTCTGTGGGTTCGACACTCTATCTTATCACTTTATTACTTATTGATCGTGTATACTTGCACGTAATTGTTGATTATGAAATCGGACAACACATGTTAGTGTGAATTTGATGATAGTTATATAATTTTAAAAAACACTTTATAAAGATATTTTTAAAAATTTAAACACAAATATACTTTTAAAAATACTAAATTTATATTCACTTCTAATATGTTGCCAAACACTCACAGATATAATTTTTCCAAATAAAAATATTTCTAGCCAACACATTATTATACAAGGTTCAAACAACTCTATTACACTAACCTTGTGTTTTTTAGTTTTGGACATAAAAGACAGAAAATTTATCTTAGGATAGAAAAGAAGGAAAAAATAAAAACTTTATAAGCTTTGTTTCAAGTTTTTAATGACTTTGTAAATGAAAAGAAGAAAAAATTAATGTATATTAAATTATTATTTTATCTTTATATTAATTTTTTTGTGTTTGCATGTAAAAAAAGTATAGTATGGATTATAAAATATTTGTTTAAATTATTTTGTTTTCTGTTTGTCTTTTTTTTAACAGAAAAATTTGACAAAAAAAAGTGTTAAAGGTTTTTGTCCTTTTCATTTCTTTTGTGTTTTTTTTAATAAAAAACGAAGTGGACAGAATACCTTCATCCTTTTCTTTTCCATCAATTTTGAAATTACTAACGCACGGTAAGAGTAAAAAAACTTATTAAGCATTTGTTCTTACAAAAATTTATTACGATAAATTTATTAATGAAATTAGGTGTGCAACTACATTTCGACAAGTTATTATAATTATTTTTCTTATAAAACTAATCATACGTAATGCAGTCTAATTAGTCCTCTTAAAATTATTAATACCAAAGAACAATATTAGAAAATAGTGTAATAGATTACTAAAAAAAAGTTTCGATAAACTATTAAATTTCTTTTCTTTTTAATCTAGTTTTCTAACTTTTAAACCTATCCTAAGTAACCTTTACTTTTATATATTCTCTATTTCAAAATTAAAGATACAACTTGACTTTTGAGATCAAATAATAACATATTAAATTTTAAATTTATGTGAATTTATATAATTTTAATTGATACAATTAGTATAATTGTATAATACAAGCTCGGAACCCGTGTGAGGCACGGGCTATCTTTCTTATATGTTTCTTGTTTTTCTCTTTTCTTGATGATTGGAATTCGTTTTAATTCAAGTTAGTTGGTTTTACAATTATCTACTAATGTAATGATTAGTTAAATTATAGGTTACTCTTTTAGATTATTATTATACTCGCACACATACATATGACATTATTAACATCTTTTTATTTTTATTATTTTATTTTATTTTATTTTTTTAGTTTGTTCCATCAAATGATCTCATGATAAAATTAATATACGAATATGACAAAAACTAAAAATGTGAATATCATTAATTACAGTTCATCCGTCTCACAGTAAGTATCATAATATTATATGTGATTTTTTATTAAACAAAAAACTCTAAATTGAAGTGCTTCTGTAATATATATATATATATATATATATATATATATACACACACACACACACACACACATACACACACACACACACACATATACACACACACACGAAGATGAAAAAATAATATGATTAAAGATAATATGATTGATACATTGTTCAATAGAAATAATTATAATTATATTCATTGTATTTGGACATGTATTATTATTATGTAATTTGTATTTGAAAATTCTTAGCTGATGACAAAATTACTCTTAAGGGCGTTTGTTACAGGTCATCTAAAGTGATCATCTTAAATACCAGGTAATGTGACTCGTCATCTGTGTGACGTTCGGGATTACCCAATTCAATTTAAGTCGTCAAAATACAAAACACTTTTATTAACTCACATAATAAAAATTATTACAATATCGTGTATAGCACGTTAATACACACACTAAGTCTTCACTACAATTATTTGCACGCTATTTAATAATTTGGTGAGAACTACTACAGCTACTAACTCGGATCATCACTTCACTTTCCTATTCTCCCTCCTAACTCCGACTATATTCTCATTTTCTAAAAAAGAATTAAGAAATAAAAGATTGACCTCGAATAACCCAATAAAAGATATCATAACTAAGATAATGGAAAATAAAATTATCTTTAGCCTTCAATAGCGATTAAATTAGAAATTTAAAAAATATTAGACATCAGAAGTCTTTTATAAGTATTTTACGAATAACTGAAGTGGAATAAGCAATTCATTAGCAGAGTCAAATAGACAATAATGTCTAATATTTTTGCCAAATTAAAATTCATCATTTGAACTCCATCATCGGTAACACCAATGGTATGATCATGTTAAACAATAGTTCCTCTTTACACCAGGCCAAAGAAAACTTTCACCGCATGTCTTTGCCACACAGGCTAAAGACACCCAATAATCATAATATATTTGCATCTAGGCCAAAGATATTTAGAACAACCCGAGTCCTGATGATTAGTATAAATAACAATAATATAAAAGAATAACATAAACAATAAGAATAATAAAGTAAAGAATAAACATTAAAGATTTGTAATTTATTAATATTTATGGAATAATTTAATTTGTCCAAATTTTAATAATGTTCAAATTGTCAACACGATACCCAGAATTTCAGTCCAAGTTTAAGGATAATGTCCAAGGTTCCCAAATAGAAAATTCAACGGTAAAATTTACGGTATAAGAAATATTTAATAGTCTAAAATGTTCACGGTTCAAAGAGAATATTCAAAATTCAAAATACTCACAGTTCAAAAGTTCACAATTCAAATATAACGATAATAGCTCAATAGAAAATATAACGATAATAGTTCAATAGGCAAAGTTACAAAAATGCCCCTGTGGTTTTACCCGAAATTCCACTTAGTCCATAAACTTTTTTTTTTCAAAAGTATCCCTAACATTATAAATTTCAGATCAACTATGTCCTTCTCGTCAACGAACATGTCACCTACAGTAACGTGACTGACACCTCATCTAATTATCCTGACGACGCAGGAAGAGAGAACAAATTTTGATGACACATGTCAAAAATGATATTTAATAAATAAAAAAATTATTTTTCTTCTCCCTCTTTTCTCTCTCTCCCATCTCCTTCCTCTGTTATCTAGCTCCTTCATCTTCCTTCTGAAATTTGGAAGACCTAAGAATCGAGGTTTACATATCTCAATGGCTACATACATCTCTGTATATATCTCCTCCTTCCTTCTCATCCCTTTATCTCAAATTCGAAATACCCGGATCAAATCCCTCACAAATTTTATTGAAAATCAACAAAATTCAAAACGAAAATGAGCTTAGCAATCAAAACCCCATCATCTTCTGTTCCTGAATGTCACCGCCACACCCACAAATTCTTCCTCTTCAACAACTAAACACTTTATTCATCATGCACAGTCAGTAGATATATAAAGGAAATGCAAAATTTTATTAACAAGGACAGATAATGCTTAAACATTGAGACCTTCTTAATCCGTCATTCGTCCCCCACCTCTTCCACGTCAGTCGTACACCCAACTCCGGCGAGCTCTTTCGTTCGATGACATTGACGTCGATGACTCGTCAGAGTCCGATGATGATGAGGAGGATTACATTTCGCCAGAAATGGATTTGGATATTGGATTCGGTAAGCTGTCAGCGAGTTGTTTGCGGGAAGTGCTAAGGAGTTGTTTGGCAGATGAGTTTTGCAGAAGAAAAAGTAGCAGTTCCTTCCCAATATCTTAATTCCAGAACAGAGCAGTCCCTACACAGAACCTTAACAGCCCCATTTTGAGAAATAAAGGCACCATATGAGATCACAAATCGGAGCATAAGTAAAGGAGCATACACTTGAAAATCGATCATAAATGAGACTCATTTTATCTCTATTTCATCATCAATTTCTTCCGGAGTTCACCATCTTCACAATTTGCTCTTCTTCCTTATTCCGTTCACCTAATTAAATAAATAAAATAATAATATGATTATGGGTTTAAGACGTAACAAGAATTCTTTGATTATGGATTGGATTCGGATCATCTTTGCACAAATTATGGGTATGGCTAGTGATTATTAAAGCCGTATTTACAAATCATTGTCATCGTATCTACCAAATAATCATCGCCTTGCTGCCTACCGTCAGATCTGAACCAGATCGGAACAATCGTGATGCAGATTCAGGTTATCTAATCGGAAAAAATCGAAATTGTAGCCATGGCAGCCATCTTTTCCGAGAACTTGGAGATCTCAAGTAGGGGGAGAAATGAAACTTGAGCTTCTGACTAGAACCGGAGATATTTAATTTGTTCAAGTTATTTTAATTTGAAACAAATTAAAAATAATGATAGATTTTGTAATTCGTTTTAATTTGAAACAAACCAAAATTTTGATTTTTTTTATAAAAGTTATTGTTCAAAGAGGGGGAGTCGCGTGTAATTTCAAGCCACGTGTCACTTGTTCATAAATAAATTAACTAAAAACTCTATGTGAATATGAAAATGAGACATTAGTGTGTTTGAATTTTTTTTATTTGTATTTTGACCCCTAATGGAAGGTAAAAATACAAATAGATGAAATTTAAATACACTAATATCCAATTTTCATGTCCACATAGAAAAATTTTAAATTAGCATCCGTTTGTCCAACTTGCATTTTTTTTGAGTGGGAGGGACATATTTGAGCTACGTTTCATAATTCAGGGGTACTTTTAAGGGAAAAAAAATTCATGAACTAAGTGGGACTTGGGGTAAAATTACAGGAGCATTTATGCGCAACTTTGCCCATAGTTCAATAGGAAGGTACAGATCAATATATTAGATTTAGAGTCCTTCTACACAAACATGGTATTAGGACATGGAAATTGGACATTTCCATGTAAATATCCATGTTCCCTTGGTTTTTTTTTTTTTTTTTTTTGGTATTTATTCTAAACATATTTATATTATGGATTTAAAAAAAAAACCAAAAAAAACTGAAAAAATTAGGTGTAATTTGGATATATATCCAAAAAATAGTTGTATGGGCCCATACAACCATTTTTTGGATATATATCCAAATTACACCTAATTTTTTCAGTTTTTTTTGATTTTTTTTTTTAAATCCATAATATAAATATGTTTAGAATAAATACCAAAAAAAAAAAAAAAAAAAAAACCAAGGGAACATGGAAATGTCCAATTTCCATGTCCTAATACCATGTCCCCGTAGACTTATTCATTAGATTTAACACTTTTGGTATAAAGCGAAACAATAACCAAGAATAAGCGCAACGCCATTGAGACGCCTCATTTATTTAAAGAAAACATAAACATGTCTAAATGAAATATTCAACAAATAGGTTATCAGCCATTACACTCAACATTACCTGCTGTACAAAAGTCTATTCTTAGATACTAACCCCAAAATCAGCTATCACAAAGTAAAAAAAAAAAATTAAACTTAATTTCTTCAACATTTTGTTCCCTTGAAAAAGCCCGGACATATATATATTAGCAAATAACACAGGAATTAGGATCTTCCTCTGCACTTCTCTGATAATAGTGAGTTGGGACTGGAGGTTGCTGATAAGTATAAGCCTGCTGTTGTTGTTGATAATAATAAGGCTGCTGGTGGTAGTAAGGCATCGGATAGGCTGGGTAGACCATGGACTTCACAGCTTGTGGGCCATCATCTTTCTTCTTCTCATCCTTTTTTGGCTCTTCTTTCTTCTTGGCCTCCTCTTTCTTCGGCTCCTCTTTCTTCTTCTCAGGCTCTTTTGCTGGTCCAACAGTTACTATTTCTGTGTGACAGACTTTTCTCAATTTACCCACTACAGTAACGGGATCTATGTCCCCTGTTACTGTTAATTTCTTGTCCTTCGTATCCATTGCAATTGAATCCACCCCTGCAAAATCACATGCCCAAAATTAAAAACACATTAATTCCCAAAAAAAATTTAGTATTGCAAGATCTTGGGATTTTTTGCTTTTACATCCTTCGTTTCAAAATTAGATACATATTTTTCTTTTTTGTTTGTTTCAAAATTAAATATAGATTTCTAATTTTAAATTATATATGTCGCGATGCATTTAAAAAAATAAAAAAAAAATTTAAAAGTCGTAGTTATGGAAATGTATTTCAGATTTTGAAAATGAAGTATAAATCCTACTGTGATAATACCTGAGAGGCCAGACACTATTTTCATGGCTTTTTGCTTCACTTTGTCATCATGCAATTCCACTTTCAACACAACCTTCTGCAATTTACAGAAGAAAAAAAAAGTGGGTAAACCTGAATAAGATTGTACAGTTGCTAAAAGCTTCAATAAATCATACCAAAATTAAATAAAAATGAAGCAATTAAAATAAACATACAGACATATTAGTTTAGACTGATGAACTAATTTGAGATTACTAACCTTCATATTTGATTTGTGTTGGTGATGCTGAGAGATCTGACCGACAGTTTTTTTTAAGTGGAAGTTTTAGAGATTAAAATAAGAAACAAGAATAAATAAGAAATACAAGACTAAAGAATACTAAGACAAGTTTTTGTAGGAACTTGAAGAAGTGGAGGGCATCAAACTGGGTTTTTATAGGTGAGAGAGTGGAGAACAGAGTCAAGCGAGTCGAGGGTAGGCACGGTCAGCGGTCAATTTTATCACAAATTAGAATGTAATGGCAGGGACACACTGTCAACTTCATTATTGAAAAAACGACGCTGTTTCAGTTCTTGCAAGATTTATTCGACGCCGTTTCGTAAGTTTCCCACATACGTTTCCATCTTGATCACTCCCTGAATTATTATTAGTTTCGGCGTCTACTGCACTTTCTTAGAAGCAGTCAAAAGCAGGTCTAAAAAGCTTCCTTTGTAATCCCTATTTTTATTTTTATTTTTATTTTTATTTTATGTTGAAAAACATTATACAGAGTAATGTTAGGAACCTTATATTTTGGAGTTTTAAAAAATATTCAAACACATTATTATATATCGTTCAAACAACTCTGTTACACTAACTTTGTGTTTTTGAGTTTTGGACATAAAAGAAAATAGCAGAAAATTTAACCTAGGATAGAAAAGAAAAAAAATAAAAACTTTATAAACTTTGTTTCATGTTTTTAATGACTTTGTAAAGGAAAAGAAGAAAAAATTAATGTATATTAGATTATTATTTTATCTTTATATTAATTTTATTGTGTTTGCATGTAGAAAAAGTATAATATGGATTATAAAATATTTGTTTAAATTATTTTGTTTTCTATTTGTCCTTTTTTTAACAGAAAAAATTGGCAACAAAAAAAGTGTTCAAGGTTTTTGTCCTTTTCTTTTCTTTTGTGTTTTTTTTTTTAATAAAAAACAGACAGAATACCTTCATCCTTTTCTTTTCCATCAGTTTTGAAACTACTAACACACGGTGAGAGTAAAAAAACTTGTTAAGCATTTGTTCTTACAAAAATTTATTATGAGAAATTTATTAATGAAATTAGGTGTGCAACTACATTTCGACAATTTATTATACTTATTTTTTATAAAACTAATCATATGTAATGCAATCTAATTAGTCCTCTTCATAATATTTAATACCTAAGAACAATATTAGAAAATAGTGTAATAGATTACTAAAAAAAATTCATAAACTATTAAATTTCTTTTCTTTTTTAATCTAATTTTCTAACTTTTAAACCTACCCTAAGTAACCCTTACTTTTATATACTCTCTATTCTAAAATTAGATATACAACTTAACTTTTGAGATCAAACGATGACATATTAAACTTTAAAATTATGTGAATTTATATAATTTTAGTTGATCCAAATATAGTACAAGCTCGGAACTCGTACGAGTCACGAGCTATTTTTCTTACATGTTTCTTATTTTTCTCTTTTCATGGCGATTGGAATTCATTTTAATTCAGGTTAGTTGGTTTTACAATTATCTACTAATTTAATGATTAGTTAAATTGTAGATTCCTCTTTTAGATTATTATTACATCCGCACACATACATATGAAATTATTATCATCTTTTTATTTTTATGTTTATTATTTTATTTTATTTTATTAATGTGTTCCATCAAATGATCTCATGATAAAATTAATAGACGAATATGACAAAAACTAAAAATGTGAACATCATTAATTATAGTTCATCCGTCTCATAGTAAGTATCATAATATTATATGTGATTTTTTATTAAACAATAAACTCTAAATTAAAGTGCTTTTGCAATATATATATATTGATATAGTAGTAGTATACATGAAGATGAAAATGTAATATAATTGAAGATAGTATGATTGATACAATGTTCAAGAGAAATAATTATAATTATATTCATTGTATTTGGACATATATTATCATTATGTAATTTGTATTTGAAAATTATAAGTTGATGACTTAATTACTTTTAGAGGACGTTTGTTACAGGTTATAAATTAGTAATCTTAAATACCCGGTAATGTGACTAGTTATATGTGTGACGCCCCAAAATTCGGGCTTACACAACTCAGTTTGAGTCGTCAAAATACAAAACACTTTTATTAACTCACATAATAAAACTTATTACAATACAATGTATAGTATGGTAATACACACGCTAAGTCTTCACTACAATTATTTGCACACTATTTTACAACTTGGTGAGAACTACTACAGCTACTAACTCGAAGCATCACTCTATTCCCCTGTTCTCCCCGCTAGCCCGGCTACATTCTCATTTCCTAAAATAAATTAAGAAATAAAAGAGTGAGCTCGAATAGCCCAGTAAAGGATATCATGACTAAAATAACGAAAAATAAAATTATCTTTAGTATTAAACAATGATTAAATCATAAATTTAGAAAATGTTAGACATTATAAGTCTTTAACGAATAACTAAAGTGGAATAAGTAATCCGTTAGAAGAGTCAAATAGATAATAATGTCTAATATTTTCGCTAAATTAAAATTCATCATTTGTACAATTCATTGTTGCCTTTGTTAGTGTGATAATTATTGATTTAATGTGTGTTACTGTTCATTTATTGTCGGTTATTTTAACAGTTAAAAGTAACAGTTCAGCCGACAACTTTTTTTTAACGGTTATTTTGTCGTTTTTTATATCTAACAATTATTCGGTTGTAGGGTCTACCAATGATTAATGGTTACGGCGTTGTCGTACGGTACCAAACATTCTTTGACGTCTTCACTGATATTCTTTTTGTCTCTTATAATTTAATAACTTACTACTTAGAATAATATATAAAAATAAAATAAGTTTTATTAATTAAAAGTTGGGGTCTTACATCATTTTTATAGATCGTGTTTGTTACATTAGTAATCTTACATTCCCAGTAATTAAATACCTAGTAAAGTGTTAAGATTCTTAATAATCATATGACTAAAAATATGTGATAATTTGAGATTACCACATTAGTAGTCATCTTGAAAGTTTTATTTAGACAAAAATATCCTTTATATTTAATAATTGGGTCATAAATATCCTTATTAGTCATATAATTTACATTTATTATTTATTTTTTTATTTTTTATTTTTTGTCGACATGTTTATTTTAACCAAAACAACTCACTGTACATACAAAGTATATGGCGTTGTTTGTTATTTATTATTATAAGTTTAATGTATTATTAACAACATTCTTGAAAATTTCGTGTGCTTAATAATTGAATAAATCATGAATTTTTATTTTATAAACATATTAAAAATTTTAATACGATTACTAAGTAATATTGAATTAATTAGTTTAATAATATTTTGATGATTGTTGATAATTACATTTGACAATAACCATATAGGTGAATCATTCAATTAAAATTAGTATAAAAATAATTTAGTAAAAGATTAATATTAGAAAAAATATACACAATAATCTTGAGTTCATACCAAACACTCACAATAGCAATTACCGGTAATCACATATCTTCTACCAAATAAAAATGACACAATATGACCATTTTTTATTACCGATAATCAGATACCTAATAATTTGTGTTTAGGTAAGTATCCATCATGACCTATAACAAACACTCCCTTAGAATGACCAACCAAATTAATTTTTCTCTTTTTGACTTGTTATATACTTATATTGATACAACAAAAATTATTAATCACAAAAAAATTTATTCTAAATTTTTATGAGTCACGCCAATTTTAAAGTTTAATATACTGTTGTTTGATCTCAAAAGTCAAATTATATTTCTTATTTTGAAACAAAATAGGTATTGTTTTATTCGGTACTTTAGCACTTTAAATGGCAAAAAAAAAAATAGTTTGCTAAATGAATAGCAAATAAGGGAACTATTTGACTTTAATTCTAGTTAAAAAGAAAACGTGTGAAAACTCTTAATTGCACATGTTTTGTAACATGACCACGGGTAAATCTGAATCATGACCAACTCCACTGTATAGAGTAGACTATAAAACTCCCGAGTCAACTTTAAATATAGTACAAAATTCCAAATGGTTGAAGATTCCGAACTCTCTCGGAAGGCCACATGCTCACTCGCACTTGCAAATACAAACTCATCTAAATATTTCCACATTAATTCTGTCCAATAAACTTTAATAATTGATTCCCCCACTGTATTTGTTGGCTCACGTGTGTATCATATTATTGGTAATAATAATTAATAAAGCACTAACTCAAATAAAAAAAAAATTTATGTTATTTTGTCCCGTTTAATTTTAGGATCAAAATTTTAACTGCCATTAATGGGATAACCTAATCTTTTTAACAAGTCAAAGAAATGATGGCACAGACCAATATATGTAACAAGTCAAAGATTGCATTAGTTTAGAGTTCATTTGGTAATTGTTTTTGCATTCATGCATTTATTTTTTATTTTTGTTTTCATATGTTTTTTGCTTTTACTTATTTTTACGAGTGAAAATAAATATCATACAACGTTATTTGATAATTATATTTAAATATTAATTATATTTTATTTTATGAAGAAGTAGAATTTGATTTTTTGTTGCTGATAAGATTCGATGCCCATACTTCATTAGAGTTGAAATGGCTCATTATATTGCCAAAATTGAAAAAATAATATTTTTTTTTATGTTTTTGTTTTGCTGCCAAATTGATTTGCTTCCACTTTTTTCAAAGCAGAAACAGTTACCAAATAATATTTTTCGCTTCTGATTTCAAAAAAGTGAAAGTAAAAACAAAAATTTGAAAATAAAAACAATTACCAAATGGACCATTAATTAGTCGAATTCACCTCAATTGTGTAACTTATGATTGTCTTTAAAAATTATGGTTTTACAAATATATCTATTTTTTTATATAAAAAAAGATCTCTAATTTTGGAGAGGGGTAAATTTTAGGGTCCTTTACAGAAATATACAACAATTAGTAAAATATTACAAGAATAGTGCACTAATAAAATAATTACAAAAAGAATATTGCACTAACAAAATAATTACAAAAAAAGTGCAACAAGATAAACTCATTAAATCATTCAGTTTCCTAAAAATAAAGAATTTCTTAAATCAATGAGAAGTAACTGTCATAATTAATAATTCAAATTCAAATATTTTTCAAAATTCAAATTTCAAAAGGCTAACTATCACCGACCGTGACTCCATATTTTTCGACGTGACTCCATATTTTTCGACCAACCATCATCGGCCGTCACCAACCATCATCTACCATCACTATATTTTTCGGTCAAACATCACCGACCGAAAACTCCATATTTTTCGGTCAAAATTAACAACACAAGGCTGCTATATTTCACAATAGATCCAACAAACAACAGTAACAAACATAATATGTCTGGGCAACAAACATTACAGGTTGGATTCTGCTGTCCGACGAGATTTGGTTACCCACAAAAACTAAAATGGTTACCTTTATATGAAGGTTTGGCTACCAACTGCACTGAAATTTCTCTTCTTCTCTTTTTGATTTATGGACTAAATCAACCTTCGTCACCCCTTGTCTGGGCTTCACCTACTACCTCCAAGGTGTCACAGGCAACAATGGTCGCATCTACAAACTCGTTCTCTTTCTAATGTCGCTCTAAGAGGATGCAGGTTTGGTTACCTTGGTATGAAAGTTTGGTTACATTGGTATGAATGTTTGGTTACCAACTACACTATGAAAAAACTACAGGTGTTGAGGTGGATTGGTTACCTTGGTATGAAGGTTTGGTTACCTTGGTATGAAGGTTTGGTTACCTTGGTATGAAGGTTTGGTTACCTTGGTATGAAGGTTTGGTTACCTTGGTATGAATATTTGGTTACCAACTGCACTATGAATGTAACCTAATAAAACCGAATTGGTTACATTGGTATGAAAGTTTGGCTACCAACTGCATCACATTCAAAATAAATTGGTAACCTAATAAAACTGAATTGGTTACCTTAGTATGAGATTTGGCTACCAACTGCACTATGAGAAACTGCAGGTGTAGAGGTGGATTGGTTACTTTGGTATGAAGCTTTGGTTACCAACTGCACTATGAAAAAACTGCAGGTGTAGAGGTGGATTGGTTACCTTGGTATGACGATTTGGTTACTTTGGTATGAAGATTTGGATACCAACTACATGAAGGGTTGGCTACCAACTGCATCACATTCAAAATAAATTGGTAACCTAATAAAACTGAATTGGTTACCTTGGTACGAAGATTTGACTACTACCTTGGTAGGAAGGTTTGATTACCTTAATATGAATGTTTGGTTACATTGGTATGAATGTTTGATTACCAACTGTATTTTGAAAAAAATGCAGGTTTAGAGGTGGATTGGTTACTTTGGTATGAATGTTTGGTTACCATCGCTTCTGTTTGAAGACCTTGAACTTTCCCCGATTCAAGCTCTACCCAGAACTTCTTGCCAACTTCAAAAGCCTCTATTGCAGACTTCTGAATCCCCAGAAACCCATCTTTGCTACCAACATTCACAATGACGCCATCAAATTTCATGCTTGATAGGATTTTATATTCTCTAACTTGCGATTGATTCTCTAACTTCTGATTGCAACACGAAAGGAACTTCTAAACTTACCAAGCTTGTAATGTAGCAGCATTCTATTTTCAAACTGCAATATATCTCAGCTCTCATATATATATATATAGTATATATATATATAGAGAGAGAGAGAGAGACAGAGTATTATACATATAGTTATAAACAGATGCATGTAACCACAACTCTAACATCAAATATATTGATAGATCTATCTCCCATGCGTGTAAACAGAGATTCTCACCAAATATATTGATAGATCTATTTCAAGTAAAGCATCAGCAGTAGAGGCAGAGAGAGATGGAGAGGATGAGAAAGAAGATCAGAAAGTGCATAGAGAGAGAAAGAGAATGTTATTACATTACAAGCTTTCAGGTCGGTGGTGGTTTACGTTGGCCCAATTACATTAATTTTGTAAATAAATATGAAAAAATGTATTACTTTTGTAATTATTTTATCTATGCACTGTTGTTGTAAGTATTTTTAAAAATGTACTATAATATTTAATTGTCCCTAAATTATTTTATAAGTTCGCTTACATCAAACACCCTGGCGGACAGAATATTTGTGAGCTGAATTGGGCCATTGAAATAAGGGAAATTGGGCCACCAAAATGTACACTTGCTGTTAATTTAAGGAAGGTGATTAATACGCACATTTGGCATTCAATTGTTAATGTTCTTTTAGCCCAGGAGAACCACTATAGGCTTTACTTGGAAAAAATACTTCGTTTTAGTGGCCCATTAATCATTACTGGGCTGGTAACAACATTTTAGCCTTCTCAAGTAAAAAAATGAGCCATACAGATCAATATCATGTTTGGGAGTTTTCTACCCTTTTCTATAAAATAAATATAAAATAGTTAAGAAAACACCCATTTCACTTCTTTTTAGTTCGAGTATCTGTTATATATTAGTGATGATATACTTAATTATGAAATTATATGATACTTTTCAAAATAGGGCTTTTTTTAAAATAAAAAAAAAATAAAAGTATGTGTTATATGCCTTATGACGATATTGTTTCATATACATAACATCAATTTTCATACTTATTTCTAAGACCGTAAAATGAATCAAAAAGTTTGGACTCAATTCGTACTTGCTCGACTAAAAGCTTGATTTGTGCTCAACTCGAAATATAAATGATTCAAATATAAACAAATTTTAAAGTTCGATAAATTATTCGACCTCGAAAAATTCAAACTGCTTGGTCTCGATTCGAGATCGTGCTAGACTCGGTAGCTAAATGAGCCTCGATCAAATTTTATTTCATACTTGATAAATTTTATAAACCAAATATGAGCAACTCAATACTGAGATCGACTAAATTCATTTACGCCCTAACTTATCTCAAATACTTATAATGAATTTATGACTTAAGACGTCAAGATATATTATTTAGTATAAACAAAGATATTGGACACGATACATGTGTACATTAAGTAAGTCGCAAAAATAGGCAATGATGGAAATTAATGTTTTCAGACTGAACCGGTGATCGAACCAGAAAAGTTATCGAGTGAATGGATTATTGGTTTAACTAGTGATCGAACTATTATTAAATCGGCGACGTCATAAATATATAAAAATATATATTATTAATAAGTAATAAAATTTTAAAATATCTTGGTTTTGATAAATTAAAATATAATGAATTTGTATTACAATAGTACTGAAAATGGTTAATTTTAATATTGAAATTTGTGTGGTATCAAAAAGTATTAAAAACTAATTAAAATGGGGCCACTGGTTCAATTTAACCGATTTTATCCACTGGTTCAACTAGTAGTCAAACGATCCAATTTGAATTTTGACTAAATTAATTTAATCGGACCAAACCGGACATAGGACCAATTCTCAATTGAATCAGTCAATCTGTTAAAGGTGTTCCAGAAATGTCTGCGATCGAGTAAATAGCTCTACGAACGAATGGGTCGGATCGACTTGGAAAATGGAAAGATTTGTACAAGTTATACGTTTCGTCACCACCGCTTTGTGGAAAATCATTAGGTATGAATATGTTAGATACCTGTGACTCGATTGGTGAAATAGTATCTCTCCCCCAAAAAGCATGTTTTTTTTTACCGACGCACAAAGAAAAATTTTTGTTGTGAATGAACAAGATATTGAGGCATTGTCCATACGTAAAATCATAATTATCAAATCGAATCGGGTCGGATTTCAAAACATTTATGGAAACTATACCATAACATATCATTTTGATTTGAACACTGAATTTTTGATTAGTGACAATTAAGGCATAACATTATATTAAGACAATACAACATGTTTATAACATTATTTTACCCATCAACAGCTCCATATCTGATTTGTTAAGAGAGTAAAATTATTTAATAAAATTTTATTTGTTTCTTATCGTCTCTTAATCGGCAAAAGATATAAATCCAAATCATTAAAAACTGTCTTTTAATAAAAAAAATCAAATATATAGAACTTCTATAAATATTGTATTCCATCCATTTTAAATTTTAAAATCATTATTAATTTTTAAAAAATTAATTTAAAATATTTTTAAATTTAAAATTAATATTTTTAAAAAGCATACAAATATTTTATATTTTTTAATTAATCAATTTTATCGAACATCACCGCGTATCCTTGTAAAGTCGGGTGTACCCAACAAAACCACATTTTTCTCTCTCCTCCTGGAACGTGATATCGCGAGAGAACTTGAGACCACCCGAAGCACATGCCAGCTTGAAGAAAGCATAAACAACTCCACTACAAAAACACGGCGACACAAAACTGCAACTGCACATGGTATCTCTGAATCCGAACCCACCCGAAACCTTCTACTTGGATCCTCAAATGGGTATGGCCCTGCCCAATATCGGTTCTTTCTCTACTCCCGCCGCTGCGGCCAACGCCTTATCGGATGATCCGAAGAAGATCCGAAAACCCTACACCATTACCAAGTCCAGGGAGAGCTGGACCGAACCCGAGCACGACAAGTTCCTTGAAGCTCTTCAACTGTGAGTTAACTTCAATTTCCGCTATATATTTTGACTGTTTTGATTTTATGAAACAGGGTTTTGGGTTTGAATTGATAGATGGGAATCTTGGGATGGGTGAATTTTTTGCGGGTTTTGAATTTAGTTAGGTTTTGTTGATTCGAAATGAGCTTGTGCCGAATTGGAGTTTTTGATTTTTAGGATTTGCTTACCTACCTTACTGAATAATTGGAGTGTTTGTATTGTAACTATATAATCGGTTAAGAATCTCATTTTGGGTTCGTCTTTAGCCTGATGACTAAGACTGACCCTAGAATGAAGTTTGTTTTGTTTATGTGCTTTCCCTCTATTGTGGGACTTTATTTCTTAGTTATTCTCTCAGCTAGTGTGTGAGTATACACATAATTATTCTCTCAGCTAGTGTGTGAGCATACACATAATCATTTTCAGTAATTGGCTTAAACCTTGCCAAGAAACTGTTTTGATAAAATAGTTAATTTTGTTAGAATTTGAGCTTAAATGAAGCTTTTAAACCTGGGTTTTTAAGCTAGAATCTAAGTGAGTCCCATTAATCATTTTAGATGAGTCCACATATAAATGTGTTCTACTCCATGAGTAGATTAAAATCAAGTATTAGGAAGCTCAAATTCATGGAGAAATAAATGATGGAGAAATAAATGAGAAATTTACTCCCAAAGATCACCACTTGAATATGACAATAAATGCTTGTGAGAAATACGTGTCTTACATGAGTTGAGAACTAAACACAAATGGGTATATATACAATTAGCTTGGACTTGGGTTTAGGCCCTAAGGGACACCTCACTTTTATGAAGGGTAGAGGACCTAGCCAAGGCTTGATTTGGGTTCACCACGCGCCGCCGCCGCCCCGAATCGAACCGACCAGGCAGGTCGGGCACAGGTCTGGGCCTGGGCCGTTGTATATATCTTTTTGGACAAAAAATTCTTTGAATTTTTTTTTTAGTTTTGTTAGTTTTATTTATTATCGTTGGGTGAAACTATTCCTCTAGAACTGCTGCAACTGTTCGTTCAAATTGAACAACCATGCCTTTTTATATAAACTGAACATATGTGTTCAGTCGGATCCAAGGATCATGTCCAGTCATGAAGGGTCATTAATCATCTATAAATATCCTACGAATTCAGTCATTCAAAAAAAAAAAAACTTTTCATCAACTTTTCAGTCATATTCGGAGTCTATTTGAGAGAGTTCAAAGCATTGTCTGGTTCGTTGAGTGTGCTATTTGTAGTACTGCTATAATATATGTGGTTATTGTATCCTGGGAGACAAGCGCTACAAACCCTAAGCACCAAAAGAGGGCGTAATTGTACCAAGTACTAGCCTTGACCTACTGCAATCATTTTTTCTACATTTTCTGCATTTATTTTAATCTACCAAAATTGGATTCTGATTTATATCAGATTGGAATATAGATATTGCCAACAAATTTTTCTAGTAAAACTGCTATAAAGACTAAAGTAAAACCTGTCTTTGAACTTAGATTTTTATAATGTACTTGGTAACTGCATTAAGATGAGATTTCCCAAATAATTAATGTACTCCCTTCCTCCCAAAATGGAAGACCCATTTTCGTATTCCATATGACCAAAAAGGAGAGTTACTTTTCCTTTTTCGAATGTCCCAGAATGATAGTCTCTTTGCTAAATAGACTTAGAAGTGCTATGTTTTGCCCCTAATATGAAGTAGTTAAGTCTAACTTTCATTTCATATCAAGTTTCTCAATCTAATTGAGTTAGAAGGTTAAACAAGAAATTGAGTTCTTCTCAAATATGAATGAATTCTTAAAATGGGACAATCGTTTTGGCACAAGTGGAATATCACATTATTTTTGCTCAAGAAAAGCTTCTTGCTTTTCAGACTTGTTACATAAGGTCATATCATATCTGCTCCCCTCTGGCCTCTAGCTACCATATTTCATTTAATCATTTAACTTTTTAAATGTTATCATTAAAGTTACTACTAAACTGTTATAATCCCACTTATTTGATGTGTTTTATTGTGAGAATATATAAGGGGAAAAGTGTTTAATGCATGTTCAATGTCACGATGTTTGAAGGAAATTACCTAATTTTTTTCGTGTGATGTTTGTAGCTTTGATCGAGATTGGAAAAAAATAGAAGCATTTGTTGGGTCAAAGACTGTTATCCAGGTAATTTCAAGTGCATAAGAGGGCTGTAAATGGTAACCGAAAAATTACCATTTTCATCCGCATCCGCATTCGAAAAAAAGCGGATATTATTCGTATTCGGAAAAAAACGGATATATCCATATTCGGTTTAAAGGTATTCACAAATAAACGGATACGAATACGGATATAGGCGTATTCGTATTCGTTTAACATCCGACCGTAAATATATCCGACAGATAGCGGATATCCGGATTCGGATCCGTATCCGGAATTCGTATCCAAATAACACTTATATATATATTAATTATTATATAATAAGCAAAATAATTTTTTTAAAGTGGCGTTCCTTATATAATAATTAGTTTTCACTATCATATGAAAATTATTTTAAAAATATATCATTTCACTTCTAAAAAGTAAGAAATAACACTTTTATTATAATATTAATAAACTGATTTAAGTATGGATTTTTACTATTATAAAGTTAAAATATCTAAAATGTATCATTTAACAAGAAAATTATATAGTAGAAGAACAAGACTATAGCTATTAGCTTGTTATAAGTTTTTTATTTTCAAAACTTACTTGTAATGCTGGGAGGCGGGAACAATGAACAATATAATTTTATTGTTAAAATGTGTTAAGTTCGAATTAATTTAGAATTAATCTAGAAGGGGGTTGAATAATTAATTCACGTTTATGAATTTTCGGGTGGAGAGAGTATTTATCACTTTCATTTGCCCAATTATTTAGAAATTAGAAGTCCAAATATTTAAAGTAAGTTCAAAGTAAATTTTGGATCAAGTTGGATTAACTAATTGTCATTTGTCACATATACATTATAACTCGCACTCTCCATAAATATAATAAAATAAAATAAACTTTTTATAACTATGTAAATTGTAATCAATGTATTGAGGATAAATTATAAATAAAAATCCCCATAAACATATTATTAAAGTTTTAATCAAGTATTTGAGAAAAAATAATTAAATATTCAATGTAAACTTTTGAATCTAATTATAAATATTCATACACACTACAGTATTACTCCACACACATAAAATGGACATCTACTTATTAATGGACATCTAAACATTAATATGTAGAGCATTCATTTTGAAATTTAGGATTTCAAAAATGATGAAAACTTATTTGAATTGTAATTTAGAACATTGATTATTGTATTTAAATATTTATTAAAAATAAATAAATTAACATTCATTCATTAATAAACTATATTTTAAAACTCATTATTTTTTTTTATTCTAGTTATAGTTAGGGCTGTAAATGGTAATCGGAAAATTCGTATTCATCCGCATTCGTATTCGGAAAAAAACGGATATTATTCGTATTCGGAAAAAAATGGATATTATCCGTATTCGGTTTAAAAGTATCCGCAAATAAACGGATACGGATACTATCCGCAAATAAACGGATACGGATACTACTGTATATCCGTTTACACCCCTTTATTCTTAGAAATATGTTTGTACTTTACATATTTATACAATTTTAGGAGGTTTACTTCTTTTGTTATATATTTTGGGCATTCTATTTCTGGTTTGTTCATAACTTCATGCTCCTTCCTGAGCAGTCATTAATCTCTCTCTCACGCACTCTCACACACATGCACTCACACACATGCACTCACTTTCTCTCTCTCTCTCTCATTCTCTCATGCTCTCATGCACAGACTCTAGCAGGCACGATTCATTAAATAAGCACCAATAGTGGCTGCTCATGATGCAAATAAGACAGAAGATAAGCATATTTAATTGTTTGGTTTCTCACTAGTCCAGCCTTCTCAGCAAATTTAATGCTTAAAATTTCATCAAACAGTTATCTCAGTTTTGCTATTTGGCTTGGGCTGTTGAGGTACAAAACACAATTTTTAGGTAAGAGGGACAAAATATGCATGTATTGATTTTTTTGTTTTTTTGTTTTTTTGGAACATTAAACAATACGCTTTCATATGTGATTCATGTTCAGCATGCCCAACTAGTTTGGGTCCTTCAGGATAAAAAGGTGCTGTTGTGTTGTGTTATACCTAACAATAAGTATTTTAGCTTCAAATTTTAATAAACTCCCTCTGTCAAAGTAGTAGTTTCACATTCAAAACTAATAATCTTGAAGACAAGTTTAAGCACTAATATAATCAACAATTTGTGAAAAACACAACTTATTTCAATATAATGAGATGAAGTATAATGTTTCAAAAATGGACTCCCTTTTAAGACATCCTAAAGTGAAAAAATAAACCCTCAATTTGGGAGCGAGTATATGGTTATAAAATTTTATTTGGAATAATATTGCATTATACCACCAAAAGAGGGTAAGCCTTGTATACAAAAAAAGAATTTGCAAGTTTTATGATCTACATACATTTTAAAAAGTCCGCCAAGAAAAAAAAAAGAATCTCCATAATGCAAAAGTATTTCTAAGCTTAAATGTTTGTTTCTACTTGTATATAGAAAATTCAAACATTCTATTAAATTCAAAGCTTAAATTTGGATTTTGGAATATGAGCTGTTTAAAAATGTAAGAGGGTCAAACTCAAATACTTCATAATATTTAATTTCAAGATAAACATTAGGATTTTATAAACATCTAATTTAATTACTATAGAGAATAAATTCCACAAAAAAAATATAAGGGGCATTTTGACCATGTAGTACTTGTGGCCTTGTCCCTGGTTGAGGTTATACTGTTATACTAAATCCTTTCTGTACTAAATCCTTTCTGATTCTTTGCAGCCGTTTTGACCTTGTTATGTTATTTTAAGCTTGGAATCTTGGTCATGGTTTATACGACTGATGTACTGTAATGAACTGTTGTTATATTTTTGTTCCTTAAATTATACCATGGGAATATTGAACATTATGTTATCCTTTTTGATAGAGGATGCAGTGTGGTTTATTGACTAGTTTGCAAGATGTTATTTAAGTGTTCGCACAAACATTCTGCAGTTCTATATCAAGGAAAACAATTTTACTTGCTTTTTCACATGAGACATTTTTTAAGTAAATTTCTTAATCACAATTCTGTAGAATGACAAGAAATATCAGGAGGAATAATTCAATACATCTTATGGATTTTTAGTTTTATATGAATCTTACACTAAGGCATATATGCAAAAGGAAACAAATAACAAGTGGGGGATAAATGTGCAGATACGTAGTCATGCACAGAAGTACTTTTTGAAGGTTCAAAAAAGTGGAACTAATGAACATTTACCTCCCCCGAGGCCGAAAAGGAAAGCTGCTCATCCATATCCACAAAAAGCTTCTAAAAATGGTTAGCATGGTTTATTTCTGTCATCCTAATTTTAATAATCAAAATTATTGTAACTCTTATCATACATCACATCTTTGACAGCTCCCGTGCTCTCGCAAGTGACTGCATCTTTCCAAACCTCGCCTGCTCTACCCGAACCTGGTTTTATACGAAAGCCTGATTCTTCTTCATTACTAAGGAATCCTGTTGTTAGCACAGATGTGTCTTCCGGGACCGAGAACTCTTTGCAAACCTCACATATGACAAAAGGTTCATTCATTTCCTATCTGCTTTGGACAATATGTTCTGATCCCATTTTGTAGGTATCTGTGGCTTCTTACACTGACTTGATGTATTGATTATCTGTTGTATTACAGATGATATTAGATCTACCAGGCAACCTATGGCAAATAACTGTTGCAGTAGTACTGAGAGCACACCAAGAACACGTCCAACAGGCGAAATAAATGATCAAAGGAATCACGGATCTTTGTTGAGGGGTAACTCATTGCATATGAACATAAAGAAACTGCCTTTTTTCCTGGGTCTATTTTGCTTTGCATTAGTTTGACATTTTAGTTTGTAGTTTGACTTGAAATTCATCATTAGAATTGGGAGAAAAAAGAAGGAAAGATAGCAAGTTAGCTTGATATGGGAACTTCTACGTGCACTCCTGTTTCCTACTTTGTTGAACTCTATTACTAGGATATACATATATTCAACAACTCAACAATGCCTTTTATCCCAAACTAGTTGTGGAAGGCTTACTAAGAGATACGTATATGTCTGAGAAATATAACTAAGTGTATTTGTGCCCTTTAATTTACTTGGTGGATCATTTTGTTAATTTAAAAACACTTCTCTCCAGACAAAGTTTGGCTTTTAAAGTATAGTTTCTTTTAGTCTTTTTGGGCGTAGAAGTAGTATACTGAAACATCATGAATTCTTTGAACTTTGAGGTTCGCATATCAATTTATATTGAGCTTTTATCATTTGGGGAACAAGTTTTTAGGGTCTGACCTCATGTATATGTGTTGAAAGGTCAAGACTTGGGGATCAATAGCTTTTCAAAGTATCCACTAACTGACATTTTCTCAGATATCAGATGATGGAGGATTTGATTCCATAGTTTACAGCTTTTGTCTTTTAAGGTGGATTCCAGCACCTGTAAGCAAACTTTTTAGAGTGCCAACACCCTTTTAATTGGTTATGCAAAGGAGTCCAATGCTGTATCTTATCCAAAACAAAGAGTGCAAAACCTGTATCAGTTTCTCACTAATGTACACTTCTTTCATATTAAGTAAATTAAAAATTATATATTTGTGCATTTGGTTTGCTTTTGTTCTCTTGTTTTTTATAGGTAATTTGACCCTATGTATGGGGATTGGAACTAGCAACCTTGAGATTATTCCTCAAGGCCTCTGCCATTTCTCCCGTCCCAGGGTTCCTTTTGTTCTCTTAGTGAAGTTATAGTTATATTCAGCTTTGTTTACTTGGTTCAAAGTCCATCCCCATTCCTTTGACTGAAAATTTTAAGGGCTCAAGGGTATATATGTATGTATGCATGTATGTTGGTTGCCATTTTAGATTATTGCTTTTCTATTCTCCTCATGCTTCTCTTAACATTAATTCACCTTTTGTTTCATGCAGTTCTTCCTGACTTTGCTGAAGTATATAGCTTCATTGGCAGCGTATTTGACCCAAACACAACTGGCCATGTGCAAAAGCTTAAAGAAATGGATCCAATTGATGTTGAAACGGTATACTTTCTCAAACCAATAATTTGATAGTACTGAACTTCATTTTAGTATTCCTAACAAAGGTTGGTGCACGAAAAACAAAACTCATAGTCAAACTGGCCTTTTTAATTTTTTTCTCTCACATTGTAGCACACACAATTCTTTTCTAAAAGAAATGCGGAAGTTAGGTGGATTCATAGACATGCTTTATTTTTGAAGCGTCAATGTTCCTTTTCTTAGGCCTCGTAATAGTTTATTTACTTGAACAAGCTCCTAGAGACGGGTTATCTTGGATGTTGTATTAAATTTTAACTTTTAAATTATGTTATCGGTCCTTTGTGTTTGACGTTCCTAAGATGATAGCTGTTATGTAGATTTTTCTCTACTTGAGTTGGGTAAACAACCAATAAGACAATTAACTAATAAATTTGAGTTTGGTTCATTGTGAGAAGTTAAGAGATTATAAATTCCAATTTCAGAATTCTGATATTTCAAAAATATCAGAAATGCAATTGACATGACTCATAAAGCTATCGCCATTGTTAGTGACCTAAGGTAGTCAGGGTAGTAAGATTGTTGAATGTTTGATAATAACCTTGTGGGAATGCAATGCTTAATTCATTCTTAGAGAATAAACTACCACATCCACAAGGATGAGTAAATATTAAACAATGTGGTAGATAGTGCTGTTGCCTGTGTGTGTGTCTCTCTCTCTCTGAACTTAAATACAGTTTCTGCAAGTACATGGTTCAGTTTATGCTTCAAGAACTCCTTTAATATATTTGTTTTTCTGGCTCATGCTCAGGTTTTATTGTTGATGAGAAACCTCTCCATCAATTTGACCAACCCTAAGTTCGAGGATCATGTAAGTTCTCTTTCACATTTCTCTTGGAAGTTGTAACTGAACTTATTGACAACTATTTTTAGTGTATTGTGATTTGTGAATGATATTGCTCACTGAAGAAAACTCGCGTTTTAAAAGCTACACTTTCTTTATAATGCCCTTCAATTAGCCTGATGTTAGTTTACACTTTACAGTGTCTTTTCTGCCTATCTTTGATGCATTTTGTGTATCCATACTAACAAAATTTTGCTATTACTTTTGGGAATTTAAGTATTGGATGTGCTGGAAGGGCATTGCACACGATTATATCTACTTGGCAATTACAGTTTTACAATATGATGATAGTCGTTTTTATCACTCTGTCTTATACTACTTGTGTTGCTGCAGAGGAGGCTGCTTTCGTCCTATGAGATCGACTCAGAGAAGGAAAACTCTGATGATGTGGTTAACACACTCCTCGATGACCAATCTGATCATGATGCTCAATTCGGGTAGGCAACGAAATCACCCCCCTCCAAATTAATCTCCTCATTTATATATTTATTTTGCATCAATGGTTTTAGTTGAGTGCATGCTGATTTTAATCTGTTATTTGCCAGAACATAGGTTGCTGGTCCCGGAGCTTTTGCAGCAGTTAGGAAGCAGTACTTTGTTCTCGTTGTATTATATTATGTATAATTTCCTGTTGTAAAATATGTGGTTGTGCAGTTCATCAATCATACAAAAAAAAATTAATGTACAAACTGTCTAAACCAACCCCACCACCCTCCAACAAAATAAAGCAAAAAAAAAAAAAAGATTATCTGGAACATTGTGTAATGTGGTATGGATTGCTCTTTTTTATGATAATTTGGTACAATTATCTGTTCGTATGCATATTGAGATAATTGTTTGTTTTAAACTTTTGATTATTTCATGTGATATTGATTCAATAAAATCACCCATATGAGTGTGCAAAAAGTTGTGATTTGGTGGGAAGTGAAAATAAGCGAGGATCGAGATGTTAGAGGGTGTTTGAAATCGTTTATAAGCAGTTAAACTTGTTTATAATCAGTTTTAAAAAGTAAAAAGTGTTTGGTAAAATGATTTTAAAACTCTTTGTAATTATTTTTTATGGAAATAATCAGAAATTTTAAATTAGAGTTTTTGATTATTTACCAAATCTAATAATAAAGTTTGACCCGATATATTATTAATTTATCTCTATTTATTTTAATAATTCTAATCATTATTTATATTTATTTTTCAAAATATTCTTTTTTAATAATTTACACTTGAAATAAGTGATTAACAAATTATTTTATACCAAATATTTTTCACTTATTACTAATTTAAGTACTTTTTATTTATCATGCACTAACTACTACGTAAAAATTAATTATAATTAAAAGTATTAATCAAAATCAATAATCATATTTTGTAAGCAATCTCAAACATACTCTTAATCACAATATAAAATTCTTATTTTAGGATGCAGGGGTATTTCAAGTGTCATTGAACTAATAGATTTATAACATTTGAAATACACAAGTAGTGTGTCTTTTAACATCTGATTTGAATTGTTAAGAGTGTGGTTGTTATAGTTGAATGAATTGTACTCCAAATTGGTGAATCCATTTTAAAATAAATAATTTTAATTTTGTAACCTATAGACATAGCTAAAAGTGTTAGGCATGTGTTTATAATGATGAAAAAAATTACGTACACATCATAACGGTGCGTACCATGATTTTCTTTTATAAAATCCTATATCACAAGATGAGTTGACCACTACATCATAGCCACCTTGATTATGGATCACACTTTTTTTTTTGTTTATTATGTGTATATATATATATAATGTGTGTATATATATATATATTTATATGTATTGACATGTTTTATGTCTACAAACTCAAAACACACTTCATAATTATTATTCTGGGCCAGGCCCACATTGATCCACAATCCAACTATCAAAATTGAAGCCCAACCCATTAAAACCGCCGAAACCTGAGATATAAAGTCTTCGTTTCCTAGGGTTTCATTGTTACGCTCAGCTGCTAGAACTATACCAGAGCTTCGTCTTTCTCTGCCTCTATTCATCTCGCAGCAGCAGCAGCAGCCGCAGCCATGGTAAAATTCGTCATTTTTCTCTCTCCACATATATATACTATCATTGTAACTCCGAAATGAAATAGCAAATATGTCTAAATTTGTCATCAGATTATCCCAGAGAAGAACCGGAGAGAGATCTCCAAATACCTCTTCCAAGGTAACTATTTTTGTCTCCATGAATATTTGTAGACATGCCTTTATAATGTTTTTGTTTATGTTTGATTGTGTTTATATATGGGATTTATTGTAAATTTACAGAGGGAGTTTGCTTTGCGAAGAAGGACTACAATCTCGCCAAGCACCCCGACATCGATGTGCCAAATCTGCAGGTGATAAAGCTAATGCAGAGCTTCAAATCGAAGGAATATGTGCGTGAGACCTTCGCTTGGATGCACTATTACTGGTACCTCACCAACGATGGGATTGAGTTTCTCAGGACTTATCTCAATCTTCCATCGGACATTGTTCCTTCAACTTTGAAGAAGTCGGCTAAGCCACTTGGCCGTCCATTGGGTGGCCCTCCAGGCGATCGCCCGCGGTATATTGATTACAAAGTTCATTTGCATTAATTGGTTTAGATGTTTTGTTTGTTATGTTTGAACTGATTTGGTTTTGGTGATTGGATTTACAGTGGCCCGCCAAGGTTTGAAGGGGAACGACCAAGGTTTGGTGACAGGGATGGATATCGGGGTGGACCAAGAGGACCTCCCGGTGAATTTGGTGGTGAGAAGGGTGGAGCTCCAGCTGATTATCAGCCTGCATTTAGGGTAAAATCTGTTTTCATTTTTGTTGTTTTAGCTACTTCTCATGTATGTTATAAGAAAAATTATTTAATTGTGTTTTATGTCTTGTTTTTGTATCAGTAAAGTTATTTAAGAAGCATGTTGAGCCACTTTTGCATGACCTAACTGTCAATAAATATAACATTGGTTATGAAACAAATTTCCAGAAAGGTGACATGGTTTTGGACCATATTTTAATTGAACGCTTGACTTTGATAATTTAGCTGTAACTTGATGTAGGAAACTATAATATCCAATTCTTTAACAGTTCTTGTAATGAATTCCAAAACACCACAATTAAGCAAGCTAAAATAGCTTGCCTCACTTCCAATTTGTATTTTGAAATTTCTACTCTTATCTTCTTAGGTCTTGGTGTGAATTCAACACTAGATATAATATTAGCAATAGACAAGTTCATACAAAATTAATAGTTCCGAATTTATTCCACGACTCTTTAGTGTTTGGAGATGTGTAGAAAAGAATGGATGATGTTTAGAACCATGATTGCCCATCTCTTCTTCTACTCTTTTATCCTGATACATCATCATTGAATCGCTATAAGATATATATTTATGTACAAGTTTGAAGCAGGTGATTCTTGATATCTAGTTCTTCGTTTTTACATTTGTCTTTTTGTAAGTTTTATCAAAATTTAAAGGATAATGATATATATTGTGACTTTACATGTCGATTTTTTTATTGCGAGCCATGTGGATAATATTACGATGTATTTGATATAGTGGGTCAATTTTATAATTTTATCCAATCCTATGTATTGATATACGTCACAATCATAATTCAGTAGAAATCTTTTGCAATATATAGTAGGATTCAATTTTAAAACTTGGAATAATCTAATATTGAGCTTTGTTTGAGAACCTTCTTACTTTATAATCAATTTGCATACATTACATAAATTTGATTATAACAACTAGTAAATAATTGTTCTTGCCCTGTTTAATTTTTTGGTATGTTTCTGTCCCATCATTAAGATAAGTAAAATGATTTTGCGACATTTGCATCACTGTCCTAGAGGCATGATGAAGTAGAGTGTACTTGTCGTGGATTGTATGGTCTTCATTAGTTTTTTTCCATGTTACATTCATGGCTGAACTATTCATCCTTACGGCACATGCTTGATCTTGTACATTGTGCAAGTTGTCCTGTCACAATTCACTTGCTAATTTACTATTGTCACAATTGATACATGAAATTTGCTGCATTCTAGTTTCAAGTATTTGATTCCTCTAAATTTGCTGTTGGAGACTTGGAAATAACAGGTCTAACTTATTGATTGTGAACTTGCAGGGTGGCGGAAGGGGTGGCTTTGGACGTGGATCTGGGAGTTTTGGAGGAGCACCACCTACTAGTTCAAGTTTTTCTTAGATGTCGAATCCCAAGTTTTGTAGTTGCTGCATATTAGGGGTTTGTTTAAATTAGAACATTCTGTTTGCTGTTATTTAGTGCATCATTGTCTTGTTAAAGCACAATATTTTAAATTTTGGTGTTCTAAAGTTGTCTCCAGGATGGTTTTATGCTTACAATGAAAAGTATGTTCTGTTACCTTAATGTTGACAACTTGATATGATTACAAACTGTTTATGATAGTTGTTTCCTTGATTGGGTTTTTTGCTAATTAGTCTATAGTATTTTTGCCTAAAAGTTGTAATATATATTCCAGTTCTAAATATTAAGTTTTGCAGATATATATGATTAAAAGTAGAGTCCTGGCATATCTTGTTACAAAATAATTGACCCAATAATGGTACATCATATAATTAAGAATAGAGACATGGATATTTTGTAGATGTGTACCCTCAAAATTCCTAAATTTTTAGTCAATAATATTGGTACATTATATAAATAAGCGTAGAGTCGTGGATATTTTGTAGATGTAGATGTGTCTACCCTTGAAATTTCTATTTTTGTTGTTGAAAGATGATTCAATAAGACTGAATCATGGAATGAGGTTATCAGCCTGATGTGCTATAGAGAAATCCAGCTGGGAACTGCCGGCACCAGGATCCATTGGCAAAATGAGCCAGTTAGGGACCATTAAAAATTGGTGACCTGCTGGTCCAACAGGCGGCTGCGCCAGTTCTTGAGTTCCTTTCTCTTGCCATCATCTTCATCTCTCATCTCAAAAATACAGCACAAACATATGTAAAAAGTTCCTGTAAAACTATGATGATTTATTTTGATACTAGGTAAGACTTTGATCATCTTCTTGTACTTTTTGGTGAAGCTTTAAAAAGTCCCCGGAAGCATTGTGTCAATCAATATCTTGTGTTTTCTGGTGAAGGTGTAATTTGGTATAATAAAGTTGGGATACAACCTTTTATATTAAGATTTCAAACAAAGCAAGATTGGATGGTTAGTGATTGTTCAGATAGTTATCTTAAATTCTGTCACAAACCACAGATTTACAAGGTTGTTGAGATTGCCTTTTCATGTACTTGTTCACTTGTTGTATTTATGCTGGAGATTTAATACCACAGGACCTCTCCATAAAGACCATCTTTAAACTCCCAACTCTCCAAGCCGTCTTTGCATGAAGTGAGCCTTCTTCGGAGCACCATAACCACATTTCTTCTCTCTTTTTTTTTGGGGGGGGGGGGGGGGGGGGGTGGGGAATTAATGGAGTGCCCAAGGCCAGAAAATATAATATGAACGTCTATACTCAGTTACTGAGTTTTAAAAGACAAAAAAGAAAAGAAATAGACAAAAATAATTTTCTGTCTAATTCCTTTAATATTAAGTTTTTTAATAAATGAAAAAGAAAAAAATATACAAAATGCTAGACTATTTTTCTGTCTAAAAATGAATGAATTTAAACGAATAACTTTTATAATCCTTATTATACTCTCTAGTTTATAAACATACTAAAATTAAATTAAAAATAACCTGTGAAACTTAAAATTTTATTTTCTGTTTCAGCAACAACATGAAAAAGAAAAGTTAAATTAAGTTTTCCTTTCTTCGGGAACTAAGCTAAAGAAACAGACTGAGCACTGAGCCCCGGGGCCTCAGCTTCAGTTTGTCATTAGCATTTGTCAAACCAAATATAATCTAAAATTGTTGACCTCACCAAAATGTACTCTTAGAACGCCAGCTTTATGTACAAATTAAGTAGCACATTTTTAGTTACAACAAAAGAAGGCAGTAATCAAACTTCAAACCAACATTGCAATTGCCAGAACACAAACTATATTGACAGAGATGAAAGGTACAATGCGGCTGAAAAGTTTGTACGGCCACCCTTGATAACACCCAACACTAAACACTGATATCAGGAAAATAAAAGTAATAACATAAAAACAGGACTTAAAAGACGACTGACAATTGACAAAAGACTCTTTTCCTCTGGCATAACTTTGACCCCTCTACAATCAGCTGTATTAACCAACTCCTTCAAAACCAAAAAGTCATCCTCATGCTGTGATCTCAGTCCACTTCCTCCATCTTGCTTTCCTCGTTACCCTCTTCTTCCAATGCAGGCATATCGGCATCCTCTCCTGCCTCCTCTTCCTCATCAATACTAAGCCCCAACTTCAACATTCTATGGATTCTAGCTGAAAACACATTTGGATCATCAAGACTAAATCCAGAAGTCAACAGAGCAGTCTCATAAAGCAGCAACACAAGATCCTTCACTGCCTTGTCATTCTTATCAGCCTCTGCTCTCTTCCTCAACTCCTCCATGATTCCATTGTCAGGATTAATCTCCATGGTCTTCTTGCTAGACATGTACGATCCCATGCTGCTGTCCCTCAGAGCTTGAGCCTTCATAATTCTTTCCATGTTTGCAGTCCAACCATACTCTCCGGTCACAAGACAGCACGGAGAGTCCACGATCCTGTCGGACACAACCACTTTCTCCACCTTGTCACCAAGAATATCCTTGATGGTCTTGCAGAGATTCTCAAAAGACTTCTTTTTCTCTTCTTTTTGCTGCTTCTCTTCTTCTGTCTCATCATCAAGCTTCAACCCCTCCTTCGTAGCAGAAACCAGCTTCTTCCCATCATATTCCTTCAGCTGTCCGACAGCATACTCATCAATAGCATCCACCATGAAAAGCACCTCGTAACCCTTCTTTTTCAGCCTCTCTAAGAATGGGGAGTTCTCAACAGCCTTCTTGCTTTCACCGGTAATGTAGTAGATGTCCTTTTGCCCCTCCTTCATTCTGGTGACATAATCCTTGAAACTAGTCAGCTCATCCCCACTCTTAGTTGAGTGGTACCTGAGCAAGTCGGCCAATTTGGCCCTGTTCTGGCTATCCTCGTGGATACCCAGCTTCAAGTTTTTGGAGAATGCTTCATAAAACTTTGCATAATCCTCTTTGTTCTCCGCAATCTCATTGAACATCTCAATGCATTTCTTTACAAGATTCTTCCTAATGACCTTGAGAATCTTGTTCTGTTGAAGCATCTCACGAGAGATGTTGAGAGGCAAGTCATCAGAGTCAACAACACCCTTAACAAAACTCAAATACTCCGGGATTAGCTCCTCACAGTTGTCCATGATAAACACCCTGCGAACATAGAGCTTAATATTGTTTAGCTTCTTGCGGGTATCAAACAAATCAAATGGAGCCCTCTTGGGAACAAAGAGGATGGCCTTGAATTCAAGTTGACCCTCAACAGAGAAATGCTTGACAGCAAGGTGTTCTTCCCAGTCATTGGTCAAGCTCTTGTAGAAAGCTGCATATTCCTCCTTGGTGATCTCCTCAGGCTTGCGCAACCAGATTGGTTTTTGCTTGTTAATGAGTTGCCACTCGTGAGAAACCTCCTTAATCTTCTTCTTCTTGGATTCCTTCTTCTCTTTCTCCTCATCAATGTCCTCGACATCACCCTCCTCTTCCTTCTTGACTTCATCGTCTTCATCATCACTTATCTCTTTCTCAGTAGTCTTTTCAGTCCACAGATAGATTGGGTAGCTAATAAACTCAGAATGCTTCTTCACAAGGTCCTTAATTCTCCTCTCCTCCAAATACTCTAACTGCATAATAGAGCCAAAATGTAAAATTAATATTAACTACGTATAAAAACCACAATTATGCTGCCAACTCTGCCTAACTAACTTTTAATTCCTTTAATTTTTTTACCACTTCTTCCTTATATATATTTAGTTTCCCCTGGCAACAAAATAATGTAATATCAAATATAAATAGAATTTTCATGCTCGATCAAACAAAACCTGTGTTTCGGGGTTACATCAATTACTTGTATTAGACCCTGAGTCCCTGACCACGGGTCTGAACATGGGCGACGATAAAAGGGTCCCAAATATTTTTTATATACATATAGTGTGTGTGTGTGTATATAATATAATATATATTATATATGTGAAATTAATTAAAAATATAAATATATAATAAAATAATGAAGGTATACGAAAGCAATTTACAATTGAAAACATTTAAAGATGTTTTTGGATTCTTATATTATCCAAAAGCATTTAAGAATACTGAATAATATCATATTTAAAGAACATTATGTTAATCTTGAAAAGGCTCTAAAGACAATTTTTTTTTTATGTTGATTCAAATGATGTGTTTTCAGAATCATTTGAATCAACATCAAATCTCATGTTCCATTTTTTACAAATGAATTAAGTAATACTTCACATTTACTTGGAATACAATTTTATTTAACGAAATATAATAACACAAGTCCGTATTAGAATCATACCTGATCTTCCTTGAGGAAGAGAGTAATCTTAGTTCCCCTGCCAAGTGGCTCTCCATCCACATCCCTGGTAACGGTAAAAGAGCCACCAGCTTGTGATTCCCAAACGTACTGATCATCATCATTATGCTTCGTTGTGACAATAACCTTCTCTGCAACAAGATAAGCAGAGTAAAAACCAACACCAAATTGCCCAATCATGCTCACATCGGCCCCAGCTTGCAATGCCTCCATGAATTCCTTAGTCCCCGATCTCGCAATCGTTCCCAAATTATTCACCAAATCTATCAATCACAATTAAACCAATAAACAAAACCATTAGCATGAACTAAAATTTAAGACATTGTAAATTGTACCAAACACACACACTCTTAAAAATCTAATCAAATTTAAGCAGACTTGTTAGTGTTACCTGCTTTGGTCATTCCGATGCCGCTATCAATGATAGACAGCGTTTTGTTGACTTTATCAGGGACAATCCGGATGAAAAGCTCCGGCTGAGAATCAAGTTTGGACTTATCGGTCAAGCTTTCGAAGCGAATCTTGTCCAAGGCATCGGAGGAATTGCTGATGAGTTCACGAAGGAAGATCTCCTTGTTGCTGTAAAAAGTGTTGATAATCAAGCTGAGAAGCTGGTTAATCTCAGCCTGGAAGGCAAAAGTCTCGGCATCCGCCATCTGAACCTCCGCCATTAGATCTTTATCAGACAACCGAACAAGCTAATTAACCGAGAGAGATAGATTGAAAAATAACAGTAGTGAGAGAAATCGAGTATTTGTGTCTGAATAGTGTCAACTTCTGATTGGAGCTGGTTTTGGTGATGAGGAGGAAGAAGAAGGGTTTATATTGAAATTGGGAACGGTTCTGATCTGTTCTTTAGTTGAGTTCTAGGAGGTTCTATACTCGCTTTATTTTTGGAGGGAGCTTCGCGGCTTCTCGACTCTTCTACGATATTCTGGATTTTGAATTTTTATTTTTTATAGGGGAATATTTATTGAAAAAATTAGTCGAGTTCTGACAAACGGTGCCGTGTTGATTGATGTCTTGTTATCCCATTTTTGTTTAGGGAAATAAAATGTTTCCCATCAAGAGGCTCCAGAATTAACCCCATATTAATTTAAGAATAATGCTAGAGATACAAAATATTTTATAAATTGACCGATGTGACACTGTTGTATTGGTGATAATAAAGTAGTGGGGAGATATTTTTTTACTTATCACCAATACAACATTGTCACATCAGTCAATTTATAAAATGTTTATAAAATAGTTTGTGTCTCTAGCATTATTCTTAATTTAATGGTTTATATGGTACTCCCAATTTATATAAGAAATTTTGTTCGGAAACTAATTCGAATAATGAAATCCTAGAATTCAAATTTTAATAAAATGTTATTTAGTCAAACACAAGCTAGTAACAATTCACTTTTGTTATTCAACTAAATTCCCAACAAATATAATTAAACCACCGGGTTAAATACAGTTTTCCCCACTCTATTAGGGGTCGGTTTACAAATGCATCATTGAACTGATTTTTTTTCCAGTCAACTCATTAAACTATAATTTCTTTACAAAAATTGAAAAAATCGTTAGCTCTGTGAAAATCTTAACAGGAAATCTATGTGGCATCTACATGGAGGAGAGAGAAGTTCGGTTAGAGAAATAAATTAAATCAAATTGACATGTGTGTGAGACCCTCTCTATAAAAATAATAAACTTTCTTTTTTCAACAAAAAAAAGAATATTCTATATAACAAATAATTAAATTAATTAAATAAATTAATAATAAAATATATTAATTAAATAAATTAGTAATAAAATATATTAATGTATAATTTTTATAAATGTATTTATAAAAAATTAATGAATTCATATATAAAATTAATGAATTAAATTTGTTGGATATATATTGGGCAAAAATAAAAAGAGGTAATATTGGAAGAATAATTTTGGTATATTAAAATCTATTTTTATATATATTTTTTATTTTTGAGTGCACTTAAAAAAATATACAAAGATAAAAAAGTAAAATAGAAATTAAAAAAGAGGGACACGCAAAAGCAAAAACAAAATAAAAAGAAATAAAAGGAAAAAAAGAAAAGAAAAGAAAAAATCAACCATCAAAACCCCACACCATTCACAAAAATCTATTAATTATAAAATATATTAATTAAATAAATTAATAATTAAATATATTAATTAAATAAATTAAATTAATAAATTAATAATAAAATAAATTAATGTGTAATTTTTACAAATGTATTTATATAAAATTAATGAATTCATATTATTTTTGATTTTTAAATATATTAAGTTCACTTTAAAAATATAAAATTATCTAATATTTTGAAATTAAAGAATTATTATTATCCTAATTTTTAAATTAAAATATTTTTATCGTAAGATGGATAAGCCTCGTAGAAATATGATTTTTATATAAGATTAAAAAAAATGGTATGTACTGAATAAGATCTCCCCCAGAAAAAACCTTCCTCGGGGTATTGTTTACTGTAATAATTGAAGTCCCAATTCCATTGCCGAAGATTCAACAACGTTCATTCGTTTTCCAACCCAAAAAGAAAAAACAAAGGAAATTAGAAAAGAAAAGAAAAAATCAGAAGGACCCGATCATTTAGCTTTCTCGAAAATTATGTAATCAAACACTTTCCGATGATCATTATCTCCCAATTTTTCCAAATCAAATCCGACCCAGCTCATTAATGGAGTCTATTTTGTCCACTTTCTCTCTCCTCTAGGCCCAATTATTTTGATTTTTCCGTACTTTGGTTTGATTGTTTTGGGTGTATTTGTTGTTTTTTCGAAAAGAGTATTTGTATTTATTGCTTTTATATAGAAAAAGGAAAGAAATTTATTTGGGAAGATGATCTAAAGCTCGGAACTGTTAAAGGATGAGTCAGGCGGTGGTTGATGGTGGTTCTGTAAATAAGTTTTTCAAATCTTAGATCCGATGCCGATATCGTCCGATGCAAAACTAACAAATCTTAGATCCTGAACTTTGTTGGATTAGAAAAATATGAAATTAAAGAGAAAAAAAGAAGAATCAAAACTAACAAATATTAGATCCTAAACTTTGTTGGATTATTTGATGATGAGATGGAGATGGAGATAGAGATAGAGATGGAGATGGAGGAGATGTAGATGGAGTTGTGGATCTTGGTTGGTTGTTGATGAAGGACTATGAATATTAGATTTCACCGGTGATTTGTGAAGATAAAAAATGTTGGATTTTGGAGTTGTTGCAGATGATTTGGTTTTCTTAATCTTTTGATTTGTTTTAATTTTTTTTTTAACTTTTCTTTTAGTTTGTAATATACTAAAAATTTTAAAGTTTACTTTTTAGCATATTTTTATTTTTAAAGCTTATTAACTTTTTTTTATAGATTGTAATTCCACTATGGCAACCACATGGACGAATTTTGGAAACGCACGTGGATAGTTGAATAAAATTAAATTTTTTATTTTTTGCCGTTAAAAGTCAACTGGTTTGGATGGATTTTGTAATGTTTTGTTAAAAAAATATAGTACAGTGAGTCGAATGGAAAAAAAATTAGTCCAATGATGCATTTGTAAACCGAGGTTGAGTAGAGTGGGGAAAAATATATTTAACCCTTAGACCACCCGATATGTTTAATTTTAATAAGTTTTAATTTAATTAGAGTTTGACAAATTTTGAAACTAAGTTTATCTACTTAATTTTTAACTCAACGCTCCTTGGTATAGATTCCATGTATGAAGGTTTTTCGTTTAACATATTAAAATACATAATTGAGTATATTCAATTGATATTTTGAAAAAATAACTAACAAAATATTAGAATTTTATTAAGGTAATTAATTGAATTACATAAATCAATTATTAAGGTAAGCAATTGTATGTAGTGTAGCTTTATTCGGTTAAGATTATGATAAGATAATTATTTTTTTTATTAAAGTAATCAAATTATATGTTAGGATTTATATTGGATCAACTATCTAGAAAATAAAATTACTTAAAATACTAATTCAAATAGAATTCAAGAATTTACGTTTTAATGGATTTTAAATAAAAGTAATTTAGTAAGGGATACACTAGTATTATTAATCTAAGTTGATTAAAAAAATTAGGTCTTAATAAATTTTAATTTAGTCGTAACATTAATTTACTAATTTAGTAATAAAATTTGTGATATGATATTAATTTAATCAAGTGCATGTTTTGGATGACGTTTTTAGAGGTTTTGAAAATTTAGAGTTCAAATATTGTTCGTTTATATGCATATTATTTAATTTACAAACATAATTTATAAATCTCAAGTTTAACATAATATTTTTGATATCGTTGATTTAAAATTTATGAACCGTTTAAACACATAAATCTAACCTATAAATCACATCAAAATAAATGGACAAGCCTACACCACATAATAGACTCACTAGAATTCAAGTTTTAATAAATTTTAATTTTAATTTAGATAAGACAAAAATTTATAATGGAACCAACCAAATTTGTCTATTTGATTACCGGTGGTATTATTGAATTTTATTAATTAATTTTAGATTTCAAATACTAGTATCGACCAAACCATGACCCGGATGACAAATAGGGGATACGTGTCTGACCCGGTTGTCAAACAGGGATGACTCAAACCCGAAAACCCCAACGACTAACGTCCCCTTCCCTTCGACGATATCCTGGTGAACAAATCTGAAATGTTTGAGAATTATATCTCGCAGTGTTACAGTGACCGTATGAATTATAGTGGAAGAATCGTGTACGGCGATCGGAGCGATGAGAAAGAGTAGAGCTAATAAGCGATCGAATCTCAAGCCCCTCACCCCGTCCATGCCTTCTTCTCCATCCTCGACCCCTTATACTAGCTATTATTATAGAAAAGTGTATTTGTTCATTCCAGTATTCATTCTGATTGTTGCCACAATTTTTCTTTGGAGCGTTTCATCGAACGCATTCCGTACCCTCCGATCCGTCTCGAAATCCGACCAACTTTACACCATTGAAGTTGTCAACGAGTTCCCTCACGATCCCAAAGCATTCACTCAGGTCTATTCTCACTTTCAGCTTCTATATCAGCAATTTTCATTTTCTGACTTTCACAAATTGCTAATCAAGAATTTTTTGTTATTATTTTTTCATTCTAAAGTTTATAAATATTGTTAAACATTGTTTTTATGCGAATTTATTACATTTTTTGGAGAAATATTTGGACCACATTACTTAAACTTTTTATTTCTTCTCTCTATGGCATTTATACTTGATTTGATTGACTAATTTTAAATCAATATATATATATATATATATATATATATATATATACACACACACACACACACACACACATATGATTTATGTCAGGAATGAGGCTTTATATGACAACTATGTTAGAATTGCTGCGGTTTTGTTATAAAATTATAAAAGTGAAATAAAGTTATGCGTATTGTTGTGCCTGGTACCCTGTTGCTATTATTATTGATTCAGATAGACACATACTTGCTTTGTAGGTGATAATTCAACTACTTGTTTGTTTTCAGGGGCTTTTATATGGAGGAAATGATACCTTATTTGAGTCAACTGGTCTTTACCAGCATGTGAGTTTGCAGTTGTTTACTATCATCATTTTTATGATAAAAATCATTGCATATAATTTATTCATTCTTTGATACCTTTGCTCATATTGTTGCTGTTACATATTTTAAGTCTTATTGTCTTTTTTATTCCTTATACTACTTAAAAGTCTAATTCCTGCTGGATGTCTGTTCTGCGAACAATCAGTAATTGCAATTTTCATTTTTGTCATTTCAGTCATCAGTTCGGAGAGTAGTTCTTCAGACTGGGAAGGTACAGAAATCTGATATACAATGTAGAACCTTTTATTTTTAAGACGTGTACAAAATTCTTACTTTACTTTTATTGACAACACACAAGTGTTTGTGAATTTCATTATGCAATTAGAGCATTAAGTTGTTAAGGATTTGGTACTAATATTTATGTGATAATTGTCTTTTTGGTCTGTATTCACAGTTTAGAAGGAATTGGGTTCCAAACTTATTTTTTTATTTGTGGTATGGACAGATTGTGTCTCTTCAGAAAATGGATAAATCTTATTTTGGGGAGGGCTTAACTCTTCTTGATGAAAGGTTTGTGATTAAAACCTTTTCCAGTCAATACTTTCCACCAATTCCTAGTTACAATTCTCTGAAAAATGTACACAGCTAGGAACTTGGAGAACTTTGAATTTCTATGTAAATTGAATGTCTCAAATATCAATATTTGTTACCCCTGAATGCATATCCTACTTGTTACTTGACAGTGTTGGTGTTTATGATAGATTACATTAATCTTTTATTTTAGTTGACTGCATTATAAACTTATATCCAGTAGTAACTACTTATATGGTATTCCGAAGTAAATTAATACTTGTTTAAAACAATGAATCAAAAAGTGGAGAAACCTCAAAAAATGAGAAGTAATACAAAGGAAAAGGAAAATGATTATTGAAATTTGCAATTCTATAAATTAACCTTTTGCTCTTTTGCCAATAATATATTTCACTCACTTTTTGATTAAATATAAGAGTTAGCGAAGCTAAAGTTTTCAAGACTCTGCTTGACTCAATTTTTGTCTGTGGTTCTTTTAACTGTATTTAAAATTGAGTGATAAGTACATATAAGATCTAACCTTTTGTTCAATTGTAATTTTTACATTTTACATGTATGTATTGGTGTTAAGACTGAATAGTTCCCAATTCTGATCTAGTAACCTTATGCACTTTTGTAGGTTATATCAAGTTACTTGGTTGGAGAATACTGGTTTCCTATATGACCGAAATAATTTAAGCAAAGTTTGTGCTTCACCTTTTTTTTTTTTGACAAGTCAAATTTGTGCTTCACTTTTTGTAACAATGCATAATTTGTCTCTGCCATCTTTCTTCATATCTTTTTTTGCATGATTATATGAAAGGAGACCTAGAATAGATAAAAATAAAAAATAATTTGAACTCTGAAAATATGAACTCTCCCAGTATATCCAGAATTTACAAAAATTTGGTTTATTTGGACCAAATAACTGAATTCAACATCTAAAGTTTACTTTTTGTCTTATCAAAAGCAATAATCTGATCCCTATTCCCTAAAGGTCAATCAAGCAAATTTTTATAGCAAGCAGTTCTTATATTAGTGGTCACTCAGGATATAGTTTGCAGGTTATTGTCCTTCAACTTGATGCAATTTCGAGTGCTTTATAATTGCATAATTAAACCTTAAAATTGTGCTTTACTGGCAAATGTTGCACAAAGATTTAATTCTAAGGACTATATGTGGTGCCTGTAGAGCTGCTGGCTGTTCACATGATCTATTTATGGGTGCAGTGAACTTAAATTAATAAACAAAAGATACGAGTGGAAGGTGGGTAGGACAAAACAAGGATTGGTAGAAGTTTGACATTACTATATTATGCTACAGAAAGTTTACTAGGTCACAACTTTACACTTGTTATGACTTTGTGAAAGTGAGCTACAGTGGCGGATTTGTTCAAGGGGCAGGGGGGCAATTGACCACACTGAATTTTCAGGGGGGGTCAAATTAAATTTTTTTTTATTTGAGGGTGTTAAATGAAATTATCATATTTTAGACTAAAAAGCTATTAAAATTCCTAAAGTCTAAATCCAATCCCACTAGTACAGTTGAATGACTGTTTTGATAATACAAATATAGAGTTACTTTCAAGTGTAGAATATCTTGATCTACATGACTCTTTCTCGGCAGTTGACAATAAAAAATTAATTGAATTTGTGAAACTTTACCCTTCAGAATTTGATGATATGGAACTTTTGGCACTTGATGATAAACTCTAAAATTATATTGTGGATATGAGAAATGATCCTCATTTTTCGAGTATAAAAGGAATTGGTGAATTGACTCAAATGTTGGTTAAGAAAAAAAGGATGATGTGTATCCTCAAGCCTATTTGTTGCTGAAGTTGGCTCTACTTTTGCTCGTTGCTATTGCAACTGTTGAAAGAACATTTTTAGCCATGAATATCGTGAAGAATGAATTCCGTAACCAAATGGGAGATGAATGGATGAATGACTGTTTTGTAACTTACATTGAGCGTGATATTTTTGCAACTATTAAAAATGAGGCTATCATGCAACAATTTCAAGTAATGAAACCTCGAAAAGTGTTATTATAAACAATATTTGAGGATTATTTAGATTTGTAATTCATTTTATTAAATTTTTATTCTTAAAGAATTTTTTTTCTTCAAATTTGACCCCACTGAACTAAGAGACAAGATCTGCCTCTGGTGAGCTACAGGATAACTGAAAAATAGTTTGTTGGTCTGAGACCATTCCTAAAAGTACGAGTGTTTTTCCTCTCTCTCTCTCTCTCTATATATATATATATCTTAGTATCTCTTATGTAGAGTTACATATTAGATTTGAAATATTTGTAATTTTTAGGAGTGCCGTTGTCCATCAAAGAAATATAGAATGATTTGGGAAAGAAAAATTGAAGATCACATTACAATTGAAATAGTTAATAGACCAAAAGATGTGGACATGTGACACAGATTCGACATAATTGGGATATGGTGACACATGATAAATTCTCATCAGCTAGGATTATAGTCGTGCGACGATATGCAAATGAAAATGGAATATTTTGGCAATTAGTTGGAGGACAAAAATAATTAAGGACCCAATCTTGTTCTCCGAGATATTAGGGTGGATTGCTTCTTTAATTGTAGCTTCTGATTATTCTTCAATTACTTTTAGGATTCTTTAAGATATTTATCCTTAATTTCTTAGATAAAAAGATATTTCTGTTAAATTGCTAAGCTTTAGTTTACTAAATTTTATTTAATTGCAATAGTATTGCATGGCTAAGAGTTGGTCTCCAGGACGATTGGATTGCTATAGTTCAATTACATCATCTTTACCCTATAGTTTCTTTCACATTATAACTTCATTTGTATAAGAATGACTTTTTTTTTATTCAATGTTTTCATTTTGTTGCTTAAAATTTTCTAGTTTATATTTATTGGTAGTTTCACGCTTCAATATTTCCTGCAGTTCGAGAAATTTACTCATCAGATGAAAGATGGTTGGGGACTGGCTACTGATGGGAAGGTTTTGTTTGGAACTGATGGAACTTCAACATTGTATCACATTGACCCTCAAAGTCTCAAAGGTTTAGTCAAATGGAAGTTGTTTTTCTTTCTCCTTGGTATATTTCTCATTTTGGGTGGGTTGGGAGGATTTGATGTGGAGAATCTGGTATCATTATTGAGTCATAGTTCTTCAGTTAATCATTTTAGCCTCATATGGTCGTAACTTTTGGCATTTTTTTTATGTATATATCAGTTAATTCTGTTTATATTGTTGCTATATTTTTTCATCATGCAGTCTTACAAAAACAAGTTGTCAAGTATAAAGGTCATGAAGTACACAACCTCAATGAGCTGGAGTATGTGAACGATGAAGTTTGGGCAAATGTTTGGCAGGTACCGACCCAATGATTTTCTTGTCTACTACTTTTTTAGTATAATTGGATAATGGTTATAGAGGTGTAGACTTGGTCATTGTTCTTGGGGAGTTCACTCGAGTTTTCTTTATTAATTCAGTCATCATAGAATTTGTGTATATTATAAAATAAAATATAGAATCAAAATAAATATAAATATATATATATATATATGCAGTCCGGCTTTCCAGCGAACCGCTGGAAGCGAACCAAAAACGAACCGGCTATAGTGACGGTTTTGTCCGTCGCTATAGCACAGAAAACCAACGGACCGGCTATAGCGACGGACAAAACCGTCGCTATAGCATTGACCGTTAGTTTTCTATGCTATAGCGACGGACAAAACCGTCGCTATAGCCAGTTCGTTTTTTGTTCGTCTTTTCCGGTTCGCTGGAGAAAATTTCCGTGTATATATATATATGTGTGTGTGTGTGTGTGTGTTTGTTATCTTGTAAGTGTGCTACTGATAACATAAAATTGGTGACCTGCAAAGAAAGTAGAGTAGATGTATCTCGAGGCTGCTGCTGTTTTATCTTGATTGCTCCCCTCTTTCTTTTTTTTTTGTTTCAAGTTATTCAACATAGTAGTAGGAGGCATGTTATTCTGCAGTGTCCTCGAACAAGTGGTCAAGCTTCTAGGCTGACAAGATGTTCTACCTTGGATACCTTATTAAATTGTGTTTTCATGGTGCAGACTGACTGCATTGCTAAAATTTCACCTAAAGATGGTGTTGTGCGTGAGTGGATTCTACTTCACAGTTTAAGGTTTCTGCTTATTAATCTTTCTTTTGACGTGTTTATTGATTTTTATCTGAGTTCAAAGGGATACTTTAGTTATAATTTCCGGAGTTGAATCCTTGAGTCTACTACTAATTACCTATTTTTTATAGGGAGGGATTGCTAGCATCTGGGGAAAAAGTAAGCTTCTCAAAAAAACTTATGCATTTGTGATTGTTCTACATTCTTTAGTTGCAATTAACAAAATAATTAAAGTTATGATTATTTTTTCATTCACTTGCCGCATTCACTTGAACTTGAACCTTACTTTCTTCCAGAATTTTGATGTTTTGAATGGCATAGCGTGGGATAAAGAAAAAAACAGAATTTTTGGTAAGCTGTAGGGTAATTTACCTTTTTCATATTAATCATTGGAATTTCCATCAATGTGATTCTGTACTTCTGTTCATAGTATTTACCCTGAATGCATAATGCTATAATTGCATTACGAATCTTGTTAAGTGCACCGTCAAACCTGGATGTCTTTCTTTCTTTCTTTGCAATCCATTATTCTTTCCTGAAGAGAGACATTTAGAATGACAACTAGCAGTTTAAATAATTGGTTTTGACTAATTAGCTATGGTTTATACTAACCGTCAAAATGTCTTAACTTGGAAAACAAATTTGGTTCAGTGACAGGAAAGCTTTGGCCAAAGCTATATGAGATAAAATTGCATCCAATGAGGAACCAGTTCAATGGAGCTATCGAGGATATTTGCATGCCAATGCCTTTCCTTTTTCCAAAACCATAGTTTGATATACCGGGAGACATCATGACATATTACAGTTTGGGGCTGGCTCAGATTAACTTAAAAATAGTGGAATGTAGCTGTTGTGTTGTAATATTATTTGGTTTGTACATTTCAACTGTCAGCCAAAAGATGCATATCAGTTGGATATATACTTACCCGTATTTTGAAACTTATTTAGTAGAGATGTACACAAGCATACAGGTGATAAAATGAAAATCAATTTGAAATGTTTTCTCATCTGATTGTTTACTTATTAGTTGGATGTCACCTGTCACTTAACAATTGCAAAGAGGTTGATGAAGTTTTGATTCAGAGCAATGTCATTATCCATTTTTGGCTTCTGAACTGTTATGAGAGTATTAATTTATTATGGCGCAGACTGAAATAGCTGGAGTTCTGGTAGGAGAACAACTACCTTGTGCCTGTCAGTTTTCTTTGATTCTTGAACAAATTCTATGGATCACTGAGCCGTATTCATGTGTTGGCATTTTGAGAGGAAACATTGTTTAAGTCCCTGTTTATGGTAATATCCTTTTTCTTTTTTTTCTTTTTTTGTTGTTGAAAATATTCCTTTTTAGATGGTTTATGAGTTGCTGCTTAATCAACTAGTTATGAGCTCTACTTTGCCTGCCTATGCTTTCTTTCGTTTTTTTCAGAAGTTTTAAAAAATTTCGATTTCTGATTGAGATGAAGAGTTCCTCGCCATGCCATCATCAATGACTAGGACATGTTTTCAAACCAAAGAGTTTATAAGGAATACATGATTGTTTGATACCCTTTTGATTTAGTTGATCTACTGAATTTCAATCAATTTATTAATAATGCAGCATAGAAACAAAGATATTTGACATATGTATGATGCAAGAGAAACACAGGAATTTTCATTTTATTCACTTTAGACTACAAGTCTTCAGCCGAACATTGTCAATAGGCAGCTTATCAGTAGGGAAAACACAACCAAATATGTTGGCTGATTTCTTTTCCGGCAACAAATTACACGGTTGTGGACTCACATGGCTTGAGATCCCTCCAATATCAGTGCAATTCCATTGCACCTTTTTTGGTTTTGCAGACAAACTAATAGTTACATTAGAAATACAAATTCCAGTAAATGGATCACCTTCAATTCCTCCAAGATTTGCTGCCATGGTGACATTCTCGGCAACAACATCTCTGTAATTTATGTTCTCAACTACTGGAAGCGCTTTCGGATTATATTTGTCATCGGGATGTGATCCATATGCACCCGTCATCCAGAAAGCATACTTCATAGTTTTCATCGTCATTCCTTTCAAGTATATATCTTTCACATAGGCTCCTCTTCCTGGAGCTGTTTTAATTCTTATTCCTGATTCCGAATTGATGGCCATAATGTCTTCGGCTCTGACGTCTTGAATGCCGCCAGACATCTCACTGCCGAGAGCAATGACTGCGCTGTCGGGGGATATGCAGGTGAGCCGTCTAATGATTAGGTGACTTGTTGGCATTCCAAATTTTATTCCATATTCATCCCATCCACTTTTCACTGCAACACAGTCATCTCCCGAGACTATGTAACAGTCCTCAATTTTAATGTTTGTGCAAGAATCTGCAAACCAAGAGGTAAAAGTTATGTCCTATTGTTTCCTAACGCCCTAGGCAAATCTTAATATGCTAAAAATAAATAAATAAATAATGTGGGACCGTCATATTTGGACAAATGGAGTAGCAAGGTCTCTCTTTTTATTGTTCAAGGTCACAGATTCAAGTTTATAGATGTCAGAATCAATACAGACGCTACATAATGAAAGTAAGTTTCTTGTTAGATCCCTGCCATTCCCCAAGTTTCCCATCGGCCCATAGGAAGTAATCCATAGAATTAAAGAACCGTAATAGTATAGGTTTTCAAAAAAATAAATTGTGCATAATCAAGAGTTAGGATTGAATAGAGAAAATAGACCTGGATTAATCCCGTCTGTATTAGGAGAATCGATTGGTGCAAGGATTGTCAAACCTTGGATTATCACATCCCTGCAACATTTTTATTTAAATTCGATGAATTAACCCAGAAAAGGAATAAGAATGCGTGTTGGAAAATAGATTATTGTGGAAATTAACCTGCTATAAACAGGATGGACATTCCAGGAGGGAGAGTTGATCAAAGTAAGATTAGAAATCTGGACTTGATTTGAGTACATCATCTCAATCAGATAAGGCCTGGTATTTTTCAGTTTGTTCTTATGGAACTTTTTCCACCAGGATGCACCCTGGCCATCAATTGTGGCATTATCACCTGATCATATTATTATGAAAAATCAACATCAATAAAGATTTATATTGCGACAAAAACTTGTCAGACTTTTGTTACGAGTAGACACATTAATTAATGAATGCTCGATTTCTAAACAAGAAGGGGGAGCTTGTGGGTTTTCTCCTGCTTATTCATTGGCAATATATTTGTATTAATTTTACAAAGTATGTCATTGAATTTACTCGTAACAAGAGTCTACATATTTTCATTGTAATATATAGAAGGATTCAATCGAGGTCGTTTCAATCGAAATTAACAGTATAAACATAAATTAATTTGTGTAAAAACAACAATTACCAGTGATAACAACATCAGTAAGTTGTGTTCCAGAAATAAGACTGACAAACCTCCCCCCTGGGCCATCTCTCCCTCTCCCATAAGATGGCAATGGTGCAATTAGAGGATATTCGGATTCATCCTGAACATATATAATTAGTAATCACTCACCCAAGTCTTCTATTTTTGTAACAAGAAATTGGGCAACTCAAGCAGCATTTTTATTGATTTATAAAGTGATTTTTACCTGAGATCCAAGAATAACTGCTCCCTTTTGGATATAAAGAGTAAAATGGCTGGTAAGATTAAAACTCCCAGTGAGCCATTTTCCTGGCGGCACAATGAGCTGCGCTCCACCGTCGGATGAAAATTTACTCAACTGAGCAATTGCTGACCGGAATGCGGCGGTGTTTGATGTTTTTCCATCACCTTTACCTCCAAATTCTGTCAGAATCGCGCTATGTTTGCGACAGTTAATTGCCTGGTACCCCATCCCATTACCATTTTTTTTATGTCCTCGGCATTCCACCACTCCTATACTCAACATTTCCAGTATAATAAAAAATCCTAGTAAAACCTGTTAACAAAACATAAACTGAATTATGTAACAATTTAATTTCCCACAAATCAGAAACAAACAAACAAACATGAATTGTTCCATAAAAATAAATAATAACTGAAACATTTTCACAAACAAATTAAACCTTAAACATCACAATTACTAATGAATAATTTCTTGATTCTGGACCCAACACCATTGCGTTCGACTGTTTGTTATCACAGGAATACAAAAAGAGGATGAAAAAAAGGGAATATATATAGGGGGAAAAATAGGAAACTTGAAAGTGGAGCATAATCTATAAGAGATAATGGGTTTGTTTGGCTATAGTGTTTATAACGTAACGTTTGATCTCGAGTTTGTTTGGTTATAGTGTTTATAACGTAACGTTTGACTTTTTAAATGTCGTAGTTGAACTTTCATATCTTGTATTTATTAATTAAATAAATTACGTTTAAAATAAATTCTTTGACCAGATCCTGTAACAAAATCCTTTTTTGGGTGACGATGATAACAATCCAATAACTGACTATAAACATGAAGCATCCGTTGAGATTTTCAAATATTTCCATGCATTGGGATTTGGGAGTGGGAGTATAAACTGACGTGTAAGCAAAGAACGTGACACGTGTCTATTTCTTATGGGCTCCAACCCTCTTTGAAATGAAATGGACGGTTTAATCGCACTGCGTATGTGTAGTGGCCCACATTTTCTTTGATTAAGAATTAAAAAATTTTTGATATTTTCACAAATTAAAATGATAAAAAAAATTTAATTGTTTTATGTTTTGGCATAATGATGTAATTAATGAAATAAATCAAATAATTGATGTTGATTACATTAATGATATCAAAGTTTTAGATATACATATAAATATAGAACCAATGGTGAATGAGCAAAGTGTAATTAAGAGAAACTAAATCCTTGAGAAAGATTTACCAAAATCTCATTTATTGCGCATATATAATTGCTCGACTCAAAAAAAAGATTGATATTTTTACAAATAAAAATGATACTTTCACAAATTTCTTTAATATAAATAAAAAATGGATCCCACATTATGTGAGGGAACAACTTGTATAAGAAAATCAATTTTATTTGTGAAAATATAACTTTTCTAAATTAAATACCCAATAATTGCGTGGTGTTTCTAACTAGAGATAAATTTGTGGGATTTAATTGAAAGAGAAAAGATTTTTGAGTTTAATACGTTAAAATCAATCAAATTCTAAGATTGATATGCTCATAAGTTTTGTTTATTAACAACATAACATATCAGCAGACCCGTGTAACTCATGTTTAATATATACTATCTCCCTTTTAAAATATAGGATCAAATTGACTTTTAAAATTATTATTTTTAAATTTAAAATTGATATAAATTAATTTAGTTTCATTTCATATAATTATAAAAATTGCCATCGATTTATATTAAAAATAAAAAATTAATATTAAGCGATTGGAGTGCATGGATCTTGAAGTAGTTCAAACTTTAATTGTGAAGACTTCAACTCGTACCTTAATTTAGGCGACGCTTGATATTGTAAGAACAAAAATAATATTGACAAAGTAATAAATATCGTTTACTTATAATATTAACCGTAGTTATAATAATTATAAAAATATCGTTAAATATAAATTGAAAAATGATATATATTGCAAATGTTTACGTGAACTTTTTGATTGTAAATGAATAAGTATTAGTAATAACTCAAAAAGAGATGTGTAAAAAGGGAGATTCTCTTATGAGTATATCATATTCCATGTATTGATAATTTTTTTAATTATAATTCGATATAAATTTGTCGTAATATATAGTAGGACTCATATAAACTTACTCTGATAATTTATTTATTTTTTACTCAAACAATAAAATTGCCATAATTTATTTTAAATTAAGATTAGACATGTGTGCAATATCTTGTGGACAAAACTCCCACAAAATACTAGACTTTAGGGATGGCTAGGGGATAGGACATATACCTAAATATTCAATCTCATCTGAACACAAAGAGATGAGCCGCCAAATAGAAATCATAACTTGGAGAATATTAATAATGAAATAACAATCACAATCTTTAATATTCCTGAAAAACAAGTGTGTGATATAATCCATGTAGTCCTGCTAATTACATCAAAACAACAGCTTATCAATATTATTATATATATATTTGCACGCATCAACAAACAAACTGATGGGAATTGTTTCCACATTCCCTTTGCAAACTTTATATATAGAGAGAGAGAAAGAGGGAGAGACGTACACTTCGTCTTCATCAATCAAAACCACTCGATCATTTTCACACGACGTCGAGGATCACTATTAGCTAATCAATCAATTAATTAAAGAGTTAAAATTTGATATACTAATAATATATATATATATACACACACACACGAGTGATTTTAGGATCAAAATAAGTTATTAAAATAAATATAATGATCTCTAACATAAGTACTTTATTAATCAAGTGTCGTGAACTCGTGATTCTAATACTGCATGAGTACACACTAAAAGTATATCAAATTTTAATTGTTGATTAAGATATATTAAACCTAGCTAGGTGAGCATTGCATGCATGATGCATGAAGATCTAGCTCCACTTTATATATTTAAATATAATATTGCATGCATTTCATATTATTTGATCATTATTTAAAATATTTTTAAACTTAAAATTAATTGACATAATTTTTTTTAATTTTAATCAACACAATAATAAATATAATAAAATATTTAAAAAGTATTACCTATTGAAAAGTTTATTGTTTCATAATTTTTAATGAAACATTTAAATTTTGAATTTAAAAATATCTTAAATTAACTTCTAAAAATGAATTATAATCGTATTAATTTGGAACGGAGGGCGTATCTTCCATCAAAGCAGGTTATTCGATCGCAAGGTGTACACTCCGAAAGATGGGTTACCCAAATATATATTCCAAGCTAACTTTAGCTTAGCTAACTAGGTATCATTCCTATATATATATATAGAGAGAGAGAGATTAAAACATCACTTAATTAATTATTGTCTCCTTGAAATAAGAAGCCAAGAGATGAATTTCCACCGGGAGATGATTGAACCTTGGTGGTTAGACGATCCTGAAATCAAATGTAAACTAAATCAATATGATTTATAAATTTTTCGATGCATCACGTCTTAGCTTTCCTATTAAGGGCTTTGATTGTTATTCCATCTGTTTCATAAAAAAACCTTATTTGACTAATATGATTTTAGTTAACTTACAAAACATTAATTTTTTTTATTAATTTTCAAATAAATTTTTTGTAATTACTTATATATTTTAATTATTTCACAATATTAATAATTGCATTAATTAATCAAAATCAAATAACTTCACATAAGTTTTGAATTTTAAAATTTCATAAATTGACTAGGAAAAAAACTCTTATTGCTGTTTTTTTTTTGGGAACAAAAGGAGTAATTAATTCAGATAAAAAAAGAAGGAACATGCAATTAAGTTGGAGATAGAGTTGAGGAGGATATTATTAGTAGTAGGTAGATAGCTTACAGTGATGAAGTTGCCAGAGTTTTGGCCATGAGCTCTATATATATATGGTAATTGTTTGAAACACTTATAGTTTGTGGGAATAATTAGGAGTAGTGTTTGGTAGTTTGTTTAAGCTGTTATCATCATCCCAATAAGGGGCTTTTCGTGACTGGTGGTGGAGAATGTATCGGAGGAGGAGGTGGTTGCTCATTTTGAGAACCAAACAGGTAATTAACCAAGTGAACTCGATCTTAATTTCCACCACCGCCAGAGTTTGAGTTGTTTCCACTACCTCTATATATCCATGCTTCCTCTAGCCATATCTACTACATCTCTTGTTTTTTAGTTATGAGTATTAGGTACGTAGAATATATATAGTGGGAGAAGGGACGAAGTTAGATTTTTTAAAATATGAATCTTAACGATTTTTTGATATATATAGCAACAGATAAATTAATTTTTTTGATTAATTTTTAAATTTGGTTTTTAAAGATTGGGTACTGATTTTTGTCCATTTTATTCTAAAGTACTTATTATGAATATTTCATTCTTAAGTACTTATATTGACTATTTATTTTATTCTGAAGTAGAACTAATTATTTTCATTATTTTATTGTGAAAGTACTTATTTTGACTACTTTATGAGTTAGGGGTAATATATTTTTAATTAAAATTAATTAGGGATACCATATTGAAAATTTACACAACCCTATTAATTATATATATATATATATATATATATATATATATATATGAAATGTTGTAATTACCTGACTTAAGTATATTTCTTCATATATGTCCAAATAACCAGAACATTATTTATTAATTAGTAGTGGAGTTCTTATTATGCGTGCATGTCAAATGCACATTAAAATCGATTTTGGGTAGTTTCGATAATCCATACGGCCGATATGGTCAGTATAAAATGATATAATTTTGTTAAATAAGATCATCATTATAATTTTTTTTTATCATGTCACCTCTCAATAATTCGAGAATGGTGATAAGGTTTTATTTATTTAGTATTTTTAGAAAGAGGGGGCACTTATGTTTAGAACTGCTTATATAATGCGCTTATTGATTCTAATTATATATTGTTTTTGTTAATAACCAAATTTAAATATGTAGTTTGTGTTTTGTAGTAAAAAAAATATTAATCACTTATTTCAAGTGTAAATTGGTTAAACTAATGGCTTCCGCAAATAAAGAGAAGTAATGGGTGAAATTACTGGAATAGAAGTGGATATATTAGAAATATACTTGGTCAAACTATGATTATTATATTTGACAAATAATCAAAAATATCAACTGATACTCATTTTAAATGTGCAATGCAATGAGACGCTATTAATGAGGAGAGTCCTGCTATATATTACGATAAATTTAACCCGATTACAATTATGAAGTTTATAAATACATGATATTAGTAAGAATTATAGGGGACCCTATTTTTTACACATATCTCCACAAAAGATTACCACTAAGTCTATTAATACTTATTCACGTAACTAGTAATCGAAAAATCGACCAAACCATTTGTAATATATATCATTTTCTTAATGATATAAGGTTCAAAGACCCTTTTTTAGACTTAGGTTGAAAGTTTAAAAAAAACAATTGTCCACCTACAAATGATAAGATTCAACATGATTATTCTCATAAAAAAATGATTACAAGTAGTTTTAAAAATTAGATTATTAGTATTTATATTTTTTAAAACTAATTATAAACATATTTAATTGTTTATAAACTATTCCAAACAACTTCCAAGGAAGACGTAGTATTATACAATATTCTTTAAAATGTTATACTATCGTCCAGGTTAAATAATTCATAATATACTACATCAATCATTAAAAAAAAGACAAAAATACCATTTTCGTTATTGTACTATTTTTTTAGTTTCATTTTAGTATTATAAAATTTTATTTCATAATTATCTACATACAATTTTATATATAAACAATGTTGTTGTTAATAAGTATGAGAGGTAACGATACTCCTTTTATTTTGTCCTATGAATAGCATAATTTAACATAAAAACTTTCATAATTAATTTATTCCAATCCAATCTCCATGCACAAAAATTTAGCAATTAATAATAATAATTTACATATTTGTAGAATTATTATTTTTTATTATATATTTTTTATGATAACAAACTAATCAAAAGAACTTTGATGTAATTTTAATATGAAGTATTTGCCTTATATTTGATATGCATGATGCATGATAGGCAAGAATTTTGAAAACTCTTTTGGTGATTTTTTCTTATTTTTCTTTATAAATTTATTTGTTCACATTACACTATTTTACTTGATTATGTGTACACAAACAATGCATTTGTGAACAATTAAAATTTGCTAGACGTTAAGTTAAACAAATGAACTTCAAACTTTATTGCTTACCCAATTGATTGAACTTGATAAAAATTCAAACTCATTTCTTATGATTTAAATCAAAAATTTAAGCAAATAAAATTATTGCATTTTTTATTCAAACTTTATTGCTTACCCAATTGATTGAACATGATGAAAATCCAATTATTGCATTATTTAAATAAATGCGGTCAACTCAAATAAAATTTTATTTGAAGTAAATTCATGCAAATTAGTTGCTATCTTATTTTTTTGGAAAAAACATATTCTAATTTCTTACTCTACCTAACATTGTTAGTGATATAATATTTATATATAATTATATCGCTCAAATTGAATTAATAATTTTGGAAGAGAGAGTATATGGTTTAAATATTACCGTTTGGAGTCTTTATGCCTGCGTTTAAAGAAAGCAAAATAATTTGCAATAAATGTAAGAAGATATGGAAGCCATAAATCTAGACTTCATCGTTTCCCAGATTGCATCCCCCACTTTTTCCCCGCAACGAAACTCTCCTCTCTCTATGCGTCAATGGTCGGCCGTAATTCACCACTGCCAATTCTTTTTCTCTGTGTTTTGCTTGGATTCGCGGCCCCATAATCCCCCTATGCAAAACCCTCGATTCCACTCCTTCATCTTTCCCCGCTGAAAACCCTAATTTCCCTGTACAAAACCCTCGATTCCTCACTTTCTTAATTTCCCCATACGAAACCCTAATTTCCCTCGATATCATGACCATCGAAGGCGCTCTTCTCTTCGGTGTTGGATGCGGCTCTCTTACTGCCGCCACCATGCGCCACCATGTACCTGATTTGGTCCTAATTGGCAGGCGGTGGAAAGATGCTGGATATTCGTTTCCCTGTTGTAAGTCTCTCTGCCTTAATCTTTCTTTATAATTGTCTTTATAATTGTCTGTAATTTTAGCTTTTGTATATGAATGATTACTTCTTGTTTGTACCGAGCTGAATATGAATTTTTTGTTTGTTTGTTTTGCTTTTAACCAGATATGGTTTGTTTATGGGGATAATTGCATCTATAATATTTAGGTTTGCTTATGTTTGTGTTTAAGTATGGTAATTATATCATGAATGTTCTGATCCTATATATGGAATTGTACCCTTTTATTTTTATTTTATTTTTATATAATTGTTAACTGAAATTGGATCGACTTAGGTTTGTATTAGAATATAACCTTTACTGATTCTTATGGTATGGGATTAGATTCTGATAAATATAGTTTTCTCATAACTTAAGGATCAATTATAAATGGGATTTTTACCTGTAGGCACATACACTCTCTTGCTTCTTTTTCTTTTAATCCTTACCTACTATTAATTTGCATTGGTCTATAATTCATTTGTCCTTTTATATTAATTTTTTTATCTTTTTATTTAGTCCTCTAAATTTTATAAAATTCTTGTTTTACCCCACACAATTTATACAAAGCGTGTGCCATCAGTACTAGTATATATATATATATGTAATCTTATTGATTTGCTACTTTATTTGCTCCCTCCATTTCAAAATATATGCAATCTAGCACATCTCTATGAATAGTAAAGCTGCAATATCATATGGTACTCGGTAATTATAAAGATAAGTGTTTACTTTCAAATACTGTATTATAAATTTGCATGTGTATTGATCCAAACTGATTCAAGAACTACATTTTTGAATAAATGGAATCATTTGACTTTCTTTTTTTCTGTTCTATTTTCCTTTCTGTTTATCAGAAGCATCTAGCCACTAGCAATACTATGTGGGCTATGCTGAGTTTTTATTTTGGTACTTTTCGGATGGTTGAGAGGTTGTCTTCTAATGCTGACTTACAGATTGTTGAGTTGCCTACTCATCAATACTATGTGGGTGTCCAATTCCAATTCCAATTCCAATTCCATCCCGAGTTCAAATCAAGGCCAGAAAAACCTTCTGCTCTTTTCTTAGGTACTTGTCTTTCATCTTTTCCTCTTACCATTAACTTCTGTTTTTTATTCTGGTGTTGTGGCTTTCGTACCTGAACTAATATGATAAAAACCTTGTGTTGTATCTGATAGTTTTATGACCCCAGCAAAAGGCTAAGGAATTTGGGTTAATTGGTGAGGTAAAAGATCAGAGGTCGATGGCTCTTGTCACTGATGCTGTTGAACGCTAAGATAAATGCTCAAATTAAGATATGAAGGTATGATATATTGCCCTCTCTCTCAATTTTGGATGCCCTCTACTCCCTCCGTTCCATAATATAAGATATCTTGCATTTCATAAATTCTTTAATTTACGAAAGGTAAGTGATCTTATACTTTGGAATGAAGGTAGTACATTCTCTGCCTTAATTTTTTCTGCCTGGTGCATTGAAATCTGCATGTCTGATATTTTTTCAATGTATTACAATATTTGTGAGTGTTGTATTACAATAACTGTGGATGTGTTGTATTACAATAAATGTGGGTGCTTGCACTTGTGAGAAATTTTGTTTATGATTGTGCCTATTTGTGAGTGTTGTATTACAATAACTGTGGATGTGTTGTATTACAATAAATGTGGGTGCTTGCACTTGTGAGAAATTTTGTTTATGATTGTGCCTCCAATTTGCTATCTTTAGAAATTGTAACTTTTACAATCTAAACTTTTTACTTTCTCCCCGTTAAAAGTTTTTACTTCTCATCTCTAGAAAATTTTCACAATCTCTCCCTCAAAAGTTTTTACCTCTCATTTTTCGAAATTTTTAACTCTTCCTCTAAAAAGATTTTACTTTCTACGTACTGAAATTTTTATTTCCAGTCTCACAAGTTTTTCAATTTCTCCTCAAACGTTTTTCACTCCCTCCCCATCAAAAGTATCTAGTTACTATCTCTCCGGAAATTTTTAAATTTCAGTTTCTAAATTTTTCATTCTCTACCATAAAAGTTTTTTATTCTCTCACAAAAAAGTTTTTAACTTTCTCTGAAAGATTTTAACATTCTCGAAGTTAATCTTTTTACTTCTTAGCTCCCCAAAATTTTAAATTTCAGTCTCGAAATTATTCACTTTCTCTTTTTTTTTTAACATTTTCTCTCTTAAAGTTTTTACTTATCTTTCTAAAATTTTAAATTCTAGTCTCTAAATTTTTCACTTTCTCTCGCTCAAAAGTTTTTAACCTTGATTCTAACTTTTCCTCTTAAAAAAGTTTTTACTTCTTAACTCCCGAAATTTGAAATTTTAGTTTCTAAATTATTCTCTACCTCAAAAGTTTTTACTTCTCATCTCTCCAAGTTTTAAATTTCAGTTTCTAAATTAACTTTTTCTCCCTCAAAAGATTTTAACTTTTGTCCGCAAAAGTTTTTAACACTCTCTAAAGTTTTTATTTCTCTCTCCAAAATTTTAAATTCAAGTCTCTAAAGTTATTACTTTTTATCGATCAAATGATTTTAACTTTCTCTCCCTCAAAAAATTAACTCTCCCTCAAAAAATTTAACCTAATTTTTTTTTAACTTTCTCTCCCTCAAAAGATTTTAATTCTCTCTCAAAAGTTTTGTCTTTGCTCCCAATTTTTAAATTCCATTCTCTAAATTTATCACTTTCTCTCACTCGAAAGTTTTTAACTCTCCCTCAAAAGTTTTTAACTTTCTCTCTCAATAGATTTTAACTTACTTCCTCAAAAGATTTGGACATTTCTACCTAAAAAGTTTTTACTTCTTTATTTCTCACAAATTTTAAATTTGTCTCTAAATTATTCAATATATCTCCATCAAAAGTTTTTAACTTCCTCTCTCTCAAAAGATGTTCCCTCTTTCCTAAAAAAGTTTTTACTTCTTGACTTTCCAAAATTTTAAATTTCAGTATCTCAAGTTTTTAATTTTCTTTACCTCAGAAGATTATAACATTCTCTCCCTCAAAAGTTTTTGCACTCAAAAGTTTTTACTTCTCTCCAAAATTTTAAATTCCAATTTCTAAATTATTCACTTTTTTTAGCTCAAAAGTTTTTACTTCTTGTCTCTCCAGTTTTAAATTTCAACCTCTAAATTATTCATTGTCTCCCTCAAAAGTTTTTAACTTTCTCTTTCTTAAATTTTTTAACACATTCTTTCTCTCAAAGGTAGTCATCTCTCTAGATTTTTAAATTCTAGTATCTAAATTATTCATTTTCTATCGCTTAATTTTTTTTCATTTTCTCCCCTTCAAAAGATTTTAACTTTTCTTCCTGAAAATGTTTTTTCTTCTCAAGTCTTCAAAATTTTAAATTTCAGTCCCTAAATTATTCATCTTCTTTCACCCAAACAATTTTAATGCTCTCTCCCCCAAAAGTTTTTGACATCTTCTCCCTCCTAAATTTATACTTCTTATATCTCCAAAAATTTAAATTTCAATCTCTAAACTGAATACTTTCTCTTGCACAAAAGTTTTCAACGTTTTCTCCCTCAAAACTTTTTCCCTCAAAAGCTTTTAACTTTTTCTCCCTCAAAAGATTTTAATTGTGTTTTACATACATCTCTCCAAAATTTTAAATTCCAGTCTCTAAATTATTCACTCACTCTGTCTCATAGGTTTTTAACACGCTCTCAAATGTTTTTAACTTTCTCTCCCTCAAGTTTTTAACATTCTCTAATTTTTTAAATTTCAATCGCTAGACTGTTCAGTTTCTCTTGATTTATAGATTTTTTAACTCTCTCCCTCAAGTGATTTTAACATTCTCCCCTTTAAAAGTTTTTAAAATTCTCTTCCTAAAAAGTTTTTACTTCTTATTTCTCGATTTTTTTTTTAAATTTTAGTCTCCAAGGTATTCAGTTTCTCTCGCTCAAATGTTTTAAGATTTGAACATTTCCTCAGTCAAAAGTTTTAACATTGTATCCCTCAAAAGTTTTAATTATTCTCCCTCAAAAGTATTTACTTATCTCTTGGAAAATTTTAAATTCTAATCTCAAAAGGTTTTACTTGTCACTCCACATTTTTTAATTTCAATCTCTAAATTATTCACTTTCTCGTGCGCAAAAGTTATTCACTTTTTGTTACTCAAAAGTCTTTACTTCTTTTCTCCAAAATTTTAAATTTCAGTCTCTAAATTATTCCTTCTCTCCTATAAAGTTTTTGACATTCTCTCCCTCAAGATTTTAACTTTCGCTCCCTCAAAAGTTTTAACATTCTCCCTCAAAAGCTTTTACTAATCTCTCAAAAATTTTAAATTCAAGTCTAAGTTATTCACTTTCACCGTTTCCTTCAAAAGTTTTTACTTCTCATCTCCAAAATTTTAAATTTCGGTCTCTAAATTATTCACTTTCTCCCGCTCAAAAGTTTTGAATTTTCTCTCCTTGAAAAGATTCCAACTTTTCCTCTTAATTTTTTTTGTACTTCTTAACTACCGAAAATTTTAAATTTCAGTTTCTAAATTATTCTCTCCCTCAAAAGTTCTTGTCATCTCTCCAAATTTTAAATTTCAGTTTCTAAAATAACTCTCTTTCAAAAGATTTTAACACTCCCGCAAAAGTTTTTAACATTCTCTTTAAAGTTTTTATTTCTCTCCAGAATTTTAAATTCTAGTCTCAAGTTATTACTTTAATTGATCAAGTGATTTTAACCAAGATTCTAAAAGGCGGGGGGGGGGGGGTAGCGCCTAGGGGGCCTAGGCGGGGTCTATATTTTAAGCCAATTTTAATATTTTATCTTACATTTATCTAAACAAAACAATAATATAAAGCAAAACAATCTATAATAAAAATAATAAATGCATTTTCTTAAAGTTCAAACACATTCATATTGTCAATGTTAAAGTTCAAACACAAACATGCAATTGTTCAAAGTTCAAACACAAACAAATAATAAAAAATACAAACTAATAGTCCTCATCTCTGTATCCCTCTATGTCTAACTCTTCTTTTCCATATCCCTTCAAGATAATGTCCCCATTGAACTCGTACTCCTCATCTCCCTCTTTCTCCGTGTCATATTGCCTCGTCTAGGCCCTGCCTAGGCGGGCCGGAGCGGCCTAGGCCCTACCTAGGCGGCCTAGGGTATTTTTTTGCCTAGGCGCGGCTCCAGGGGAAGCCTAGGGCCTAGGCGGGGCCTTTTAGAACACTGATTTTAACTCTCTAAAAAAGTTTAGGTTAAATTTTTTTGCAACTTCCTCTCCCTTAAAAGATTTTAAGTCTCTCAAATTTTTTTTCTTTGCTCCTAGTTTTTAAATTCCAATTTCTAAATTAATCACTTTCTCTTGCTCAAAGGTTTTTAACTCTCCCTCAAAAGCTTTTAACTTTCTCCTTCAAAAGATTTTTACTTGCTCTCCCTCAAAAGATCTAAACTTTTCTACCTAAAAAAGTTTTTACTTTATTTCTCAAAAATTTTAAACTTTAGTCTCTAAATTAATCAATATCTCTCCCTCAAAAGTTTTTAACTTTCTCCCTCTCAAAAGATTTTCCCTTTCTTTCCTACAAAAGTTTTTACTTTTTGACTTTCCAAAATTTTAAATTTCAGTATCTAAAGTTTTTAATTTTCTCTACCTTAGAAGATTTTAACATTCTCTCCCTCAAAAGTTTTTGTATGCAAGAATTTTACTTCTATCCAAAATTTTAAATTTCAATTTCTAAATTATTCACTTTTTTTAGCTCAAAAGTTTTTACTTCTCTCCGAAGTTTTAAATTTCAGTCTCTAAATTATTCACTGTCTCCCTCAAAAGTTTTTGACTTTCTCTTTTTTTATTTTTTTTAACACATTCTTTCTCTCAAAAGTGTTTAGTCATCTCTGTAGATTTTTAAATTCTAGTCTCTAAATTATTCATTTTATCTCGCTCAAATTTTTTTCATTTTCTCCCCTTCAAAAATTTTTAACTTTTCTTTCTAAAAATGTTTTTCCTTCTCCAAAATTTTAAATTTCAGTCCCTAAATTGATCATCTTCTTTCGCTCAAACAATTTTAGCGTTCTCTCACCCCAAAGTTTTTGGCATCCTCTCCCTCCAAAATTTTTACATTTTATATCTCCAAAATTTTAATATATTTCAATCTCTAAACTAAATACTTTCTCTTGCACAAAAGTTTTCAACTTGTTCTACCTCAAAATCTTTTAACTCTTTCTCTCTCAAAAGATTTTAACTGTGTTTTTACTTTCTCCAAAATTTTAAATTCCAGTCTCTAAATGATTCACTCACTATGTCTCATAGGTTTTTAACATTCTCCCCCTCAAGTTTTTAACATTCTCTCCCTTAAAAGTTTTTACTTATCTCTAATTTTTTAAATTTCAATCGCTAAACTATTTAATTTCTCTCGCTTTATAGATTTTAACTTTTTCCTTCAAATGATTTTAACATTTTCCCCTTCAAAAGTTTTTAAATTCTTTTCCTCAAAAGTTTTTACTTCTTATATCTTGAATTTTTAAAATTTCAGTATCTAAATTATTCAGTTTCTGTCGCTCAAAAGTTTTTGACTTTCTCTTCCTCAAAATAACATTTTCTCTCTCAAAAGTTTAGCATTCTATCCCTCAAAAGTTTTAATTATTCTTTTTCAAAAGTATTTACTTATCTGTTGAAAATTTTAAATTCTAACCTCAAAAGGTTTTACTTCTTGTCACACCACATTTTTAAATTTCAATCTCTAAATTATTAGCTTTCTCTTGCGCAAAAGTTATTCACTTTCTGTCACTCAAAAGTCTTCTCGCCAAAATTTTAAATTTGTCTCTAAATTATTCCCTCTCCTATAAAGCTTTTGACATTCTCTCCCCCAAGATTTTTACTTTCTCTCCCTCAAAAGTTTAAACATTCTCTCTCAAAAGCTTTTACTTATCTCTCCAATATTTTAAATTCCAGTCTCTAAATTATTCGCTTTCAGTCTTTCACCCTCTCCTTTAAAAGTTTTTACTTCTCATCTCCAAATTTTTAAATTTCAGTCTCTAAATTATTCACTCTCCCGCTCAAAAGTTTTTAACTTTCTCTGCTTTAAAAGATTCAACATTTCCACTTAAAACAGTTTTTACTTCTTAACTCCCGAAAATTTTAAATTTCAGTTTCTAAATTATTCTCTCCCTCAAAAGTTTTTACTTCTCATTTCTCATCTCTCCAAATTTTAAATTTCAGTTTCTAAATTAACTCTCATTCAAAAGATTTTAACTCTCTCCCGCAAAAGTTTTTAACATTCTAAAGTTTTTATTTCTCTCCAAAAATTTAAATTTTAGTATCTAAAGTTATAACTTTTATTGATCAAATGATTTGAACTTTCTCTCCCTCAAAAGATTTTAGTTTTCTCTCTCAAAAGTTTTTTCTTTGCTCCCAATTTTTAAATTTCAGTCTCTAAATTAATCACTTTCTCTCCCTCGAAAGTTTTTAACTCTCCCTCGAAAGTTTTAAACTTTCTCCCTCAAAAGTTTTTAACTTTCTCCCTCAATAGATTTTAACTTGCTCTCCCTCGAAAGATCTCGACTTTTCTCAAAAAATTTAAATTTTAGTTTTTAAATTATTCAATCTCTCTCCCTAAAAAGTTTTTAACTTCCTCTATCTCAAAAGATTTTCCCTTTCTTTCCTAAAAAAGTTTTTACTTCTTGACTTTCCAAAATTTTAAATTTCAGTATCTAAATTTTTTAATTTTGTCTACCTCAGAAGATTTTAACATTCTCTCCCTCAAAAGTTTTTACTTCTCTGCAAAATTTTATATTCCATTTTCTAAATTATTCACTTTTTTAACTCCTAAGTTTTTACTTTGTAGCCTAAGTTTTAAATTTTAGTCTCTAAATTATTCATCGTCTCCCTCAAAAGTTTTGAACTTTCTATTTCTTAAGTTTTTAACACATTCTTTCTCTCAAAAGTGTTTAGTCATCTCTCTAGATATTTAAATTCCAGTCTCTAAATTATTCATTTTCTCTCGCTCAAATTTTTTTCATTTTCGTTCCTTCAAAAGATTTTAATTTTTCTTCTTGAAAATGTTTTTTGTTCTTAAGTCTCCAAAATTTTAAATTTCAGTATCTAAATTCTTCTTCTTTCGCTCAAACGATATTAGCGTTCTCTCCCCCAAAAGTTTTTGACATCCTCTGCCTCCCAAATTTTTACTTATATCTCCAAAATTTTAAATTTCAATCTCTAAACTGTATACTTTCTCTTGCACAAAAGTTTTCAACTTTTTCTTCCATTTTGCACATTGCATCTTATTCTTCAAAATGTGAAACTTTGCATTACGCACTTTTAACGAACGACATTTAACACTTGCAACCAAAAATCCGTCACTAAAAGTGACTGGGTTAGTGTTTAAAAGTGACGGATTTTGCACTTTTAGCGACGGATTTTTGGCCGGAGGGTTTTATGTACCGATTCGCTAAAAGTGCGGGTGCAAAATGTCACATTTTAAAGTATACGATGCAATTTGCAAAAAGGGGTAAATTTGGGGATGTAAATTGCATTTAACTCTCAAAATTATAGACATTCTCTCTTTCAAGTGTTTTTACTTCTTTCTCGAAAATTTTAAAAATTTCACTCTTTTTTATTCACTTTGTCAATGTTTTTGAATATTCTCTCTCTCAAAAATTTTCAAATATCTCTCCCTTGAAAGATTTTTAAGTTTTCCTCCTAAAAAGGTTGTTACTTCTTAACTCCTAAATTTTAAATTCATTCTCTAAATTATTCACTTTCTCCCCCCTCAAATGTTTTTGCTTCTCTCCAAAATTTTAAATATCAGTCTCTAAGTTATTCACTTCCTCTCACTCAATTTTTTTTAAGCTTTCTCTCCCTCAAAAGATTTAACTTTCAGTCCGTCAAAATATTTTAACATTCAGTCTCTAAATTATTCACTTTTCTCTCCCTCAAAAGTTTTACTTATCTATCCAAATTTTACGAGGTTACCACAAGGACGCCTTCGGCATCAGTGTCTAAATTATTCACCGTCTCTCAGCTGGAAAGTTTTTTTTCCCCAAAAGTTGTTCACTTTCTTCCCCTTAAAAGTTACGTATTTCCTATCTTTCAAATTTTTTACATTCTCTCCATAAAAAAATTTACTCATTTCTAAACTTTTCGGTTTTTCTCGCTCAAAAGTTTTTAACTCTCACTCCCTTAAATGTTTTAATCTTTTCTCTCAAAAGTTTTTACTTCTCTCCAAAATTTGAAATTTCAGTCTCTAATTTATTCACTTTCTCTCTCTCTCTCTCAATTTTTAACTTTCTCCCCCAAAAGCTTTTATCATTCTCTTTCTCAAAAGTTTTTACTTCTCATCTTCCCAATTTTGGAATTTCAGTGTCTAAATTACTCACTCTCTTGCTCAAAAGTTTTTAACGTTCTCTCCCTCAAAAGTCTATAAATTTCAGTATCTTAAATTTACTCTCGCTCAAAAGTTTTAACTTTCTCTTTCAAAAGATTTTTACTTTGTCTCCCTCAAAAGTTTTTTACATGTTCTCTTACAAACTTTGTTATCTCTTCGAAATTTTAAATTCTAGTCTCTAACATATTAATTCTCTCCCTCAAAAGTTTTTAACTTCTCCGTCAAAAGATGCACGTTTTCTCGCTCAAAAATTTTGACACGAAGATTTTAACATTCACTCTCAAAAAAGTTTTTAATTCTCATCTCTCCAAAATTTTAAATTTCACTCATTAAATTACTCACTCTCTTGCTTAAATGTTTTTAAATATTTCTCTCCCTAATTTTTTGTTTTTAACTTTATTTCCCTCTAGTTTTTCACTTCTCATCTCTCCAAAATTTTAAATATCTTTCTCTAATTTATTCACTTTGTCTCCGTAAAAAGTTTTTAACACTCTAAATTTATACTTTTATTCGTAGTATTAAATTCCACTCTAATTTATTCCTTTACTCTCGTTCAAAAGATTTTTACTTCCTCTCTCTCAAAATTTTAGATTTTAACTTGTCATCCTAAAAAACATTTTACTTCTTAACTTTAAATTTAAAAATTTCAGTATTTTAATTATTCACTCTCTCTTGCTCAAAAGATTTTAACTTTCCCTCCCTCAAAAGATTTTACTCTATTCCAAGTTTTTAACATTTTTTCTCTCAAAAGTTTTTGCTACTAATCTTGCCAATTTTTTAAATTTCACCCTCTATCCCTTAAAAGTTGTTAACATTCATCCTCTCAAAAGTTCGTACTACTAATCGTGCCAATTTTTTAAATTTCACGCTCTAAATTATAAACTTCCTCTCCCCTCAGAAGTTTTTAAGTTTCTCTCCCTCAAAATATATTAACTCTCTCTCAAAAGATTTTAATTTTTATTTCTAAAAAAGATCTACTACTTAGCTCTCTAAAATTTTAAATTTCAGTCTCTAAATTATTCATCATCTCTTCCTCAAAAAGTTTCTATTACTTAACTCTCTAAAATTTTAAATTCTAGTCTATATTATTCGCTTTCTCGTTCAAATATTTTTAACTTTCTCTCCGTCAAAAGATTTTAACTCTTCTTAAATATCAAAAGCTTTCTCGCTCAAATATTTTTAACTTTCTCTCCGTCAAAAGATTTTAACTCTTCTTAAATATCAAAATTTGACTCTTTCTCGGAAGTTTCTCTTTCTCAAAAACTTTTCACTTTCTCTCCATCGAAGTTAATACTTCATATCTTTCAAAACTGTAAACATTCTCTCTAAAGTTTTTATTTCTCTCTCCAAAATTTTAAATTCTAGTCTCAAGTAATTATTTCTATCGATCAAATGATTTTAACTTTGTCTCAAAAAATTTAACCTAATTTTTTGTTAACTTCCTCTCCTTTAAATGATTTTTACTCTCTCAATTTTTTTTTCTTTGCTCCTAGTTTTTGAATTCCAGTCTGTAAATTAATCACTTTCTCTTGCTCGAAGGTTTTTAACTCTCTCCTTCAAAAGCTTTTAACTTTCTCCCTCAAAAGATTTTGACTTACTCTCCCTCAAAAGATCTAGACTTTTCTACCGAAAAAAGTTTTTACTTATTTATTTCTCAAAAATTTTAAACTTTTGTCTCTAAATTATTCAATATCTGTTCCTCAAAAGATTTTCCCTTTCTTTCCTACAAAAGTTTTTACTTCTTGACTTTTCAAAATTTTAAATTTCAGTATCTAAATTTTTTAATTTTCTCTACCTCAGAAGATTTTAACATTCTCTCCCAAAATTTTACTTCTATCCAAAATTTTAAATTCCAATTTCTAAATTATTCACTTTTTTTAGCTCAAAAGTTTACCTATCTCTCCAAAGTTTTAAATTTCAGTCTCTAAATTATTCACTCTCTGTCTCATAGGTTTTTAACATTCTCCCCAAGTTTTTAACATTCTCCCCCTGAAAAGTTTTTACTTATCTCTAATTTTTTATATTGCAATCGCTAAACTATTAAGTTTCTCTCGCTTTATAGATTTTAACTCTCTCCCTCAAATGATTTTAACATTTTCCCCTTCAAAAGTTTTTAAAATTCTTTTTCTCAAAAGTTTTTACGTCTTATCTCTTGAATTTTTTAAATTTCAGTATCTAAATTATTCAATTTTTGTCGCTCAAAAGTTTTTAACTTTCTTTGCCTTAAAATAACCTTCTATCCCTCAAAAGTTTTAACATTCTATCCCTCAAACGTTTTAATTATTCTCTCTCAAAAGTATTTACTTTGCTCTTGAAAATTTTAAATTCTAACCTCAAAAGGTTTTACTTCCTGTCACTCCACATTTTTAAATTTCAATATCTAAATTATTCACTTTCTATTGCGCAAAAGTTATCAACTTTCTGTCACTCAAAAGTCTTTACTTGTCTCTTCAAATTTTTAAATTTTAGTCGCCAAATTATTCCCTCTCCTATAAAGCTTTTGACATTCTCTCCCAAAGGATTTTAACTCTCTCCCTCAAAAGTTTAAACATTGTCTCTCAAAAGCTTTTACTTATCTCCAAAATTTTAAATTCCAGTGTCGAAATTATTCACTTTTACCCTCTCCTTCAAAAGTTTTTACTTCTCTCCACATTTTTAAATTTCAGTCTAAGATTCTAACTTTTCCTCTTAAAACAGTTTTTACTTAACTCCCGAAATTTTTAAATCAGTTCCAAAATTATTCTCTCCCTCAAAAATTTTTACTTCTCATTTCTCATCTCTCCAAATTTTAAATTTCAGTTTCTAAATTAACTCTCATCCAAAAGATTTTAACTCTCTCCCGCAGAAGATTTTAACATTCTTTGTAAAGTTTTTATTTCTCTCCAAAATTTTAAATTCTAGTCTCTAAAGTTATAACTTTTCTTGATCAAATGATTTTAACTTTCTCTCCCTAAAAAAATTTAAACTCTCTCTCAAAAGATTTTAATTTTCTCTCTCAAAAGTTTTTTCTTTGCTCCCAATTTTTAAATTCCAGTCTCTAAATTAATCACTTTCTCTCCCTCGAAAGTTTTGAACTCTCCCTCAAAAGATTTTAACTTACTCTCTCTCAAAAGATCTCGACTTTTCTACCAAATTTTTTTTTACTATATTTCTCAAAAATGTTAAATTTTAGTCTCTAAATTATTCCATCTCTCCCTAAAAAGTTTTTAAGTTCCTCTCTCTCGAAAGATTTTCCCTTTCTTTCCTAAAAAAGTTTTTACTTCTTGACTTTCCAAAATTTTAAATTTCTATATCTAAAGGTTTTAATTTTGTCTACCTGAGAAGATTTTAACGTTCTCCCTCAAAGTTTTTACTTCTCTCCAAAATTTTAAATTTCATTTTCTAAATTATTCTCCTTTTTTACCTCTTTTCCTCAAAAGTTTTACTTCTCATCTCTCTAGTTTTAAATTTCACTCTCTAAATTATTCGTCTCCCTCAAAAGTTTTTAACTTCCTATTTCTTAAGTTTTTAACACATTCTTTCTCTCAAAAGTGTTTAGTCATCTCTCTAGATATTTAAATTCTACTCTCTAAGTTATTCATTTTCTCTCGTTCAAAATTGTTTCATTTTCTTTCCTTCAAAAGATTTTAACTTTTCTTCCTGAAAATGTTTTTCGTTCTTTAGTCTCCGAAATTTTAAATTTCAGTCCCTAAATATCTTCTTTCGCTCAGATGATTTTAGCGTTCTTTCCCCCAAAAGTTTTTGACATACTCTGCCTCCAAAATTTTTACTTCTTATATCTCCAAAATTTTAAATTTCAATCTCTAAACTGAATACTTTCTCTTGCACAAAAGTTTTCAACTTTTTCTCCCTCAAAAGCTTTTATCTATTTTCTCTCTCAAAAGATTTGAACTTTGTGTTTATACTTCTCTCCAAAATTTTAAATTTCAGTCTCTAAATTATTCACTCACTGTCTCATAGGTTTTTCACATTCTCACTCAAATGTTTTTAACATTCTCCCCCTCACAAGTTTTTAACATTCTCTTTTTCAAAAGTTTTTAGTTATCTCTAATTTTTTAAATTTAAATCGCTAAACTATTCAGTTTCTCTCGCTTAATAGATTTTAACTCTCTCCCTCAAATGATTTTAACATTCTCCCCTTCCAAAGTTTTTAAAATTGTCTTCCTAAAAAGGTTTTACTTTATCTCTCGATTTTTTTAAATGTCAGGCTCTAAATTATTCGGTTTCTCTCGCTCAAAAGTTTTTAACTTTCTCTCCCTCAAAAGATTTTAACATTTCCTCGCTCAAAAGTTTTAACATTTTATCCCTCAAAAGTTCATTCTCTCCCAAAAGTATTTACTTTGTCTTGAAAATTTTAAATTCTAACCTCCAAAGGTTTTACTTGTTGTCACTCCACATTTTTAAATTTCAATCTCTAAATTCACTTTCTCTTGCGCAAAAGGTATTCACTTTCTGTCACTCAAAAGTCTTTGTTTCTAGTCATCAAATTTTTAAATTTCAGTCTCTAAATTATTCTCTCTCCTATAAAGTTTTTGACATTCTTTCCCACAAGATTTTAACTTTCTCTCCCTCAAAAGTTTTAACATTCCCCTCTCAAAAACTTTTACTTATCTCTCCAAAATTTTAAATTCGAGTGTCTAAATTATTCACTTTCACTCTCTGCTTCAAAAGTTTTTACTTATTTTTTTTTTTGCTAAAGATTTTTACTTCTTACCTCCAAATTTTTAAATTTCAGTCTCTTAATTATTCTCTCTCTTGCTCAAAAGTAACATTTTCTCCTCAAAAATTTTCACTTCATCTATCCCAATTTTTTTAAAATTTCAGTCTCTAAATTATTCACTCTCTCCCTTAAAAATTTTACTTATCTATCCAAATTTTAAAATTTCAGTCTCTAAATTATTAACTTGTGTCTCAGCTTGAAAGTTTTTTTTTCCAAAAGTTGTTTACTTTCTTCCCCTTAAAAGTTAGGTATTTTAATTCTCACTTCCTTAAATATTTTCAATCCTCTCCCTCAAAAGTTTCTACTTATCTCTCCTAAATTTTAAATTTCTGTTTCTAAATTATTCACTTTTTATTGCTCATAAGTTTTTAACTCTCTCGCTCAAAAGATTTTAACTTTTACTCCTAAAAAGTTTTTACTTCTTACATATCAAAATATCACTCATTGATGCTCGAAAGTTTCTCCATCTCCAAAGTTTTTCACTTTATCTCTTTCAAAAGTGTATACTTCCTATCTTTCAAAATTAGAGTTATATGCACTTTGCACCCTCCAAGTTTACCCCATTTTGCACATTGGATCCTATACTTCAAAACTTGACACTTTGCATTCCGCACTTTTAACGAACTGGCATATAACACCTTGCAACCGAAAATCCGTCTCTAAAGGTGACTGGGTTAGTGTTTAAAAGTGACGGATTTTGCACTTTTAGCGACGGATTTTTTTCCAAAGGGTTTTATGTACCGATTCGCTAAAAGTGCGGGTGCAAAGTGTCACATTTTTAAGTATACGATGCAATTTGCAAAATGGGGTAAACTTGGGGGATGCAAAGTGTATTTAACTCTTAAAATTATAGACATTCTCTCTTTCAAATGTTTTTACTTTCTCTCTCGAAAATTTTAAAAATTTCACTCTTTTTTATTCACTTTGTCAATGTTTTTGAACATTTTCTCTCTCAAAAATTTTCAAATCTCTCTCCTTTGAAATATTTTTAAGTTTTCCTCCTAAAAAGGTTGTTACTTCTTAACTCCTAAATTTTAAATCATTTTCTAAATTATTCACTTTCTCTCCCCTCAAAAGTTTTTGCTTATCTCTTCAAAATTTTAAATTTCAGTCTCTAAGTTATTCACTTCCTCTCGCTCAATTTTTTTTAACTTTCTCTCCCTCAAAAGGTTTAACTTTCAGTCCGTCAAAAGTTTTTAACACACTCTGTCAAAAGTCTTTTAACATTCTCTCTCTCAAAAGTTTTTAACTCTCTTTCGCTCAAAAGCTTTTAGCAGTCTCTCCCTTAAAATATTTTAATTTTTCCTTCTATAAGAGTTTTTATTTGGCTCTCCAAATTTTTAAATTTCAGTTTCTAAATTATTCACCATCTTTCCCTCAAAAGTTTTTACTTCTTATCTCTCCAAAATTTTAAATATCAGTCTCTAAATTATTCACTTTCTCTAGCTTGAAAGTTTTTAACTTTTTATCCCATTAAAGATTTTAAATTTTACTCCTATTTTTTTTTACTTCTTAAATATAAAAATTTCACTCTTTTGCTCGAATGTCTCTGTGTCTGAAAGTCAAAAGTTTCACTTTCTCTCCAGGTGCATATTTCCTATCTTTCAAATTTTCAAACATTCTCTCTCAAAAGCTTGTACTTCCCTAGCTCTCCAAAATTTTAAATTTTAGACTCTTAATTATTCATTTTCTCTCAAAAGTTTTTGAACATTCTCTCTCAAAACTTTTTACTTGTCTCTTAATTTTAAATTCTAGTTTCTAAATTATTCACTTTCTCGTTCAAAAGTTTTTCAATTTCTCTTCCTCGAAAGATTTTAACTTTTCCTCCTAATAAAGTTTTTACTTAATTCTCAAAAATTTTAAATTTCAGTCTATAAATTATTCACTTTTTCTCCCTCAAAAGTTTTACTTATCTATCCAAATTTTACGAGATTACCCCATGGACGCTTTTGGCATCATTGTCTAAATTATTCACCGTCTCTCAGCTTGAAATTTTTTTTCCCCCAAAAGTTGTTCACTTTCTTCCCCTTAAAAGTTACGTATTTCCTATCTTTCAAATTTTTTACATTCTCTCAAAAGATTTTGACTACTCGGTTTGTCTCCCTCAAAGGCTTTTAACATTCTCTTTATCAAAAGTTTTTACTTCTCATCTTCCCAATTTTGGAATTTCTTTGTCTAAATTACTCACTCTCTTGTTCAAAAGTTTTTAACGTTCTCTCCCTCAAAAGTCTATAAATTTCAATCTCTAAAATTTACTCTCGCCCAAAAGTTTTTAACTTTCTCTTTCAAAAGATTTTTACTTTGTCTCCCTCAAAAGTTTTTTACATTTTCTCTCTCAATTTGTTTTACTTATCTCTTCAAAATTTTAAATTCTAGTCTCTAACTTATTAATTCTCCCTTAAAATTTTTTAACTTCTTCTCCCTCAAAAGATGCGCGTTTTCTCGCTCAAAATTTAGACATGAAGATTTTAACATTCGCTCTCTCAAAAAGTTTTTAATTCTCATCTCTCCAAAATTTTAAATTTTGCTCATTAAATTACTCGCTTTCTCTCGCTCAAATGTTTTTAAATTTCTCTGCCTCAAAATAATTTAACTTAATCTCCCTAATTTTTTGTTTTTAACATTACCTCCCACAAGTTTTTTACTTCTCATCTCTCCAAAATTTTAAATATCTTTCTTTAAATTATTCACTTTGTCTCCCTCAAAAGTTTATAACACTCTAAATTTTTACTTTTATCCGTAGTATTAAATTTCACTCTAATTTATTCCCTTACTCTCGTTCAAAAGATTATTCACTCTCTCTTGCTCAAAAGATTTTAACTTACCCCTCCTCAAATGATTTTACTCTATCCAAGTTTTTAACATTCTTTCCCTCAAAAGTTGTTAGTGCTAATCTTGCAAATTTTTGAAATTTCGCCCTCTATCCTTTTAAAGTTTTTAACATTCCTTCTCTCAGAAGTTCTTACTACTAATCTTGCCAATTTTTTAAATTTCACGCTCTAAATTATGCACTTCCTCTCCCCTCAAAAGTTTTTAAGTTTCTCTCCCTCAAAATATCTTAACTTTCTCTCCTCAAAAGATTTTAATTTTTCTTTCTAAAAAAGATCTTCTACTTAGCTCTCTAAATTATTCATCATCTCTTCCTCCAAAAGTTTCTATTTCTTATCTCTCTAAATTTTTAAATTTTAGTCTATATTATTCGCTCTCTCTCGCTCAAATATTTTTAACTTTCTCTCCGTCAAAAGATTTTAACTCTTCTTAAATATCAAAATTTCACTCTCTTTTTCGAAAGTTTCTTTTTCTCAAACTTTTCACTTTCTCTCCATCAAAAGTGAATACTTCATATCTTTCAAAACTATAAACATTCTCTCTCAAGAGTTTTTACTTGTTATCTTTACAAAATTTTAAATTTCACTCTTAATTATTCACTTCTTCTCAAAACTTTTTGAACATTTGCTCCCTCAGAACTTTTTGAATATTCTCTCTCAAAAGGTTTTACTTATGTCTTCAAAATTTCAAATTCCAATCTCTAAATTATTTACTTTGTCGCTCTCAAGTTTGTAAATATCTCACCCTTAAAAGATTTAAACTCTAGAAAAGTAAGTTTTTACTTCTTAACTTTCCAAAATTTTAAATTTCAAATTTTAAATTATTCACTTTTTCTCCTCTCAAAAGATTTTACATATCTTTCCAAAATTTTAAATTACAGTCTCTAAATTATTCACTTGCTCTCGCTTAAAAGTTTTGAATTTTCACTCCTTCAAAAGATTTTTCTTTCTCTTCCTCAAAAGTGTTTAACGTTCTCTCTCAAAAGTTTCTAGTTCTTTCTCCAACTCTCTCATTCAAAAGTTTTTAACTCTCCCTCAAAAGATTTTAATTTTTCCTTCTAGAAACGTTTTTATTTCTTGGCTCTCAAAATTTTTAAATTTCAGTGTTGAAATTATTCACCATTTGTCTCTCAAAGGTTTTTACTTATCGCACCAAATTTTTAAATTTCTGTCTCTAAATTATTCATTCTCTCTCACTCAAAAGTTTTTAACTTTCTCTCCCTCAAACGATTTTAACTTTTACTTCTTAAAAAGTGTTACTTAAATATCAAGATTTCACTCTCTTGCTCAAAAGTTTTTCACACTCTCTATCAAAAGTTTATATTTCCTACCTTTCAAAATATTAAATATTCTCTCATTCAAGAGTTTTTATTTGTTATCCCTCCAAAATTTTAAATTTAACACTTTTAATTATTCACTTTGTCTCAAGTTTTTGATCATTTTGTCCCTCAAAACTTTTTGAACGTTCTCTCTCAAATTTTTTTACTTATCTCTCCAAATATTTAAATGTTTATCTCTAAATTATTCACTTTCTCGCTCAAAAGTTTTTAATTCTTATCTGTCCAACCATTTAAATTGCAGTATTGAAATTACTAATTTTCCCTTGCTCAAAAGTTTTTCTTTCTATTTCTAAAAGTGAACATTCTGTCTCAAAAGTTTTTAATTCTTAGTCTGTCCAAAATTTTAAATTCCAGTTTCCATATTATTTACTTTCTCTCCCTCAAAAGTTTTTAACTTTCTATCCCTCAAAAGTTTTTAATTTTCCTTTTAAAAAAGTTTTTTCATCTTTGCTGTCCAAAATTTTTAATTTCAGTCTCTAAATTATTCACCATCTCTTCTTCAAATCTCTCCAAAATTTTAAATTTCTGGCTCTAAATTATTCACTTTCCGTCCTTCAAATTTTTTTAACTTTTACTCGTAAAAAAGTTTTTAACTTTTTAAATATCAAAATTTCATTTTCTTTTGCTCGAAAGTTTCTTTTTCTCAAAAGGTTTTCACTTTTCTCTCCATCAAAAGTGTATACTTCATATCTTTCTAAATTATAAACATTCCCTCTCTCAAGAGTTTTTACTTCCCTCTCCAAATGTTTAAAATTCAGACCCTTAATTATTCACTTTGTTACAAAACTTTTTGAACATTCTCTCAAAGTTTTTACTTATCCTTCCAAATATTTAAATGTTAGTCTCTAAATTATTCACTTTCTCGCTTAAAAGTTTGTTAAATTTCTCCCTCGAAATATTTTAACTTTTTTTCGTAAAAAAGTTTTTACTTCTTGGCTCTCCAAATTTTTAGATTTCAGTCCCTAAATTATTTACTCTCTGTCAAAAGTTTTAAGTTTCTCTCCATCAAAAGTGTATACTTCCTATCTTTGAAAATTATAAACATTCTCTCTCAAAAGTTTTTACTTACCTCTCCAAAATTTTAAATTTAGACCCTTAATTATTCACTTTCTCAGAATTTTTTTTGAATATTCTGTCCCTCAAAACTTTTAGAACCTTATCTCTCTCAAAGTTTTTTCTTATCTCTCCGAATATTTATATGTCAATCTCTAAATTATTCACTTTCTCGCTCAAAATTTGTTAAATTTCTCCCCCTCGAAAGAATTTAACTTTTCCTCCTAAAAAGTATTTTTAAATTTCGGTACTAAATTAGTAACTTTCTCTTCTCCAAAAGATTTTAACTTTCTCTCTCTCAAAAGCTTTTACTTCTTTTCTCTCAAAAGTTTTAAATTTCGGTCTCTAAATTACTCATTTTCACTCGCTCAAAGGTTTTTTTACTCTCTCCATCGAAAGTTTTTAACATTCTGTCTCAATTTTTTTTAATTCTTATATGTCCAAACTTTTATATTCCAGTCTCCAAATTACTCACTTTCTCTCGCTCAAAAGTTTTTAACTATCTCTCCCTCAAACGATTTTAATTTTGCTTTGAAAAAAGTTTTTTCATCTTAGCTCTGCAAAATTTTTAATTTCAGTTTCTGAATTATTCACAATCTATCCTTCAAAAGTTTTTACTTCTTAACTCCTAAATTTTAAATTCATTCTCTAAATTATTCACTTTCTCCCCCCTCAAAAGTTTTTGCTTCTCTCCAAAATTTTAAATATCAGTCTCTAAGTTATTCACTTCCTCTCACTCAATTTTTTTTAAGCTTTCTCTCCCTCAAAAGATTTAACTTTCAGTCCGTCAAAAGATTTTAACATTCAGTCTCTAAATTATTCACTTTTCTCTCCCTCAAAAGTTTTACTTATCTATCCAAATTTTACAAGGTTACCACAAGGACGCCTTCGGCATCAGTGTCTAAATTATTCACCGTCTCTCAGCTGGAAAGTTTTTTTTCCCCCAAAAGTTGTTCACTTTCTTCCCCTTAAAAGTTACGTATTTCCTATCTTTCAAATTTTTTACATTCTCTCCATAAAAAAACTTTCTCATCTCTATACTTTTCGGTTTTTCTCGCTCAAAAGTTTTAACTCTCACTCCCTTAAATGTTTTTAATCTTTTCTCTCAAAAGTTTTTACTTCTCTCCAAAATTTTAAATTTCAGTCTCTAATTTATTCACTTTCTCTCTCTCAATTTTTAACTTTCTCCCCCAAAAGCTTTTAACATTCTCTTTCTCAAAAGTTTTTACTTCTCATCTTCCCAATTTTGGAATTTCAGTGTCTAAATTACTCACTCTCTTGCTCAAAAGTTTTTAACGTTCTCTCCCTCAAAAGTCTATAAATTTCAGTATCTTAAATTTACTCTCGCTCAAAAGTTTTAACTTTCTCTTTCAAAAGATTTTTACTTTGTCTCCCTCAAAAGTTTTTTACATGTTCTCTCGCAAACTTTGTTATCTCTTCGAAATTTTAAATTCTAGTCCCTAACATATTAATTCTCTCCCTCAAAAGTTTTTAACTTCTCCGTCAAAAGATGCACGTTTTCTCGCTCAAAAATTTTGACACGAAGATTTTAACATTCACTCTCAAAAAAGTTTTTAATTCTCATCTCTCCAAAATTTTAAATTTCACTCATTAAATTACTCACTCTCTCTTGCTTAAATGTTTTTAAATATTTCTCCCCCTCACTAGTTTTTGCTTCTCTCTCCAAAATTTTAAATTTCAGTCTCTAAGTTATTCATTGCCTCTCGCTCAATTTTTTTTTAACTTTCTCTCCCTCAAAAGATTTAACTTTCAGTCCGTCAAAAGTTTTTAACATTCTCTCTCTCAAAAGTCTTTTAACATTCTCTCTCTCAAAAGTTTTTAACTCTCTTTCGCTCAAAAGCTTTTAGCATTCTCTCCCTTGAAATATTTTAATTTTTCCTTCTATAAGAGTTTTTACTTGGCTCTCCAAATTTTTAAATTTCAGGTTCTAATTTATTCGCCATGTCTCCCTCAAAAGTTTTTACTTCTTATCTTTTCAAAATTTTAAATATCAATCTCTAAATTATTCACTTTCTCTAGCTCGAAAGTTTTTAACTTTTTATCCCATTAAAGATTTTAAATTTTACTCCTATTTTTTTTTTTTACTTCTTAAATATAAAAATTTCACTCTTTTGCTCGAATGTGTCTCTTTCTCAAAGTCAAAAATTTCACTTTCTCTCCAAGTGTATATTTCTTATCTTTCAAAATTTCAAACATTCTCTCTCAAAAGCTTGTACTTCCCTAGCTCTCCAAAATTTTAAATTTCAGTCTCTTAATTATTCATTTTCTCTCAAAAGTTTTTGAACATTCTCTCTCAAAACTTTTTACTTGTCTCTTAATTTTAAATTCTAGTTTCTAAATTAGTCACTTTCTCGCTCAAAAGTTTTTCAATTTCTCTTCCTCGAAAGATTTAAACTTTTCCTCGTAAAAAAGTTTTAACTTTTTAAATATCAAAATTTCTTTTTCTTTTGCTCGAAAGTTTCTTTTTCTCAAAAGGTTTTCACTTTTCTCTCCATCAAAAGTGTATACTTCATATCTTTCTAAATTATAAACATTCCCTCTCTCAAGAGTTTTTACTTCCCTCTCCAAATGTTTAAAATTCAGACCCTTAATTATTCACTTTGTTTCAAAACTTTTTGAACATTCTCTCAAAGTTTTTACTTATCCTTCCAAATATTTAAATGTTAAGTCTTTAAATTATTCACTTTCTCGCTCAAAAGTTTGTTAAATTTCTCCCTCAAAATATTTTAACTTTTTTTCGTAAAAAAGTTTTTACTTCTTAGCTCTCCAAATTTTTAGATTTCAGTCCCTAAATTATTTACTCTCTGTCAAATGTTTTAAGTTTCCCTCCATCAAAAGTGTGTACTTCCTATCTTTGAAAATTATAAACATTCTCTCTCAAAAGTTTTTACTTACCTCTCCAAAATTTTAAATTTAGACCCTTAATTATTCACTTTCTCTGAAATTTTTTTGACTTTCTGTCCCTCAAAACTTTTAGAACCTTATCTCTCTCAAAGTTTTTACTTATCTCTCCGAATATTTATATGTCAATCTCTAAATTATTCATTTTCTCGCTCAAAAGTTTGTTAAATTTCTCCCCCTCGAAAGGATTTAACTTTTCCTCCTAAAAAGTATTTTTAAATTTCGGTACTAAATTAGTAACTTTCTCTTCTCCAAAAGATTTTAACTTTCTCTCTCTCAAAAGCTTTTACTTCTTTTCTCTCAAAAGTTTTAAATTTCGGTCTCTAAATTACTCATTTTCTCTCGCTCAAAGGTTTTTTTTACTCTCTCCATCGAAAGTTTTTAACATTCTGTCTCAAATTTTTTTAATTCTTATCTGTCCAAACTTTTATATTCCAGTCTCCAAATTACTCACTTTCTCTCGCTCAAAAGATTTTAACTATCTCTCCCTCAAAAGATTTTAATTTTCCTTTGAAAAAAGTTTTTTCATCTTAACTCTGCAAAATTTTTAATTTCAGTCTCTGAATTATTCACAATCTATCCCTCTAAAGTTTTTACTTCTCTTGAAAATTTTAAATTTCTGGCTCTAAATTATTCACTCTCCTTCAAAAGTTTTTAACTTTTACTCGTAAAAAAGTTTTTACTTCTTAAATATCAAAATTTAACTTTCTCTTGCTTGAAAGTTTCTTTTTCTCAAAAGAATTTCACTCACCATCAAAAGTTTATACTTCCTACCTTTCAAAATATTCTCTCATTCAAGAGTTTTTACTTGTTATCCCTCCAAAATTTTAAATTTAAGACTTAATTATTCACTTTGTCTCGAAAGTTCTTGAATTTTTGGTCCCGTATAACTTTTTGAATAGTCTCTCGATGTTTTTTTTACTTATCTCTCCAAATGTTCATCGCTAAATTATTCACTTTCTTGCTCAAAAGTTTATCAATTTCTCTCTTTCGAAAGATTTTAACTTTTTCTTCTAAAAATGGTTTTACTTAACTCTCCAAATTTTCAGATTTCAGCCAAAAATTATTTACTTTCCATCTCTCAAGAGTTTTTTTTAACTTTCCTTCCCTCAAAAATTTAACTCTCAAAAGATTTTTGTTTTTCCCTCTAAAAAAGTTTTTACTTCTTAGCTCTCCAAATTTTTAAATTTTAGTATCTAAATTATTCATTTTCTCTCCTTCAAAAGTTTTTAACTTTTACTCTTAAAAAAGTTTTTACTTCTTAAATATTAAAATTTCACTCCAAGTATTTCTTGCTTGAAAGTTTTTTTCTCAAAAGGTTTTCATTTTCTCTTCAGCAAGAGTGTAAAATTCCTATCTTTCAAAATTATAAACATTTTCTCTCTTTCGAGTTTACTTCTCTCCATAATTTTAAATTTCAGCTCCTTAATTATTCACTTTGTCTCACAAGTGTTTGAATATTCTGCCCCTCAAAACTTTTTGAGCTCAACGTTTTTACTCCTCTCCAAATATTTAAATGTCAAGTCTCTAAATTATTCATTCGCTAGAAAAAAGTTTGTTAAATATCTCCCCTAGAAAAATTTTACTTTTTCTTCTAATTTTTTTTACTTGGCTCAAATTTTTAGATTTCAGTCCCTAAATTATTTAATTTCACTCCCTCAATTTTTTTTAACTCTCTCCAAAGCATTTAACACTCTCTCAAAAGTTTTTAATTCTTATCTCTCCAAATTTTTAAAATTCGGTTTCTAATTTACTTTCTCTTCTCCAAAAGATTTTAACTTTCTCTCACATAAAAGTTTTTAGCATTCTTTCTCTCAAAAGCTATTAATTCTCATCTCTCCAAAGTTTTAAATTTTAGTCTTTAAATTATTCAGTGTGTCTCCCTCGGAAGTTTATAACAATCTGCCTCAAAAGTTTTTAATTCTTATATGTCCAACGATTTAAATTCCAGTCTCTAAATTATTCACTTTCCCGTACTCAAAAGATTTTAACTTTCTCTCTCCCGTACTCAAAAGATTTTAACTTTCTCTCGCTCAAAAGTTTTTAACATTCTGTCTCAAAAGTTTTTCATTCTTATCTGTCCAAACTTTTAAATTCCAGTGTCCAAATTACGCCCTTTCTCTCGCTCAAAAGTTTTTAACTTTCTACTCCTTAAAATATTTTAATTTTTCATTTTAAAAAAGTTTTTTCTTCGTAGTTCTCCAAAATTTTTAATTTCAGTATTTAAATTAGTCACCAACTCTCCAAATATTTAAATGTCAGTCTCTGAATTATTAACCTTCTTCCTCAAAAGTTTGTTAAATTTCTCACTCGAAATATTACTCCAAATTTTTAGATTTCAGTCTCTAAATTATTTATTTTCTCTGTCAAATGTTTTTTTTAACTCTCCCTCAAAACATTTTAACTTTCTCTTCCTTAAAAGTTTTTAACATTCTCTCTCAAAAGCTTTTACTTCTCATCTTTCAAAAGTTTTAAATTTCACTCTCTCGCTCAAAAGTTTTTAACTCTCTCTCCCTCAAGTTATTCACATTCTATCTCAAAAGTTTTTAATTCTTATTTGTCTAAATTACTCATTTTCTCTCACTCATAAGTCTTTAACTCTTGCAAAAGTGCATGTAACTTTGTTTTTGCCAAAAGCTTTCACTCCCTCCAAAGTGTAAACTGCCTATTTTTGAAAATTATAAACATTTTCTCTCTTGAGAGTTTTTGCTTTTCTATCCAACATTTTAAATTTTCGAGCTGTTATTATTCATCGTCCCAAAAGGTTTTTTGAACATTCTGTCCATCAAAACTTTTCAACATTCTCTGTCTCAAAGTTTTTACTTATCTCTCCAAATATTTAAATGTCATTCTCTAAAATTATTCGCTTTCCCCCTCGCTGAAAAGTTTGTTAAATTTCTCTCCCTTGAATGATTTTAAATTTTTCTCCTAAAAAGTTTTTACTTCTTAACTCTCCAAATTTCTAGATTTTACTCCCTAAATTATTTACTTTCACTCCCTCAAAAGTATTTTAACTCTCCCTCATAAGATTTTAACTTTCTCTTTCTCAAAAGTAATTAACATTCTCTCTCTCAAAAGGTTTGACTTATCTCTTCAAATTTTTAAATTTTGCTCTCTAAATTAATTTCTCTTTTGTAAAAGGTTTAACTTTCTCTCGCTTAAAAGTTTTTTACATTGTTTCTCAAAAGCTTTAACTTCTCATATCTCCTATATTTTAATTTTCAGTATTTAAATCACTCACTTTCTCTCGCTCAAATGTTTTTAATTTTCTCTCCCTGGAAAGATTTTAACATTCTGTCTCAAAAGTTTTTAATTCTCATATGTCGAAACTTTTAAATACCAGTGTCTAAATTACTCGCTCTCTCTCCAACTATTTTAATTTTTCATTTTAAAAAAGTTTTTACTTCTTAGCTCTCCTAAATTTTAAATCTTTGTTTTTTCTCAAAAGGTTTTCTCGCTCCATCAAAAGTGTATACTTCTTATTTTTCAAAATTATAAACATTCTCTCTTTCATTTTTACTTATCTATCCAAAATTTTAAATTTCTGATCCCGTAATTATTCACCGCCTCAAAAGCTTTTGAACATTCTGTCTGTCAAAACTTTTTCAACGTTCTCTCTCTCAAAATTTTTATTTGTCTCTACAAGTATTTGAATGTCGGTCTCTAAAATAAATCACTTTCTCGCTGAAAAGTTTGTTAAATTTCTCTCCCTCGAATGATTTTAAAATTTTCTCCTAAAAAAGATTTTACTTGCTCCCCAAATTTTTAGATTTTTGTCCCTAAATTATGTACTCTCCCAAAAGGTTTTTTACTCTCTCCTTAAAAGTTTTTAACATTCTTTTTCTTCAAAGTTTTTAGCATTCTTTTTCTCAAACGGTTTTCACTCTCTCCATCAAAAGTGTATACTTTCTATTTCTTGAAGTTATAAATATTCTCTCCCTCTCTAGTTTTTACTTATCTATCCAAAATTTTAAATTTCTAAACCTTAATTATTCAGTCTCAAAAGTTTTTGAACATTCTATCCTTCAAAACTTTTTGACTATTCTCTCTATCAAAGTCTTTACTCATCTCTCCAAATATTTAAATCTCAGCCTCTAAAATTATTCACTTTCTCACTCAAGTTTTTTTAAATTTCTCTCCCTCGAAAGTTTACATCTTAACTCTCCAAATTTATATATTTTAGTTCCTAAGTTATTTACTTTCTCTCTCTCAAAAGTTTTTAACATTCTCTCTCTTCAAAATCGTTTACTTCTCATCTCTCCAAAATTTTAAATACTGGTCTCTAATTTACTTTCTCTTCTCCAAAAAATTTTAACTTTCTTTTATGCAAAAGATTTTAACTTTCTCTCCCTTAAAATTTTTTAACATTCTTTCTCAAAAGCTTTAACTTCTTATCTCTCCAAAATTTTAAATTCCTGTCTAAAAAATACTCATTTTCTCTCGCTCAAATGTTTTTAACTCTCCCTCAAAAGATTTTAACATTCTGTCTCAAAAGTTTTTTTATTCTTATCTGTCAAAACTTTTAAATATCAGTCTCTAAATTACTCACTTTATGTCCCTCAAGAGATTTTAATTTTCAATTTAATTTTTTTTTCCTTCTCAGCTCTCCAAACTTTTAAATTTTAGTCTCTAAATTATTCTCCATCTTTCCCTCAAAGGTTTTAACTTTTATTCCTGAAAATGTTTTTACTTCTTAATATCAAAATTTCAGTCTCTGTTGCTTGAAAGTTTGTTTTTCTCAAAAGGTTTTCACTCTTTCCATCAAAAATGTATACTTCCTCCTTTTCAAAATTATAAACATTATCTCTCTCTCTCTCTCTCTCTCGTTTTTACTTATTAATTATCAAAATTTCACTCCCAGTATTTCATGCTTGAAAGTTTCTTTTTCTCAAAAGGTTTTTACTTTCTCTTCAGCAAGAGTGTAAACTTCCTATCTTTCAAAATTATAAACATTCTCTCTCTCTCACGAGTTTACTTCTCTCCAAAATTTTATATTTCAGCTCCTTAATTATTCATTGTCTCAAAAGTTTTTGAATATTCTGCCCGTCAAAACTTTTTGACCATTCTCTCGCTCAGTTTTTACTCATCTCTCCAAATATTTAAATGTCAGTCTCTAAATTATTCACTCACACTCAAAAGTTTGTTAAATGTTTCTCCTCAAGTTTTTTTAACCTTCTCTTCTAATTTTTTTTACTTAACTCTTCAAATTTTTAGATTTCAGTCCCTCAATTTTTTTTTAAGTTTCTCTCAAAGGATTTTAACATTCTCTCTCAAAAGTTTTTAATTCTCCTCTCTCCAAATTTTTAAAATTCGGTTTCTAATTTACTATCTCTTCTCCAAAGATTTTAACTTTCTCTCACCTAAAAGTTTTTAATATTCTCTCTCAAAACCTATTACTTCTCATCTCTCTAAAGTTTTAAATTTCAGTATTTAAATTATTCACTTTCTCCCTCAAAAGTTTTTAACAATCTGCCTCAAAAGTTTTTAATTCTTATCTGTTCAAACTTTTAAATTCCAGTGTCCAATTTACTCACTTTCTCTCGCTCAAAAGTTTTTAACTTTCTACTCCTTAAAATATTTTAATTTTTCATTTTAAAAAAGTTTTTTCTTCGTAGCTCTCCAAAATTTTTAATTTCAATATCTAAATTAGTCACCATCTCTCCAAATATTTAAATGTCAGTCTCTAAATTATTAACCTTCTTCCTCAAAAGTTTGTTAAATTTCTCACTCGAAATATTTGAACTTTTTTTTGGGTAAAAAGTTTTTACTTCTTAACTCCAAATTGTTAGATTTCAGTCTCTAAATTATTTATTTTCTCTGTCAAATGTTTTTTTTAATTTTCTCTCCCTCAAAAGATTTTAACTTTCTCCCTTAAAAGTTTTTAACATTCTTTCTCTCAAAAGCTTTTACTTCTCATCTCTCAAAAGTTTTAAATTTCACTTTCTCTCACTCAAATGTTTTTAACTTTCTCTCCCTCAGAAGTTATTCACATTCTATCTCACATTCTATTTCTCTCGCTCATAAGTTTTTAACTTTTGCAAAAGATTTTAATTTTTCCTTTTAAAAAAGTTTTTTGTTCTTAGCCCTCCAAAATTTTAAATTTTAGGTTGTAAATTATTTACCATCTCTCCCTAAAAGATTTTAACTTCTTATCTTCAAATTTTTAAATTTTTTGCTCTAATTTATTCACTCTCATTATTTTTTTTTTTAAAACTTTTGACTCCTAAAAAGTTTCTACTTCTTAAATATCAAAATTTCACTCTTGCTTGAAAGTTTTTTTTCTCAAACGGTTTTCACTCTATCCATCAAAAGTGTATACTTCCTGTTTTTCAAAATTATAAACACTTTCTCTTCCTCACAAGATTTTAACTTTCTATTTCTCAAAAGTTTTTAACATTCTCTCTCTCAAAAGCTTTTACTTTCATCTCTAAAATTTTGGTCTCTAAATTACTAACTTTCTCTTCTCCAAAAGATTTTAACTTTCTTTTATGCAGAAAATAACTTTCTCTTCCGTAAAAGTTTTTAACATTTTTTTTCAAAAGCTTTGACTTCTCATCTCTCCAAAAGTTTAAATTCTAATCTCTAATTTACTCACCATCTCTCGCTCAGATGTTTTGAACTTTCTCTCCCTCGAAAGATTTTAACATTCCGACCCAAAAGTTTTTTATTCTTATATCTCAAAACTTTTAAATACCAAACTCTAAATTACTCACCTTTTCTCGCTCGAAAGATTTTAATTTTTCATTTTGAATTTTTTTTTATTTCTTAGCTCTCGAAAATTTTAAATTTTAGTCTCTCAATTATTCTCCATCTCTCCCTCGAAGGTTTTTACATCTCCCAATTTTTAAATTTCTGGCTCTAAATTATTCACGTTCTCTACCTCCAAAAATTTTAACTTGTATTCCTAGAAATGTTTTTACTTATTAAATATCAAAATTTCACTCTTGCATGAAAGTTTGTTTTTGAGTTAAACGCAATTTGCATCTCCTAAGTTTACCCAATTTTGCACATTGCAACCTATTCTTCAAAACGTGACTCTTTGTATCCCGCACTTTTACCGAACCGGCTCATATATTCTCGGACCCAAAATCGATCACTAAAAGTGCAAAACGCGTCATTTTTAAACACTATCCCGGTCACTTTTAGACGGGTTTTGAGCCGTAGGGTTTTATGTGCCGGTTTGCTAAGAGTGTGATGCAAAGTTTTAAATTTTGAAGTATAGGATGCAATGTGCAAAATGGGTAAACTTGGGGATGCAAAGTGCATGTAACTTTGTTTTTGCCAAAAGTTTTTCACTCCCTCCAAAGTGTAAACTGCCTATTTTTGAAAATTATAAACATTTTCTCTTGAGAATTTTTGCTTTTCTGTCCAACATTTTAAATTTCCGAGCTGTTATTATTCATCGTCCCAAATTTTTTTTTGAACATTCTGTCCATCAAAACTTTTCAACATTCTCTTTCTCAAAGTTTTTACTTATCTCTCCAAGTATTTAAATGTCATTCTCTAAAATTAGTCACTTTCTCGCTGAAAGGTTTGTTAAATTTCTCTCCCTTGAATGATTTTAAAATTTTCTCCTAAAAAGTTTTTACTTCTTAACTCTCCAAAGTTAGATTTTAGTCCTTAAATTAATTACTTTCACTCCCTCAAAAGTATTTTAACTCTCCCCCTCATAAGATTTTAACTTTCTCTTTCTCAAAAGTATTTAGCATTCTCTCTCAATAGGTTTGACTTCTCATCTCTCCAAATTTTTAAATTTTGCTCTCTAATTTAATTTCTCTTTTATAAAAGGTTTTAACTTTCTATTGCTTAAAAGTTTTTTACATTTTTCTCAAAAGCTTTAACTTCTCATATCTCCAATATTTTACATTTCAGTTTTTAAATTACTCACTTTCTCTCGCTCAAATGTTTTTAATTTTCTCTCCCTGAAAGATTTTAACATTCTGTCTCAAAAGTTTTTAACTCTCATATGTCGAAACTTTTAAATACCAGTGTCTAAATTACTCGCTCTCTCTCCAACTATTTTAATTTTTCATTTTAAAAAAGTTTTTACTTCTTAGCTATCCTAAATTTTAAATTATAGTCTCTAAATTATTCTCCCTCTCCCTCAATGGTTTTTACTTAACTCTAAATTTTTGAATTTCTGGCTCTTAATTATTCACTCTCTCCTTCAAAAGATTTTAACTTTCTCGTAAAATGTTTTTGAGCTAAATGCATTTTGATTTCCCAAGTTTATCCCATTTTGCATATTGCATCCTATACTTTAAATCGTAAAACTTTGCATCCCGTACTTTTAGCGAATCTATGTATAACATCGTCCGACCAAAAATTCGTCACTAAAAGTGCAAAATGCGTCACTTTTAAACACTAACCCCGTCATTTTTAGCAACTGATTTTGGGTTGAAGAGTTTTATGTGTCGGTTTGCGAGAAGTATGGGATGCAAAGTGTCATATTTTGAAGTATAGGATGCAATGTGCAAAATGTGATAAACTCGGGAGATGTTGTTGCATTTTTACTCTGTTTTTTCTTGAAAGGTTTTCTTTCTCTTCAAAATTATAAACATTCTCTCTCTCTCTCTCATTTTTACTTCTCTATCCAAAATTTTAAATTTCCGATCCCGTAATTATTCACCGTCCCAAAAGCTTTTGAACATTCTGTCTGTCAAAACTTTTCAACGTTCTCTGTCTCAAAGTTTTTATTTGTCTCTACAAGTATTTGAATGTCGGTCTCTAAAATAATTCACTTTCTCGCTGAAAAGTTTGTTAAATTACTCTACCTCGAATGATTTTTAATTTTTCTCCTAAAAAAGTTTTTGATTATTAGCTGTCCAAATTTTAGATTTCTATCCCTATATTATTTACTCTCTCAAAATGTGTTTTTCATTCTCTCCCTCAAAAGATTTTAACATTCATTGTATCAAAAGTTTTTAACATTTCTCTTTTTCAAAAGTTTTTTACATTCTCTTAAAAGTTTTTACTTCTCATCGGTCCAAATTTTTAAATTTCGGTCTCTAGTTTACTAATTTCTCTTCAAAAGATTTTAACTTTCTCTCCCTTTAAAGTTTTTAACTGTCTTTCTTTAAAAGTTTTTACTTCTCGTCTCTCAAAAATTTTAAATTTCTATCTCTAAATTAGTTTTTCTCGCTCAAGAGTTGTTAACTTTTTGCCCATCTTAAGTTTTTAACATTATATCTCAAAAGTTTTTAATTTTCTCTTCCTCAAAAGATTTTAATTTTTTGAACATTCGCTCTCTCAAATATTTTTACTTCTCTCACCAAATATTTAAATGTCAGTCTCTAAATTATTCACTTTCTCACTGAAAATTTTGTTAAATTTCTCTCCCTCGAATGAGCTTAAATTTTTCACCTTAAAAAGTTTTTATTTCTTAAGTCTCCAAATTTTTAGATTTCAGTTCCTAAATTATTTACTCTCTCATAAGTTTTTTTTACTTTCTTTCCCTCAATAGATTTGAACTTTTTACTTCTTAACTATCCAAATTTTAAAATTTCAGTCTCTAGATTTTTCACTCTCTTGCTCGAAAGTTTCTTTTTCCCAAAAGTTTTTCACTTTCTCCCCCTTAAAAGTTACATATTTCAAAATTTTACTCATCTCTCCAAACTTTTAAAGTTCAGTTGCTTAACTATTCACTTACTCTCGCTCAAAAGTTTTTAACTCTTACTCTCTTAAAAAGTTCTAACATTCTCTCTCAAAAGATTTTATTTAGCTCTCCAAAATTTTAAATTCCTCTCTAAATTATCCACTTTGTCTCCCTTAAAAGTTTTTGACTTTTGTCTCCTTCATAATTTTTAACTCATCAAAAAATTTTACTTCTCATCTACCAATTTTTTGAATTTCAGTCTTTAAATTACTCACTTTTGTCTTGCTCAAAAGGTTTTAACTTTTCCTCCTTAAAAGCTTCTTATTTCTTAAATCTCCAATTTTTAAAATTTCAGTCTCTAAATTATTCAACTTCTCTCGCTCAAAACTTTTTAACTTTCTCTCCCACGAAAGATTTTAAGTTTCTCTTGCTCAAAAGCTTTTGACATTTGCTCTCTCAAAAGTTTTTAAATTTCAGTCTTTACTTTACTCACTTTCTCTCGCGCAAAGGTTTATAACTTTCTCTCAGAAGTGTTTGCTTAACGTTGTTTCTTCGAAAAGTTTTCTTCTCTTTAAATTAAGTTTTTTACTTCGTATCTCTCCAAGTTTTTAAATTTTAATCTCTAAATTATATACTCTCTTTTAAACGTTTTTAACTTTCTCTCCCTCAAAAGTTTTTAACATTCTCTCTCTCAAAAGTTTTTATGTATATTAGAAATAGGACTCATTCCGAAATAACATTCCTACTAAATGTAAGATTCATTTCCAAAATAGGATTCGAAGAGTATCCCAACAAAAACAGATGTTTATCTGATGTCTAATAACAATTTGTGATGTTGTAATTGTATGTGCACTACAATCTCATCTTCTTCCTGAAAATTGATGCTGTTTTAGAACTTCAGTGTATGAAATTGAGCTTTGGAAGGGTATGGTCTTTTTGCACCACTACCGTAGTTATTGAATTTCTGTATCACAATAACTCACTTCGCATCTACGGTCATGCTGGCAAATAATGCTTTATTTACTGAATTGAAAACCCCATTCGAACAGGTATCATCTTAGTCCTGAAACATTAGTGTTAATAATTTGGGTGTCTTGATGACAGTTATGATAATGAAACAATAGAACACTGCTTACATTTTTTGTTACATCCTTACAAACTCTAGTTTGTGGAAACAGCATAGACTGTTTTTTATTGTCATGAAAATACTCCAAATGCTCATAGGATCATGTGTGTATTCAATGCCAAGTATTATGTTGTTGATTAGTTATCTGTTTTACCAGACACAAAAAGGCAATAGAAGTTATCCTAGTTATGATAACTACATTAATTAGTTGTTCGGCCTCACTTTTTTAGTGATTCTAAAATTTGATTCAACCAACTTTTTCCATGATTATAAAACTGGATTCAATTGTCTGATGATGGCATGGCCTTTCAATGCAGTGAACGTAATGGTTGCACACAAATTAGTAGATAGATCATTTCAGTTCGAACAAGAAATTCCCCTACTACACTTATGTTTCAGATAACTTGTAGGTTATTGTTCCCTCTTAGACGACATATTAATCGAGTTTCAATAGAGCTGGCTACATTATGTAGAAAATCTATTGTGAGCTAGAAATCTCTATACAACGAAACAATACAACTATTGTGGTTTTAGATGGCTTTTAGGTGTCCTTTTTTCTTTTTCTTTTTCTTTTGTTTCTTTTTTTCAAGGATAACTAGTTAAAAATCACGTGCTAGGCACGAGTGAAATTACACTTGTATCGTTATTCCTTTTATTTAAAAATCAAAGATTGCTGAATTAATTTAATTAGTTGTTTGTAAATAATTCTGAGAGGATAGAAAGTTTTTATATATAAATTAAGTAAAACAGGGAGATACCCTATAGGGTTAATACGTTCTTCTCTAGGATTTTTTAAGATAAATTCAACTGTATCAATATGAAAAATATATATTTGAAATTCATATGATTTGGTGATTTCTAATTTTCTACCAACGACTTTATATTAATGAAAGTTCACTAAATCTTTATAAAATTTTTATTAGTGTGTTTAATTACTATTTAGATTTTTCAATATATATAGTATATTAGAGTTCTTAATTACTATTAGATTTTTTAATAAATAGATACTACAACTGTTTAATTTCTATTATATTTATGTTTAGTAAATATATTAGATTAGTGCGTTTAATTATTATTAAATTTCTTGTGTAAATATATTATATTACGGGAAAAATTATCTAAGGATGGCATCTTGTACTATTTTTTTTTACACCATCCAATAACACATTGTATGTAGTCATGTAGGTAATTTAGGAGAAACTTAAGGGATTTAAATTTAATATGAGTAATTAAACAGTTTTACTAAGGTAAATAATAATGGGCAACACGACCCATTTGGTCCCTGTACTCATGGTGTGGTTTCATTTTAGTCCATGTACGTTTTTTTTCCCCAAAAAACTCCCTATACTATTTTTTAAAGTATTAATATAGTCCCTAATCATTGTCACCTCATTAAAGTAATATGACATGGCACTAAAAAATACAAAAAAATGCTAAGATGTAATTCTTTTATAAGGAAAATAATGTCTTTAAACGTACGTATTCTCCATTTCAACTTTTTTTCTAATTAATTTGTGAAATTCTAAAATTCTAAAAATTGTTATTAATTTTATTTTATTTTAGCTGGTGCAATAGCCTATACTGAAAACTACTTAAAAATTATTACCAAGTACAAAAATGTTATTTTAGAAATTAAAATAAATTTGTCGGAATTCAAATTTTAATTTTTGCAAATTAACTATGATCATCTTTTCATTGATTAAACTTAGAAACCCGATTTTCATGGAGATTAATAGCCATTTGAGAATAATGATATGGTAAAAAATATTATTGTCCCTACTTGGGGACAAAAATTATAACTCAGCATTTTTCTCTTATTTTTATTTTTTTTACGTCGTGTCAACTTATTTAATGAAGTGACAGTATTTGGGAATTATATTAATACTCTCAAAAATAGTATATGGAGATTTTTGAAAAAAAAAATACAAAAACTAAAATAAAACCAAAACAAATGGGTTGTTTTGCCAATAATAATTACACAATTAGTTAATTTGATTTAAATTCCTTATTTTTCTTCTAAATTAACTGTGTGGCATGTTGTTATTGGATGGTGTAAACCACTAGTTTTACATACCATTCTTATATATTTTTCTCTCTTTATATTATAGTATTTGATTACTGTTAAATTTTTCTTGAAATATTTGAATGCACAATCAATTATATTGACTTATATAAAAATTATTGTTACTAATATAAGTTATTATAAGTTTTCTTGATTGGATTAGGGCAGGATTATTTGATTTCACATGATTATTTTGAAAGTATTTAGTAGTTTAAAATAAAAAATTGCGCTCTAAGCGTGGGAGATTTTTATGTTTTATCTTTTATATTTTGTGTAGATGCCAGCTTTCATGACTACAATTCTGTGTGTAATATGTGCTTTGGATAAAAGCATAATAAGAATTAGTTACATGAAGAAGAAAATTGGTAATGTTGAAGGCGACCTTCTAATACCTGCACTTTTGGGACATATACCCACTCAGGCAGAGAGATTTATGGAAGATTTTAAACTTGAGGACCGAGGGTAAACACAAATTTTTGATATATTCAAAGCATCATTGTTCATGGTCTGCTAGTAACCACATGTCTCGGGGTGGCTAGTTATAGATCGGAGCAAGAGGAATTGGTTTACCATGGATGCCTGCAATCCTGCAGTTAGTATGCAGAATGCCCACCTCGGAGTTGGTTCTTAACAAATTTATGGTTCCCCTTTTGGGGGGCTATATGCACGCAATGACTGTGAAGGGAGAAGAGTCTGCTTTTTCTTAAATTTAGGAGTTTCATACACTGGAGAGAAAGTACTGAGTTAAGATATATATGTGAGAAAAAATAATGTATTAATTCCAAAGTATGCAATGTATTACAAGTGGGACCACGGAGTTTAAATTCTCACTCCTCGCTCCCCAAAGTTTAAGTAAGAATGATGGACCCGAAATAGTTTAAGTTTGAACGAGAAGCCGTATGAGGTAAAAATCTCATGTACATTTTTGTAGAGTAACAGTAAGGGTGACTTATCTGCCAACTTTTTCACTATCATCCTTAAAAAATTAAACTCTACCCTACATAAAGTTGTCAGAATACAATTAACCTCTAGATTTGAATTCGGGCGAGCAGTATTTGAGTAGTATTTGAATGTTTTTACACAATCAAGTTCAATTAATATACTCAGTTGGTCGAAGCGTTACCATTTCGGCTATTTTTTTGGTCAAATTTGCCCACAATCGATATCAGTCTTATATGTTCATGGCGTGGATATCAAGAGGATTAAAATTGTGATACCACTTGTAAATGATTGTATACTTTGGGGTCAGATATGCTATTGGCACAAAAATATATAGGAGAATTGTTATTCTCACAAGTAAAAATAAATATTTTCACAAGATCTCTCTCACATAAGTGTGGGATCCATTTACTATTCATGTGAGAGGAAACTTGTGAAACTATCACTTTTGTTGTGAAAATATCAATTCCCAATATATATTACTAGTATACTATTACTACCTAAAAATATGAACTAACATCATATAATAATTGGGGGCAGTATGGGCATAAAGTTGTATATAAATTTCTCTTCCCATATCTCTTGATTTTTAAGATGTGAACTTGATTTTTTCATTATTTTAATTTATTGTTTTATGTTTTCCGAAAATCTCTTCCAAACTAATCGTCGTGGATGAAAATTTCTCCTCTATATCTCCCTATTTTTAAGAAGAAAGTGAGTGATTTTTTATTTTTATTTCTATGCTTTCCAAATAAACGCTTCCAATAAATTTTTTGCAGATTCTTCCATTATTAAACCCAAAGAAATGTGCATATGCTAAATTTTCTCATGCTAGTGTATATACCGTGTTAGGTATTATTTTCTCCTAATGTTTTACCTTTGTTATGTAGGGTCCATCATAGACAAAGATGGAACTTAATTGATACTCTCGTCTAATTTAAGTTTTTTAATTTGCGTAAAAATGCAACAAAGTCATCTTTGAGTAATGTTACGGTGAAAAAAAATGGCCACAAAAAAGTGGTACAAAATTATATGTCGGATTATAATTAGTAGATGTTCCACCATCCATGGTGGGTTCAATGGTCAAACCAATAACTACCATCCACATCATTTTGTATATTCTTTTTGTATCAAATTTTGTAACCAAAATATTATTGGTCATCTTTTATAAGACGGAGGGAGTGCTATCGGGTCCTATTTAACTTTATAGAAATAGAAATTATGTAAAAATTCCAACAATTAGGGAGATTGAGATCCTGTTTGGCGCTAACTTATTTTTCTACTATAAGTTGATTTTTAAGTCAAAAAAGAAGAAGCAAGTATTTGTAAATCATTTTAAAATAAGTTAGTTTGACCAAATGTAATGTCTATTTTGCCTCTCTTTTTGTTAATGTCTTTTTTAGTAATTTTTATATTTGAATTTAACTTATAATGTGCTGAACACCTTCATAATTTGTCTTAACTTAATTTCTGACTTATAGGTTAAATTGATGTCGAACGCTTTTACTTATAAGTCACAACTTAAAACAACTTATAAGTCAACTTATATTTTAACTTTAAGTCATTTTAAAATAAGTCCGAACGGGCTCTGAAAGAAAACAAAATGGTGTTGAAGCAGTTGACAGGACTAGAACCAAGTGTTTGAGAAAACGTAAGAGGCAGGTGTTTACCCTGGGGGTTGGGTGGTCTTCCGCAAAGCTGTCTTCCACACTGTTGACTGATCTATTCTTTTTCTTGTTTATACGGCATTGAACTCCTACAAAAAATGACTTCTTGCGAATCAATTTATTAAAGGACAAAATTACGGGCACATGCATGAAAAAACACTAAAAGGAAGAGTTAGATTTATAAAATGGACTCAAAGTCTAGCAGATAAAGACATCAAGTTCTTTAATTCAAATTCAATTGGCTATGAGAAGAGTTGGTTCAAGTCATTATAAACTATAACATATTTTCTCAAGGTATTTAATGTGGAACAATATATATACTCTAACACTCCCCCTCACGTAGATACGCAAACTTAGAAGAAACTAATAGCAAGACAAGTCCAGAAGAAATTTAGTAACCCAAGGGCAACTATTGGCTCAATTGATAAGTGGTACTAGTTAAGAAATGGGTAATTTGACCAATAAGAAAGTGGACTGTGAGTGGATAAGAATGAAGGTTATGAAGAGTGTTTAATTAGATCGAAAGATAGCCCGCTCTGATACTATGTTAGATTTATAAAATGGGCTCAAAGTCTAGTATATAAATACATTAAGCTCTCTAACTCAAAATTAATTGACTATGAGAAGAGTTGCCCCAAGTTTATAAACTAAACATAATTTCTCAAGGTATTCAATGTGGGACTATATATATATATATATATATATATATATATATATATATATATATATATACACACACACACACACACTCTAACAGGAATAGATGTAATATTATTTATGCATCTCGTGTTAATAATAAAAATTAAAATTAAAAAATTAAAAACAATTTGCTTTTAGATTATTATAAAAAAAACTAGTATGCATTTCCTTGCAAGTCAGAGGCCATCTTTTTCCCTCATTACTTATTATTTTAATATAATAAAAAATTAGATTATCATATGTATTATATAAAACTAAGTAGCAATTTCAAAATAACAAACTTTTGTATTACTGTGTACTTTTGAAATTTAGAAAATTACGTAAATATACCCTTGAAACAAACCTCTATCAATACCGTAAGTGATACTCCGTCCGTTATAAATATAAGATTATTATTGATTTTATTCCGTTATAAATATAAGATTATTATTGATTTTATTAAAGTCAATAATAATATTTAACCGTATAATACAACTCTTTTTATATTAATACAACTCGATTGTATATACTGGTTTATTTGGAATCATGATTTGTACAGAAGACAAAGGACAAAGTGATGTACCTGAAATGGCATACATTGTGAAAAAAGTGGCTTTCTAAATTGGATCTTGATTTCAAGCAATTCAAAATGAGCCGTTTATAAAATTAAGTTGCATTTGTTTAGAAAAAAGTTACATTTCATATGACCTCTATTATATAAGTATTATAGAGTTGTAGTTTTGTGCTATATAAATTCACTTATTCTTGTAAAATGTACATTTTGAACGTGGAATGTGTCTAAATTGTGGACACCTGCCCTATGGTATTTACATAAAACCACAGGCTTATTTGGGGAAATTAAGACTTGAAAGCACATGAAGCTTGCCACTAATTAATAAGCAAGCAAACAAACAAACTAGTAGTAGTGTATATATATAGGTACGTATGGTATTTACATAAAACCACAGGCTTATTTGGGGAAATTAAGACTTGAAAGCACATGAAGCTTGCCACTATTAATAAGCAAGCAAGCAAACAAACTAGTAATAGTGTATATATATAGGTACGTGCCCATTTACATGCAGCAGCCAAGTGTATAAACACAATCATCGGATCTGAATACTAATTCAATTTCAACTTTTCAAGCTCCCAGTGGCTTTCGATTCATTAACACACGTATCCGATATATCACACATCATTTTTGTCTTTTTTCACCCTTTATTTGGTTTTCAGAAAATACTAAAGTTGCAAAAAAGGCACAAGTAGGATTGGCGGGGCGAAATACAACTCAAGAGGCATGATGTTCACCGAATTCAAGCTTTCTCTGGTAAGATCTAGGTTGGAATCTAGAAAATCCAGCAATGTTAGATGGGTCTCTGGTGCCGGGAGAGCCGGTGAAGAAGGTGAATAGTAGTAGTAATTATATCGTAGATGATGAGAAGCGCAGAAGGGAAGCGAAGAAGGCTGTTGAGAATGTTCTGCACATAGTCTGTTGGGGCTCAAGTAGCTTCCAGTGACTCCTCCCGTTATATATAGTATTATTTTTTTATCAAATTTGAAGTATCTTTTTTTAAAAACAATTTTGTTTTTGTTCGTGTCTTTTTGTATGTATCGATACATGTAATGTAATAATGTTATTGAGATGCATAAAAAGTCTGGATACTAAATTATGAAGCATTGTCCTAAAACTCAATTGTAATTTGTATGTATTTAATTAGTCTTGAGTTGGGCTTGCCATCTAATTTTTTTTATTTTTATAACGCAAGTACTATTACCATCGATCTTAGGTAGCGTTTCGTTCAGGTCAAATTAATGTAATAAATTAATGATGCGATAGCTATCAATAATATTTTGGTTACTAAAGTGTGATTACTAAAGATGGATACTAATAGGTTCATGATTCGTACATTTTAAGTTTTATAATTTTGTTCATTTTAATATTATTATTAATTTAATTAATTAGTTTTATTTTGTTTTGCAGGAATTTAAATAAATAAATGAGCTGAGTTGAAAAAGGGAGTTCTAGAAGTTTCCTAATTGATTTTTGTTTGGACTCCGATAAAGAGCTGTGCAATAAAGAAATACTTGGCAGATGGAGATAAAGAGTTTGATCCGAAATAGAGAAGAAAAATAGTCCAAGTTTATTGTACTAGTTTGGAGCACAAGGAATTTATCCCTGTAAAGTACTAAGAGTGATTGGGTAGGTATATGAATTATGTATTAATTTGTATCCCTGTAAAGTAGTAAGAGTGATTGGGTAGGTATATGAATTATGTATTAATTTGTATCCCTGTAAAGTAGTAAGAGTGATTGGGTAGGTATATGAATCAGTAGTAGTAGATTAAATTACTTTGGAACATATTTTTTTTTTTTTAATTTTATGTTTAATCTTCTTCTTCTTTATCTTAATTGTTTTATTTATTTTCATGTCTAATTAAATTCTTTAATCAAGGATGAAGTCGAAATTTAATAATTATTCATGATAATATTCTTCATCTCTTCTATTATTTATATTTTAATGTTTAATTGATTTCGCCTTATTTTTTGTTATTGAAATACACTCGTTTTATAATTCTTATATGGTTTTAAATTAATGAAATGGTTTTGATATATTAATGTTAAGATATGAATTTTTATCATGATGATTATGTATTTATAATTGCATGTACATGAATAATGCAGCTAGCTATATGTTCGTGATGTCTAAAGCAAAATACGTGTACACAAGAAGATATTAACTACAACTGGCAGCATAGTTTTCTCAAAGCCGCAGAGGATAGGGTATAGAGTCGTCGAACTTACAAAGTAAATTAAATTATAATAAGATCTAATGCACAGCTGGCAACGGAACATTCTAAACTAATCAGAATATTTTTTATTGCTTTTTGATGAAGTCTAATAATTAAATGCATCTATGGTTGCATCTAGCAAGTACTAGAAAGAACTAATGCTTCTCAACTGAAATGTACCTCAGCAACAAATGCACCAGCATGAGTGTTGTCCTTAAAAGCAGTCTTTGGTAAGCGGATAATTAAGTGCCGAGAAAATTCTTCTGCCAACAATATTATCACAGAAATAATTAGAATTAACGTAGGCCCATCGAATAATCTTACACATAAACATTTTACTTAAACCAAGCAAAAAATCAATATTTTATGAAAACATTAACCCTTAAGAGAATTTTTATACATAAATTTTTTACTTTTAATCAAGGCAAAAATAATATTAATTTATACTCTATCTGACACTACACTTATTGGTCCAACTCAGCCACCGGGAGATGATTGAACCTTGGTGGTTAGACGATCCTGAAATCAAATGTAAACTAAATCAATATGATTTATAAATTTATCGATGCATCACGTCTTAGCTTTCCTATTAAGGGCTTTGATTGTTATTCCATCTGTTTCATAAAAAAACCTTATTTGACTAATATGATTTTAGTTAACTTACAAAACATTAATTTTTTTTATTAATTTTCAAATAAATTTTTTGTAATTACTTATATATTTTAATTATTTCACAATATTAATAATTGCATTAATTAATCAAAATCAAATAACTTCACATAAGTTTTGAATTTTAAAATTTCATAAATTGACTAGGAAAAAAACTCTTATTGCTGTTTTTTTTTTTGGGGAACAAAAGGAGTAATTAATTCAGATAAAAAAAGAAGGAACATGCAATTAAGTTGGAGATAGAGTTGAGGAGGATATTATTAGTAGTAGGTAGATAGCTTACAGTGATGAAGTTGCCAGAGTTTTGGCCGTGAGCTCTATATATATATGGTAATTGTTTGAAACACTTATAGTTTGTGGGAATAATTAGGAGTAGTGTTTGGTAGTTTGTTTAAGCTGTTATCATCATCCCAATAAGGGGCTTTTCGTGACTGGTGGTGGAGAATGTATCGGAGGAGGAGGTGGTTGCTCATTTTGAGAACCAAACAGGTAATTAACCAAGTGAACTCGATCTTAATTTCCACCACCGCCAGAGTTTGAGTTGTTTCCACTACCTCTATATATCCATGCTTCCTCTAGCCATATCTACTACACTAATTAATTTGATCTCTTGTTTTTTAGTTATGAGTATTAGGTACGTAGAATATATATAGTGGGAGCAGGGACGAAGTTAGACTTTTTAAAATATGAATCTTAACGATTTTTTGATATATATAGCAACGGATAAATTAATTTTTTTGATTAATTTTTAAATTTGGTTTTTAAAGATTGGGTACTGATTTTTGTCTATTTTATTCTAAAGTACTTATTATGAATATTTCATTCTTAAGTACTTATATTGACTATTTATTTTATTCTGAAGTAGAACTAATTATTTTCATTATTTTATTGTGAAAGTACTTATTTTGACTACTTTATGAGTTAGGGGTAATATATTTTTAATTAAAATTAATTAGGGATACCATATTGAAAATTTACATAACCCTATTAATTATATATATATGAAATGTTGTAATTACCTGACTTAAGTATATTTCTTCATATATGTCCAAATAACCAGAACATTATTTATTAATTAGTAGTGGAGTTCTTATTATGCGTGCATGTCAAATGCACATTAAAATCGATTTTGGGTAGTTTCGATAATCCATACGGCCGATATGGTCAGTATAAAATAATATAATTTTGTTAAATAAGATCATTATAATTTTTTTTATCATGTCACCTGTCAATAATTCGAGAATGGTGATAAGATTTTATTTATTTAGTGTTTTTAGAAAAGAGGGGGCACTTATGTTTAGGACTGCTTACATAATGCACTTATTGATTCTAATTATTGTTTTTGTTAATAACCAAATTTAAATATGTAGTTTGTGCTTTGTAGTAAAAAAAAATATTAATTACTCATTTCAAGTGTAAATTGTTTAAAATAATAGTTTCGGTAAATAAAGAGAAGTAATGGGTGAAATTACTGAAATAAAAGTGGTTATATTAGAAATATACTTGGTCAAACTATGATTATTATATTTGACAAATAATCAAAAATATCAACTGATACTCATTTTAAATGTGCAATGCAATGATACGCTATTAATGAGGAGAGTCCTGTTATATATTACGATAAATTTAACCCGATTACAATTATGAAGTTTATAAATACATGATATTAGTAAGAATTATAGGGGACCCCATTTTTTACACATATCTCCACAAAAAGATTACCACTAAGTCTGTTAATACTTATTCACGTAACTAATAATCGAAAAATCGACCAAACCATTTGTAATATATATCATTTTCTTAATAAGATAAGGTTCAAAGACCCTTTTTTAGACTTAGGTTGAAAGTTTTAAAAAAACAATTGTCCACCTGCAAATGATAAGATTCAACATGATTATTCTCATAAAAAAATGATTACAAGTAGTTTTAAAAATTAGATTATCAGTATTTATATTTTTCAAAACTAATTATAAACATATTAATTGTTTATAAACTATTCCAAACAACTTCCAAGGAAGATGTAGTATTATACAATATTCTTTAAAATGTTATAGTATCATCCAAGTTAAATAATTCATAATATACTACATCAATAATTAAAAAAAAAAGAGACAAAAATACCATTTTCGGCATTGTACTGTTTTTTTAGTTTTATTTTAGTATTATAAAATTTTATTTCATAATTATCTATATACAATTTTATATATAAACAATGTTGTTGTTAATAAGTATGAGAGGTAACGATACTCCTTTTATTTTGTCCTATGAATAGCATAATTTAACATAAAAACTTTCATAATTAATTTATTCCAATCCAACTTCTATGCACAAAAATTTAGCAATTAATAATAATAATTTACATATTTGTAGAATTATTAATTTTTATTATATATTTTTTATGATAACAAACTAATCAAAAGAACTTTGATGTAATTTTAATATGAAGTATTTGCCTTATATTTGATATGCATGATGCATGATAGGCAAGAATTTTGAAAACTCTTTTGGTAATTTTTTCTTATTTTTCTTTATAAATTTATTTGTTCACATTACACTATTTTACTTGATTATGTGTACACAAACAATGCATTTGTGAACAATTAAAATTTGCTAGACGTTAAGTTAAACAAATGAACTTCAAACTTTATTGCTTACCCAATTGATTGAACTTGATAAAAATCCAAACTCATTTCTTATGATTTAAATCAAAAATTTAAGCAAATAAAATTATTGCATTTTTTATTCAAACTTTATTACTTACCCAATTGATTGAACATGATGAAAATCCAATTATTGCATTATTTAAATAAATGCGGTCAACTCAAATAAAATTTTATTTGAAGTAAATTCATGCAAATTAGTTGCTATCTTATTTTTTTGGAAAAAACATATTCTAATTTCTTACTCTACCTAACATTGTTAGTGATATAATATTTATATATAATTATATCGCTCAAATTGAATTAATAATTTTGGAAAAGAGAGTATATGGTTTAAATATTACCGTTTGGAGTCTTTATGCCTGCGTTTAAAGAAAGCAAAATAATTTGCAATAAATGTAAGAAGATACGGAAGCCATAAATCTAGACTTCATCCCCCACTTTTTCCCCGCAACGAAACTCTCCTCTCTCTATGCGTCAATGGTCGGCCGTAATTCACCACTGCCAATTCTTTTTCTCTGTGTTTTGCTTGGATTCGCGGCCCCATAATCCCCCTATGCAAAACCCTCGATTCCACTCCTTCATCTTTCCCCGCTGAAAACCCTAATTTCCCTGTACAAAACCCTCGATTCCTCACTTTCTTAATTTCCCCATACGAAACCCTAATTTCCCTCGATATCATGACCATCGAAGGCGCTCTTCTCTTCGGTGTTGGATGCGGCTCTCTTACTGCCGCCGCCATGCGCCACCATGTACCTGATTTGGTCCTAATTGGCAGGCGGTAGAAAGATGCTGGATATTCGTTTCCCTGTTGTAAGTCTCTCTGCCTTAATCTTTCTTTATAAATTATAATTGTCTTTATAATTGTCTGTAATTTTAGCTTTTGTATATGAATGATTACTTCTTGTTTGTACCGAGCTGAATATGAATTTTTTGTTTGTTTGTTTTGCTTTTAACCAGATATGGTTTGTTTATGGGGATAATTGCATCTATAATATTTAGGTTTGCTTATGTTTGTGTTTAAGTATGGTAATTATATCATGAATGTTCTGATCCTATATATGGAATTGTACCCTTTTATTTTTATTTTATTTTTATATAATTGTTAACTGAAATTGGATCGACTTAGGTTTGTATTAGAATATAACCTTTACTGATTCTTATGGTATGGGATTAGATTCTGATAAATATAGTTTTCTCATAACTTAAGGATCAATTATAAATGGGATTTTTACCTGTAGGCACATACACTCTCTTGCTTCTTTTTCTTTTAATCCTTACCTACTATTAATTTGCATTGGTCTATAATTCATTTGTCCTTTTATATTAATTTTTTTATCTTTTTATTTAGTCCTCTAAATTTTATAAAATTCTTGTTTTACCCCACACAATTTATACAAAGCGTGTGCCATCAGTACTAGTATATATATATATATATATATATATATATATATATGTAATCTTATTGATTTGCTACTTTATTTGCTCCCTCCATTTCAAAATATATGCAATCTAGCACATCTCTATGAATAGTAAAGCTGCAATATCATATGGTACTCGGTAATTATAAAGATAAGTGTTTACTTTCAAATACTGTATTATAAATTTGCATGTGTATTGATCCAAACTGATTCAAGAACTACATTTTTGAATAAATGGAATCATTTGACTTTCTTTTTTTCTGTTCTATTTTCCTTTCTGTTTATCAGAAGCATCTAGCCACTAGCAATACTATGTGGGCTATGCTGAGTTTTTATTTTGGTACTTTTCGGATGGTTGAGAGGTTGTCTTCTAATGCTGACTTACAGATTGTTGAGTTGCCTACTCATCAATACTATGTGGGTGTCCAATTCCAATTCCATCCCGAGTTCAAATCAAGGCCAGAAAAACCTTCTGCTCTTTTCTTAGGTACTTGTCTTTCATCTTTTCCTCTTACCATTAACTTCTGTTTTTTTATTCTGGTGTTGTGGCTTTCGTACCTGAACTAATATGATAAAAACCTTGTGTTGTATCTGATAGTTTTATGACCCCAGCAAAAGGCTAAGGAATTTGGGTTAATTGGTGAGGTAAAAGATCAGAGGTCGATGGCTCTAGTCACTGATGCTGTTGAACGCTAAGATAAATGCTCAAATTAAGATATGAAGGTATGATATATTGCCCTCTCTCTCAATTTTGGATGCCCTCTACTCCCTCCGTTCCATAATATAAGATATCTTGCATTTCATAAATTCTTTAATTTACGAAAGGTAAGTGATCTTATACTTTGGAATGAAGGTAGTACATTCTCTGCCTTAATTTTTTCTGCCTGGTGCATTGAAATCTGCATGTCTGATATTTTTTCAATGTATTACAATATTTGTGAGTGTTGTATTACAATAATTGTGGATGTGTTGTATTACAATAAATGTGGGTGCTTGCACTTGTGAGAAATTTTGTTTATGATTGTGCCTATTTGTGAGTGTTGTATTACAATAACTGTGGATGTGTTGTATTACAATAAATGTGGGTGCTTGCACTTGTGAGAAATTTTGTTTATGATTGTGCCTCCAATTTGCTATCTTTAGAAATTGTAACTTTTACAATCTAAACTTTTTACTTTCTCCCCGTTAAAAGTTTTTACTTCTCATCTCTAGAAAATTTTCACAATCTCTCCCTCAAAAGTTTTTACCTCTCATTTTTCGAAATTTTTAACTCTTCCTCTAAAAAGATTTTACTTTCTACGTACTGAAATTTTTATTTCCAGTCTCACAAGTTTTTCAATTTCTCCTCAAACGTTTTTCACTCCCTCCCCATCAAAAGTATCTAGTTACTATCTCTCCGGAAATTTTTAAATTTCAGTTTCTAAATTTTTCATTCTCTACCATAAAAGTTTTTTATTTTCTCTCACAAAAAAGTTTTTAACTTTCTCTCAAAGATTTTAACATTCTCGAAGGTAATCTTTTTACTTCTTATCTCCCCAAAATTTTAAATTTCAGTCTCGAAATTATTCACTTTCTCTTTTTTTTTTAACATTTTCTCTCTTAAAAGTTTTTACTTATCTTTCTAAAATTTTAAATTCTAGTCTCTAAATTTTTCACTTTCTCTCGCTCAAAAGTTTTTAACCTTGATTCTAACTTTTCCTCTTAAAAAAGTTTTTACTTCTTAACTCCCGAAATTTGAAATTTTAGTTTCTAAATTATTCTCTACCTCAAAAGTTTTTACTTCTCATCTCTCCAAGTTTTAAATTTTAGTTTCTAAATTAACTTTTTCTCCCTCAAAAGATTTTAACTTTTGTCCGCAAAAGTTTTTAACACTCTCTCTAAAGTTTTTATTTCTCTCTCCAAAATTTTAAATTCAAGTCTCTAAAGTTATTACTTTTTATCGATCAAATGATTTTAACTTTCTCTCCCTCAAAAAATTAACTCTCCCTCAAAAAATTTAACCTAATTTTTTTTCAACTTTCTCTCCCTCAAAAGATTTTAATTCTCTCTCAAAAGTTTTGTCTTTGCTCCCAATTTTTAAATTCCATTCTCTAAATTTATCACTTTCTCTCACTCGAAAGTTTTTAACTCTCCCTCAAAAGTTTTTAACTTTCTCTCTCAATAGATTTTAACTTACTTCCTCAAAAGATTTGGACTTTTCTACCTAAAAAAGTTTTTACTTCTTTATTTCTCACAAATTTTAAATTTGTCTCTAAATTATTCAATATATCTCCATCAAAAGTTTTTAACTTCCTCTCTCTCAAAAGATGTTCCCTCTTTCCTAAAAAAGTTTTTACTTCTTGACTTTCCAAAATTTTAAATTTCAGTATCTCAAGTTTTTAATTTTCTTTACCTCAGAAGATTATAACATTCTCTCCCTCAAAAGTTTTTGCACTCAAAAGTTTTTACTTCTCTCCAAAATTTTAAATTCCAATTTCTAAATTATTCACTTTTTTTAGCTCAAAAGTTTTTACTTCTTGTCTCTCCAGTTTTAAATTTCAACCTCTAAATTATTCATTGTCTCCCTCAAAAGTTTTTCACTTTCTCTTTCTTAAATTTTTTAACACATTCTTTCTCTCAAAGGTAGTCATCTCTCTAGATTTTTAAATTCTAGTATCTAAATTATTCATTTTCTATCGCTTAATTTTTTTTCATTTTCTCCCCTTCAAAAGATTTTAACTTTTCTTCCTGAAAATGTTTTTTCTTCTCAAGTCTTCAAAATTTTAAATTTCAGTCCCTAAATTATTCATCTTCTTTCACCCAAACAATTTTAATGCTCTCTCCCCCAAAAGTTTTTGACATCTTCTCCCTCCTAAATTTATACTTCTTATATCTCCAATAATTTAAATTTCAATCTCTAAACTGAATACTTTCTCTTGCACAAAAGTTTTCAACTTTTTCTCCCTCAAAACTTTTTCCCTCAAAAGCTTTTAACTTTTTCTCCCTCAAAAGATTTTAACTGTGTTTTACATGCACCTCTCCAAAATTTTAAATTCCAGTCTCTAAATTATTCACTCACTCTGTCTCATAGGTTTTTAACACGCTCTCAAATGTTTTTAACTTTCTCTCCCTCAAGTTTTTAACATTCTCTAATTTTTTAAATTTCAATCGCTAGACTGTTCAGTTTCTCTTGATTTATAGATTTTTTAACTCTCTCCCTCAAGTGATTTTAAAATTCTCCCCTTTAAAAGTTTTTAAAATTCTCTTCCTAAAAAGTTTTTACTTCTTATTTCTCGATTTTTTTTTTAAATTTTAGTCTCCAAGGTATTCAGTTTCTCTCGCTCAAATGTTTTAAGATTTGAACATTTCCTCAGTCAAAAGTTTTAACATTGTATCCCTCAAAAGTTTTAATTATTCTCCCTCAAAAGTATTTACTTATCTCTTGGAAAATTTTAAATTCTAATCTCAAAAGGTTTTACTTGTCACTCCACATTTTTAAATTTCAATCTCTAAATTATTCACTTTCTCGTGCGCAAAAGTTATTCACTTTTTGTTACTCAAAAGTCTTTACTTCTTGTCTCCAAAATTTTAAATTTCAGTCTCTAAATTATTCCTTCTCTCCTATAAAGTTTTTGACATTCTCTCCCTCAAGATTTTAACTTTCGCTCCCTCAAAAGTTTTAACATTCTCCCTCAAAAGCTTTTACTAATCTCTCAAAAATTTTAAATTCAAGTCTAAATTATTCACTTTCACCGTTTCCTTCAAAAGTTTTTACTTCTCATCTCCAAATTTTTAAATTTCGGTCTCTAAATTATTCACTTTCTCCCGCTCAAAAGTTTTGAATTTTCTCTCCTTGAAAAGATTCCAACTTTTCCTCCTAATTTTTTTTGTACTTCTTAACTACCGAAAATTTTAAATTTCAGTTTCTAAATTAATTCTCTCCCTCAAAAGTTCTTGTCATCTCTCCAAATTTTAAATTTCAGTTTCTAAAATAACTCTCTTTCAAAAGATTTTAACACTCTCCCGCAAAAGTTTTTAACATTCTCTTTAAAGTTTTTATTTCTCTCCAGAATTTTAAATTCTAGTCTCAAGTTATTACTTTAATTGATCAAGTGATTTTAACCAAGATTCTAAAAGGCGGGCGGCCGTGGGGGGGGGGGGGGGCTAGCGCCGAGGGGGCCTAGGGGGTTGGGTTTTATATTTTAAGCCAATTTTAATATTTTATCTTACATTTATCTAAACAAAACAATAATATAAAGCAAAACAATCTATAATAAAAATAATAAAGGCATTTTCTTAAAGTTCAAACACATTCATATTGTCAATGTCAAAGTTCAAACACAAACATGCAATTGTTCAAAGTTCAAACACAAACAAATAATAAAAAATACAAACTAATAGTCCTCATCTCTGTATCCCTCTATATCTAACTCTTCTTTTCCATATCCCTCCAAGATAATGTCACCATCGGACTCGTACTCCTCATCTCCCTCTTTCTCCGTGTCATATTGCCTCGTCTAGGCCCTGCCTAGGCGGGCTGGAGCGGCCTAGGCCCTACCTAGGCGGCCTAGGGTATTTTTTTGCCTAGGCGCGGCTCTAGGGGAAGCCTAGGGCCTAGGCGGGGCCTTTTAGAACACTGATTTTAACTCTCTAAAAAAATTTAGGTTAAATTTTTTTGTAACTTCCTCTCCCTTGAAAGATTTTAAGTCTCTCTCAAATTTTTTTTCTTTGCTCCTAGTTTTTAAATTCCAATTTCTAAATTAATCACTTTCTCTTGCTCAAAGGTTTTTAACTCTCCCTCAAAAGCTTTTAACTTTCCCCCTCAAAAGATTTTTACTTGCTCTCCCTCAAAAGATCTAAACTTTTCTACCTAAAAAAGTTTTTACTTTATTTCTCAAAAATTTTAAACTTTAGTCTCTAAATTAATCAATATCTCTCCCTCAAAAGTTTTTAACTTTCTCCCTCTCAAAAGATTTTCCCTTTCTTTCCTACAAAAGTTTTTACTTTTTGACTTTCCAAAATTTTAAATTTCAGTATCTAAAGTTTTTAATTTTCTCTACCTTAGAAGATTTTAACATTCTCTCCCTCAAAAGTTTTTGTACGCAAGAATTTTACTTCTATCCAAAATTTTAAATTTCAATTTCTAAATTATTCACTTTTTTTAGCTCAAAAGTTTTTACTTCTCTCCAAAGTTTTAAATTTCAGTCTCTAAATTATTCACTGTCTCCCTCAAAAGTTTTTGACTTTCTCTTTCTTTATTTTTTTAACACATTCTTTCTCTCAAAAGTGTTTAGTCATCTCTGTAGATTTTTAAATTCTAGTCTCTAAATTATTCATTTTATCTCGCTCAAATTTTTTTCATTTTCTCCCCTTCAAAAAATTTTAACTTTTCTTCCTAAAAATGTTTTTCCTTCTCCAAAATTTTAAATTTCAGTCCCTAAATTGATCATCTTCTTTCGCTCAAACAATTTTAGCGTTCTCTCCCCCCCAAAGTTTTTGGCATCCTCTCCCTCCAAAATTTTTACATTTTATATCTCCAAAATTTTAATATATTTCAATCTCTAAACTGAATACTTTCTCTTGCACAAAAGTTTTCAACTTGTTCTACCTCAAAATCTTTTAACTTTTTCTCTCTCAAAAGATTTTAACTTTGTGTTTTTACTTTCTCCAAAATTTTAAATTCCAGTCTCTAAATGATTCACTCACTATGTCTCATAGGTTTTTAACATTCTCCCCCTCAAGTTTTTAACATTCTCTCCCTTAAAAGTTTTTACTTATCTCTAATTTTTTAAATTTCAATCGCTAAACTATTTAATTTCTCTCGCTTTATAGATTTTAACTTTTTCCCTCAAATGATTTTAACATTTTCCCCTTCAAAAGTTTTTAAATTCTTTTCCTCAAAAGTTTTTACTTCTTATATCTTGAATTTTTAAAATTTCAGTATCTAAATTATTCAGTTTCTGTCGTTCAAAAGTTTTTGACTTTCTCTTCCTCAAAATAACATTTTCTCTCTCAAAAGTTTAGCATTCTATCCCTCAAAAGTTTTAATTATTCTTTTTCAAAAGTATTTACTTATCTGTTGAAAATTTTAAATTCTAACCTCAAAAGGTTTTACTTCTTGTCACACCACATTTTTAAATTTCAATCTCTAAATTATTAGCTTTCTCTTGCGCAAAAATTATTCACTTTCTGTCACTCAAAAGTCTTCTCGCCAAATTTTTAAATTTGTCTCTAAATTATTCCCTCTCCTATAAAGCTTTTGACATTCTCTCCCCCAAGATTTTTACTTTCTCTCCCTCAAAATTTTAAACATTCTCTCTCAAAAGCTTTTACTTATCTCTCCAATATTTTAAATTCCAGTCTCTAAATTATTCGCTTTCACCCTCTCCTTCAAAAGTTTTTACTTCTCATCTCCAAATTTTTAAATTTCAGTCTCTAAATTATTCACTCTCCCGCTCAAAAGTTTTTAACTTTCTCTGCTTTAAAAGATTCAACATTTCCTCTTAAAACAGTTTTTACTTCTTAACTCTCGAAAGTTTTAAATTTCAGTTTCTAAATTATTCTCTCCCTCAAAAGTTTTTACTTCTCATTTCTCTTCTCTCCAAATTTTAAATTTCAGTTTCTAAATTAACTCTCATTCAAAAGATTTTAACTCTCTCCCGCAAAAGTTTTTAACATTCTAAAGTTTTTATTTCTCTCCAAAAATTTAAATTCTAGTATCTAAAGTTACAACTTTTATTGATCAAATGATTTGAACTTTCTCTCCCTCAAAAGATTTTAGTTTTCTCTCAAAAGTTTTTTCTTTGCTCCCAATTTTTAAATTTCAGTCTCTAAATTAATCACTTTCTCTCCCTCGAATGTTTTTAACTCTCCCTCCAAAGTTTTAAACTTTCTCCCTCAAAAGTTTTTAACTTTCTCCCTCAATAGATTTTAACTTACTCTCCCTCGAAAGATCTCGACTTTTCTCAAAAAATTTAAATTTTAGTTTTTAAATTATTCAATCTCTCTCCCTAAAAAGTTTTTAACTTCCTCTATCTCAAAAGATTTTCCCTTTCTTTCCTAAAAAAAGTTTTTACTTGACTTTCCAAAATTTTAAATTTCAGTATCTAAAGTTTTTAATTTTGTCTACCTCAGAAGATTTTAACATTCTCTCCCTCAAAAGTTTTTACTTCTCTCCAAAATTTTATATTCCATTTTCTAAATTATTCACTTTTTTAACTCCAAAGTTTTTACTTTGTAGCCTAAGTTTTAAATTTTAGTCTCTAAATTATTCATCGTCTCCCTCAAAAGTTTTTAACTTTCTATTTCTTAAGTTTTTAACACATTCTTTCTCTCAAAAGTGTTTAGTCATCTCTCTAGATATTTAAATTCTACTCTCTAAATTATTCATTTTCTCTCGCTCAAATTTTTTTCATTTTCGTTCCTTCAAAAGATTTTAATTTTTCTTCTTGAAAATGTTTTTCGTTCTCAAGTCTCCAAAATTTTAAATTTCAGTATCTAAATTATTCTTCTTCTTTCGCTCAAACGATATTAGCGTTCTCTCCCCCAAAAGTTTTTGACATCCTCTGCCTCCCAAATTTTTACTTATATCTCCAAAATTTTAAATTTCAATCTCTAAACTGAATACTTTCTCTTGCACAAAAGTTTTCAACTTTTTCTTCCATTTTGCACATTGCAACTTATTCTTCAAAACGTGAAACTTTGCATTACGCACTTTTAACGAACGACATTTAACACTTGCAACCAAAAATCCGTCACTAAAAGTGACTGGGTTAGTGTTTAAAAGTGACGGATTTTGCACTTTTAGCGACGAATTTTTGGCTGGAGGGTTTTATGTACCGATTCGCTAAAAGTGCGGGTGCAAAATGTCACATTTTAAAGTATACGGTGCAATTTGCAAAAAGGGGTAAATTTGGGGATGTAAAGTGCATTTAACTCTCAAAATTATAGACATTCTCTCTTTCAAGTGTTTTTACTTTCTCGAAAATTTTAAAAAATTCACTCTTTTTTATTCACTTTGTCAATGTTTTTGAATATTCTCTCTCTCAAAAATTTTCAAATATCTCTCCCTTGAAAGATTTCTAAGTTTTCCTCCTAAAAAGGTTGTTACTTCGTAACTCCTAAATTTTAAATTCATTCTCTAAATTTTTCACTTTCTCCCCCCTCAAATGTTTTTGCTTCTCTCCAAAATTTTAAATATCAGTCTCTAAGTTATTCACTTCCTCTCACTCAATTTTTTTTAAGCTTTCTCTCCCTCAAAAGATTTAACTTTCAGTCCGTCAAAATATTTTAACATTCAGTCTCTAAATTATTCACTTTTCTCTCCCTCAAAAGTTTTACTTATCTATCCAAATTTTACGAGGTTACCACAAGGACGCCTTCGGCATAAGTGTCTAAATTATTCACCGTCTCTCAGCTGGAAAGTTTTTTTTTCCCCAAAAGTTGTTCACTTTCTTCCCCTTAAAAGTTACGTATTTCCTATCTTTCAAATTTTTTACATTCTTTCCATAAAAAAATTTACTCATTTCTAAACTTTTCGGTTTTTCTCGCTCAAAAGTTTTTAACTCTCACTCCCTTAAATGTTTTTAATCTTTTCTCTCAAAAGTTTTTACTTCTCTCCAAATATTTAAATTTCAGTCTCTAATTTATTCACTTTCTCTCTCTCTCTCTCAATTTTTAACTTTCTCCCCCAAAAGCTTTTATCATTCTCTTTCTCAAAAGTTTTTACTTCTCATCTTTCCAATTTTGGAATTTCAGTGTCTAAATTACTCACTCTCTTGCTCAAAAGTTTTTAACGTTCTCTCCCTCAAAAGTCTATAAATTTCAGTATCTTAAATTTACTCTCGCTCAAAAGTTTTAACTTTCTCTTTCAAAAGATTTTTACTTTGTCTCCCTCAAAAGTTTTTTACATGTTCTCTCACAAACTTTGTTATCTCTTCGAAATTTTAAATTCTAGTCTCTAACATATTAATTCTCTCCCTCAAAAGTTTTTAACTTCTCCGTCAAAAGATGAACGTTTTCTCGCTCAAAAATTTTGACACGAAGATTTTAACATTCACTCTCAAAAAAGTTTTTAATTCTCATCTCTCCAAAATTTTAAATTTCACTCATTAAATTACTCACTCTCTCTTGCTTAAATGTTTTTAAATATTTCTCTCCCTAATTTTTTGTTTTTAACATTATTTCCCTCTAGTTTTTCACTTCTCATCTCTCCAAAATTTTAAATATCTTTCTCTAATTTATTCACTTTGTCTCTGTAAAAAGTTTTTCACACTCTAAATTTATACTTTTATTCGTAGTATTAAATTCCACTCTAATTTATTCCTTTACTCTCGTTCAAAAGATTTTTACTTCCTCTCTCTCAAAATTTTAGATTTTAACTTGTCATCCTAAAAAACATTTTACTTCTTAACTTTAAATTTAAAAATTTCAGTATTTTAATTATTCACTCTCTCTTGCTCAAAAGATTTTAACTTTCCCTCCCTCAAAAGATTTTACTCTATTCCAAGTTTTTAACATTTTTTCTCTCAAAAGTTTTTGCTACTAATCTTGCCAATTTTTTAAATTTCACCCTCTATCCCTTAAAAGTTAACATTCATCCTCTCAAAAGTTCGTACTACTAATCGTGCCAATTTTTTAAATTTCACGCTCTAAATTATAAACTTCCTCTCCCCTCAGAAGTTTTTAAGTTTCTCTCCCTCAAAATATATTAACTTTCTCTCAAAAGATTTTAATTTTTCTTTCTAAAAAAGATCTACTACTTAGCTCTCTAAAATTTTAAATTTCAGTCTCTAAATTATTCATCATCTCTTCCTCAAAAAGTTTCTATTACTTAACTCTCTAAAATTTTAAATTCTAGTCTATATTATTCGCTTTCTCGCTCAAATATTTTTAACTTTCTCTCCGTCAAAAGATTTTAACTCTTCTTAAATATCAAAATTTGACTCTTTCTCGGAAGTTTCTCTTTCTCAAAAACTTTTCACTTTCTCTCCATCAAAGTTGATACTTCATATCTTTCAAAACTGTAAACATTCTCTCTAAAGTTTTTATTTCTCTCTCCAAAATTTTAAATTCTAGTCTCAAGTTATTATTTCTATCGATCAAATGATTTTAACTTTGTCTCTCAAAAAATTTAATCTAATTTTTTGTTAACTTCCTCTCCTTTAAATGATTTTTACTGTCTCAATTTTTTTTCTTTGCTCCTAGTTTTTGAATTCCAGTCTGTAAATTAATCACTTTCTCTTGCTCGAAGGTTTTTAACTCTCTCCCTCAAAAGCTTTTAACTTTCTCCCTCAAAAGATTTTGACTTACTCTCCCTCAAAAGATCTAGACTTTTCTACCGAAAAAAGTTTTTACTTATTTATTTCTCAAAAATTTTAAACTTTAGTCTCTAAATTATTCAATATCTGTCCCTCAAAAGATTTTCCCTTTCTTTCCTACAAAAGTTTTTACTTCTTGACTTTTCAAAATTTTAAATTTTAGTATCTAAATTTTTTAATTTTCTCTACCTCAGAAGTTTTTAACATTCTCTCCCAAAATTTTACTTCTATCCAAAATTTTAAATTCCAATTTCTAAATTATTCACTTTTTTTAGCTCAAAAGTTTACCTATCTCTCCAAAGTTTTAAATTTCAGTCTCTAAATTATTCACTCTCTGTCTCATAGGTTTTTAACATTCTCTCCCTGAAAAGTTTTTACTTATCTCTAATTTTTTATATTGCAATCGCTAAACTATTAAGTTTCTCTCGCTTTATAGATTTTAACTCTCTCCCTCAAATGATTTTAACATTTTCCCCTTCAAAAGTTTTTAAAATTCTTTTCCTCAAAAGTTTTTACGTCTTATCTCTTGAATTTTTTAAATTTCAGTATCTAAATTATTCAATTTCTGTCGCTCAAAAGTTTTTAACTTTCTTTGCCTTAAAATAACCTTCTATCCCTCAAAAGTTTTAACATTCTATCCCTCAAACGTTTTAATTATTCTCTCTCAAAAGTATTTACTTTGCTCTTGAAAATTTTAAATTCTAACCTCAAAAGGTTTTACTTCCTGTCACTCCACATTTGTAAATTTCAATATCTAAATTATTCACTTTCTATTGCGCAAAAGTTATCAACTTTCTGTCACTCAAAAGTCTTTACTTGTCTCTTCAAATTTTTAAATTTTAGTCGCCAAATTATTCCCTCTCCTATAAAGCTTTTGACATTCTCTCCCAAAGGATTTTAACTCTCTCCCTCAAAAGTTTAAACATTGTCTCTCAAAAGCTTTTACTTATCTCCAAAATTTTAAATTCCAGTGTCTAAATTATTCACTTTTACCCTCTCCTTCAAAAGTTTTTACTTCTCTCCAAATTTTTAAATTTCAGTCTAAGATTCTAACTTTTCCTCTTAAAACAGTTTTTACTTCTTAACTCCCGAAATTTTTAAATCAGTTCCAAAATTATTCTCTCAAAAGATTTTGACTACTCGGTTTGTCTCCCTCAAAGGCTTTTAACATTCTCTTTATCAAAAGTTTTTACTTCTCATCTTCCCAATTTTGGAATTTCTTTGTCTAAATTACTCACTCTCTTGTTCAAAAGTTTTTAACGTTCTCTCCCTCAAAAGTCTATAAATTTCAATCTCTAAAATTTACTCTCGCTCAAAAGTTTTTAACTTTCTCTTTCAAAAGATTTTTACTTTGTCTCCCTCAAAAGTTTTTTACATTTTCTCTCTCAATTTGTTTTACTTATCTCTTCAAAATTTTAAATTCTAGTCTCTAACTTATTAATTCTCCCTTAAAAGTTTTTAACTTCTTCTCCCTCAAAAGATGCGCGTTTTCTCGCTCAAAATTTAGACATGAAGATTTTAACATTCGCTCTCTCAAAAAGTTTTTAATTCTCATCTCTCCAAAATTTTAAATTTTGCTCATTAAATTACTCGCTTTCTCTCGCTCAAATGTTTTTAAATTTCTCTGCCTCAAAATAATTTAACTTAGTCTCCCTAATTTTTTGTTTTTAACATTACCTCCCACAAGTTTTTTACTTCTCATCTCTCCAAAATTTTAAATATCTTTCTTTAAATTATTCACTTAGTCTCCCTCAAAAGTTTTTAACACTCTAAATTTTTACTTTTATCCCTAAAAAGTTTTATTAAATATCACGTCTAATATAATTCCCTTACTCTCGTTCAAGAAGATTTTTACTTCCATCTCTCTTCAAAATTTTATTCATGTCATCCTAAAAATTACATTTACTTAACTTTAAATTTAAAAATTTCAGTCTTTTAATTATTCACTCTCTCTTGCTCAAAAGATTTTAACTTTCCCCTCCTCAAATGATTTTACTCTATCCAAGTTTTTAACATTCTTTCCCTCAAAAGTTGTTAGTGCTAATCTTGCAAATTTTTGAAATTTCGCCCTCTATCCTTTTAAAGTTTTTAACATTCCTTCTCTCAGAAGTTCTTACTACTAATCTTGCCAATTTTTTAAATTTCACGCTCTAAATTATGCACTTCCTCTCCCCTCAAAAATTTTTAAGTTTCTCTCCCTCAAAATATCTTAACTTTCTCTCCTCAAAAGATTTTAATTTTTCTTTCTAAAAAAGATCTTCTACTTAGCTCTCTAAATTATTCATCATCTCTTCCTCAAAAAGTTTCTATTTCTTATCTCTCTAAATTTTTAAATTTTAGTCTATATTATTCACTCTCTCTCGCTCAAATATTTTTAACTTTCTCTCCGTCAAAAGATTTTAACTCTTCTTAAATATCAAAATTTCACTCTCTTTTTCGAAAGTTTCTTTTTCTCAAACTTTTCACTTTCTCTCCATCAAAAGTGAATACTTCATATCTTTCAAAACTATAAACATTCTCTCTCAAGAGTTTTTACTTGTTATCTCTACAAAATTTTAAATTTCACTCTTAATTATTCACTTCTTCTCAAAACTTTTTGAACATTTGCTCCCTCAGAACTTTTTGAATATTCTCTCTCAAAAGGTTTTACTTATGTCTTCAAAATTTCAAATTCCAATCTCTAAATTATTTACTTAGTCGCTCTCAAGTTTGTAAATATCTCACCCTTAAAAGATTTAAACGAAAAGTAAGTTTTTACTTCTTAACTTTCCAAAATTTTAAATTTCAAATTTCAAATTATTCACTTTTTCTCCTCTCAAAAGATTTTACTTATCTTTCCAAAATTTTAAATTACAGTCTCTAAATTATTCACTTGCTCTCGCTTAAAAGTTTTGAATTTTCACTCCTTCAAAAGATTTTTCTTTCTCTTCCTCAAAAGTGTTTAACGTTCTCTCTCAAAAGTTTCTAGTTCTTTCTCCAACTCTCTCATTCAAAAGTTTTTAACTAAAGATTTTAATTTTTCCTTCTAGAAACGTTTTTATTTCTTGGCTCTCAAAATTTTTAAATTTCAGTGTTGAAATTATTCACCATTTGTCTCTCAAAGGTTTTTACTTATCGCACCAAATTTTTAAATTTCTGTCTCTAAATTATTCATTCTCTCACTCAAAAGTTTTTAACTTTCTCTCCCTCAAACGATTTTAACTTTTACTTCTTAAAAAGTGTTACTTAAATATCATGATTTCACTCTCTTGCTCAAAAGTTTTTCACACTCTCTATCAAAAGTTTATATTTCCTACCTTTCAAAATATTAAATATTCTCTCATTCAAGAGTTTTTATTTGTTATCCCTCCAAAATTTTAAATTTAACACTTTTAATTATTCACTTTGTCTCAAGTTTTTGATCATTTTGTCCCTCAAAACTTTTTGAACGTTCTCTCTCAAATTTTTTTACTTATCTCTCCAAATATTTAAATGTTTATCTCTAAATTATTCACTTTCTCGCTCAAAAGTTTTTAATTCTTATCTGTCCAACCATTTAAATTGCAGTATTGAAATTACTCATTTTCCCTTGCTCAAAAGTTTTTCTTTCTATTTCTAAAAGTGAACATTCTGTCTCAAAAGTTTTTAATTCTTAGTCTGTCCAATATTTTAAATTCCAGTTTCCATATTATTTACTTTCTCTCCCTCAAAAGTTTTTAACTTTCTATCCCTCAAAAGTTTTTAATTTTCCTTTTAAAAAAGTTTTTTCATCTTTGCTGTCCAAAATTTTTAATTTCAGTCTCTAAATTATTCACCATCTCTTCCTCAAATCTCTCCAAAATTTTAAATTTCTGGCTCTAAATTATTCACTTTCCGTCCTTCAAATTTTTTTAACTTTTACTCGTAAAAAAGTTTTTAACTTTTTAAATATCAAAATTTCATTTTCTTTGCTCGAAAGTTTCTTTTTCTCAAAAGGTTTTCACTTTTCTCTCCATCAAAAGTGTATACTTCATATCTATCTAAATTATAAACATTCCCTCTCTCAAGAGTTTTTACTTCCCTCTCCAAATGTTTAAAATTCAGACCCTTAATTATTCACTTTGTTACAAAACTTTTTGAACATTCTCTCAAAGTTTTTACTTATCCTTCCAAATATTTAAATGTTAGTCTATAAATTGTTCACTTTCTCGCTTCAATTATTCACTTTCTCGCTTAAAAGTTTGTTAAATTTCTCCCTCGAAATATTTTAACTTTTTTTCGTAAAAAAGTTTTTACTTCTTGGCTCTCCAAATTTTTAGATTTCAGTCCCTAAATTATTTACTCTCTGTCAAAAGTTTTAAGTTTCTCTCCATCAAAAGTGTATACTTCCTATCTTTGAAAATTATAAACATTCTCTCTCAAAAGTTTTTACTTACCTCTCCAAAATTTTAAATTTAGACCCTTAATAAATCACTTTCTCAGAATTGTTTTTGAATATTCTGTCCCGCAAAACTTTTAGAACCTTATCTCTCCGAATATTTATATGTCAATCTCTAAATTATTCACTTTCTCGCTCAAAATTTGTTAAATTTCTCCAAAAGATTTTAACTTTCTCTCTCTCAAAAGCTTTTACTTTTTTTCTCTCAAAAGTTTTAAATTTCGGTCTCTAAATTACTCATTTTCACTCGCTCAAAGGTTTTTTTACTCTCTCCATCGAAAGTTTTTAATATTCTGTATCAATTTTTTTTAATTCTTATATGTCCAAACTTTTATATTCCAGTCTCCAAATTACTCACTTTCTCTCGCTCAAAATTTTTAACTCTCTCTCCCTCAAACGATTTTAATTTTGCTTTGAAAAAAGTTTTTTCATCTTAGCTTTGCAAAATTTTTAATTTCAGTTTCTGAATTATTCACAATCTATCCCTCAAAAGTTTTTACTTATCTCTTGAAAATTTTAAATTTCTGGCTCTAAATTATTTACTTGTACTCGTAAAAAAGTTTTTACTTGTTAAATATCAAAATTTCACTCTCTCTTTCTTGAAAGTTTGTTTTTCTCAAAAGAATTTCACTCACCATCAAAAGTTTATACTTCCTACCTTTCAAAATATTCTGTCATTCAAGAGTTTTTACTTGTTATCCGTCCAAAATTTTAAATTTCAGACTTAATTATTCACTTTGTCTCGAAAGTTCTTGAACTTTTGGTCCCGTATAACTTTTTGAATAGTGTCTCTCAATGTTTTTTTTACTTCTCTCCAAATGTTCATCGCTAAATTATTCACTTTTTTAAAGTTTTTTTTTAACTTTCCTTCCCTCAAAAATTTTGACTATCAAAAGATTTTAGTTTTTCCCTCTAAAAAAGTTTTTACTTCTTAGCTCTCCAAATTTTTAAATTTTAGTCTCTAAATTATTCATCATCTCTCCCTTAAAAAGTTTCTACTAATTAAACCAGAATTTAAAATTCTGGTATCTAAATTATTCACTTTCTCTCCTTCAAAAGTTTTTAACTTTTACTCTTAAAAAAGTTTTTACTTCTTAAATATTAAAATTTCACTCCCAGTATTTCTTGCTTGAAAGTTTCTTTTTCTCAAAAGGTTTTCACTTTCTCTTCAGCAAGAGTGTAAACTTCCTATCTTTCAAAATTATAAACATTTTCTCTCTTTCGAGTTTACTTCTCACCAAAATTTTAAATTTCAGCTCCTTAATTATTCACTTTGTCTCAAAAGTGTTTGAATATTCTGCCCCTCAAAACTTTTTGAGCTCAACATTTTTACTCCTCTCCAAATATTTAAATGTCAAGTCTCTAAATTATTCATTCGCTAGAAAAAGGTTTGTTAAATATCTCCCCTAGAAAAATTTTAACTTTTTCTTCTAATTTTTTTTTACTTAACTCAAATTTTTAGATTTCAATCCCTAAATTATTTAATTTCACTCCCTCAATTTTTTTTTAACTCTCTCCAAAGGATTTAACACTCTCAAAAGTTTTTAATTCTTATCTCTCCAAATTTTTAAAATTCGGTTTCTAATTTACTTTCTCTTCTCCAAAAGATTTTAACTTTCTCTCACCTAAAAGTTTTTAGCATTCTTTCTCTCAAAAGCTATTAATTCTCATCTCTCCAAAGTTTTAAATTTTAGTCTTTAAATTATTCAGTGTGTCTCCCTCAGAAGTTTATAACAATCTGCCTCAAAAGTTTTTAATTCTTATCTGTCCAACGATTTAAATTCCAGTCTCTAAATTATTCACTTTCCCGTACTCAAAAGATTTTAACTTTCTCTCCCTCAAAAGTTTTTAACATTTTGTCTCAAAAGTTTTTAATTCTTATCTGTCCAAACTTTTAAATTCCAGTGTCCAAATTACGCCCTTTCTCTCGCTTAAAAGTTTTTAACTTTCTACTCCTTAAAATATTTTAATTTTTCATTTTAAAAAAGTTTTTTCTTTGTATCTCTCGAAAAATTTTAATTTCAGTATTTAAATTAGTCACCAACTCTCCAAATATTTAAATGTCAGTCTCTAAATTATTAACTTTCTTCCTCAAAAGTTTGTTAAATGTCTCACTCGAAATATTACTCCAAATTTTTAGATTTCAGTCTCTAAATTATTTATTTTCTCTATCAAATGTTTTTTTTAACTCTCCGTCAAAACATTTTAACTTTCTCTCCCTTAAAAGTTTTTAACATTCTCTCTCAAAAGCTTTTACTTCTCATCTCTCAAAAGTTTTAAATTTCACTTTCTCTCGCTCAAAAGTTTTTAACTCTCTCCCTCAAGTTATTCACATTCTATCTCAAAAGTTTTTAATTCTTATTTGTCCAAACTTTTAAATTCCAGTCTCTAAATTACTCATTTTCTCTCACTCATAAGTTTTTAACTTACTCTTGCAAAAGTGCATGTAACTTTGTTTTTGTCAAAAGCTTTCACTCCCTCCAAAGTGTAAACTGCCTATTTTTGAAAATTATAAACATTCTCTCTCTTGAGAGTTTTTGCTTTTCTATCCAACATTTTAAATTTCCGAGCTGTTATTATTCATCGTCCCAAAAGCTTTTTTGAACATTCTGTCCATCAAAACTTTTCAACATTCTCTGTCTCAAAGTTTTTACTTATCTCTCCAAATATTTAAATGTCATTCTCTAAAATTATTCGCTTTCTCGCTGAAAAGTTTGTTAAATTTCTCTCCCTTGAATGATTTTAAATTTTTCTCCTAAAAGTTTTTACTTCTTAACTCTCCAAATTTTTAGATTTTACTCCCTAAATTATTTACTTTCACTCCCTCATAAGATTTTAACTTTATCTTTCTCAAAAGTAATTAACATTCTCTCTCTCAAAAGGTTTGACTGCTCATCTCTTCAAATTTTTAAATTTTGCTCTCTAAATTAATTTCTCTTTTGTAAAAGGTTTTAACTTTCTCTCGCTTAAAAGTTTTTTACATTGTTTCTCAAAAGCTTTAACTTCTCATATCTCCTATATTTTAATTTTCAGTATTTAAATCACTCACTTTCTCTCGCTCAAATGTTTTTAATTTTCTCTCCCTGGAAAGATTTTAACATTCTGTCTCAAAAGTTTTTAATTCTCATATGTCAAAACTTTTAAATACCAATGTCTAAATTACTCGCTCTCTCTCCAACTATTTTAATTTTTCATTTTAAAAAAGTTTTTACTTCTTACCTCTCCTAAATTTTAAGTCTTTGTTTTTTCTCAAAAGGTTTTCTCTCTCCATCAAAAGTGTATACTTCTTATTTTTCAAAATTATAAACATTCTCTCTTTCATTTTTAGTTGTCTATCCAAAATTTTAAATTTCTGATCCCGTAATTATTCACCGTCTCAAAAGCTTTTGAACATTCTGTCTGTCAAAACTTTTTCAACGTTCTCTGTCTCAAAATTTTTATTTGTCTCTACAAGTATTTGAATGTCGGTCTCTAAAATAATTCACTTTCTCGCTGAAAAGTTTGTTAAATTTCTCTCCCTCGAATGATTTTAAAATTTTCTCCTAAAAAAGATTTTACTTACTCTCCAAATTTTTAGATTTTTGTCCCTAAATTATGTACTCTCCCAAAAGGTTTTTTACTCTCCTTAAAAGTTTTTAACATTCTTTTTCTTAAAAGTTTTTAGCATTCTTTTTCTCAAAAGTTTTTACTTGTCATCTCTCCAAATTTTTAAATTTCGGGCTCTAATTTACTAAATTTCTCTTCAAAATTTTTTAACTCTCTCCCTTAAAAGTTTTTAACATGCTCTCTCAAAAGCTTTTACTTCCCATCTCTCAAAAAATTTAAATTTCAGTCTTTAAATTACTCAGTTTCCCTCCCTCAAAAGTATTTAACATTCTATCTCAAAAAGTTTTAATTTTCTCTCCCTCAAAAGATTTTAGTTTTTCCTTTTTGAAAAGTTTTTTATTCTTATAGCTCTCCCTCAAAGGGTTTACTTCTTTTCTCTTCAAATTTTGAAATTTTTGGCTCTAAATTATTCACTCTCTTCTTAATTTTTTTTATAACTTTTACTCCTAAAAAAGTTATTGCTTCTTAAATATCACAATTTAGCTCTCTTGTTTGAAAGTTTCTTTTTCTCAAACGGTTTTCACTCTCTCCATCAAAAGTGTATACTTTCTATTTCTTGAAGTTATAAATATTCTCTCCCTCTCTAGTTTTTACTTCTCTATCCAAAATTTTAAATTTCTAAACCTTAATTATTCACTGTCTCAAAAGTTTTTGAACATTCTATCCTTCAAAACTTTTTGACTATTCTCTCTATCAAAGTCTTTACTCATCTCTCCAAATATTTAAATCTCAGCCTCTAAAATTATTCACTTTCTCACTCAAGTTTTTTTAAATTTCTCTCCCTCGAAAGTTTACATCTTAACTCTCCAAATTTATATATTTTAGTTCCTAAGTTATTTACTTTCTCTCTCTCAAAAGTTTTTAACATTCTCTCTCTTCAAAATCTTTTACTTCTCATCTCTCCAAAATTTTAAATACTGGTCTCTAATTTACTTTCCCTTCTCCAAAAAATTTTAACTTTCTTTTATGCAAAAGATTTTAACTTTCTCTCCCTTAAAATTTTTTAACATTCTTTCTCAAAAGCTTTAACTTCTTATCTCTCCAAAATTTTAAATTCCTGTCTAAAAAATACTCATTTTCTCTCGCTCAAATGTTTTTAACTCTCCCTCAAAAGATTTTAACATTCTGTCTCAAAAGTTTTTTTATTCTTATCTGTCAAAACTTTTAAATATCAGTCTCTAAATTACTCACTTTATGTCCCTCAAAAGATTTTAATTTTCAATTTAATTTTTTTTTCCTTCTCAGCTCTCCAAATTTTTAAATTTTAGTCTCTAAATTATTCTCCATCTTTCCCTCAAAGGTTTTAACTTTTATTCCTGAAAATGTTTTTACTTCTTAATATCAAAATTTCAGTCTCTGTTGCTTGAAAGTTTGTTTTTCTCAAAAGGTTTTCACTCTTTCCATCAAAAATGTATACTTCCTCTTTTTCAAAATTATAAACATTATCTCTCTCTCTCTCTCTCTCGTTTTTACTTATTAATTATCAAAATTTCACTCCCAGTATTTCATGCTTGAAAGTTTCTTTTTCTCAAAAGGTTTTTACTTTCTCTTCAGCAAGAGTGTAAACTTCCTATCTTTCAAAATTATAAACATTCTCTCTCTCTCTCTCACGAGTTTACTTTCTCTCCAAAATTTTATATTTCAGCTCCTTAATTATTCATTGTCTCAAAAGTTTTTGAATATTCTGCCCGTCAAAACTTTATGACCATTCTCTCGCTCAGTTTTTACTCATCTCTCCAAATATTTAATTGTCAGTCTCTAAATTATTCACTCACACTCAAAAGTTTGTTAAATGTTTCTCCTCAAGTTTTTTTACCCTTTTCTTCTAATTTTTTTTACTTAACTCTTCAAATTTTTAGATTTCAGTCCCTCAATTTTTTTTAACTTTCTCTCAAAGGATTTTAACATTCTCTCTCAAAAGTTTTTAATTCTCATCTCTCCAAAATTTTAAAATTCGGTTTCTAATTTACTTTCTCTTCTCCAAAAGATTTTAACTCTCTCTCACCTAAAAGTTTTTAGCATTCTTTCTTTCAAAAGCTATTACTTCTCATCTCTCCAAAGTTTTAAATTTCAATCTTTAAATTATTCAGTCTGTCTCCCTCGGAAGTTTATAACAATCTGCCTCAAAAGTTTTTAATTCTTATATGTCCAACGATTTAAATTCCAGTCTCTAAATTATTCACTTTCCCGTACTCAAAAGATTTTAACTTTCTCTCCCTCAAAAGTTTTTAATATTCTGTCTCAAAAGTTTTTCATTCTTATCTGTCCAAACTTTTAAATTTCAGTGTCCAAATTACGCCCTTTCTCTCGCTCAAAAGTTTTTAACTTTCTACTCCTTAAAATATTTTAATTTTTCATTTTAAAAAAGTTTTTTCTTCGTAGTTCTCCAAAATTTTTAATTTCAGTATTTAAATTAGTCACCAACTCTCCAAATATTTAAATGTCAGTCTCTGAATTATTAACCTTCTTCCTCAAAAGTTTGTTAAATTTCTCACTCGAAATATTACTCCAAATTTTTAGATTTCAGTCTCTAAATTATTTATTTTCTCTGTCAAATGTTTTTTTTAACTCTATCCCTCAAAACATTTTAACTTTCTCTTCCTTAAAAGTTTTTAACATTCTCTCTCAAAAGTTTTAAATTTCACTTTCTCTCGCTCAAAAGTTTTTAACTCTCTCTCCCTCAAGTTATTCACATTCTATCTCAAAAGTTTTTAATTCTTATTTGTCCAAACTTTTAAATTCCAGTGTCTAAATTACTCATTTTCTCTCACTCATAAGTTTTTAACTCTTGCAAAAGTGCATGTAACTTTGTTTTTGCCAAAAGCTTTCACTCCCTCCAAAGTGTAAACTGCCTATTTTTGAAAATTATAAACATTTTCTCTCTTGAGAGTTTTTGCTTTTCTATCCAACATTTTAAATTTTCGAGCTGTTATTATTCATCGTCCCAAAAGGTTTTTTGAACATTCTGTCCATCAAAACTTTTCAACATTCTCTGTCTCAAAGTTTTTACTTATCTCTCCAAATATTTAAATGTCATTCTCTAAAATTATTCGCTTTCTCGCTGAAAAGTTTGTTAAATTTCTCTCCCTTGAATGATTTTAAATTTTTCTCCTAAAAAGTTTTTACTTCTTAACTCTCCAAATTTTTAGATTTTACTCCCTAAATTATTTACTTTCACTCCCTCAAAAGTATTTTAACTCTCCCTCATAAGATTTTAACTTTCTCTTTCTCAAAAGTAATTAACATTCTCTCTCTCAAAAGGTTTGACTTATCTCTTCAAATTTTTAAATTTTGCTCTCTAAATTAATTTCTCTTTTGTAAAAGGTTTTAACTTTCTCTCGCTTAAAAGTTTTTTACATTGTTTCTCAAAAGCTTTAACTTCTCATATCTCCTATATTTTAATTTTCAGTATTTAAATCACTCACTTTCTCTCGCTCAAATGTTTTTAATTTTCTCTGCTTGGAAAGATTTTAACATTCTGTCTCAAAAGTTTGTAATTCTCATATGTTGAAACTTTTAAATACTAGTGTCTAAATTACTAGCTCTCTCTCCAACTATTTTAATTTTTCATTTTAAAAAAGTTTTTACTTCTTAGCTCTCCAAAATTTTAAATTATAGTCTCTAAATTATTCTCCCTCTCCCTCAATTGTTTTTTCTTAACTCTAAATTTTTGAATTTCTAGCTCTTAATTATTTACTTTCTCTCCTTCAAAGATTTTAACTTTCTCGTAAACTGTTTTTGAGCTAAATGCATTTTGATTTCCCAAGCTTATCTCATTTTGCACTTTGCATCCCGTACTTTTAGTGAATCTGTATATAACATCGGCCGACCAAAAATTCGTCACTAAAAGTGCAAAATGCGTCACTTTTAAACACTAACCCCGTCATTTTTAGCAACTGATTTTGGTTCGAAGAGTTTTATGTGTTGGTTTGCGAGAAGTATGGGATGCAAAGTGTCAGATTTTGAAGTATAGGATGCAATGTGCAAAATGCGATAAACTTGGGAGATGCTGTGGCATTTAACTCTTTGTTTTTTCTCAAAAGTTTTTCTCTCACCATCAAAAGTGTATACTTCTTATTTTTCAAAATTATAAACATTCTCTCTCTCATTTTTACTTATCTTTCCAAAATTTTAAATTTTTGATCCCGTAATTATTCACCATCTCAAAAGCTTTTGAACATTCTGTCTGTCAAAACTTTTTCAACGTTCTCTGTCTCAAAGTTTTTATTTGTCTCTACAAGTATTTAAATGTCGGTCTCTAAAATAATTCACTTTCTCGCTGAAAAGTTTGTTAAATTTCTCTCCCTCGAATGATTTTAAATTTTTCTCCTAAAAAAGATTTTACTTACTCTCCAAATTTTTAGATTTCTGTCCCTAAATTATTTACTCTCCCAAAAGGTTTTTTACTCTCTCCTTAAAAGTTTTTAACATTCTTTTTCTCAAAAGTTTTTACTTGTCATCTCTCCAAATTTTTAAATTTCGGGCTCAAATTTACTAAATTTCTCTTCAAATTTTTTTAACTCTCTCCCTTAAAAGTTTTTAACATGCTCTCTCAAAAGCTTTTACTTCTCATCTCTCAAAAATTTTAAATTTCAATCTTTAAATTACTCACTTTCCCTCCCTCAAAAGTATTTAACATTCTATCTCAAAAAGTTTTAATTTTCTCTCCCTCAAAAGATTTTAGTTTTTCCTTTTTGAAAAGTTTTTTATTCTTATAGCTCTCCAAAGGAAAGGGTTTACTTCTTTTCTCTTCAAAATTTGAAATTTTTGGCTCTAAATTATTCACTCTCTTCTTAATTTTTTTTATAACTTTTACTCCTAAAAAAGTTATTGCTTCTTAAATATCACAATTTCACTCTCTTGCTTGAAAGTTTCTTTTTCTCAAACGGTTTTCACTCTCTCCTTCAAAAGTTTATACTTTCTATTTCTCAAAGTTATAAACATTCTCTTAGTTTTTACTTATCTATCCAAAATTTTAAATTTCTAAACCTTAATTATTCACTGTCTCAAAAGTTTTTGAACATTCTATCCTTCAAAACTTTTTGACTATTCTCTCTATCAAAGTCTTTATTCATCTCTCCAAATATTTAAATCTCAGCCTCTACAATTATTCACTTTCTCACTCAAGTTTTTTTAAATTTCTCTCCATCGAAAGTTTACATCTTAACTCTCCAAATTTATATATTTCAGTTCCTAAGTTATTTACTTTCTCTCTCTCAAAAGTTTTTAATATTCTCTCTCTTCAAAATCTTTTACTTCTCATCTCTCCAAAATTTTAAATACTGGTCTCTAATTTACTTTCTCTTCTCCAAAAAATTTTAACTTTCTTTTATGCAAAAGATTTTAACTTTCTCTCCCTTAAATTTTTTTAACATTCTTTCTCAAAAGCTTTAACTTATCTCTCCAAAATTTTAAATTCCTGTCTAAAAATTACTCATTTTCTCTCGCTCAAATGTTTTTAACTCTCCCTCGAAAGATTTTAACATTCTGTCTCAAAAGTTTTTTATTCTTATCTGTCAAAACTTTTAAATATCAGTCTCTAAATTACTCACTTTATGTCCCTCAAAAGATTTTAATTTTCAATTTAATTTTTTTTTCCTTCTCAGCTCTCCAAATTTTTAAATTTTAGTCTCTAAATTATTCTCCCTCTTTCCCTCAAAGGTTTTCACTTTCTCTATTTCAAAAGATTTTAACTTTTATTCCTGAAAATGTTTTTACTTCTTAATATCAAAATTTCAGTCTCTCTTGCTTGAAAGTTTGTTTTTCTCAAAAGGTTTTCACTCTTTCCATCAAAAATGTATACTTCCTCTTTTTCAAAATTATAAACATTATCTCTCTCTCTCTCGTTTTTACTTATTATCAAAATTTCACTCCCAGTATTTCATGCTTGAAAGTTTCTTTTTCTCAAAAGATTTTTACTTTCTCTTCAGCAAGAGTGTAAATTTCCTATCTTTCAAAATTATGAACACTCTCTCTCTCTCACGAGTTTACTTCTCTCCAAAATTTTATATTTCAGCTCCTTAATTATTCATTGTCTCAAAAGTTTTTGAATATTCTGCCCGTCAAAACTTTTTGACCATTCTCTCGCTCAGTTTTTACTCATCTCTCCAAATATTTAAATGTCAGTCTCTAAATTATTCACTCACACTCAAATTTTTAGATTTCAGTCCCTCAATTTTTTTCTTAACTCTCTCAAAGGATTTTAGCATTCTCTCTCAAAAGTTTTTAATTCTCATCTCTTCAATCTCTAAATTACTCACCTTTTCTCCCTCGAAAGATTTTAATTTTTCATTTTGAAAAGTTTTTATTTCTTAGCTCTCGAAAATTTTAAATTTTAGTCTCTCAATTATTCTCCATCTCTCCCTCGAAGTTTTTTACATCTCCCAATTTTTAAATTTCTAGCTCTAAATTATTCACGTTCTCTACCTCCAAAAATTTTAACTTGTATTCTTACAAATGTTTTTACTTCTTAAATTCAAAATTTCACTCTTGCATGGAAGTTTGTTTTTGAGTTAAATGCAATTTGCATCTCCTAAGTTTACCCCATTTTGCACATTGCAACCATTCTTCAAAACGTGACTATTTGTATCCCGCACTTTTACCGAACCGGCTCATATTCTCGGACCCAAAATCCATCACTAAAAGTGCAAAATGCGTCACTTTTAAACACTAACCCCGTCACTTTTAGCGACGGGTTTTGAGCCGTAGGGTTTTATGTGCCGGTTTGCTAAGAGTATGTGATGCAAAGTTTTACATTTTGAAGTATAGGATGCAAAATTGTAAAATGGGTAAACTTGGGGATGCAAAGTGCATGTAACTTTGTTTTTGCCAAAAGGTTTTCACTCCCTCCAAAGTGTAAACTGCCTATTTTTGAAAATTATAAACATTTTCTCTCGAGAATTTTTGCTTTTCTATCCAACATTTTAAATTTCAGAGCTGTCATTATTCATCGTCCCAAAAGCTTTTTTGAACATTCTGTCCATCAAAACTTTTCAACATTCTCTCTCTCAAAGTTTTTACTTATCTCTCCAAGTATTTAAATGGCATTCTCTAAAATTATTTGCTTTCTCGCTGAAAAGTTTGTTAAATTTATCTCTTGAATATTTTAAAATTTTCTCCTAAAAAGTTTTTATTTCTTAACGCTCCAAAGTTTTAGATTTTAGTCCCTAAATTAATTACTTTCACTCCCTCAAAAGTATTTTAACTCTCTCCCTCACAAGATTTTAACTTTCTCTTTCTCAAAAGTATTTAACATTCTCTCTCTCAAAAGGTTTGACTTCTCATCTCTCCAAATTTTTAAATTTTGCTCTCTAATTTAATTTCTCTTTTATAAAAGGTTTTAACTTCTATCGCTTAAAAGTTTTTTACATTGTTTCTCAAATGCTTTTAACTTCTCATATCTCCAATATTTTATATTTCAGTTTTTAAATTACTAACTTTCTCTCGATCAAATGTTTTTAATTTTCTCTCCCTGGAAAGATTTTAACATTCTGTCTCAAAAGTTTTTAATTCTCATATGTCGAAACTTTTAAATACCAGTGTCTAAATTACTCGCTCTCTCTCCAACTATTTTAATTTTTCATTTTAAAAAAGTTTTTACTTCTTAGTCTCTAAATTATTCTCCCTCTCCCTAATGGTTTTTACTTAACTCTAAATTTTTGAATTTCTGGCTCTTAATTATTCACTCTCTCCTTCAAAAGATTTTAACTTTCTCGTAAAATGTTTGAGCTAAATGTATTTTGATTTCCCAAGTTTATCCCATTTTGCATATTGCATCCTATACTTTAAAATGTAACACTTTGCATCCCGTTCTTTTAGCGAATCTGTATATAACATCGTCCGACCAAAAATTCATCACTAAAAGTGCAAAATGCGTCACTTTTAAACACTAACCCCGTCATTTTTAGCAACTGATTTTGGGTCGAAGAGTTTTATGTGTCGGTTTGCGAGAAGTATGGGACGCAAAGTTTCATATTTTGAAGTATAGGATGCAATGTGCAAAATGCGATAAACTTGGGAGATGCTGTTGCATTTTTACTATTTGTTTTTTCTCAAAAGGTTTTCTTTCTCTTCAAAATTATAAGCATTCTCTCTCTCTCTCATTTTTACTTATCTATCCAAAATTTTAAATTTCCGATCCCGTAATTATTCACCGTCTCAAAAGCTTTTGAACATTCTGTCTGTCAAAACCTTTTCAACGTTCTCTGTCTCAAAGTTTTTATTTGTCTCTACAAGTATTTGAATGTCGGTCTCTAAAATAATTCACTTTCTCGCTGAAAAGTTTGTTAAATTTCACTCCCTTGAATGATTTTTTCTCCTAAAAAAGTTTACTTTCCAAATTTTTAGATTTCTGTCCCTGAATTATTTACTCTCCCAAAATGGTTTTTACTCTCTCCTCAAAAGTTTTTAACAATCTCTTTGTCAAAAGTTTTTAACTTTCTTTTTCTCAAAAGCTTTACTTGTCATCTCTCCAAATTTTTAAATTTCGGTCTCTAATTTACTAAATTTCTCTTCAATTTTTTTTAAATTTCTCTCCCTTAAAAGTTTTTAACAGGCTCTCTCAAAAGCTTTTACTTCTCATCTCTCAAAAATTTTAAATTTCAGTCTTTAAATTACTCACTTTCCCTCCCTCAAAAGTATTTAACATTCTATCTCAAAAAGTTTTAATTTTCTCTCCCTCAAAAGATTTAGTTTTTCCTTTTTGAAAAGTTTTTTATTCTTATAGCTCTCCCTCAAAGGGTTTACTTCTTTTCTTTTCAAAATTTTAAATTTTTGTCTCTAAATTATTCACTCTCTTCTTAATTTTTTTTTAAAATTTTACTCCTAAAAACGTTATTGCATCTTAAATATCACAATTTCACTCTCTTGCTTGAAAGTTTCTTTTTCTCAAACGGTTTTCACTCTCTCCATCAAAAGTGTATACTTTCTATTTCTCAAAATTATAAACATTCTCCCCCTCTCTAGTTTTTACTTATCTATCCAAAATTTTAAATTTCTAAACCTTAATTATTCACTCTCAAAAGTTTTTGAACATTCTATCCCTCAAAACTTTTTGACCATTTTCTCTATCAAAGTCTTTACTCATCTCTCCAAATATTTAAATCTCAGCCTCTAAAATTATTCACTTTCTCACTCAAGTTTTTTTAAATTTCTCTCCCTCGAAAGTTTACATCTTAACTCTCCAAATTTATATATTTCAGTTCCTGAGTTATTTACTTTCTCTCTCTCAAAAGTTTTTAACATTCTCTCTTCAAAATCCTTTACTTCTCATCTCTCCAAAATTTTAAATACTGGTCTCTAATTTACTTTCTCTTCTCCAAAAAATTTTAACTTTCTTTTATGCAAAAGATTTTAACTCTCTCCCTTAAAAATTTTTAACATTCTTTTTCAAAAGCTTTAACTTCTTATCTCTCCAAAATTTTAAATTGTTGTCTAAAAATTACTTACTTTCTCTTGCTCAAATATTTTTAACATTCTGTCTCAAAAGTTTTTTATTCTTATCTGTTGAAACTTTTAAATATTAGTCTCTAAATTACTCACTTTATCTCCCTCAAAAGATTTTACACATTGCATCCTATACTTCAAAACGTAACACCTTGCACTTTTCTTTATTCACCGTCTCAAAAGCTTTTGAACATTCTGTCTGTCAAAACTTTTTCAACGTTCTCTGTCTCAAAGTTTTTATTTGTCTCTACAAGTATTTAAATGTTGGTCTCTAAAATAATTCACTTTTCGCTGAAAAGTTTGTTAAATTTCTCTCCGTCGAATGATTTTAAAATTTTCTCCTAAAAAGTTTTTACTTAAACTCTCCAAATTTTTAGATTTCTGTCCCTAAATTATTTACTCTCCCAAAAGGTTTTTTACTCTCTCCTAAAAAGTTTTTAACATTCTCTTTCTCAAAAGTTTTTAACATTCTTTTTCTCAAATGTTTTTACTTGTCATCTCTCCAAAATTTTAAATTTCGGTCTCTTATTTACTAAATTTCTCTTCAAATTTTTTTAACTTTCTTTCCCTTAAAAGTTTTTAACAGGCTCATCTCTCAAAAATTTTAAATTTCAGTCTTTAAATTACTCAATTTCCCTCCCTCAAAAGTATTTACCATTTTATCTCAAAAGGTATTAGTTTTCTCTCCCTCAAAAGATTTTGGTTTTTCCTTTTTGAAAAGTTTTTTATTCTTATAGCTCTCCCTCAAAGGGTTTACTTCTTTTCTTTTAAAATTTTTAAATTTGTCTCTAAAGTATTCACTCTCTTCTTAATTTTTTTTATAACTTTTACTCCTAAAAACGTTATTGCATCTTAAATATCACAATTTCACTCTCTTGCTTGAAAGTTTCTTTATCTCAAACGGTTTTCACTCTCTCCATCAAAAGTGTATACTTTCTATTTCTCAAAATTATAAACATTCTCTCCCTCTCTAGTTTTTACTTATCTATCCAAAATTTTAAATTTTTGAACCTTAATAATTCACTGTCCAAAATTTTAAGTTTTTACTTATTTGTCCAAAATTTTAAGTTTTTACTTATTTGTCCAAAATTTTAAATTTTTAACTATTAATTATTCACTGTCTCATAAGGTTTTGAACATTCTGTTCCTCAAAACTTTTTCAACATTCTCTCTCTCAAAGTTTTTACTTATCTCTCCAAATATTTTAATGTTGGTCTCTAAAATTATTCACTCTCGCTGAAAAGTTTGTTAAATAACTCTACCTCGAATGATTTTTAATTTTTCTCCTAAAAAAGTTTTTGATTATTAGCTCTCCAAATTTTAGATTTCTATCCCTATATTATTTACTCTCTCAAAATGTGTTTTACATTCTCTCCCTCAAAAGATTTTAACATTCATTGTCTCAAGAGTTTTTAACATTTCTCTTTTTCAAAAGTTTTTTACATTCTCTTAAAAGGTTTTTACTTCTCATCGGTCCAAATTTTAAACTTTCGGTCTCTAGTTTACTAGTTTCTCTTCAAAAGATTTTTACTTTCTCTCCCTTTAAAATTTTTAACTTTCTTTCTTTAAAAGTTTTTACTTCTCGTCTCTCAAAAATTTTAAATTTTTATCTCTAAATTAGTTTTTCTCGCTCAAGAGTTAACTTTTTGCCCCTCTTAAGTTTTTAACATTCTATCTCAAAAGTTTTTAATTTTCTCTTCCTCAAAAGATTTTAATTTTTTGAACCTTTTGTACCACTCAAAATTTTTTGAACATTCGCTCTCTCAAATATTTTTACTTCTCTCACCAAATATTTAAATGTTAGTCTCTAAATTATTCACTTTCTCGCTGAAAATTTTGTTAAATTTCTCTCCCTCGAATGAGTTTAAATTTTTCACCTTAAAAAGTTTTTATTTCTCAAGTCTCCAAATTTTTAGATTCCAGTCCCTAAATTATTTACTCTCTCATAAGTTTTTTTTACTTTCTTTCCCTCAATAGATTTGAACTTTTTACTTCTTAACTATCCAAATTTTAAAACTTCAGTCTCTAGATTTTTCACTCTCTTGCTCGAAAATTTCTTTTTCCCAAAAGTTTTTCACTTTCTCCCCCCTTAAAAGTTACATATTTCAAAATTTTACTCATCTCTCCAAACTTTTAAAGTTCAGTCGCTTAACTATTCACTTACTCTCGCTCAAAAGTTTTTAACTCTTATACTCTTAAAAAGTTCTAACATTCTCTCTCAAAAGATTTTATTTAACTCTCCAAAATTTTAAATTCAGTCTCTAAATTATTCAACTTCTCTCGCTCAAAACTTTTTAACCTTTTGACATTTGCTCTCTCAAAAGTTTTTAAATTTCAGTCTTTACCTTACTCACTTTCTCTCGCGCAAAGGTTTATAACTTTCTCTCTCAGAAGTGTTTGCTTAACGTTGTTTCTTCGAGAAGTTTTCTTCTCTTTAAATTAAGTTTTTTACTTCGTATCTCTCCAAGTTTTAAATTTCAATCTCTAAATTATATACTCTCTTTTAAACGTTTTTAACTTTCTCTCCCTCAAAAGTTTTTAACACTCTCTCTCTCAAAAGTTTTTATGTATATTAGAAATAGGACTGATTCCAAAATAACATTCCTACTAAATGTAAGATTCATTTCCAAAATAGGATTCGAAGAGTATCCCAACAAAAACAGATGTTTATCTGATGTCTAATAACAACTTGTGATGTTGTAATTGTATGTGCACTACAATCTCATCTTCTTCCTGAAAATTGATGCTGTTTTAGAACTTCAGTGTATGAAATTGAGCTTTGGAAGGGTATGGTCTTTTTGCACCACTACCGTAGTTATTGAATTTCTGTATCACAATAACTCACTTCGCATCTACGGTCATGCTGGCGAATAATGCTTTATTTACTGAATTGAAAACCCCATTCGAACAGGTATCATCTTAGTCCTGAACATTAGTGTTAATAATTTGGGTGTCTTGATGACAGTTAGGATAATGAAACAATAGAACACTGCTTACATTTTTTGTTACATCCTTACAAACTCTAGTTTGTGGAAACAGCATAGAGTGTTTTTTATTGTCATGAAAATACTCCAAATGCTCATAGGATCATGTGTGTATCCTAGTTATGATAACTAAATTAATTAGTTGTTCGGTCTCACTTTTTTAGTGATTCTAAAATTGGATTCAACCAACTTTTTCCATGATTATAAAACTGGATTCAATTGTCTGATGATGGCATGGCCTTTCAATGCTGTGAACGTAATGGTTGCACACAAATTAGTAGATAGATCATTTCAGTTCGAACAAGAAATTCCCCTAATAGTCTACACTTATGTTTCAGATAACTTGTAGGTTATTGTTCCCTCTTAGACGACATATTAATCGAGTTTCAATAGAGCTGGCTACATTATGTAGAAAATCTATTGTGAGCTAGAAATCTCTATACAACGAAACAATACAACTATTGTGGTTTTAGATGGCTTTTAGGTGTCCTTTTTTTTTTCTTTTTCTTTTTTTTCTTTGTTTCAAGGATAACTAGTTAAAAATCACGTGCTAGGCACGAGTGAAATTACACTTGTATCGTTATTCCTTTTATTTAAAAATCAAAGATTGCTGAATTAATTTAATTAGTTGTTTGTAAATAATTCTGAGAGGATAGAAAGTTTTTATATATAAATTAAGTAAAACAGGGAGATACCCTATAGGGTTAATACGTTCTTCTCTAGGATTTTTTAAGATAAATTCAACTGTATCAATATGAAAAATATATATTTGAAATTCATATGATTTGGTGATTTCTAATTTTCTACCAACGACTTTATATTAATGAAAGTTCAATAAATGTTTATAAAATTTTTATTAGTGTGTTTAATTACTATTTAGACTTTTCAATATATATAGTATATTAGAGTTCTTAATTACTATTATATTTTTTAATAATAGATACTACTAGTGTTTAATTTCTATTATATTTATGTTTAGTAAATATATTAGATTAGTGCGTTTAATTATTATTAAATTTCTTGTGTAAATATATTATATTACGAGAATAAATTATTTGGGGATGGCATCTACAACTATTGTTTTTTACACCATCCAATAACACATGGTACATAGTCATGTAGGTAATTTAGGAGAAACTTAAGGGATTTAAATTTAATATGAGTAATTAAACAGTTTTACCAAGGTAAATAATAATGGGCAACACGACCCATTTGGTCTCTGTACTCATGGTGTGGTTTCATTTTAGTCCATGTACGTTTTTTTCCCCCCAACAAACTCCCTATACTATTTTTTAGAGTATTAATATAGTCCCTAATCATTGTCACCTCATTAAAGTAATATGACATGGCACTAAAAAATAAAAAAAAATGCTAAGATGTAATTCTTTATAAGGAAAATAATGTCTTTAAACGTACGTATTCTCCATTTCAACTTTTTTTCTAATTAATTTGTGAATTTCTAAAATTCTAAAAATTGTTATTAATTTTATTTTATTTTAGTTGGTGCAATAGCCTATACTGAAAACTACTTAAAAATTATTACCAAGTACAAAAATGTTATTTTAGAAATTAAAATAAATTTGTCGGAATTCAAATTTTAATTTTTGCAAATTAACTATGATCATCTTTTCATTGATTAAACTTAGAAACCCGATTTTCATGGAGATTAATAGCCATTTGAGAATAATGATATGGTAAAAAATATTATTGTCCCTACTTTGGGAAAAAAACTACAACTCAGCATTTTTCTCTTATTTTTATTTTTTTTACGTCGTGTCAACTTATTTAATGTAGTGACAGTATTTGGGAATTATATTAATACTCTCAAAATTAGTATATGGAGATTTTTGAAAAAAATATACAAAAATTAAAATAAAACCAAAACAAATGGGTTTAAATTCTTTATTTTTCTCCTAAATTAACTGTGGCATGTTGTTATTGGATGGTGTAAACCACTAGTTTTACATACCATTCTTATATATTTTTCTCTCTTTATATTATAGTATTTGATTACTGTTAAAGTTTTCTTGAAATATTTGAATGCACAATTAATTATATTGGCTTATATAAAAATTATTGTTACTAATATAAGTTATTATAAGTTTTCTTGATTGGATTAGAGCAAGATTATTTGATTTCACATGATTATTTTGAAAGTATTTAGTAGTTTTTTTAAAAAAAAAACAAAAAAACAAAAAAAAACTGCGCTCTAAGCGTGGGAGATTTTTATGTTTTATCTTTTATATTTTGTGTAGATGTCAGCTTTCATGACTGCAATTCTATGTGTAATATGTGCTTTGGATAAAAGCATAATAAGAATTAGTTACATGAAGAAGAAAATTGGTAATGTTGAAGGCGACCTTCTAATACCTGCACTTTTGGGACATATACCCACTCCACTCAAAGGCAGAGATTTATGGAAGATTTTAAACTTGAGGACCTAGGGTAAACACAAATTTTTGATATATTAAAAGCATCATTGTTCATGGTCTGCTGGCAACCACATGTCTCGGGGTGGCTAGTTATAGATCGGAGCAAGAGGAATTGGTTTACCATTGATGCCTGCAATCCTGCAGTTAGTATGCAGAATGCCGACCTCGGAGTTGGTTCTTAACAAATTTATGGTTCCCCTTTTTGGGGACTATACGCACGCAATGGCTGTGAAGGGAGAAGAGTCTGCTTTTTCTTAAATTTAGGAGTTTCATACACAGGAGAGAAAGTACTGAGAGTTAAGATATATATGAGAAAAAATAATGTATTAATTCCAAAGTATGCAATGTATTACAAGTGGGACCACGAAGTTTAAATTCTCACTCCTCGCTCCCCAAAGTAAGTTTAAGCATGATGGACCCGAAATAGTTTAAGTTTGAACGAGGAGCCGTATGAGGTAAAAATCTCATGTACATTTTTGTAGAGTAGTAGTAAGGGTGACTTATCTGCCAACTTTTTCACTATTACCCTTAAAAAATTAAACTCTACCCTACATAAAGTTGTCAGAATACGATTAACCTCTAGATTTGAATTCGGGCGAGCAGTATTTGAGTAGTATTTGAATGTTTTTATACAATCAAGTTCAATTCATATACTCAGTTGGTCGAAGCTCGTTACCATTTCGGCTATTTTTTTGGTCAAATTTGCCCACAATCGATATCAGTCTTATATGTTCATGGCGTGGATATCAAGAGGATTAAAATTGTGGTACTTGTAAATGATTGTATACTTTGGGGTCAGATATGCTATTGACACAAAAATATATAGGAGAATTGTTATTCCCACAAGTAAAAATAAATATTTTCACAAGATCTCTCTCACATAAGTGTGACATCCATTTACTATTCATGTGAGAGGAAACTTGTGGAACTATCACTTTTGTTGTGAAAATATCAATTCCCAATATATATTACTAGTTTACCATTACTACCTAAAAATGTGAACTAACATCATATAATAATTGGGGGCAGTATGGGCATAAAGTTGTATATATATTTCTCTTCCCATATCTCTTGATTTTTAAGATGTGAACTTGATTTTTTCATTATTTTAATTTATTGTTTTATGTTTTTCGAAAAACTCTTCCAAACTAATCGTCGTGGATGAAAATTTCTCCTCTATATCTCCCTATTTTTAAGAAGAAAGTGAGTGATTTTTTATTTTTATTTTTTTACTTTTATTTCTATGCTTTCCAAATAAACTCTTCCAATAAATTTTTTGCAGATTCATCCATTATTAAACCCAAAGAAATGTGCATATGCTAAATTTTCTCATGCTAGTGTATATACCATGTTAGGCATTATTTTCTCCTAATGTTTTACCTTTGTTATGTAGGGTCCATCATAGACAAAGATGGAACTTAATTGATACTCTCATCTAATTTAAGTTTTTAAATTTGCATAAAAATGCAACAAAGTCATCTTCGAGTAATGTTACGATGGAAAAAAATGGCCACAAAAAAGTGGTACAAAATTATGTGTCGGATTATAATTAGTAGATGTTTCACCACCCATGGTGGGTTCAATGGTCAAACCAATAACTACCATCCACATCATTTTGTATATTCTTTTTGTATCAAATCTTGTCACCAAAATATTATTGGTCATCTTTTATAAGACGGAGGGAGTGCTATCGGGTCCTATTCGACTTTATAGAAATAGAAATTATGTAAAAATTCCAACAATTAGGGAGATTGAGATCCTGTTTGGCGCTGACTTATAAGTCATTTGCCATTATTCCCTGTTTGGCAATGACTTATTTTTTTACTTATAAGTTGATTTTTAAGTCAAAAAAAAAGAAGCAAGTATTTGTAAATCATTTTAAAATAAGTTAGTTTGACCAAATGTAATGTCTATTTTGCCTCTCTTTTTGTTAATGTCTTTTTTAGTAATTTTTACATTTGATTTTAACTTATAATGTGTCGAACACCTTCATAACTTGTCTTAACTTAATTTCTGACTTATAAGTTAAATTGATGTCGAACGCTTTTACTTATAAGTCACAACTTAAAACAACTTATAAGTCAACTTATATTTTAACTTTAAGTCATTTTAAAATAAGTCCGAACGGGCTCTGAAAGAAAACAGAATGGTGTTGAAGCAGTTGACAAGACTAGAACCAAGTGTTTAAGAAAACGTAAGAGGCAGGTGTTTACCCTGGGGGTTGGGTGGTCTTTCGCAAAGCTGCCTTCCATACTGTTGATTGATCTATTCTTTTTCTTGTTTATATGGCGTTGAACTCCTCTAAAAAAATGACTTCTTGCGAATCAATTTATTAAAGGACAAATTTACGGGCACATGCATGAAAAAACGCTAAAAGGAAGAGTTAGATTTATAAAATGGACTCAAAGTCTAGCAGATAAAGACATCAAGTTCTTTAATTCAAATTCAATTGGCTATGAGAAGAGTTGGTTCAAGTCATTATAAACTATAACATAATTTCTCAAGGTATTTAATGTGGAACAATATATATACTCTAACACTCCCCCTCACGTAGATACGCAAACTTAGAAGAAACTAATAGCAAGACAAGTCCAGAAGAAATTTAGTAACCCAAGGGCAACTATTGGCCCAATTGATAAGTGGTACTAGTTAAGAAATGGGTAATTTGACCAATAAGAAAGTGGACTGTAAGTGGATAAGAATGAAGGTTATGAAGAGTGTTTAATTAAATCGAAGGATAGCCCGCTCTGATACTATGTTAGATTTATAAAATGGGCTCAAAGTCTAGTATATAAATACATTAAGCTCTCTAACTAAAAATTAATTGACTATGAGAAGAGTTTCCCCAAGTTTATAAACTAAACATAATTTCTCAAGGTATTCAATGTGATATATATATATACACACACATATATATATACACTCTAACAGGAATATATGTAATATTATTTATGCATCTCGTGTTAATAATAAAAATAAAAATTAAAAAATTAAAAACAATTTGCTTTTAGATTATTATAAAAAAAAACTAGTATGCATTTCCTTGCAAGTCAGAGGCCATCTTTTTCCCTCATTACTTACTATTTTAATATAATAAAAAATTAGATTATCATATGTATCATATAAAACTAAGTAGCAATTTCAAAATAACAAACTTTTGTATTACTGTGTACTTTTGAAATTTAGAAAATTACGTAAATATACCCTTGAAACAAACCTCTAACAATATCACTTCCGTCCGTTATAAATATAAGATTATTATTGACTTTATTAAAGTCAATAATAATATTTAACCGTATAATACGTGTATAATAAAAATCATTTGAAATCAACTCTTTTTATATTAATACAACTCGATTGTATATACTGGTTTATTTGGAATCATGATTTGTACAGAAGACAAAGGACAAAGTGATATGTACCTCAAATGGCATACATTGTGAAAAAAGTGGCTTTCTAAATTGGATCTTGATTTCAAGCAATTCAAAATGAGCCGTTTATAAAATTAAGTTGCATTTGTTTAGAAAAAAGTTACATTTCATATGACCTCTATTATATAAGTATTATAGAGTTGTAGTTTTGTGTTATATAAATTCACTTATTTTGTAAAATGTACATTTTGAACGTGGAATGTGTCTAAATTGTGGACACCTGCCCTGTGGTATTTACATAAAACCACAGGCTTATTTGGGGAAATTAAGACTTGAAAGCACATGAAGCTTGCCACTAATTAATAAAGCAAGCAAACAAACAAACTAGTAGTAGTGTATATATATAGGTTCGTATGGTATATTTCCCTCATTACTTATTATTTTAATATAATAAAAAATTAGATTATCATATGTATTATATAAAACTAAGTAGCAATTTCAAAATAACAAACTTTTGTATTACTGTGTACTTTTGAAATTTAGAAAATTACGTAAATATACCCTTGAAACAAACCTCTATCAATACCGTAAGTGATACTCCGTCCGTTATAAATATAAGATTATTATTGATTTTATTCCGTTATAAATATAAGATTATTATTGATTTTATTAAAGTCAATAATAATATTTAACCGTATAATACAACTCTTTTTATATTAATACAACTCGATTGTATATACTGGTTTATTTGGAATCATGATTTGTACAGAAGACAACTTGAAAGCACATGAAGCTTGCCACTAATTAATAAGCAAGCAAACAAACAAACTAGTAGTAGTGTATATATATAGGTACGTATGGTATTTACATAAAACCACAGGCTTATTTGGGGAAATTAAGACTTGAAAGCACATGAAGCTTGCCACTATTAATAAGCAAGCAAGCAAACAAACTAGTAATAGTGTATATATATAGGTACGTGCCCATTTGCATGCAGCAGCCAAGTGTATAAACACAATCATCGGATCTGAATACTAATTCAATTTCAACTTTTCAAGCTCCCAGTGGCTTTCGATTCATTAACACACGTATCCGATATATCACACATCATTTTTGTCTTTTTTCACCCTTTATTTGGTTTTCAGAAAATACTCAAGTTGCAAAAAAGGCACAAGTAGGATTGGCGGGGCGAAATACAACTCAAGAGGCATGATGTTCACCGAATTCAAGCTTTCTCTGGTAAGATCTAGGTTGGAATCTAGAAAATCCAGCAATGTTAGATGGGTCTCTGGTGTCGGGAGAGCCGGTGAAGAAGGTGAATAGTAGTAGTAATTATATCGTAGATGATGAGAAGCGCAGAAGAAGGGAAGCGAAGAAGGTTGTTGAGAATGTTCTGCACATAGTCTGTTGGGGCTCAAGTAGCTTCCAGTGACTCCTCCCGTTATATATAGTATTATTTTTTTTATCAAATTTGAAGTATCTTTTTTTAAAAACAATTTTGTTTTTGTGCGTGTCTTTTTGTATGTATCGATATATGTAATGTAATAATGTTATTGAGATGCATAAAACTCAATTGTAATTTGTATGTATTTAATTAGTCTTGAGTTGGGCTTGCTGCCTAATTTTTTTATTTTTATAACGCAAGTACTATTACCATCGATCTTAGGTAGCGTTTCGTTCAGGTCAAATTAATGTAATAAATTAATGATGCAATAGCTATCAATAATATTTTGGTTACTAAAGTGTGATTACTAAAGATGGATACTGATGGGTTCATGATTCGTACATTTTAAGTTTTATAATTTTGTTCATTTTAATATTATTATTAATTTAATTAATTAGTTTTATTTTGTTTTGCAGGAATTTAAATAAATAAATGAGCTGAGTTGAAAAAGGGAGTTCTAGAAGTTCCCTAATTGATTTTTGTTTGGACTCCAATAAAGAGCTGTGCAATGAAGAAACACTTGCAGATGGAGATAAAGAGTTTGATCCAAAATAGAGAAGAAAAATAGTCCAAGTTTATTGTACTAGTTTGGAGCACAAGGAATTTATTCCCGCAAAGTATTAAGAGTGATTGGGTAGGTATATGAATTATGTATTAATTCTATGTATTAGTTTAGATTAGCAGTAGTAGTAGATTAAATTACTTTGGAACATATTTTTTTTATTTTAATTTTATGTCTAATCTTTTTCTTCTTTATCTTAATTGTTTTATTTATTTTCATGTCTAATTAAATTCTTTAATCAAGGATGAAGTCGAAATTTAATAATTATTCATGATAATATTCTTCATCTCTTCTATTATTTATATTTTAATGTTTAATTGATTTCGCCTTATTTTTTGTTATTGAAATACACTCGTTTTATAATTCTTATATGGTTTTAAATTAATGAAATGGTTTTGATATATTAATGTTAAGATATGAATTTTTATCATGATGATTATGTATTTATAATTGCATGTACATGAATAATGCAGCTAGCTATATGTTCGTGATGTCTAAAGCAAAATACGTGTACACAAGAAGATATTAACTACAACTGGCAGCATAGTTTTCTCAAAGCCGCAGAGGATAGGGTATAGAGTCGTCGAACTTACAAAGTAAATTAAATTATAATAAGATCTAATGCACAGCTGGCAACGGAACATTCTAAACTAATCAGAATATTTTTTATTGCTTTTTGATGAAGTCTAATAATTAAATGCATCTATGGTTGCATCTAGCAAGTACTAGAAAGAACTAATGCTTCTCAACTGAAATGTACCTCAGCAACAAATGCACCAGCATGAGTGTTGTCCTTAAAAGCAGTCTTTGGTAAGCGGATAATTAAGTGCCGAGAAAATTCTGCTGCCAACAATATTATCACAGAAATAATTAGAATTAACGTAGGCCCATCGAATAATCTTACACATAAACATTTTACTTAAACCAAGCAAAAAATCAATATTTTATGAAAACATTAACCCTTAGAGAATTTTTATACATAAATTTTTTACTTTTAATCAAGGCAAAAATAATATTAATTTATACTCTATCTGACACTACACTTATTGGTCCAACTCAGCCACCGGGAGATGATTGAACCTTGGTGGTTAGACGATCCTGAAATCAAATGTAAACTAAATCAATATGATTTATAAATTTATCGATGCATCACGTCTTAGCTTTCCTATTAAGGGCTTTGATTGTTATTCCATCTGTTTCATAAAAAAACCTTATTTGACTAATATGATTTTAGTTAACTTACAAAACATTAATTTTTTTATTAATTTTCAAATAAATTTTTTGTAATTACTTGTATATTTTAATTATTTCACAATATTAATAATTGCATTAATTAATCAAAATCAAATAACTTCACATAAGTTTTGAATTTTAAAATTTCATAAATTGACTAGGAAAAAAACTCTTATTGCTGTTTTTTTTTTGGGAACAAAAGGAGTAATTAATTCAGATAAAAAAAGAAGGAACATGCAATTAAGTTGGAGATAGAGTTGAGGAGGATATTATTAGTAGTAGGTAGATAGCTTACAGTGATGAAGTTGCCAGAGTTTTGGCCATGAGCTCTATATATATATGGTAATTGTTTGAAACACTTATAGTTTGTGGGAATAATTAGGAGTAGTGTTTGGTAGTTTGTTTAAGCTGTTATCATCATCCCAATAAGGGGCTTTTCGTGACTGGTGGTGGAGAATGTATCGGAGGAGGAGGTGGTTGCTCATTTTGAGAACCAAACAGGTAATTAACCAAGTGAACTCGATCTTAATTTCCACCACCGCCAGAGTTTGAGTTGTTTCCACTACCTCTATATATCCATGCTTCCTCTAGCCATGTCTACTACACTAATTAATTTGATCTCTTGTTTTTTAATTTAGTTATGAGTATTAGGTACGTAGAATATATATAGTGGGAGCAGGGACGAAGTTAGACTTTTTAAAATATGAATCTTAACGATTTTTTGATATATATAGCAACAGATTAATTATTTTTTTTGATTAATTTTTAAATTTGGTTTTTAAAGATTGGGTACTGATTTTTGTCTATTTTATTCTAAAGTACTTATTATGAATATTTCATTCTTAAGTACTTATATTGACTATTTATTTTATTCTGAAGTAGAACTAATTATTTTCATTATTTTATTGTGAAAGTACTTATTTTGACTACTTTATGAGTTAGGGGTAATATATTTTTAATTAAAATTAATTAGGGATACCATATTGAAAATTTACATAACCCTATTAATTATATATATATGAAATGTTGTAATTACCTGACTTAAGTATATTTCTTCATATATGTCCAAATAACCAGAACATTATTTATTAATTAGTAGTGGAGTTCTTATTATGCGTGCATGTCAAATGCACATTAAAATCAATTTTGGGTAGTTTCGATAATCCATACGGCCGATATGGTCAGTATAAAATGATATAATTTTGTTAAATAAGATCATCCTTATAATTTTTTTTTTATCATGTCACCTATCAATAATTCGAGAATGGTGATGAGGTTTTATTTATTTAGTATTTTTAGAAAGAGGGGGCACTTATGTTTAGAACTGCTTATATAATGCGCTTATTGATTCTAATTATTGTTTTTGTTAATAACCAAATTTAAATATGTAGTTTGTGTTTTGTAGTAAAAAAAATATTAATCACTTATTTCAAGTGTAAATTGGTTAAACTAATGGCTTCCGCAAATAAAGAGAAGTAATGGGTGAAATTACTGGAATAGAAGTGGATATATTAGAAATATACTTGGTCAAACTCTGATTATTATATTTGACAAATAATCAAAAATATCAACTGATACTTATTTTAAATGTGCAATGCAATGAGACGCTATTAATGAGGAGAGTCATGTTATATATTACGATAAATTTAACCCGATTACAATTACGAAGTTTATAAATACATGATATTAGTAAGAATTATAGGGGACCCTACTTTTTACACATATCTCCACAAAAAGATTACCACTAAGTCTATTAATACTTATTCAAGTAATTAGTAAATGAAAAATCGACCAAAACATTTGTAATATATATCATTTTCTTAATGACATAATGTTTAAAGACCATTTTTTAGACTTAGGTTGAAAGTTTAAAAAAAAACAATTGTCCACCTATAAATGATAAGACTCAGCATGATTATTCTCGTAAAGAATGATTACAAGTAGTTTTAAAATTTAGATTATCAGTATTTATATTTTTTAAAACTAATTATAAACATATTTAATTGTTTATAAACTATTCCAAACAACTTCCAAGGAGGATGTAGTATTATACAATATTCTTTAAAATGTTATACTATCATCCAAGTTAAATAATTCATAATATACTACATCATTCATTAAAAAAAGAGAGACAAAAATACCATTTTCGTTATTGTACTATTTTTTTAGTTTAATTTTAGCATTATAAAATTTTATTTCATAATTATCCACATACAATTTTAGCATTATATATAAACAATGTTGTTGTTAATAAGTATGAGAGATAACGATACTATGTTAAAAAAAATACTAAATGTCAACATGAAATTTGAGGTTGTTCATATTAGTCAATGAACGGTTATTTAGTATACTCCTTTTATTTTGTCTTATGAATAGCATAATTTAACATAAAAACTTTCATAATTAATTTATTCCAATCCAATCTCTACGCACAAAAAATTAGTAATTAATAATAATAATAATAAATTCATTGATATGAATTTACATATTTGTAGAATTATTTTTTTTATTATATTTTTTTACGATAATAAAGTTATCAAAAGAACTTTGATGTAATTTTAATATGAAGTATTTGCCTTGTATTTTATATGCATGATAGGCAAGAAATTTGAAAACTCTTTTGGTGATTTTTTCTTATTTTTCTTTATAAATTTATTTGTTCACGTTACACTATTTTACTTGATTATGTGTACACAAACAATGCATCTGTGAACAATTAAAATTTGCTAGACGTTAAGTTAAACAAATGAACTTCAAACTTTATTGCTTACCCAATTGATTGAACTTGATAAAAATCCAAACTCATTTCTTATGATTTAAATAAAAAATTTAAGTAAATAAAATTATTGCATTATTTAAATAAACGCGGTCAACTCAAATAAAATTTTATTCAAAGTAAATTCATGCAAATTAGTTGCTACCTTATTTTTTTGGAAAAAACACATTCTAATTTCTTACTCTACCTAACATTGTTAGTGATGTAATATTTATAATTATATCGCTCAAATTGAATTAATAATTTTGGAAAAGAGAGTATATGGTTTAAATATTACCGTTTGGAGTCTTTATGCTTGCGTTTAAAGAAAGCAAAATAATTTGCAATAAATGTAAAAAGATACGGAAGCCATAAATCTAGACTTCATCGTTTCCCAGATTGCATCCCCCACTTTTTCCCCGCAACGAAACTCTCCTCTCTCTATGCGTATTGGGTCGGCCGTAATTCACCACTGCCAATTCTTTTTCTCTGTGTTTTGCTTGGATTCGCGGCCCCATAATCCCCCTTATGCAAAACCCTCGATTCCACTCCTTCATCTTTCCCCGCTGAAAACCCTAATTTCCTTGTACAAAACCCTCGATTCCTCACTTTCTTAATTTCCCTATACGAAACCCTAATTTCCCAGGCTCGATATCATGACCATCGAAGGCGCTCTTCTCTTCGGTGTTGGATGCGGCTCTCTTACTGCCGCCGCCATGTACCTGATTTGGTCCTAATTTCTCCTAAACGTTTCAATTTCGATGGCATTATTATGACGTCAGCCCTAAGAAGATGGATAGGTGGCGATTCCTGGCTGTAGAAGCTGGATATTCGTTTCCCTGTTGTAAGTCTCTCTGCCTTAAATCTTATTTTAGCTTTTGTATATGAATGATTACTGCTTGTTTGTACCGAGCTGAATATGAATTTTTTGTTTGTTTGTTTTGCTTTTAACCAAATATGGTTTGTTTATGGGGATAATTGCATATATAATATTTAGGTTTGCTTATGTTTGTGTTTAAGTATGGTAATTATATCATGAATGTTCTGATCCTATATATGGAATTCTACCCTTTTTTTTTTATATATATATAATTGCTAACTGAAATTGGATCGACTTAGGTTTGTATTAGAATATAACCTTTACTGATTCTTATGGTATGGGATTAGATTCTGATAAATATAGTTTTCTCATAACTTAAGGATCAATTTATAAATGGGATTTTTACCTGTAGGCACATACACTTTCTTGCTTCTTTTTCTTTTAATCCTTACCTACTATTAATTTGCATTGGTCTATAATTCATATGTCCTTTTATATTAATTTTTTTATCTTTCTATTCAGTCCTCTAAATTTTATAAAATTCTTGTTTTACCCCCACATAATTTATACAAAGCGTGTGCCATCAGTACTAGTGTGTATATATATATATATATGTAATCTTATTGATTTGCTACTTTATTTGCTCCCTCCATTTCAAAATATATGCAATATAGCACATCTCTATGAACAGTAAGGCTGCAATATCATATGGTACTCGGTAATTATAAAGATAAGTGTTTACTTTCAAATACTGTATTATAAATTTGCATGTGTATTGATCCAAACTGATTCAAGAACTACATTTTTGAATAAATGGAATCATTTGACTTTCTGGATATTCGTTTCCCTGTTGTAAGTCTCTCTGCCTTAATCTTTCTTTATAATTGTCTGTAATTTTAGCTTTTGTATATGAATGATTACTGCTTGTTTGTACCGAGCTGAATATGAATTTTTTGTTTGTTTGTTTTGCTTTTAACCAAATATGGTTTGTTTATGGGGATAATTGCATATATAATATTTAGGTTTGCTTATGTTTGTGTTTAAGTATGGTAATTATATCATGAATGTTCTGATCCTATATATGGAATTCTACCCTTTTATTTTTTTTTATTTTTATATAATTGCTAACTGAAATTGGATCGACTTAGGTTTGTATTAGAATATAACCTTTACTGATTCTTATGGTATGGGATTAGATTCTGATAAATATAGTTTTCTCATAACTTAAGGATCAATTTATAAATGGGATTTTTACCTGTAGGCACATGCACTCTCTTGCTTCGTTTTCTTTTAATCCTTACCTACTATTAATTTGCATTGGTCTATAATTCATTTGTCCTTTTATATTAATTTTTTTTATCTTTCTATTTAGTCCTCTAAATTTTATAAATTTCTTGTTTTACCCCACATAATTTATACAAAGCGTGTGCCATCAGTACTAGTATATATATATATATATATGTAATCTTATTAATTTGCTACTTTATTTGCTCCGCTCCCTCCATTTCAAAATATATGCAATCTAGCACATCTCTATGAACAGTAAAGCTGCAATATCATATGGTACTCGGTAATTATAAAGATAAGTGTTTACTTTCAAATACTGTATTATAAATTTGCATGTGTATTGATCCAAACTGATTCAAGAACTACATTTTTGAATAAATGGAATCATTTGACTTTCTTTTTTGGTGTTCTATTTTCCTTTCTGTTTATCCGAAGCATCTAGCCACTAGCAATACTATGTGGGCTATGCTGAGTTTTTATTTTGGTACTTTTCGGATGGTTGAGAGGTTGTCTTCTAATGCTGACTTACAGATTGTTGAGGTGCCTACTTATCAATACTATGTGGGTGTCCAATTCCAATTCCATCCCGAGTTCAAATCAAGGCCAGAAAAACCTTCTGCTCTTTTCTTAGGTACTTGTCTTTCATCTTTTCCTCTTACCATTAACTTCTGTTTTTTATTCTGGTGTTGTGGCTTTCGTACCTGAACTAATATGATAAAAACCTTGTGTTGTATCTGATAGTTTTATGACCACAGCAAAAGGCTAAGGAATTTGGGTTAATTGGTGAGGTAAAAGATCAGAGGTCGATGACTCTAGTCACTGATGCTGTTGAACGCTAAGATAAATGCTCAAATTAAGATATGAAGGTATGATATATTGCTCTCTCTCTCAATTTTGGATGCCCTCTACTCCCTCCGTTCCATAATATAAGATATCTTGCATTTCATAAATTCTTTAATTTACAAAAGGTAAGTGATCTTATACTTTAGAATGAAGGTAGTACATTCTCTGCCTTAATTTTGTCTGCCTGGTGCATTGAAATCTGCATGTCTGATATTTTTTCAATGTATTACAATATTTGTTAGTGTTGTATTACAATAACTGTGGATGTGTTGTATTACAATAAATGTGGGTGCTTGCACTTGTGAGAAATTTTGTTTATGATTGTGCCTATTTGTGAGTGTTGTATTACAATAACTGTGGATGTGTTGTATTACAATAAATGTGGGTGCTTGCACTTGTGAGAAATTTTGTTTATGATTGTGCCTCCAATTTGCTATCTTTAGAAATTGTAACTTTTACAATCTAAACTTTTTACTTTCTCCCTGTTAAAAGTTTTTACTTCTCATCTCTAGAAAATTTTCACAGTCTCTCCCTCAAAAGTTTTTACCTCTCATTTTTCGAAATTTTTAACCCTTCCTCTAAAAAGATTTTACTTTCTCACAAGTTTTTCAATTTCTCCTCAAACGTTTTTCACTCCCTCCCCATCAAAAGTATCTAGTTACTATCTCTCCAGAAAATTTTAAATTTCAGTTTCTAAATTTTTCATTCTCTACCATAAAAGTTTTTTATTTTCTCTCACAAAAAAGTTTTTAACTTTCTCTCAAAGATTTTAACATTAAAAAAGTTTTTAATATTCTTGAAGTTAAATCTTTTTACTTCTTATCTCCCCAAAATTTTAAATTTCAGTCTCGAAATTATTCACTCTCTCTTTTTTTTTTAACATTTTCTCTCTTAAAAGTTTTTACTTATCTTTCTAAAATTTTAAATTCTAGTCTCTAAATTATTCACTTTCTCTCGCTCAAAAGTTTTTAACCTTGATTCTAACTTTTCCTCTTAAAAAAGTTTTTACTTCTTAACTCCCGAAATTTTAAATTTCAGTTTCTAAATTATTCTCTCCCTCAAAAGTTTTTACTTCTCATATATCTCTCCAAGTTTTAAATTTCAGTTTCTAAATTAACTTTTTCTCCCTCAAAAGATTTTAACTTTCTTCCGCAAAAGTTTTTAACACTCTCTCTAAAGTTTTTATTTCTCTCTCCAAAATTTTAAATTCAAGTCTCTAAAGTTATTACTTTTTATCGATCTAATGATTTTAACTTTCTCTCCCTCAAAAAATTAACTCTCCCTCAAAAAGTTTAACCTATTTTTTTTTAACTTTCTCTCCCTCAAAAGATTTTAATTCTCTCTCAAAAGTTGTCTTTGCTCCCAATTTTTAAATTCCATTCTCTAAATTTATCACTTTCTCTCACTCGAAAGTTTTTAACTCTCCCTCAAAAGTTTTTAACTCTCTCTCAATAAATTTTAAGTCCTCAAAAGATTTGGACTTTTCTACCTAAAAAAGTTTTTACTTCTTTATTTCTCACAAATTTTAAATTTGTCTCTAAATTATTCACTATCTCTCCATCAAAAGGTTTTAACTTCCTCTCTCTCAAAAGATGTTCCCTCTTTCCTAAAAAAGTTTTTACTTCTTGACTTTCCAAAATTTTAAATTTCAGTATCTCAAGTTTTTAATTTTCTTTACCTCAGAAGATTATATCATTCTCTCCCTCAAAAGTTTTTGCACGCAAAAGTTTTTACTTCTCTCCAAAATTTTAAATTCCAATTTCTAAATTATTCACTTTTTTTAGCTCAAAAGTTTTTACTTCTTGTCTCTCCAGTTTTAAATTTCAATCTCTAAATTATTCATTGTCTCCCTCAAAAGTTTTTAACTTTCTCTTTCTTAAATTTTTTAACACATTCTTTCTCTCAAAGGTAGTCATCTCTCTAGATTTTTAAATTCTAGTATCTAAATTATTCATTTTCTATCGCTCAATTTTTTTTCATTTTCTCCCCTTCAAAAGATTTTAACTTTTCTTCCTGAAAATGTTTTTTCTTCTCAAGTCTTCAAAATTTTAAATTTCAGTCCCTAAATTATTCGTCTTCTTTCGCTCAAACAATTTTAATGCTCTCTCCCCCAAAAGTTTTTGACATCTTCTCCCTCCAAAATTTTTACTTCTTATATCTCTAAAATTTTAAATTTCAATCTCTAAATTGGATACTTTCTCTTGCACAAAAGTTTTCAACTTTTTCTCCCTCAAAACTTTTTCCCTCAAAAGCTTTTAACTTTTTCTCCCTCAAAAGATTTTAACTGTGTTTTCCATACACCTCTCCAAAATTTTAAATTCCAGTCTCTAAATTATTCACTCACTCTGTCTCATAGGTTTTTAACACGCTCTCAAATGTTTTTAACATTCTCTACCTCAAGTTTTTAACATTCTCTAATTTTTTAAATTTCAATCGCTAGATTGTTCAGTTTCTCTTGATTTATAGACTTTAACTCTCTCCCTCAAGTGATTTTAACATTCTCCCCTTTAAAAGTTTTTAAAATTCTCTTCCTAAAAAGTTTTTACTTCGTATTTCTCGATTTTTTTTTAAAATTTTAGTCTCCAAGGTATTCAGTTTCTCTCGCTCAAATGTTTTAGGGAAAAGATTTGAACATTTCCTCAGTCAAAAGTTTTAACATTCTATCCCTCAAAAGTTTTAATTATTCTCCCTCAAAAGTATTTGCTTATCTCTTGGAAAATTTTAAATTCTAATCTCAAAAGGTTATACTTGTCACTCCACATTTTTAAATTTCAATCTCTAAATTATTCACTTTCTCTTGCGCAAAAGTTATTCACTTTTTGTTACTCAAAAGTCTTTACTTCTTGTCTCCAAAATTTTAAATTTCAGTCTCTAAATTATTCCTTCTCTCCTATAAAGTTTTTGATATTCTCTCCCTCAAGATTTTAACTTTCGCTCCCTCAAAAGTTTTAACATTCTCCCTCTAAAGCTTTTTACTAATCTCTGTAAAATTTTAAATTCAAGTCTAAATTATTCACTTTCACCGTCTCCTTCAAAAGTTTTTACTTCTCATCTCCAAATTTTTAAATTTCAGTCTCTAAATTATTCACTTTCTCCCGCTCAAAAGTTTTGAATTTTCTCTCCTTGAAAAGATTCCAACTTTTCCTCTTAAATTTTTTTTTACTTCTTAAGTACCGAAATTTTAAATTTCAGTTTCTAAATTATTCTCTCCCTCAAAAGTTCTTACTTCTCATCTCTCCAAATTTTAAATTTCAGTTTCTAAAATAACTCTCTTTCAAAAGATTTTAACACTCTCCCGCAAAAGTTTTTAACATTCTTTTTAAAGTTTTTATTTCTCTCTCCAGAATTTTAAATTCTACTCTCAAGTTATTACTTTTATTGATCAAGTGATTTTAACTAAGGTTCCAAAAGGCGCTAGGCGGGAGGCGGGCAACCGAGGGGGGGGGCTAGCACCTAGGGGGCCTAGGCGGGTTTTATATTTTAAGCCAATTTTAATATTTTATCTTACATTTATCTAAACAAAATAATAATATAAAGCAAAACAATCTATAATAAAAATAATAAAGACATTTTCTTAAAGTTCAAACACATATCCATATTGTCAATGTCAAAGTTCAAACACAAACATGCAATTGTTCAAAGTTCAAACACAAATAAATAATAAAAAATGCAAACTAATAGTCCTCATCTCTGTATCCCTCTATATCTCTAACTCTTCTTTTCCATATCTCTCCAAGATAATGTCCCCATCGGACTCGCACTCATCTCCCTCTTTCTCCGTGTCATTATCAGACAAAAAATCTTTTTTGTCCGCCTTGCCTCGCATAGGCCCCGCCTAGGCGGGCGGGAGCGGCCTAGGGGATTTTTTTGCCTAGGCGCGGTGCCAGGGGGCCTAGGGCCTAGGCGGGGCCTTTTAGAACACTGATTTTAACTCTCTCAAAAAATTTAACAATTTTTTGTAACTTCCTCTCCCTTAAAAGTTTTTAAGTCTCTCTCAATTTTTTTCTTTGCTCCTAGTTTTTAAATTCCAATTTCTAAATTAATCACTTTCTCTTTCTCAAAGGTTTTTAACTCTCCCTCAAAAGCTTTTAACTTTTTCTCTGAAAAGATTTTAACTTGCTCTCCCTCAAAAGATCTAAACTTTTCTACCTAAAAAAGTTTTTACTTCTTTATTTCTCAAAAATTTTAAACTTTAGTCTCTAAATTAATCAATATCTCTCCCTCAAAAGTTTTTAACTTCCTCTCTCTCAAAAGATTTTCCCTTTCTTTCCTACAAAAGTTTTTACTTTTTGACTTTCCAAAATTTTAAATTTCAGTATCTAAAGTTCTTAATTTTCTCTACCTTAGAAGATTTTAACATTCTCTCCCTCAAAAGTTTTTGTACGCAAGAATTTTACTTCTATCCAAAATTTTAAATTTCAATTTCTAAATTATTAACTTTTTTTAGCTGAAAAGTTTTTACTTCTTTCCAAAGTTTTAAGTTTCAATCTCTAAATTATTCACTGTCTCCCTCAAAAGTTTTTGACTTTCTCTTTCCTTATTTTTTTTAACACATTCTCTCTCTCAAAAGTGTTTAGTCATCTCTGTAGATTTTTAAATTCTAGTCTCTAAATTATTCATTATATCTCGCTCAAATTTTTTTCATTTTCTCCCCTTCAAAAAATTTCAACTTTTCTTCCTGAAAATGTTTTTTCTTCTCCAAAATTTTAAATTTCAGTCCCTAAATTGATCATCTTCTTTCGCTCAAACAATTTTAGCGTTCTCTCCCCCCCAAAGTTTTTGGCATCCTCTCCCTCCAAAATTTTTACATTTTATATCTCCAAAATTTTAATATATTTCGATCTCTAAACTGAATACTTTCTCTTGCACAAAAGTTTTGAACTTTTTCTACCTCAAAATCTTTTAACTTTTTCTCTCTCAAAAGATTTTAACTTTGTGTTTTTACCTTTTCCAAAATTTTAAATTCCAGTCTCTAAATTATTCACTCACTATGTCTCATAGGTTTTTAACATTCTCTCTCAAATGTTTTTAACATTCTCCCCCTTAAGTTTTTAACATTCTCTCCCTTAAAAGTTTTCACTTATCTCTAATTTTTTAAATTTCAATCGCTAAACTATTTAATTTCTCTCGCTTTATAGATTTTAACTTTTTCCCTCAAATGATTTTAACATTTTCCCCTTCAAAAGTTTTTAAATTCTTTTCCTCAAAAGTTTTTACTTCTTATATCTTGAATTTTTAAAATTTCAGTATCTAAATTATTCAGTTTCTGTCGCTCAAAAGTTTTTAACTTTCTCTCCCTCAGAATAACATTTTCTCTCTCAAAAGTTTTAACATTCTATCCCTCAAAAGTTTTAATTATTCTCTCTCAAAAGTATTTACTTATCCTGTTGAAAATTTTAAATTCTAACCTCAAAAGGTTTTACTTCTTATCACTCTACATTTTTAAATTTCAATCCCTAAATTATTAACTTTCTGTCACTCAAAAGTCTTATTGTCTCGCCAAATTTTTAAATTTCAGTCTCTAAATTATTCCCTCTCCTATAAAGCTTTTGACATTCTCTCCCCCAAGATTTTTACTCTCTCCCTCAAAAGTTTAAACATTCTCTCTCCAAAGCTTTTACGTATCTCTCCAAAATTTTAAACTCCAGTCTCTAAATTATTCGCTTTCACCCTCTCCTTCAAAAGTTTTTACTTCTCATCTACAAATTTTTAAATTTCAGTCTCTAAATTATTCACTCTCCCGCTCAAAAGTTTTTAACTTTCTTTGCTTTAAAAGATTCAACATTTCCTCTTAAAACAGGTTTTACTTCTTAACTCCCGAAAATTTTAAATTTCAGTTTCCAAATTATTCTCCCTCAAAAGTTTTTACTTCTCATTTCTCATCTCTCAAAATTTTAAATTTCAGTTTCTAAATTAACTCTCTCGTTCAAAAGATTTTAACTCTCTCCCGCAAAAGTTTTTATTTCTCTCCAAAAATTTAAATTCTAGTATCTAAAGTTATAACTTTTATTGATCAAATGATTTGAACTCTCTCCCTCAAAAGATTTTAGTTTTCTCTCTCAAAAGTTTTTTCTTTGCTCCCAATTTTTAAATTCCAGTCTCTAAATTAATCACTTTCTCCCTCGAAAGTTTTTAACTTTCTCCCTCAATAGATTTTAACTTACTCTCCCTCGAAAGATCTCGACTTTTCTCAAAAATTTTAAATTTTAGTCTCTAAATTATTCAATCTTTCTCCCTAAATTTTTTTTAACTTCCTCTATCTCAAAAGATTTTCCCTTTCTTTCCTAAAAAAGTTTTTACTTCTTGACTTTCCAAAATTTTAAATTTCAGTATCTAAAGTTTTTAATTTTGTCTACCTCAGAAGATTTTAACATTCTCTCCCTCAAAAGTTTTTACGTCTCTCCAAAATTTTATATTCCATTTTCTAAATTATTCACTTTTTTAACTCCAAAGTTTTTACTTCTTATCTCTCTTAAGTTTTAAATTTTAGTCTCTAAATTATTCATCGTCTCCCTCAAAAGTTTTTAACTTTCTATTTTTTAAGTTTTTAACACATTCTTTTTCTCAAAAGTGTTTAGTCATCTCTCTAGATATTTAAATTCTAGTCTCTAAATTATTCATTTTCTCTCGCTAAAAAAATTTTCATTTTCGTTCCTTCAAAAGATTTTAATTTTTCTTCTTGAAAATGTTTTTCGTTCTTAATTCTCCAAAATTTTAAATTTCAGTATCTAAATTATTGTTCTTTCGCTCAAACGATTTTAGCGTTCTCTCCCCCAAAAGTTTTTGACATCCTCTGCCTCCAAAATTTTTACGTATATCTCCAAAATTTTAAATTTCAATCTCTAAACTGAGTACTTTCTCTTGCACACAAGTTTTCAACTTTTTCTCCCATTTTGCACATTGCATCTTATACTTCAAAACGTGACACTTTGCATTACGCACTTTTAACGAACGACATATAACACCTTGCAATCGTAAATCCGTCTCTAAAAGTGACTGGGTTAGTGTTTAAAAGTGACGGATTTTGCACTTTTAGCGACGGATTTTTGGCCGGAGGGTTTTATGTACCGATTCGCTAAAAGTGTGGGTGCAAAATGTCACATTTTAAAGTATACGATGCAATTTGCAAAATGGGGTAAACTTGGGGGATGTAAAGTGCATTTAACTCTCAAAATTATAGACATTCTCTCTTTCAAGTGTTTTTACTTGTTCTCTCTTGAAAATTTTAAAAATTTCACTCTTTTTTATTCACTTTGTCAATGTTTTTGAATATTCTCTCTCTCAAATATTTTTCAAATATCTCTCCCTTGAAAGATTTTTAAGTTTTCCTCCTAAAAATGATGTTACTTCTTAACCCCTAAGTTTTAAATTCATTCTCTAAATTATTCACTTTCTCCCCCCTCAAAAGTTTTTGCTTCTCTCCAAAATTTTAAATATCAGTCTCTAAGTTATTCACTTCCTCTCATTCATTTTTTTTTAAACTTTCTCTCCCTCAAAAGATTTAACTTTCAGTCCGTCAAAAGATTTTAACATTTAGTCTCTAAATTATTCACTTTTCTCTCCCTCAAAAGTTTTACTTATCCATCCAAATTTTACGAGGTTACCACAAGGACGCCTTCGTCATCAGTGTCTAAATTATTCACTGTCTCTCAGCTGGAAAGTTTTTTTTTCCCCAAAAGTTGTTCACTTTCTTCCCTTTAAAAGTTACGTATTTCCTATCTTTCAAATTTTTTACATTCTCTCCATAAAAAAATTTACTCATCTCTAAACTACTCGGTTTCTCTCGCTCAAAAGTTTTTAACTCTCACTCCCTTAAATGTTTTTAATCTTTTCTCTGAAAAGTTTTTACTTCTCTCCAAAATTTTAAATTTCAGTCTCTAATTTATTCACTCTCTCTCTCTCAGTTTTTAACTTTCTCCCTCAAAAGCTTTTAACATTCTCTTTCTCAAAAGTTTTTACTTTTCTTGAAAGTTTTTCTCTCAAAATTTTAAAAGATTTATCTCCTCTCCCAAAAACTCCCCAAAAAAACAATCTCTCCTCCAACTAAAAAAATCTCCCAAAACAACACCCCTCAAAAACTCTCCCCAAAAATTATCACCTTCCAAGTCTTTTCCCAAAACTCTCTCCCTCAAAATTTCTCTCAAAAAATTTTTACTCACAAAAAACAACGACTCCAAAAACCAAATCAAATCTCAAAAATTCTCTCAAACATTTTAAATCTCCTAAAAAAAACCACTAAAAAATAACCACTCAACTCCTCAAAAAATTCCCAAAATTTAAATTTTTAAAATATCCAAATCAAAAATTAAAACCCCTAAATATTTCTAAAATTTTAAAAAACTCCCTCAATTTAAATTCTCTAAAACATTCATTTCATTTTCAAAAAAAATCAAAATCTCATCTTTCTAAATTCACTTCTAAATTTCCCCCAAAATCAACTCCACAATTTTTCTCTCCTCAAAATTTTTAACTTCTCTCAAAAATATAAACTCTCATTAAAAAATCTCTTCCCTCAAATTTTTTTCTCTTTTTCACTCAAAAAATTTTTCCCCAAAAAAAAAAAACTTTTCCCCCCTCAAAATATCCCAAAAGTAACATCTCCAAAAAAATCCTCAAAAAAATTTCAAAAAAACTCCTCTCAAAAAAAAACTCTCTCCCTTCACCCAAAAACTCTCTCCCAAAAAAAATTAAAAATAAATCCTCAAAAAAAAATCTCCCCTCAAAAAACACACAAAAACTCTCCTCAAAAAAAATCCCAAAAAACATCCCTAAAAACAACTCTCAAAATCTCTCAAACAAACATCCCCTCAAAAGTTTTACCCCTCAAAAAAAAAAATTAAAAACCATTACTCTCTCAAAATTTTAACCTCCTCCCAAAAAAACACTCCCCCCAAAACTCTCTCTCTCAAATAAAAAATTCACTCTCTCTCCAAAATTTTACCTCACTCCTCCACTCCAACATTCCTCTCAAAAACTCTCCTCTCCTCAAAAAATCTCTCAAAACTCAAAATCCCTCAAAAAACTTTCTCTTCGATTTTAACTTCCCCTCAAAAAATTCTATTACTCCTCTCCTCAAAAAATTCTCTCTCAAAAAAAACTCTCCTCAAAATTTAACCCCAAATTTAAATTCTCAAAATTTTATCTCTCTCAAAACACCCCCCTCAAAAAACTCTCCAAAAACATTCTCCCTCAAAAAAACATCTCCAAAAAAACTTTCCCCTCTTTTACAAAAAACTCTCTCAAAAAAATTTAACCCAAAAAATTTAAACACTTAAAACCCTAAAAATCAAAATCTCTCTCAAAAATTTAATCCTCCTAAAAATTTAACCAAAAAATTATCAAATCTCTCTCAAAATCAACACCTCCTCAAAAAACCCTCTAAAAATTTTCCTTCAAAACTCCTCTCAAAATTAAAACCAACAATTAACTTTCATCTCCTCAAAAAAAACCAAAACATCCTCAAAATCAAAAAACTTCTAAAATCCAAAAACTCTCCTAAAAAATCAACCTCTCTCAAATTTAAATCCCTCAAAAAAAAGTCTTTAAATTATCACCTCTCCTCAAAAAAATCACTCTCTCAAAAAATTTTCCAAAATTAATCCTAAATATCCTCAAAAAAACTCAAATTCCTCAAAAAAACACTCTCTTAATCCCCTCAAAAAATCTCTGAAAAATCAAAATCCTCAAAACACAAAACCCTCAAAAAATTCAAAAAATAAAATTTAAACTTCTCAAAAAAAAAAATTATCAAAAACCAAAAACATCTCCAAAAATTCAAAAAACCCACAAAAATTCTCAAAATTTTAACTCCCTCAAAAATTAACTTTCTATCTCAAAAAAACCCAAATCTACTCTCTCAACCTCAAAATTTTAACACTCTCCCCAAAATTCCCCTCAAAAAACTCAAACTTTCCCAAAAATCATCTCAAAAAAAACACCTCCTCTACAAAAAAAAAAAAAAAATTCTTCTAAAACTCCCTCTCAAAAACTTTCCAATCAAAATCCAAATTTTAAACACTTCCCAAAACATTACTAATCAAAAAAAAAAAATCAAATCTAATTAAATTCTTTTTAAAATTCTTTCATTCTTCTCAAATTTACTTTTTAAAATCTTTTAAAAATATAACTATTTTTTTTATCAAAAATTTTAACTCCCTCAAAATTTAATTTTTCTTCAAAAAAAAAACTAAAAAAATTAAAAAACTCTCCCAAAATTCCCCTCAAAAAAACTCAAATATCCTAAAAATAAAAAACAACCTCCCTCAAAAAAAACTCCAAAAAAACTCTAAAAAATCCTTAAAAACTAAATCCCTCAAAACCTCATCCCAAAAAAACTTCTCTCTAAAAATTTTAAACAACCCCTCAAAATCCCTCTAAAATAACTCTCTCAAACTCAAAAATTAAAAAAATTTCTCCCCTAAAATTTATCTCAAAAATTTTAAAAAACTCTCCTAAAAAAAAAATTTATCTCCCTCAAAATTTTAAAAAAAAAAAAAATTAAACTCTCTTAAAAATTTTATTCCTCTCCAAAAAACTCCAAATTCAAAAAAATCTCTCTCAACTCTCTTTCCCCCTCAAAAATTAAATCACTCCAAAAACTCTTCAAAAAAACAACCCTCAAAACTCTCTCTCAAAACAAATTAACTCTCCTCTCAAAAAAAATTCTCAAAAAATTTTCTCCCAAAAAAAACCTCTTCCTCACAACCCTCAAAAATTCTCTCTCAAATAAAACTCTCCCTCAAAATCTCCCCCAAAAAACTCTCTCTAAAAATTATCCCCTCCCTCAAAATCTCCCCCTCAAAATCCCTCTCTCAAACTCTCCCTCAAAAAACTCCCTAAAAAAAAAATCCCAAAAAAATTTTAAACCCTCTCTCCAAAAAAATCCTCAAAAAAATCCAAAATTAAATTTAATTACCTCTCCCAAAATTTTTAATTCCTAAAAAAAATATAAAAAACAATCCCTCTCAAAAACTCCACCACCCCCTCAAAAACCACCTTATCATCTCAAAATCCTCTTCAAAAAACACCCCTACTCCTCAAAATTTAAACTTCACCTCAAAAAAATTCTAAAAAATACCCCTAAAAAAATACCCCAAAAAATTTAACCCAAAATTTTATCCAAAAAAATCATTCTAAAAAACCCTCCCTCAAAAAAACCTCTCAAAATAACAACCTCTCTCAAAAAAAATTTACTCTCTCCAAAATTCTCTCTCATCAAAAATTCATTTAAAAAATCATTTCTTCTCTCAAAAATTTTAACACTCTCCCTCCAAAAACAATCCTCAAAAAATATTCCCCAAAAAAATTTACTCCTCTCCCAAAAAAAAATCAAATCTCCACTCTTTAACAATTCCCCTCTCAAAATAACATTCCTCTCAAAAAAATCCTCAATCAACCCCTAAAAACTCTCTCCCTCATCAAATCAAACTCCACCCCCCAAAAAAAATCCCCTCAAAAACAACCACCCTCAAAATTTTTACTCACCTCATCAAAACAAATAAAAATCCTCAAACTACAAAAAAACATCACCCCTCAAATTTAACTCTCCCTCAAAATTTATTCTCTCTCAAAAAATTACCCTCTAAAAATCTCAAAAATAAATTCACCTCCTCAAAAACTCTCCAAAAAATATCTCCAAAAAAATCTCTACAAACTCCAAAAAACCCCTCCTAAAAATTTTAACTCTCTCCCTCCTAACAACTCTCCAAAAAAACATCTCCAAAAAAAACATCTCAAAATAAACCAAAAATCCCAAAATTTACTCTCCCTAAAAACATTCTCTCCACAAAATATCAAATTACTCCCTCAAAAAAAACTTCCCCTCAAAATTTACCACCTCCTCAAAAATTTTTCCCTAAAAAATCATCCTCAAAAAAATTTTAAATCTTAAAAAAAATCAATCCAAAAAACCTTCTACTCACCTCCTCAAAATATCCCAAAAAAATCTCCTTAAAATCAAATTTATCTCTTTCAAAAAATTCTCTCTCCCAAACCTCTCCATCAAATCCAATCAAATATAAAACTATAAAAAAATCAAAAAATCTCTCTAAAAAAAAAAAACCCTCTCAAAAACCAAAACAAAAAAAACTCAAAAAAAAAATCAAAACCATCAAAAACCTCTCAAAAATCAAAAAAAAATACTCTCCTAAATTCACCACACCCTCACAAAAAAACATAAAATAAAACCCCTACTTTAACAAAAAATATAAAATTTCCCCAAAAAAAAATTTAAAAAAATTTTAAACCCTCTTAATTATTCACCTCCTCTCAAAAACCTCTCCCAAAAAAAAAAATCTCTCTCAAATCAAATCTCCTCCTCTCAAAAAAAAAAATTAAATTCCCTCTCAAATTTATCTCTAAAAACTCTCTCTCCAAAATAACCTCTCAAAAAAATCCCACCCCTCAAAAACTCTAAAAATCTCTCCCTAAAAACCTCTCTCCAAAAACTTAAATTCAGTCTCAAAAACACTCCCTCTCAAAAGTTTTTAACTCCACCTCAAACAAAAACCTCTCAACAAAACTAAAAAACTCCCTCAAAATCTCTCAAAAAATTTCACTTCTCCTCAAAATTTTAATCCCAAAAAAAATACTCTAATTCTCTCACAAATTAAATCTCACCCTCTAAAAAAAGTTTTTACTTCGCTCAAAAAATTTTACTCCCAAATCAAAAAACACTCTCTCTCCAAAAAAAATTCTCTAAAAAAAAAATTAACCTCCCTCAAAAAAAAATTAAATCAAAAAATAAAAAGCTCCTCAAAAAAATTCACCCAAAAAAAAACTTCTCTCTCATCTCAAAAACTCCCTCTCTCAAAAACTTCTCCTCATCAATTTCTCTCAATCCTCTCTCCTCAAAAAAAATTCTTAAACTCTCAAAAAAATTTCACTCTCCTCAATCAAAAGTTTTTTCACTCCTCTCAAAATTTAACTTCTCCCTCTTCAACACTTTAATTCTCACTCTTCCACAAAAATTTAAATTTTATTCTTTAAATACATTCTCTCTCAAAAGTTTTAAATTTCTCCCTCAAAAAATTTTAACTTTTTTCGTAAAAGTTTTTACTTCTCTCTCCAAATTTTTAATTTCAGTCCTAAATTTTCTCTTAAAAGTTAAGTTTCTCTCCATCAAAAGTTTTTTCTATCTAAAATTATAAAATTCTCCTCAAAGTTTTTACTTCCCTCCAAAATTTTAAATTTAGACCCTTAATTATTCACTTTCTCTGAATTTTTTTGACTTTCTGTCCCTCAAAACTTTTAAACTTATCTCTCTCAAAGTTTTTACTTATCTCTCCGAATATTTATATGTCAATCTCTAAATTATTCATTTTCTCTCAAAAGTTTTAACTTTCTCTTCTCCAAAAGATTTTTTAAATTTCGTTCTAAATTAGTAACTTTCTCTTCTCCAAAAGATTTTAACTTTCTCTCTCTCAAAAGTTTTTAATTCTTATATGTCCAAACTTTTATATTCCGGTCTCCAAATTACTCACTTTCTCTCGCTCAAAAGATTTTAACTATCTCTCTCTCAAAAGATTTTAATTTTCCTTTGAAAAAAGTTTTTTCATCTTAACTCTGCAAAATTTTTAATTTCAGTCTCTGAATTATTCACAATCTATCCCTCTAAAGTTTTTACTTCTCTTGAAAATTTTAAATTTCTGGCTCTAAATTATTCACTCTCCTTCAAAAGTTTTTACTTCTTAAATATCAAAATTTAACTTTCTCTTGCTTGAAAGTTTCTTTTTCTCAAAAGAATTTCACTCACCATCAAAAGTTTATACTTCCTACCTTTCAAAATATTCTCTCATTCAAGAGTTTTTACTTGTTATCCCTCCAAAATTTTAAATTTGAGACTTAATTATTCACTTTGTCTCGAAAGTTCTTGAACTTTTGGTCCCGTATAACTTTTTGAATAGTCTCTCAATGTTTTTTTTACTTCTCTCCAAATGTTCATCGCTAAGTTATTCACTTTCTTGGTCAAAAGTTTATCAATTTCTCTCTTTCGAAAGATTTTAACTTTTTCTTCTAAAAATGGTTTTACTTGACTCTCCAAATTTTTAGATTTCAGCCAAAAATTATTTACTTTCTATCTCTCAAGAGTTTTTTTTTAACTTTCCTTCCCTCAAAAATTTTGACTCTCAAAAGATTTTAGTTTTTCCCTCTAAAAAGGTTTTTACTTATTCTTTTTCTAAAATTTTGAATATCAGTATCTTAAATTATTCACTTTCTCTAGCTCCGAAAGTTTTTAACTTTTACTCCTAAATTTTTTTTTACTTCTTAAATATAAAAATTTCACTCTTTTGCTCGAATGTCTCTCTTTCTCAAAGTCAAAAATTTCACTTTCTCTCCAAGTGTATATTTCTTATCTTTCAAAATTTCAAACATTCTCTCTCAAAAGCTTGTACTTCCCTAGCTCTCCAAAATTTTAAATTTCAGTCTCTTAATTATTCATTTTCTCTCAAAAGTTTTTGAACATTCTCTCTCAAAACTTTTTACTTGTCTCTTAATTTTAAATTCTAGTTTCTAAATTATTCACTTTCTCGCTTAAAAGTTTTCAATTTCTCTTCCTCGAAAGATTTTAACTTTTCCTCCTAATAAAGTTTTTACTTAATTCTCAAAAATTTTAAATTTCAGTCTATAAATTATTCACTTTTTC